>CM062605.1:6555634-7869015 GCA_031470985.1 Agastache rugosa
GATACAATTACCAATAGGGGTCGAGGAGGTAAAGGAGGACGTGGAGATAGAAGGTGTGGTGATAGAGGCCGAGGTGGTAGAGGTGGTAAGTCGTTCGACCATGATGAGTATGTAGATGAGACGGATTATGAAGAAGAAGATGTGGGAAATTGGCATAGAGGTAGAAATGATTAAGATAACAATCTAGGCAACATCAAGATGAACATTCACTCCTTCCGCGGAAAAAATGATCCAGGTGTATATTGAATGGGAGAGAAAGGTGGAGCTAGTGTTCGATTATCGGAGACTATTAAGAGCTCAAGAAGGTAAAAGTTGGCGGCGATTGGAGTTTTCGGATTAATGCTTGCTTGTTTGGTGGGATCGGATTAGTGACCAGGCTTGGAGAAGAAATGATGAGCCATCTATTCGGACGTGGCGTGAGATGAGAGAAGCAATGATGAGGAAGCGCTTTGTGCTAATCATTGCGCAGGAAGCTATAACAAAGTTGCAGAAATTTGAAGCAAGAAAGTAGGAGTGTGGATGAATATTTTAAGGAGATGGAGATATAGCTATGATTCGAGCCAATGTTGTTGAGGATCGAGAGGCTACTATGGTGCTATTTCTAGCTGGTTTGCATTGGGACATCCGAGATAAGGTGGAGTTGCGACATTATGTTGAGTTGGGGGATATGGTTCACATATAGGCTGTGAAGATAGAGAATCAACTCAAGAGGGAGGGGCAACAACATCTTTAACCGAGAAACGAATCGGACCAATTGGAGGCGGTCCGGTCGATTTCTAGTGGATTCCTCGTTAAAAGGGAACCAATGGAAGAAAGAGGCGCCATCGAGAGACGAGAAGAAGCCGTTCTTTAGGGGCCGAGCAGAGAAGGTTCGAGTTCGGTGAATCGGGCGGTCAACGAGTTCACGATGGTCGGAATCGAATAAGATGTGTTTCAAGTGTCGGGGATTTGGCATAATATGAGCGAGTGTCCGAATAGATGAATTTATGATCACTGAGAGATGACGGAGAAGTTGTGGCCCGATGATGAGTATCAGTGATCCAGGAGATGCCGGCCTTGAGTGGATCCCGACGAAGAAGATGAAGGGGCGAGGAGATTTTAGCACGGATGTGCGAGTTGTAGCTAGAGCGAGTTTTGAGTGCTCGAGATTCGGCTGATAAGAGAGAGCGACGGGAGAATCTCTTTCACACGAGATGTCATGTTCAAGATAAGGTTTGGAGTGTGATCATTGATGGAGGGAAGTTGCACGAATGTGGCTAGTGCATCCATGGTTCGGGAGATTAGGGCTGCCGTGGTGAAGCGTCCCAAGCCGTACCGATTTACGGTGGGTGAATGAGGACCGGCGTCATCAAAGTGAAAAAACAAGTGAAGATTTCGTTTCGCATTGGGAAGTATGAAGATGAAGTGTTGTATGATGTGATTCCTATGCGAGGCAAGCCACATTTTGTTGGGTCGTCCCGTGGCCGGTTTGATCGACGAGTTACCCATTATGGCTTAATGAAGCAAGTATTCGTTCGAGTAAAAGCGAGGAAGAAGGTATCACTTGTTCCTTTTAGTCCTAAACAAGTTTATGAGGATCAAGTGCGGATGCAAAAAGAGGTGGAGAAGGTGAAGTCCAAGAAACTGACCTAAGGAGCGAGATTGTTGATAAAATGGAGCTTGGGTTGATTCGAAGTCCTTTCTTGCGAGGGCTAGTGATTTGAAGGAGGGTTTGTGAATGAGGAGAGACCGATGATAGTGTTGTTGTACAAGGAGAGTTTGACTATTGATGCGACCTCTCTTCTCTACCCCGGCTTCTATTCGTTCTATTTTGCGAAATTTGATGATGTCTTTCCCGAGGATACACCCCTAGTTTACCACCAATTCGTGGGATTGAACATCAAATTGACTTTGTGCACGAAGGCTGTCTTGCCAAACCGACCGGCTCTACCGAACCAATCCGGAGGAGACGAAGGAGTTGGAGAGGTAAATTAGCGATTTATGCTGGCCAAAGGAGCATGTGAGGGAGAGTTTAAGTCCTTGTGCGATACTCGTTCTACTTGTACCTAAGAAGGATGAAACTATGAGGATGTGTTGTGATTGCCGAGCCATTAACAACATTACGGTAAAAAGTATCGTCATCCTATTCCTCGTTTAGATGATATGTTTGATGGTAAATTTGCATGGTTCTTGTGTGTTTTCCAAGATTGATTTTGCGTAGTGGATACCATCGAGATTAGCATAAAAGAAGGAGATGAATGGAAAACTGGCTTTTTAAAACGAAAATTGGCTTGTATGAGTGGTTGGTTATGCCATTTGGATTAACTAATGCACCCCCGGTACATTTATGCGTCTTATGAATCATGTTATGCATGCTTTCATTGGTAGATTTGTGGTTGTTTATTTTGAGGACATACTTGTGTATAGTAAGAATCATGAAGAGCATGTTGTGCATTTGAGGGGCTATGTTAATTGCACTTGTTCGATAACCTTACTAAGCGGTGCGTTTTTAGCACGAACGGTATTGTGTTTTCTTGGTTTTGTTGTTAGTGCATAGGGAGTACATGTTGATGTGGAAAAAGATACGAGCTACATCCAAGAGTGGCCAACTCACTAAGAACATTGGAGAAGTGCGGAGTTTTCATGGACTTGCTAGCTTTTATAGGCGATTCGTGCCTAATTTCGAGCGAGTGTTGCGGCGCCATTAACCGAAGTCATCAAGAAGAATGTGGAGTTTAAGTGAGGGAAGGCGCAAGAAGAGGCGTTTCGGCTTTTGAAGCACACTGCTTACACACGCCCAGGTTTTATCTCTTCCTAACTTTTTCTAAGTCTTTTGAGATTGAATGTGATGCTTCTGGTGTTGGGTATTGGTGCGGTGTTGATGCAAGATGGAAGGCCGGTGGCGTATTTCGGTGAAAAGCTAAGTGAAGCGACGTTGAGCTATCCCACATATGACAAGGAGTTGTATGCCTTGGTGAGAGCCCTCAAGACGTGGCGGCACTATTTGTGGACTTGAGAGTTTGTTATTCACACCGATCCATGAGTCCTTGAAGCATTTAAAGGGGCAAGAATAAGTTGAACAAGCGACCTGCACGAAGTGGAATTGGAGTTTATTGAGGACGTTTCCATACGTCATCAAATACGAAGCAAGGTAAAGAGAATGTAGTAGGTGACGCCTTGATTTCTCGGAGGTATGTCTTGATCTCTTTACCTTAGATGGTAAGTTACTTGGTTTTGAGAGTGTGAAGGGTTTGTATTTAGATGAATGCTGATTTTGGTGAGATTTATAAAGCATGTGAAAAATACGCTCGTGGTGAATTCTTTAGGCATGATGATTATTTGTTTAGGAAGAATAAACTTTGTGTGCCTAAGTGTTCTCTACGTGAGTTGTTGTTGCTTGAATCTCATGGTGGGGTTTAATGGGACATTTTGGCATTGCTAAGACACTTAGCTGTTTGCATGAGCATTTCTTTTGGCCTTATATGAAGCGTGATATTGAGAGAATTTGTGGTCGTTGTGTTACATGTAAACACGCTAAGTTTAGGGTGAGTTCCCATGGTTTGTATAACCTTTGCCTATTCCTATACAACACCTTGGATTGATATTTCTATGGATTTTGTGTTAGGTTTACCTAGAACTAAACGTGGTAGAGATTCGATCTTTGTTGTTGTTGATAGATTTTCTAAGATGGCGCATTTCATTCCATGTCATAAATACGATGATACATCTCATGTAGGCGATTTGTTCTTTAGAGTGATTGTTAGATTGCATGACATGCGCATCGGACTATTGTTTACGATAGAGATTCAAAGCTTTTGACCTACTTTTGGAAGACTTTGTGGTATAAGTTAGGTACCAAACTATTGTTTTCTACTACTTGTCATCCACAAACCGATGGTCAAACCGAGGTAGTAAATAGGACTTTATCCTACTTTACTTCGTGCTATTATCAAAAAGAACATTAAGTCTTGGGAAGAATGTTTGCCACATGTTGAGTTTGCATATAATCGTTACTGTTCATTCGTGCAACTTACTCGGTTTTCGCCATTTGAGATTGTATATGATTTTAATCCTTTGACTCCATTGGATCTATCTCATTTACACGAGCATGAGCATACTAATCTTGATGACTAGAAAAGGAGGTTGATTTTTGTGAAACGGATTCATGAGGAAGGCGAGGATGAACATTAAGAGGCGCGCGAAGGCGGATCGCCGAGACAAGCCAACAAAGGGCGTTGCAATGTGGTGTTTGAGCCCGGTGATTGGGTGTGGTTGTATATGCGCAAGGAGCCGGTTTCCATTGCAGCGGAGATCCAAGTTGCTTCCTCGATGAGATGGACCGTTTCAAGTCTTAGAGCGCATCGAAAGCGATAATGCTTACAAGTTGGACTTTCCGGGTGCGTATAATGTGAGTGTTACTTTTAATATTCTTGATTTTAGTCCTTTTGATGTAGATGACGCCTTGGATTTGAGGACAAATCCTCTTAGAAGAGGATGGGAATGATGTAGCCCAAGGTTCGTTGGTGCAAGATCCGAGTGCGTGTTCCCGTTGGGCCAATTATGTCGCTGACCCGACCCGAAATCGGATGTCAAAGTCGGTAGGTCCCACGCATTACACAATTTATGATTAACAAAATGATTAAGATAGTGACCAGTATCATTGAACAACAAAGGACTTCTCATACTCAATCAATTCATCAAACTTAGGACAATTAGGATATGTATGACTCGAGTTTAATAAGACGATCAATGAATTTGACAACAACATGCATATCAACAGAATTAAAACTTAAGTCAATTTGGAAATCAATAGACACTTTGATCAACCAATTATGGACAATAAATGAGAAGACGAAGGAAAAGGATTTTAGAATCAAGAAAGCAAGATAAAGAAAAACGATTCTAAGATGCGACAAAACTTTTCAAAACAACGAACAACTAATATATTTTTATACAAGAAGTATAATAACAAAATAACTATCGAACATAGTTCGATCAAGACTTCGGGATTTTGACAACTTCAACACAACTTATATAAAATACTTCACGATCTTTCTTAAAACAAAACCTCTTAATATTGCGGCGGAAAACGACGAGAGAATATATATATGAAGATATATATTCTACAGGCCAACTCTCATCACTTATATTAACAACAAAGAACGACAACCGGCCCGGCTCTCGTCATCTTCATCCACCTTTAACCTGCACGTTTTAGAAATAACATGCGAGTGAGTACTACGTACCCCGGTGAACACATGCCAAAAACATTTGAAATGTACGGAATACGGCTATATTTTGAAAAACTTGCCGGAAAACATAGCACGAAGGATTTTCTAAAAAGCAGTTATTGCAATGTTAAAAACATTTTTCTTTTCTTAGAAAAATATTTGTACGGACATATTAACAATATGAACCATATCTACAGTAAATAATAGTGATGAGAAAGAGGCCTCCTTTCTCAATCACTTGTAACCGGCATATCAAGGAAAGGCTTACGAGTTACGTATAACTTAGGCCCATCAAAGAAATACGCACGATCACATATGTGTACACAAATCCCACCTTGTGCGGGACCGAATTCGTCCTTCTTAAGTAGATGGTAATATACTTAACATTTTAAAAATATTTTGGCAAGTATCAAAGCTTTAAAAAAAATCATAATATCATACTTTTCACGTTGTATAGTTAAGAAAGCTCACCTGATAGACTTAAGCTTTAATTTTTAAACTTTACTGCTCGTTCTTACTTCACGTTCCTACTTTCACTTCCACTTGCTCCTTTAAATCGAAATGGAATAGCGACTTTAGACAAGAACTTCTATCGAATAACGACTTCGATAATCTTAACGTAATTTGATTCGAATTTCTACGCCAAACTTGATGAAACTCGAGAATTTCTATCTTAACTTCTTAAACACTCTTATTCTATCTTAACTCATCATTAATCAACAATCATTAGTCAAACACCAAACAAATCACACTCATTCATAAACATTCATCATTTACTATTCATCATAATCGACTAAGTCCATTTTAATCCGTCTAACAGATTCAGAAAATTCTAAAATTAATTCTATATACTTATTTCATCATAACAAACATAATTACACATTTATTTCACACATTCGGTCCAATTAACGAATAAACTTCGAGGGAAGAACGGAAAAATCAATTAAAAATAGAAAAGTTTTTATACTTTGAATAAAAATTCTAGAAAATTACACAATACTTAATTTTTATTAAGAAGTTCATAATTGCAATTAGTTTATTAATTAAAAATCAAATAAAAGTATTTATTTTATTTATTTTATTTTTGGTATTTTTAAAATTAGGATTTCTAGAATTCTTTTTCTCTTCTTTTTCATTTCTAATATACTTAATTAAACTTCTTAAACTTAATTCTCCAATTAATTTCATTCAATTACTCATTAAACAATAAACCTAATTTTAAGAACCCTAATTTCAATTTTCTGCAGGGTTTCTAGGGTTAATCACTAACTCTTGATTCAACAATTACCATTAACATCATATAACATCAAAATTATCCATCAATTACATCCTTCTTCATCAAATCTTCAAAACCTAATTAAAACCCTAATTTTTTCGACATTAATTAATAAAGTGAGATAGGTTGGGAATTCATGGTTACTTCCAACATGAAACATACTTAGAATAATTTTCTAAGCTCATATTTAACATCAATTTAATCATAAAACAAATGAATTAAAAACCCCTAACATTTCATAATTTTTGAAAATTTCAAACTTAGGGTTAGGGTTTTTCTCATTCTTCATTTAATAACATAAATCATCATATAAACATCATATAAGCATCATACTATAAGATCAACATCATCTAATCATATCTCCCAAAATTTCGAAAATTTTAAAGAAGAAATTAGATGATTAAAGCATGATTCTTAAGCTTATAGCTTGAAAGAATATAAATCCAACCTTGTCTAACACTTAGGGATGGATTACTCTTTATCTTCAAGCTTGCACATCAATGGAAAATCTTGAAGTGTGTGTGTATGTGTTTGTGTGAGGCGGTTTAGAGAGAGAGATGAAGGGGTAAAAAAGATGATGCTAATCTATAGATAGGATTAGATTACTATTTCATCATAAATAGTAATTAGGATAATTAATTAAATCCTTAATTAATTCAATTAATTAATTACTAACTAATCCTCCATAAAACCTTAAATTTCTCAACTTATAGGAATTTAATTTAGGGTTTCACGAAGACCTAGATACAAATCTCACGAAAGAATCGGAGATTCGAAACATTTTCAAATCGACCGAAACTAAAAATTTTAAAAGATAATTTACGTAAAAATTCACGTAATTAAATTGAAATTCTTCTTTTAATCACTTACTTAACTAAACATTTATCATCTATTGATAAATGTAGAAACTTCTTTGTTTCGGATTAACCGAGACGATCATTCTTAATTAAAACTCATTTTTACGGCAAAATATATTTGCCGGATAAAATTTTTGAAATGAAAATGTCGCAGCCCGACTCAGAATAAAGATGACAAAGCCGGTGGGTCCCACGACGTACACAATTTATGATTAACCAAGGAATAGATAACGACCCGGTTATCCAACAAAACCAAACATTTGATAAACCATTCTTAACAAACAACGATATTTGGAAGTTGAACTTATTTTTGAACAACATTTCAATGAACATGCTTAACAAGAAATCAAAAACATGCTCGACAATTCCAACCAACAATTAGTATCGTACGACCAACGATGCCAAGAGATCAATATCGACAAAGAAGTTCATTAGATCAAGAAAGCACGATAAAGAGGGTCGTATGATTTAAAAAGATCTCAACAAAGGATTGACAACTTATTTTCAAATTAAAAACAAGTTTGCAGCTGAAACCTTAAGAAACAACATTACCGACTTCAAATCGAGAATATGCTTCATACTTCAACATATATTTCAAAGTGTTGCAGGCGGAAAAAATATAGAGAATCATATGTATAAAGACATATGAGCTCAACTTCTAGTTTAAACAACTTTCAAAAGATTCAACCAACAAAAGTACGTCGAAGCACACTCCCATCTTCATCCGAGCTAACTTGCACATTTTAGAAATAACATGCAGGGCTGAGTACGAAGTACTCAGTGGACACATGCCAAAAACATTTGAAAACTTGCTTCTTAGAGCTATAGATTAAACTTGCCATAAAGCATTGCACAAGTAACTTTTAAAAATAAACTTGTGCTTGCTCAAACATTTTCTTTTGATATAAGTGATTTGCGGTCAAAATACTCCATTAAGTATGAACCATATCTACTATAAATAATAGTGATGAGAAAGAGGCCTCTTTCTCAATCACTTGTTACCGGTCTATCGAGAGAAAAGGCTCACGATTACCAATGTAACCGGCCCTTCAAAAGAAAGATTCACGATTACCAATGCTAACCGGCCACTTAAAACATCACATATATATAATCATATATATATAGCATTCATAATTTCTTTGTTTAGAAAGCCCACCTGATATCTAAAGCTTTGGACTGAACCTTTATCGATTCTGAATTCTCGGATTCACACTTCCACTCGATCCTTCATTCAAACTAGAATTCACGAATTCAGAACGAAAATTAACTACTATCGAGATAAACGAATTCGATATTGCTTAACTTCTAATTTACTTCGAAATTCTACGTCGAAACTCGACGAAACTTGAGAATTTCTAACTTAACTTCTTAAACGCTCTTACTCTATCTTAACTCATCATTAACCAAAAATCACACTTAACATAATCACTTACCTTAATTACTATTCATATCTTCAAATACGAAACGGATTTGACTCGACAAACGAGCTACGAAAATTCTCAATTTTAAATCTACTTACATCTTTTAACATAATAAACATAATTACTCAATCATATTATCAATCCGGATCACGTACACATATAAACTTATTTAACTTAGAAAAATAGCCGAAAAATAGAAAATTACTTAAATACTTCGTATTTAATTTTAGAAAAAATTCCACAATACTTAATTTTTATTGTAGAATTCAAATATATGATTATTTATTTGATTAAAAATCAAATAATCTTTATAAATTAAGATTAAAGGGGCTGCCCTTTTTTTCAACTCTTGGATTAAATATCCAATCTCATTCTAATTACTTCCAAACATTCTTAATTAAATTATAAACTATAATTATAATCTAATTTCTTGGATAACTTGAATAAAAATCATAATTCCACATATATATATATTTCGGCTTTTCATATATAATATATGGATGATTACTTTTCTCTTCAAATCAATTCATAACATGCTTGATTAAAATCATAGAGATTAATTATAACTTCAATTAATCCATTTAAGCCTTAAAATAATTATTTTTAATTTATTTTAAATGCGAAAATTTCAATATTAATGAAATTGAGCTCCAAAAATTCTAACAAAATTCCCACATGCTTAAATAAATATCATAAGCTCATATCTATCATCAATTTCATCATTCATCATCAAAATCAAAAGTCCTAATCTTAAGAACCCTAGATTTAAAGAAAATTCCAATAATTGGAATAATTATGGTTCAACCAATTAATTCAATGTATAAACATACTTAACAACATCATATAAATCCAATTTAAACATCAATTTAATCAAAGAATATCAAAATCTATAAACCCTTATTTTTAAGCTTGTTATTTTCTGCCAAAATAAGAAAAAATAGAAGGGCTTTGATTCTTTGATTACTTCCAACATTAAACATGCTTAGAATAATTATCTAAGCTCAAATAATCAATCAAATTGATCATACAACATCACAATCAACATCACACATCAAATTTTTCTCATTTTATCGGCATTTTATGAGAATAAGAATAAAGCTTGAATAAATCATGAATTAATAACATATCATGCATTCTAAGCATGAATTAAACATCATAAATTAAATTCAAGCTCATCTAACATCATTTGGCCAAATATTCGAAAATCATAAAATATTTAAATAGGAGGATTAAAGCTTGTTTTTTGAGCTACAACTTGAACCAAACACTTATCTTACCTTGATTTATAATTTGGGATGGATTAATACTTGAACTTGAGCTCAAAAATTGAAGATTAGAAGATGAAATATATGTGTAAGTGTGTGCGTGAGTTGCGCTGCTGAATTTTTCTCGCTGAAAAATGGGAAGAAAATGGCTTCCAAGACACACTTAAACACTAATCAATTAGTCAACCATGCTTAGGTCATAGCTTACCTCATAATTAGGATTAAATAATTGATTAAATGCTTAATTTAATCAATTAATTACTAAACTTGCTCATCATAACTTCAATCTCTAATTTCTCGATCTAGAGAAAATCAATTAGGGCATCTCGAAACCCTAATATAAATTTTCGGAAGAAAATACCGAAAAACGAATCATTTATGAAATAAATAAGATTATTATTTTTAATAATTAATTTCTAATAAGATACATGAAGAAAATTAAATTCATAATTTTCTCAATTAAAAATCATGCTGAATGCACAATCAGATAAACATAATTTCTAATTCGTTTCGGTTAACCCGAGACGAAACAAACATAATTAAATTCCACTTTTTAAAGCACAAATTTGGATTGCCCGAAAAAAATTATTAAAAGAAAATTTTTCTTCATCTTCATTCTCTTAATTTAATTAAAGAAATACTAGGTTTAATTATTCACGAAAACGGGATATTACATTCTACTCTATCCTAAAAATAAATTTCGTCCCGAAATTTGCTTATCACAAGGACAAAGCTCGGGATACCTTTCTTTCATCTTTATCTTTCAATTTCAACATTTCTTCTTCTGAGCCATCGACTCCACTTAATCTTTACTAGCATAATTGATTTAACTTTTTAGCTGATGGATCCTTCGATCCAAAATTAGTTCTAAGGTTTATCTCAAAAGCGAGATGCGGGTCTAAGATCGCTTCTTCTTTTTAAATAACGTGCTTGGGATCGAACACGCATTGGCGCAACTAGAATACATTAAACATGCTGCACGAATTTCTAAAGCTTAATGGTAAAGCTAACTTGAACGTAACTCGACCTATCCTTTCCAGGATTTCACACGGTTCTATTTAACAAAACTTAAACTTTCTTTTCTCACCAATACTATGGATTTCTCTCGAAGATAAACTTTCGGAAAAACTTTATTTTTGACTTCGAACTCTATTTACTGATATACGAGTATCCCGGCATAAAAAATTTTTTGCTATCTCACTCTTCTTTAACTTTTGTTGCTTAAACGATTTGGCGAATTATCTTGATGAATTCTTCAACGGCATCGGCATCTAATACTTGACTTTCACCTACTTCAACTATATAAAACCGAGGATCGACAACACTTCTTCCTTAAAGAGCTTCGATCGGCATCTAATAACTGTTGTTGTACGCGAAATTAATGAGAAGAAAAACTTGCTCTCCTTTGGTCACTTCAATTCGAACGAGCAACGAGTACGAGCATATCTTTCAGAATTTGAATTATTCTCTTCGAATCGATCATCCATCGAGGGATGAAAGATGATGCTAACATTCAATTTTTTTTTATATGCTTACTTAACTTTGTAGGCTTCTCCAAAACGGGAGATAAACTTAGAATCTCAATCTAACGATCGACTTAAGCATAACGTGCACATGCAAAATTTTATGAACATACAAGCTGAGCTAGCTTGTTTGATCTAAGCATTGCGAGATTGATATGAAAAGAGCAAATTTTGACGGTCGATCACAATCCTCCAAATAGTTGTATCACTCTCTTTCTTTTGGACTTAGGTAACACTGGTTACAAGTCCACGGTAAATATCATCCCACTTCCAAATTGGGAGATCTAGTGGCTTAAATTTTTCCACATGGGTTTGTTCATACACTTAAGGCGTTAGCTACTACGGATTCTTTTTCTCGGCGATAGGAAATTTTACCATTGTAGTTTTCTACTAAGCTCGAAGTCATCCTCTTTGTCTCTACAATTTAATTCTTTTTCTTCGAAAAAGTATTTGATTTGAGATTTGCAAAGATCTCACACTTGGCTCCAAACAGATAATATTTCAAGATTTTCGGTGCGTATACAACCATAACTCATTAAAATCATAAGTTGGATAATTTATCTTATGAGGTACGAGTTGTCGTGACACATAAGAAATTATTTTTCCTTCTTGCATCGGGACACTAGCCAGTCCATTCTTTGATGCATTCGTAAACATGGTATAATCCTTTCTTGTTTAAAATCTTTTGCTAAAACTGAAGCGGTGAATAGCTTTTCTCTTAAACTCTTGAAAACCTTTCTTTGCATTCGAGAGACCATTTGAACTTTGATTCTTTCTTCGAAGAAACATGTCCGAGGGAATTTACTTCTCTTAAGCTAAAATTCGCATTTGCTAAATTTGGCAAACAACTTCTCCAAACATTAGCTTTTACTAACATAGTTCGGAGACATTCTTTATACTCCACTTCACTCTTTGAATACACGAGAATATCATCGTAGAAGACCATGATAATTCTATCCCAATATTCATGGAAAACTCGATTTATGAGATCCAGGAATACTGTTGGGGCATTTAACAATCCAAATGGCATTACTATGATTTGTATTGGTTCTACCTCGTTTTGAAACACGGTTTTTGGAATATCTTCTTGATAAATCTTCGGGCGATAACGACTAAATCTCGAATTGATCTTTGAGAAAACGCTAGCTCTCTCACTGGTGATTTGTCAGATCATCTATCCTTAGCAAAGGATATTTTATTTTCAACTTGCTAAATTCTCGGTAGCTCATACTCGTTTCTTAGACTTCCGTCTTTCTTCTTGAAGAACAAGATTGGGGCTTCGCGCGGAAAATACTAGGTTAATAAAACCAAGGTTGAGCAATTCTTTTAAGCGAATCTTCAATTCTTACAATTCCTTTGAAACATTATATATATAATTTTGATTTTGGAGTTGAACTGATTTAAGGTCGATGGTAAACTCCATTTGCCTTGTACGAAGTAGTCGTATCCAAACTTCGGGGAAAAATTTCCTTAAACTTTCGGACTACGGCAACATCATCGATATTCTTTTCTTGATTCTTATCTTTATGGAGATAAACTAAAATATACTTATTCTTCTTTTCTTCTTAACAACTTTCTTGCTTGAATTACCGAAATAATCGGTATTTTTTTTTTTTAGTTCTCTCGCGTTCCAAAGAATAGGGTTGGCTCTTTTCCGGATACTGGAAAGAGATCTATCTTTCTTGGCACCAAATAATTGGCTAGGTTCTCGGTTAACTAGTATAACCTCGGAATGATGTCTACATCCATGAAATCCGAAATAGATTTAGGGTTTTAGCTGGCATCATAAGCCAAATCTAATCTCAAGTTCCCAAATCAGGGCAAACATGCATCCTTTGAGGTAGATTTACCTACCAAGGTCAATACTCTTCAAGCTCGACTAGCTCGCATATTTTAAGGCCAAGAGTAGCTACGCATGCACTCGGCATTGAATAATGCGATGCACCGGTACCAAATAATTTATATTTGGTACACGTTCGAAACAGCATATATACGCAGTTACGACGGTGTCTCTACTGCTTGCTTTTACGATCAAGGGCAAAAATTCTTTGATGCTATTGGGGACGCCTGGCTGCGATGGTTGCTACTACTTTGATTCTTTATTCTTTAGGGCCAGACGCTTAGCTCTCGGGTGCTGCTACGAGTTTGTAGAACTTCTTCTATGGCCTTGAGACGCGGGGGAACAGCTTGCTAAGCATGGTCATCTTCCATCTTGCTTAACTGGCTAACTAATTGGGCATTTAGTACGGACGAAATCCTTGCGGTCTTGTGCGGTCTTAGAGGCGATTGATCTTACCCTACGAAAAATCGGTCTAAACTATTCTTAGAGTTAATCGAATGTTTTGTTGACTTTGTCTTTGTCATTGCTTCTTTTGCTAGATTGACTTTCGACGTTCCAGCTTTTTCTCTCGGGATTGCATTCTTCTTCTTCTCTTCGGATTCGACCTTCGTGAAGATTTCGGATTGGCGATTGCTTGGAGTTTTGAACTTGAAATGAGGAGGGTGCTATGATTTTGGTTTGGCTTTTCTAGGCATCGTCCAACTCTATAATCGAGAGTTCGGCTTAATGTTCATAGAATCGAAAACACTTTGATTTACTAGAACTATTCTTTATATTTGGAATGAGTCCGAGGAAAAAGCTCAGACATCTTCTTGCCTGCCCGAATTAACTTGACAAGGAAGGGACGAGCTAGGTCAAAAATTTTTTTTTTTTTTTTACAAACTGCGCCATTGTGCTTAACTTTCAGCCTTCAAATTCACGAACTAGCTTTACTTCTGCTTACAAAAGCTTTTCGAAATATCTTTCAAAAAGGCTATTTAAACGTCCAAGAGAGACGTTTTCGGAAAGCTTCACGGAATAAATCTTCTAGCAAGCTTCTCACCGAGTAGGTTATGAGACGCTCGTGGTCATCACAACGAATAACCTAAAGATTCGATCTAGCGTACAATCTATTTTTCTTCTTCTGATAAATTTCCTCTATAGTCAAAAGTTTGGAAAATTCTGACGAAAATAAAGTTCTTCGATTATTTCCTCATAGATAGAGAAGATGGGGTAGGTTCTTCTTTGCTCTTCTTCTTTTATGATTCTTTATTTTTTAGCATTCTAATTATCACGCGCAAGGGTTTAAACGAGATTTGCTTTATTTAAAACATTAATAATTTCAACTTGAAAGTTTTGAAGCACTTTCACATTTCAAGCTTCATCATAACGACATTTACTTCGCATAGTAGTAGTTACAATCATGGAACTTAACATCCAAGCAAATCAAATCTCATCATAGCATAATCACTTTCTTAACTTAACTTAATAATTAAGCAATAACATAACAAATTAACTTCATAACTTTTCTCATCTTAACAATCAACAACGAATACTCCAACTTCATAAACTTTTCTTACTCATTCAAACAATTCGCAAAATACTTAACTTAACTTATAACTCTTAACAAGCAACTTACTTCTTTCATACATAGCTTATATTCATAAAATTCTCATTCTTCAAACTCTAGCTTCCTGTGTGACAGCTATCCTTCAACTTACTTGATGCTTAACAAAGCATAATAACCTCTTATTTTTCTTAAGCATATAAGAACTCATCAGGCGAACTAAATGATTTGCTTTAGTCATTTTTTTTTCATATGTTGGAAAATTTTTCCTTTTTTGAGATCTTTTTCAGATAATAAATCTATCTTGAAAAATTATCCTTATCTATTTGTGATGTTCTAGCATCACACAACATAATAATTGTGTCAATTGACTACTAATGCAATTACTTTTGAAAAATCTAAGGTCAAATATGCATTATATATTTTATTTAAAACTCACATTTCTGCATTTATACTACTTCTTTCCTTCACGCTCTCGATATTGGTGATAATTAACAAGGTCAACTCTCTATTGGTCGTCCTTGAAAAATTTTTTCTTCTTTATTAAACGCATTTTCGAAATCCTATAACTATCGAATTCTACAACAATCTTCCTCTACTACTTCTTCTTTGACTGATCACATCTCGGCTCAAAGGTAAGATTGACTTTATCTTCGAGTGTCCGCAACTTGGCGGGTGTCGACGAGAAACTAGCCTCTAACTTGACTTATGGGAGGAAGGGAACACGTTAATATTAGTTAAACAATCCATCAGCTTTTTAGTTGTTGGATTGCGCTTCATCAGAGGGTCATTATATTATTATTCTCATGACACGGTGAGAATTATCCCACTTCATGCTCCTTTTTAACTAGAACGGAGAAATAGAAGCGAAAAGAAAACTTAATATTCGTAGGAAATTTGAGAATATTAAGGAAACTCGGAAAAAAAAATCACTTATGAACGAAGAGCTAAAATTAAAACAAATCTTAAAATAAAAATTTCTAAGGCCAAAAGCTGGCGCATTTAAACTGGATAAAGAAATTACCGGTTTAATAATCCGAGAAGTAGGTTGGGGAATGAAAGAATCCTAAACCTTAATTAAATCCGGATAAGCGAGAGTTAAATAAACATTAGCTCGAGGCGATTCCTAATAAAATAGAAAGGAATAACATTATCTTGCAATATTAACTTTATCATATCCTACCGAGATAATAACTTCATCAATTAATTCTTTTGAGATATTACTTCATCTCAAACTCTTCTAAGATACTACAAGGAGAAATGCGGTTAGCGGAAGAAAAAGAATAACGAACAGACGAATGAAACAAACGAAAGAACGAAACGGACGTGGCTTCACGAATGAACGGACGAAGAAAAGCTTGGGCGGCCTGCAACTCAAGTTCGGCGATCGCCCAAACTCGGCCCGGCGGCGAAGCTTCCAGTCGGGCGACCCATTTGGCGCCTTCAGCCCGGCGGCGAGTTCCGGACGTCGCGTTTTCTTAAGTGAGCGGCGAGTCTATGAGATGGGCGACTTCTCGCCTGTATTACTTTCGGCCCCATCTCACAGACTTTGCGAGCGGTCCTCTCACTTTCATCCCTATATTAATTTTTTTTGAGAGATCTGCGAAGAGCGGCCATCTCGACTTTTATGAGCTAATAAAAATTTCTCCTTCGATGCTTTTCAATAGCTTTCGACGAATTTTCATCCTTCAACTCTTAATTTAACTTTTTTTTTAACTAAACTTCATTTTATTTCAAAATTTTCATTTCTTTATTTCACTTTTAACGAAATAATTTCCGACACAACGACAAAACTCGGGAGAATTTTTCTAAATTGACCGCTTTTGGCCATATCACTTGCTTCTTATAATGAAAAATTTACCTCTTTGAGGACTTTTACAACAACGAGGGATTTTTATCTTCAACGAAAACTCCCTCACGGTCTTAACCGTGATATTAGGACATCACGCAAAATATACTTTTCTCGAGAAGCGGAATTCTTCATCGCTACGGATCTTTAAAAACTTAACATATTACGAAACCTACTAAACAAATCATAAAACTTTAAAACGACAAAGCGTAAATTTGTTCGATTAATAATATATTAAATTAACGTCAACTCTCGAACTCTCTGCTCTCGCTCATCACTCCTAATGGATCTTCTTCTTCTTTTTCTTCCTCACTTTCGGACTCGATACTCTCTTCGGCTCTCTCTTCACTTCGTATCCCTAACGTCAAACGGACAACACTCGCTTCGACCATACCGAAGAGAGATCTAAAACTAGAGTTAAAACCACTAGATGTTGAACGGCATACGAGCGAAAATGAAAATATTCTTCGGTTGCTCCGACCTCACGGGTCAATGGTATTCAAATCATCAACTTTGTCATGGCGACGTGGTCCGGACGTACTCCTCTCACGAAAATCAGAAAGAAACAAGCTGAGTTCCAAAGAAATAATCAAGCTGCTGAAGAATTCAAAACATGAGGAAGTATCCAAAGAAGGATCTAAATGGAACTATATCAATAGAGGAAAGCTGAACCCAAGTTGTTCGCTTCGAAGCAGAAGAGCTTCGGAGAGCACGAAGCAAAATATTTGTTAGAGGTGAAGATGAAACATAGCCATTCAACAACGGCTAATAAATAATTGTGTTTTTCATCAAAACTATAATCATTAGGATGAAGGAGAAAGAACGGTTTCGGGGTTACTCCTTGAGGAATGAGAAAAGAAATTGGATAGTCTTGAATATCGAATCCTTGCAATCTTGCTCCATCCCGATACTCATCGGGAAGAAAAGAGGAACCAACTTTACTATTCCGAGAACTCTGAAATATTACTTTCAATAATATTCATCTAAACACGATGGAAACGTCTTAAAAACTTCACTAACGTCTTTGAATAATTGTTACGCATATGCTAAAATTCTCTCATAGCCTCGCCCCTTCGAGAAGCTAATTTCGCTTCTATCACTGGCGTGATACCAAGCTCACGATACTTTCCCAAAACAAACAATCGTCTCGTTTGCATTTAATTCATCATCTCGCTTACAAAAGCCTCGATCACATAAAGGATCTCAAGCTCAAAACTGACGAGCAAAAATTTGAGTTTAGAAAGTTCAAGAAATCAACATAAATTGATTAAAACTTGAAGAGAAATAACTTGTAGAAAAATCTGCTGGCATACTGCAGAAGATTGAAACTTGAATTTTAGAATAGAATATTTAGAACCAGGGAAGCGTGCAGGGTATCATTAGAAAGCTACAGATGTCTAGTTTCCAACCTAATTTACGGATCTGAATTTCGTTAAACGAACAGGAAGTTATGGCCTCCGGAGTGAAAGGTGGCAGAACAGCCGCCGACCCAGCTTTCCAGCCAGCTGCTGCCGCCGGATTCACTATTCCAGCGACCGCTGGTTTCCGGCGACCGCTGGATTCTGGCGACACGCTGGAGTGGTCTTCGGTATTTTCGTCCCAGCGAGCGCTGCTTTACGCCAAGCAGCTGCTTTCCAGCGAGCCGTTGCTTTCAGCCGAGCGATTGGAAAGTTAAGTTGAACGTGCTTCTTCTTATTTTCATGCATTTGACAAGATTTCTTCCTACATCTCTTGCTTTTCATTGTTCTTCTTCTTCGATTACTCTTCATCTTAATTATTCTAACGCTTTCTCGACGTTAATTAAAACTTTTATTTTACTTTGCTTTCTTCGCTTTCTTTATGAAATGATTAATACCAAAATTTAAAAACGACGAAATTTATTAATGACAACTCGGAAAATTATAAAAACGACCTCTTTGGCCGTACCCTTCTTCATTTTACGGAAAATTTGCCTTTTCGAGGGTTTTTACAAAAATCAAATAATCCCTAATTCTCGATGAATATTTCCCCAAGGCTCGGAAAAAAAATATAAACCAAATATATTTCAAACTTTTAACTTTCATAAATTCTCCTTCTTTACTTTCTAACTTCATCTCATTAATTAACTTCATTAGAAAGCGGAAGATCCATATTGCGGAGTTTCTAGTTATGTGGGTTGATCGAGTCCACATAACTTGATCCGTCGATTACATGGAACTTCAAATTTTAAAGCTTTTAAAATATAGGAAACTTTTAAACGCGTGCACAGTTTGCCGGATTAGATGAGGAGTCTTGGACTTTTGTTGTTGTTGAAACTTTTAAGCCCTAGTCTAGAATTCAAACTAGACTTAGACTTGCAACGGAACCTTGCTTATCTCGACTAGTCTAGGAATTAAAAGCTAGACTAGACTTTCAAGAAATAACTCGAAAGCACACGGACACCGCTCGATACCACTCGCTGTCGCGGCCAGAGCTCGGAAATAAAGATGACCAAGCCGGTGTGGGTCCGCACGACGTACGCAATTTATGATTAGCCAAGGAATAGATAACGGCCGGTTATCCCGACAATGAACCAAACATTTGATCGCCAACCATTCTTAACCAAACAACTTGATACCGGAAGTTGAACTTATTTTTGAACAACATTTCAATGAACATGCTTAACAAGAAATCAAAAACATGCTCGACAATTCCAACCAACAATTAGTATCGTACGACCAACGATGCCAAGAGATCAATATCGATGATTAAAGCATGATTCTTAAGCTTATAGCTTGAAAGAATATAAATCCAACCTTGTCTAACACTTAGGGATGGATTACTCTTTATCTTCAAGCTTGCACATCAATGGAAAATCTTGAAGTGTGTGTGTATGTGTTTGTGTAGGCGGTTTAGAGAGAGAGATGAAGGGGTAAAAAAGATGATGCTAATCTATAGATAGGATTAGATTACTATTCATCATAAATAGTAATTAGGATAATTAATTAAACCCTTAATTAATTCAATTAATTAATTACTAACTAATCCTCCATAAAACCTTAAATTTCTCAACATAGGAATTTAATTTAGGGTTTCACGAACCCTAGATACAAATCTCACAGAAAGAATCGGAGATTCGAAACATTTTCAAATCGACCGAAACTAAAATTTTAAAAGATAATTTACGTAAAAATTCACGTAATTAAATTAAATTCTTCTTTTAATCACTTAATAACTAAACATTTATCATCTATTGATAAATGTAGAAACTTCTTTGTTTCGGATTAACCGAGACGATCATTCTTAATTAAAACTCATTTTTACGGCAAAATATATTTGCCGGATAAAATTTTTTGAAATGAAAATGTCGCAGCCCGACTCAGAATAAAGATGACAAAGCCGGTGGGTCCCACGACGTACACAATTTATGATTAACCAAGGAATAGATAACGACCCGGTTATCCAACAAAACCAAACATTTGATAAACCATTCTTAACAAACAACGATACTGGAAGTTGAACTTATTTTTGAACAACATTTCAATGAACATGCTTAACAAGAAATCAAAAACATGCTCGACAATTCCAACCAACAATTAGTATCGTACGACCAACGATGCCAAGAGATCAATATCGACAAGAAGTTCATTAGATCAAGAAAGCACGATAAAAGAGGGTCGTATGATTTAAAAGATCTCAACAAAGGATTGACAACTTATTTTCAAATTAAAAACAAGTTTGCGGTACAATTTGAAACCTTAAGAAACAACATTACCGACTTCAAATCGAGAATATGCTTCATACTTCAACATATATTTCAAAGTGTTGCAGCGGAAAAATATTGAGAATCATATGTATAAAGACATATGACTCAACTCTAGTTTAAACAACTTTCAAAAGACTCAACCAACAAAAGTCTGTCCAAGCACACTCCCATCTTCATCCGAGCTAACCTGCACATTTTAGAAATAACATGCAGGGCTGAGTACGAAGTACTCAGTGGACACATGCCAAAAACATTTGAAAACTTGCTTCTTAGAGCTATAGATTAAACTTGCCATAAAGCATTGCACAAGTAACTTTTGAAAATAAACTTGTGCTTGCTCAAACATTTTCTTTTGATATAAGTGACTGCAGTCAAAATACTCATTAAGTATGAACCATATCTACTATAAATAATAGTGATGAGAAAGAGGCCTCTTTCTCAATCACTTGTTACCGGTCTATCAGAGAAAGGCTCACGATTACCAAATGTAACCGGCCCTTCAAAGAAAGATTCACGATTACCAATGTAACCGGCCCTTAAAACATCACATATATATAATCATATATATATAGCATTCATAATTTCTTTGTTTAGAAAGCCCACCTGATATCTAAAGCTTTGGACTGAACCTTTATCGATTCTGAATTCTCGGATTCACACTTCCACTCGATTCTTCATTCAAACTAGAATTCACGAATTCAGAACGAAAATTAACTACTATCGAATAAACGAATTCGATATTCTTAACTTCTAATTTACTTCGAAATTCTACGTCGAAACTCGACGAAACTTGAGAATTTCTAACTTAACTTCTTAAACGCTCTTACTCTATCTTAACTCATCATTAACCAAAATCACACTTAACATAATCATACCTTAATTACTATTCATATCTTCAAATACGAAACGGATTTGACTCGACAAACGAGCTCTGAAAATTCTCAATTTAAATCTACTTACATCTTTTAACATAATAAACATAATTACTCAATCATATTATCAATCCTGATCACGTACACATATAAACCTTTAACTTAGAAAAATAGCCGAAAAATAGAAAATTCTTAATACTTCGTATTTAATTTCTGAAAAATTCCACAATACTTAATTTTTATTGTAGAATTCAAATATATGATTATTTATTTGATTAAAAATCAAATAATCTTTATAAATTAAGATTAAAGGGGCTGCCCTTTTTCAACTCTTGGATTAAATATCCAATCTCATTCTAATTACTTCCAAACATTCTTAATTAAATTATAAACTATAATTATAATCTAATTTCTTGGATAACTTGAATAAAAATCATAATTCCACATATATATATATTTCGGCTTTTTCATATATAATATATGGATGATTACTTTCTCTTCAAATCAATTCATAACATGCTTGATTAAAATCATAGAGATTAATTATAACTTCAATTAATCCATTTAAGCCTTAAAATAATTATTTTTAATTTATTTTAAATGCTGAAAATTTCAATATTAATGAAATTGAGCTCCAAAAATTCTAACAAAATTCCCACATGCTTAAATAAATATCATAAGCTCAATTCTATCATCAATTTCATCATTCATCATCAAAATCAAAAGTCCTAATCTTAAGAACCCTAGATTTCGAAAATTCCAATAATTGGAATAATTATGGTTCAACCAATTAATTCAATGTATAAACATACTTAACAACATCATATAAGTCCAATTTAAACATCAATTTAATCAAAGAATATCAAAATCATAAACCCTTATTTTTAAGCATTATTTTCGGCCAAAATAAGAAAAAATAGAAGGGCTTTGATTCTTTGATTACTTCCAACATTAAACATGCTTAGAATAATTATCTAAGCTCAAATAATCAATCAAATTGATCATACAACATCACAATCAACATCTCAAATTTTTCTCATTTTATCGGCATTTATGAGAATAAGAATAAAGCTTGAATAAATCATGAATTAATAACATATCATGCATTCTAAGCATGAATTAAACATCATAAATTAAATTCAAGCTCATCTAACATCATTTGGCCAAATATTCGAAAATCATAAAATATTTAAATAGGAGGATTAAAGCTTGTTTTTGAGCTACAACTTGAACCAAACACTTATCTTACCTTGATTTATAATTTGGGATGGATTAATACTTGAACTTGAGCTCAAAAATTGAAGATTAGAAGATGAAATATATGTGTAAGTGTGTGCGTGAGTTGCTGCTGAATTTTCTCGCTGAAAATGGGAAGAAAATGGCTTCCAAGACACACTTAAACACTAATCAATTAGTCAACCATGCTTAGGTCATAGCTTACCTCATAATTAGGATTAAATAATTGATTAAATGCTTAATTTAATCAATTAATTACTAAACTTGCTCATCATAACTTCAATCTCTAATTTCTCGATCTAGAAAAATCAATTAGGGCATCTCAAACCCTAATATAAATTTTCGGAAGAAAATACCGAAAAATGAATCATTTATGAAATAAATAAGATTATTATTTTTAATAATTAATTTCTAATAAGATACATTAAGAAAATTAAATTCATAATTTTCTCAATTAAAAATCATGCCTAAATGCACAATCTAATAAACATAATTTCTAATTCGTTTCGGTTAACCCGAGACGAAACAAACATAATTAAATTCTACTTTTTCGGCACAAATTTGGATTGCCGAAAAAAATTATTAAAAAGAAAATTTTTCTTCATCTTCATTCTCTTAATTTAATTAAAGAAATACTAGGTTTAATTATTCACGAAAACGGGATATTACAGAAAATTTTTCTTTCACTAAAATCTTATCTTTCTTACTAAATTAATTAACTTTAGTACGCAAAAAAGACGGGATATCACAAATTACAAGAGCTAGAGCCAAAACATTTAAGGAGAGCTTAATTGGCTTAGTTCAAGATGCGTGGGATCAAGAATTGACGAAGAGGCCCATTGGAGATGGTGAATTGGACATCCCGTATTTAATCAATCTTATTACGTGCGAGTGGGTCGTCCAAGCTTGAAGACTTGTATTTATTTTGAAGACTTTTTTTTTTGTTTATTTCAGCCCATTAGTATTAGTTATGTTATTTTCGAGTTTGTTGTGGGCTTTTGTTAATTGTTTAGTGAGTTGGGCTTTTAATTTAGTTGTTTCCTATCTAGACTAGGATTAGGGTTGCCTATATATATGGTATGTTTGTAGACGTTTTGGAGAAGACTTTATTCATAACTAGATCATGAGTGTTCACTTCTCTCTTGAGAGTTTCAAATTTCTTCTTGGTTATTCCAAGTCGAGTTCAATTATCGACGAATCGACGAGTCAACCATCCCTCATTCATGTGTCATTCATCGTCCCCGAGTTGCTGCATCAACATACGTTAGGGTATAGAGATTTCGAACATCTATATCATTTCATGGTTAGATTCAGAGGTTTTGGGATCTTCTATCGTTCGTATCCAATTGTTCGAGTCTTCCGCGTGCGAGTTCTTCGATCGGTCATCAAGGATCTTATCAATTGTGTTAGTAAAGATTAAGTGGAGCCGATGGCTCAGAAGAAGAAATGTTGAAATTGAAAGATAAAGATGAAAGAAATGTATCCCGAGCTTTATTCTAGAGATAAGCAAATTTCGGGACGAAATTTATTTTTAGGGGGGGAGAATGCAATACCCCGTTTTCTTGCTTAATTAAACCTAGTATTTCTTTAATTAAATTAAGAGAATGAAGATGAAGAAAAATTCCCTTTTCAATAATTTTATTCGGCAATCCAAATTTGTGCCGAAAAAGTGAAATTTAATTATGTTTGTTTCATCTCGGGTTAACCGAAACGAATTAGAATTTATGTTTAATGAATTGTGCATTTATGCATGATTTTTAATTGAGAAAATTATGAATTTAGTTTACTTAATTTATTTTATTAGAAACTAATTATTAAAAATAATAATCTTATTTATTTCATAAATGATTCGTTTTTCTGTATTTTCTTTCGAGAATTTACATTAGGGTTAGAGATGCCCTAATTGATTGTTTCCAGATCAAGAAATTAGAGAATAAAGTTATGATTAGCAAGTTAGTAATTAATTGATTAAATTAAGTATTTAATCAATTAAATAATCCTAATTATTACCTAAGTAATTACCTAACTAATGACCTAATGGATGACCTAATCTTAATGACTTTTTTTGTTAATTAATTATTTAATTAACCTATGCTATGTATATATATAGAGGTATCAAACTCTCATTCCTCTCATCTCCCTCCTTCTTCCTCACGGCAGTATGCATACACACATATTTATATACTTAAAACCTTCATTAAAGCTTCATAATCCAAGCTCCAAGATCAAGGTTTCCATCCAAACCTTTTTCCAAGTTATTAATCAAGGTTAGATAAATGTTTAATTCAAGTTTATAGCTTAAAATCAAGAATTAATTCATTCATTATTAATTTCCAGATTTTTCGAAAATTTAAGAAAAAATTTTAGATGATTATGATCTTGATTTATGATGTTTAATTCATGCTTAGGATGCATGATAGATCATTGATTCAAGCTTAATTAAACCCTAACTATAATTAATTGAATTTTTCGAAAATGAAGGAAGAATTAGGGGTTTTCAAATTTTGATGATGGATGATCAAATTAATTGATTATTTGAGCTTAGATAATTATTCTAAGCATGTTTGATGTTGGAAGTAATCAAAGAATCAAAACCCTTCACTAATTTTGGAATTAACCGATAATTATGAATTTAATTAGGGGTTTTTGATCTTGATGTTTTATGATTAATTTGAAGTTTAAATTGAGCTTATATGATGTTATTGAGTATGATTAATTTGAGTATGATTATGTATAAAATTAATGGATTGAATCATTAATTCTCCAATTTTAAATTAATTTCAAAATTAGGGTTCATCAAAATTAGGAATTTGATTTTGATCTTGAATGATGAAATTGATGAAAGCATTGAGCCTATGATATTTATTTAAGCATGTGAGAATATTATTAGAATTTTTGGAGTTCAATTTCTATTATTTTTGAAATTTTCAGCTTTTAAATTAATTAAGAAATAATTAATTTAAGGCTTAAATGGATTAATTGAAGTTATAATTAATCTACATGATTTTAATCAAGCATGTTATCAATTGATTTGAATAGAAAATAATCATCTATGCCTATTTTCGGAAAAGGCCGAAAATATTTAAGTATATGGTTTGAATTTTTATTCAAGTTAATTAAGAAATTAAATTATAATTATAGTTATAATTTAATTGAGCATGTTTGGAAGTGATTAGAATGAGATTAGATATTTAATCCAAGAGTTGAAAAAGGGCAGCCCCTTAAATCTTTATTTTTAAAGATTATTTGATTTTTAACCAAGAAAATAATCACATATTTGAATTCTACAATAAAAATTAAGTATTGTGGAATTTTTCAGAAATTAAATACGAAGTATGAAGAATTTTTTTATTTTCCGGTTATTTTTCCAAGTTGAAGGTTTATATGTGTACGTGATCTGGATTGATAATATGATTGCGTAATTATGTTGATTATGTTAAAAGATGTAAATAGATTTAATTTCGTAATTTTTGGACTCTGTTTAACGAGTCGAGGTTGTTATAAGCTGAATGCTTTGATTAAAGTGCAATGATGATAAGTTGTTAATTGCTTAAGTGTTTAAGCATTTAAATATTTAAGTAGAAAGTTAATTATTAGTTAAGTTAGAGTTTTAAAAGTATTTAGAATGTTTAAGTACTAGTATCGAATTAAGCATTAAAGAATCGAGGCGAAATAGAAATTAAGTTGTTTGAGATAGCGTTCCACTTCGCCTGTGTTGTTTCTCGCTCTAATGGTTGATAGACCATAATTTCAAATGAAGTAATGAGCGGGAGCGTAAAGCTGAGAAATCGAAAATGAGAAAAGTAAGATAAAACAGCACTCGACATGTGGGCTTTCTAAACAAAGAAATGATGAATGCTATAGCTATATGATTATATATATGTGATGTTTTAAATTGATTAACTTGCCAAATATTTTAAGTTTTGTATGATACCATCTACTGAAGATGGACGAATTCGGTCCCGTGCAAGGTGGGATTTGTGTACACATTAGTAATCGTGAGTCTTTCTTTGATGGGCCGATTACATTGGTAATCGTGAGCCTTTCTGTGATAGACCGGTTACAAGTGATTGAGAAAGAGGCCTCTTTCTCATCACTACTATTTATAGTACATATGGTTCATACTTAATGAGTATATTGACTGCGGTCACTTATATCAAAAGAAAATGCTTGAGCAAGCACAAGTTTGCTTTCAAAAGTTACTTGTGCAATGCTTTATGGCAAGTTTAATCTATAGCTCTAAGAAGCAAGTTTTCAAATATTTTTGGCATGTGTCTACTGAGGTACTCAGCCCTGCATGTTATTTCTAAAATGTGCAGGTTAGCTCGGATGAAGATGGGAGTGTGCTTGGACGGACTTTGTTGATTGAGTCTTTTGAAAATTGTTTAAACTAGAGTTGAGTCATATGTCTTCATACATATGATTCTCTATGTTTTTCCGCTGCAACACTTTGAAATATATGTTGAAGTATGAAGCATGTTCTCGACTCTGAAGTCGTTAATGTTATTTGTTAAGGTTTCAGCTGCAAACTTGTTTTAACTTGAAAATAAGTTATCAATCCTTTGTTGAGATCTTTTAAATCATACGACCGTCTTTTATCGTGCTTTCTTGATCTAATGGACTTCTTGTCGATATTGATCTCTTGGCATCGTTGGTCGTACGATAATAATTGTTGATAACAGGTTAAAACTGATTCCTTGATAATATTTTTACTTGGTATATTTCGGTCATGTGACCCTATTTATTGATATCAAGTTATATCTATTGTTGATAACCAATTGTTGGTTGGAATTGTCGAGCATGTTATTGATTTCTTGTTAAGCATGTTCGTTGAGATGTTGTTCAAGAATAAGTTTTATTCCCGGTATCGTTGTTTGTTAAGAATAGTTTGTCAAATGTTTGGTTTTGTTGGATAACTGGGTCATTGTCTATTCCTTGGTTAATCATAAATTGTGTACGTCGTGGGATCCACCGGCTTGGTCATCTTTATTCTGAGTCGGGCTGCGACAACACGTATTAAATGATCACAGTGGTGTATAGAATGTTATGAAACTTTTGGTGAATTTTGTGAAATGGTTTGCTCGCTTAATTGTCGAGAACTTAATGAAAAATGATTTGACGATGAGTTATTAGGTTAGTTATTCCTTTAGATAATTGGGTTTTGATTGAAGAAGAATGTGTTGGTTTGTACGTGTGTATATGTACGTTATGGATGATTAAGGTTTGCATGATTAGGAGTTACTTGGCTAGTGTCTAAAACTAAATTCGTCTAGCTTTTTCATTTTCGCAGCAAATCTGGGAGCTCTGCCACCTTTTACCAAAATGATCATAACTCTTTGCTCATTTAATATTTTTTAGATCCGCAAGTAAGGTTAGAAAGTAGACATCCGTAGCTTTCTAATGAGATCAATTACGCCCCCTAATTCTTCCTGTGCAATTCCAGAATTATGCCTCTGTCCAGTACATGTGCACATGAATTTTGTTTGTAAAAATGCTAAGTGTTAAATGTTTGGTGTCCGAACCAAAGGGCTTGTGAAGTGAAGTCTAGTTACCGTTTGATGTTTGAATAATATCTTGACATCTTATTTGGTCAAGTTGAGTTATTGGTTAAATTCATGGTTTCGTTTTAAAAGACTTAGAATGAATGCAAAGCCCTAAAGTCCAAAGCTTGTTTATCGAATCCGTAGCTCGTTAGAATTCGTTAAGCTTGATCGAACTCTAAAGCTAAGTTGTTTACGATGTAAGGTGGAGCAAGGAAGTGCAGCCTAAGGAAGAGTCGGAGGACGTTATCACTCTGCGTTTCTTTTGCTGTACCAGGTGGGCTTTCTAACGAAAATGAATCGAGTTCTTACTCGTTATTTTGAAATGCTTTAAAAGTAATCTATGTTTTAAATAATTATCATGCATGAATGTTTTATGTTGATTCCTATAAACCTATCTGCGTTGGCTTGCCAACCTATGAAAAACGATCGGATCCTGAGCTAGACAAAGGTCGCTAGCCAGGGTTAGTGTACACAGTACTCAAGACTGTAAGCTCTCTTCGGAGTGGCCGGTCTCGAGGAGTAACGTTCGCGGAAGGTGGCCACCTTTCCCGACGCATGTTGGATATGGTTAATATGATGATGACATTGTGCAATATGAGATAAAATGATTTAGTAAACACGGGTTTTCCTAAAACCCCTGTGTTACTGCTTTATATGCATGATAATAAGTATGAAAGCATGTTTTGTATTTTTGGCATGTGTCCATTGAGTACCTTTTACTCAACCCTGCATATTTTTTAAACTGTGCAGGTTGAGCAGATGACGTGATGGAGGGTGTTGAGCGGAAGCTTTTGTCTTATGAAACGATGTTAAGCCCCGGTTGCATATCTTCATATATGTAACCAAACTGTGTCTTTCCACTGCAAACACTCTGTCTTATCTAATTATTTTATCAAGTCTTGTTATCCAAATACTTTGGAATCTATTCTAAGTATTTTCCTATAATTCGTAATATGTAAGTCCACGTTGAATTCTAAGTCATTCCTTCAGGTTTAATTCATCTTCATCTATATTGTGCTAAGTTATTCATGGATTTTTCATCTTCTTTTCATTGAAATGTTATCATCTCCCCTTCTTTCCCGCTTCTTAATCCCCCTCCCGAGTCATGCCTCGGCTGTGCCGTCCCTAGGGATAAGGGGCCGTGACAACGCTCTGAATCTAGCTCTCTTCTTCTTCTCTTTCTTCTCAGCGGGCTTGAGCAATGTGTTCTTCTTCACCTGATGCTCCTTTATTTGCCTCAGCTCAATCTTCTACTCTGTTGCAAATTTGCAGAACTGTTTGGTTATTATTTGTGATGAATTTACGGTGATTCGCATGTGTTTATTCATATTATTTGGTCGCGTATCATTGTGATTTGTTTCAATAGAGCTAAGTTAGTGTAAATCTTATGTTTATAGGTTTTGTGGTCGAACGATTGAAAAATGGACTGAAAATGATAAAAGTGTTGATTCTCGGAGCATGAAGTGGAAGGCAAGCAGCCAGTAGCTGCTGTGTTTCAATGGTCACTGGTTTGCCGTACCTCACAGTGGCCAGCCGGTGCTAGTAAGTGCCAGCCAGTACTGGAAGCCAGCCTGGCTGGCTATTGAGGGCCAGCCGACGCTGAAAACTAGCAAGGACTAGCCGTCAGTTTTGTTGAAGAGGTCCAGTCAGGGCTGGGTTTAGAGTTTGTGGTCGAACGATTGAGAAATAGACTGAAAATGATAAAAATGTTGATTCTCGGAGCATAAAGTGAAGGCAAGTAGCCAGCGGCCGCTGCGTCTCAACGGTCGCTGGTCTGCCGTACGTCATAGTGGCCAGCCGACGCTGGTTCTTGAGTGCCAGCCGGTGCTGGAAGCCAGCTGGGCTGGCTGTTGAGGATCAGCCGACACTGGAAGCTAGTCGGGGCTGGCTGTCGGTTTGTTGAAGAGGTCCAGCTGGGGCTGGTATGCAACCGGCGCTGGATTGCTTCTCGCTAGAATTTCTCACCCGGCGCTGGATGGAATTTGTAACGCATGTTTACACGAATATAAAAAGGCTCAACAAGAATTTTCAGAAGATGCTCTCAACCGTAGAAAAACACAACACCTTTTCATTTTCATTTATGTTAGGAAAATTAATAGAGTTTTGATTTGATACCAAAACCCAGTTGACCCCAACCGAGTAGATGATTGCGTAAGCCCAAGTGTTTCTCCAACTCGCCTGTTTGAGTTTATAGAATTTCTAAGTTTATACGTAATCGCTGAAGACAGCAGAAGACATAGCAGAAAAATACAGTTAAGCAGACAGCTGAGGAATTCGGCAGAGCAGACCAAGCATTGTCAAAGACTCAGCAGTATCAAGACCCAGCTCAGTGATGAAAACCCAGCTCAGAGTCAAAAACTCAACTCAGTGTAAAAGACCCAGCTTAGTATCGATGACACAACTAAGGTCTAAGACACATCTCAGGTTGATAATACAGCTCAGGTTAAGAATACAGCTCAAGTCTAAGACAGCTCAGAGTCGAGACGCAGCAGAGTCCAAGACGCTGAAGACACAGCAGAGACGCTTAGCAGCTCGAAGACGAAGACCTTCTCCAAGACAAGATCTCGATGTCAGAAGATCTTATCTGACGCGGTCAAATCAGAGAAGAAATAGCTTCTGCAGATGCAGACCTACTTCGTAGGTGAAAGGCCAGAAGTCAATGAGAGTAGGTAAGATTCAAACGGCTAGTTTGAATCTCCACCTATATATATCTCCTCCGTCATTGAAGAAATAGACTGGTGAGACGACTGAAGAAATAAAAGAGAAAACAGAAAAATGAACAATAATCTTCAAAGCCAAATCTTTTAAGAACACCCAACCAGTCAACTGTGTTCTTAGTTGTTCACATATTCAGTCATAGGCAGAAAAGATTAGAATAGAAATATCTTAAGCCTAGTTTGAACGAGTTCATCATACTCTTTGTTCTTCATTGTAAGAACTCGTTCATAGTTGGAAAACCCATACCCAAACCCAAACCCAGAAAATGTTAGGTTAAGGTACGCCTACTCGAAGCGTGTAATTCGAGTGGTTAGGTTTTCACAGTACCTGACAACTGTAAGTCAGTTTCTTTAGTACCCGTAAACTGAAGAGGCTTCAGCTGTGCCTGTAAAAGTTGGTTACGTTTTGATACAGTACGTGGAAACCTGTATCCAGCTCGAGGAACTGAGCTGCAACGCTTGCTGACTGCGCGTAAAGTCAGTGGTATCCTTAGTGGATTACCAGATGGTTTTCTGGTCGTGGACGTAGGAGGTGTTACTCCAAACCACGTTAAAATTGTTTTGTTCTTTACTGCTTTATTTATGCATTCAACTAACCTTTCATAAGCATTCTTTCAAGCTGCATAAAACTGACTAAGAGAAAAGAGAAACAGAGCTTAGCAATATATTTGAAGCAACAGACGGACTTTTCAAAACCTGCCAACTTCCGCACACGCAGCCGGCTGAGTCGATCAAGCTACCTTTCAGCTGGATCGAACACAGCAGGCTCACTTAAAAGAATTTTTAAGTGGAAAAGTTTTTAAACCTTGGTGTATTCACCCCCCTTCTACACCAAGGTATCCGTCTTGGGACCAATAATTGGTATCAGAGCAGTGGTTCAAAAGATCACTGTATCTGTGTCAAGTCAGCCTCTTTGCTGATAGTGGTCACCCAAACAGATCCTTCAAAGTTTAAAAATCTTTTTAAAATCATTATATTGCATACTGTCATGAAATCTTCCTTGTGCAGGAATCTTCCTACAATCATCAACAGAGATTATCAGATCTGGAAGTTCCGACTCAAAAGCTTTCTGAGCGCGCGTCATGACATGATGTGGAATGTTATTACAGACAAACCCATCATCATCATAAAATCAGAAAGACAAGCGGAAGAATAAATGATCAGGAGCTTGAAGATGAGAAAACTCAGCTGATCAAGATGGAGATGGCCAAAGCTGAATCAGATCAAAGAATGGCTCCGACCATTGCAAACACAGCCGGAACCAAGCCAAGGATGTACCAAAGAGATCGTACATAATCAAGCCAGTTCTCCAAGCTCTGTCCTATCGAAGAAGCAAACTGCTCGGCAACTCTACCCAAAGAGAAACCTAGCTGACTCATCCTCCCGGAGAAAGGATAAAGGGTTTGAATCGAGCGAAGTGGATAATGATCAAATCTCCTTCTCCGACTCAGATGAGGATGGTCTCTTTGATTAAGATATCTGGAACATCTTGCTGAATCAACCGTTGAAGAAAATGAAGAAACCCAGCTAGCTGACTGGGACCAGATGATGAAATAAAGATAGCTGGATACAAAACTAAAAACTCAGCCAGTCACACTGCTGAGTACATTGGTCTCAAGAAAAGAATCGAGAAGCAGCAGATGAATCAGCTGGATTTGGGACAGCTGTCTACCTGCTATACAAACGGAGATCTCGTCAAAGAAATGAGCCATTATTGAAAATCTGCTCAAGAGAAGTAGGAAGCAGCTGAGAAAAGACAGCCACCTACTATCAAATTCAAGGCGAACTCCACTGAGCTGGAAATCGATACAGCTGTGATAATAGCTGAGGGCAAAGTTAACCCAGCAGAATTTTCAAGTGGAGAATCAAGAAAGAAATTCAGCTGATCTATCAAATGTCATCCTCTGGATATCAAACAAAGTTGAATCAAGCGTGGATCGTAGAATCCAGAAGAAGAATCTAGCTGAAGGGGAACTCAGTTCAGTAGATTCACCAACAATTGGTATCAACAATTTATCTCATTCCAGTCCAGCAGAATCATCAAGAAGAGCATCCAACAAGAATACTTAGCTGGATCACCGTGTTTTCATCAAACACAGGTGGACTAACTCAGTAGAAACCCCAAGGATTTCAAAATGAATTTATCAATTCAAGGGGGAACTCTACATAGCTGGAAAGAGTCAGCAAAATCCAGAATACTCAGCTGGATGCAATCACAAAGACAGACTCTGCTGAAATGACCAGCTGAAGAAAAACCTGATCCAGCGGAGCAATCAAGCTGATTCTCTAACCCAGCGGACGACGTAAAAGATCCCAAAAAAAAAATTCTCAACATTAAAACGCCATTTGTTGGGAAAATTCATACAGAAAATGCTGAAATCTAAAACAAGATGTATGGATTATCTGAACTGCTCAAATCAGATGAAAGAAGATCATCCAGTTGAGGGAGAACAAACTCAACTGGATCCCAAGCTCAGACTCAGAAGGATTACCCATCTAAGGAGGAATCAAGCTAAACTACGTCAGTCGCAGAGCTCAAGGAAACTCAGCTGAAGGAAAATCAAATTAAAACTTTGAGTGTGAGCTCAGTTATAAATCCTGCTAACTTCTTTCAAAGATGGTCAGCTGGACTGATAACTCAGCCTGCTGTGCGAAATGTGGTGGTTTTAAACTTTAACTCGTTTGAGAAAAACTCAGCTGGAAAATTATCTTTCTATTTGCAGCTTAGTCAAGTTATGCAATTTTATAAAACACGGCTGGCTAGGTCACACAGCCAGAGAAATTTAACTTGAAATATGTTGAGCTTGATGAATGGTTAGTTCTTTAGGAAAAATATGCAGAAAATATTAAAGCAATAAAGAACACAAGGCTTTTAACGTGGTTTGGAGAAATACCTCCTACGTCCACGACCAGATTCACTCTGGTAATCCACTAAAGTATCAACACTTGGTTTACGAGTAGCAAACAAACTTCTCAGCTCAAACCAGAGCCTTCACCTTTAGTTTACGGGTACTGAAGAACCTGACTTGTAGTTTGCAGTACTACAAAACCTGACTTACAGTTTGCGGGAACTGTAAAACCTAATAACTCGAATTCCATGCTTCAAGCAGGTGTACCTTAACCTAACCTTTTCTAAGTAGAAGGGTTTGGATTTGGGGTTTCCAACTATGAACGAGTTCTTATAATGAAGAACAAGAGAGTGATGAACTCGTTCAAACTAGGCTTTGGATATGACTATGTAAACTGCCTAGATTACAGAAGAAAACTCAATAGTCAGTGGAGAAATACTTGTGAAAATTATGGAGATTTTCGTGTTCTTGAGAGAAGTAGTACACTGTTGTGAATTAAATAGCTTGAGAGATTCAGAGCATTTTTCTTGGAATTTTTTTATCTAAATATGTTGAAGAAGACTGGTATTTATAGGTGGAGATTCAAAAACTATCCGTTGGAAGAGCCGTTTGAATCTCACCTACTTCCTAACATTGCGTCTTGTCGTCTGGCGATCTTTACCTATCTTCTTCTGCGTGTCAGATTCTAGGTTTATTTTCTAGGATGCTGAGTTGTAGATCCCTCAATGGTCGAGGTTTATTGATTCCTCTGACACCACGTCTTGGAGCTGTCTTTGACTTTGAGCTGGGTCTTCAGTCTTTGTCTGAGTCTTGGTCAGTTGGAAGCTTCGTTTAGTCAGCTCTGCTGTCTTAGGCTGGATATCTTCTCAGCTCTGCTCAGTTTCGTTGGATCAACTCCGCTGTCTTTTGCTGGATGACTTCTCAGCTCTGCTGACTTCTGCTCAGCTGACTTCTCAGTTGGGTTTTGGTATCAAATCAAAACACTTAGAATTTTTCCAACATAATTGATCTATATCATATTGAATAATTTATCTCTATTCAATATTTCTAAGTAGTGGATGAGATCGATAGATTATTCTACTACTCGATTGTGGTTCTTTCAATATTAGATTGACCGGAAACACATGTCTAAATATTAATCTTGTGTAATTTAGTCTTTAAGGTTTAACGGATTGAAATGAAAGCCGTTGACGTTAACCCCATGTTGAAGTTGATTATACGTATTGAGTTAATGGAATTAATTTGTAACACGCTTGGTGAGAAATAGAGGAGAAGAATCTAAACCCTGATGCTTTCTATTTTATTATTTTTCTTGTTATTTATTTGTTTATTTTATTACTGCTTTGATTGTATTTCTTTTCTATGTGTGTAATACAAGAAGTGTTTGTCCTGCTTAGCCTTCCTTGAGAATACGACTTGGGTTAGCTTGTCGCCCTACATTGACCTCGTTTTCTTGCGAGTCAATTAAAGGTGTTTTGAGTTGAAACAAGAGCCAGTTGATATCATTGTACTCTTCAGGCTTGGCTCCACAGGCTTTGGCCAAATTGACCATGCCTTTACTCCACCTTCCTCTCTTCTCAGATGGCTCATCTTGTTCCAGCTCAACAACCACTTCATCAATCTCGGATTGCTGAACTTGGATCTCATCAACCACTGCCTCTTGGCCTTTAGTTATTTTTCTCACGTCGTCTTTCCCATTTTTGGCATTATCAACAAGGGATGTGGTGAGGTTGACGACGATCTCGTTCAACTTGGCCAAGGCATGATCAACAGCAGCAATTTTGGCTGTGTTGTCGGCGGTGGTGATATCCAGCTGGGCAAAATTTTGATTCCCATCCTTGAGCTGTCCATCCAGATCTGTGACTTCAGTTTTCAAATACAAGTCACCGCAAGAATTCCAAGAACAAGGTAAGATGAGCATAACAACACATCCAACAACAAGCTTAAGCAAATACCAATAAACAATTGTTGAGGAGAATCTGCAAATTAATTAGCATCTTGACAGCAGACATTATAGGACTAACAAGGAATTTTTACATCATAGGACTAACAATGAATTTTTTGTTGTCATTTTATGCTTATCATACTTCTCATAAAATTCCTACAAATTTTTGATTTCTCACAAACTATTAGCAAGCATATCTTCACAATCGTATTCACTGTTAACAATGACATTCATTTAAGTAAACAAGCCACATGACAAATAAGAACACGGGATACCCTAAAATCACTTAATGCATTAAAAATCTCCAAAAAATTCGATCATAACAAACCCTAAAATTTACATCGATTAACATGCGAATAACGAATTAATCACTAACCTTCTTCCGATCGAGATGTTGACATTGTTTTTCACTTCGATTTATGCTTTCTTCGCTCTGGATGTTTTACACAGAAAAAATTCAAATCCTAGAACCACACATCTAGATCTGATCAATGGTGTAGGATCATTCTTATTTCTTATTTTAAGGGTTTTTCACTAGAACCACTCAATATATATATATATATATATAGGGTTAGGTTCATGTAAAAACTATTTCTAGAGTAGAACTTAAAAACTTTTCTTATCCATAGATTTAGAAAAACAAACGGTTAAGACCTGTACATGTGGTTGATAATGAAATTTAAAAATTATTTTTAGTCAATTTATAATAATTAGAAGGATAAAAACGTCCAATATTTTTTTCAATTAACCTCCATTCCTAATTTATCTCCGTCAATAGTGCGACTCCATATTTTACTTCTATTTTCTGAATCTACTCACGTTAATGCGTTGCATTTTATTCCCACATATATCCATTTTAATAATGCATATCTATTATTTTAATAATTCCTTATGTTTTGAATAATGCATATCTATTATTTTAATAATTTCTTATGTTCATGTAAATTCCTAATGGATACACGTACAATGCAAATCCACGTGTATAGTTAATGCATTTTTTTTTTATAAATCAGTTTTGTTAATGCATCTTAAAGTTATATTTTATGCATTATAATGAGAATTATGACTGTTGTGCATAAAATCTACTTCTGTTAATGCATTATCAATTAATGCACAATGCATATTAACTTGCAAATATGACACCAAATATGCAAATGTAACAGGATAAATTGGATAATGCATTATACGATCATTAATAATGCATTTATTTATTACAATAATGCATTTAGTATAAAATCTTCATAAATAAGATTCCGTTTCTTGATAGAAATTAATTTATTGATCTAAAGCAGTAACATATAAAAGAAAAACAAAAGGATCATCAAAATCTTAAATGGAAAAAAAAAACCATCTATATTAATATGCTGAAAGAATCATCGAACACACGTTGCTAAATGAAATGTTTTTCGAAATTGATGAGAAATGATAACAAAAAAGCTGGATGATACGGAAAAAAAAAAATGATGAATATATATATATAAAGGGTTGGGTTCTTGTGAAAACTCACCCTAGTATAGAAACTAGAAACCTTTCTAAGCCATGGATCAAGATATCATGGATGGTCAAGATTTATGGATATAGATGAGAAATAATTTATTTTGTTTATTTTTGACATTTTTTATAAACAATAAGGGTACATGTGTCTAACAAATATATGAATCAGTCAATCATCCTTAATAGACGGCAGCATAGAAACCGGGATCTAAAAACTCAGACTCTACCTTCTGAAATTAAACACAAAATGAATTAGTATTCTGCGATACACATTGTGCATTATACATATATCTCCACTTATTAATTAATAAATTGATAGTTCCAAATAGAGATTACTCGTGGAGTTTTTTTTAAATATTTTCTCATTTTGCAAGATAAGAGAATTAGAATATTATTCTAGTGATTTGGTGATTATGCATTATGAAGGTATTGATTATGCATTACGTCTATATAGATTATGCATAATGATGATTATAATGCATAATAATAATAATAATAATAATAATAATAATAATAATAATAATAATAATAATAATAATAATAATAATAATAATAATAATAATAATAATAATAATAATAATAATAATAATAATAATAATAATAATAAATTCTTTAACAATAATGATTAAGAATAACTTCCAAAATGACAAAAACTTATATAAAATAAAATTGTGATTATGCATTTTAAAGATTGATGTTATGCATGTTAATTTTTTTTGAATTGTATGCATGTTAATCTTTATCTTTATGCATTTTAAGGATTGATATTATGCATGTTAATCTTTATCTTTATGCATTTTGTGTTGGATAAACATTGTCAATTGTTTTTTATAATTAATTTAATTACGAAATATTTATCATAATACTTATGCACAAAAGATCAATACTTTCATGATCCAATAGTAGAAGTTAGTGTGCACCGACTGCAAAATGCACAAAAACTATCTAAAATAAATCATCATTCAATAATTAACAATACTCGATACTTATTTTTGGTAAATGTGACATGATAATGTATTACACCCTTATCGATAGTGCATTAATTTGTGTACATTCATAATAATGCATTATATTTCATACAGAAAAACTAAAAACACTTCTAATAGAAAGAATATAGCGATTAAAAATAAAAATAAAAAAATAATCCAAATATTCATGACAACAATAATTGTCGCAGCCCGACTCAGAATAAAGATGACCGAGTCGGTGGGTCCCACGATGTCGCAGCCCGGCCTAGAAATTAGATGACAAAGCCGGTGGGTCCCACGACTTACACAATTTATGATTAACAAAAGGATTAAGATAGCGACCCTGCTATCATTTAAGAGCAAACAAGGCAACTCATGCTCGACAAATCATCAAACTTAGGATAATTATGACATGCGTAACTCGAGATTAATGAAACGAACATTTGATCTCTTTTTTAAAATATGCATATCATCAAATACAATCTCAAATCAGCTCGGAAATCAATAATCTCATCAACCAGATTAATGGCAACAACCATGAAGGAAATGAGCTAATTTTCAGGATCAAGAAAGCACGATAAAATCAGTTGTAATAAGACTGAACTTCCAATATAACGAACAACTATTATATAGATAATTAGATTGGCTAGACGTCAAAATAAGATAACAAACATAGTTCGAGACTTCAGACTTCAACACTTCATTAACTTATACTAATCTCAATATCATAATCTTGCAGCGGAAAAACGAGAGAATATATGTGTGAAGACATATATTCTAGGTTCTAAGCTCATCAAAATGACTCTTAACATTAGTAAAATAATAACAACAACAACAAGTCCGCCAGCACGCGATCATCTTCATCCCAGCTAACCTGCACATTTTAGAAATAATAGGCGGGGCTGAGTACTTCGTACTCAGTGGGCACATGCCAAAATATTTTGAAACTTACTTCTTAGAGTTAGAGATTAAACTTGCCATAAAGCATAAGCACAAGTAATTTTTGTCTCTCAAAAATAAACCTGTGCATGCTCAACTTCTTCTTTTCTGTAAATCATGTTTGTACGGCCGTACATATACTTTAGGATGTATGTACCGGATCTATAATCACATAATGATAGTGTTGAGAAGGAGGCCTCCTTCTCAAACACTTGTAATCGTCCATTCCTTTCGGAAGGCTCCCGATTACAAAATAGTGTACACAAATCCTACCTTGCGTAGGACCGAATTCGTCTTGCTATAGTAGATGGTAACATACAAGAACTTAAACATTTGGCAAGTCAATCATTTTTAAAACATCTCATATATAATCATATAACTTCATTCGTCATTTCATTGGTTAGAAAGCCCACCTGATACACTTAAGCTTTTGTCTTAACTTTAACGCTCGCTAAATTTGTGCTTTACGCTTCAGCTTCCACTTCCACTTGCTCCTTTAATCGAAATGGAAATACGAACTTCAAAACGAGAATAATTTCTATCGAATAAATAACTTCGATATTCTTAACTTAATTCGCTTCGGAATTCTACGTCGAAACTCGAGAATTTCTAACTTAACTTCTTAAACGCTCTTAACTAACTTAATTAACAGTTAAAATCATACTAATAACTTCATTAACCACTTAAGCTTGCCATCTATCATACTATCGTATCATTATCACATAAACAATTCCTTAACAAATAAACATCTCATTTAGTCATATAAACATCTGATTAACACTTAAGCTTTTCATTTAATTATTTAAGCATAATATAAATGCTTAAACTTTTTGGATAATATTTAAACTTAATATTATATTATTATCAAAATATGTCTTTGACATATTAACTCATTAATGACGTATCATTAACACTTAATTCATCATTAGTGTGTCATTAATACTTAAAATCATCATTAGCTCTTAATCATTCACTATTCGAAAAGAACTTCTAAAGACATAAGCAAACATATACTTTACTTCTAACCCTTCCATCTTTTCATTAATATTTATTGACTTATAACTTATACTATTGTCAACATTAATCATATCATAAAAAAAATATTTCATTTCTTCATATAAGCATCTCATTAACCATTAAGCTCTTTCTTTATTTATTTTATCACATCAAAAATGCTTAAGTTCTTTGATAACATTTAAGCTTAACATTATAACTTTTGAGTTTACGAAAGAAACAACTGAAAACAAGTTGATCAAAGATTAGCTGGATAAATCAAGCTATCTGGAAAATCAAGCTAGCTGGAAAAACTGAGTTATTTGGAAAACTGAAAACTCGAGCCACTGGAAAAACAATGGCCGGAAATATAGAAAAGCATTGGAAAAAACAAGCCCGGAAAACCGAGCAAAACAGAAATTAATCAATTTGGAAATCCAATTGAGCAATTGGTAAATCCAGTGGCCAGGTCCAATTGGGTAAATCAGTAATCAGTGGTAAATCCAAATTCAGGTCCAATTGGTAAATCCAGTGGCCAAGTCCAGTAAATCCATGAGTCCAAGGTCAATTGGGTCCAAAGTAATTCCAATGATTGGTCCAATTGAGTAAATCAGTGGCCCAGGTCAATTTGAGTAATTCAATCGAGTTCAATTTGAGTTAATGAAGCTGACTTGGTCCAGCTGGGTTAATCAAGGAATTAAACTCTAGAAACTCTCAATTTCAAAACTTTGTATTAAAATTCTGAAAAATTCTACGTCACTTAATTTTTAACGTAGATTCCATTTCTATCATTATTTTCTTCATTAAAATCAAATACATGGCTTTATTGTACATATATATATTTCGGTTCTTTTGATAAATTAAGAATTAAAAATCCAAATTTCATTCTAATCACTTCCAATCATGTTAATTTAAATTGAAATTTCTCAAATCTTAATAAATCAAACCATCAAACATGTTTATAATCATCATAGGAGCTCATAGAAATCATCAATTTGATCATAGGATCAAAGGATCAAAAACCCCTAATTTTAATTAATATTTTCGGCTATTTTGAAAATAATAGAAGGACTTTGATTCTTTGATTACTTCCAACATCAAACATGCTTAGAATAATTATCTAAGCTCAAATAATCAATTAATTTGATCATCCATCATCAAAATTTAAGAACCCCTAATTCTTCCTTCATTTTTCGAAAATTCAATTAATTAGGGTTAGGGTTTTAATTAAGCTTGAATCAATGATCTATCATGCATTCCAAGCATGAATTAAACATCAAAAATCAAGATCATAATCATCTACTAATTAAATCCTAATTTTCGAAAAATCTGGAATTTAAAAATAAGATGATCAAAGCTTATGTTTAAGCTATAAACTTGAATTAAACTTATATCTTACCTTGATTAATAACTTGGAAATGATTTACTCTTGATTTGAAGCTTGAAAATTACACAAGAATGGAGTTTAGAGAGTGTATGTGTGTGCTGGAATTTTCAGCCGAGAATGGGAGGGAGAGAGTGAGAGAATGATGATGATCATCTTATATATATACTAACACACTAATTAATAGATAAGGCTAAGTTCAATGTATTCTAATTAAATAATGCATGCTAATCTTGACTATATCTTAAAATCATTATTTCATGTTGGATAAGGTGAGGTGTCCCTCATTTAATTATTTATTCACCAAAGTCAACAAATCATATGTCATGGCTTAGGTAATAATTAAGATTAATTAATTAATTAAATACTCAATTTAATCAATTAATTACAAAATTTGCTAATCAAAACTTAAATCTCTAATTTCTCACTTTAGAAAAAATCAATTAGGGTCTCTCCAACCCTAATACAAGTTTTCATAATAAAATACGGAAAAACGAGTCATTTCCGAATAAATAAAAATTATCATCTTAGATAATTAATTACTAATAAATTTAATTAAGAAAAGTAAATTCATAGTTTTCTCAACTAAAATCAAATATGTAAGTACATATTGATAAACATAAATTCTTCCTCGTTTCGGGTTAACCGAGACGAGACAAAAATAATTTAATTTTTTTTTTACGGCAAAAATTAGGGTTGCCGAAGAAAAATTAATAAAAAGGAAATTTTCTTCTTCTTAATTTCCTTAATTTAATTAAAGAAAAACTAAGGCAATTTATGCAAGAAAAACGGGGTATTACATTCTCTCCCCCTAAAAATAAATTTCGTCCCGAAATTTACTTACTTCTTGGAATAACTGGGAATACTTTTCTTTCATCTTACTTTCTAACTCTCATGTGTCTTCTCTAAATCAGTATGATTTCATTTGATCTTTTCTGACACGATCAAATTATTTCTAAGTTGATGAACCTTTCGATCCAAAATCACTTCTAGCTTCTCTTCTTAACTTAGATCTGGATTAAAGATCACTTCTTCTAGATGGATAACATGCTTTGGTTCGAACATGTATCTTCGCAACTGAGATACATGGAACACGTTATACGTACTTCTAAAACTCGGCAATAAAGCTAGCTTATCCGCTACTTGACTTATTCTTTTCAGAATTTCATACGGTCTTATGTAGCGAGAGTAAATTTTCTTTTAACACCAAACGATGAATTTCTTTGCAAAGGTTTCCCCCTTCAAACTCTAACGTTGATCTTTACGTGTCTTAAAAAAAAACATTCCTGACGATCTTATGTATTTTTTTTTTTCTGACTTGACGCACAATCTCTATCATTTCTTTAATTACTTCGGCCCTAACATTTTTCTCTCGCTCACATTATTTCAAGGGAGCGGAGATTGACATTTTCTTTCATAAAGACTTCATAGGGCGTTATGTCTATCGTCATTTGATAATTGCTGTTATAAGCAAACCTAGCAAAAGTAAAAATTGCTCCTTATGATCTCTCCTTTCAAAAACAATTAATTCTTAATATATCCCCTAGGATTTGAATGGTTCTTTCTGATTGACCATCCCTTTGAGGATGAAGGCTGTACTAAAATTCAAAACTTTTCTAACTTTTCATCTTTTCTCTGAACATTAGAAATCCTTGTTCTGAAATTTGGAATTACTTCCATGGCTGCTATTATCTGCTCTGCAGATTGTGACGGTAGAATAATTTCTAATCTTGTCTAGATGGCTGAAAAGAGATTTATCTCTACTTGTACCGAATGGTTACAAAATTCTTGGTTAACTAATCCATTCCCAGAATGATATCAACATTTCACATTTTAATTTAGGTTAAGAGTTTGGCTGACATCTTGAGAAATCCTAATTCAATCTCTAAATTAGGATAAACACTAGTAACTAAGGTAGGTTTACCTATTGAAATAATTATTATTAGGTTTTATCTAGCACGTTTTACGTTTTAAAATTAAGATTATTAACGCATGCATTTTATATAAATGAATGCGATGTACCCATAAGATTATAACAGGTACGCCTTTTGATTGACCTAAACCTGTTAAATTTCCTTGATCTTCAATGCACTACTTCTGCATAGATCAATACACTCTAACTGAGTAGCACGACTCTTATTTCTCAACGTAGTCTGGCTCGAAAGAGCTCAGACCTTATCTTATCTGTGTCTACTTCATCTTAGGCGAAACGAGTGAGATCATAAAACTATCGATCAAACTCGGATACCGATTTCTTTCCTTGCTTAAGATTGGCATACTCATTCTTCTTTTATTTGCGATAACTTCTTGGGGTATAATTCTTGAAAAGAGTATTCTTGAATTATTCTCTAGTTAGATCTTTAGCCGCTCGGGTATACGTCTCCTGACGAACTTTCCACCAATGATCCGCAGATCCTTTGAGCTGGTAGGTCATGCTCGTAAGACGCTCTTGATCGATACAACGAAGAAACCTAAAAATTCTTTCTAACGATCAAACCCACTCTTCAGCTTCTAACGAATTTTCTCTCCCGTCTAAAGTTGGGGATTTTGACGAAGAAAAAGTTCTTTTATCTTTAAACGGAATAAAACTTCCTTGATTTTTAAAACTTAATAAAATTCTTATTCACATCTTTAGCACATAACATCCTCATCGTAATTAATGAATCAAAGGATTCATTCTCATCATCATACGATCACATTATCAAGAATTTAACTTGAAAGTTTAAGCACTTTTCACATATTAAGCTTTAATGTAAAAGCAGTTACTTCTCAAAATAATAGTTCCAAACATGGAACTTAACATTCAAGTAAATCAAATCTTATCATAGCATAATCACTTTCATAACTCAACTCAATAATTAAGCAATAGCACAACAACTTAGCTTCATAAACTTTTCGCATATTGACAATCAACATCAAAACATTCAGATTCATAACTTTTCTTAACCATTAAAACAATTCGCAAAATAACCTAACGTACTTTTAACTTTTGGCAAAGAAACTTACTTCTTTCATACTTAGCTTATATTCATAAAATTCTTATTCTTTAAACTCTAACTTTATCTTGACAATTTACTGTCAACTTACTTTCTGCTTCACAAAGCATCATAACTTCTTATTTTTCTTAAGCATATAAGAACTCATCAACTGAACTTAATGACTGCTTTAGTCATTCTTTCATGTACTGGAAGATTTTCCCTTTTGAGATCTCTTTAAGATAAGGAATCTATCAAAAGATAAATTATTCTTATCTTAATTGTGATGTTCTAGCATCACACTAGCGTAATAGTGACGGTACAGAATACTAATCTGTTACCGAAAAATCTATGGTTAAACCATGCATCATATATTCTACTTAAAAACTCACATTTCCCGTATTTATACTACTTCTTTCTTTCACGTTCTGAAAATAATTAAAAAGATCGACTCTCTATTGGTCGTCCTTGGAAAACTTTTCTTCTTTATTAAACTCATTATTGAATTCTACTCTATCGATTTCTACATCATCTTCTTCTGCTACTTCCTCTTTGACGATAACATCTCAGACCAAGGTAAGCTTGACTTCATCTTCAATGTCCGCAACTGGTGTCGATGAGAAACTAGCCTTGAACTTGACTTTTGGAGAGGAACACGTTGATGTTAGTTAAACAATCCATCCTTTTAGTAGTTGGATTGCTGTCGAGGTCATTATATTATTATTCTCATGACACAGGGAGAATGATCCCGCTTCATGCTCCCTTACTAGAATGGAAAAATGGAAACGGAAGAAAATTTAATATTCGTAGGGTTGGGAATATTAAGGATCTTCGGAAAGAGAGAATAAATCACCTCTGCGCGAAAGACTAAAATTAAATCCAATTCTTTAAATAAAAATTTCTGAGGTCAAAACTGACGCATTTAACTGAATAAGGAATGACAGGATTAATAATCCGAGAAGTAGGTTGGGTAATGAAAGAATCCCAAACCTTAATTAAATCGGATAATCTGAGGTTAAATAAAATTTTAGTTCAGGTATTCCTAACAAAACAGAAAGGAATAACATTATCCCGAGAAATTAATTTCATTCTTTACTTCTTTTGAGATATTAATTCATCTCAATCTCGTTCTAAAACATAACAAGAATGTGATTAACGACAGAAAAGAATAACGAACGACGGACGAAACAAACAAAGAATGAAACGGACGACGAATGGTGAACGAATAACGGAAATATATTTTTTTATATACTTTAAGTTATGTTTTCATTCTTTTATTACTTATTTTAAATCTCTTCTTCATACCCATTTTTCTTCTTTTTCTTCAGTCGATTTCATCTCGTTATCACTTCCCAACGATATCTCGCATTCACTTTAATATCCAAAAACGAACAATCGCCATGCTTGCAATTAATTCATCATCTCGCTTACTAAAGTTTGTCACATAAAGGATCTCAAGCTCATAACAACGAGCAAAATTTGATTTAGAAAGTTCCAAGAAATCAAAATAAATTGATTAAACTTGAAAGAAACAACTTGCAGAAAAATTTGCACAGCTGTATCAGATTCTAACTGGATTTCAGAACAGAATACTTGGAATCAGGGGAAGTGCAGGGTACCATTAGAAAGCCACGGATGTCTAGTTTCTAACCCAATTTACGGATCTGAATTCCGTTAAACGAGCAGGAAGTTATGACCTCCGGAGTAAAATGTGGCAGAACAGCCGCCGCCCAGGTCAGCGACCGCTGGGACTCAGCCGCGGCTGACCTGCCATGGTCAGCGGTCTCTGAAGCTCAGCCATGGCTGACTTCAGGTTCCCGGGGTCAGCGACCGCTCGACCTCAGCGGACGCTGAGTTCCGGCGTCCTGCTTTCTTCAGCGAGCGCTGAGTCTAGGAGATGGCTGACTTCTCGCCCTGTATTATTTTTGAACGATCTCTGAGGTGCAGCCATCGCTCACTTTCATGGCTAAAAAAAATTTCTCCTTCGATTCTTTATGCGCTCAACGAACTTTCTATCTTTCAATTCTTGTTTTAACGCTTTTATTTACTAAAAATAAAATTCATTTTACTTCAAAAATTCTTGTTTCATTAATTCATTTTTAAGAAATAATTTCCGACATAAATACAAAACTCGGAAATTTTCTAAAATGACCGCTTTGGCCATACTTCTTCTTATAACGGAAAAAAAATTACCTCTTCGAGGACTTTTTCAAAAACGAGGGATTTTTCTCTATATAAAAACTCCCCACGTTAACCGTGATTTTAGGGCATCACGCAAAACTACTTTCTCGGAGCGGAATTCTTCATCGCTACCGAATCTTTGAAAACTTAACATTTTATGCATCTTTATACGAAAACCTACTAAACAAGCGTAAAATTTGTTCGATTATTAATCTATTAAATTAACGCCACTCTCGAACTCTCTCTCTCTGCTCATCCTCTAATGGATCTTCTTCTTCTTTTTCTTCCTCACTTTCAGACTCGGTACTCTCCTCGGCTTTCTCCACTTCATCTAACGTCAAACGGACAACACTCACGTCGACCACACCCGAAAAAGGTCTAAAACTAGGTTTGAAATCCTAGATGACTAAACGGCATATAACAAAGATAAAAATATCCATCGGTTGCTCCGACCTCGGGGTCAACGATTTCCTTGTCACCGACATGAAGACGCGGTTCAGACGTACTCCTCTCGTGAAAATGAAAGAAACAAGCTGAGTTCCAAAGAATTAATCAAGCTCTGAAGAATTCAAACCTTGAAGAGTATCCATAGAAGGATTTAATGGAACTACATCAATAGAGGGAGCTGAACCAAGTTGTTCGCCGAAGCAGAAGGTTTGGGAACAGAAGCAAAACATTTGTTAAAGGTGGAGATGAAACATAGCCATTCAACAACGGCTAAGAAATAATTATGTTTTTATCAAAACTATAATCATTAGGATGAGGAGAAACAACGGTTTCAGGGTTCTCTTGAGGAATGAGAAAAGAAATTGGGTCGTCTTGAATATCGAATCCTGCCATCCTACTTCATCCACTCGTCAGGAAGAAGAGGAACCAACTTTACTATTCCGAGAACCCCTGAAATATTACTCTCATTAATATTCATCTAAACACGATGGAAACGGCTCAACTCTGCTAATATTTACATAGCTCATATGCATTTACTGAAACTTTTTCATGGCCTCGTCACTTCGAGAAACTAATTTCCTTTCCATACGTGATACCAAGTTCACGATACTTTCCAAAAACGTACAATTGTCTTGCTTGCAATTGTTAAAACTTACTTTAAACAACTCAATCATAAAACAACCTCATTAAAATCTCAAATCCACATCACAATTTCATATTTCTCCAACTTTCTAACTTCATCTTATTAATTAACTCCGTTATGGAGACGAGAAGACCATATTACCGAGTTTCTAGCTATGTGGGTTGATCGAGTCCACATAACGATCCCTCGATCACATGGAACTTCAAATTTTAAACTTTTTATCATAGGAAACTTTTAAATGCGTACCTGGTTTGCCGGATGAGATGATGTCTTTGGACTTTTGTTGTTGTTCAAACTTGACTAGTCTAGAACTCAAACCGTACTAGACTTTAAAAAATATGAACTTAGAGCAATAGACTTTGCTCTCGACTAGTCTAGGGATTCAAACTAGACTAGACTTTTAAGAAATAATGACTCAGAGCAAACAGACCTGCTCTGATACCACTCTGTCGCAGCCCGGCCTAGAAATTAGATGACAAAGCCGGTGGGTCCCACGACTTACACAATTTATGATTAACAAAAGGATTAAGATAGCGACCCTGCTATCATTTAAGAGCAAACAAGGCAACTCATGCTCGACAAATCATCAAACTTAGGATAATTATGACATGCGTAACTCGAGATTAATGAAACGAACATTTGATCTCTTTTTTAAAATATGCATATCATCAAATACAATCTCAAATCAGCTCGGAAATCAATAATCTCATCAACCAGATTAATGGCAACAACCATGAAGGAAATGAGCTGATTTTCAGGATCAAGAAAGCACGATAAAATCAGTTGTAATAAGACTGAACTTCCAATATAACGAACAACTATTATATAGATAATTAGATTGGCTAGACGTCAAAATAAGATAACAAACATAGTTCGAGACTTCAGACTTCAACACTTCATTAACTTATACTAATCTCAATATCATAATCTTGCAGCGGAAAAACGAGAGAATATATGTGTGAAGACATATATTCTAGGTTCTAAGCTCATCAAAATGACTCTTAACATTAGTAAAATAATAACAACAACAACAAGTCCGCCAGCACGCGATCATCTTCATCCCAGCTAACCTGCACATTTTAGAAATAATAGGCGGGGCTGAGTACTTCGTACTCAGTGGGCACATGCCAAAATATTTTGAAACTTACTTCTTAGAGTTAGAGATTAAACTTGCCATAAAGCATAAGCACAAGTAATTTTTGTCTCTCAAAAATAAACCTGTGCATGCTCAACTTCTTCTTTTCTGTAAATCATGTTTGTCTGGCCAGACATATACTTTAGGATGTATGTACCAGATCTATAATCACATAATGATAGTGTTGAGAAGGAGGCCTCCTTCTCAAACACTTGTAATCGTCCATTCCTTTCGGAAGGCTCCCGATTACAAAATAGTGTACACAAATCCTACCTTGCGTAGGACCGAATTCGTCTTGCTATAGTAGATGGTAACATACAAGAACTTAAACATTTGGCAAGTCAATCATTTTTAAAACATCTCATATATAATCATATAACTTCATTCGTCATTTCATTGGTTAGAAAGCCCACCTGATACACTTAAGCTTTTGTCTTAACTTTAACGCTCGCTAAATTTGTGCTTTACGCTTCAGCTTCCACTTCCACTTGCTCCTTTAATCGAAATGGAAATACGAACTTCAAAACGAGAATAATTTCTATCGAATAAATAACTTTGATATTCTTAACTTAATTCGCTTCGGAATTCTACGTCGAAACTCGAGAATTTCTAACTTAACTTCTTAAACGCTCTTAACTAACTTAATTAACAGTTAAAATCATACTAATAACTTCATTAACCACTTAAGCTTGCCATCTATCATACTATCGTATCATTATCACATAAACATTTCCTTAACAAATAAACATCTCATTTAGTCATATAAACATCTGATTAACACTTAAGCTTTTCATTTAATTATTTAAGCATAATATAAATGCTTAAACTTTTTGGATAATATTTAAACTTAATATTATATTATTATCAAAATATGTCTTTGACATATTAACTCATTAATGACGTATCATTAACACTTAATTCATCATTAGTGTGTCATTAATACTTAAAATCATCATTAGTTCTTAATCATTCACTATTCGAAAAGAACTTCTAAAGACATAAGCAAACATATACTTTACTTCTAACCCTTCCATCTTTTCATTAATATTTATTGACCTATAACTTATACTATTGTCAACATTAATCATATCATAAAAAAAATATTTCATTTCTTCATATAAGCATCTCATTAACCATTAAGCTCTTTCTTTATTTATTTTATCACATCAAAAATGCTTAAGTTCTTTGATAACATTTAAGCTTAACATTATAACTTTTGAGTTTACGAAAGAAACAACTGAAAACAAGTTGATCAAAGATTAGCTGGATAAATCAAGCTATCTGGAAAATCAAGCTAGCTGGAAAAACTGAGTTATTTGGAAAACTGAGCTGGCTGGAAAACTGAGCCGGCTGGAAAAACAGAGCTGGCTGGAAAAATAGAGCAAAATGAAAACCGAGCCGGAAAACAGAGCCGGGCCGGAAAACCGAGCCGGCCGGAAAACAGAAATGCCGGAAAACCGAGTCATTGACCAATTGAGTTAATCCAAATTTGAGTTCAAATTGGTAAATCCACTGATCGAGTCCAAATTGAATCCTGATCGAGTCCAAATTGGGTAAATCCAAATTTAATCGAGTCCAAATTGGTAAATCCAATTTGATCGGGTCCAAATTCGGTAATGCCATGATCGAGTCCAAATTGAGTAATCCAATGATCGAGTCCAAATTGGTAAATCCAATTGATCGGGTCCAAATTCAATTTGAGTAAATCCAAATTGGACTGGTCCAAATTGGAATTCAAATTGAGTTCAGCTGAGTTAATGAAGCTGACTTGGTCCAGCTGGGTTAATCAAGGAATTAAACTCTAGAAACTTTCAATTTCAAAACTTTGTATTAAAATTCTGAAAAATTCTACGTCACTTAATTTTTAACGTAGATTCCATTTCTATCATTATTTTCTTCATTAAAATCAAATACATGGCTTTATTGTACATATATATATTTCGGTTCTTTTGATAAATTAAGAATTAAAAATCCAAATTTCATTCTAATCACTTCCAATCATGTTAATTTAAATTGAAATTTCTCAAATCTTAATAAATCAAACCATCAAACATGTTTATAATCATCATAGGAGCTCATAGAAATCATCAATTTGATCATAGGATCAAAGGATCAAAAACCCCTAATTTTAATTAATATTTTCGGCTATTTTGAAAATAATAGAAGGACTTTGATTCTTTGATTACTTCCAACATCAAACATGCTTAGAATAATTATCTAAGCTCAAATAATCAATTAATTTGATCATCCATCATCAAAATTTAAGAACCCCTAATTCTTCCTTCATTTTTCGAAAATTCAATTAATTAGGGTTAGGGTTTTAATTAAGCTTGAATCAATGATCTATCATGCATCCCAAGCATGAATTAAACATCAAAAATCAAGATCATAATCATCTACTAATTAAATCCTAATTTTCGAAAAATCTGGAATTTAAAAATAAGATGATCAAAGCTTATGTTTAAGCTATAAACTTGAATTAAACTTATATCTTACCTTGATTAATAACTTGGAAATGATTTACTCTTGATTTGAAGCTTGAAAATTACACAAGAATGGAGTTTAGAGAGTGTATGTGTGTGCTGGAATTTTCAGCCGAGAATGGGAGGGAGAGAGTGAGAGAATGATGATGATCATCTTATATATATACTAACACACTAATTAATAGATAAGGCTAAGTTCAATGTATTCTAATTAAATAATGCATGCTAATCTTGACTATATCTTAAAATCATTATTTCATGTTGGATAAGGTGAGGTGTCCCTCATTTAATTATTTATTCACCAAAGTCAACAAATCATATGTCATGGCTTAGGTAATAATTAAGATTAATTAATTAATTAAATACTCAATTTAATCAATTAATTACAAAATTTGCTAATCAAAACTTAAATCTCTAATTTCTCACTTTAGAAAAAATCAATTAGGGTCTCTCCAACCCTAATACAAGTTTTCATAATAAAATACGGAAAAACGAGTCATTTCCGAATAAATAAAAATTATCATCTTAGATAATTAATTACTAATAAATTTAATTAAGAAAAGTAAATTCATAGTTTTCTCAACTAAAAATCAAATATGTAAGTACATATTGATAAACATAAATTCTTCCTCGTTTCGGGTTAACCGAGACGAGACAAAAATAATTTAATTTTTTTTTTACGGCAAAAATTAGGGTTGCCGAAGAAAAATTAATAAAAAGGAAATTTTCTTCTTCTTAATTTCCTTAATTTAATTAAAGAAAAACTAAGGCAATTTATGCAAGAAAAACGGGGTATTACACACGACGTACACAATTTATGATTAACCAAGGAATAGATAACGACCCAGTTATCCAACAAAACCAAACATTTGACAAACTATTCCTAACAAACAACGATACCGGGAGTTGAACTTATTCTTGAACAACATCTCAACAAAGGATTGACAATTTATTTTCAAGTTAAAACAAGTTTGCAGCTGAAACTTAACGAATAACATTAACGACTTCAAAGTATAGAACATGCTTCATACTTCAACATATATTTCAAAGTGTTGCAGCGGAAAAATATAGAAAATCATATGTATGAAGACATATGACTCAACTCTAGTTTAAACAACTTTCAAAATACTCAACCAACAAAAGTCCGTCCAAGCACACTCCCATCTTCATCCGAACTAACCTGCACATTTTAGAAATAACATGCAGGGCTGAGTACTTCGTACTCAGTGGACACATGCCAAAAACATTTGAAAACTTGCTTCTTAGAGCTATAGATTAAACTTGCCATAAAGCATTGCACAAGTAACTTTTTTAAAACAAACTTGTGCTTGCTCAAGCATTTTCTTTTGAAATAAGTGACTGCAGTCAAAATACTCATTAAGTATGAACCATATCTATTATAAATAGAAGTGATGAGAAAGAGGCCTCTTTCTCAATCACTTGTAACCGGTCTATCAGAGAAAGGCTCACGATTACCAATGTAACTGGCCCATCAAAGAAAGACTCACGATTACTAATGTCTACACAAATCCCACCTTGCGCGGGACCGAATTCGTCCTTCCTCAGTAGATGGTATCATACAAAAACTTAAAACATTTGGCAAGTTAATCAACTTAAAACATCACATATATATATAATCATATATATATAGCATTCATCATTTCTTTGTTTAGAAAGCCCACCTGATAACTGAAGCTTTGGACTTAACCTTTATCGATTCTGAATTTTCGGATTCACACTTCCACTCGATCCTTCATTCGAACTAGAATTCACGAATTCAGAACGAGAATTAACTACTATCGAATAAACGAATTCGATATTCTTAACTTTTAATTTACTTCGAAATTCTACGTCGAAACTCGACGAAACTTGAGAATTTCTAACTTAACTATCTTAACTCATCATTAACCAAAATCACACTTAACATAATCATACATTAATTACTATTCATATGTTCAAATACGAAACGGATTTGACTCGACAAACGAGCTCTGAAAATTCTCAATTTAAATCTACTTACATCTTTTAACATAATAACATAATTACTCAATCATATTATCAATCCAGATCACGTACACATATAAACCTTTAACTTAGAAAAATAGCCGAAAAATAGAAAATTTTTAATACTTCGTATTTAATTTCTGAAAAATTCCACAATACTTTATTTTTATTGTAAAATTCAAATATGTGATTATTTTCTTGATAAAAAAATCAAATAATCATTTAATTTCCTTTAATTATTTTCGGCCCTTTTATAAAATTAGGATAAAATATCGAATTTCATTCTAATCAATTCCCAACATCTTATTTTAATTTATAAGCTATATTTATAGCTTAATTACTTAATTTAATTGGATAAAAATCAAAACTCTAATATATATATATTTCGACCTTTTAAAGAAATAGGGCACATTTGCTTATTTTTATCCATTTCAAATTACAACATCCTTAATTAATATTCTAGAGATTAATTGTAAACTCAATTAATCCATTTAAACTCTAGAATAATTATTTTTAATTTATTTTAAAAGCTAAAAATTTCGAAATTAATGAAATTGAGCTCCAAAACTTCTAACAAAATTCTCACATGCTTAAATAAATATCATAAGCTCAATTCTATCTTCAATTTCATCATTCAACATCAAAATCAAAAAGCCCTTATCTTAAGAACCCTAATATTTCTAAAATTCCAAAAATTGGAATAATTATGATTCAATCTATTAATTCAATGCATAAACATACTTAATAACATCATATAAGCTTAATTTAAACATCAATTTAATCAAAGAACATCAAGATCAAAAACCCCTAATTTGAATCATAATTTTCGGCTATAATTAAAAGTCATAGAAGGGCTTTGATTCTTTGATCACTTCCAACATCAAACATGCTTAGAATAATTATCTAAGCTCAATTATTCAATTAATTTGATCATCTCACATCACAATTGAAAAAGCCCTAATTTCCCTTAATTTTCGAAAATAGCTAAATTTAGGGTTAGGGTTTGATTTGAACATGATTTAATGATCTATCATGCATTCTAAGCATGAATTAAACATCATAAATTAAATTCAACATCATCTACTAATATTCTTCAAAATTTTCGAAATATTTAAAAGAATTAAAAGGAGGATTTGAGCTTGTATTTTGAGCTATATCTTGAACTAAACATTAATCTTACCTTAATAATTGATTTGGAGATGATTAGCACTTGAATTGAAGCTCAAAATTGAACAAAAATTGGATGAAATGTGAAGTATGCGTGTGCTGTGTTTGCTGCAGATTTTTGGCGAGAGAATGGAGATGAAATGGTTTAATGCACACACTTAAACACTAACAAAAGTCAACAAATTGATGTCATGCATTAGGTCATTGCTTATGCAATAATTAGGATTATTTAATTAGTTAAATACTTAGTTTAATCAATTAATTACTAACTTGCTAATCATAACTTCATTCTCTAATTTCTTGATCTAGAAAAATCAATTAGGGCATCTCGAACCCTTATGCAAATTTTCGGAAGAAAATACCGAAAAACGAATCATTTATGAAATAAATAAGATTATTATTTTTAATAATTAGTTGCTAATAAAATAAATTAAGAAAATTAAATTCATAATTTTCTCAATTAAAAATCATGCATAAATGCACAATTCGATAAACATAAATTCTAATTCGATTCGGTTAACCCGAGACAAAACAACCATAATTGAATTCCACTTTTTCGGCACAAATTTGGATTGCCGAATAAAATTATTTAAAAAGGGAATTTTTCTTCATCTTCATTCTCTTAATTTAATTAAAGAAATACTAGATTCAATTATTCAAGAAAATGGGGTATTACATTCTCTCCCCCTAAAAATAAATTTTGTCCCGAAATTTGCTTATCACAAGGACAAAGCTCGGGATACCTTTCTTTTATCTTTATCTTTCAATTTCAACATTTCTTCTTCTGAGCCATCGGCTCCACTTAATCTTTACTAGCATAATTGATTTAACTTTTTAGCTGATGGATCCTTCGATCCAAAATTAGTTCTAGGTTTATCTCAAAACTGAGATCTGGGTCTAAGGTTGCTTCTTCTTCTTAAATAACATGCTTGGGATCGAACACGCATTAGCGCAACTAGAATACATTAAACAAGCTGTGAGAATTTCTAAAGCTTATCAGCTTGAACGTAATTTGACCTATCCTTTTTAGGATTTCACACGGTCCTATTTAACGAAACTTAAACTTTCTTTTCTCGCCAAAACTAAGGATTTCTCTCGAAGGTAAACTTTCGGAAAAACTTTATTTCTGACTTCGAACTCTATTTCTGATATCTGAGTATCAGCATAAAATTTTTGGCTATCATACTCTTCTTTAACCCGTTGCTTGATTTGGCGAATTATCTTGATGAATTCTTCAACAGCATCGGCATCTAATACTTGACTTTCACCTACTTCAACTATATAAAACCAGGGATCGACACTTCTTCCTCAAAGAGCTTCATAAGGGCGTTATGACGATCGACATTTAATAATTGTTGTTGTACGCGAAATTAATGAGAAGAAAAACTTGCTCTTACTGGTCATTTCAATTCAACACAACAGTTCTGAGCATATCTTCCAAATTTGAATTATTCTCTTGAATCGATCATCCATCTGAGGATGAAAGATGATGCTAACAAATTTTTTTTTTATATGCTCACTTAACTTTGTAGGCTTCTCCAAAACGGGACATAAACTTAAAATCTCGATCTAACAATCGACTTAGACATATTGTGCACTCGCACAATTTTATGAACATACAGTTGAGTTAGCTTGTTTCATCCAAGCATTACTGAGATTGGCATGAAATGAGTAGATTCTGACAATCTGATCAAAATCATCCAAATAGTTGTATCCTCTCTCTTTTGAACTTAGGTAACCTGGTTACAAGTCCATGGTAATATCATCCTACTTCCAAATTGGAATATCTAATGGCTTAAACTTTCCCACACGGGTTTGCAACTGTTAGGTACTACGGTTGTTTTTCCTAGATGATAGGAAATTTTACAACTGTAGTTTTCTATTAGTTCGAGCCATTTTCTTTGCCTCACTTTTTCTTGAAAAAGTATTTGAGGCTTTTGAGATTTGCAAAGATATCACACTTGGCTCCAAACAGATAATATTTTAAGATCTTCGAAGCGTATACAACTACAGCTCATTAAAATCATAAGTTGGATAATTTATCTTATGATGTCTGAGTTGTCGTGACACATAAGAAATTATTTTTTTTTCCTTCTTGCATCGGGACACTAACTAGTCCATTCTTTGATGCATCCGTAAACACGGTGTAATCCTTGCTTGTTTCTGGTACTACTAAACTAGAGCAGTGAATAGTTTTTCTCTTAAACTCTTGGAAACTTTCTTTGCATTCAAAAGACCATTTGAACTTTGATTCTTTCTTCAGAAGAAACATGTCCGAGGAAATTTACTTTTCTTAGCTAAAATTCACATTTGATAAATTTGGCATACAACTTCTCAGATCTTATCTTTTCTAAGATAATTCGGAGTTACTCTTCATATTCCGTTTCACTTCTTTTAATACACGAGAATATCGTCGAAGAAGACTATGACAATTATATCCTAATATTCATGGAAAACTCGATTTATGAGATCCACAAGTATTGCTGGCATTTATCAATCCAAATGGCATTCCTATAGACTTGTAGTGACCGTACCTCGTTTGAAACACGGTTTTTTTTTTGGAATATCTTCTTGATAAATCTTCAGCTGGAAATAGCTAAATCTCAAATTAATCTTTGAGAAAACGCTAGCTCCTCACAGCTGATTTGTCAGATCATCTATCCTTAGCAAGGATATTTTATTTTCAACTTGCTCAATTCTCGGTAGCTCATACTCATTCTTAGACTTTCGTCTTTCTTCTTGACGAATAAGATTGGGCTCCTCACGGGAAATACTAGATTGATAAAACCGAGGTCGAGTAATTCTTTTAACTGAATCTTCAATTCTCACAACTCCATTTAAAACATTATATATATTGCTTTTAATATTGGAGTTGAACCAGATGTAAGGTCGATGGTGAACTCCAATTGCCTTGTCTAAAGTAGTCATGTCCAAAACATCGGGAAAAACTTCCTTAAACTTTCGGACTATAGAAACATCATCGATATTCTTCTCTTGGTTCTTATCTTTATGGAGATAAACTAAAATATACTTATTCTTCTTTTCTTCTTAACAACCTTCTTGCTTGAATTACCGAAATAATCGGTATTTTTTTTTCTAGTTCTCTCTCCATTCCAAAGAATAGGGTTAGCTCTTTTCCAGATTACTGGAAAGAGATCTATCTTTGCTGGCACCAAATGGTGGCAAGGTTCTCGATTAACTAGTATATCCTCAGAATGATGTCTACATCCATAATCGAAATAGATTTAGGGTTTTAGCAGGCATCATAAGGGAATCTAATCTCAAGTTTCCAAATAGGGCAAATATGCATCACTGAGGTAGAAGCTCTGTCTAGCTCACCTTATTTTAAGGCCAAGAGTATCTACGCATGCACTCAACATTGAATAATCCATTGCACCAGTACCAAATAATTTATATTTGGTACGCCTTTGAACTGGCGTATATCTATCAGATTACCTTGGTCTCTAACGCTTGTTTTCTGATCAAGAGCAAAAATTCTTTGATGTTATTGAGGCCACTTCTGCTGCGATGGTTGCTACTACTTTGATTGTTGTTGCTGAGGACGGGACGCTTGGCTCTGGTGCTACTGCGGCTGTAGAACTTCTTATATGGCCTTCAGACGCAGGGCTGCTACTGCTATGGTCATCTTCCATCTTCTTCTTGCTGCTTACTTGGGCATTGGTACGGACGAAATTCTTGCGGTCTTAGAGACGATCAATCTTACCCTACGAGAAGCGATCTAATCTATTCTAGAGTTAATCGATTGCTGCTGACTTTTTCTTTGTCATGGATTCTTGCTAGATTGACTTTTAGCATTCTACTTTCTTTTTCTCTTAGAATTCTGACCTTCTTTTTCTCTTCGGATTCTGACCTTCTTTTTCTCTTCGAATTCTGACCTTCGCACGAAGATTTCGGATTGGCAGTTGCTTGGAGCTTGAACTTGAAATGGGGAAGGTGCTAAGATTTTGGACTATCTTTACTGGCTGTAAGGCTAACTCTATAACCAGAGTTCGGCTTAACGCTCATAAGTCAAAACACTTTGATTTACTAGAACTATTCTTTATATTTGGAATGAGTCCGAGGAAAAAGCTCAGACATCTTCTTGCCTGCCCGAATCAACTTGACAAGGTCGGGACGAGCTAGGTCAATTTTTTTTTTACAAACTCTGCCATTGTCTTCTTTCCTTGCTTTAAAATTTACGAACTAGCTTTACTTCTGCTTACAAAAGCTTTTCGAAATATCTTTCAAAAAGGCTACTTAAACATCCAAGAGAGATATTTTCGAGCTTCTCGGAATAAATCTTCTGGCAAGCTTCTCACCAGTAGGTTGCTGATTCTTCCAACGGATACGACATGCATGTGAGACGCTCATGGTCATCACATCGAATAACCTAAAGATTCGATCTAACGTACAATCTATTTTTCTTCTTCTGATAGATTTCCTCTATCGTCAAAAGTTTGGAAAAATCTGACGAAGATAAAGTTCTTCGATTCTCCTCTTAGATAGAGAAGATGGAGTAGGTTCTTGTTGCTCTTCTTCTTCTATTCTGATTCTCTTTTTTTTTTTAGAAAGCATTCTAATTAACATGCGCAAGGGTTTAAACGAGATTTGCTTTATTTAAAACATCAATAATTTTACTTGAAAGTTTTAGGCACTTTTACATTTCAAGCTTCATCATAAAAGCATTTACTTCACATAGTAATGGTTCCAATCATGGAACTTAACATTCAAGCAAATCAATCTCATCATAGCATAATCACTTTCATAACTTAACTTAATAATTAAGCAATAACATAACAGCTTAACTTCATAACTTTTCTCATCTTAGCAATCAACAACAGAATGCTCAACTTCATAAACTTTTCTTACTCATTCAAACAATTCGCAAAATACTTTACTTAACTTATAACTCTTTGACAAACGACTTACTTCTTTCATGCTTTAGCTTATATTCATAAAATCCTCATTCTTCAAGCTGTAGCTTCATATTGACAATTTACTGCCAACTTACTTTATGCTTAACAAAGCATCATAACTTCTTACTTTTCTTAATCAGATAAGAACTCATCAACTGAACCAAATGACCGCTTTAGTCATTCTTTAATGCACTGGAAAATTTTTTCCTCTTTGAGATCTTTTCTAACAACAGAAAAGTTATCCTTATCTCAACTGTGACGTTCTAGCATCACAAACATAACAACGACGATACAGATTACTAATCTGTTACCGAAAAATCTAAGGTCAAATATGCATCATATATTTTATTTAAAACTCACATTTCCGTATTTATACTACTTCTTTCCTTCACGCTCTCGATATTGGTGATAATTAAAAAGGTCGACTCTCTATTAGTCGTCCTTGAAATTTTTTTTCTTCTTTATTAAACGCATTATCGAAATCTATACTATCGAATTCTACATCATTTTCCTCTACTACTTCTTCTTTGACGATCACATCTCAGCTCAAGGTAAGCTTGACTTTATCTTCAGTGTCCGCAACTGGTGTCAACGAGAAACTAGCCTCCAACTTGACTTCTGGGGGGGAAACACGTTGATGTTAGTTAAACAATCCATCCTTTTAGTTGTTGGATTGCTGTCGAGGTCATTATATTATTATTCTCATGACACAGTGAGAATTATCCCACTTCATGCTCCTTTTGCTAGAATGGAGAAATAGAAGCGAAAGAAAACTTAATATTCGTAGGGCTGAGAATATTAAGGAAACTCGGAAAAAAATCACTTATGAACGAAGAGCTAAAATTAAATCAAATCTTAAAATAAAAATTTCTAAGGCCAAAACTGGCGCATTTAACTGGATAAAGAAATTACAGGTTTAATAATCCAAGAAGTAGGTTGGGGAATGAAAGAATCCCAAACCTTAATTAAATCGGATAACTGAGGTTAAATAAACATTAGCTCAGGCATTCCTAACAAAACAGAAAGGAATAACATTATCCTGCAATATTAACTTTATCATATCCCTCTGAGATAATAACTTCATCAATTAATTCTTTTGAGATATTACTTCATCTCAAACTCTTCTAAGATACTACAAGAATGCGGTTAGCGGAAGAAAAGAATAACGAACGACGAACGAAACAAACGAAGAACGAAACGGACGACGAACGAACGGACGAAGAAAAACTGAGCTGACCTACTCAAGTTCAGCGGTCGCCCAAGCTCAGCCGGCGCTGAAGCTTTCGTCGCCGATCGCCGATCGCTCGGCCCGGCCCGAGTTCCGACGTTGCGTTTTCTTAAGCGAGCGCTGAGTCTAGGAGATGGCTAACTTCTCGCCCTGTATTACTTTCAGCCATCTCTGACTTTGCAACAGTCTCTCACTTCAATTCCTGTATTATTTTTGAGAGATCTCTGAAGTGCAGCCATCTCTGACTTTTATGGCTGAAAAAAAATTTCTCCTTCGATCTTTCAAGCTTTCGACGAATTTTTCATCCTTCAACTCTTAATTTAACTTTTTTTTTTAAACTAAACTTCATTTTATTTCAAAATTTTCATTTCTTTATTTCACTTTTAACGAAATAATTTCTGACACAACGACAAAACTCGGAAATTTTCTAAATTGACCGCTTTGGCCATATACTTCTTCTTATAATGAAAAATTTACCTCTTTGAGGACTTTTACAACAACGAGGGATTTTTTTATCTACAACGAAAACTCCCTACGTTAACCGTGATATTAGGACATCACGCATAATATACTTTCTCAGAGCGGAATTCTTCATCGCTACCGGATCTTTAAAGACTTAACATATTATGCATCTTTTTACGAAACCTACTAAACAATCATAAAACTTTAAAACGTCAAAGCATAAATTTGTTCGATTAATAATCTATTAAATTAACGTCACTCTCGAACTCTCTCTCTGCTCATCCTTTAATGGATCTTCTTCTTCTTTTTCTTCCTCACTTTCAGACTCGATACTCTCTTCGGCTCTCTCTTCACTTCATCTAATGTCAAACGGACAACACTCACTTCGACCACACCCGAAAGAAATCTAAAACTAGGTTAAAACCCTAGATGACTGAACGGCATACGATGAAAATGAAAATATTCTTCAGTTGCTCTGACCTCCGGGTCAATGGTATTCTCATCACTGTCATGGCGACGTGGTCCAGACGTACTCCTCTCACGAAAAGCGAAAGAAACAAGCTGAGTTCCAAAGAAATAATCAAGCAGAAGGCTCGGGAACAGAAGCAAAATATTTGTTAGAGGTGGAGATGAAACATAGTGATGGTCCCTGAGCTGGGTACTTGGTGTAGAGGGGGGGGTGAATACACCAAGTAGATTTTTCTAAACTTTTGTCAAGTTAAAACGGAGTTGAGTGAGAGCTCAGTTATTGATCCGGTGGGGAGACAAATTTGGGTAAACAACTCAGCTGGCGGTGCGGAAAGTGGTGGTTTGAAAACTTAGCTCAGTTACTTAGAAAAACTCAGTTTGAAAATATTAACTTATCGTTTTCAGCTTAGTCAGGTTGTGCAACTTTTCAAGAGACACAGCTGTCTTTGGAGAGCAGCTGTGTGTGCAGTTTTGAACAAGTATGCAATGATATGAAGGCGTTAGTACACAATTTGAATATAAAGCAAACGTAAAGAGAGAGAGAGAGAGAGAGAGAGAGAGAGAAACACGCGAGTTTTTACGTGGTTCGGAGTAACACCTCCTACGTCCACGACCAGTTCACTTTGGTAATCCACTACCACTTGGTTTCCAAGTACCAAGCAACTTCACAACTCTAACCCGAGCCGTGTTCCAACAGCTTGCGGAGCACCGTCAAGCCTATACACCTTCGCTTGCGGGTACCGAAGAACCTATCCACTCGAATTACGCGCTTCGAGCAAGCGTACCTTTACCTAACCTTTCCGGGTTTGGGTTTGGGTATGGGGTTCCAATCGTGAACGAGTTCTTACAATTAAGAACTTCGAGAGAGAGATGAACTCGTTCGAAATCTAGGCTTTAGATATACAATGAGTTTGGCCTAGGGAACGGACGAAAAACTATGCGATTTCTTAACTAGAAACACTTTAAGATAAAGTGTTCTTTGATCTATGTAGAACTCGCTTGGGAGCTTTTGAAAGAATAATGAATTCGAGAGAAAATGAAAGCTTGTAGAGAGTTTTTCGTGTCCGATCCCGAGGTTGAAGACGGGTTTATATAGGTAGAGATTCAAGACTAGCCGTTGGAGGAGCCGTTTGAATCTTACCTACTCTTCTTAAATACAAGATCCGCCGTTGGGCGTATCCGCACTGTCTTCATTTGTGTCACATCCTAGGTTCCGAAGTCTAGGATGCCGATCTCGGCGCAATCCCTCATTGGTCGAGGTAGGTTGACTTCCTCTCGATTCCGGATCTTCTCGCCTTTGAGCCGGCTTTTGAATTCGTAGCCGGATCGTCTCGACGTGGAGTCTTTCAGAGATAGTTCCTTTGTTCTCGCATACGGACCACTCGTGTTTTGAACTCGCTCGAATTCTCTTCGACTTGATCGAGCTCGCCGGATCACTCAGTCGAAGGTTGACGCCCGCCGTCTTTTGCTAGCCGACTCAGCTCGTGAACATAGCCGGGTCGACCGCCGTCATCCGCTAGCCGACTCTGCCGTAGACACGGGCCGGGTCGACCGTCGTCTTCCGCTTCCTTAACCCGTAAACCTAGAACATCTAAGGCTCAAACGGCGAGCCGGAAAACACTATTTAGGTTGGCGTGATCATCTATTCGGTTGGAGAATCGGTTGGGTTTTGGTATCAAATCGAAACCTTATAATTTTCCCAACAATTTCCCCTTTTTGATGATGCCAAAACCTAACCGAGACAACTTATGATGCAAAGAAACTTGTGTTTTATTAATGTAAGAAAATACATTATAACACGGGAAAAAGAAGAAGGAAAAAAAAATCTTCGGTCTTGATCCTTGATCAATTTGGTCTCTCTTCTCGCATCCGTTGCTTCTTTCTTTTGACTCGTTTCTTTAGCCGATTCGATCCACTCGGTTCCTCTAGCTCAACGGTTTGCCTCTATTGACTTGTCTCTCTTCTCCTTACTTCCCCTTTTTGGCATGATCAAAACAGGTGGGAGATATACACCATCGTACGTTGCGATGTTTTAGTTTGGCGAAACCGTGGTTTTCGGCTACGAGCGGCGAGGTTTAGAGTCTTAGTGGCTCAGTGTTGTATTAGCCGGCTCTTCTTCGCCAGCGTTAGCCTCGAGTTGTGATTGCGGACCACGCGTCCTTGGCTCGATTCGAATTGGGCGGTCAGTGAGTGCTTGGAGGGATGAGTTGGCACGGGAGTTATCATCTTCTGAGTCGGGCACAATCTTCATTCCTTGCAACTTTTGCTTCTTCAGACTTCTTAGATTGAATGAGAAAGTCCGATACGGACTTGAGGAGTTGTCTTCAGCTCATATCATCATCATCCAAATTGCAGTGATTGTTGGCCGGGTGAAGTTTCTCATTTGAGCTTGGTGCGTGGACTTGAGCATCTTTTATTGAAAGATCTCGAAGAAGGTGTCCCCGTGGAGCCGAAGGAAATCAAGAGAAGGCGGTTGAAGTATCCCATCCGTCTTGGGGTTTAAGCTTGGTTGTTCACCGGAATACTCCGTTGCGGTGTTGGTGATGATTATGTTCAAGCGTGGCGTGAACTTCTCTTCCACCGAAAGAAACGACCGCTTGTGGACCTTCTGCTCCTCGGAGAGTGATTACGAATTCTCTCATAATGTCAGCTGGCTTCACTGCTGACTGACTGAGCACCTTTGACTTGAGTCTTCGGTTTGAAGACGGTGCTTCAGTATATTTTGTCTCCTCAAGTAGTTTCCGATTCCCAGCTGGGACGGAGTTAGATGCATGCTGCTTTGTTTCCTGCATCTTTTTCTGTGCCTCCTGTGGCGGAGCAGGAGCTTTGAAATGACTGCTCCTCGATACTCCGGTTTTATCAACATCCGTCCAGTGTCCGTTGACGTTGATTTTTGCATCCTGTGGAGTTGTGTGTCCCGTTCTCTCCTTTATGTTGAGAGAAGCAAAGGGGGTTGAGGAGGTCTTTTTCCTTTGTCATTCCTGAAAGTTTTCTCGCACCTTCCCGGTAGATGACGTTCTTGAGCTTTGCGGTCTCCTATCTGGCCGGCACAGGTTACTCGTCGATGGGCTTCACCTTCTTCTGGACTTCCGTCTTCTTTGAGGTTCCTGAGAGTTAAGCAACTCTTATCTTGAAGCTTTGACAGATTCTTCAGGTCTGATTGGCTTTGGGAGACATCTTTCTGGATTCCATGTTCTTTTTCTGCATCTTTTGTTAGTAGAAACAAACAATACCAATTGATGGAAATTGATGAAAATAAGAAAGAACGAAAAACTTTCTACTTTTGATGCGTATATCTTCTAGCATATTTAAAGAGATTTCTTGAAAGAATGGACGATCAAGATTTGTCTGTTGATAAGAAGATCTACGACTGGGAGTGATTCTCGCGTCATGTCAATTTTAATGAGCGAGAGAAAACGGTTGAGGCGCTTTGACTTTTGCCTCGATTCTCCCATTATTTAATTCTTTGCAGACTTTTAATTAATATTGATTAGAAATGACAAGATGTGAATTGACGGAAAACAGATTGAGTAGTTGTAATTAACGTTATTTCAAACCTCTCAGCTGATCATTGTAGTCAGCTGATACCTCGGTTGAGTGAGTGTGCTGGGTCATCGTGGTTCCAATTTGGTTCCTCAATTTGAATAATCCTTTCCTTTCGGCATCCGGTTTAGATTCGAATCCTTCCACACTGGTCTCGATTCTGGGCCACTGGTCCGTCTTTCCATTATTGGTCTGCTTGGTCATTTGGGTGTAGCATCGTCTGGGTTGAGAAGTCCAAGTAATCCGCACGCATTTTGAATCTTGCTTCTATCGCCGGTTTTGTGAGAATATCGACCCTTGTATGTACGTGTGAATTTTCTCAACAATCACATCCTTCTTTTCTACGTGATCTCTCGATGAAATGATGTCGTACGTCTACATGCTTGCATCTTGTGTGAAGTCTTGGATTCTACGATATGGCAATCGCACTTCGAGCTATCACGTAAAATTGGAACTCCGTCCAGCTTTTACTTCATAGTCATCCAGTGATGTTTCGGCCGGAGAATTTGCGAGCAAGACTTCCAACGGCCATATATTCTCGCTTCGTCGTGGAAGTTGCGACGCACGTTTGTTTCTTTGAAAACCATGAGATCAACTTACTTCCTAAGAACTCGACAAGTTCCCGAAGTTGATTTTCTCGTCCAATCGATCTCCGATAGTCCGAATCCGAGTAACTACTCGCCCGTAGATTGTCTTCTACGGAGTACCACAGCCCAACATTCTGAGTTCCTTTGAGGTATTTGAGAATGTTCTTGGCTGCTTGCATGTGTGCTTCCTTTGGATCAACTTGAAATCTGGCACACACACCCACAGCGAAAGAGATGTCTGGACGACTTGCTGTTAGATACAGCAGGGATCCTATTATCCCTCTGTATTTGCTGGAATCAACTGACTTCCCTTCGCCTGTGTTCAATCTTCCGATTGGTGTTCATTGGAATCTTTACGCTTCGCTTGATTGAACTCCATACTTGGCGATCAAATCTTTCACGTATTTGGATTGATTTATAAAGATCCCTTCTGAAGATTGCTTGACTTGAAGTCCTAGGAAGAAACTCATTTCTCCCATCATGGACATTTGGAACTTCTCTGACATCATCTCTCCAAATCGTTGGCATAAGAAGCTTGATCTTGATCCAAAGATGATGTCGTCTACGTAGATTTGAACAACCAGGATATCTTCTCCTGATTTGATGGTGAAGAGAGTTCTGTCTACTGAGCCCTTCTTGAAACCTTTGGATATTAGAAAATTTGACAAAGTATTATACCAAGCTCGAGGTGCTTGCTTTAATCCATAAAGAGCCTTCTTTAGTTTGTAGACTTTATTTCCTTCTGCTTCGAATCCTGGAGGTTGTTCAACGTAGACATCTTCTTTGATTTCTCCATTTAGGAATGCACACTTCACATCCATTTGATAGACTTTGAATTTGTGATGTGCTGCAAAGGCGAGAAATAGTCTGATTGCTTCCAATCGTGCTACTGGAGCAAAAGATTCTTCGAAGTCAATTCCTTCCTGCTGAGTGTAGCCCTTGGCAACGAGTCGAGCTTTGTTTCTGATGACGACTCCCAGGGTATCCAACTTGTTCTTGAATATCCATTTGAGTCCTATGACTTTGACTTCTTGAGGTCTGTCGACTAATTCCCAGACACAATTTCTGAGGAATTCGTTCAGCTCTTCTTGCATGGCATTTGTCCAAGGCACACTTTTCAAGGCTTCGAGAATTGATTGAGGCTCTGGCACTTGAGCTACGTAACACGCCATTAGAGCTGTGTCTTCATTATAGACCGTCAGTTCTAGCTCTACTGAGAGTTGAGCTGTGTCAGCTGCCTCTTGATGATCCGATGAAGCTTGAGCGACTGAGCTTCTGGTTTTGACTTGGTCAGAAGGTTCTCCAATGATTGCCGATGATGGATGATCTTCAATCCATCTTCTCCTCTTACGAATTTCTTCTTCCAGTTGATTGATGCTTGAAGTGGCTAAATTTCGTCCATCTTGGAGTTGTTCGAGTTAAATCTTGAGAGTTTGGCTCTCTTTGATTTGGATTTTGAGATGTCTGTAGAGGCTCGGTGGAGATGGAGGCGGGGACTCACCGTGTTTGGATTTCCGGTGATGATGTTCCCCTTGATTTGGCGTTGAAGCTTCTTCTTGATTTCCAGTTTGGTGGAGCTTCTTGGTTGATTTTGAATTTCCTCCTCCGGCTCATTGTCCCAAATTAATGGTTCGGCCGGATTCCCGACTCTATTCTCTTGAGCCCTTGTCTGAATCAATCTTGAAGATTCTCCTTCGCTTCTTCGTTTGATAGAATCTCTATATTCGAAGGAGGATTCGTCAAAGGTAACATGTGGAGTTACTTCGACCGTTTGAGTTCTTCTGTTGAAGACTCTGTATGCTTTACTCACAGCGGAGTAACCAAGGAATACTCCTCGGTCTGTCTTTTCGTCGAACGTCTTGAGCTGTGTCTTCCCATTATTGAGAATGTGACATTTGGATCCGAATACCTTGAAATAACCAATATATGGTATTCTGTTGTTCCATAGCTCATACGGTGTCTTTCCTTGTCTTGATGTGAGTAGGGAACGATTCGAGTGAAGCCGTGTTGATTGCTTCGGCCCCGCAACTTCTTTGGAATGGCGAGCTAGCTAGCATTGAGGTAGGCTGCTTCCTTGATAGTTCGTTTCTTCGTTCGCTACACCATTCGCCGAGGTGTGCGAGCCGCAGATGTTTGATGTTGAACTCCGTTCTTCTCGCAAAAATCATAAATAGTTTCATTTAGAAACTCCGTTCCACGATACGATCTTATTGCCATTATCTTGCACTCCTTCGTGTTGATAATCTTTCCGGCGGGATAGGCGGCTTAGTTCTCGTTTCGCTCTTCTCGGTACAAGAAAGATACCCAAGTGAATCTTGAGAAATCATCCACAACGACCGCAGTATATTTTACGCCATTGAAGCTTCTTTGGAGTAATTTGGACCAAAAAGATCCATGTGAAGAAGTTGAAGAACTCGATCGGTTAGTGGCGCTTGAGAGAGAATGAAATTCTTGTTTGTTTTCCTTGTTGACACGCGCCGCACATATGACTTTTGTCATATACTTGATCTGGAATTCCATTAGCGAAATTTGGTTCCTAGCCGTTTGTTGATTGTCTTGAAGTTGAGATGATTCAGCCGTTCGCGCTGATGTACCACCGACTTCATTCTTGCTTTTTGATACAAGACAAGTTCCTCGGAGGCCGCTCTTGTTCCGATCGGCGAAGTACATATTTCCTTCTCTTTTCCCTCTTAGGAGTATCTTGCTTGGTTTTCCTGTTCTTCACTTTGTGCATCCCCGTGCATCAAACTTGACGAGAAAAACCGTTGTCGCAGAATTGGCTAATGGAAAGCAAGTTATGTTGCAATCCTTGTACATAAGAAACATTTGGGATTATAACATTTCTAGTTTTAAATGTACCATAACCTTTGGTTAGGCCTTTGGAGTTGTCACCAAATGTTACTTGTGGACCTGTACGCTCAATATACTCCTGGAGTAGATGCTTTAGGTGCGTCATGTGCTTGGAACATCCACTGTCCAAGTACCAAAGCGTTCTCATCGACTCCTCAGAGATGCGTCGATTCCTTGCAACCTAAACAAAAAGTTAAAATTCAGGTACCCAGTTTTAATTGGGTCCTTGTGGGTTAGACATAGATCCTTTGACGACCCAGATCTGCTTGATGACTCGAATTGGGTCATTAGATCTGATAATTCTTCCAGCTGAGTCGATATACACATTCATTGTGTTCTTCTTTTGTTGCTGGCGGGGTCTTGATCTTCGTGTCTTCTTGTTTTGTTGTCTGTATCTTGTTTGATTTCCAGCTGTGTGCCTAGCTGAGACGTTCCTTTGTCTCTGCTGTCTCTCGATCTTGTGTTGGAAATGATTATCCACCGATACTCGTAAGAGTGGTATCCGGTAGGTATCTCGATATCTTGGTTGATATCGATCAACGTCTTTGCGTCTTGTGGCTGGTATCTGTAAAATCCAGCTTGTGGTCTTGGTTGAGCACGTTGCTGTCTGAGCTGAGCTTGAGGTTGCCGCACAGCTGACCTTCTTGTTGTCTGCTGTGTTCTCGACGGAGTTTGAGACTGTTTCACAGCTGTTCTGTTTGACGTCTGCTGTGTCCTCAACGGAGCTTGAGAATTTTTCACAGCTGTTCTTCCCGACGCCTGCTGTGTCCTCGATTGTTGATGCTGAGCTGCTGAGGTTGAAGGTTCATTTGCTCGTACAAACATGACCTTTGTTCCACTTGTGGAGGCAATGTTTGAAGCATCTTTTGATTCGTTGTATCCAGTCCGCTCTTAGTCTTTGTGGACGCTGAGCACTAATGATCTCGTCCATTGTTGACGTGGCTTTGATGAGAGCTACTATCTTCTTAGATAGTACCTCTTCGGTGCTCTTCAGCTCAATGATCTCAGCTGACTTCCTTTCCGATTCAGCTGTGACCCTTTCCACATCTTCTATCAGCTGTGTCTTTTCAGTGTTGACTTTCTTCATCAGCTGATCTTGTTTCACTATTCTGTCTTTTAGTGAAACGACTTCCTGCTGGAGCTGAGTTGTATCAGCTGTGTCTGATACTTTTGTCTTTTCCAGTTCTATCTTCAGCTCGGCATTCTCACACATAATGACGTCAAGGATCTCTTGAAGCTCCTTGGAATCGTTCATCACTTTCTCTACTAAACTCCAATCAGGTACTCCAGATTCTGAGTCCTGTGTAGGGTGTTCGTGTGATGGTGAGGTGTTAGATAGATTTAGAGTTCGAGAAGTTACCTCATCTTCATCGATGCCGTCTGTTTGTCCCATAAAGCAAGTATCCCAATCAGGTTCATGATTGGCCATTAGGGCTTCTTCCTCCGAGTCTGAAAATGGCATATCATCCATTTTATTGCACTCCGATTCTTCATCAGCAATATAAGCTCTCCTGCGGTCAGCTGCCTTAGCCTTTAATTGGTCTTTATCTTTCTTGGACAACTTTGGACAATCTTGTCGGTAGTGTCACAGTTCCTTCTGCAGTTGAAGCAACCTTCTTGATTCGTTTGTCGGTGACTTCTCATCGTCTTTGCGTACTTGTCTCTGTAATTCCTGAAGAACTTCTTGTATTTGCCCTTGCTGGTGTTGAGTCTGTTATAACTTTTCACCATCATGGCAATTTCTTCGAGTAGCTCCTCTTTGCTCATATCCTTTTTGTCCTTCTTCATCTTGGAGGACTCGGTACATCTTGGCATGAGAGGCGGCTTTTCGCAGTTGGCTGCGAAGGCTATTTCTTTTGGAGTAGGGTGAGTTCTCCGTCATTCGTGTCTTGAAGATTCTTCTTGAGTGATCTTCAAGTTGTACTCGTTGGCTTTCAGGAGTGAGAACAATCTTTCTGTAGATAGATCACCCAAGTCACTTCGACTTTGGTGAACTACCTTGTAAGTGTTCCATTCAGCTGAAAGAGCTGAAAGAACCTTTAGATTCTTTTCCCGCTGGGTATATTTCCCAGTTCTGATTGTCTCTATCTCAATGACTATGTTTGAGAACCTTAGCTCCATCGCTTCGATGGACTCGTTGGCTAGCTGCTTGAAGTTGTCAAATTTTTGGCACGCTATTGTGAATTTGTTTTCTTTGATCTCTTCTGATCCTTCACATAGCTTGGCGAGTGTTTCCCACATCTCTTTGGCTGTCTCGCAATTTATGATTTTGCTCAGGTAGGCGTTTGAGACTGTTGAAGAGATGGTGTTCCTTGCGAAGCTGTCTAGACCAGCTTGCTTTCGCTCTTCGGAAGAATATTCCTTCTTTGGCTTGAGAGTTGGCCGGTATTCTGGTTGTCCTTCTTGAGCAGGTACAAGTTCATTTCCGTGTTTATAAATGAGGATGGGTCCGTCTGAAATGACGTCCCACATCATATCGTGATGCGCACACAGGAAGCTTTTCAATCTGAATTTCCAGATTGCATAATCATCAACTGAGAAGTTGGGAAGGTTCCTGTTAAGATAGGAATCCATGAAGAGATGTACAGAATGCACTAGAGTGAGTTTTTCTGAAAAACGGATCTGTTCAGTTGACCACTGACGCAGAGTGTCAAGAGAGATCTCTTGATACAAAAACGGTGGTCTTTTGAACCACTGCTCTGATACCAATTGATGGTCCCTGAGCTGGGTACTTGGTGTAGAGGGGGGGGGTGAATACACCAAGTAGATTTTTCTGAACTTTTGTCAAGTTAAAACGGAGTTGAGTGAGAGCTCAGTTATTGATCCGGTGGGGAGGGTCGGTGGGTAAACAACTCGGTGGCGGTGCGGAAAGTGGTGGTTTGAAAACTTTAGCTCAGTTACTTAGAAAAACTCAGTTTGAAAATATTAACATATAGTTTTCAGCTTAGTCAGGTTATGCAACTTTTCAAGAGACACAGCTGTCTTTGGAGATCAGCTGTGTGTGCGATTTGAGCAAGTATGCAATGATATGAAGGCGTTAGTACTCGAGTGAATATAAAGCAAACGTAAAGAGAGAGAGAGAGAGAGAGAGAGAAACACGCGAGTTTTTACGTGGTTCGGAGTAACACCTCCTACGTCCACGACCAGGTTTACTGGTAATCCACTACCACTTGGTTTCCAAGTACCAAGCAACTTCACAACTCTAACCCGAGCTGTGTTCCAACAGTTTGCGGGCACTGTCAAGCCTATACACCTTCGGTTGCGGGTGCGAAGAACCTATCCACTCGAATTACGCGCTTCGAGCAAGCGTACCTTTACCTAACCTTTACGGGTTTGGGTTTGGGTATGGGGTTCCAACTGTGAACGAGTTCTTACAATTAAGAACTTCAGAGAGAGATGAACTCGTTCGAAATCTAGGCTTTAGATATACAAAGAGTTTGGCCTAGGGAACAGACGAAAAACTATGCAGTTTCTTAACTAGAAACACTTTAAGATAAAGTGTTCTTTGATCTATGTAGAACTGCTTGGGAGCTTTTGAAAGAATAAAGAATTCAGAGAGAGAAAGCTTGTAGAGAGTTTTTCGTATTTGATCCTGAGGTTGAAGACGGGTTTATATAGGTAGAGATTCAAGACTAGCCGTTGGAGGAGCCGTTTGAATCTTACCTACTCTTCTTAAATACAAGATCTGCCGTTGGGCGTATCTGCACCTGTCTTCATTTGTGTCACATCCTAGGTTCTGAAGTCTAGGATGCTGAACTGGCAATCCCTCATTGGTCGAGGTAGGTTGACTTCCTCTGATTCCGGGATCTTCTGCCTTTGGAGCTGGCTTTTGAATTCAGAGCTGGACTGTCTCGACGAGGAGTCTTTAGAGATAGTTCCTTTGTTCTGTACAGCTGGACCAGCTGTGTTTTGAACTCAGCTCGAATTCTCTTCAGCTTGATCGAGCTCTGTGGATCACTCAGTGAAGGTTGACGCCTTTCTTGTCTTTTGCTAGTGACTCATTTGTGAACACGAAATTTGGGTTGAATTCTTGTCTTCCGCTAGCTGACTCCTGCTGTAGACACAGCTGGGTCGACTGTTGTCTTCCGCTTCCTTAACCTGTAAACTTAGAATATCTAAGGCTCAAACAGGCGAGCTGGAAAACACTATTTAGGTTGGCGCTATCATCTATTCGGTTGGAGAATCAGTTGGGTTTTGGTATCAAATCGAAACCTTATAATTTTCCCAACATAGATTTTTCTTGTGTCAATTGCTGCTGGCTCTGCTCATACCATGGCTTCTTGCGGGGTTGATTTCTAGCATTCCACTTCCTTTTTCCCTTTTGAAGCTGGCTTTGGTGTGAAGCTTGCGGTTTAACGGCCGCTGGGGATTGATTTGGGGAAGGTGCTGGGGTCTGAACTGGCTTTTCTGGCTACATCGCCAATTCCATATCTAAGGCTCGATTTAACGCTTCAGCATAGGTCACAGCACTCTGACTTGCTAAGACCACTTTTATTCTTGCCTAAGTCCGGCAAGGAAAAGATCGGACATCTTCTCATCTGAATCAACTTTATCAGGGGCGAAACGAGCTAAATCACAAAATTCACGGTCGTACTCTGACACCGTATTCTTTCCTTGCTTGAGATTCGCAAACTCGTTTTCTTTTTGCTTGCGATAACTTCTCGGAACATACTTCTCAAAAAGGGCTTCTTTAAACTGCTCCCAAGTGAGATTTTCAAACTGTTCGGGAGTATAAATCTTCTGACGGGTTTCCCACCAGTAGTCTGCAGATTCTTTCAGCTGATACGACATACATGTGAGACGCTCGCGGTTATCACATCGAAGAAACCTAAAGATTCGTTCTAAAGCGCGAATCCACTCTTCTACTTCTGACGGATTTCCTTTTCCGTCAAAAGTCAGGGGATTTTGCCGAAGTAAAATTTCTTCGACTCTCCTCTCAGGCTGAGGAGGTGGGTTAGGTTCTTGGTGATCTTCTTCTTCTTCTTCTTCTTCTTCTTCTTCTTCTTCTTCTTCTTCTACCCTATTTCTTCTTCTACGAGGCATTCTGATTTAAAAAAAGCGTAACTTATCAAGTGACTAACTTTATTCTTATCAAACTTGTCATTTAAGCACTTCTCATATTATTCTTTATTGTTAAAGCATATACTGCACAAAGCAGTTACTTCAATCATAGAACTTACCATTCAAGAAATTTACATCACATCATAACATAATCACTTTCATAACTTTAAATGAATATTCGCATAATAGCGAAACAACTTAACTTCATAACTTTTCTTTATTATTATTAAAGCACTCAGCTTTATATCTTTTCTTAATTAGGCAATCATTAATAAAGCACTCGGCTTTATAAACTTGTCTTAAATAGCAGCAGAATAACTTGACTTATAAACTTAACCATTAAGCAATTGATAGAATATATTACCTGTCTTTAATAAATCGACTTTAACTTCTAAAGAAATCTTATTTTCTTTCATTCTTAATTTATTTTCATAACATTCTTTACTTTATACTTTCATCTCATTATTTAACTTTCCTTGTACTTTTCTTTTCTTCATTGCACATCATAACTTCACATCTTACTTAAATACTTTAGGAAAGCATCAACTTAATTTAAATGACCGCTTTGGTCATTTTTCTTCATATATTTGGAAAGTTGCCTCTTAGAGGTATTTTCAAAAGAAGGGATTTATCTACAGCAAAAGCTATCCCTAGCTCATCTGTGATGTTAAGACATCAAACAAAAATATCATTAGCGGTACAGACTACTACTTCGTTACCGATCTAACTACATCATATTATGCATCAGATATTCACACACACACATATTTACATCATCATCATCACTTTCATAACTTTAATTTAATAATCACGAAATAGTGAAGCAACTTAATTTCATACACTTTTATCAGCATGGCAATCAATATTAAAGCACTTAGCTTCATAAACTTTTCTTAATTATTCGAATAGCAACAAGCTAACTTGGCTTATAACCTTAACAATTAAACAATTGTCAGAATAATTTAACTTTCTTTACTTAACTTTAAACATTTAACACACCATAACTTATAACTTATTTTCGTAAAATTCTTCTTCTTTACTTTCTTACTTCATTTCATTAATTAACTTCGTTATGGAGGCGGAAGACCCATATTACTGAGTTTCTAGCTATGTGGATTGATCAGGTCCACATAACAGTCCGTCAGTCACAAGGAACTTCTGTCTCGTTCAATAATCTTGTCATACGGGATTACAAACTCTTCAAGAAAATTTCAAGGTTCTTTTAGAGGTTTGCGGAAAATTGTTACTCCCGTATTATTTCCTAATTCTAAAGACTTCCGTAAATCTAGTCTTAACTTAAAATAATGTCTTTCTCAACAAAAAGGATAAATGGAATGTCTATACTTTACTCTTCCTAAGACATCAAAACTTTCCAATATTTACATTCATAAAACATATCTCCAACTAAATTCAAACTTTAAACTTTTAAACTTTAGAAAACTTTTAATACATACCTGACTTTGCCGGATGAGATGAGGTGCTGGACTTTTGTTGTTTAAGACTTAACTAGTCTAGGGATTCAAGTCTAGACTAGGCTTAAGAGAAAAATTTTAGACTTAGAGCAGACAAGCTGTTCTGATACCACTCTGTTGCAGCCCGACTTAGAATGAAGATGATCAAGTCGGTGGGTCCCACGACGTATACAATTTATGATTAACCACAGAATAAGATAACGACACAGTTATCCAACAAAAACCAAACATGTAATAATTCATACTTTCAAGCCGAACAAAATTGAATCAACGTCAAACAACGACATCAATACTTGGAAATAGCAGTTAGTACTTCCAATCCAATTCAAGGATAACCGAGAATGGTCAAAAGACAACACCATCTCGTATCAGAGTTTACACAACTGAAATTAAGGTTTACCTATACTTATCATAAGTGACATAACAAACACAACATAAACTGAAACAGGTTTAGAGTGTTGCAGCGGAAAAAAAAAACATCACACATCTTTGGTTGTATGTATGAAGACATATAACCTTGCTCAAGTTAAACAAGATCTCAAGAGATCAACAAACAAAAGTCCGTCCAGCACACTCCATCCTCATCCAAGCTAACCTGCACATTTTAGAAATAATATGCAGGGCTGAGTACTTACGCACTCAGTGGACACATGCCAAAATAATTGAAAACTGCTACTTAGAGCTATATATTGAATCTTGCCAAAAAGCATAACACAAGTATACTCTTGAAAACAAACCTGTGCTTGCTCAAACATTCTTTTTTGATATAAGTGACTGCAATCAAAGTACTTATCATGTATGTACCATATCTACTATCATTTATAAGTGCTGAGAAGTAGGCATCCTTCTCAAACACTTGTAATCGACCCTCCTAAAAGAAGGCACACGATTACAAAAAAAACTGTGTACACAAAATCCTACCTTGCGTAGGACCGAATTCGTCTTCCTTCATTAGATGGTATCATACGAACTTCAAACATTTGGCAAGTCAATCACTTTAAAAACATCACATATATAATTATAACATCTCATTCGTCATTTCTTTAGTTTAGAAAGCCCACCTGGACTGAAGCTACTTTAACTACACTTTCGCTTCTCGGCTTTTCCCTCACTTTACGATCCCGCTCGAGCCTTCATTTAAGAATTTGATTTTAACATACGAGCGAGAAGAATTAAACAAAGAAATGAGTGATGCTGCTACCATACACTACTACAAAAATGCTCATACACAAGGGTTACAAAGCGTTGTTGTAGCTATATATGGACTGTGGTCGTAGCTCATGTTGTCGTAGGGTCCTCGAAAATGCGCTCATATACAACGGTTAGTAACCGTTGTGGTATAAAAATATAACAATGGGTTTTGACCGTTGTCGTATATGTACCACATCTGTTGTCGTATCCACTGTTGTATGACCTACTTGACCTTGGACAACGGTTTAAATCCGTTGTTATATTTATTTGTAACAACGGTTTTGAACCGTGTCTTGATGTCCAAGTTGATGTGTTACACAAGGATTAATAACCGTTGTTGTAGATTTTTGCGTTGTTTTTTTTTTTTGCATATAACAACATTTTAGAATAGCTTTTAACCAGTTGTTGCAGAATTCATTAAAATTCAAATATAATATATAAAAAAAGTTACAAATCACCCAAATTCATTACATCATGAGTTCAAGATCAATCCTAATTAAGTATCCAAAATAGGTGCCAACTACAATAACAACTTCATCTCTCAATCGATTGACTAGGAAAATTATGTTGAAAATCATGATTGCTTTAGAGCTGATTATATAAGACAATATTAAAGATATACTTGCAGCAAATATAAAAAAAATACAAGAATAGACAAAATATACATCATTTGCAACATCACATAGTTAGTCAAGCATAATTTATACCAACTGAGAAATTAGAACTATGGATCGACACCCGAATCAATCAATTCATTGGCTCTTCTAATTGTTTCTGTAGCATTTGATGATATTGCTAACTCCAAAAGCTCCAGTAATCTATCCTCAAGCGACAACCCTCATCTGCATAATAAACATCAATGAAAATCTATATATCATGATTCAATATATTTTAACTATTTGCATTTACAACAAAGACAAGTATCAATTGAACTTAAAAAATACCACTGTGAGAATTTGACTAAATAACTGGAATAGAACTAGCAGCTACAACATCAATAATTTCATTCCACTTAGCTAGATCTCTAGGTCTATCAGCGACTTTCCTGCCCATTTATTTAACAAAAACATTGTCGGCAAAATATCTAAATGGTTGCAATCGAATGAAAAAACAAGAAAGGAACACACCAGAAATGCAGAAAAATTAGATATAAGCTAGTATATAATTAGTTTTCACATAGGAACATATTTTAAAGAGCTCGGCCATTAAAAACATCACGACAACTAACATGTAGAGAGAAAATTGAGATACCAGACATATAAGGCAAGGAGAATTGAGATAAAACACTGTTCTAGAAATTTTTGCTGTATTTCAGATACAAAAAAATTGCTAAAGATAGCTTCCATGGACAGCTAAAGCAGAAACTCCAGTTTTCTCAATTCTTCGTGCTAGTTCCACAGTATCTTGGGGTGATTTTAATAGACGAATCTTGCATGTTACTGGTGTATCAAGATTTCTTTTCAATGTTGTTAAAATCTATATTTCAAAAGGAAAAGATTATGAGACCATAGAGGCACATAGTCGAACCCAAAAAGAAGGGAAATTAAAACAAATTAAAATGAGTATAGGAATGTTCACATCATGAATCAGATCTGGTTTGCTCAAGAGTGCATCACCCATTCCACCACTTACAGAAAAGGCTTTGGGGCAGCCCATATTTATATTCACTGCAGCAAAATCCATGCATCTAAAAGAGAGAATCACTTGAAAAAATTGTTGACACAATACAACCAAAAGGACCCTACATCTAACAAGAATAGGTGATCCCACATACTTAATCTTATGCTAACTTTCAAATAAACATATGCAATTTGACAAATCAGCAAGACAGAATGGAGCCAGTAAGGTTAACATGCAGCAATTACGCAAGTTCCTGATCCATCAGGATGAAAGTGTTTCAATTATTGGCTCACTCACTGAATTTCTCAAAATCGATAACAAAATTGAAGCAAATGTACCATTGACTCACCGGTCGCATTTGAGGATTTTGTGGTCAATTATCTCCTCGCCGGCTCCGTATTCAGCAGCCAGCATCCTGAATGGCATCGTGCCCTAAAATTCAAATATAAAGCGCAAGCATCAAAGAATAATTACAAAATTCACACAATTGAAAAACCAAAATCAGCAATGACATCCATAATATGAGAAAGCCTATTACTAAATAAACTCAATTAAATATAACCAAGGCTCTCTCCACAAATTCATATAAGTGTATAGAAAATAAATAGTTTTAATTGTAAATTTATTCTAGGTGTCAAATGTCGGGAAAAACAGCCGAATCTAAATTTCAGAAAGAAGGGTTTGCAATTCACCTCTTCACAGTAGTAGCTCTTGCATCCAAAAGTCAGCGAGAGAGAGAGAGACTAGGACAGAGAGAGATGAATGATTCAAGACACAAAAATGGGCTTTTCTCTTAGGAGACTTGAACATCAAATTGATCCACCAACTCTTTTTAGCCTAAATTGATGGAACAAGATGGCCTTATTAATAGACTAGCGTCATTGAACAACTCACCTACGGCGGTAGTGGAGGACTCAGGCAGCGGCGGTGGTGAAGGATTCAGGCAGCGGTGGTGGAGAACTCAAGCGTGCGGCGGTGCGACAGAGGAACTTGGCGAGTCGGCACCGTGAGATTTATTGAGAGAATTTCTCCTGAGAGAGACGAGCGAGTGAAGATCCATTAGTTTTTTCAATTTTTAATTTTCAATTTTTCTTTTTCTTTTTTAATTATTTTTTTCAAAATCACAACACCCATTTAAACCTTACCACAACGGTACATATAGCACTATTGTAGCGGATTATAACGACAACAGTATATAACAACAGTTTCTAAAAACCCTTGTCTATGAGCGCATTGTTTTGTTAAATAACAACGGTTTTATCTACGACAACGGGTTTTTGTGCTACGACAACAATTTTTATACAAAATCGTTGTCTTTTTAGTGTTGTTGTTTAATATTTTTGTAGTAGTGATACTACGAATTCTCTACTTCGACTCGGCTTTCTAGGGTTTTTCTCTCGACAATATAAAACTTAACTTTTCTAATTATTTTTCTACTTTACTTAACTCTTTAATCGATAACTAATCGATCAAAACTTCAGGAAACACTTAGAAACATAAAATCACATATTTCATCATTTAATCTCATACTTAAGCATATAAACACTTAATTAACATTTAAACTCATACTATTCACATCATTAAATACTTAAGCTTATCATATCATTCATAACATCATATCATAAAAAAAATAAACATTTTATTTCTTCATATAAGCATCTCATTAACCATTAAGCTCTTTCTTTATTTATTTAAGCACATCAACAATACTTAAGCTCTTTGATAACCATTAACCTTAACATTATATTATCAATATATGTCCTTGACATACAAGCTCGTTAATGACGTATCATTAATACTTAAACTCATCATTAATGTATCATTAGGAAAAATAGCTAACATTTTAACTTTTGAGTTTACGAAAAAAACTACTGAAAACAAATTGAGCAAAGATCAGCTGGATAAATCAAGCTGACTGGAAAATCAAGCTATTTGAAAAAGCATGTTGGACCTAGAGTTAATCCATGAGTTGGACCAATAGAGTTAATCCAAATTGAGAAAATCAAGTTGTTAATTTAGGTAAATCCATGGATTCCACTGAGTAATTCCAATGACGTCCCAATCAAATCATTATTTGTATCCAATGACTTAATCATTATTGGTCCAAATTTGTGTTAATCAAGCTGGCTGGATCCAGCTGACTTAATCCAGCAGTTAAACTCCAGAAACTCTCAATTTCAAGACCTTAATTTCGAATTTCTTACAAATTAGGGCTATAGACTTTCAACTCATTTAATTCATGTATAAACATGCTCAAAAATATCATATAAGCTCAAATTAAACATCAATTCAAGCATGTAAGATCAAAATAAAAAATCCTTATTTTTAGCCCTTAATTTCGGCCATTTTTAAATTAATTAACAAATGATCAAATCTTACTAAATTCAATCACTAAACATGCTTATATACATCACATAAACTCATATAAATTATCAATTTGATCATGAAATTCAACAATAAAAAAAAACCCTAATTTATTCATTAATTTTCGGTAATTCCAAAATAAATAAAAGGGTCATGAATCATTGATTAATTCCAACATTAAACATGCTTAGAATAATTTTCTAAGCTCAAATAATCCATCAATTTACTCATCAAGTATCAAAATTAAAAAGCCCTAATTTTTTCAAAATTTTTGAAAATGAAGAAGATGGATTTTTATGCTCAATCTTGAGCTAAGAACTTGATTAGTGAAAGATCTAACCTTCTTTATTAATTTGAATGCTAATTTCTTTGATTTCTTGAGCTTGATGAAGCTTCTTCAATGAAGATTGTGTGTGATTGAGTGTGTGCTGCCGTGTGTGTGTCGAGAGTTTGAGGGAGAGAAAATGCGTATGAAGATGGATGCTAACACACATAATTAATAGCAAAGTCCAAATACATTTAACTTAATCACACATATGTAGCATGCTAATCTTGACTAATCTCTTCATCATCATTGCATGTTGGATATGTGAGGTGTCACTTCCTTATTAGTTAGTAATTTGACTTTAGTGTTATAATATCTAAATTAAGATATTATGAATTAAATTTAATACTAACAATATCTTATCATATATTCTCTTAGATATATTAAATTAAATTAATTAGAAATTAATAATAAAACTTATAAGACAAGCTTTATTTCCTAGGAATATTATGCTTAATAAATTAGCTTAATTAATTAATTAAACATTAAGCATATAAACCTTACTTTAATTGATTAATTAATTCTCTAATTAATTAATCAAACATCCAATAAACAATCATCACAACTTTAATTAAAAAGCTTTCGAACTTATATAAATTATTAGGGTTTCTCAAACCCAAATATAAGCTTTCTCAAGAAATTTTTGGAAATAAAATCCGGAACTAAAATAATTTGCCGGAGAAATTTTATGATTTCTGGAGATATCAAATCTTCCAAAAATAAAACATACTTCTCAGATAATATCAAACATATAAGCACGTAATCATAGATACCTTCATTATCTCATTTCGGATTAATCGGAATGAGAATAAATCTTAGAAACTTTAAATTCGGCAAATTAGTACTGCCGAAAATTTTAATTGTCGGAACATATTTTCTTTCTAAGTTCTCGCAACTTAATTATCTTAGACGAACTCTTAACTAATTACTAAGGTCAGTTATGAAAAAGTAGGGTATTACAAGGAGAGAGATGGATTCGCGGCTGTTTGTTTAGAATTAGGTCTTTTTTTATTTATTTTTAAATCATTTTATTAAGAACATTTTAGTTTCTTTACACGTACTTTGGCCAAAATTTATGCAAGTTATGTTGGTGGCTAACTTTTATTATTCATTTAAAGGAATGACTATTCCACATGATTTGCACCTTAAATAACAGTGTAAAAGAACCCATTATTAAAAAGAAATTATATATTTACTAAAATGTATAGTTTTTTCGTAGAAAAAAACTCATTTGATATTTTTTTTTGTATACTTCTAAAGCAATAATATAGTATGTGTTATTGTTACATGTCTAATTAATATACACTGTTTTAATAAATCACCTAACTAGTTTACTAATGAATTTGTATACGAGCTGACGAAACGAATTTTGTTAAATTTGAGCTTTGATTCATTTGTTAGGGTTAGCACTACTAAACAATATCAAACAAATTTTCATCAAATTTCCAAGTGTTGCTCGTTCCAGAAAATGAATCATGTTGTGAATAATGTTGCAACAACATAATTCACAACAACACATAATTACAGCTGATATAAAATAAACACGACATATAAAATTTTCCACCAGTTATAATTATAACTTGTGGTTACATGGGGCGAAAATATTCACTAAAATACTTGTGAATTTACAAAAAGAGTTCTAACGACTTTAAGTGGAGAAGGATTCCAACTCAAGTTAGAGACACAAACTGAGATACGAATTATTATGAGTAAACTTCTCACAACACCAATAAGCTTGGAAATGGAGATCAGATTCTCCAACCTCATCATCGAGATCGAGACAATCCGAACCGGAAAGTATACAGTTCGTGACAAGAACTTGAAAATTCTTTCAGCTCTCTCATCAGAATGGTGTACACATAAGGTGGTTCACCAAAACAGAACTGATCTAGGCTGCATGGAGACGGAAAAATTGTTCTCCATTCTGAAAGCCAACGACTTTGATCTGGGGATCACAAACGGAGAATCATCCAACTAGATATATCAAACGGAGCTGACGTCCAAAGCAAAGGAGACATCTCTCAGAGATGAGTCAAGAAGAGCAACTCAATTAGCTCATATTGAAAAAGTCAGAAAGGAGTTCAAAAACATGAGCAAAGAAGAATTGTACGAAGAAGTTGCCATGCTTATTCGGAGCATCAATCGGCTGGATCACAGCAAGGAAAGGTACAAGAAGATCGTGAAGGTTCATCACGACAAGCAACTCTACCCAAAGGGAAACCCAGCTGAGTCATCCTCCCGGAGAAAGGATAAAAGGTTTGAAACGAGCAAAATGGATGATAATCAAATCTCCTTCTCCGACTCAGATGAGGATGATCGTTTTGATGAAGATGTCTAGGACATCTTACTGAATCAGCTGATAAAGAAAATGAAGATAGCTAGTTTCAAAACTGAGTAATTTGGTCTCAAGAGATAAATTGAGAAGCAGCAGAGGATACAGCTGGATACGAGACAGCTGACTACCTGCGAGCTAAAGGAAAGGCCATCACTATGAAATCAGGGGGAACTCTACATAGCTGGAAAGAGCCAGAAGACTCAAATAGAGTACCCAGCAGGATGCACTCAACAAGACAGACCCAGCTGGAATCTCCAGCTGAGGGAAAACTTGATCCAGCAGACCAATCAAGCTAAATATCCAGCAGGACTTATTCAGCTGGATTATCTATCAAGAGTCTTCAAAAAGAAAACAGACTCAGCGGACTGGATCAACCATGGAAGAAAATCAATAATTAAATAGGATTTTCAAGCTGAATCATTTACTGAGCTGAAGATATAAAAGCACCAAGAGATCTTTCAACACCCGAAGGACATCATTGTTGGGAAAATTCATACATAAATACAACATGCTGAAATCTAAATCAAGAAGCTGTGTGGATTGCTTGGACTGCTCAAACCGGATAAAGAAATATCCAGCTGAGGGGGAACAAACTCAGCTGGATCTCAAAGCTCAGTTCTTAAGGATTATCCAGCTGAGGGGGAATCAAGCTCAGCTGGACATCAGTCACAGAGCTCAAGGGAACTCAGCTGAAGAAAAATCAAGCTAATTACCCAATATTCAACTGAAGGAATGATGAGCCCATATTTGTGCTCATTTTTGCATCTTTATTTAGGTGTAGATCGAGTCTTTGTGAACACAGTTTGGAGGAAGGGTGTTCAGGGCAGGACATGAGCAATTATGGGCAAGATAAGGTGCATTCCGTGAAAGAGGCATGAAGTCAGCATTCTGGGCACCAGATTGAAGGTAGCAACGTGAGCAACAAAGCTTGTATCATGAGCAGAGCTGCTGAGTAAAGATGGTGTATCCAACACATGTACCGCGCGGAATCCAACCTTAAGCAGACAAAGATCAAGGGCAAGACAAGCGAGCTACAGGGCAAGACGTGAGGAGTATTGCTGTGGGCAAGGGACGCTTCCGTATCCAAAGAAGAAGATAAGTAAAGAATTCTTTTCATCCTTATCTAGAAGATATAGATCAACACTAGATCTCTTGCGGATAAGGAATGCGGTTCTGGGCAGGACTAAATAAGGAAAGAAGGCCTGATCCAAATCAGGCCCAGCTCAACGGGCCTGATGACCTGAAACCCTACCAAACTCTTATAAATAGCAGTAGCAAATAAGTCGTTGCGGTAACTTTGAATTCTGAGAGTGGCGAGGAAGAAAAAAGCCCTACGGGCAACACTTCTGTTATTTTCATTTATGTTCTTGCTGGCACTATTGGCCATAGTTTTCGCTGGATAATTTCGTAAGTTTCTTTTTATTTAATTGAAGTTTGTTTCCTTTCATTTACTTTGTGTTGATCTTTACTTTTATGTCTAGCTAAATTTATTAAGCCTGGATTGGGAAAGATGATTTGAACATGAACCGTAACACTCGAGAGGTCTAATATGGGCGTGATAATCTGCATGTGTGTGTTCTCGAAGCACTAGGTCTGATTCTAAAATGTTCTTGTTGAGTCTAAGTCGTTAATAGGCTGTTAACATCTTGGGCACGATAAGTTCTCATTTTAGGGTCAATGCATAGGGTGTCCCTTGTATCTGAAAGTATGACTGGTGTGGCTGAGTAGTCCGTGCTCTTGGGCACGAGAAATGGCTGTTTCGGGTCTGTCTAATTCGTAATGCTTCCTAGGGCAAGGTTTCTATTGAAGTGTCTTCGTAGATGGTTGTCTAGGGCTAAGAGAGAGAACGCTTGGGGGTCTCAGGAGTGGCTCTTATTCATACGGGCAGATGAGGATATGGGTGGTGTTGTGCGTGACGCGTGACAATTGAGGGCAACATCATTTCTTATCTATAACCGATTGATGCATGCATGTAGTGAATAAATTTGCACCAATGATCGAGTGTGTGTTTATGTTCAATGATTCAAGCCTTGTCCAGGTTTACCTTTTATATTTGATTTATCTACTTTCTTAGTTTCAGTTTAGTTTTTACAATTATTAAGCCCAAGACAGTGATAGTCCCGACCATAATCTTTGCAACACCGAATGAGTAAGAAGGAGAGAGACACGATCAATTCCCTGTGGATCGACCCTATTCTTATCGCTAGCTATCTAGCCGTGGGCATTGGCTTATAAATTTATTTTGCGTGGTTGAACGACGGCCGCGTCAAAATTGGCACCGTTGCCGGAGAATTGAATTTTCCAGTGACTTTCTCTCTTGAGTGAAGAAGACGGCTGTGCCTTGTGTATGTCCTGGGTGCCAAACCCAACAGGCAAACACGGACCTTTACTGTACGATCCAGATCTTGAAAGAATAGTGAGGGCAATCAGGGCAGCCAAGAGACAAGAAGAAAATAGCATGGCTAACGAGAAAGAAGACATCAGTAGCCATGAAGAAAATAACCCTTCTGAAGGGAATTATTCTGATCAGGAGGACGATTATCTTGACCATCAAGGATCAGACGAAGAAGAAATCATGGGCGAACAACAACCGCAGGAGCGCACCCTCAGGGTGATGATGTTCCCTGATAATTTGAGTATGAGGCCGTCAGGCATAGTTTTGCCCGAAATTGCTGGTAACTGGGAGTTAAAGCATTCTTTGATCCAGATCTTGCCCAAATTCAGTGACATGCCAGGGGAAGATCCCCATCGTCATCTTCAGGACTTTGAAATGGCTTGTGGGACAGTACGGACGGTGGCAGCCAATAACCCGAATTTCAATGATTATGTGAGATTGCTCACATTTCCATTCTCTTTTCAAGATAGAGTAAGAGAATGGCTGTATACTTTGCCCGAGGGGAGCGTGACTACATGGCAGCAATTACAGTAGAAATTCCTTGAAAGATACTTCCCTGTTGCCCGTGTATAGAACAGAAGAAAAAGAATCAGCACCATCAAGATGGGAGCATGGGAATCCCTTTATGATTATAATGGGAGATTTAAGCAGTTGTTGGCCAAGTGCCCACAACATAGGATTCCCGACCAGGATTTAATTTAATATTTTGTGGCCGGTCTGAGGCCAGCGGAAAGGAACTGGATCAATGCAGCGTGTGGAGGGTCCGTGCTCAACAAGTATTCAAACGAAGTATTCAAGCTTTTTACTGAGATGGCCGATGAGGCTAGGGATGAAGGAGAAATGCAGAAGTTCAGCACTACGGCCAATACATCTCAGGAAGATGAGAAGTATGATCGGCTATGCACTCAAATGGAAAAATTCATGAGCACCATGACCGCTGCTATGGGCAGAACTGCAGGTGCAGCGCCAAACAAGGCTGTAAAGAAATGTGAAGTATGCTCAGCCATGACACATGTAACTGACCAGTGCCCTACATGGTTTGAAGAAGAGAATGTGAACGCTCTAGGGCAACAGTTGGGAAATAATGGGCAAAAGAGGTTTGACCCAAATTCTCAAACTTACAACCCAGGTTGGAGGTACAATGAGAACCTAAGATATGGGAACAACCACTATCAAGCACCCCCTCAATTTCAACAGTCACAACAGCAGTATCATGGTCATAATCGGGACCAATAGAAAGGCGATTCTTTGAAAGATATTGTTGAAAAGAAGGCCGTGGAAAATCTCAAAACACAGTATGAATTTGAGAAATTTAGAGTGGAAACTAGGGGTGGTATGACCAATATCAATGCCCAACTCTCACAGCTTGCCCAAGCTATCACACGCCTGGAGAAGAAACAAGGAGAACTGCCTGCTCAAGTTGAGATAACCAAGCCCACGTGAACGACCCAATGACACAAAATTGGTGAACAACATTAATCATATTGAGCAAGCCATGGATGAGTTCGAGTCGGTGACCAATATTGAAGATCCCTTCGATGTAGTGATCCAGAAGGGCATAGCTGAGGAAGATATTGCCCAAGAGACCAACATGGAGATCACGCAGGCAGTGAACTATATGATGACTGAAGTCGAGAGACCACAAAGGATAGAACAAGTCGAGATTCCCACACTGAGGCAAGAAGATAGATTCATGCCATCCCTTGAGTGAGCACCTAAATTGGAGCTTAAACCTTTAGCCGGCCATCTGAAGTATATGTACTTGGGAGCAAATGAAACTCTGCCCGTAATCATTAGCGCTGAGTTGACCATTGAGTAAGAGGAGAAAGTTTGGGGCATATTGGATCCCTATAAAGAGGCAATAGGTAGGACTCTGACTGACATCAAGGGCATAAGTCCAACTATTTGCATGCATCATATCCTGTTGGAGGAAGACGCTATGCCCATGAAAGAACCTCAACGCAAGCTCAACCCGACAATGAAAGAGGTAGTCATAAAGAAGATCCTGAAACTATTAGATCTGGGCATAATCTACCCAGATTCTAATTGTAGATGGGTGAGCCCAGTGCATATTGTGCCCAAGAAGTCATGGATACAAATGGTTGAGAACAAGAAGAATAAGCTGGTGGACATGAAACTCCGAACTGGTTGGAAAATGCGTATCGACCACCGGAAGTCAAACAAAAGGAAGCGTAAGAGTCACTTCCATTTGCCCTTCATTGATAAGATATTGGAAAGATTTAAGTTCATGATCGCAAAGCTCTTCACCAAATGGAAAGGACTTTTTAAGGTGCAACCTCAATTTCCTAATAGAGGTATAGAGATCAAGAATCCAAAGTCAGACAAAATACTCAAGGTGGATGGTCAGCGTTTAAAGGCCTACTATAGGCAAAACGTTGGTCATAAAGAGACTCTAGATCTCCTTGATTATAAAGATCTCTTAAGAAGGAAATCCACGTCGTGCCCACGACGTTAAACAAGGCGCTGGCTAGAAGGCAACCTGGTATGATGTTATCTTTTAATTTTAGTAATTTCTTTTGAGCAAAGTCATTTCCTTTCTTAATGTTGACCCTAGGATAGTTAGTTGTTTTTCCTTGCATAGGTAGTTTTCGTTTTTTATGTGCAGATGCATAGGGCTAATGAGTAATTGCAGTAGGTAAAGAGAGCAATGCCCTGGCCAGAATGAAGATTTTCCAGATCGATGCTGAAGGCAATCCACACTTTTACTACGCCCAAGGAGGAAGAGCTACAGAATGAAGGAGCTTATGATGGAGATACGTGATGTCCAGCGTGCCTACTTTGCCCAAGTTAACTTCAGGTACCCACCTGAAGCCCCTTCTTCATAAAGACTGCTCGCCTCACATGTTAGTGTAGTTTAATTTATTTTATTTTGAGTCGGTAGTTTTTTTTATTTTATTTTATTTATTTTTGTGTATGATGACCTCTTTATTCACCCACTTTGCCCAAAGCAAAGTGAGTGAGTGGGGAGGCCATCAGTTTAGTTGTCGTGTCTGTAACCATTTCATACTCAACCACTTTGCCCAAAGCAAAGTGTGTGAGTGGGGAGGGGTTACCCGTTTTTAGTAATGTTTGCGTTAGCCCATGAATTGAAGACCATTTTTACTGACCCACTTTGATTTGATACCAAAACCCAACTGATTCTCCAACCGAATAGATGATCGCGTCAACCTAAATAGTGTTTTCCAGCTCGCCTGTTTGAGCTTTAGATTTTCTAAGTTTACAGGTTAAGGAAGCGGAAGATAGCAGTCGACCCAGCTGTGTCTACAGCAGGAGTCAGCTAGCGAAAGACAGCAGGCATCAACCTTCAGCTGAGTCCTCCAGCAGAGCATGATCAAGCTGAAGAGAATTCGAGCTGAGTTCAAAACACAGCCGGTCCAAACCGAGAACAAAGGGAACTAACTCTGAAGACTTCACTTCAAGTCAGTCCAGCTCTGAATTCAAAAGCCAGCTCCAAAGGCAGAAGATCCCGGCGTCAGAGGAAGTCAACATGCCTCGACCAATGAGGGATTGCCAAATCAGCATCCTAGACTTCAGGACCTAGGATGTGACACAAATGAAGACAGGTGCAGATTCGCCCAACGGCAGATCTTGACTTTAAGAAGAGTAGGTAAGATTCAAACGGCTCCTCCAACGGCTAGTCTTAAATCTCTACCTATATAAACCCGTCTTCAATCTCAGGATCAGATACGAAAAACTCTCTACAAGCTTTCATTCTCTGAAATCATCAATCTTTCAAAAGCTCTCAAGCAATTATACATAGTTCAAAGAACACTTTATCTTAAAGTGTTTCTATTTCAGAAACTGCTTAGTTTTTCGTCTGTTCCCTAGGCCAAACTCTTTGTATATCTTAAGCCTAGATTTCGAACGAGTCCATCATACTCTAAAGTTCTTAATTGTAAGAACTCGTTCACAGTTGGAACCCCAAACCAAACCCCTCTTACCCAGAAAGGTTAGGTCAAGGTTACGCTTGCTTGAAGCGGGAAATTCAAGTGTGTAAGGTTTTTTTCAGTACCCGTAAACTGAAAGGTTAGGCTTGACAGTGCTCGCAAACTGTTGGAACACAGCTCGGGTTAGAGTTGTGAAGTTGCTTGGTACTTGGAAACCAAGTGATAGTGGATTACCAGTGAACCTGGTCGTGGACGTAGGAGGTGTTACTCCGAACCACGTAAAAACTCGCGTGCTCTTTACTTTTTCTTTATATTCAGTTTTGTACTAACTCTTTCATATCATTGCATATTTGTTCAAAACTGCATACGCAGCTGCTCTCCCTAGACAGCTGTGTCTCTCTGAAAGTTGCACAACTTGACTTAGCTGAAAACATAAAGTTAATCTTTCAAAACTGAGTTTTTCTAAGTAACCGAGCTAAGTTTTCAAACCACCACTTTCCGCACCGCCAGCTGAGTTATTTACCCAGCTGACCCTCCCCAGCTGGATCGATAACTGAGCTCACCAACTCTGTGATTTAACTTGAAAAAGTTTCTAAAAATCTATTTGGTGTATTCACCCCCCCTCTACACCAAATACCTAGCTCAGGGACCATCAATTGGTATCAGAGCAGTGGTTCAACAGAACACCGTTTCTGTATCAAGAGATCTCTCTTGACAATCTGTCAGTGGTCATCTGAACAGATCCTCTTTGTGAAAAACTCATATTATGATTCTTATCTTAACAGGAATCTTCCCACCTTCTCGGTAGACGATTATGCAATATGGAAGTTCAGACTGAAGAGCTTTCTCTGTGCGCATCACGATATGATATGGGACGTCATCACAGACGGACCCATCATCATCTACAAATTAGGGAACCAGCTTGTCCCAACTCAAGATGGCGAACAACCAAGATATCAGCTCATTCCCAAGCCCAAGAATGAGCACACCTCAGAAGAAAGGAAGCAAGCTGGACTAGACAGCTTCGCGAGGAACACCATATCTTCAACGGTCTCCAATGCCTATCTCAGCAAAATCATCAACTGCGAAACCGCAAAGGAAATGTGGGAAACCCTAGCAAAGCTATGCGAAGGTTCGGAGGAGATAAAGGAGAATAAATTCACGATTGCATGCCAGAAGTTTGATAACTTCAAGCAGCTGGTCAACGAGTCCATCGAAGGGATGGAACTCAGATTCTTCAATATTGTGGTAGAAATAGAAACCATCAGAACTGGGAAATACACCCAGCGAGAAAAGAATCTAAAAGTTCTTTCAGCGCTCACAGCTGAATGGAACACCTTGCTCCGCACAAGCATGGCAACTTCTTCGTTTAATTCTTCTTTGCTCATATTTCTGTGCTCCTTGTTGGTCCTTCCAAACTGAGCTGATTGAGCTTCTTTCCATGGCTTGATCCTCAGCTCTGCTTGATTCATTCTGCTGGATGAATCTCTGCTTGTGATCCCCAGATCAAATTCGTTGGCCAATTTTTTTTCGTCTCCATGCTGCCAAGATCAGTTCTGCTTTGGTGAACCACTTTGTGTGTACACCATTCTAAGGAAAGAGCTGAAAGAACTTTCAAGTTCTTGTCTCGAACCGTATATTTCCCAGTTCGAATTGTCTCGATCTCGATGACGAGGTTGGAGAATCTGAGCTCCATTTGATCAATGGACTCATAGGGGAGTTGCTTGAAGTTATCGAACTTCTGGCATGCAACTGAGAATTTGTTCTCTTGAATTTCCTCTGAGCCTTCACACAGCTTGGCTAGAGTGTCCCACATCCCCTTAGCTGTCTCGCAGTTGATGATCTTGCTGAGATAAGTGTCCGTCACCGTTGAGGAGATTACGTTGCGAGCGTAGCTATCCAGACCAGCTTGTCTTCTTTCTTCTGGAGAGTACTCCCTTTTGGGCTTCACAACTTGCCGGAGTACTGGTTCAGCTCCAGGTAAGGTTTCTGCTTGTCTTTCTGATTTCATGATGATGATGGGTCCGTCAGTGATAACATCCCACATCATGTCGTGATGCGCACTCAGAAAGCTTTTGAGTCGGAACTTCCAGATCTGATAATCATCGACAGAGAATGTCAGAAGATTCCTGCACAGGGAAGATTCCATGACAGTATGCAATATAATGATTTAAAAAATTTTTTGAAACTTTGAAGGATCTGTTCAGGTGACCACTATCAGCAAAGAGGCTGACTTGACACAGAAAAAGTGATCTTTTGAACCACTGCTCTGATACCAATTGTTGGTCCCAAGACGGATACCTTGGTGTAGAGGGAGGGGGGTGAATACACCAAGGTTTAAAAACTTTTCCAAGTTAAAACTCTTTTCGTAGAAATTTGCTGTTCGATCCAAATTTGGATGGCAGCTTGATCGACACAGCTGGCTGTGTGTGTGTGCGGAATGTGGTGGATTTGGAAAGTCCGTCTGTTGCTTCAAATATATTGCAAAGCTCTGTTTCACTTTTCAGTTAGTCAGATTATGCAGATTGAAATGTATGCTCATGAAGGTTAGTAACATGCATAAAACAAAGCAATAAAATAACAGAGCATTTTTAACGTGGTTCGGAGTAACCCCTCCTACGTCCACGACCAGATTCACTGGTAATTCACTACCACTTGGTTTCCAAGTACCAAGCAACTTCACAACTCTAACCCGAGCTGTGTTCCAACAGTTTGCGGGCACTGTCAAGCCTACACCTTCAGTTTCCGGGTACTGAAGAACCTAACCACTCGAATTACACGCTTCGAGCAAGCGTACCTTTACCTAACCTTTCTGGGTTTGGGTTTGGGTATGGTTTTCCAACTATGAACGAGTTCTTACAATGAAGAACAAGGAGTATGATGAACTCGTTCAAACTAAGCTTAAGATATTTATTCTGATCTATTCTGCCTATGACTGAATATGTGAACAACTAAGAACACAGCTGACTGGCTGAGTGTTCTAGAAAGATTTGGCTTTGTAGATCGTTGTTCATTTTTCTGTTTTCTTTTATTTCTTCAGTCGTCTTGCCAGCCTCACCAGCTTCTTCTATTCAATGGTGAGGAGGTATATATATAGGTGAAGATTCAAACTAGCCGTTGGAAGAGAGCCGTTTGAATCTTACCTACTCTTGTTGACTTCTGGCCTTTACCTACGAAGTAGGTCTGCATCTGCAGAGGCTATTCCTTCTCTGATTTGACTGCGTCAGACAAGATCTTCTGACATCGGGATCTTGTCTTGGAGAAGGTCTTTGTCTTCGAGCTGCCAAGTGTCTCTGCTGTGTCTTCAGCGTCTTGGACTCTGCTGCGTCTCGACTCTGAGCTGTGTCTTAGACCTTTGCTGTATCATCAACCTGAGCTGTGTCTTCAACCTGAGCTGTGTCATTAACCTGAGCTGTGTCTCAGACCTGAGCTGTGTCATCGACACTTAGCTAGGTCTTTTACACTGAGCTGGATCTTCGACACTGAGCTGGGTTTCCGTCACTGAGCTGGGTCTTGATACTGTTGGGTCTTTGACTTTGCTTGGTCTGCTCTGCTGAATTCCTCAGCTGTGTCCGCTCAGCTGTGTCTTCTGCTGACACCTGTAAACTAAGAAACTCTATAAGCTCAAACAGGTGACCTGGAAAAACACTTGGGCTTGTGCAAACATCTACTCGGTTGGGGTCAGCTGGGTTTTGGTATCACTTCAAAATTCTATTAATTTTCCCAACAGGTTTTCATTAGGTGTAGTTCATCTTTCCCAGCCAAAAAAGATTTTTTAGGTCTCCATTTTTTTTTTTCGTTTATTAACAAATCTCACTTTCTTCATTTTTGTGGAGATAAAATCTTCATTTATATTTCTATATATTATAGATTTAGAGTGCACGAGAAATCTTGATTTAAAATCTTCATTTATGGTTTCTCAAAGCATTATGGATATGTAGATTACTTAATTCTAGATTACTTATATTTACTTAATGATGGATTGCTTATATGTAGATTTCTCAAACAGAGAAAACATTTTATATGTAATATGTAGATTGTAGAATACATAATTCTATTAAAGCTGTCATTTTCTGACATTTCTGCTACCTTTTGCTTTGTTTCTGGTCATATATGTATATCATATACAAATTGTTGAATTGGTCATTAATTGTGATTTCATGTTTATTTGGTCATAAACATGTGTAATTTAGAATGTTGTTAAGTATTTGAATATTTGTAATGACTATGTTTGAGAATTATGATGAAGGTTAAGATGTTTTATTGGATAATTTTTTTTTTTGCATTTTCAGTCGGTTTTTAAAAAAATCGACCGAACCGACCGAATTTTTCGGTTCGGTTCAAAGGGCAAAATCGGTCGGTTTCGGTTCTAAAATTTTTGATCGGTTCTGTTTTCGGTTTATGAAATTTTGGTCGGTCGGTTCAACCGACCGACCGATGCACACCCTTAAGCAGAATCATCAAGAAGAGCATCCAGCAGGAAATACTCAGCTGGATCACTGCGTTTTCATCAAACACAGCTGAACTAATTCAGCAGAAACCCCAAGGATTTCAAAAAGAACTTATCAATTCAAGGGGGAACTCTACATAGCATGAAAGAGTCAGCAAAAATCAAGAATACCCAGCTGGATGCATCACAAAGACAGACTCAGCTGAAATCACCAGCTGAAGAAAAACCTGATCCAGCGGAGCAATCAAGCTGATTTTCTAACCCAGCTGACGACATGAAAACACCCAAGAGATTTCTCAACATCTGGACTGTTGTTTGGAAAATTTATACAGAAAATGCTGAAATCTAAATCAAGATGTATGGATTATCTGAACTGCTGAAACCAAATAAAAGACGATCATCCAGCTGAGAGGGAACAAACTCAGCTGGATCCCAAGCTCAGACTCAGAAGGATTACCCAGCTATGGAAGAATCAAGCTAAACTACGTCAGTCGTAGAGCTCAAGGGAACTCAGCTGAAGGAAAATCAACTTAATATTAAGATACTCAGCTGAAGGGAAAACTCAGTCAAGCAGAGGAAAGGACCATCGTGGTATCAGCTGACTCCTATGTTCAAGCTGACCAGTTTGCGTCCCATGCATTTAATACTCTGAGAAATATGCTATTTAAGTCCAAATATCTTGAATTCCTATTTTAAGAGGACATATGTTCCTTAGTTAAATTGCTTGATAAGTTTCCTTTCCCATCGCATTAAATATAAAGTCTGCAATGTACTGTAGCATGGTAGGATCGAGACAGAACGTCAAAACATTTGAACTGCCTCACGCGCGGTTGTAATACACTCGGCGTAAACACGTCAGCTAAACGTGATGAGTGATTCTCTCCCAATCGTTGATCAGAATATCAATTGTTTCAATCTCAACCGTTGATCTATTATAATAGTTGATATATATCGAAAAGATACGCAGAACTCTTTCATCGTTATGTTTGCGAATTTCAAAATCTTCAAAATCTCTATCTATTTTCTGTAAGTTATTAGCATGATCAAAATCAACAAATTACAGAGATGGCACCCAATAAATCAACCGCAGTAATGAACCAGTTTGAAGCTCTTATGACAAAGCTATCTTTTGAAAGTGCTCTGTCCACCGCCAACCTCCAGATTTCAGAACTTAAAGAGATGATGGATCTAGTTGCAGATTCCGTTCTCTAGCTATGGGCAACCTCCATGCCCAAGCTTATGCTGAAGAGAGATGCTGCAATCTTCTATCTTAACATCAACGATGATGGCTTCTACTCATCTTCATTCGATGTGATCGTCAGGGGCGCTGACGGAAAATTTGACTCAGCAACCATCAACATCAAGCTCAACAGAATGCTGCGAAAAGTATTCAATCTGCCCAACAAAGGAGAATTCATTCCAGACGATTACAGCCGTGAGGAAGTGGATGAATTTCTCGGTCAAGATATGCTTATTTCTCCAGAGCCGTATAGAGCGAGCATGTCAAAGCTCCTTCTCAAGCCAAAGTATAGGTTGCTTTTGGATATCATGCAGAAGTGCATTCTGGGGATAGCTGGATCTCAAGGAGAGATCAGTATTCCGAAGCTCAAACCAATGATTGCCATGATAAAAGGGACAAATATCAACTGGTTTGACTTCTTACTCAACCGACTGGTCAAGGAGTCAGAGAAGATCAAGTTCGACTCTGCCAGGACGACGTATTCAACCTCAGAGCCCATGTATCTATGCTCTAAGATTTCGTTCTTGATAGAGCAAGCTGTGAAAGGGCACACAGTAAAGTGGGCTGATTCAGAACCGTTTCCAGAAACGAAGATTCTCTTCCAGAGAATTAGTCAAATCAATGATCTCCTGAGGAAACAGCCTGCTGTGAGCAAAGGTAAGAAGCAGCTGGATGAAACCGAGCCAGATGTTCCAACGGAGGAGAAATAAAGGAAAAGGAAGACAGCTGACCCCAAAACAGCTGGAGGCCCAGCTGAAAAGAAGAAGAAAACGACTGTCGTTCCTCAGACTCAGGAATCTTCAGAGGCTACTCCAACAATCTCATCAAGAAAGCTTAGTCAAGCAATGGTGATTCTCTCTCCACAGCCGGTATCTGCCTTCAATCAATTCGGATCAAACATCCTGGCTGATATGGGATTGAATGATGGATTGTCATCCAGCTCAGAGGAAGAGCTGGATAATCCAAGTAGTCTAACACATTTTCCACCTTCCCCGACCCAGGTTATCGCCCAAGTACTTGGAGATATTCCTAGCTCACCCCAGCCCTCACCGTCTCACAGCTCTCCACCCAAACAACCTTCTCCTGTAAAAGAGCAGGTAGATATTCAACTGGCTGATGCTCCTTCACAGCCAGCTGACACCCAAGCTGAACCCTCTTCCACTTATCCCAGCTCACCTCCAAAACAGCCATAACCCAAAGTTCAATCTCCCACGCAGTTGGCTGATGCTTCTTCACAGCCTACTGTGAACCCAATTGATCCAATTCCTCAAATCTCCACAGAATCAGAGGAAAGTGATTCCACTGTCTTTCCCTCCCTCAACTCTACTGGCTCAACCTTCATGGAAGCCATATACGAGGACTTGCACATTACATAGATCAAGAGTGCTCTAACTCAGTATCCAATTCTGGCGCACCTGCCCATCGCCCTCGTCAAAGTTGGAGATCTAAAATTCTACATTGCCACCAAGATGGGAACTTGGTACCAGAATGAGCAGCTGATAGAGACCTTCTCCTACGAGAAGTTGAAGGCAGATGAAGCACGTCTCCAGCACACTTTTGGCTTTGGAAGCCTGGAGGACGCATACTTGCATCAAGATGACCTCATTAGAGGTATCATCGAAATCTCTCAGCAGTATCCCAAACCGCACCCAGCAGATGTCTGGGAGTCGGCCAATAAGCTTCTTGCAGCAGCGGGATGGGAGACACCTTCTGGAGCTGACACATCCAAAGAAGTCTCAGCTGAGATTACCAAGAAAGCTGTACCAGAAAACACAGCTGAGATAATGATCACTGAAGAACCACCTGATGCAGCAGCCCCACCAAGTCCAATTGCCAATGACACTCGCGCACTGGTCGAGTTTGAGGCAGACAAACCCAGTCATGACAAATCCAAGACTCAAATGGACTCAGCTGTCGAGCTCTCAATCGCTATGACGGAAGCAATCTCTAAAGAGGTTGAGGAAATTCTTTTTCAGGACAGACTGAAGTCTCAACTCGAGGTTATCATGCGATTTATAGCTCTAGACTGTCAAGTTCGAGAACACCAGCTGACAATTAATGAAGTTCATAAATTTGCCCAAAATTTACAAGAACATACAAGTCTGGATCTGAAGCAATCTCTCGTCTCTCAAAGCATTGATCAGTCAAACCATCTACAGAAGAGAGTTCCTGAGATAGTAACAAGACTTCAAGCTCCACTGGTTGACGACATAGCAAATCTCTCAAGCCAGCTGGAAGCCATCAAAAAGTCTACTCTCTCCAACAACTCTAACATTCGCCAGCTCTTCAACCTTTTCAAAGAACTGGATGCTCAGTTTAGCGCTGTAAGCAGCAGCACTGATTTCTTAAACATCGCCACAGCTGTAAACACAGCCAAGATCGCTGATGTTGAAGGTGCTCTCTCCAAGCTCAACACAATAGTTGTCAACCTTTCTGCCTTCCTTATTGATAATGCCAAAAAGGGAGAAGATAAGAATGAAGCTGGAAAAACAATTGAGAGGAAAGTTGGAAGAATTTATCTTCAACAGATATGGTCTCAAGACTGACCATCAGATAGACGAACATAGAAAGTAGAAGACCCAGCCAACTGGGAATTTTTTTTGTTGTAGAACTTTTTGTAAATTGAAAGTTGTAAGATTTCTTCTTATTAATGAAAAGCTCGTTTTCTCAATATCAACCTAAAGACAATCTCTCTTTATCCAGGCTCTGAATATGATTATCTGTTGTGAATGTTTATTTCCTTTCAAATCCAGTTTCCTGTTAAGGGGAAAGTAAATTTGTTTTTCCAACATGGGGTTTTGGCATCATCAAAAAGGGGGAAATTATTGGGAAAATTAATAGAGTTTTGATTTGATACCAAAACCCAGCTGACCTCAACCGAGTAGGTGATTGCGCAAGCCCAAGTATTTCTCCAGCTCGCCTGTTTGAGCTTATAAAATTTCTAAGTTTACAGGTAATCGCTGAAGACAGCAGAAGACACAGCTAAGCAGACAGCTAAGGAATTCAGCAGAGCGGACTCAACAGAGCAGACCAAGCAGAGTCAAAGACCCAGCAGTATCAAGACCCAGCTCAGTGACGGAAACCCAGCTCAGTGTCGAAGACCCAGCTCAGTGTAAAAGACCCAGCTTAGTGTCGATGACACGCTCAGGTCTAAGACACAGCTCAGGTCAATGACACAGCTCAGGTTAATGATACAACTCAGGTCTAAGACAGCTCAGAGTCGAGAAGCAGCAGAGTCCAAGATGTTAAAGACACAGCAGAGACGCTTAGCAGCTCGAAGACGAAGACCTTCTCCAAGACAAGATCTCGATGTCAGAAGATCTTATCTGACGCGGTCAAATCAGAGAAGAAATAGCTTCTGCAGATGCAGACCTACTTCGTAGGCAAAAGGCCAGAAGTCAATGAGAGTAGGTAAGATTCAAACGGCTCTCTTCCAACGGCTAGTTTGAATCTCCACCTATATATATCTCCCCCACCATTGAAGAAATAGGCGGGTGAGAAGACTGAAGAAAATAAAAGAGCCAACAGAAAAATGAACAACGATCTTCAAAGCCAAATCTCTCAAGAACACCCAGCCAGTCAGCTATGTTTTTAGTTGTTCACATATTTAGTCATAGACAGATTAGATCAGAATAGAAATATCTTAAGCCTAGTTTGAACGAGTTCTTCATACTTCTTGTTCTTCATTGTAAGAACTCGTTCATAGTTGAAAAACCCATACCCAAACCCAAACCCTTCTACCCAGAAAAAGGTTAGGTTAAGGTACGCCTGCTCGAAGTGTGTAATTCGAGTGACTAGGTTTATACAGTACCCGTAAACTGTAAGTTAGGTTCTTCAGTACCCAGAAACTGAAGGTAGGCTTCAACTGTGCCTGCAAACAGTTGATGACGTTTTGATACAGTACGCGTAAACTTGTATCAAGCTCAAACGCTTGCTGACTGCGCGTAAAGTCAGTGGTATCCTTAGTGGATTACCAGATGGTTTTCTGGTCGTGGACGTAGGAGGTGTTACTCCGAACCACGTTAAAATTGTTTTGTTCTTTACTGCTTTATTTATGCATTCAACTAACTCTTCATAAGCATTCTTTCAAGCTGCATAAAACTGACTAAGAGAAAAGAGAAATAGAGTTTTGCAACATATTTGAAGCAACATACGGACTTTCCAAACCCACCAACTTCCGTACACACACACGCAACCGGCTGAGTCGATCAAGCTGCCTTCCAGCTGGATCGAACACAGCAGGCTCACTTAAAATAATTTTAATTGGAAAAGTTTTTAAATCTTGGTGTATTCAACCCCCCTCTACACCAAGATATCTGTCTTGGGACCAACAGCTATGTTGAGGGATAAAGCTAAGCTGCACAGAAATTGGTTAAAATTTTGTAAGCAAAAAACTGAAAAAAGTAAGAGTTTTAACATTGATGTATGTGCACTAGATGGAAGTATGGAACTCTACTTATGAATATAAGGATTTATTATGTGATTTCTTTTCAACTGAAGTTAGCACCATGTTCTTATTTCCTTCTTAATGGGATGAATGCTCAGGTCTGATTGCACCATTGAATGTTTTTGAAACTACAACTTGATATTTGTCTAGAGTTTATTATCCTACTTCATGTCGTGTGCTATATCATTGTGTTGTTATCTTTCTTCAATTCCACATATGCAGTTCTAACCCAAGGTTGCAGGATTCTATAACTATGATGGTCATTAAATGGTTGAAATATTTCACTTCTATCCCAGTTGTCTTTTTTATTGCAAAATGCTTAGATCCCTCTATGAAATTTGAAGGGGTTTGTGGTCTATTAGAGTTGTATTACAGTTATCTTAGTGAAATGCCATTGGGGAGGGGGGTTGAGCGTGATGAAAACTCTTTTGAATTGCATGATATTGCATCTGTTAAAATTTTCTCTAGATATGACATTTAGGGGTCTTTATCGAGAATATGAAACTAAGTATTCGAATGGAGGGTCATCATCTAGGCCTAGTCAAAGACCAAGAAGCTCTTTTAATCTAAGAATAGATTCTAGTTGTGCAGCTGCACAAAGACTTCAAAGTTTATTTCAAAATTAGGGCACTAGTAGTAATATAAACAGTGAAGTTGATATATCTTAGCGAACCCAAAAGTACAGATTTAGCAGGTGAAGGGCCAAATGATGTTGATGTTTTGCAATGGTGGTCGAGGAAGAAAAATCAATACCAGATTTTAGCAATGATGGCGAGAGAGATCTTAGCCATTCCGGCTCAACAATTTTGATGGAACAAGCTTTCAGTGTTGGAGCTACGTGCTCGATGAAAGAAGATCGGTGCTGACTCCAAGAAACTTGAAAGCTCAAGTTTTACTCAAAGAGTAAACATTGGCCGAAATGCGTGATTAAGAAAATAATTAGGATGAAATATTTGCGAGTATTCCATAAGCACAACCGAGGCCGAAAGCATAGACACCGACTTTCTGGCCACTACTGAAACCGATGAATTTGAAGACAATTGAGACTTTGATGCCGACATCAACGGGTAGTCTTAAATAATTTTAGACGAGTGTTGTTTTTCCTTACTTGGTGTTTTTCTCATTGGATTTTCGTCAAGAATGTTTTAACGAGGCTCAGCCCTTGAATTTTCAAACTTTATGAATCCCAATATTTTCATTTGTAATTGATCGCACATTGTTATGAATGAAGATATATTTTATTCTATATCGATTTTATACATTACATTGATGATTTATGTGTTTCAATTATAATATAATACTCCATTCGTCCCGTTATTCTTGTCTCATTTCTTTTGGACACGAGCATTAAAGAGAAAAGAATTAGGGATAGAAGGTGCGTTAGTGAAGTTTTTAATTGAATACTTAATAGGGTACAAATAGTGAAATAAAGTGGCTAGAGAGAGAGTGAATAGTGAACGGCACAGAAAATGAGGGGAAGAATAGTGAAAGGTGGAATAGTTAGGAGAGATAAGAGTCACATTAGCAATTTAAATAAGGTTTTAATAACCCTTAATTTAGCCCAAAAAAGAAAACATGACAAGAATAGCGGGATAGCCCAAAAAAAATACAAGACAAGAATAATGGGACGGAGAGAGTAATACTTAATATTTTCAAAGATTAAAACAAAATTATATATATAAACGGTTCGGGCCCTAATCGGTTCCGACCCAGAATCGGAATAGTCCAATACTGGCTGGTTCCGACCCAAAACCGTTGGATGTGGCGGACCGGTTCCGGTTCTAAGTTCTCCAAACTTGAACTGGCAGTTTTGGGCCGATTTCGAATCGAAACCGAGCCTGTGAACACCTCTAGTCGTATGGCATACGACCGTTGTACAAGGGTGCAGCTCATTTCTTTCCACGTCTTTATTAATATTAGATTTAATATACTATAAAATCATACGTGAAAAATATTAAAGAATTTTTTTAATGAAAAATAAGAGGATCACAATTAGAGGTGGCCAAAAGAACCAGAACCAAACTGAAACCGAACCGAAACCAAATCAAAATCGGCGTTTCGGAAATGGAATCGAACCGTTGGTTTCGATTCAGAACTAAGAACCACATCCACAACGGTTCGGTTTCGGTTCCAAAGTTGTGGAATCGAGAACCGCCGGTTTCTGTTCGATTTCAATTTTGAACCGCCGGTTCTTCCTATTTTTCTTTTACTTTTTACGTTTTTATCTATATTTATGTTACAATTCATATTTATTTCACTTAAATATTACATTAGAATGCATAAAATTACAATTAACAAGAAAAAGTAGCAAAAAAAAAACATACATAATTTGAACCCCCAAAGCATGCGATTCCAATTTGAAACCAAAAAACCGAACCAAACAGAAACTTGTTGTTCCGATTTGGAACCGAAATAGAAGTGGTCGGCGGTTCGGTTCTGATTTTCTTGGGGTGGAACCGAGAACGGCCGGTTTTGTTCCGGTTCCAGAACCGAACCAAACCGCGGCGACCTCTAATCACAATGCATAAACTCGCCCATCTCAATCTTTATCTTCGACGCCTTATTCATAAATGCGTTAAGAAGAAATAGAATAGAACCACACACTTGTATGTCATGGTTTGAGGATAAATAAGATATTCAAATAATTAAAAAGAATATTGTGGATCGAATGATTTGCAACTTGTGATGTCGATTTGTAGTTTATACATTTGAACTAAAATTCAAGACAAAAATTTGGGTAGGACCGGTCTTACTTGTAAGACCAGATCATAGCCTCGCGCCTAATATTTATACATATATTAAAGGTGGGCATGACATACATTGTATATTAAATAGTATGGTGGATGCAGCTTGCCTTTCAACACTCAGGGTTGCAAGTTCGATTCTCTTTAAGAGCAGTTGCCATTTTTTTTATTTGTTGATTTTTCTTCACTTTTTTAAATTCTTATATTTTGGCTATTTCACCTTTTTCCGTTTTTCTTCTCTACTTTATAATTAGATTTTCTTCCCTTCTGTTTTTTTATTTCTTTCATTTTTTTCAGAATTTTCGATCTTTATAGTTTTTATTTTTAATTAATTTTTTGAGTTTTTCAGTTTTTTCATTTTTTTTTTCATTGTTTTAACTTTTTAATTTTCAGTTTGTCAGTTGTTTTGTTCATTTTTTTTAATTTCGCTTCATATTTTCAGTTTTCTTAAATCAATTAGGATTTATGTGAATTAATTAAAATTTTAAAAAAACTATTGGAGGCCTATATTTATTTAAAATTATTAATTAAATGAAAAATTAAAAACAAGAGAATTAATAAGGACAAGAGATGAGAGGAAAAAAGTGAATAATAGTAACACTTCTTATGAATAAAAGTGACACTTATTATGAATAAAAATATCAATTACGATTAAGTTAATTAATTAAGAATTTAAAAAACTATTGGAGGCCTATATTTATTTAAAATTATTAATTAATTTAAAATTTAAAAAAAAAGAAATTAATGAGGCCAAGAGATGAGAGAAAAAAAAGTGAATAAAAGTGGCACTTCATATACATAAAAGTGACATTACTTAATTATAAAAGTGACACTTCTAATTAACAAAAGTGACTCTTCTTATGAATAAAAGTGACATTCCTTATTGATAAAAGTGATACATCTATTTATAAAAGTGACACAACATTATTGATATAAAGTTGATACTTCTAATGAATAAAAGAAACACCTCTCATTGATAAAAATGACACTCTTTATAACTAAAAGCTACACATCTCATTGATAAAAATAACACTTCTTATGAATTAAAACTATTGTATAAAAGTGACATTTCTTATGCATAAAAGTGACATTCTTTATTGAGCGACACTTCTTATGAATAAACTTAAGCAATTGAAATTCATTAAAAAATATTAAATATCAATTCAAATAATTTATTTAAATAAAAAATAAAATTTCCGAAAATGAAAGTAAAAAGAAATAAAAATAAATATTAATTCGAATATTTGTTTAAATAATAAACAAAATTCTGCCAAGAAAAAAGTAAAAATACAATGAATCAACTATAAGATGTTCCTTGGAATAATCGAACCCGCGTAAAGTGGGAAGGCAAGAGAGTTTGCCGCTGGGATAAGTTGCTCATACATATAGTAATCATGACTTAATTTATCCGTTATTTAATCCGAGTCCAACAAGACTCCGTCGCACGTCAGACGACGAGAGTGTGGCGCCTCAAAATTCAAACGTTTACCAAAGTCCAAAGATCCTCCAACTTTAGACAGTTCATAAATTCTATTCATTAGTATAATTCATAAGAGGTAGATGATCAAAAAAGAAAATTCATAAGTAAATAATACATAGAATTAATTCTTAGGCAGGCACTAATTGTTGATACATGATCTATTTATAGGCACAAGGCAAAGTGGATGTTTTTTATGCATAGTAAGACCAGGCAAAACTTGAGTATCAATATCTTGTTTGTTCATTCCATGAGGCAGTTCCCAGTCGAACGAGCCGACAAGGTTGGCAAGCGCGAGCTCCACCGTTGCAAGCCCCATAGCTATGCCGGGGCAGCCTCGTCTCCCGCCCCCGAACGGGATCACCTCAAAGTCCTGGCCTACTACGTCTATGCTCGAATTCAAGAACCTTTCAGGCACAAACTCCTCCGGATTTTCCCAGTTGTTGGGATCTCTTGCAATCGCCCACGCGTTTATGAAAACCAATGTCTTGGCGGGAATAGCATACCCGCTAAGGTTGCTATTTTGCAAAGATTCCCTTGGCAATAGGAGCGGTGCTGGTGGGTACAATCTTAATGCCTCCTTTATTACTGCCTTGAGATAAGCTAGTTTTGGAAGATCATCCTCGTCAACATGTCTTCTATCTCCAACTAACTCTCTGATTTCTCTCTGCAATTTCTTCATTACTTCTGGATTTTGCATCAGAGCTGTCATAGTCCAGATTATCGTCGCTGCACCCGTGTCTGTTCCTGCCACAAATATATCCTGCAGAGAGAGAGAGAGAGAGAGAGCACATTAGAGAATGAAACAACAAAACACAAAAACAGAAGGAACTAGTAATATATATATTTTAGATGATGATAGCTCACCATTAGTATTGCCTTTACATGATCCCAAGTCAGAGCGATAGAGCAGGAATTTTCTTGTTTAAGCTTCATCAAAAGCTCAAGAATATTCGGATTCGTCGACTTCGGCCTACTCGGATCCAAGTGTTCATCAATAATCTCTTGAAAGAAATCATCAAGGTCTTTCCAAATCCTCTCAAGTCTCCCAATCATACCAGAGAATCTATCCACCCAACCAAACAAAGGCAAATAATCCGAAACAAAAAATCCAGCCTGCATGGCCTGAGATTCAATCATAAGCTCATCAAACCTCAATCTCCTCGAATCTCCCTCGTCACGCGCCTTCCCGAAGGCGATCCTACAGATTAAGGTGCTGGTCAGATCCAACATCATCGCACTCAAATTAGTAACTTCGCCAGAACTAGCTCTGATAGAAAGATTATTGATCATTCGAAACACTTCTTCCTCGCGGATAGGCCTAAAGGAGTGGACCTGCTTGATGCTCAAGAGATGGACGACGCAGATCTTCCTCAATTCCCTCCAGGAGTCGCTGTAAGGCGCGAAGGCGACGTCGGAGCCGTTGTAGGACAGCTTGTGTTGGCCGAGAGCCTTGGGGCGGCTGCTGAAGGCGAGGTCCTGCGTTTTCAGCACTTCCTTCGCGATCTCCGGTGAGGAAATGACGATGACTGGGACGGTGCCGAGCTTCATGGACATGAGGGGGCCGTATTTTTTTGAGAGTTTGCATAGATAGAGGTGGGGAGTGGCGCTGTCGAACTGGTGGAAGTTGCCGATGATGGGGAGGCCGGGCGGGCCCGGTGGAGAGGGAGAATTCTGCAGTCTTCTTCTGTGGAGGAGAAACAAGATTGAAGCAGGGAGGATTAGTAGCAGGATAAGGAGAGCGATCATTTTTGTTTTTGTATTTGTTTTTATTTGAATTTTGGTATGTGATTTGCACATAATGTTAAGTGTCTTATACTAGTAATAGATATAGAAAATCTATTTTACGTACACGTAATTTCCAGATTGTTAGCTTGTGGTCTGTGTTCGTGTTCTCTTATGGTCCAGAAAAAATGTTCATCTGCTTAAAATGATGTTAATGATTTTTTTTAATTTTTTTTAATTATTATTATTATTATTTTTATTTTTGGGAAACACTCTAAGACTCAGGACTGTGGTATCACCATGTAATGGAAAACAATTGTATTTCAAGTAGAGATGTCAATCAGGCCAACCCTTTCGGTTTCGGGTCAATCCTATCGGGTTATCGAGCTATTCGGTTCGGGTTAAATCGGGTTGATTTTTTTTCGGGTTGAAAAAACTCAACTCTAACCCTAACCCTAACCCTTCGGTTTTCGGGCTGGCCCGTCGGGTCACAATTAAAGTTTGTAAATAAAAATTAAAATGTATATATATTTTCTTGACTATTCAATATTTGTCGCAAAAAAAACTACACACAAAAAAATTAAAAAGTAACAAAACAAGAATACGAGTGGCCCAAAAAATAGAAACTTGATTAAATTCAAAAAATAGCATCCAACAAAACAAATCTAGTAGCACTACACGACATGAAAAATAACAATAATATTCAACATTAATTAGTTATCTCACAAATGAAACTAAACACTTGAATGACATTCATCTTCTATGATTTCTGTGTAGAGCAAAAGAGTGTGCGACATACAACTACTACAAGTAATTAGTATTACGTATTATTTATTTTATTTTTTTAAAAATACATCAGGGTTATTCAGGTTGACCCTAACCCTGATCGGGCTAGCCCGGATAACCCTTCAACCCTAGCGGGCCAGCCCAAATAGCCCGGTTATGTATTCGGGTTGTAAAAAATTAACCCTAACCCTTTATTTTGTTCGGTTTATTCGGGTCGGCCCGTCAGGTTCGGGCTCAATTGACATCCCTAATTTCAAGATTTACCTGTGCATCCCTCATGTAGCAGCTGTGAGTATCTCTCGTTTTCAAAAATTAAAAAATTAAAAACAATAAATGAATATTCAGAAATCATTTTCAACACTATCGTTATTTCCTCTTCAACTCATCGTTTATAGCTTAATCTTTTGGCCGGAATTTTAAAAATGATATAATATTCCACCCGTCACAATTTAATGGTCTCACTTACCTTATTTAACTATCTCAATTCATTAGTCTTATATTTAAAATAAAAACCAAAATATTCAACAACACATGATAAACATTCCTCAACAAAAAAGTCACTCTCTCTTCTCTCTTACTTAGTTTGACATGATACCCTCCAGAAAAGTTACCTTCTTTTTCCAATCTATATATTATTAATATGATTATTGATTCGAGGTCTTCCCTTAATTTATGGTCTCACGTGGCATCTCTTCCGTCCTTTATTCATATTATCTTAAATCCTCATTTTATACATTATTTTATTCATATATTCTAGTATTATTTAATACTCCCCCGTCCCCGAAAAGTGTGGTTAATTTGCTGTTTTGGGACGTTCTTTATAAGTGTGGTGTTTCTATAAATGAAAATAACCCTACTAATTTTCTAATATTTTATACCTCACAACAAATCCAATATGTGAACCCCTTTCCCCAGTCAACAAACATTTACTCACCTTTTCTTAAAATGCGTGCCGCACTCTTCGCACCACATTAATTCGAGACAGAGGGAGTACTAAATGCTTTGTTATTTTACTGTCTCGACATATAGGAACTATACACAATTTAATTTTCTCTATATTTTTGGTAGGAATAGCACTTATTGTCATCAACTTAGAGGAAAAAAATAAGAGAAATTGTAGGAAAATAGCACTTTAAGGTGGAAAAAAATACTAATTATAACACCTCTTGAAAAAACTACAAAAAATAGCACATTTGGACATTTATACTCCTAATTCTTTTATTTAATAACCTCCATATTAAATCGTTTTCACATTTTAAAAAATGTGAAAATTCACATATTATTATACTTGTGTTTTTCACATAATTGTGATTTCATACAATTTTTTCAATGAAAGCCACATATAAACCAACATTTGTATCGTTTTCACATTTGGAAAAATTTGAATTCACATATTAATATACGTGTGAATTTCACATAATTGTGATTTCATGAATTTTTTTTTCTGTGAAAACACATGTACACATATTTATGCTTTCTTGCACATACTATACTGATGTGATTCACATATTAAACTGATGCGATTTTACATATTATACTTATGTGAAATCGGAGAAAAATGGTAAAAATGTTCAAAAGTGCTATTTTTTTATAGTTTTTTCAAAAAGGTGCTATAATCAATATTTTTTCTCAAAAGTAGTCAGTTGCCCCCCCTCCCCCAAATATATATATATATATATATATATATATATATATATATATATATATATATATATAGAGTGGATCTGTTAAGAAGAACACATTTTATATAAGAACGTAGAGTCCACCGTTTTTTTAGGACAGTAACTTTTGACGTTTTGCAAAAATAGGACAGATTTTTTCGGGCTTCCAATTTAAGGATAAAATTTTTAAAATTGATCATTCCCAGGACAGATTTCGGCCCGATCGGGCTAAGTTGCACGTCCCTATCACGTGAGATCGATTTGTCGGCCCATTCCTACATGGCTGCCAACTAAGCCGTCGATTCATCTCTTCATTTTATTTCTTTTTAATTTTTATTAATTTTTTATTAAAATCATTTTAATTAATTTTTTTTTCTTATTCATGTATTATGTGGCAACCACCTAACCATTAGTTAGCAGCCACATATGCATCGGGCTGCATAAATGCAAAATAGCCCGAAACTTAAAAATTGGGCCCAAATCTGTCCTGTGAATGATCAATTTTTAAATTTTTGTCCCATAATTGGAAGCCCGAAAAAATATGTCCTATTTTTGCAAAACGGCAAAAGTTACAGTCCTAAAAAAACATGGTACTCTAAGAACGTAAGAACAATACATTTTTATTACATCGGAAATGCATAAAATGCAGAAACTAAATGCATAAATTACAGTAACTTAATGCATTAGTATTTAAATGCATAAATTACAGTAACTAAATGTACGGTTAAATCTGGACCGTAGATCAACAAAGATCAAGGGTCCAGATTTGTTTTTATTTCTCACCTAAGAAAATGTTCTTATTTGATTCATCCTCTATATATAAGGGAGAGTTCAAATAGAAACTAATTCCCCCGTAGAATGTAGAAACTTTTTTATACCGTAGATATTTATTGATCAATGGTTGTAGATTAATTGAATTTTACATTTAATATTTGATATTATTTGGATTTAAAAAGGATGGTTTTGTCAATGATTTTCTCCCTGTAACCGCCATATCCCTTTAATGTTGGAATAATTAATTATTTTCTATTTCCTAATTATTCTTTTCCTACTCTCACGTTTTTTCTCTTTCATCTTTCACTATTTTCTTTTTTTACTGCCATATCCATATTTGGTGTAGCTTCTCGTCTTCTCCTCTCAGTCGGTAATATTAAATTCAACATTTCTGATTAGTTATAATTTATTATTTTTATGTATTTAGTGTAATATGTGTATAATAATTAGTCATACTATCAATGATTCATAACTCTGTATATTTTACCCATCAACAACTACGTAAAAAGATTAGCCTTTTGATTTGTGCATAATCCAGTTTTTGTATATGTATAATCAAAATATATAATATTCAATAATGCATGATTATGTTAATGTAAATGCATAACTAAGTATGAATATCAATAATGATATAAATTAAATTTAAATATGCATCAAAATGTATTATAAATGTGCATAATCAATAAATATGCATCCCGTGTATTATAGATATGCATAACAATGTTATGTCACATTATTTGAATTGTGCATACATATAATTTATATCAAATGAATCAATATTCCCCACAATATTAGAAACTTAAAATTCTAGTACATCCCATAATTATCGCCGAGCATAATGGGATTTTTTTAGTTCCAATTTTTACTAATTTAACCTTCCGAACTTAAGAAGTAATAAAAAAACTTTTTATTAGAGTTGAATATTGACACATGTCAATATATATATAGATATATATGATAAATAGGCAAGATAGATTTAATTATTGAGTCCATTAAATTTCAGTGGCATTTGATCTCGATAACCCAAGTATTGCTACTCATCAAATTGAAATGAAATTAAGAAAGAGAAATATTACTATAAAAATGAAATGAAGAGTTCAATATTGAGGTCATCTTTTTAGGTGCGAGTGTACGTAACCATGCGCTAGTATGTTAAAATATATCTCAATCAAATATATCGTCAAGTCTTATCCCATACTATGAAATAAACATGTAAGGGCAAATTTTTAACTACACCTTGAGATATCTTTGAGTTCTTCTTCTTGTGTTGCTGGAAAATATTGAACAATATTGAACCATCTTGCCTCTAGCCTTTGTATTCTCCAGTGAAGCAGTATCTTCAAAGAATGGCGAATTGATGATGATAACAGATTATCGTCAATATTTTCATCATCAAAGTTTTTCCTGCAATGACAAATTTTCTTGCAAGATTCAGTGTATCTTCACCTTCTCTCTCTAGGAAAGATGCTTCATAAAGTTGATGCATTCCTAGCTTTCGTATCTTCACAAAGGCTTACCTTCAGATCAGTACCCTTCTCGCTCTTGAAACAATCAAATACTTCTGCAATTAAGATAATTAAACATTCTATTTAGAATCAAAACTCAAGGTAATAATTTGGAAACATTATATTAAAACCATAAGGTATCATGCTCATTTCTAAATAACTACTTCAGCTGCAACCAATCTTTCGTTGCTAGCTGATAAAATTTATATTTGTATTCTATCTGTGTAGGAAGAGAAACATGCACTTGAATTGGGAACTGATCGTGCAAGTGAAGATGTTGTTAGAGGAAAAAAAAGGTAGGCAATTTGAGCAGTTGGAGTTGATTGATGACTTGAGAAAATCTAGAATTGTCTTATTTTATTTTATTTTTTTCCGAACGAAAATGAAGCAGATTTTAAAATCTGCTTCATTTTCGCCATGAAAAGAATAAGACACTCTCATATGTTTCAAGTCATCAATCAAACTCCAACTGCTCAAATGCCTCCATTTTCCCTCCAAGAACATCGTCACCTGCACTATCAGCTCTGCTTTCCGATTCAAGTGTCTCTATTTCCTATACAGATAGAATACATATATATATATATATATATATATATATTCTATTAATTGTGATGAAAAGATTAGTTGCAAAAGTAAATATTTAGAAATTAATGAGCATGATACCTGATAGTGAGTGTTGAGAGATTGAAGGTAATTGATATCCCAAAGCCGATGGAACCCATCACGAAACACAATGGACCACCATGGAGTTTTGTCCCAATCAACCACCTTGAAGTTTTGTGTTTTCAAGCTCGACCAAAATTTATGAGGGAAGAAAGGAGAAGAATAAGAAGGTTTCTGATTTTGGATAATAAAGAAATAAAAAATTAGAATTAAAAGAAGACACATAAAATAACTTCGTTTTACTGACGTGGAAAGCTTAAATTTTCCACGTCGTTACTCTAGCTGGATTTTTTAATTTTTTTTTTAATTTTTTTAATTTCATTTTCAATTTTTCAATTTTTAATTATATTTTAGTTTTTTGGATTCTTTGTTTTAATTTCAGATTTTCATTATATTAAAATTTTCAGTTTTTTCAGTTTTTTTTTCGATTTTTTCAATATTTCAGTCTTATTTTCAATTTTTTTTTTCATTTTAAGTAATTCCATTAGGGTTTATTAAAGGGTTTTATGATTCCCCAATTAGAATTTATTGAATAATTTTGTTAAATACTAATAATATCATGCAGTATAATTTTTTTTTATAAATGATGAGAATATTATTCGTCCTTTGAAAATATTTAAACGAAAAGAAATTCATCAAAATATCAAAAGTAATATTTTTGGTGAATACGAGTAATATTTGCCGTGTATAAAAATAGTATTGCCCTTAAGATAAATCAACTCGGCTTTATTGATCGAATAACTGATAATTAATATTAACAATACCATGCATAATGTTTTTCATGAGTGATGAGAATGTTATTCATTATTTGAAAATATATAAAAATAAAAAAATTCATCCAAATACCAAAAGTAATATTTATCGTAAATAAGAGTAATATTTGCCGTGAATAAAAGTAGTATTTAACCACCCGGATTTATTGATCAAATATTTAATTATTAAATAATTAATAAATAATTTTCAATGCATAATTAATAAATAATTTTTAATATTATTTTAAATTCTTTTGAGTAATTGTTTATTTTACATTTTTTTTCTTTTATCAATAATTTATAATATGAATCATATACAATAATGTTGCAATATATATCTTCAAATGTAATTTATACAAAAACATATTACTCCCCCCGTCCCAATCATATAGGCTGATTGGAGTTTTGCACTAGGATTAAGAAATTATTGGAAATACAAATTATACAAGCAAACTTCCTTCTATGACCTTATTTATTGTTTGATTATGAGTCAATCCAAGAATTGAATAAGGATAAATTAGTAAATGAGTTAAAAAAACATTACTTTTTATAGAAACTGGCCTATATATTTGGGACATCCGAAAAAGGAAAACAAGCCTATATGATTGGGACGGAGGAAGTATTCATTACTCATTCATTTGTGGAAATGGAATGTAATTAATGATTGACCATTTCATTTCTTTTGATACCAAACATATTAATTTTATTAATTGGTTCGGTCCTTTTCCATTTGCATTCCACTAAAAAGTTTTCATGAGCTAAGTCAAAACCTCTCAATGCAAATAGTTTTCTACTTAAGTCAAAACATCTCACTAAGGAGAGACTTGTGGTGCCTCCGCTAGCCATATGAGCTAGACCTCATCGACAAATTAAAGTAGTTCATTTTATTTTTTATATATTTTTGTTTATGATAAGGATAACCTTTAGCTGCTATCGGAAGTATGCATTAGGTAAAATTCCATTTGATGAAGATGGTTCGAGATCCAAATAAAATAAATATTTAAAATGCAAGTAATGTGTACCTACAAGTCGGATTTGTGGAGTCACGAGAAATCCTTGATTTGTGGAGGTTGCTCCGGCGAGAGCACTCCGACGATTAAGTCAGTTGGTGTTCTTCGGAATAGATATTAATAAAGCGGTAAAACATAAGTGTGTAGAGATTTAGAGAAGACTGCTTACCAATCCAAGTGAAAGGATGACATATTCTAGTTTTACAACATAAGGAAATGATAGTCACCACCAAAACCCTAGCTTTGTTTTTTTAGAGTTGGGCTTGGTCGAACTTATTAGTTTTGGTTCACTTTTGTCCACATCACGACTCATGTGTAATAACCTACAAATCACGCAGAAGAAATAGATCACACTAAAAATACTTGATGTGTCAGATCTAACCTATAATATGTTTGTGAGATTTGAACTTAGTGTCAAAGTGAACGGCGCAAATCTAAAATGGACATTTTGGTAAGAATGACTACCTTTTATATATTTATAAAAATATGACCTACTATTTTTGTTTTCACTAACAAAAACGTTTAGTATATTTGTTTTGCATCTTTGAACTTAATAGAATGTACCCTTTCTCCGTTTCCTTTTTTGCATCTCCAAAACAAAAACTAATATTTTACTCAACTAAAAGATCAATTAAAGCAAGCTACTACTAATCAATTTTACTACATATAGTTAATTACTTGAAGATTTACATTAATTTTCCTGCTACACTACTTCTTCTCTGTTCCATGTTGAGTTTGCTGTGGCTGTTTGCTATTATTCTCCCATTGCTTCATCAAATCTCCATATCCTTCTGCTGAGCCCACAGCAAACTCCGTGAGCGCGCTCACCGCCACCGACATTCCGGCGCACAGCACTCTGATGGCTACCTCCGCCATCTTCTCCGCCGTCACCACTTCATCTTCAAAGTGGCCGGCCTCCACCACCTCCATGTTCCCCTCCGTTTCCCCTCCAAACCTCTTCGATTGACGACGCGAGTCTTCCTTCAACTGCTGCGCGTACAACGACCCCACCCCTGCTGCGAAGAAGTCCATCCCGTCCAGCACCGGGGCCTCGTGGATGGCGTCCAAGAACCTCGACCATTGGATGCAAATGTTGAACATAGGCGGGGCGCCTAACGACCTCCGAGGGGAGAACGGGAACTTTGATGTGTCCGGATCAGAGCGAACGCAGCGCAGGAGCCATCCGGTGAGCGCATGCACGTAGGATCGTTGAGAAGCAATCCATGCATCGAAGCACGATCTCCAGCTCCTCAGCTCTGTCTCGAGGTTAGCTGCAGCACGCGCCATCTTGTGTGGCTCGGAAGGTGACATTATCGTGTACTTCCTCGACCCCGACAGTTTTGAAGGTGTTCCGGCCAAGAGAATCTTGGCTTCGTCTAGAGTTCTCTTCTGAAATTGATGGCACTCTGCCATCACCTTCCACATTCTTGATAACCTGCCAGTTAGTTCAACAGTTGAGTTCCTTCACTCCAAAATTGGCTCAATATCACACTTTATGGAGTAAATAAATTGCAAATGAAACTTACTACATATCTTTCACCTTTGATTATAACTAATACTCCATTGTTAAAGTAGAGCATCTACTTTGGCCTTGTGTTTTGAGCAATTGGTAAATAAGATTCTAAGCAGAAGGGATGTAGGCTGTATAAGAAATGAGTTTTGAAACATACCCTTGCACCAATTCTAAGAGCTGAGGCTCAAGTTCTTCGTCGCGTAAAGTTTCAATCCTCTTAGAGATAGCTTCAACTGAGTGTATTGAAACTTTAATCTGTGTATCAAGGTCTCTTATGGTAGCCCTTGTTTTATCCACATAACTAGGGTCATCACCTTTCACATCCTGATTTCTTAGTTGAGTGCACTTCTTTTCATAAGCTCTCCGAACACGCTCACCCGCCTGTAGCATAAAAAAAAAATGAACAATACTTCACTGATCATGAGAGATTTAGGGACAGGAAGAAACTAGATCAAGCTGTACGGAAAACTACTCCATAATTTAGAAACCTTCAGTGCAATTGGATTTCCAATATTTCGTCTGAAATTAAAGGCATGAAAGTCTTAATTTTTCAGAAAAACAAACTTAATAGCTCAAGACATAATTACATTAGACAACAGGCCAAATCTAGTGAATAAGTGGTGTCTCATTGTCTAGCAGAAGGGGGAAATCACAAGGATCGTGCGATTTAGAATACCGAAATAATAATAAGCCGCTACCACAAAGGCCTGAGCATCAACACTTACTGAAGAAAAACAAATGAAGCAGGCTAACTTCTACAAGCAGACTGAATATAGTTTCATTACAAGTCAAAATCTGCTTCTTAGAATGTTATTAATATGTATAAGGTCTTACTGATATATTTTAATAATATATATATATATATATGTCAAATATAAAATAATCATCTGATAATAGATACTAATAATAAAATACTATAATAAGGGTATAATAGGCAAATCAAATTTTGTAAACAAGGCTCTTTTATAATAAGTATAGATAAATCAATATAGATGAAGTGAGATAGACATTGAGTTTGAATCTATCATAATGCTGATTTTTGTCTATCTTGGCTAAATAAAAGAAACGTGGAACGCGAAAAGGACTGCCAACTTTTATAACTAGGCATATGTCCTAATTTCTTGGCTTAGTATCTTAGTAAGCAATGCCAAGTCTACTGCTAGCTTCATTGTGCATTTCAATTTGTATTCCGGTGGAAACTATGGTGATATATACCGTCATATATTCTAACTGGTATCAACCACAATAAAACATACTTAGATGGTTCTTTGGTTTCAGATGCATACCCTAACTTCAGTGTAAAGCTTCTTTTCCCAAGCATATAATCGATCCAAGGTTGATTGATGACTCCCAGGAAACATGCAGGATTCCTCAGAGAAGTCACTGCTGCTTTCATAGCCTTCATCTCTTGAAGTTGAAGCACTGACCAAAAATCTTGATGATGATGATCGAGACGAAGCCGACCTAAATAATGCTACTGGATTCAAAAGCTTCATTGCTACAAACAAGAAAACAGTAGTAAATTATACATCAAATTTGTAGGGAAAACCGTGACTTGATATGCTAGACAGAGCATTTGAGCAGGAAAATAAAAACTTCAATTACCAATATTTAAAACAACACTAAATAGGTAGATATTTTAACATATACATCACACATTCACAACTAACTTCATCAAAAATGCACATTCTCCTCACCCTCATTTGTGCCTGTGATAGCATTTGATAGTGAAGAATTTAAGCATTCAAAAGAAAGAACCATGTTACATCATCTTAAATCTTGTTTTTACATGAACATTCTTTCAGAATCAAATTGGTACACCTGAGCTCAACAAACTATGACTAATATCTTACAAGATATCACAGTTGTCGTTTCCTAAATAATAAATGCATCACCAATAATGGACTTAAAAGTATTTTGACATATGACAGGATGAACTAAAACACATTAGGACATACAGAAAACCTTGCTTCATGAAAATGTATTGATTTGAAATGTAAGAAACCATAACTTCCAATTAAAAATTTACTAGAAAATTGAAGATTGTTTTGAAACCTGTCAGATCGTTGGTTGATGGTGAGTACTGAGCTCTGCTGGCCTCCAAAATTGAAGACACCTGACCACCGGCATTGCAAGCAGCTGCAAATTGATCTTCGAGATCCTTTATAACTTCTGCCATACTTGTTGGCCTTCTATTTACATACACGGTGAAGCCAGGAGTTTCCTCTTTTGATTCACCGTCAGCAACAGCTGTTTCCTTTTTACTTAATTGGCGAATATTTTGAGCTTTCGCCACATCTATGGTTTCGTGCTCTTTGGGTGGAGATTCTTCCGTATTTTCCTCTGTCTCATGCTCTTCCTCAGTTTCAAAATCACTATCACTATCGCTATCATGCACATCTTCCACAACAACATGTTCTCTATCAAAGTTGGTGTTAAGTTTACCATCTTCTTCTTTATTACTGACCCTTTCATCAATTTCTTCATATTCTGTTTCCTCTTCTAACTCAGGTATGCCTTCCTCCTCTCGGACTTGTTGCAGCCCTGCATTCTCATCGTCCAGCATTGCCTGATTAAGACTGCCCCTGGTGGGGTACCCATAGTAATCCAATGAAGAAAAAGGATTCCAGAAGAAATCCCATTGAGATGTTTGAGGTGAAGGCGGAGGATAGTTTGGTCTATTGTTGGGAGAGTAATGGAAAAACGAAGAGCTCATGGGAGAGGATTGCATTGCAAACATGCTATCCATTCCAAAATGATGTATGGGAGAATAAGCTTCAACCCTTTGAGTTTCTGGTGAATGAGGCGGTCTCTCCTCGACTGAAACAGAAGAATTTCCACCAGACCTGTAGTAATTTATTTTATAAGATGACTTTGTTTCAGACTTTATTGGTGTCACTGAGAAGGAATTGGGTGATATGGAGATGAAACCAGGATTTGCTTTTTTTATAGGTGTGAAGGCCGGTGTTGTAAACGAATCCAAAATAAACTCACGGGGGCCATCTCCATCAATATACTCTCTAAGTGCAGTAGAGACTCTTTTCATGGCTTGTATATAAGCAATGTGTCCAGCTGCAAATTTCATCCTATGCTCAACGGCTTGTTTAATGAATTTCTTCCGATCTTTACAAAGCTGGATGGCCTCTTCATCATCCAACTTTGATGTAGAACATCCCATCTCTTGGCTTCAACTTTTTCCTCTTCCAACTCTATGAACTCTAAGAGTTTTTCAGGCTTGAATCGAATTGGAAATCACAATGAAGCAGCTGTTTTGCTATTCCCACCAGATTCATAAGGAACTTCTCTATCTAAGAGAAAGAAAACAAATGTGCAGCATAATCACTAGGAAGCAATGGAATAAAAAGACAAAATATGGCTAGCCAATAACAAACTACCAAAATAACAACAAAGGACTTGAAAATTCTTTACCTTGATCCGAAGTAAAGGTGAAGACTCAAATATAACTCATGTAGCAATAAAAGGAAATGCAATTCAGACCATCTAACAGTCCGAAACATAAATTGCACGACGGAAAGTAAGATTTTCAATATGCTCAATCAATGCATTCTAGTTCCAAAACTTTCAACCAACCAAACACTAGATGAAGCTGCAATTACAACAAGGAGTAGAGTAACAAAAATTGAAATTCCAATTGATTTTACCTCTATTGAATGGAAAGCAAAGTGAAAAACTAGTATTTCATCAAAAGAAAAAGCATATGTATACCAATGTGCAGCAGACAGTCTTTATCAGAAAGGTAGTGAGAGCACACACAGTAAACAAACTAAAGGCCTAAAGCAATGCTTCCAACTCCACAACACATTAAATCCCAAACTCTGACGCCTATTCAAACTCTAAGTAAAGTCCAAAATTATATTTATCGCAGAAAATGATGTCTCAAGAAAACAAAGATAGAAAGACAAAAAATGAAGAAAAACTAAAACCCCATTTTTCAGAGCCAGGCAGCCAGCCAATGAATATTAAGAACAGAGAATCAGAGTCTTTTTCAGTAAATTTCACAAGCAGGTGGTGAAGAACATGAGACTATTACTCAAAAAAAAAGCATTCACCAAAATACAAAAAGAATAATGGTATAATCTTATTGATAAAAAGAACCTTCATAATCATAAGACCAAACCCTCTGTAAATATAAATAAAATTTTCAAACGATGCAGCAACGAAAATGCGCAAGAACCATCCAATAAATACTAACTCTTGAAAAACTAACAAAAACCCATTTACCTTCCACGGCTTAATCCATGCAAAAAAAAAAGATACAAAAAAATAACAATAAGAATCTTGAGTGTAGCTCGGAGCCCACCAAACATGGCGAAGCGAGATCTTTACAGTAAAAATAAAAATAAACGGAATAGAGGAGAACAAGAATAACAGCTTTCTAAATGAGAATGGAATGAGGGAACATACGTACCTCAATGCAGAAGTTGTTTCTAGCTTGATTGATCGAAGTTGTATGTGAGTGTGTGTGTTTGTGTGTTTCTGTGTCTGTGTGTGAGAGAGAGAAGAGAGAGAGAGTGTGTGAGAAGAGAGAGAGAGAGACGTTGGTTGAGAGGAAAAGCAACGGTCAAAAAATTGTTTAAAGGGAACAAAAGGAAGGCCGAAAAAAAAGAAAGAAATAAAGCAAAATAAAGGAAAAGCATAACACGACGTGTCCAGGATAAAGCCCCTGTTATTCTACTAAATTTCGGATATGCCACAAATATCGAGTATTTATTTGTTTTTCTAGTGATGCAGGGCATGCAATCATAACATTATTCATTTATTGGGACCAATTATTTTCCCATGATTTGCCAATATCCATGACTATAATTTTGAACTACCATTATGTTAACAAATTAATTGGTGTCACGGAAAAGTGAAGGAAATTAATAGAGGATGATTGGTATCTTAGAAGAAATAATTTCTCAAATCTATATTGTAATTAAATATCATATTTAATGTTGTTGTACATTTGTATAATTGTACTAAAGAATGTTTTTTTTTTTTGGGAAAGGAATTGTATTAAAGAATGTTGATACTTTTGATGACATAAAACATAAAACATGAAATACGCATTCTTAATTAACAAAGAAAAAATATTACTTGTGTATGTACTGATGCACATATGAGAAATAATTAAGATACATTTTCGTAAAAATATTTGTACGTTTGAAGCATATATAAAATATTAATATTATTTTAAACAATGCTTCATAGTCAAAAAAATTGTGACTTTCCATATAGTTTAAATAGAGAATATTTATTGTTGGAGTTTTCAAGAAAAAAAAGATACTAATATTTATTTAATTTGTTGAATTAATATATTCACACGATTAAATAGATTAAAAGAAGATATATAGATTGTGTATAGTTTAGCCGAATAAAGAAAATTTAGATGCGAGGAAATAATATGAAAATCTACATTAGAAAGACTTGAGAAAGACTAACTATTACTCCCTCCGTCCATAAAAAATATGGTTTTTGGTGGTGGCATGGGTTTTAAAAAAAGAATGGTAGATGTTATTTGAGTGGAGAAAGAGATTCACCATTTTAAATTTATGTGAGATTTAAAATATAAGAAAGAGTGTGCAGTCATTTTCTAAAATGAAAAAACCACCTTATTGGTGAACGATGAAAAAAAAATATGACTACGCTCTTTATAGACGAAGGGAGTACTTAGTAAATCTTATACAAATATACACGATTCGCACAGACTTGTTACTATATTATTTAAATAAAATTTCCCTTATAAATAATAACTTTTGAGTTTTTCTTTCATTTCTCTTCTTATTCTAAGATGGGCAATATGTTAAAACTATATACATACTATAAGACATATCTTTTTCTTTTCTGAAAAAAATAAAACAAATTCACAAATAGAAGTGAAAGTAATTTATACATTTGACCAAACCACGAGATATTTCTCATTAAAATTTAAAATAATCTAAGTTGTACACATATATTTTATTATGTCCTAAAATTTGACAATAAACATGAATATGAATTAGATTTAAAGACAATTTTGGCAAAGATTAGAGATATCGATTTAACATGAACTAACGAGACGGTTCAAATATACTTAAAAAGAAGGATTTTTACTAATTTTAATTAATATTAACTTTGTTTAGATTTTTATCGAATAATTTAGCATAAACCAACGAGACGGTTCAAATATAACATAGAAAAAATGATTTTTACTAATTTTAATTAATATTACTTTGAAGATGTAAACATTTTTTTTTCCCACATTTTGACAATGATTAGAGATATTGATATAGCATGAACTAAAGAGACGGATCAAATATACTTAAAAAGAAGAATTTTTACAAATTTTAATTAATATTAACTTTGTTTAGATTTTTATCGAGTAATTTAGCATAAACCAACGAGACGGTTCAAATAATATAGATAGGAGGATTTTTACCAATTTTAATTAATATTATTTTAAAGATGTAAACATTTGTTTTCTTTCTAGAAAATATATACATTGAATCAAATGTGGGATAGATAGCTAAAAAAAAACTTGAAGATGTAAACATATTTTTTTCCGTATTTTGGCAAAGATTAGAGATATCGATTTAACATGAACTAACGAGACGGTTCAAATATACTTAAAAAGAAGGATTTTTACTAATTTTAATTAATATTAAATTGCTTAAATTTTTATCGAGTAATTTAGCATAAACCAACGAGACGGTTCAAATAACATAGAAAGAAGGATTTTTAATAATTTTAATTAATATTACTCTGAAGATGTAAATATTTTTTTTTCCGCATTTTTGTTCTAAATAAATTTAGATTTAGAAAATACATAATGAATGAGCATACCCGATCCAACGTCATTCCTAATAATAAATTTAGATAAGTGAAATAAAATTAATTTTTTAAGTTTGATTAATAATTAACGCGAATAATATCACAACTTTTAAATAATATATAAAATTATTTTTAAAATATATACACGTAAATTAAAACATAAAGTTATTTCCCGTCAAGTCTCGACGGGCTACTTACTAGTATTATTAAAAATAGTATTACATGTGAGTGACCAGGTTCAATTCTCAATTTTCCTATGCTCGAATCGAGAATATATATATATATATATATATATGAATGTTTTATTATATATTATCTCAAAAATGAAATAGAATTCTTTGTAATATTATCAAATTATGATCTGATAATGTATCGTGTATCGCAGAAAAAATGAAATAAATTGAACAACAATTATGGAAGAAAACTTTAATATGAGCCGAGAGATTATACTTTAATTAATTGAATCCAGTCCATAATAGTGGTTTTAGCGTAAAATGATAGGATTGGGCCTCGCTAGCCTAAGCTAATCGAGCTTAAGGACATGTAGGTTTGGGTTGGACCATCCCAAAATTCAAACGGATCTCTACTTTTACAGTTCAATCTCATTTCGGGTCGAACAAATCTGTCAACTTTTGACACCTCTAAAGAATAGTAAAGGACTCTATTAGTGCTTGCAAAAATAGGTATGACCATATGAGAATGGGTACTATAATATGATAATTCCCACTCATACGCTAATTATCGACATTGAACTTTTATTTCTACAATAATTTATACTTAAGGGTAGACTCGGTGCGGTGATCGTATGGTGCGGTCCATCCCTTAATTATTTTTTAGTTTTTATTTCCTAATTAATATTAATTTTATTTAATTATGAATTAATAAATTCTGATTGAGATTAATAAATTCTAATTAGAATTTTTTTTAGTAATAAACTCTAATTAGAATTACTATTAATAAATCTTAATTAGGGATAAGAATTCTAATTAAAAATTAATAAATTCTAATTAAAATTAATTAACTATTAATTAATCAAATTCAAAAAAACAAAATTTAGGTCGACCGCATGGTGCGATCAATATTACCAATTTTTTTTTACCTTTCACTTAAGTTCTAGATACGACTATCAACTATAGAAGGGTTTTTGTCTTTTATTTTCGTAGTCTTGAAACGACCTTAAGAAATATAGTCTAAAAATGACATCTTTTGTTCCTTAACCCTTTCTTAATTATCTTCGTTGAACTAATTAATTTTAGAAGTGAGAGTCTAGGAAAAATTATTAGGTAATGAGGAGTGGGGAGAGAATAGCTTAATGGAGGTGTATTCCAAAAGTTAATAAACAAAGAAAGTTGGCCATAAAGAAAAAAAGAGATCAGCCTGGTCCCACGTAAAGCCATCTAATATGCTTGGGCCATGAGATTACCCCTGAAACCAACCTATATAACAATAATACCCTTGTGCACAATGAGCACGTGAATTATACTTTTAAGTTTTAAACTCCTTAACAAAAATGGCATGAGCAATTGATACAATCAAAGTCATGAATTATTGTAAAAATAGCAAAAATATTTGGGGAGTCAATTTTCGGTGCAGAAGAGCTGACGTGGATCGTCTGATATATACTTAGAATTTTGACTAGGGTGTCATTGGCGAGGACCAAGCTAGAATTTTAAAAATGAACAAGTGAGATATATTATTTAGAAATAAGATTGGACAAACAAGATTACATAATGTATTCAAAAAGTGGAGTATAACCTAAATATATTAACAAAAATAAAATTAAAATTGCTTGGATGGTCTAAGTTGCCTGGGCAACCCCTAGTCGTAGGCTTAGTAATGCAAGTCGTAATTTGTTAAGCACGTAACTATGTTAAAAAAATTTTGTTAAGCATGGCTTGAGAGAAAGGTTTAAAGTTCAAGTTATTTTTGTAATATTTTGAAATTCAGGTTATAAAGTGTAATTAACTCGATTCTTTGTGATTGTTGGTTTATGTTCCGGCTAGCTCTAAGAAAATAATTGAAATGTGTTTCATTTGTCTGCTCAGTTTTCTATGCATCAATGGAGATTAGAGTTATTAATTTGTTTTGTCACTGTTGTAATTATACCTTTTTTTTCAGTTTTTAGGGCTATTTGGATAAAATTTTTATTTCTTAGTTGTGGGCTATAAAGTTAAAATAATAAATTTAATAATATTTTTATTTTTTTGAAGTAAGAGAGTTATAGTGAGAAAAAGGAGAGCTACAATTACCCAAAAGTAAAATATCAACTGTCCAATACTTTAATTTTTTCTTGGTTTTAAATAGATGGATAAACGATATTATTTTGAATGTACATACCTTATTGGGGGATACGTATTTCACCAAAAGAAGTTAAATACAATTTTTTTTTTTTTAGATACAAGTTACATTACTAACGATAAATTTATGGTTTTCTCAGCTTAATCACTTGAACTATGATTCATCGACATATCTAGTTTTTTTCTATTGTAGGTACATACACCATGAAAATTTCATACCTAAAAATCAGAGCTCATTCGGCATCCAAAAATTGTACATTCTGTTCTTTCTTTCTTTCTTTCTTCTTTGGGAGAAAGTAATGTATACTAGCTCGTTATGCTAGAGATTTAGAAACCACTTGTGTGTGGCATGAGAATTGGCCTTTTTGACTAGTTAGTATTATTAATGATGATTTAGAGTGATAAATAAAAGTTAATTTTCATTAAAAAAATCCGCAATTTTCAATTATAGATTTTTTTTTTCAAAGATTATTTTTATTTGGACTCAAAATTGGGCCTTATAGTTCGCTTACTGGAAGAGCCTATTGAGCAAAATCCGTATGGTCTGGCTGCTTTTCTTTTCAACTCAACTCTTCTTTTCCTAGAATTTCCCCTTTTCCTAATTGTTTTTTTCTTTTAATTTTGTGCTCAACAGTTCTTCTTCTTCTTTTTTTCCTTTGCGTAGCTGTGTACTTTTTTATAGAGATGATTATACCCATCGAGGGCATATAATTGTTTATAGTTTAAAATTATCTATTTTAGTTACTAATTATGTATTAAGATGAATTATTTTGTAATTATTAGTTAATAAATATTAATTAGAGTTGATTATAGCTAATTTTCATTGCATAAGAACTATCATCATCATCATTAAAAAGGTGAGTCCTAGCTCAATTAGCTAGCTGAGGCACCACAAGACTCTCCTTAGCGAGAGGTCTTGGGTTCAATCTCACCTGCGTGCGGTGTAGTATATTTTTCACCTTGTTTGGTGGTGTAGTGGTCCCACCCTGCGTGGTGGTGTAGTGGTCCTACAGTTATGTGGTGTAGAGGTCCTGCTTATATGGTGGTGTAGTGCTTGATTAGATATATATATACCTTGTAATTCTAAAAAAAAAAGAACTATCATTAAAAAATTAGTTTTGAGGATGGAAAACAAATGACACACCAAAATTATGGGATAAAAGATCTATTATCGATAAGTGGAGTAAGTCATTGTTTCACTTTGAGCTCTACTTTTATGTGTGGATTGTGAGCATCTCATGGGTCGTATTAGAGGTGTTCACGGGCCGGTTCCGGTTCGGAGAAATTGGAACCGGAACCGGCCGGCCACATACCACGGTTTCGGGTCGGAATCGGCCCGTATTGGACGGTTCCGGTTCCGGGTCGGAACCGCCGGTTTAGGGCCCGAACCGTTTTTTTTTTTAATTGAAATGAAACACATAAATTATCAATGTAATGTATAAGATCGAAATAGAATAATATATGTCTTCATTTATAACAATGTGTAATCAATTACAAATGGAAATATATTATCATTTAAAACTCGAAATCCTAAAACCCTTGGAATTCACAAAGTTTGAAAACTCAAGGGCCGAGCCTCGTTAAAACCTTCTTGGCGAAAACCCAATGGGAAAAACACCAAGTAATGAAAAAGAGTACTCTTCTAAAATTATTTAGGACTACCCGTTGATGTCGGCGTCAAAGTCCCAATCATCTTCAATTCATCGGTTTCAGTAGTGGCTATAGAGTCGGTGTCTGTGCTTTCGGCCTCGGTTGTGCTTATGGGATACTCCGCAAATATTTCATCCCAATTATTTTCTTGTTCATGCATTTCGGCCAATGTATAATCTTTGAGTAAAACTTGAGCTTCTAGGTTTCTTGGCGTCATCACCGATCTTCTTTCATCGAGCACGTAGCCTCCAACACTGAAAGCTTGTTCCACCGAGACTGTTGATGCCGGAACAACTAAGATCTCCCTCGCCATCATTGCTAAAATCGGGTATTGGTTTTGCCTCCTCGACCACCATTGCAAAACATCAATATCATTTGGCCCTTCACCTGCTAAATCTGTACTTTTGGGTTCGCTAAGATAGATATCAAGTTCACTGCTTATATTACTACCCGTGCCCTGATTTTGAAAGAAACTTTGAAGTCTTTGTGCAGCTACAGAACTATAATCTATTCCTAAATTAAAAGAGCTTCTTGGTCTTTGACTAGGCCTAGATGATGACCCTCTATCCGAATACTTAGATTCATATTCTTGAAAAAGACCCCTCAATGTCGTATCTAGAGAAGTTTTAACAGATGCAATATTAGGCAATTCAAAAGAGTCTTCACCACGCTCACCCCCCCCTCCAAATGTCATTTCACGAAGATAACTGTAATACAAGTCTAATAGACCACAAACCCCTTCCAATTTCATAGAGGGATCTAAACATTTTGCAATAAAAAAGACATCGGGAATATAAGTAAAATATTTCAACCATTTAATGACCATCATAGTTATAGAATCCTGCAACCTTGGGTTAGTACTGCATATTAAGAATTGAAGAACGATAACAACACAATGATATAGTACACGACATGAAGTAGGATAATAAACTCCAGATAAATCTTTAGTTGCAGTTTCAAAAACTTTTAAGAGTGCAATCAGACCTGAGCATTCATCCCAATAAGAAGGCAATAAGAACATGTTGCTAACCTCAGTTGAAAAGAAATCACATAATAAATCTTTATATTCAGAAGTTGCTGCCAACATTTCATAAGTAGAGTTCCATCTAGTGCATACATCAATGTTAAAACTCTTACTTTTTCCAGTTTTTTGTGTACCTTTTTCTTGATCCTTCGGCTTGTGTTTGAGTATATGGCGGTTATAAGTGTCATACCCATTTCCTTTCTCATGCTCGTACTGCTGGTCGCAGAAATTGCAGCACGCCATTACAATTGGAGTTTCTCCTTCGGCACAAGGTAGTGTTACCTTTTTGAACCATATTGAGAACACTTCGGATCCTTCCTTCTTTCCTTTGGCCTGCAGCTTCGCCTTTCTGGTAAGACGACCCTTGTCGGCAGCCATTCCGCCGTCCTCTTGCTCGTCCATTTCGTCATCCTCATTCAAGTTGATTGCCTCTTCGTGAAAGGGGGACAACTGCATAATGCTGGGAGGATGCATTTGGTGGGGCGGATTCATCTCCACTTCGAGGTCGGCAACATATAAGCTTTCAGCAAGTAGCCTATCCGCTTCAATCTGGTGGGCAGCAAAGGCAGCAGCATCTTCGGCCATCTGCTGGTTCTCCATTTCTTCACGTTGGCGGCGAGTGCATGGGGACCCTCCGGTATTGAGGATTCTGACTTGTGGGAGTGGGAGTGGAAGAAGTATCATCATCTTCGTAGTAGTCATCTTGGAACGCTTCTCGTTCTCGAATGACAACACCACGAGGATGACGAGGAGGGTTACCACTACCACGAGTACCACGAATATTTTCGACTGCCTTTTCCTTACCCTTACGAGGGTTGGAGGAAGACATTTTTGCTATAACTACTAAGAGACTAAGAGAGTAAGAGCTAGAAAATAGAACAATGAAAACTGAAAAGAATGAATAACTTAGAGAGTAAGAGAAGAGAGTAAGAGAAGAGAAGAGAGTAATTGGTGTGAAGAAATGGTTGTGGGTAAGGGGGTATTTATAGTTGAAAGTGGGAGGAAATGGGGGGGGGGGGAACTTTGAATCATAGCCATTGGATCACAAAATGAAATCCTAGCCATCCATTTTGAATTTCAAATGGGTGCAAAATCCTAGGCGGTTGAACCGGCGGTTCACACGGTTCGGCGGTTCCGTGTTTTTTTTTGACATTTTTTTCATTCCATTTAGCATTCTAATTGTCATTATTGCTTGTTTTAGGATATAATTAACATGGATAACACAAAACATATTTTAAAAAATTAAAAAAAAAAAAAAGTGGAACCGCCGGTTCACGGTTCCTAGCCCTTGGAACCGGAACCGGCCCGTCCCGAACACGGTTCCGGATCGGAACCGGCCCGTTGACCGTGGTTCCGGACGGAAAACCGTTGACCACGGTTCCGGTTCCGGGCCGGAACCGGCGGTTCCGGGTCGGGTGAACACCTCTAGGTCGTATCATTTCCATTTGTGTTTTTTTAGTTTATCTTATAGTTGGGTGTTGACTTAGTTGTTTAGTCTCCATTTTTTAATTTACTATATAATGTTTGTAACTGTTATTAAAAAAAGAAATGACAAAATATGATAAGTTATCCCACACTCAATGTGTAATTGTTTAGTCTCCAATCTCCATTAATGTTTAATTCACTATATAAGTCACGACAATTTAACTTTTCTCTTTCTTGTGTCCCGGACAGTCGTCCCACACTCAATTAATGTGGAATCATAATGTGGAATCATAGTATTATTTAATAACCATTTAATATTTTTTATATCCCCTAGATAAATGCGAACTAACCTTATCAACTTCCATATCCCACAAATTAAGGAATTTATCATTTATAGATCATAGGTAAAATACGTATTTAACCTTTAAGGATTAATATAGTAAAAATAAAACACTTATAACCATCCTATTAATCTAGGCCATTGATGTAATGAAATCGACCTCAGAAATTTACTTTTAGTTAACACGTATGAAAATATTTTTATTTGATCTCTTCACTATAAATAGAAATGAAATAAAACGAAACATGAAAGTAAGATATATGAATAAATCTAGACCACTGATTCTTTTATATATGATCTCTGGTCTAAATTAATGGATGCATCAAAATAATCTCAATGCATCAAAATAATGTACCAGAACCACTCTCTCTATATATTACTCCCTCCGTCCCGCAATAAGTGGACACATTTTCTTTTTGGGTTGTTTCAATATAAGTGGCCACTTTCCTTATAAGGTAATATGCATCTCTCACGAAAAGTTGTGGTCTTCACCACTTTCTATCTTTTTACCCTTTAAACATCATTCTCCTTAATACCCGTGTTGAAAAGAATGTGACCACTTATCATGGGACGGATGAAGTATCTAATTACATATAACTCGTAAAATAGTATATTGTAAATATATAAAATGTACAAAATCTGATAACTCAAAACTAGAAGCATTCATCAATTTGCTTTGTTTAAAATATGAAATGACAAACACACTGCCGTATAAAAATTTAAACTAATCAATATATAAACTATTAATTTAGATTATAACATAAGACATAAATCTGATATTAAAATAATTATAAGCATGTGAAAATATTAGTATACAAAAATGCTATTATGGGCATATATGCACCTTGGTTAGGTAGGGCCCCACAAAAATTTAAAGAAATTGAAAAAAAAAATCAAAATTTCAAGGACGACATTTGGGAGGCCGTCGATTGAGAGGAGAAATTGAATCATTCATTAGAACACTTAGAACTCCATTAAAAATAAAATAAAATAAAATAAAACTATTTTGCGGCAAACTTAATGTTGGGGAATATTTGCATTTGGGTGACAATCTTAAGAGTTGTTGATATTTTATCTGTACATTTCTTGCGTGAAAAGAAGTGAAGAAGAGATTCTACAACCAACTGGAAATTCCTCAGTTGGGAAAGTCTCAGCTGGATAAATTACACAGTTGAGATTTCCTCAGCGGGAATTATCTAGACGAAATACTTAGCTAGAGGAAATATTCAGTTGGAGAAAATACTCAGCTGGATTCTCGGTTGGAAAGACTCTACAACTGGATAAATCTTGGCTGGGAAGTCAACTGGAAAGTTAGTTGGGAAGCGGTTATAGGAGCGGTTATGAGAAGCGGTTATAACAACAGTTATAAAAGGGCCCTCTCAGCTCATTCTCTTCATTCCAGTTTTCGCAGCTTGTGTGCGTAGAGAGAGAAAGAGTTCTTCAGTTTCAAAGTTAGATCTAGAATATTCTATTATTGTCTCTGTCATTGTAATAAAAGCGTGATCGTGTGAATAAAACAACTACAACTATTGTCCCGTAGATGTAGATAACCTTGATCGAACCACGTAAATCTTGTATCTCTTGTTCTACATTCTTTATTGTTTTGCGCTTGATTTACTCAAAAAGAGTGTTTTTCAACCCAACTCTTTTAGAATCAATAGTTGTGACAACTAAGGTCAATCACCTACATCAATGCAACAACCAAATCCAACATTATTAAAATACCTTTTATCATCAATCTTTTAAACATTATTGTCGCTTCATTTTCTACTTAAAAGTATGCAACCTTTACCTTATTTCACGATTCTTTTTCAATATTATTAATTTATTATCACTGACAAAATTCTCTAATATGCATCCACCCATGATGCCTGGTGTTGTGGGATAAATTGGCTGGCAAAGTGGTATAGCACTTTTTCTGTGTATTGAAAATTGATTTGAGGTAAATGTCCCTAGAAAATATGGCAAAATTGGCATTTTTGTACTCATAAGCTAAATGGTTCCGCACTTAAAAATTATTAATTTAAATTATATAGTATATAACTATATAAAGAGACAATTTTATCACAATTTCTATAAATGTTAACTAATTAATATAAGTCTATTAAAATAAACTTCAATTAGGTTCAAAACTATAAGGATCTTTGAGCCTTCATGCCTTTTGAAATTGGATTATCTAGATTTTTCGTGTGATCGAGGGTTCAATTATAAATGTGCATAGCTATTTGATGAATCTTTGAAGATCTTGTGGAACCAAATAACAATTTAAGAATCTAATTACTATATCACTAAAAAATTTTAGAACCACGTGATAATATAAAACTATAATAAATATGTACTTATATACTAATTACAAAAGATAAATTCGACCCACGGGAGAAAAGGCAAGTATTATAGGGTAAGTTCCATCATGCATGACATATAATACATGAACAATCCAGATTTAATCACATGTGTAAATACAGTCAAAAAAAGAGTTTGCTTTCATAAATTGATTTTGATGTCATTGATTTCATTACATTTAATTGATATCACATTGTTTAATTTTATATCCGCCATTTAAAAATTATCAATTTAAGATAGGAACAAAAAACTGATCATGATAAAAAATAAAAATTGACCCAAATAATAAAACTAAAAACGTCTAAATATAATCGTCCTTGCAATGCATGTCATACGAAATAGAATTCACCGATGCTGTAGAAGTAACACGTAGCAGCCATCGCCAAAGACGTAGCACTAACTACTTAAATAAATTATTGTGATGGTGGGATCTCTTTAATTATCTTTATGTTCAGTATGTTGCGGCTTTAGTAACTAACTTTCCTGGGGACGTATATGTTTGTCTTATTTTTTTTATGGAAAAGTTTCACATTCTTTAACAGATTTCTCTATACTCATTAAATACTCCCTCCGGCCACCACTACCCATTTGCCACGTTTTGATAGGCATGGATTTTAATTATTTTGGTTGATTTTGTTAGTAGAATAAGTTGTGAGTGAAATAAGAGTTCAATTATAAGATAGTTGTGAATCGAATCTATTACTAATACGAAAATAAAGCTGTCCCCTCCACGGTGCTCCGTTCAGATTTTCCTTTATTCTAGTAATTTGTCTAATTTTAATTCATATATATTCTAATTTTTATTTTTATTAATTTCATATTCTTGAAATATCACATGTTTATCTATTAATCACATCTCATATTTATCTACCCCTCTATTTAATTAATTTCTTCTATTATACATATTAAAATAATAATAATTTCGGAATGCATTCTTATAAATCCTTATTTTATACATTCTTAATTCATATATAATAATCTATAGAAAATTTGTAAATGAAAATCTCTCTATAAAGACTAAATAAATATATTTAATCAACATGTCTACATGGAATCCTTTTCATTTTTCATTCATATTTTTCTAAAAACTTCGATTAGTGATTTTTAGAAAATATATACATTGAATCAAATGTGGGATATGTAGCTAAAGAAAATAACAATAAAATTTGAAGATATAAACATATTTTTTTCCACATTTTGGCAAATATTAGAGATATCGATTTAACATGAACTAACGAGACGGTTCAAAATGTTTTTCTAAAAATTTCAGTTAGTGTTTTCTAGATTGTATATACATTGAATCAAATGTGAGATAGGTAGCTAAAGAACAGAACAAAAAAACTTGAAGATGTAAACATATTTTTTCCGTATTTTGGCAAAGATTAGAGATATTGATTTAACGAGACGGTTCAAATATACTTAAAAAGAAGGATTTTTACTAATTTTAATTAATATTAACTTTGTTTAATTTTTTATTGAGTAATTTAGCATAAATCAACGAGACCTTTGAAGAGGTAAACATATTTTTTTCCGTATTTTGGCAAAGATTAAATATATCGATTTAACATGAACCAACGAGACGATTCAAATATACTTAAAAGGGAATGATTTTTACTAATTTTAATTAATATTAACTTTGTTTAGATTTTCATCGAGTAATTTAGCATAAACCAACGAGAGGGTTCAAATAACATAAAAATAATGATTTTTACTAATTTTAATTAATTTTACTGAGTGTTCATATTTTTATCGAGTATTACTCAACGGATTTGAAACGAGTATGTACAGTAAAGTTACTATTTTAACCGAGATTAAGACGAACATGTAGAAAAATTCTAAATAAATTTAGATTTAAAAAAAAATACATAATGAATGAGTATACTTGATCCATTATCATTCCTAATTATAAATTTAGATACGTGAAATAATTAATTTTATAAGTTTGATTAATAATTAATGCGAACAATATCACAACTTTTAAATAAGAAATAAAATTATTTTTAAAATGTATACATTCTTAATTCATATAAAATAATCTATATATATATTTAATATTGTAAAATTGGTAAATATTAGATATATCGATATAATTAACATGAACCAACGAGACGGTTCAAATATACTTAAAAGAAGAATTTCTACTAATTTTAATTAATATTAACTTTGTTTAGATTTTTATTGAATAATTTAGCATAAACCAACGAGACGGTTCAAATAACATAGAAAGAAGGATTTTTACTAATTTTAATTAATATTACTTTGAAGATGTCAACATATTTTTTTTCGCATTTTGACAAAGATTAGAGATATCGATTTAACATGAACCAACGAGACGGTTCAAATATACTTAAAAATGAAGGATTTTACTAATTTTAATTCATATTAACTTTGTTTATATTTTTATCGAGTAATTTAGAATAAACCAACGAGACAGTTCAAATAACATAGAAAGAATGATTTTTACTAATTTTAATTAATTCTACTTGGAGTGTTCATATTTTTATCGAGTATTACTCAACGGATTTGAGACGAGTATGTACAGTAAAGTCACTATTTTAACCGAGATTAGGACGAACATGTAAAAAAATTCTAAACAAATTTACATTTAGAAAATACATAATGATTGAGTATACTAGATTCATTGTAATTCCTAATAATAAATTTAGATACGTGAAATAAAATTAATTTTCTAAGTTTGATTAATAATTAACGCGAACAATATCACAACTTTTAAATAAGATAGTATAAAATTATTTTTTAAATGTATACATATAAATTAAAACATAAAGTTATTTCCCGTCGAGTCTCGACGGGCTACTTACTAGTAAAATTAAAAGTAAAATGAGATGTGTGAGACTTATTACTATAAATGAAAGTGACAAATGGTTTGTGGACGTCCCAAAAAGAAAATTGTGGCAAACGGGTGGTTGATGATGGAGTATTAGAGTTATATATATTTTGTGGTTTAAATTTATGCTTTCATAGTTGATTTTATGGCCTGAATTTTAGGAAGTGAAAAAATGATCTGAATGGTGTATTGTTGATCACTTAATAGTAGGGCTATACACGAGCCAAACGGTTCGCGAGCTATTCGAAGCTTGACTCGAAAAAAGCTCGTTTGAAATTTGTTTGTTTCTTAAACGAGTTGAGCTCGAGCCTCCAACCGAGCTCGACAATTTTTTCAAGCCGAGCTCAAGCTTATCTATATTCGCCTCGAGAGGCTCGCGAACACGTTCGAGTTCAATATTAAACGAGTTAGCTCGCGAACATGTTCGCGACTCTTTTAAACGAACACATTCGCGAATTTTTTAATACTTTAAAATATATATTTTTTAATTATAATTGATATTTTTAATTATAATTTTTTTTTCGAGTCGAGCTCGAGCTTGGTCTAAACGAATATTTAGCGAGTCGAGATCGAACCGAGCTCGAGCTTGGTTGTTACCCGTTGAGCCGAGCTCGAGCTCGAAACACAAAGCTCGACCCGAGCTCAAGCCTTTAATTTTTTAAACGAGCCGAGCTCGAGCCTGCTAGTGTTCGGCTCGGCTCGGCTCGTATACACCCCTACTTAATAGCACGAGAGCAAGAATCTAATGACGGAAAGATGATGCAGACTATCGGAATTTGATCTGGAATTTCTCCAAATAATAGGAAATTATGTGTCGGACGCCAAAAAAATTATGATATATATTACTCCATCCGTCTCATTAAACTTGATTGTTCCATACTTTTACGGCACGTAAATTAAGAATAAGCGTAAAAAATAAAAATTTGGTAGATCTCATCTTTTTTAAAGAGTTCAACATTTCCTTTTTGAGAATGAAACAACCAAAAATGGTGAGACAACCAGAAATGGAAAATGGAACAAGATTAATAGAACGGAGAGATTTATTTAGCGAAATTCCACATTATAGTCTGACAGTCCGTATCACTTTTCCGCTATCAAATTTTTTTCTCATGCGTTCAGTAAGTGAATAACGGTTCAAAATTCAAGCCATTTTAATCATTGTGTAAGGTTAATGCCGTAAAGTCACCGCCAAACATATAAAAAGTATATATAATCCGAATATTATTATAGCGATTTAATATTGGACAACTTTTAGAATAGTGCTCTTGGTGATGAAATATCTCCATGCAATAAAGAATGGTATTCAGATTGTGAATCCTACAAATATTCTTTCATTTTCAATATCACTTTGTTAGAAACCACCGATAGGGGGACCCACACAATGGACACACATATATACGATACTCATAACTATAGTACAAATTAAGATGGAATAATTGATTTTGTGATGGAATAGTCTTTGATTCTTGTTCCATTACTTGTACTACAGTTAGGTGCATGATGATGATACAACACATATAGTGTCTCAATTTGTACTTCTAAAATCAGATTTATTTATTATTTATTTATTAATTTATTTATTTTATGTGTGGATCCGACTCATATTCCATGACATGGATTTGGAGGCGTCTTTTCAGTTTAGCTTTTCTGCTTTTCTTTTCAGTTTTTCAGTGTATATACTACTCCCTCCGTCACGAAGAGTGTGACTATTAGATTGTAGCATAAGTTTTAATAAAAGTTTGATTTGATAGATGTTAAGTGAGTGGATAAAAGACTCACCTTTGTTATAGTAATAGGCTATTAATGGTGGGCCCTAGTTGGTTTTTTGGTAAATACTAAAATGAGACGCGGTTAAAAAAAAAGTGGGTGAGATCATGTCTTAAAATAGAAAATGTTACACTCTTCGTGGATGGACGAAAAATTAATATTAATTATACTCTTCGTGGACAAAAGGAGTATCAGTTATTGAAATTTCACGATCAGTGTTTTTTAAATCTTAGATTTTATTTTACGTACGTGTTCTGGATTTCAGTTAAAGTTTGTTGATTGGGCTTTATTAATCTTACATGTAATTCAGATCATGTTCCAATATATCGATTGGGAGGGATCAAAGAAAAATATTTTGTTAATATAATTGAACATCAGTTAAATATTTTGTAAATATACTCAAAACTTAGTTACTGATGGAGATGAGTCCACATTAGCGTTTCAAGACAAGTTAAGCCCGATTCGCATGCCAAGCCCGTGAATATTTTATTTAGTTGATTTATTTTCTATTTTATTTAGCAGCAAGTTGAACTTGAGAAGTAGTTTTGATGATATGATATTTTGAGGGTTCGTTTATATGTTCTTGAAGCAGTCGGCATTCTTCAGAATCAACGATTGTTTCTTCATCTTCATGTTCTTGTTGAGGCTTTCTTTCAATTGGAATTATATTGGATTTTTTTGGATTTTAAAAAGTCTGTGGATTTATAGAATCCATAGACTCCACACGGAGTTTGACTGACTTTTTTTTATAGAATTCATAGACTCCACACAGAGTTTGACTGACTTTTTTTTATTGATTTACATGGATTTTCATCAACTTGTATATAAAAAAAGTTATTCAAATTGTTTAGAAAAAATACCAAAAATACATTAGTTCCAAAAAAAATACGTTATTATTCATCATTATTATTCTCATCTTCATTGCCATCATTCTCATTTCCATCACCATTATACCACGGTCTCATTTCTATATACATTTACACATTTTGCAATTTCCCAACAACTAGTGTAGAGATTAATTTCAGTACTTAAAACAAAAATTATTTCTACTAATTATGATATTTCATTTTCACAGAAGCTTATACCCTTTTTTGGTTCTCTTTTGATATCATTAGTTTTGTCGACAATTCCCAGTGGGACTTCAACATGCACCATGCCAATCAAGCCATCCCCATCAAGAGAATTCTAGAGAGAGAGAGCGAGAGAGAGAGAGAGAAGTTTCCATGAAGCAAGCAAAAGGGTCCAAAAAATCCTACCAGATTAGATCCGAGGCTAAAGTTGCAACCATGAAAAGATTAATAATTTGGAGTAGAAAACAAAATTCTCAATCTACAAGAAACAAAAAAATCAGATTTATAGCTATAACTTTCCCACGTTTATGTAAGAGGCGAAACAAAATCCAAAATAAAGAGATAGAAAGAGCAAATACAACAACCAATCCATACACAAAATCCTAAACAAAGAGCAGCAAAAGATTTGTGTAGTACCTTTGTTTAGAACAAGAACAACGAGGGTTTTTTTTCTTCGCACCTTTTCGTGTTCAGAGTTTTAGAGAATACGTAAAATCTCTAGTGGGGAGAAGAGATTTTGGATAGTTATATTTTTGGGAGAGAATCAAAGAAAATCCATAGAGTATTAAAATCCATGAACTGTTGAATACCTAAAGATTTTTTAAGACTTTTTAAAATCCATATTGAATACCTCAGGATTTTTAAAGACTTGAAAATTTGGATTGAATACCCCCAAACTTTAAAAGTCTAAAAAAATCCTACAGACTCCACAACCAATACACCCCCTAAATGTATATATAATTTGTTTCATTTTTTCAAATGGAACATCATCCAATTTTTTTTCAACGAGTATATAATTTTCTTTAATTTCCAAAATCTGTGCAACTCAAAAGTCAAAGATGAATTATCTAAATGAATGTTGACGTACAAATATATGGGATCCATGAAGGGTATTTTTGTAAGTGATGTGGATATTTTTTTTTATTTTTTTTTGAACAAACATTACAAGAAATTTTAAAGGCCGCGTGACGGTGGACTTGAACTCGTGACATTTGGTCCGGACATTAACCACTCTACCACTAGATTAACATACACGCACACAAAAAGCTAAATGATGTGGATGATTTTTGCATCCATTATTGAGCCGAGCCCAATGATGTTTATCCTTATAAGAAGTTATATATTTGTCCAAAAATAAATAAACTATGTGACCTAATAATGACCCAAATTAGGGTAATTTTAAACATAACCCCCTTTTCTTTCTTCATAGCCCCTTATTAAAAATAATAATTAAAATATTAGTAAATGTACTATTCTACCCCATAACCCCTAGTTTAATATTCTAGGTACTAAATTATTCATCTAAAGAAAGAAAAAGCACGCACAGCTCCAGAAATCTGAAGAACATCATCCAATACAAAGGAAAAAAACTCCCAGATTTCTAAAAAGAATATGTTCATATTACATTGTTTTGATGGTGATATTATGATATTGTATATAAAGGCTATAGCTCCGCCAAATTTAATTCACAAAATTTTCTCAACATCATGTTTACGTTTCGATATGAATCTTGATCCTTTAGTGGCAAGTTATTCACTTGAACTGTTATCAGATCATCCATGGAGCAATCGCAAGAGTTTCATCATTTAATTATAGCATATTCGTTGGTCGTAAAAAAACAATAGATTCAAAGATAAAATTCAACAGACACATGATTTTTCTAGCAAAAGTAAATGCGGCGAAATCAAAAAAGAGGAAAGATGAACACAGTGGAAGGAGTTGAATAAATCTGTGCGCATCCCCATCGGAGCCAAGGATGAATGGACATCGTCGACGTCCATCGCCATTGTGACTCCACCGCTTTGCTCCTCCGCCTCCCCAAAGTAGTCCATCGCCACCGTTTTGTGCTTTCATTTTTGGGGGCTATAATTTTTTGTGGAACCCTGAAAGTGTTTAATTTTATCGTGGCTACAGTTAGGGAAATATTATTTATTAGAAAATTAATTGGGGAGGCTAAGGGGGGTTAAGTTGGGTTGTAAGGATATAATAGTACATTTATAATTATTTTTATTATTATTTTAAATTGGGGGCTATGAAGAGAGAAAATGGGGCTATATTTAAAATTACCCCCAAATTATTGTATTAACAAAAAATACGCCAAGAAAACGTGAAGGATCAGCCCAAACTGAAAGAAAAGTGCAAAGAAGACAAAAAGGTATAAAAATCAGAGCTGAAAACACCTCACGGGACTTTGTTCAGTCAGAGCTGAGGGAATCCGAACCAGAGATGAAAGAACATCCACCCAGAAGACATCCAATTCTGAAGGATAAACCAAACAACAAGTAGCTCTGAAGATGATGAAAGCTAAGAACAGAGAAGATAGAGAGATTAGGTAGTTCGACTCCAAAGAAGAAGAGTCGGACTGAAGATCATTCACACTCTCTATCAAATGCAAGAAGAAATACTCATTCAAAGACACTTGTTCCGAAATGTGTAAATCAAAGCTGGAGACATCGACATTGAAGCATAAAACTCAAAGCTGAAGATTCTACTCGCTACTTGATAGGGATACCACTTCTCGTCACTTTTGACGTGGAAGCTCCTCGTTGGTCCACCCGAAAATATCCTTAACCAATTTTCTGTGCACAAGGGACCATGAAGATCCTAACAAGGTGGACAATAGTCTTTAACGCCTACCGTATGAAGGCTGCAAAGGACTAATATATCCATCGACATCACTCACAACAAGACCTGATAGGACGATGCTAACTTTGACAGCTAGCATAGTCAAATTTAGCATTATACCCATTTAAAATACCTATAAATAGAGGCACCCGTCACATTTACAGGGCGTCGCATTCTTCTTGTAAACACTCACGAGCTCACAAATTACTCTAAGTTACTGTTATATTGAAAATATTCTATAATCCCATAAAGTCTCTTATATTTTTAATATATATTACCATCTTGGCTCAACTTTGCTAAGATAATTCATTATCTTTATTTCTTTAATTCTCAAATATACTCATAATCCCTTCATTAGTCACCTTTCGTGGCTATAATCAAGCGTTCCAATAGGTTTCTTCTCATTTAATTCCTTTATAAATTCGTATGTTTGATCGATTTTTTTTTAACTCAACAGTAAGAATATTTAAAAATGGCTCAAGGACATTACTATGTTTTATATTAGTAGCTATTTGTTTTTTTATGAAGTGCTCCCTATGTTCCATTTCTTTTCGGCACAAATATTTAGGAGTAGAGTAATTAAAGGATAAAGAGATAGAATGTGGTGGAGCCCATATCTTTTTGTGAGAGAATGAGTTTCTTTTTTTGGAATAGTACATTTGTAGTGGGACATCCTGATTAATAAAGTGAGATATGCGTAGTGAGATAGAGGGAGTATATGTTAGATTACGATTTTAATTTTTCACATGTTAAAGGCAATTATACGATCGTTCACTCCCACACATGGATAAATCATCACATGTTCAACTATATTTAAAATTTCTAATAATACACTGGAATCTCTTTAAAGTTGATCTTGAATGTGGATACAATTAATGATTGGCATTATTTATATTAATAAAAAAGGCAAAATTTGAGATAGCCAAAATAGATAAGAAAAAATAAAAGTTGGCCAGCAACTTTATTTGCAGAAATACTAGACAACTATGAGAAATCCGGACATAATTGCCTTCAGCGGTCAAAACTTGTATTTACCGCATTGACTAAGATTTTCACCCCTCCTTTCATTTTCACGCAACAGTTTCTCTCTCTTCAACATTCTCTCTCTCTGAAAACCCTTCCCTTCCCTTCTACCGCCGCCACCCTTCTACCGCCGCGCCGCCACCCTTCTACCGTCGCGCCGCCACCGTCGACTACACAGATCCGAATAGATCTCCACAGTTCCGACCAGATCTCGCCATCAAACTTCATCTCCGTCAAACTTCGTCGAGTAGATCTAAAGAGATCCGACTTTCATGGTATCGAACTCCGGTTCCAGAAGTCAAAATTCGAAACAATATGAAGCCTCTACCAGTAAAAGACGTAGATCCGAGGACGAAGGAGAAGCTTCAGCATGAAATCCTTTTGCAGAATTGATGGTATGAATTAATTTTTTTTGTAATTTAGTTTTTTTTTCAAAATTCGATCCATTCGTCCAGTTCGTTCTTAATTCGACGGCTATTTAAGGGATGAATATACCTAATTCGTTCCATTCATCCAGTTCGTGCAATATTTGGTGGTAATATATGCTGTAAATGTTTTTTTATATTTGGCGGTGTACCAAATGTTGGCCCGCAAGTTCTTACTATAGGTTGGCACACCTGGTACGAATGCAACGTATTCATACCGGGTGTGTCAAGACTTGGCGGGATAAGTCTTTGCACACCTGGTATGAATACAATGTATTCGTTCCATGTGTTCCAAGACTTGGCGGGGTAAGGCTTGGCACACCTGGTACGACAATGTGTATTCGTTCCAAGTGTACCAGATAATAACTTAACTGATCTTCTTATTTTGTGAAGGTGCAATGGACCTATAAACGACCAGACTTAATACGTGTACCTCACAAAGTACAAGTGATGGGAAAAGAGCAAATAATTGGTGATATAAAAAGAATTTTAATCGGCTTCGGAGAAGATGCACTGAAGCAAATGAACAAGTCTGTGTTCAAGCACTTCATGGAGCTTCCAGATCGCATAACAAGAAGTGGAAAGACTATTCACTTCATCCTATCGCATCAGGTAACCGTCAAGCCAGAACTAGATGAGACAGTATTATGGTTCAAATTGGATGAACAAATTACAAGATTTTCCAGAATAGAATTTGCGCTAGTTACTGGACTGAGGGTTGGAGGGAGCACGTTCCAGCCATACGGAGAGCATGTAATTCATGGTGATTCTATGTATACGAGATTGCTACAAACGAAAGGATTATCCCCAATGAACTGTACAGAAAATTTATAACTAAGGCCTTTAATAGAGCAGTTGCGGCTGACTATGTAAAAGTAACAAAGGTACTGATTGCTACTCATCTTCTTTTTGGATTTGATTGTGCGAAGTACAGGATTCATGAATGGGTGTAGGTGTTGGTTAAAGACAATCAAGAATGGGATAAATTTCCATGGGGCAGTATCTCTTACCAGATACTCTGTGATTCCATCAACCATGGCAGAACGACTATGTCGGGAAACAAATCGGGGGAAGGATACCATATCAAAGACAACACTATTGTCTTCTTAGCTTGGATATTTTGTATTGCGAAACAAGTGGGTGACACTGTTGGGAAAATTAATAGAGTTTTGATTGGATACCAAAACCCAGCTGACCCCAACCGAGTAGATGAATGTACAAACTTTGTGTTGTTTCCAGCTCACCTGTTTGAGCTTATAGAGTTTCTTAGTTTACAGGTAGATTCGGCGAAGACGGAAGACACGGCTAAGCGAACGGCTTAAGAACTCGGCGAGCGGACTCGGCGAGCAAGACCAAACAGAGTCAAAGATCCTGCAGTATCAAGACCCAGCTCAGTGACGGAAGCCCAGCTCAGTGTCAAAGACCCAGCTCAGTGTAAAAGACCCAGCTTAGTATCGATGACACAGCTCAGGTCTAAACAGCTTAGGTCAGTGACACAGCTCAGGTTGAAGACACAGCTCAGGTTGATAATACAGCACAGGTCTAAGATACAGCTCAGAGTCGAGACGCAGCAGAGTCCAAGACGCTGAAGACACAGCAGAGACGCTTGACAGCTCGAAGACGAAGACCTTCTCCAAAACAAGATCCCGATGTCAGAAGATCTTGTCTGACGCAGTCAAATCAGAGAAGGAATAGCTTCTGCAGATGCAGACCTACTTCGTAGGTAAAGGCCAGAAGTCAACAAGAGTAGGTAAGATTCAAACGGCTCTCTTCCAACGGCTAGTTTGAATCTTCACCTATATATATCTCTCCTCCACCATTGAAGAAGAAGCTGGCGAGGGAGGCTGGCAAGACGACTGAAGAAATAGAAGAAAATAGAAAAATGAACAACGATCTTCAAAGCCAAATCTTTCTAGAACACCCAGCCAGTCAGCTGTGTTCTTAGTTGTTCACATACTCAGTCATAGGCAGAATAGATCAGAATAAATATCTTAAGCCTAGTTTGAACGAGTTCATCATACTCCTTGTTCTTCATTGTAAGAACTCGTTCATAGTTGGAAAACCATACCCAAACCCAAACCCAGAAAGGTTAGGTAAAGGTACGCTTGCTCGAAGCGTGTAATTCGAGTGGTTAGGTTCTTCAGTACCCGCAAACTGAAGGTGTAGGCTTGACAGTGCCCGCAAACTGTTGGAACACAGCTCGGGTTAGAGTTGTGAAGTTGCTTGGTACTTGGAAACCAAGTGGTAGTGAATTACCAGTGAATCTGGTCGTGGACGTAGGAGGGGTTACTCCGAACCGCGTAAAAAATGCTCTTGTTATTTATCGCTTTGGTTTATGCATGTTACTAACCCTCATGAACATTCATTTCAAACTGCATAAAACGGACTAACTGAAAAGTGAAACAGAGCTTTGCAATATATTTGAAGCAACAGACGGACTTTCCAAATCCACCACATTCCGCACACACACACACAGCCAGCTGTGTCGATCAAGCTGCCATCCAGCTGGATCGAACACAGCCAGCTCTCTGAAAAGAGTTTTAACTTGGAAAAGTTTTTAAACCTTGGTGTATTCACCCCCCCTCTACACCAAGGTATCCGTCTTGGGACCAACAGACACAGTTGGCGGTAGGATAAAGAAACACAGAAGACCTCGTATGTTGAGGTTTACGTATGAAAAAAATATGGAAACACCAGGAGACTCCGAGGTAAATTTCAAACTGATATAACAGTTCTTTATATTCTTGGCACACCTGGTACGAATAAGTTGCATTCGTACCAGGTGTTCCAAACTTACCCCGCCAAGGCAGTGTGAAAACTGGTACGAATGCATTCATATCTAATGTGATTTCATATAATAGATTGCAGCCAAAATGGAACCTGATTAAAAAGAAAGGAAGAGGGGGTATTGGACCACACTCGAGGAGGAAGGGAAACCATTTGAATTCGTATACATGTATGGAGGAGATATTCAGACACCTAAAGAAGCAGATGATGCAGAAGCACGTGATGCAGGAGCTGAAGCTGAAGCACGTGATGCAGGAGCTGAAGTTGCAGGAGCTGAAGCAACAGGTGATGCAGGAGGTCAAGGACATGGACGTGATCAACAAGCTCACAGACTCTCTGTCCTAGGACCAGAAGACCCTGTATTCCCACTGAGATATTTACAAAGAGGAGCATTCCTTGAAGACATCGGGAAAGTGTCTGCAAAATGGGCTAGGATTGAGTTGAAAGAGATAATATCCAGTGAACGGGTAGAGATGATAAAGGAAATGCAAAAACTTGTATCACGAGAGCGTGTGAAAATGTTACAGGATGTAGCAGAATACCTCAAACGTCAACGTGAGAGGATAGTGAAGAATGTAGGGGACTACATAACATTGAGGAAGACAGGAAATCTAAATATGTCAGCCACTGGACGTGCACCGCTTGATCTGGTATGTGCGTAAAATTCCAAGGCTTAACACACCTGGTACGAATTACTGAATTCGTACCAAGTGTGCCAAGGATATTAGCGCAGGCACTTGGCACACCTGGTACGAATTGGTGAATTCGTACTAGGTGTGCCAAGCTAACTGCGCACACAATTTGTATTAAACTTCATTTATTCATCAGGAAACTTATGAATGTGTACTATAGTTCGAGAAGGATTGGGGGGTACTCAATGATCGCCGTACTCTCAAGAAGCTGCCCCATCACCAACACCGGCACAAGCACCAGCACAAGCACAAGCACCAGAAGCAATATCAGCTCAATAACCACAAACAGCAACAGAAGCAGCAGCGGAACCAAAAATACCAACAGAAGTAGCAGCACCAGCAGCAGCGGAATCAAAAACACCACCAGAAGCAGCAGCATCGAAACCAAAAACAGCACCAGAAGCAGCACAAGTCAGACCACTTTGAAGAAAGATTCCATCTGCTGCATGCAGGAGTCCATTTCTCCCCAATGACATTCGTGCAGTTACCACTTTTGATAGGTTCATGAAGTCAAAAGATAATGTCAAGTAACTTGTTAATGTGATTTATTATTCTTATTAATGAGTTAGTTTTGTGAACATTGATCTTACTTGTGTATGCACAGGTGTAATGTGGGATTACCATGGGCGGTAGACAGAGAGTTCTTTGGTTACATTAAGGATGTAACCACACAGCTCAAGATAAGCCACATAGATTCCTACCTAGCTGTACTAGCCACAGCCCCAGAATATGCAGAACTGACGAATGTTATAGAGAGAGTTGCTGTTACTGGAACCTCGCTGATGGTAATTCATTACATTTGCTATATATATTAATTACTTAATAAATTAATTTTGTATTATGTTAAACTCAATAAATCTATATATTATAGGTGAGAATTGAAGAAGTCTGGAAAAATTTGCACAAAGATGATCCAGAAGATACCATATATAATCCTTTAATAGAAGAGGTTGTTCCAAATGAAGATCTAGATAGACTGTGCCTATTTGCCGATGGACTTTTGCCGGAATGGGGGCCCAAACTGAAGAAATGGACTGATGTCAAAAAGGTAACTAAAACTTCAAATTGTTGAAGTATGGATTAAACTGTTGGTTCAAGACTTGGCACCTCTGGTACGAATAAGTTGTATTCGTACCAGGTGTTCCAAGATCTGGCGCGGTAAGCTTGGCACACCTGGTACGAATAAGTTGTATTCGTACCAGGTGTGCCAAGTCTTGTTATGATACCAGTTACGAATTCAGTAGTTGTTATTAATTTACTATTGTTGTAGGTGATCATGGTGTGCCCCTTCAATGGTCATTGGGCCACATGTTGCTTCGACCTGGAATTAATGAATTTCTAGATATACGACTCCAACCAACACTTGTTCGAGGATCATCACAAAGAAATAAGAGCAAAGATCTTCACCCCGGTTGCCCGCATATTCCCACAGATCCTGAAGCGAATCGGATATCCCTGCTTCAATTACGCTCCATTTTCATATTCGTATCCAATGGAGAATGTGTTAAAGCAACATGACAGTGTGAGTTGTGGTCCATGTGCATTGAAGTACGCCGAGCTCTTACTAACTGGTGCTGCCTTAAAAAAAACATGACAAAGAAGCAAATCAAGGATTATCAATATCACATTGCTGATACAATCTACCGTTACAGTACTTCTGAAGCACCCTCGCCATTGGCATGGACCTGGATTAGTATTAGTAATTTGGATTAGTAATTTTTGTGATAATCAATTTTTCTGATAAACAATTTGGTACAATTCAGTAGTTTTTGTGAAGAATTTGGTACTAATCCTTAATAGTTTTTGTGAACAATTGACATGTAATATTTTAGTACGTGTACGTACACTTATTTATTTTATGTAGTACAAGTAAATAGTTCAGAATTTAACGAGTTGATTATCCAAAATAAATAGACCCACAACAGTTCATAGTCCAAATAAATAGAACGAAAATATCAAGAAACCAAGTCTCTTTCCTTGCATGTTAGACGAGTGTGCCCAGCCACACTACAAACACTGCATCGTTTCTGTCTACGAGGTTTACTAACGTTGGGTTTGTTACTACTAACTTCTTCCGGCGTAATTTGTAGAATCGCAGTACATGTATTCTGATAATGACCTCGTTGATGGTACCGAGAACACACACGACTGCTTGTTGAATTGGATCCAGACGCATACCTATTTTGACGTGGTCGTCCAGCTTGTCTAGGATTGGAAGGCGTCCCAACAACCTTTGAAGCGATCTCTGGAGGAACACACCACTCTTCTGGATCTAGAATCGGCATCACCTCTTCAGCATAAATTTCACGCAACGTCTCAGTTGTATAATAAGCACTCACATATGACGTAGGATTTTGCTTCTTTTTACTGTATAAAAAGACACAAAATGCAGTAAAAAAACAAAGTATAGTATTATGTGTTATTACCGGTACGTACCAGGTGTGCCAAGCCTTGGCGCATACAAGTCGTGTCAACTAACTGTTGTACTAGAACATAGAAAATAGAAAATAACTTTAAAAAATAACCTTATTGCTGCTACTGCATGAGAACAGGGTATCAGGTCGAGATCAAACACAAAACATGTGCATTTCCTACTGTCAAGATCAACAATGTAATTTTTCATACCATACGTGACCTTATACTTCATTGAAGAAATGGTTTCAACACTCATGGGCCGGGCCAACTCCATTGATCTTCCTAATTTGGTCGAGGCAAAGTCTGTTAACTCGTGAGTTCTTTCAGCAGCAATAGCACGCCGTTCTACAAACCATTGCCCGATCAAACTACGTACACACTCCAAAAGAGTGCAAACTGGCAACTTTCTAGCCCATCGTAGTCGGCCATGCAAGCACTCGGCACAGTTAGAAGTTAAAAACCAATAACGGTGCACAGGACATTTGCAACGAGCCCATCTAATTGGATCAATATTTACCACTTTCTCATGTGCACGAGGTGCAAACGATAACAAATTTTTTATATGCTCCTCAAAATCTTGTCTCTTATAACTCTTTGCAGCTTCATTGAAGACAGATATTGCATGTTGGCCCCATTTCTTGAGGTTTTCTTGCAAGTGATACGCACAAAGTCCATACGGAGTACCCGGATAAACACAATCCACTGCTTTCTTGATATTGAGGTGCTGATCAGACACAAACAATAAGTTCTCAGGGCAACCAAATGTCCGTCTCAGCTCCTTAAAGAACCAAATCCATGATGCATCACTTTCTACGTCGCCAATCCCAAAAGCTAATGGGAAAATATGTTCATTAGCATCCTTTGTAGCAGCAACAAATATGATACCTTTCTATTTTTCTTTTAAATGTGTACCATCAACTACAATAACGGGATGACATGCACCAAATCCTCTAACACATGCAGCAATAGCCATGAAACAATATTGAAAAGAACCATCTGAAGCTGTCTTTATTCCAACAATGGAACTAGGATTTGAATGCTCTAACATGAAAAGATACTTGGGGAGCAGTTGAAAAGATTTACTCGCGTCGCCGTATGTCATGGTGAGTGCTTGATTTCTTCCAACCAAAGCAGTTTGATATTTGACAGTAACACCAATTTGCCTTAGTAGTTGTGCCTGAATATCCTTCGGCCTAAGAACAACACCCTCGGCCATCAAATGAGGAACAAAGTATGAAGCTAGTACCTTCGAACTCACTTTTGGAGCAGCATGGTATCTCAAATCAGATTCACACGTGTGAGGGCTCCATCTATAAATTCTCCATGCATTTCCCAGTGATCTCACACGCATGATGAACGAACATTTATCTTCGTGTTTGCAAACCACATAATATCTTTACTTTGATGAACGCTTGGTAATAAATTCCACATGATTCAAGAGATGATGCAGTCCACATACCATAATCATTTTCTCCTTCTTAAAGAACATAGCACCACGACAAAGTGTTTCAGTAATCGGTTCATCAACAATACCTAGTTTTTTGCAAGGAAGAGATGATTGATATACAGCACCCGGAATGCTCCACTGTCGACTAGGTTCATGATTTTCCTCTATAATGTCGTTCGAACCATCTAATGATGGCACATTAAAATGATTTCTACCACAACAATTATCCAAATCATCACAATCATCAAAACTGCATGCATCATCACTATCAAAAGCCTCATCATCACAATTATTATGACCCTCATCCCGACCAAAATCAATTGGTTCATCATCAATACCATTACCATCAGACCTTTAATCATGATTCTCATTTTGCACATTCACATTCCTTGAAGTTATCACATTCTTACTATTTTGAGCATTTAACAAATTCACGAAACCCTCATGCTCACATATAGGATGATTTAAAACAACAAGTGGAGATTCATTACTTTTAAGAGAAACAGTCACATATAAAACAGACAACTCCTCTAAATCAAACAAATATGACAACTCAAAATCATCTGTTATTTTCATTCGTAGGGTTTCACGCGCGGGGGACTGAACTAATGCATATATCTCATACAAATATATACTCTTGGCCTTCATTAAACGCAATTCAATCTTACTCAATAAATTTGCATATGTTATACCACCAGGAGGTATAGGAATATACTCTCTTCGTCCACCATGGTATATATTATTCTTCCATACACCTCCATGCGCAATAATTATTGGCCTCATCTGCAAGAAACAATCGGATAATCAAATTTCAAGTGTCAGGCACAATCGGATAATCAAATTTCAATCGGATATAGCATCTGGTACAAATATAGACTTGACACACCTGGTACGAATGTTGCATTCGTACTAGGTGTGCCAGGGCATACCGCGCCGAGACTTTGAATACCTGGTACAAATGCTACTTATTCGTACCAGGTGTGCCAAGTCTTGGCTCGGTATGCCTTGGCACACCTGGTACGAATGCAACATTCGTACCAGGTGTGCCAAGTCTTGGTGCGGTATGCTTTGGTACACCTGGTACGAATATACCCCATTCGTACCTTCATATCATTCGTGGCGCGCAATGACGTGGAAAAATGCAGGAAGAAACATATGCACGAAGAGGACGGCAAGATCTGGAAAATGCAGGAAGAAACATATGGACGAAGAGGACGGGTAGATCTGGAAAATACGACAAGAACATGAACACTAGATCTAGAACATGACAGACTAGATCAGGAAAATTATCTCAATAATATTGAAGAAACCACGCTGCCAACACAGAAGAACGTCACCGGTAAAATTCTCAGCCGCCGGCGGAGAATATGAGCTGTGAGAATATTGAAGAAACCACACTGCCAACACAGAAGAACGTCACCGGTAAAATTCTCAGTCGCCGGTGGAGAATATGAGCTGTGAGAAATGAGAGTATCGTCGAACAGAGAAAACCAAGAAATTCACCGCCGCCGGAGAAATACGAGCTACGAGAGTATCATCAAACGAAGGAAACCAGGTCATTGTTATAGAAACACCGGCGAAGACGAAGTATGGAGAGAGAGAAATTTCAACAGCTCACGAAAGAGAGAGAAACAGACTTCCAGCTCTGATAGCTAATAGAGAGAGAAAGAGATAGATAAGGTAGAGAGAGGTAAAATTGGTTGAGGTGAAAGGAAGGGCATTTAAGTCACTTCAAGTCAAAGTTGGCCAGAATTTATAAAAATAAAGTTTTCGGACAACATTGAATTTCGACAAACTTGTTTGGTCAAAGGACCGTATTACCACTTAATAAAAATATCATGTTGAATTTTTGAAATTTTACATGATACAAAAAAGGATGCCGCGGTGAGATCGGCAAAGAATACAAAGTCTTTAAAGAGGTGATTGGTATGATGGAATGAGAAGAAAATAAAATGAACGTTTCAGCTTCCATTCTCATTCTTATGATTGTTGGAAAAATAATAAACATGTTATGAAGTGATATCAAAACCCAGCTGACCCCAACCAAGTACATGAATGTACAAACCTTGTGTTGTTTCCAGCTCACTTGTTTAGAGCTATTAGGTTTTCTAAGTACAAGTTCAACACAGCAGAAGACGCAGCTGAGCGGAGCGAAGCTGGACACAGCTGAAGACTCAGCAGAGCAGACCAAGCAGAGTCAAAGACCCAGCAGAGTCAAGACCCAACTCAGTGACGGAAACCCAGCTCAATGTCGAAGACCCAACTCAGTGTTCAAGACCCAGCTTAGTGTCGATGACACAGCTCAGGTCGACGACACAGCTCAGGTCGATGACGCAACTCAGGTCTAAGACACAGCAGAGACGCTAAGCAGCTCGAAGACGAAGACCAGCTCCAAGACAAGATCCCAGTGTCAGAAGATCTCATATGACGTAGACCAATAAGAGAATGAATACCTTCTGTAGATGCAGACCTACAACGTAGGCGAAAGGCTAGAAGTCAAAGAAAGTAGGTGTGATTCAAACGGCTCTCTTCCAACGGCTAGATTGAATCTCCACCTATATATATCTCCTTCTCCATTGAAGTGACAAGAGAGTCGACTGAAAAAATAAAAGAGCCAACAGATAAACGAACAACGATCTTCAAAGCCAAATCTCTCAAGAACACCCAGCCAGTCAGTTGTGTTCTTAGTTGTTCACATATTCAGTCATAGGCAGAAAATATTAGAATATAAATATCTTAAGCCTAGTTTGAACGAGTTCATCATACTCCTTGTTCTTCATTGTAAGAACTCGTCAACCCAAACCCAAACCCTTCTACCCAGAAAAGGTTAGGTTAAGGTACGCCTGCTCGAAGCGTGTAATTCGAGTGGCTAGGTTTTTACAGTACCCGTAAGTGTAAGTCAGGTTCTTCAGTACCCGTAAACCGAAGGTGAAGGCTCTGGTTTGAGCTGAGGACGTTTCGATACAGTACGCGTAAACTTGTATCTAGCTTGAGGAACTAAGCTGCAACACTTGCTGACTGCGCGTAAAGTCAGTGGTATCCTTTAGTGGATTACCAGAGGTTTCTGGTCGTGGACGTAGGAGTAGTTTCTCCGAACCACGTTAAATAGATTTGTTCTTTACCGCTTTATTTATGCGTCTAGCTAATCCTTCATAAACATATTTAAAGTTGCATAAACTGACTAATTGAAAAGCGAAACAAAGTTTTGCAATATATTTAAAGTAACAGACAGACTTTCCAAACCCACCAACTTCTGCACACATACAGTCAGCTGTGTCGATCAAGCTGTCTTCCAACTAGATCGAACATAGCCAGCTTACTCAAAAGAGTTTTAATTTGGAAAAGTTTTTAAACCTTGATGTATTCACCGCCCTCTACACCAAGGTATCCGTCATGGGACCAACAATGATTAATATGTCCATGGAATGAAATCATTTCGTGACGGAATCTCTATTTTTAGAGGAGTGGGAACAACCATCCTCTCAACCTTATAAAATTAGTCATTCCATTCTTACCATCGTTCAATTCTTTAACTCATTCCATTCCTACCTAATCTAATTCCTTTATACCAATCACCTCCAAGTTTTCAATGACTTTGAGAGGAACTATTTGATTTTTATTTTTTTGAGAGGGGCACTATTTGATTTGATGATTATGTTTGTTTCTATTACTATTGACTAATATGTGGCTTATCTTGTATTATACTATTATTCACTTTCAAAGGAATATTACTAGCATTCGGATAGAATTTGGAATTTTTCTAAATAAAAATGTGCTGGTATAATCTCCTAGAAATCAGGTTCTACGGAATAAAATCTTTTTCTGTCGTCTATATTTGTTGGACTGCTAATAGAATACTACTTACAATTTCTCTCAAAAATAAAAATAAAAAAATAAAATAGAATACTACAATTTGGGAGATCCTTTTTTTTTTTTATCAAAAGAAAGCTAGGTCATCGATCATTTAATTTTAGTAGATCACACGCATTCAGTTTTAGGATTGTATCAAGTATTAACTAGAAAGTAGCCCGTTGTAATTCGACGGGAAATAATTTTATGTTTTAATTTATATGTATATATTTTAAAAATAATTTTATATCTTATTTAAAAGTTGTTATATTGTTCGCGTTAATTATTAATCAAACTTAGAAAATTAATTTATTTCACGTATCTAAATTTATAATTAGGAATGATAATGGATCGGGTATACTCAATCATTAACACCCTAAGTAAAATTAATTAAAATTAGTAAAAATCATTCTTTCTATATTATTTGAACCGTCTTGTTGGTTTATGCTAAATTACTCGATATAAACCTAAACAAAGTTAATATTAATTAAAATTTATAAAAAATTATTCTTTTTAAGTATATTTGAATCGTCTCATTGGTTTATGTTAAATCGGTATCTCTAATCCTTGCCAAAATACGGAAAAAAATGTTTACATCTTCAAAATAATATTAATTAAAATTAGTAAAAATCATTCTTTCTATGTTATTTGAACCGTCTCGTTGGTTTATGCTAAATTACTCGATAAAAATATAAACAAAGTTAATATTAAAATTAGTAAAAATCCTTCTTTATAAGTTATTTGAACCATCTCGTTGGTTTATGCTAAATTACTCGATAAAAATATAAACAAAGTTAATATTAATTAAAATTAGTAAAAATCCTTCTTTTTAAGTATATTTGAACCGTCTCGTTAGTTCATTTTAAATCAATATCTCTAATCTTTATCAAAATGCGGAAAAAATTATGTTTACATCTTCAATTTTTTTTGTTCTTTTCTTTAGTTATCTATCCGACATTTGATTCAATGTATATATTTTATAGAAAGCACTAATCGAATTTTTAGAAAAAATATGAATGAAAAATAAAAAGGATTCCATATAGACATGTTGATTAAATATATTTATTTAGTCTTCATAGGGATTTTCATTTACAAATTTTCTATAGATTATTATATATGAATTAAGAATGTATAAAATAAGGGTTTATAAGAATGCATTCTGAAATTGTTATTATTTTAATATGGATAATAGAAGAATTTAATTAAATAGAGGGAAAGATAAGTATGAGATGTGATTAATTAATAGATAAACATGTGATATTTCAAGAATATGAAATCAATAAAAATAAAAATAAAATATATATAAATTAAAATTAGACAAATTACCAGAATAAAGGAAAATCTGAACAGAGCACCGTGGATGAGACAGCTTTATTTTCGTATTAGTAATAAATTCTTTACTAGATAAAATATTTTACATCAAACCTTTACAAAATCCCTTAACTAAAGTAATGGAATGCTGAGAGTTTAAAGTGGACCATAAATTACAGGATAGTTGATAACTTCAACTAATTTTTTAGTTTACTATTCTACCACTTAGTCTATATCTTTTACGTTTCTAGTTATAATTTGAATTCATTTTCAAATATTAAAGAGAAAAAATTATGTTCCGTGTTTTAAAATTTGAAAGAAATCAAAACATTAAAAGTTTAAAAATATAATAAAAAATGAAAAAAATAAATTGAAGTATAAAAGTTATAAATTTTTTATATACCTAATATATGATTTTTTCAGTCATAAGCAGCTCAGTTTATATTTTGAATTTTGATCTATCTCCCACTAATTTATCAATTAGAGATAACTTTTCTGAAAAAAAAAATTAAAAATGAGAAAAATTATAGAAATTAAAAAATGGAAACGTGGTAAAAAGTGATTGAAAATTAAGAAATTAGAAGTGGCAAGGCTCCAGTAAAGTCCTCTCCCAAAAAAAAAAAAATGTTCTAGTAAAATTAAAATGGCATAGTTGTAATTGTGGAAAAGTTTGGGAGACTCGAGTGATGAAGTTATTCCGAATAAACTGAATAACTTTAGTGTTAATACTCAAATATAGCCACTTTTCATAAAATAGAAGTTATATAGCCTTAGGTATAAAAGTAGAAGTTATATAGCCATTGAGTTTTAGGATCATCCTCAAGTTTTACTACGATCAAAAATTTCAATCTATTTGTCAAATTTCAATTTCTAACATATTCCCATCGTTCAAGCCATTCATTATAGAAATCAAATATTTGGGCTTTGATGAACTCGATGAGAGAATTTAGCATATGAGTAGACGTCCACTAATTACTAACCACAATAAATTTCGCCAGAGCGGCAACATATTCGACGGCGGCGATCTATACTTTCTACTAGGCCTGGTAAATCGTGCGTGTCGGATCGTTATCGTGTCAACCTGTTAACGATCCGACCTGTTAAGGTCAAATCTGAACACAATCTGTTAAGGATTTGCTCGACACGACACGAATCCGATCCGAAATGTTCAAATCCGAACACGACACGAACACGAAAATTACACGATTTCTATCGTGTTGACACGACACGATAACGACACGATACGACAAGACACGACACGATTAAAACATAAATTTATACGACACTATAAGCTATATAAACAATAAAAACATTAAAAATTAAACTTAAAACCCTAAGAAAAACAATAAATTAATAATTAATGATGAAAATAAAAAAATTATAAATAATAAATAAATCTTATCGGGTTACACGAACCCGACACGAACCCGACCTGATAATTACGTGTTCATATCGGGTTACACGATAACGACCCGAATCCGATAAGGCTTGACACTAACCCATTAATTTCGTGCGTGTTCGTGTCGGATTATCGTGTCGTGTAAAAAATTGTCAGCCCTACTTTTTACTCCGATGAAGTTCGTCTCGATCAACAAGTGCTAGAAACACATGCTAAAATGTTCCTCTTCTCAAGCCTATCAAAACTAAACTTTTAATTTCTCCAATCAATGACGAGAATTAATTTATTTTAAATTAAAAATTTTACGAATGAGTCGGAATTTTCGATGTCCTAAAATTAAGGGAGTGATCCTAATTGTGTAACACTTTTAAAGTGATATATTGCAATTGTTGTAAATTGAGTGTAAGGCGGTGATTTAATTAATTTGCAATTATTATTTTTTAATATGATCTTAAATTCTACGGTCAAAACAAATATATATGATCTCTAGGAATTCCCAGTCAACAAATCAAATTCATTTGCATAATAATTATAGAAAGTTGGATCCACAAAGCTGCATACATCCTCTGTCCCCAACTTTGATGTTCCACTTTGTCTCACAATTCATATTTAAGTAGGTTTTTGTCAATTTTTTTCTTCAATTGCAATCTATAATGTTTTATAATTTTACAATTATTAACTAGGGTTCATCCATTAGTTTTATATATATTTATATATATTTAATTTGCATTTTTTAAAATTTTAATTGATTATTAGAGTTCATTATTCTAAAATTAGGCTATATAATTTTTTTAAATTCTAATTTTTTTATAATAAATTTTAAATTAAGGTTTATTATATATTACTAAACTTTTATATTTAAATAAATCTTCTTAAAATGGTGAAATTTATAGTGGGATACAAATTAAAAACAGAGAATCCCATCTGACAAAACTGGTGATAAGGAATCACAAAAAAACAATGTGAATTCAAGGGTATATTCGATATACATTAAAGAAATACTTCTTTTATTTTAGTCACTCGTGAAAAGAGAAAAACACGTTTGCTAGAATTAGAAATTAATTCATTTTCAATTAAGTCTTTATAGATATCTTTACTACTTATCGACTTTAGTCACTTTACTACCTACACCAACTCAAATAATCTAAATTTATATAAAATGTGTAAACTCCATCTCCTTGTTGGAGAAATTCTATTATATATGTACACACCCTACACCCACCTCTCACATGAGTTTATTTTAATAATATAAATTATATTATTAAAATAATTCAATGTGAGAGGTGGGTGTAATGTGTATATATGTATACCTCCTTTTAAAAATAATTCAATGTAAGAGGTGAGTGTAATGTGTGTATATGTATACCTCCTTTTTGTTTGAGGCCATCTCTATTATACAGACCTCATATTCGTCTACCTCAAACGAGTAGCAAAAATCAAGAAGTTTTAGAAACCAAATTGCTCTTATTTTCGTCTATTCAAGCTATCATTCAAAAGTAAACGTCTTATAATTTATATTTATTTTGGGGTTTATCATATTGTATTTATTAGTATTTATTTTAATTGTTTTGGATTTTATCAATTTTTAGAATGTACTCATCTATTTTAGGGTTCATATATATGTTTTGTTATGGTTTATTTTTAGGGAGAAATGAGATAATAATACTTTTAAGATTAAAATTCCTAATAATAGCACATGTTTTTAAAAATCATAAATAATATATACTTTTGGACATATTTATTCCTCCATCCCACCTACTATCTCTGTATCATTATGCGTGAATTCACGAATTAAAATTCATAAATTCTTAAATTCTAATTTGTGAATTCAAAAATTTAAATTTTTGATTTCACACATTAGGTTAGATCGATACATCTTCTTCAAATTCAAAATATTAATTTGTGAATTCACGAGTTTTAATTTGTGAATTTACACTTCAGAAAGGAGGTGGTCGGAAGGGAGACGGTGACGGCGACGACAATTAGGCCATGTGAGTCGGTTACGGTGATATTGAAATGCACAACAGTGGCAGAAAGATGTATGAAAAAAATGAAGAAGATACGTATGAACAAATAAAAAGATGAAAAATGCTAGTATTATTTGTCTTTTTAAAAATTGGTGCTATTATCAGTGTTTTTTTTTTCTTTCCATAGAAGTGCTATAATCCTAAATTTTCTCTTATTTTTAATTACTAGGGTTTATCTTTTAAATCTTTTTCAAGTATCTTTTAAATCTTTTCAAAGTTTATGTTGTCACGAAATTAATTTAATTCATACAAAATCTTTGCATGAACGGAATTTAATCTTTCCTTCAGAATTGAACTAACGAGTGTAATGTCATATGCTCCAATTTTATGCGATGATCAAAACAGTACTAGTGTAATAGGAGATACAACATCATAATCAATGATGCATGGATTTTCCTAAAAAATCATATTGACCGGCCGGATTCGCATGTAACTCATCATGACCTGGCGAATCCTCAAATAATTTAAAAAAAATAGGATTCACGGATCCAATACGTGGATGTTACATATGTAGTTGTTTTTTAGAAATTATTTTTTTGAGTGCATTTTTGCAATTTAACAAAATTTTTATTAATTTTAAATTGTGCTTAATTAGATTACTTTATTGAAAATGCTTAAGTTTTGGGTAGAGAATAATGTGAATTACGCATATTTAATTTATGAATTTTATCTCTAAAAAAAATTATGCATTTTTAAATTTCTATATGAAATATATAATAAAATATAAATAAACAAACGTATCCTTTCTGAAATCGCATCCTATAATTTTAAAAATTTGTATTCTTATATCCATATCGTATCACCCCCACATCCACACCCGCACCTATACAACATAGATCATAATTCATACTCCCTTTGTCCCATTTCAATGGTCCTAATTACCATATTTGTTTATCTCATTCCAATGAATCTATACCTAAAATAGAAACTTTAATATCCTCAATACATAATAAACACATTACCCTCAACTTAACTCATAAATTACACACCATGCCACAAAAAAAATCTATTCTCTCACTTATCTCTCCTTGGTTTGACAATAATACCCTCTAAAAAGTTACCTTGTCTTTGCTATTTTATTACAAATAGTTCATTTTTTTAATATCCGTGCTCGGACCTATTAAGACTGTTGAAATGAGACGGAGGGAGTATATAGTAGGGTTTTGAGACCGATATTTTATCGACACAAATTTGCACACTTGCATATTTATGTTCGCATGATTGTACCATTTTGAATAGTTAAGAGAAGATGAATAAATTAAGGAATATATCCATACAAATGTCCACAAAAGTGAAGGGATTAGGACAAAGCGAAAAAAGGAAGAATTGCTTTATGAGGAAATGAAGAAGCACAAATCTCATGGCAGACCATTCAAACACACCAAAGCACAAGTGCAAGTGGCTAATGAATGTGATTTGCACATTTGATTTGATTTGATTTGTGTAGTGGAATCCAACCCCACCCCCTTTCTTCATCCAACTCCAACTGATTTCTTAACTATTTATGTCTCATTCCCCGCACAGAAGCGTAGACGGTTGTTCTTCCATTATCAGACAAATTAGTGGTGCTCTTTTCTCACCATTTTCTTCCTCTTCTTTTCCTTATTCCGCCCCTCTCAACTTGATCTCATCTATATATTTCCTTCTTTCCTTTCTCTCTCTCTTCTTTCTTCACAACTTATTTTCTCACTCATCTCAACAACACCTTTACAAGAATCTCCAGAAGGTTTGCTTCGCTCTCTTTCTTTCTGTTGTGTGTTTTTTGTTTCAGATAAAACACACAAACAGATGGTGTGGTGTGTGTGTCTATTTGTGAGCACATGCAAATAGGTACATGCATGTGTTGCTTTGCTTAGTTGTGTGTTTTGGTGAGTTTTTCCCTTTTTTTGGGTTTCATTTATTAGTCTGTTTTTTATGGTTACTGGTATGATTAAAAATGTACAGTTCTAGCTGAGTTGGTATTTGGAAAGAAATATATTTCAAATTTATGGTTATTTTGAATTGTAGTTTCATATCATTTCTCTGCAATTTTTGGACAGAGAATCTCAAGAGAGAGAGAGAGAGAGAGATATGGAAGCCATTGACAAGAATGCAGCTAAAAAGTTTCAGAAAAGCTATTTTGATGTATTGGGGCTTTGCTGTTCGTCTGAGGTTCCATTGATTGAAAAAATTCTTAATTCCCTCGATGGGATCAAAGATTTTTCAGTTGTTGTCCCTACCAAGACATTGATTGTTGTTCATGATTCTCTCCTCATTTCCCAGATTCAAATTGGTAACAACAACAACAACAATCTCTCTGTGTGTGTGTGTGTGTGTGTGTGTGTGTTTCTTTGAGTCTTTCAATGTATTAGCAAAAGAATATTGTATTGCTGCTTTTATTTCTAGTTGTTAAAGAAGCATTGAACTGATCGAAATACTTCGTCCACGACAAGAAAGAGTGGAAAGTTAAAGGTGTAAACAGAAAAAAAGAGGACTAATTTTAATTTGGAGGGTTTCTAACTTTCTTAGCTGGATTACTAAAATTGAACCTAATTTAGTTTCAAATCTGTTAGTCAGTTTCCCCTTTTCCAAATATCAAATTATTCAAAGATGAACGTGTTAAATATATTAGGCAAGTCCCTATTAATAATCAAAAAATAATTTATGCCAAAATTTGCTAGTTTAATTGCATCATGTTGTTCTACTATCTATGTTTTAGTCTCCCCTGCATTCAAACTGCTAGTGATCCATCACAAAAAGAAATCAGCCCTCGTCGTTGTATTTTTTACCGTATATGTTATCTCGTGTGGCAGTTAAGGCACTGAACGAGTTGAGGTTGGAAGCAAGCGTTAGAACATATGGCCATGGCAGCTATAAGAACAAATGGCCGAGCCCTTATGCCGTTGCAAGTGGAGCATTGCTTGTTTTATCATTTTTGAAGTACGTGTATAGCCCGTTTAGGTGGTTGGCCGTTGTAGCAATTGTCGTTGGCATTCCACCGGTTATACTGAAGGCCGTTGCAGCAGTGAGAAATCTGAGACTTGATATCAACATCCTTGTGTTGATTACAGGTATATAAATTCATATCATGTTCCTTACTTCCTTTTATCAGATTGCATTCACACAAAGCATAGGTATTTTATGGCTGTGAACAAATTGGGAGTCGTAGTTGTGGGGTCACATAGTTTCCAAATTATTAGTCGTGATCGAGTTTCTTGATAGGGACCGCGACACCTTCTTGATGCCAACATGAATCTGACTGATGTAATGTTATTTCCGTTGAGCTTATTTTGGATTTTTCATGTAGAAATCTGTGACTTTGTAAAAACTGAATTAAATATTTCAAGCTTATTTCTGAAATAAAATAGCTTCATTCTTTTATTTAAGCAGAATATTTGGATATTTAGGACTTGAAACTAAATAAGTACCTAGGCAATGAATGGTTCAAGAAGGAATTCATTGACTTCAAACCTTTTTATTAGAAAGAGCATAAAACATATACCTATGCTAAATGTTGAAAGTTTTCGATTTTTTGGAAAAATTCTGCTTACTTTTTGTCACTGTTTGTTATCTTTTGTTTCAAGCTTCTCTAATTATACTATATCATCATGCAGTTGCTGGATCAATTGCTCTCCGTGATTACTGGGAAGCTGCCACCATCGTGTTTCTCTTTACAATATCGGAATGGCTGGAATCGAGGGCAAGCCATAAGGTCACTTCTAATGGCCTCATTACAAAATTTCATTTAAACTTCGTCTCAAAACAGGAAAATGGTAGTCGTAACTATAATACTTTTTGCACAATGATGTAGGCCACTGCTGTTATGTCATCGTTAGTAAGTGTAGTACCCCAAAAAGCAGTCATAGCCGAGACTGGGGAAGAAATCAATGCAGATGAAGTCAAGTTGGGCACCGTTTTAGCTGTAAAGGCCGGCCAAGTTATACCTATTGACGGAGTTGTTGTAGAAGGCAGTTGTGAGATAGACGAGAAAATAATGACCGGAGAATCCTTCCCTGTGACGAAGCAGAAAGACTCAATTGTTTGGGCTAGCACCATCAACCTAAATGGTAAATAGTTTGATTCTTGCTATTGTTTTTCTTCGTGGTAAGACGAAGAATCACTTGTGACGAGCTTATTTTCAGGCTATATAAGCATAAAAACCACGGCCGTGGCAGAAGATTGCGTGGTGGCTAGAATGGCACAAATCGTAGAAGAGGCTCAAAACAAGAAATCAGGAACTCAGAGGTTCTTGGACAAGTGTGCTAAGTACTATACTCCAGGTTCAACAAGATGTTTCACCTCACTGAAAATTAAAAATAAATGACTATGATTGTGATCGAATATTTTTTCTCTTCATCGCTTGCAGCCATAGTTGTGGTATCGGCTTCATTAGCCATAGTCCCTTTGGCATTCCATGTTCACAATAAGAGAGAATGGTATCACTTGGCTCTCGTTGTTTTAGTGAGCGGATGTCCATGCGCACTTCTTCTTTCCACCCCAGTTGCCATGTTCTGCGCACTATCTAAAGCAGCAACACTAGGTGTTCTGTTCAAAGGAGCACAGCATCTTGAAACTCTTGCTCGTATAAAGATAATGGCTTTCGACAAGACAGGGACAATTACTAGGGGAGAATTTCAGGTGGTAGATTTCAAATCCCTCCAGCCTGATATCAGCTTGAATGTGCTGCTATATTGGTAAAATTCCAATCCCAATTTATCATTTTAGCATGTGTTCATTTTTACATACCATTCTTCGGAAAATGAAACTGATTATTTATGTTTCGACTTGCAGGATATCGAGCATTGAGAGCAAATCAAGTCATCCAATGGCTGCTGCTCTGGTTGAGTTTGCAAGAACACATTCCATTGAGCCAAAGCCTGATAGAGTCGAGCATTTTCAAAACTTCCCCGGTGAAGGGATCTCTGGAAAAATCGAAGATAACGAATTATATATTGGAAACAAGAAAATTGCATCAAGAGCAGGGTGCAGTGCAGGTAATAAATACATCCAATATTAATCCATAAACATTCCTATTAATCATAGAGATTAACCATTGACAATTGAGATGAAGTAGCAATTCTAACAGAATACAACGTATTTAAATTTTCTAAACATTTAATAGTTGAACATGTTTTAGTAATAACACAATTTGCATTGGCATTCAGTTCCCAAATTAGAAGGTTATGATATAGAAGGAAAGTCTGTTGGTTATGTCTTCATGGGAACATCTCCTGCTGCCGTCTTCTGTCTCACTGATGTATGTCGAACGGGAGCCAAGGAAGCAATCGTGGAACTCAAGTCATTAGGCATCAAAACCATAATGCTAACCGGAGATTGTCACGGAGCTGCCAAGCTTGCACAAGAGCAGGTAACATTGAGCCGTTTACTTGATCTTTAAGGGGCCGTTTACTTTGGCTGATAGATTTGACTGTCAATGCATAAGATTGAGTATTTGAATGATTACATATCTAACGAGCTCAAAGTTCTTGAATAAAGTTTGAATATTTGAGTATATTACAAAAAATAAAAGAACATTCTACACCACACATAGTAACCTATTCAAACATGGAAGCCACGGCTACAATAGCATCATTTGTGCCATATTTTTTACATGATGATCAAAGCACTTTATTTTTCATCAGTTAGGGGGCGCTCTGGAGGTGATACGAGCCGAGCTTCTACCGGAGGACAAAGCGAGTCTAATCAAGGAATTCCAGAAGGAAGGGCCGACGGCCATGATTGGTGACGGCCTCAATGACGCCCCTGCATTAGCCACAGCTAATATTGGGATATCAATGGGTATAGCAGGCTCTGCACTTGCAACGGAATCAGGTGACATTGTTCTCATGACGAATGACATTCAGCGCGTCCCAAAAGCATTTCGTCTTGCAAAGAGAGTAAGGCGCAAAATTATAGAGAATGTGATTCTTTCCATTTCGACCAAGGCTGCTATAATAGGATTAGCCATTGCTGGCCATCCGCTCGTTTGGGCAGCCGTGCTCTCTGATGTAGGGACGTGCTTGTTAGTCATTATGAACAGCATGCTATTGCTGAGAGGAACAACGGGACGAGGACATAAATCATGCAAGTCTAAGTCTCACTCGCACATCCATAACCAGACCAAGTCGTCATGCTCTTCCAAGAAGTGTGCATCCGAATGTGGAGATAAGAAATGCTCGAGTTCCACCACAGAGCACGGTCACAACGGGCATAGTCATCCGTGTAGTGAGGGCAAAATCAAGGACCACGAATGCTGTGACAAAGATGATCACAGTTTGGAATCACAGAAACCACACAACCATGGCTGTTGTGGAACTAAGCAAAGCTCGAGCTCCATGAATGAGCACGGCCACAACGCACATTGTCATCCGGAGAGTGGAGACTTAGTTCGCGTTGATCATGATATGGAATCACAGAATCAGCACAGCAGCCATGGCGATTCTTGTGGAACTAAGAAATGCTCGAGTTCCACCACAAAGCACGGTCACAATGGGCATAGTCATCCGTGTAGTGGGGAAAGAATCAAGGAACGCGAATGCTGTGACAAAGATGTTCATAGTTTGGAATTACAGAAACCACGCAACCATATCAGCTGTGGAACGAAGAAAAGCTCGAGCTCCTTGAATGAGCACGGCCACAACGCTCATTGCCATCAAGAGAGTGACAACATAGTTGAGATTGATCATGATTTGGAATCACAGAATCAGCACAGCCATGGCGATTCTTGTGGAACCAAGAAATGCTCGAGCTCCATCAAAGAGCACGGCCACAATGTAGAGGATCATCGACACTGTCATGATCTTGAATCACACAGCCATGGCTGTTCTGATCAGAAAAATGCAAAATCGGTTCACAAGCACAGTTGTTCCACGGCAGATGGTGAGAAGCAAGAGACACACTGCACGACGTTGGAGGAGGAACGAGCAACGACTAAAGATCTTTGCCTCGAAAGCCACTGCGCGAATCACAAAAAAGACAGCGATCATCAAGACAGAGACTATTGCACGCACAGGAAGAAACACAATGATTCTCAACATGGTGTTAGTACGGTAGGCTGTGATGATAGTACTGGATGCAATGCGGTTTGTACGGGTTCGAAGAAGGTGCACCGCGGATGCTGCGAAAGCTACAGGAGAGAATGCTGCATCAGAAATGGCAATTTTGAGAGTAACTTCAGAGGAGGCTTATCAGAAATTGTCATTGATTAGTAATAGTGCTTAATGATTTATGTTTCGGTATATATAAGGAATAAATCTTAGGATGATCAGCATTCACAAACCTGCAACAATTGTTTCATACAAAAATTGTAATGTGCAATTATTAATTGTTGGAGAATGTAAACTTGATCTTTCTGAAGAGATGTGTAGTTCGGCAATATTTATGGAAACAACATAGTAACGATAGACAGTCGAACACTCATTATTGATGAGAAGACAGTGATGAGACCAGGGTGGGAGCCAGGAATTTTATATAGGGAGACGAACTTTCTCAAAATATAAAGTATAAAAACTTGATATATATATATATATATATATATATATTTAATATTAGTAACATTAATAATATTTTTCCCACAATATATACATATTTTATATACATGAACATTCAAAAAAAATTATAATGATGAATTACCTAGTACTCCCTCTGTCCCAATAGCAAGGTCCTTCTTTCTTTTTTTGTTTGTCCAATAGCAAGGTCTCATTCCAAAAATAGAAATAATTAACCCTTCAAAAGCCTTAAGACCTACCAGCTTTTATCTTTTTACTCTAGTTTCTTAATAACCGTGCCCAAAAGAAATGAGACCTTACTATTGGAAAAAATGGAGTAATAATTAATAAGAACAACTAATTTCAAATTTGACCAATTACACAGAAACGGCGGAGTAAATACATAAGATCAATATTCTAGTTTAGACTTCTGCAACTAATTTCAAATTTGACAATATAATTTTAGATAATAAGCATGCATTTCTCACTTAATCAATTCAACACCGTTGCCGCCCTCCGCCATATTCAATCACACAAAGTTCCAAACAAAATCACTTTTCCTCATCAAAATTAAATCGCGTTGTTGATTCTGTCTATCCAAAGATATAGTATGTTATTTAATTAAGTAAAGCCCAATCTATTTAAATTAGAAATTTTAAATCATTTGAGATTGAGCTTGAATATGGGCTTAGAAATTTTTTTATAATTAATCTTATAATGTATATGTAAATACATATTTTTAACTACACAAATTAATTTATAAATATTATAATGTGTACATATATATAAGTAAAGCAGAAAATTTGTGGGGGGTGGCAGCCACCACTTGCCACCCCTAGCTCCGTCTCTGGATGAGACGGCATTGCAGAAAGTGCTGCCGAAAATTAATACTACTTCCGTCCCTGATAATTGTATTACATGATGACCGGCGTGCGTTTTAAGAAATATTTGGTTGAAAGTGTATTGAGCGGAGAAATGCGTGGTAGATATTTGTGAGTGAAAAATGGGAGGGAGTACTAATGATAATAACGATAAAAAATTCTATTAAGGATATACACTCAGTTCTCACATTCTAATATTTCATCGATATAAATTATATTAATTAAATATTCTCATGTGAGTGGTAAATTATATTAATAAAATATTATTATTAATGGTGAGTCTAGTACACTTAAATAGAATTTCTCAATAATGATAGTGCTGCCAGAAGAATGACTATTAATGCGTACAGTGACAATATGCAATATACACTTATGTCTACAAATGTTGTAAAAGAAAGATAGGAGAATGGGATTGAAAAGTTTTACATGAAAAACTATAAGATATTTGCATATGCTAGTTGGTAATTATAGATAATGTTGTACATGTGCCGATCTGTTCGCGAATTATTTGGAGCTCGATTCTAAAAAGGCTCGTTCGAGCTGAGCTCGTTATTAACCGATTCGAGCTCGAGCCTCGAATGGAGCTCGATAAATTTTTCAAGCTGAGCTTGAGCTTACCTATATTCGACTCGAGAGGCTCGCAAACATGTTCGTGAACATGTCCTTATAGTTTAAATATTGAGACAAAAGTTAGAATAGTCATATCACTTAATAAAACACAATAGTTGTCCACAAACTTAGTTTTTACAAATTATAGCATGCATTTGCCTTTTGGACCCTTTTACCCTTACTTTTATTTTTTCCATCAACTTTATATTCTCTCTCCTCTATAATCTTCTATCTTCAACAACTCAAATTCGTACTAGCGTACGACCATTATCTCTCATTCTACCACAGCCGCCGTCACCACCACCGCCACGAGGTACGATTTTTGTGTTTTCATACCAGTATACCACCGTCCTCCTCCTATTCCGCCACTGCCACAACCACCAGTAGGGCGGCGAGGTACGATTTTTGTGTTTTCGCACCATCGTACCACTGCCTGCCTCCCAATCCGCCACCACCTCCATCACCGCGGCGGCAAGGTACGATTTTTGTGTTTTCGTACCATCGTACCATTGTCCGCCTCCCAATTCGCCACCGCCGCTGCCGCCACCTCCATCACCGCATTGGCGAAGTACGACTTTTGTATTTTTATACCAACATACCACCGTCCGCCTCCCATTCTGCCACCGTCACCACCACAAGTACAGCGGCGAGGTACAATTTTTATATTTTCGTACCATTGTACCACAGTCCGCCAACACCACCGCCATCACCGCGACGGTGAGATACGATTTTTATGTTTTCGTACCATCGTACCATTGTATGCCTCCCAATCTGCCACCACCACCATCACTGCGGCGTCGAGGTACGATTTTTGTGTTTTCATACCAGCGTACCACCATCTGCCTCCCATTATAACACCGCCACCATGCCACCACCAGTGCGGCGACGAGGTACAATTTTTATCTTTTCGTACCATCGTACCACTGTTCGCCTCTCAATCCGCCACCAACACTGCCGCCACCACCTCCATCACTGCGGCGGTGAGCTGCGATTTTTGTGTATTCGTACCAGCATACCACCGTCCACCTTTCTTTCCGCCACCGTCACCAGTGCGGCGGTGAGATACGATTTTTGTACTTTCGTACCAGTGTACCACAGTCCATCTCTCATTCCGCCACCGCCGCAGCGGCCTGGTGCGATTTTTATATTTTCGTACCAGCGTACCGCTATCCGCCTCCCAATCCGCCATCGTCACCGCCACCACCGCAGCGACGAGGTATGATTATTGTATTTTCGTACTAATGTATCACCGTCCGCTTCTCATTCCGCCACCACGCACCATGCAATAAACCCGGTACCCCCAATACGAAAATCGACATTTCGTACCAGTGTACCACTTTGTGATGTGGTACCCCAGTACGAAATAACCATTCGTACCATTGTATCATTGTAGAACTAGTACCCCATGTAACGAAATTTAGATTTCGTACCGACGTACCACGTTTTAGAAGGGTATCCAACATGAAATATGTAATTCGTATCATTCGAACTGTGTAATGCATAATTTTATACTGATTTGTTTGTGCACTAAGCACCGTACTAGGTACCATTTACTTGAATTATTTGTGGACTATTTGCTTTTGAATAGATTTTTAACATTTATATTTGAACTTCGTACGAATATGATATATAGATCATTTGAACAAATAATACAAACTATTGAAAGTATCGAATAGGTTCATTCGTACCAGTCGTACCAAGTAACTGCATATCTAAATTAGAGAAATTGTAGATTATATACAATTAGAACAAACGTACTAATAATACTAATATTGTAGCAAATAAATTATAAATAAGAATTGTTCATTCACCCACTCAATCTCTACGGTGAGTGTTATTTCATCCTTGTTGAAACAATAGATGCTCTCAATCAAAACATTGATTTCGTGAGATCTTGTAAGACATCATGACCAAATTCACCCAAAATTTTGCACATAACCATCTATGATGTCCATTGTACATTCAAAACTAAAGCAAAAAAAATTAGAATATGGTACTTATATAAATCATTCGTTCCCGTGTACCTGGTATGACTGGTATTAATACACCAGTTTGTACCAGTCATACCAATGCAACATACCTTAATAACATGGTAACATATTGGTACGCTTGTACGAAAATACAATAATCGTACTATTATACCAATGAGCTCTAGTACGAACTCTCTGTTTTTGTACTGACGTATTAAGTTTCGTCCCGCGCATGCATGGTACATCGGTACGAATATACCATATTCATACCAATATTTCAATTCAACGCGTTGCGCCTACATGGTACGCTGGTACGATTGCACCTAATCGTACCAGCAATCATACACGAAACCCCAAAAATTCACCAAAATATAATCAAATCACCCTAAAATCAAGCATAAGAACAACGAAACCCTCCATAAATCAGCTACGAAAACTCCCAAAGCACCCATAAATCAAGCACCTAAAGCACTAAATCACTAAAATCATAACAGATAAATAAATTCATTTTGTACCAACGGGTTACTACCGGATACGAATAGACCATATTCGTTCCAATAAGTCAATAATAGGTTGCACACTATTGGTACGAGTTACTACTGGTACGAATACATCCATTTCGTACCGATGAGTTTTGACAGCAAGCAATAACCTCCTTGAATCAACACAAACGAAACAGAAATCAGCAAAAATACATCCAAATCACCCAAAAATTAACCCAAATACACCAAAAATCACCAAAGTAATATGAAAACCTCATAAATCATTGATAAACAAACACGAAAAAGCCCTAAATCAACAAAAAATCAGAAAAATACAACAAAAATTCAAATAAACTCTAAATCAACACGAATTGCGAGAATTGCAAGGAAAAATTACCCGGATCTATGGATCTATTTGTAGATCTGGAGCACGATGCCAACGAGAAGCTTCCCATTGGTAGAAAATTGCAGGAGAGAGAAAATCGCGATGGAAGAGCTAGGTTTCGGGAGAGAGACAATAGCATGAGAGATGGTGAAAGATGGACGGCATGGTGGATGAATCACGAGAATGAAGAAGACGAAGGTGGCATCGGCGGAATAAAGGCGATGGCGGTGGTGGCAGGGAGAGAGAAAGTAGAGAATAGAATGAGAGAGAAAGTGAAAGGAGATAATGCACAGGAGAATAATGAGAAGAGAGATAGGGGAGGGAAAAATAAGAAAAGAGAAAAAGAAAGAGAGAGAAAAATTGGATGGGTTTGGTGAAAAGTAAGGGTATTTTGGTCCAAGGAAAATGTTTGCTATAATTTATAAAAACTAAGTTTGATGATAACTATTGATATTTACTAAGTAATGCGGCTATTTCTAGGGGTGTGCACGGACCGAATCGATAGGTTTTGGTCGGTTTCAGTCAGTTTTTAATGAGATCGGTTTTCGGTTTGGTTGTAATATTTAAAGAAATTCGGTTTTCGGTTCGGTTTTTGGTTTTAAAATTTTAGGCTCTGTTTGAACCGAACCGACCGAACCACTCTTCTCTCTTCTGCAATTGAATAAATATATACCGATCCCCACCTACTCTTCTTTTCCATGTCTTCACTAATTAATTGAATTAGCCTCTAGCCCACCTTTTCTTCTCTCTTTCTCATGTCCCAATGAATTATCCCTCACACTTCCCAACCTCTTCTCTCTCCAACACCATCTCTCGTACCCTATTCTCTTCATTTTCGTACCATCTCCTCACAGTAAACATTCTTCTTCCTCCTCTTCTCCATCTCTTCCTTTTCTTTTTTCCTCCGTTAATTAAGAGTCAAAACTTATATTTTCTTCCTCCTCTTCTCATTCTTCCAATAATTAAAGAGTGAAAACTTATGTTCTCCTCTCTCACCACAATAAGTCAGAGACCATCGGTCCACATGAAGTTTTTTTATCGACTCACTGTCTTCACTTTGCAACTGCACGTCATCGCCTGCTCCCATGCCGTCTTCACTCCGGTCGGTTCAAAAACCGATCGAAACCGATCAATTTTCTCGGTTTGGTTTTAGAACGGTTCAAAATTCTAGTCGGTCGGTTTCGGCCCATAAAATCTGCATTCGGTTCGGTTTCGGTCCGACCAATTCTAGTCGGGTCGGTTCGATTATGAACCGATGCACACCCCTAGCTATTTCAGTGCATTTCCTCTTAAATATTTGAGATATCGATTAACGTTTTTATGGTTTTAGTTGATTAGGTGTTCTTGTATTTTATTTTGTGGATTATAAAGTTTACATACACATGTATATAGGTTGAAATAATATTTTTATTTGAGCTCGATCGAGCTTGTTCATGTGCTTGTCAATTATTTTTAAAGCCGGAGATTGAGCTCAAGCTCGCTCGAGTTCAATCTAAACAAACAATTAGTGAGCCGAGCCCGAGCTTTATTTTTTACATGTCGAGCTGAGCTCGAGCTAGAAATATAAAGCTCTAATTAAGTTCGAGCCGAGCTCAAGCCGAGCCCGAACCTACGAATTTTTAAGCGAGCCGAATTTGAGCCTACCAGTGCTTGGCTTGTGTACAACCCTAATTATAGAGTCGGTGTAAAATGTATTGGAGCACTACTATAATAATAATAAATGGCTCATTTTTTATTGCATAACTAGGTTTATGTGGCAAAAATAGTTGAAAAAAGCTTTTCATATCAGCCAAGCAAAACGTTGTCATCCAATACTGCTACAAAATAATTAAATTTCTCAAAGAGCAAGAGGAATGAAATCGATTTAGGAAAGAAAATTGGGTGATTTCAAGCTTAATTATTCCTCACAATGACGTGGAATAAAAGTTTCATTTATTGAATGCATTGAACTTGGAAACAAGGTACTACGCCCTCGGTTAGATAATATTTTTCATATCATTCTCATTATTACACATAAAAATCCAAGTAATGTCCCCCGATTCTGACGTGACACGTTGAATTTTTTAGAGAAAAAAATATATAGTCCGAGACAAAAATTTACGGCATTGTCTAAACAAAGAGTGTCAATGTATTACCATTAAATATTTGGACATTTTTGTCTTGTAGTAGGTCTTTTATACTTCTTTCATCCCCAAAAAGTATAGTTAATTTGCTATTTTAGGTTGCCCCTTATAATTGTGGTTTCCAATCAATGATATGATCCACTCGAATCCAAACCTTTTTTTTCGAAAGGGAAAAAACAAATATATTAATTGGAATCGGACATTACAATACTCAAGAGCTACGAGGGCCACTTCTTTAACCAATGTATAGCTTTATCTAAACTTTTACCAAAACAAGCTAATTTGTGTGCCGCTTTGTTAGCTTCTCGACGTATATGGTTCACAGAGAGAACGCACACCTCATTGACTTCCGAGATAGCTTCAAAAAGATCATCCCACAACAGACTTTTGGATTTGTCCTGCTCTTGGAGGACATTGAACAGCCAATATGGAATCTGTGTAGACTTCCACAGGAGCAATATTATGCTCAATGCATACACAAACTCCAAATAAGATAGCTACTAATTCACCGGCAAGAATAGAAAATTTCCGCTGCACAGGTTTGGCTAAAGCTACAACTATTTTGCTGTCGGCATCTCTTACTATAGCTCCAATGCCTCTTTTTCCTGTCTCCTCATCCTTTCCATAATCTACATCCAATCGATATCGTCATCTTCTCGGAGTTTTCCACTATAGATCCCCCATCTTTGGCAACAGCATATTACGACAAGCAATCTTCAATCTCGCATCATCAAATTGAGTTATATACTCCATACATAAAGCTTCAAAATTGTCAGACCTGATGGGTATTCCTTCATGTTTCTCTTGACAGATATCCTTCCACACTAGCCAAAGCCCCATTAACCAGCACCGAAAACGCTCAAAAGATAGCACTTGACTCATTTTCAGCCCAACTTCACCAATATTCAACCCTCTATATTTTTTTAAAATACTCCAGAAGTCAAAACTCTCCCACCGAGCTCGAACTTTCTGACAATGAAAAAGTGCATGCACTGTTGAGCTCCATTCTCCTTTACAGCTGCTGCAGTTGCTCTTGACCGGCACATGGTGAATCGCCAAATTCAGCTCCGTTGGGATGTAGTTCTTGAAAACCCTCCACACGAAAATTCTAACTTTAGGTGGTAAATCAAAACTCCACAAAAATTTTCACCATTGTGACAATGAACTACTTGTACTGAATTCAGCCGGCTCAAAATACTTAGTCGCCACAAGGTAATCGGATTTGACGTTGTACATTCCTTTCGGATCATACTTCCAGTACTGTTTATCAACCCAAGATCCATCTGTCAACTCAACCTTTTGCACTTCTTCTACATCCACAGGCAGAAGCATTGCGTTAAGCTTATCCATATCCCATTGCAAATTATCTGTCAATAAGTATGAAACCTTGGTCTCATCGTCGGCCGCACCATTGGTAATGATCTTTCCAGAGGCAAAACCCGGGATCCATACATCTCGAAAAATTCGAACATTCTGTCCATTCTCAACTTTTCATAGCAAACCGTTTTGCAAAAGATCCCTTCCCCATAATAACGATTTCCAAACGAAGCATTCTCTCCAAGTCGTCCAATGCATTTTCCTATCTTGTTCATCATCACCCCACCAGAACCGTGCACACAACCTTTCAATATCATGACAAATCGAAATAGGCACCTTGAAACAAGACATTGTATATGTGGGAATGGACTGAAGAACAACCTTGATTAAAACCTCCTACCTTCTCATCGATATCAACTTATTTTTACATCCTCCCACCCTTTTCTCAATTTTCACTTTCAGAAAATTGAACTGTAAGCACCTACTTTTCATCATGAAGGTCGGCAGTCCCAAATAAATTTCATGGCTTTGAACCACTTGTACACCAAACATCTGTTTAACCTCATCAATTTTCTTCTTCTTACACCCCGGACTGAATGTAAGTGCTGATTTGTCAAAGTTGATCAACTGAATGTACAATGCCACGCCATTCAAAATATGTTGCACCCCTTTTGTCCCCGCCTTAAAGAACAACAAGCTATCATCTGCAAAAAATAAATGAGATATCATAGGTGCTCATCTAGCCACCCTTATTCCGCTAAAGAGCTGCTGATCCATATAATTATTTAGGATTGAAGAAAGCCCCTGAGCACATATGACAAACAAAAGCAGAGAGAGAGGGTCCCCTTGTCGCAACCCTCTTGTAAGAATTATAGAACCATAAGTTTTGCCATTTATAACACAAGAAAATCTGGCTGTAAACAAGCATTTCATAATCAGACTCCGAAAAGCCTTACGGAAACACAATGCTTTCATCATGGTCATCAAGAACGGCCACTCAACTCTATCATATGCCTTACTCATATCGAGCTTAGCCGAAACAAATCCTTCCTTGTGCTTTTTCTGATTCCGTAGCCAGTTCATACATTCAAATCCCGCCAGAATATTATCAGAAATTACACGACCCGGAACAAACGCACTTTGAGTTTCATCAATAATATATCTGAGATAATTCCTCAGCCTGCTTGTGATACATTTTGCAATTATTTTATACGATGTGTTGCAAAGACTTATAGGTCTAAAGTCTTTCACATCTTGAGGATTCTTTACCTTGGGAATCAAGACAATATAAGTATCATTCCACATACTGAAATCGCCATTTCCATTTAAGATCAACAAGCACTCCTTGGTAACTTCATCCCCTATAGCTCCCCATAGTTTCTGGTAAAAGACAGGTTGAAATCCATCTGGCCCCGGAGCCTTAGTAGGGTACATTTGAAACAAAGCCTTTTGCACCTCTTTCTTTGTGTAAGGAGCCACTATACCCTCTCGCATCTCTTATGGTATCTGTTTCCCCACACAAGATGCCACCACATTCATGTCATCACTGCTAGGTTTTGCAGAATTGAAAAGATTCTCGAAGTAATCAGTAACCACAACAGCCATCTCCTCCTCTTTTGAAACATAAATGCCCTCCTTGGTTTTCAAACATCGTATGAAGTTCTTTTTTTACGAGCTGAAGCATGATGATGAAAATATGAAGAATTTCTATGACCTTTGGTTAACCAGTTCACCCTCGATCTTTGACGCTAATTAACCTCTTCCATATCAGTGAGTTTCTTAATCTCAGTAGATAAATCTCGCACTGCCACTCTCACATCTCTATTTTTATTTTGATCAATCAATTTTACCCTCTCCTTCCGTAACTCTTTGATATTTTTCCCCAAAGTATCAAATCGAGATCCAACCCATTGTAGTAAATACTCTTTACTCTTTTGAAGCTTTATCGATAAATTATGACCTCGTAGCTCTTTCCACTCCATCAAAAAATCTTCGATAAAATGGTCATCAAAAAACTATTTCTGTTCGAAATGAAATCTTTTTTGGCCATCTCCCGGAATATACCTTCGTGTATAGATAAGATAAAGTAAGAGTGGTCTATGATTACAACCATAGAAGTCAAGTTCTCGAATTTTAGATCTTGCAAAAATCAACATCCATTCATGAGTCATGACAAAACGGTCAAGGAGCTCTGGGATAGCCTCATTTCCAGTTCTGAAATTAAACCAGGTATGCCCGCCCCTTTTGCATAGGTATCATCAAGTTTACAATATCTTAGAGCCCTTTGAAAACTTGCCATCTGTCCATAGCTCCTCGGACGACCACCTATTTTTTCCGTTTGATCTAGAATCTCATTAAAGTCGCCTCCTACGATCCATGGTAGCCCTTTCATTTCTTCCATAGTTGTCAATCTGGATAACAAAGTCCATGAAACATGTCTTTCATTCACTTCCGGGTTCCCATAGAAGCTGGTAAACCGCTAGGTAATATTATCAGTACAAACATAACAATCAATATGTCCATTTGAATAAGATTTAATAGAAACCTGAAACGGTTCCTTCCACAAAAGTAACGGTCCTCCACTTTTTCCTTTCGCATCCACCATAAAATAACCAGAAAATTCCAAAACCTCCAAAACCTCCTGCCACTTCCTACTCTTTTTTGTAATCATCTTAGTCTCGCTAACGAAGACTAAGCTTGGGGAAACATCGACAAGAAGCCGACGAAATTCTCGGAATGCACGGCGAATCCCCAACCCCCATGCATTCCACACTAAGCAATTCATAATGCCCGGCGGGGCTATTTTGCAGCCTCCGCCGATACAGTTGCATTGCCCATATGTTGACTCGAAAAGTCAGAAGAAGCATTTGCTCTTTTAATTCTGCTCATCTCTTCTTTCCCCACCTCGTTCTTACTCAATCTCTTATCTCCTACAACCGGCCCCTTATCCAAAGCTTCCAACAACCCCACCTCTCGTGCCCTTCTTTTCCAGCCAACCCTACCACCTCTATCACCTCTAACACCTCTCCCACCTCTACCCCTAGCTCCCCAGACCACCATATCTCCCCGGCCTAATCTCGTCTCCCTCTGCGTCTCATCTTCTGGGACTAACTTCTGTCCAGCTTCTTTCAAAATCTCTTCCTTCAAATTTCTCATCCGTGCTACCCCCACCATGTCCATCAAAGAGTCTGACTCTACCACTCCCACCACTTCCTGACCAGCCTCACAATCTGCATGCTCATCCCTTTTATCCCTTTGACCATCGCTTCCAAAAACAGCTTGTCTCTGCACCCCACCCCTTCTTCCATCAGACTTCTACGCCACCACTGCCCTGCTGTCCTTTTCATTATGGGAAGAAGACTCTTTCATGGAATACGAATTCCCAGTCGTCTGAAAGACCCCACGCCCCCCGACGAGTATCCTTAGTTTTCTTTGCTTTCAACTAATCTCCATAGGAAATAACTGTCTTATCTGCTTTCGGATCATCGCAATGACGAACTGCGTGTCCCATTCTTTCACATGTAGTACAAAATTCAGGCAACTTTTCATAACAAATAATGATGACTTGCTCCTCACCCAAAGATTCAGCCTTTACATGCACACAACGCTGCAAAGGCTTATGAATGTCCCTAGTTACCCTGACCCGGGCATACTGGCCCAAACAAAGTCCTCCATCACCACTATCAATCTCCTCCACTCTACCCACCAACTTCGCAACCTTACGAATCGCCATCGAATTCATGCTTGCAATAGGCACATTGTAGCATTGAATCCAAATGGTGAACTCATTAAACTTGACATCTATTAACTTTTGGAGGCCTTTTGGTTCTTTAAAAATCATTAGGTGATCATTAAAATGCCAAGGTGATACGGCCAATCAACGGGATGACGAAACATATCAAATATGCGGAAGCTTCAAGACTCGAACAACGTCAGCAACTATGGTTACAATCCAAATTAAATGACCAACAATGACGAACAATACAGAAATGACACGAGAAACGAAATAAAAACTCAATTAAACCTAAATCGACGCCTAGAAACCCCGATGAAGACTCGACTGGATTCTATAGCAATTCAACTCCGATTGAGCTGAAATTTTAACAAAATTATAAATTGAAAATAGAAACAACATATCCGAAATTCAGCAAAAATGCACGAGTAGAACTCTAAAACGCTCGGTGCTCAATTTCGGTCAGATTTAGGGTTTTAGTAATGCGATGGGTTTGAAATAGATGGAATCTGGACTTGGACGAAGGAAGGGATGATTATGATCGAAGTATGATGGCTATATGAAGGTGTGGATGGTGGTCGAAGAACACGAGATCAAAGAAACGAAAATAGATTGGAGATTTACCTCAATACGGACCCCGAATCGACGAACGATTGAAACACGCATCACGGAAGCAATTCTCCGGCAGCGTAGTTAACCCGAGACCCACACGAGATCATGAACTAACTAGAGATTTCAGATTCAAAGGTGCCAAAATCGAATCCTACCAAGAACTAGGGTTTGTGAACTTTGTAGAACACGTGAGACAAAGTCGAAAATAACTTTTTCATTCAAAACTCGTCTGATGAACAGTACCTATGAAAATTAATTAAATACTAGGCTAATTCTAAGCTAGGGTTCAAAAGTTACAAGGCTTGGGCTTTGTAATTTCGAATTCCTTAATTAAATGCAACTGGGCCAATTTATCACCTAAACATGTTGTGATAATTGGGCTACTAATGAAATCAAATAAATACTAACTATTGGGCTTATTACTTATTTTAAACTAATTAAACTAAGTATTACAAAGTCTGAGCCGAAATAAAATAAAACATTAAATACTAAATAAATAGAAGTCCAATTTCGAACCAAAATGACTTGTTCGAAACTGCACGCATCATAATCATCAGATCTGGACACTGGCTCATCACCAAGCAATCTCAAGCTGGAATATCTTCAATGGCATCTCTTGAAGCTTTGGCATTACTGCTCGAAAATGCCTTGGCTGGATCTCATCATTCCCCCCTGCTCAAAAGAATTCGTCCTCGAATTCCAGCTCCCATTATGGAGGAAAAAACATGCAGAAAAAGAATATGTGTTAGCATTGTCGAACATAAAAAGACGATCATACTTACCATGAAGATAAATATAGTAGAAACTGTCGTTGATACGGACGACATCATTTTCTCTCTGAAGGTCAATGGGTGGCTTCTTCTTGACATGCAACTCAACAATAATCGTTAGTTCAAACCAAGGAATAATCGAACACAATCTAGTATCATACATCAATGTAAGATTAAATCTGCTTGCATAGTATGTACGACACTTATGCTTCAATTCAAGACTCCAAAGTATTCGGTTCATACAAAATAATGGTATATTTAGCCGAAATTCATCAAAACAATCAACAAACCAACGTGTAACATTCATTCTACTAGACATTGAATAGCAATCAATCATGTAATTTCCAGCAAGTATCATTCGGTTTTTAGACCTCAAATAAACGATGAAACGACACAAACCTATTGCATTCAAATACCATGTACACATCCTACTATTGGTTCGAACAAGTAATGCACTACGACTCTCTAGTATTAACATGCAATTCAAGTCAAATCCAAATGTTAAATTAATTCTAGAAAGAAACATGGATTCAACTATATACATCAAATATCTATCAACGCTAGAATAGGATAGACTACACTTATCTTTCTCGATCTCAAGTAGCACGTCATTTAAGTAAACATGGTTAGGGCTGGATGATTCCTCATCAATTGACTGATCTTCACATGGAACATCAACATGCTCTAACTCCAATTTTTCTTCTTCTTTCACCAATGAATATCTTGAAACTTCGTCGAAGCTAGGGCTAGGGTTTGGTAAACTTGGTTCATCTTTGAGCTCAACTTCAACCTCCACTTGAGAATTTGAGACTTCATCAATCTGACGATCGAGGTTAGTTATATCTAGCTCAATTGGCATCTTCTCGAAATCTTTCTCCTCAATCTGCACATCACTAGAAAATACAAAATCATTAGTAGCATTGTTCTGATGAATCAATAGATTATCCGACTTACCTAGATCAAGTGCTTGATCATTGCATATGGGCTGGGACGCAATTGTAGCTCCACTTATCATGTCTGGATTCAACTGGTGATCTGCGTCATCGGATAATGTAGGATCCAATTCTACAACTTTAGTTACTGCCACAACTGCAACAGATGCATCTTTTTCACTGGATTTGGTTGCATACATCGAATCTTCAGAAAGGGTGACCGTTTCAATGGATACACTCGGTTTGAGCTCCTGTTTACTTGTTGATTCGAAGTAGATAAATGCATCACATTGGTTTGGACACTGGGTTTCAAAGTGACCCCATCCTTTGCATTCACGGCAATGCATATCTCGGGCTCGGATTGGAGTGTCAATTGGCGGCTGATTGTAATGGCATGGTTGAGTAGGATTAGCTCAAATGGGAGTGGATGAGCTAGTTTCAGCTCGGCGACTGGGCTGTGGTGCAGACTGCTCAAAACGACGAACAGACTGTCTGGACTGAGCTTGGATTCGTTGTGGTTCAGATCTAGGTGTAGAAGTTTTAGTTCTAACCCACGGATCCTTTGCACTTGACGTCGCATGAGATGAACGTCGGCATCCATATAAATCATCGAGTTGATCGAATTTGACCATTATTAGTGCCATAGTATCTTTTATTGATTGGCAACCTTTTCAGATACTTTGATCTAGGGCATCAAAGTGATACTTGGCGTCCCAATCTGGCTGAGTGCCTGAAGACTCTGGTGTCTTTCCCGGATCCATTAATCTTGCACAATGAACAAACGTAAAGAAAGAAAAGTAACCTCACAATCCTCACAAATCTCTCGTGTGCGTTCTCTCAGTATTTTTCCACTCATGTATATACTCAAGAATGGAATCATGCAATTTAGAACAAGCTCACCAATACTTTCGAACTTGACAAAATCCAAGATTGAACCCCTTCCATCCTAGTCAATTGCTCGAACTTAATTCTCGGTGAACCACGGGTCAATAACCATCAATATCTCAAATCACTTCCAAGAATAATATTTCACAATAAATCGACTCAAATATCACAAAACACGGGCTGTTTGAACGGAAAAACGAAAAAAATTCAAAAATCAGAAAACTGGAAAAATTCGAAGGGCGATTTCGCCTAGAAGATGATCGAATTTGTCCAAAAATGCCTATATGTCACAGCAAATTTGCGAGTCTTGCTCAGAGCATCGTTCCGCTTCCGGAATGGTATTATGGAGAAAAATCGGAGTTCTGGAGCAAATTCTACAGCAGTTTGAAATTCTGCCGTCGACGATGGATTAAAGCAGAATAAGGGCTGGATTCTCGACAACAAGATGTTCAGTTATGAAAGGAAATAGGTAGGGAAAAAGGCAAAACCAAAATCCAAAACCGAAACCAAATCAAGCAAGGAAACAGTTTTTGAGTTCGACTAGGAAAAGGACTACCAAAACCAAATCGAACTAGGACTATAACAAACTAATGTGACCGAAAATTATAACTACCCAATAATCAAACTTAATGACTCCAAAATGAGAAAACAAGGTGCAATTCGACGTCCCCAATCGCTAATCGACGAAGGACGACTAATGCAACACACACACGGTAAACAATCGATGACACTAGTCTATCCAACACGATTACACACCAAAATTTCGAACAAGAGCCGATAAAAAATCAATAAGATTAGACCAAGAAATTCAAGATTACTTTCAAAAACAATCGGTGATCCAAAACTAGGGCTCGATCACTTTTTTTCTTTCATCTTCTTTTTTTTATATCTTTTTATTTTTTTATATAATTTGATTGATCCTTTTTGCCCCTAGTATATCACACCACAATTTGGATTGAACTACGACCAGCAAGCTAACGTGGCTCTGATACCAAATTTATGATACGACCAATCAACGGGACGACGAAACGTATCAAATATGCGGAAGCTTCAAGACTCGAACAACGTCAACAACTATGGTTACAATCCAAATTAAATGACCAACAGCGACGAACAATACAACAATGACACGAGAAACGAAATAAAAACTCAATTAAACCTAAATCGACGCCTAGAAACCCCGACGAAGACTCGACTGGATTCTATAGCAATTCAACTCCAATTGAACTGAAATTTTAACAAAAATTATAAATTTAAAACAGAAACAACATATCCAAAATTCAGCAAAAACTCACGAGTAAAACTCAAAAACGCTCGGTGCTCAATTTCGATCAGATTTAGGGTTTTAGTAATGCGATGGGTTTCAAATAGATGGAATCTGGACTTGGGCGAAGGAAGGGATGATTATGATCAACGTATGATGGTGATATGAAGGTGTGGATGGTGGTCGAAGAACACGAGATCAAAGAAATGAAAATAGATTGGAGATTTACATCAATACGGACCCCGAATCGACGAACGATTGAAACACGTATCACGGAAGCAATTCTCCCGCAGCGTAGTTAACCCAAGACCCACACGAGATCATGAACGAACTAGAGATTTCAGATTCAAAGGTGCCAAAATCGAATCCTACCAAGAACTAGGGTTTGTGAACTTTGTAGAACAAGTGAGACAAAGTCGAAAATAACTTTTTCATTCAAAACTCATCTGATGAACAGTACCTACGAAAATTAATTAAATACTAGGCTAATTCTAAGCTAGGGTTCAAAGGTTATAAGGCTTGGGCTTGGTAATTTCGAATTCCTTAATTGAATGCAATTGGGCCAATTCATCACCTAAACATGTTGTGATAATTGGGCTACTAATTAAATCAAATAAATACTAACTATTGGGCTTATTACTTATTTTAAACTAATTAAACTAAGTATTACAAAGTCTGGGTCCAAATAAAATAAAATATAAAACACTAAATAAATAGAAGTCCAATTTCTAACCAAAATGACTTGTTCGAAACTGCACACATCATAATCATCAGATCTGGATACTGGCTCATCACCAAGCAATCTCTAGCTGGAATATCTTCAATGGCGTCTCTTGAAGCTTTGGCATTACTGCTCGAAAATGCCTTGGCTGGATCTCATCACAAGGGCCATCCAATAAGGCATGTTTCTTGTCTCTATCGTTTGCAAATACCACTGCAAATAAATTGTCACCTACAATATCGATAGTCGGGACCACTCTTGTATTCAAAATTCTAGGTAGGTGAGTGCGTAACGCTTCCCTATTAACAACTCTAGTGGCAAAGATCTTACCAACAACGCGTCCCTCGAGCATTAAACCACCTCCGGAATTGCCATTACCAGCGGTGCCATGTCAACAACCGTCTCCTTTAATTCATCCGTCAATTTCAACTCATTCACCAATCGTGCAACTTCCTCTGGATCCATGATAATACTTCTCCAAAAAACTACTTCGCTTCGATCAGAAGAACGAACTCGCCTAACAAGGCACCACTACTTCTTTCGAAAACCCTAGCCACCTAGGGTTTTAGAGAGAGATTGAGAAGATAAGTGAAAGCATCAAGTCCACTCGAATCCAAACCTAAGATAACTAATTTTGATAAGTAGTCTACATATACTTGGTTAATTTTAATTATAAGAGCATGTGGAATTTTTAGTCCGATGCAATTTTTGTCATCAAAGTCTAAATATTATTTTCAACAAATTAAAAACGACAAAATATTCATCAAATTTTTGGAAGAAAACATAAAAATAAAACCTGTAGAAAAGTACATTAAATAAATAAAGATATCTCTAAAATTCAACAATTTCTATATAAATTCTTAAAAAAAGAAGAGGCAAAATTTGGGATAACCAATATAGATAGTGGAAATTAATAGTTGGCCACAAACTTTATTTGTAGAAATTCTGGCCAACTTTTGGAAACTTGCACCAATTTGCCCTTGGAACCACTATTAACCATCCATCCACCCATTTCATTTTTCAGTTTTCAAATTTCAAATTATCTGTTTCTGCAAAATATTCTCTCTCTAAAAATCCTATTTTTCTCCATTTCTTCCGTCGCCGCCGTCGTACTTTCATTTTGCCGTCGCCGCCGTCGTACTTCATTCCGCCGCCGCATCGTCGTACTTCCATCCCTTCCGCTGCACCGTCTTCGTACTTCCAGTCCAGTCCGCCGCGCCGCCTTGAACTTTCACATTCTGTCGGCCATATTCCAGATCTGCCGTCGCACCAGATTCTTGTAGATCCCGTTGCCTTATTTCACAGCTTTCTCTCCGGAATCCATGGCGTCACATTCCAGATCTAATGTCCTGGATGGTGTTCGTCTTTGATCAACCGCATCCTGGTATGCCTTGGCACACCTGGTACGAAGGCAACGTATTCGTACCAGGTGTGACAAGGCATACCTCGCTTAGACTTAGCACACCTGGTACGAATGGTCTATATCCGTACTAGGTGTGGCAAGTCTAGGCGCGGTATGCCTTGGCACACCTGGTACGAATACGTTTTTGTACCAGGTGTGCCAAGGCATACCGCGCCTAGACTTGGCACACTTGGTACGAATGGTGTGTATTCGTACCAAGTGTTCCAAGTCTATGCGCGGTATGCCTTGGCATACCTGGTACGAATATGTTGTATTCGTACCAGGTATGCCAAGTCGCGACGCGCAGTGACGTGAAAAATGCAGGAAGAACACATATGCACGAAGAGGACAACAAGATCTGAAAAATATGACAAGAACATGACAGACTAGATCTAAAACATGACCGACTAGATCTAGAAAACTCAATTAAAACTAATACAGTAAAAATACCTCAAATAAATCACTATGGAGATGAAAGCTAAGCCGGAGAAGATGATCGGAAAAAGACTATAAGAGAAATAATAAACTGTTCGAAAAAGTGTACAAATAAATCAAATCGAAAAGACGATCAAGGAAGAAGACGCGGCGGCGGCGGCGGCAGACGAGAGGGAGTGGCGGTGGAGGAAGAGAGTACATGGAGAAAGAGACATGAGAGGAGAGAGAAAGTGAGAGTGAAGTGGGTGAAAGAAAGAGTACGGGGGAGAGAGAAAGTGAAAGTAGTTGTAAAGTGATGTGGATGACATTTAAGTCACTTCAACCCAAAGTTGGCCACAATTTATTAGAATAAAGTTGGTGGCCAACTATTAATTTCCACTAACTTAATTTACTAGTCAACATGATTAAATCAAAAAAGAATTTCATTTGTGCGTGTGTGTATATGAATCTGTAACGATCCAGCTTCCGGACTAACGGCTGACCCCACAAACCATCACGAGTCATTTCTAACGTGCTTTGTCCTCACTCAGATGCTTCCTGAGAAAACTTCCCAGGTGATCAACCATCATAGAATTACTCCAGATCAAGCACGCTTAACTTTAGAGTTCTTCCACAATTAGCACCAGAAAAGAAGATGCATCTTGATGGTATAAGTAGCCCAATCAATTCCTTTAAGCTCTCCTCGAATATGTCGTCCCATTCCGACATATTCTTGGAATCCCTCTCCTTCGGGTGTATTTCGGTTCGTTCCTACTCCCTCCACTTTGAAGTCTTATCGGAGCCACTCCTTGTTCGTGCCTCTGCATCGGCAATCACTCCGTACTTCTATCCCGGGCGTCACAGGCCCACTAGCTTCCGCTTGGTTCGTCCCCAAACCATACATTTTCGGCTCTGATACCATCTGTATACATTTTCTTTTCTGTTGCTCATTGTGGAAGAACTCCAAGGTTAAGCGTACTTGACCTGGAGCAATTCTATGATGGGTGACTTCATGGAAAGTTTTATCAGGAAGCGTGCGAGTAAGGACAAAGCACGCTAGAAAGGACTCGTGATAGTTTGTGGGACCATCCGTCAGTTCGGAAGCCGGATCGTTACAGAATCTTTTAGATATTAATCTAAAATATCTTTTGACATGGACTAGGTCAAAAGAGCGAGCATGGTTAGACCCAGTTCCAAAAAAGAGCATGAAAGGGTCTAGCTCTCGAATATAACACAAATCAAGAGTTAGGTCAATCTAACACCTCCTAAGTATTAAAATACTTCCCCCGTTCTATAATAAGTGGGACAATTTTCTTTTTGATTTGTCCCACCTTATTGACCCATTTCTTTATATGAAAACCACCTCATTTCACATAAAGGTGTGAGCTCCACTACTTCTCCTTTAAATTACTCCATTATATATATATCTTTAGTTCTTGTATCCAAAAAAAATGTCTCACTTATTGTGGGACTTGTGGGAGAGAGGGAGTATTAATTAGCTGAGGACAAAAGAAAAGCAAAATAGGGGAGAAATCTAGAAAGGAGAGCCGTGAAACCAGTGAACCCCATATCTTCTAAGGCTTTTGCTCTATATCCTATCCGAAACAGAATAATCATCAGCACAAAAAAAAATTGAGAAATTATTTCCAGTATATATAAATATGTATGTGTATGGATGTATGTATGTTTATATAAATATATATATCAGATGCCTACATTATACATTTCCAATGATGCAATACCTCTATGTTTTCATAACGTGTCTCTTTTCATTTACAAAGGTTAAAGGTTCACTAATAACAGGAGCACGGTTAGGATTTTAAGGATGAAGAGACGAGATTATATTTATATATTTAGGAACAAATTATTGGACAACTTTGAATAGATTTATGTATTTAAGAAGTTGGGGACGAAATGCAAAATACAATCTCAATATATATAGAAATAAATAAATAATTAATTAAAATTTGCCACTTAGAGATGGATGGCCCTAATGATATTATGTGTACCTATTTGTAGCGATAACGAGATAAAGAACCATTCTATAACAAGTGCAAACTTTTGGTTCTAATTTTTTTTTTTAGTTTTTTTATGGCTAATATATGTATATTTTTGGTTAAACCAAACAAGAAAGGTAGAAATGCAAACAAGATTGGCCAAACCTTGTCAGATAAGGTAAATGTTTTGGTGACAAATCTCGTAAAATGGATCGCGAGAGACTTACATGAAAAGTAGAAAGCGAAATGTAGCCAAAGACAACTTGCCGGCCAACGAGCTATCTTCTCCGGTAGGACGTCGTCATACCGGCCGGCAAGTCATCCTTGGCTGCAATCCACCACTCTCTACTTATCCATGAAAGTATCTTGGATTGGAGATTTTTTTTTTTTTTTTTGAGGAAACTTGGATGGAGATATTAATTGCATGAAATGTAGAGAAAAATGTGCACATATATAAATGCGGTTTCGGTAAATAGTAAGGTTTGCAAGTGGCATGGATATACATTCCCTTATTCCACGTAATGATAATGGTGAAATCTCATTTTTGCATGAAATGAAATCTATCTGTTATCTGTTTGACAGAATGATGGAATTCAACCAATTTGCAAGTTAAGGCAGAAAATAAAGGCAAGTGAGTGTGGATGAGCAAAAAGCAGCCAAAATTCTGAAAATTCCAGCTTATCTTTAATCAAGTGTGAGTGTATATATGGTAGTGGTGTCGTCACTTTATTTGCACAAAGTTGGAAGGCGTAGACCCTACTTGCTAATATTGTTAAAAAAAGCTGCAGACTACTCCCTCAGTCATTCTTTTATCTGGAAAATTCTATTATGGGGTACATTATATTAATAAAACATTGTTATGTGAGACATGTACAATCCTACTAGAATTTTCCCTTTTATTTCATATACAATATAGTAGATAAAATAATTTCTTTAATTATTACAAGAAAAATTGAAAAAGTAATTTTTTTTGTCTTAAGTTAAAGGATTATAAATATAATTTTTGCATAAAAAACTGTGATATGACACTTATTTAGACAAGAATTTAGGCGACTTGTGATACTTATTCGGGTTTTGGGTATGAATGTATACATATATGAGTAAAAATGTGAAATAACCACTATGAATATTGGAAAATAAAAGTTGTCAAAAATTTAAATTTAACATAAATTCTATCGGACTTTGAGATAATTTTATTCTTATCCTCCTTTACAGTTAAATTTCTCTCTCCTCTCTCTCGTCCTTTCTCTTGCGCTAAAATTCTAACCTCCACCTCTCTACCGCCTTGGATCATACATCGCAACGGCGCCGATACTGAAATTAGATCCAAAAATTCTAGCGACGGCGCTGCCTCACAAAACGCTGATCTCAGTTACAAAACCTTAATTAGATCTGGTCCCGATTCAGATGCCAAAACATATATCCGACGATCGTGCTGTTACAGCAAAGCAAAAATCTAGATCTAATAACAGTGGTGCTGGTTTAGAAAATAGAGAGCCAAAATCGTGGTGAGATTGGTACTAAATGTATTCATTCGTACCACTCGTACTAACTTATGATGCGCCACTAATTGGTACAAACAGAACGAGTGAGTTCATTTGTACCAATGAGTTCATTTGTACCACTCGTACCAAGTTATGGTGCGCCACTAATTGATATGAACGGGACAAATGATTTCATTCGTACCACTCGTGTCAAGTCATGATGCGCCACTAATTGATACGAACAGAACGAATGACCAAAAAGAAATTATAGTATATAATGTAGGATCGTAGGTGTGAAGTAACTAATTAGTCCACATGCATTGAGAACATATAATAAAAAAAAATGTCAAGGGAAATAAAAAACGATAGCTAGTTTTATCCATAAAAAATCATCGATGTTACCATGGAAAAAGGTATGTATTCTTTTATGACGAAAATGTGAGAATCATTGATTTCTAGATCTATTGGTTTTCTAATTAAAATTGTAGAAAACTACAACTAAGTTTACACAACTTTCTCGTTGCGAATGGATGGCACTCTATGGATGGCACTCTATGTAGATGACAATCTATTTATGCCGATTTTTTTTAGGGTTATTTATGTCGATTTATTATGGAATTGATGAATAAGTAACTTTTCTAAGGTTGTGTTTACTTTGAAGGTACGGGAAAAAAAAATTCCCTTTAAATCTCTTATTTTTTATCTCTCTTTTTCTATAGATTAGAATTTCATCTTTTCTTATTCCTTGTTTTCACTCCAATGAAGGAAAATATTATCATAATCAAGTGAAAAGAATGAATAAAAAATGATGAAATTCCAATTTATAGAAAAATAAAAATAAAAAATGAAAAATTTAAAACTAATTTTTTTTTCCCTCATTTTTCCTTAATTTTATTATGTGGCGCAATGCATTACTAGGCAACGACCCCACAACCGTAGGATAAAAAAGAGGAGGTCGGTCGGCCACAATTTTATCAGCTTTGAGCAGTAGGGTCCACGCAATTTATTAACTTTGTCGATCTTTATATATTAGGAACAATTTATTAGCTTTATGGATACTTATATTTTGAATAGGATTTACTGATTGACAAGTATATATTTATAGCCACACATACAAATATTAATCATGAATATATCAGCAGCTTTCTCTTTTGATACTGTCCGTAAAAATATGTACTACTCGAAACAGCAACCCAATAATGGCACCCCATACATGCTTTCTATTTCTGTCTTCCTACAATCATGTGCTTTCCACCGAAGTTGTTTGTGGGCTGCTTTGCGCTTTTGATCTTTTCAATGATAAACTTGATTTACTTGATTCATTTGAATCTACAGATGAGGGAAGTAACTATTCCCTCCGTGATTGTCTAATAGTAAAGTGTATATTCTTGTTATTAAAGATCATGAATTTTTATCAATATTTTATAAATTAAACCTGTCGTATTAGATTTTTATACTACAATTTATTTAAAATTTTAAAAATCAAATCGAAGTTTGAACCCACAAGACCTTCATGTTACGGTTCAACTAGCCTAATTTTGCCAGTTCAAATTAGTTTTGGAGGTCTAATCCTTGATCGGTACTAGCCGCATTCTAAGTTCAGTTGGGTAAACAAGTCGGTTCAATCTGATTTTTTTTTATTTTTTTTAGGAGGGTCCAATCTGATTTTTAAAACAATTAATTTACACCTCTTTTGTTCGATTCGCAGGCTATTTCACTTAAACAGTGGTTTACCCAGTGCACACGTTGCGCTCCTAGAAAGATAAATAAATGAATTATTCGTAAATGTAATGTGATGTCTTCAAAATTATAATATTAAGAGCCGGCACTCTGGTACAACGGTTGTACCAGTAAGACCAGGTCTAAACTGACCAGGAAATAATTACCCTATAAAGAGAGATAAGCCGCAGAATTGAATATTAACTAGTGGCGTAGCCTATTGGTTTAACATCTCCCTTTTTCAATTGTTGGTGCAGATTTGAGTCCCCTTCGTAGCAAACCAAAATATTTTTTGCTTTCTTTTCACATTCATCCTTCTAAACATATATTTTTATTTAAATAAATTATTTGAATTAATATCTATTTTTCTTACTTTTTACTTTCTTCTTTTTAGAAATTTGTTTATTATTTAAATAAATTATTTGATGTAATATTTATTTTATATTTAACATATCCTAATTGACCTTAATCTTCTAATTGGAATTTATTAATAATTAAAAATAAAATATTCAAAATAAAATAAAATAACAATTGTCACTTATTTATTCATGATGAACTATCACTTTTATTGAAAAGAATAAACATTTTAATTTATTGAAAATTGTCGCCTTTGATATTATACCCACTCCATCCCTAAATGAAATTAAATTCATTTTTAAAAGTAATATTAGTCGGGATAAAAAGTAACAATTGCCATAAAAAAGTAATATTTTTTAGGACTATCACTTTTGCAATAATATTGTATATATTAAAACTGTTACTTTCATTCATTAAAACTATAATTTTGCTAGAATATTGTATATATTATCTATTTTATCAAAAAAAAATTGTCAAAATAGAAAGAGAAATAAGTGTCATTTTCATCCATTAAAACTATCACTTTCATTCATTAAGATTATGACTTTTGTAATTAATATTATTGTATCTATTTCATCAAAAAATATAAATAAAAAGGGAAATAAGTGTCACTTGCATCCATTAAAACTATCAGTACTTTCATTTATTAGGACTGTCACTTTTACAATAATATTATACTATATGTTATCTATTTCATCAAACTCTCACTTTTATCTAATAAAATTGACACTTAAGAAAAACAATTATGAAAAATAATGAAAAAGAAAAAGAAAAGAAAGAAAAAAAATTAAGGAAATATTGAAAAAGAAAAGAAAATAGAGGGAAAAAATAAAAGAAATAGAGGAAAACAAGAAAAATAGGAAAATAAGGGATTAATAAATAATTTTAAATTTATAAATTTTAATTGGGAAAAATTAAGCAAAAGGAAAAGGAAAAAAAAGAAATAGTAAAAATAAAGATTTAAGAAAAAACAATTAAACAAAAGAAAGAAAAAATAATTAAAACAAAGAAACAAAAAACAGGTGAAAATAAAAAACGAAAGAAAAGAAACCCAAAAAAAAAAGAAGAAAAAACCAAGAAAAAATAAAGAAATAAAAAAACAAAAAGAAAATAGGAAAAAAAGAAAGAAAAAGGAATGGAAAAAAGAAAAGAAAGAAAAAAGAATTAGGAAAAAGAATGAAAAAAGAAAAGAAATAGAGGGGAAAAAAGAAAAATAGAAAAATAAGCGATTAATAAATAATTTTAAATTTATAAATTTTAATTGGGAATAATTAAGCAAAAAGAAAAGGAAAAAAGAAATAGTAAAAATAATGATTTAAGAAAAAACAATTAAACAAAAGAAAGAAAAGATAACTAAAAGAAAGAAACAAAAAAAAACCCCAAAAAAAAACAAGAAAAAAACTGTCACAACCCCAAATCCCGAGAGATGGCTAAGATGGGGTACAACTAAGGGTTGAAATTAAGAAGTGGGGAAGAAAGGGGGATTAATGAATACACGAAGAATAAATATTAAACCATTGAAGAAATACGTAGGAATGTATTTTAATTATTTAAAGTGAGACAATCTCGAAAAATTCTTGTCACAGAAGTTTAGTAGTTTTGGGATTTCAAGTACATATTTCTTAACATAATATTATATATAAAGTCAAAATGTCTTGCAGCGGAAAAAGACGTGGTTTGCTTTGTCCCGCTCAGCTGCGTCTCCTGATGTGACCTTTGCTGTGCTGACTTCTGTTCAGCTGACTTCGGTTTCTCAGCTGTGCTGACTTCTTAGCTAGGTTTTGCTCAGTTAGGTTTTGGTATCAAATCAAAACTTAGAATTTTCCCAACAATTTTTCCCTTTTTGATGATGCCAAAAACCTAACTGAGAGAAAATTTTCAGCTAGCTAAGTCTTCATTTTGTCATCTTCATCTTCAATTTTGACTGATTTTCTCTCGTTATCTTCCCCTTTTTTGGCATGATCAACAAAGGAGTTTGTGAAGACGATGACTGACTCATGCAGCTTGAGGCTGATTTTGTCCTGCAGTAGGAAAACAAAGTTGATATACGTTAGTAAAGATAATTGAAATTCATACGTGTCAGCTGGTCGTAGTAGCCAGCTGATACCACGACTGTCCTCTTCTGAACTGAGTGTCTGAAGAATTTGAACTGGATTTCCCCCTCAGCTGAGTGTGTCCTTTGAATTCTAGAGAGTGTAGTTCAGCTGAACTTGATTCCCCTTCAGTTGGATGAATCTTGAGCTCCTCTTAGCTTGTCCAGCTGAGTTTGATTCTCCCTCATCTCAATAAATCTTCTTCCTTCACTCATCTTCATCTGGATTTAGCAATCCAAGTAATCCACACAACTTCTTGAATCTTGCTTCCACGAACGGCTTGGTGAGGATATCAGCACGCTGAACTTCTGTGTGAATTTTTTCAACAATGACGTCTTTCTTCTCGACGTGATCTCTTATGAAATGATGTCGCACATCAACGTGTTTACATCTCGTTTAAAGAACTAGATTTTCTGAGATAGCAATTGCGCTTGAACTATCACAGAAGATTGGAACCTGACCAGTTTTAACATCATAATCATCTAGTTGGTGCTTTAGCCAGAGAATTTGTGAGCAACAGCTTCCAGCTGTCATATACTCTGCTTCAGTTGTTGAGGTGGCGACGCAAGTTTGTTTCTTTGAAAACCAAGAGATCAGCTTGCTTCATAGGACTGGCATATTCCTGACGTCGATTTCCGGTCCAGACGATCTCCAGCAAAATCTGAGTCTGAGTATCCAGTCAGCTCCAAGTTATCTTCAGCCGGATACTACAGCCAAACGTTCTGAGTGTCCTTCAGATATTTGAGAATATTCTTTACTGCTTGCATGTGTGCTTCCTTAGGTTCAACTTGAAATCTTGCGCACTCTCCAACTGCGTAAGCAATGTCTGGGCGGCTGGCTGTGAGATACAGCATGGAACCAATTATCCCTTTGTATTTGCTGGGATCTACAGATTTTCCTTCGGCACCTGGTTCAATCTTCCAGTTGGTGTTCATTGGGATCTTCACTGATCGGCTGGACTGAACTCCGTATTTTGTAATCAAGTCTTTTACATATTTGGACTAATTTATAAAGATGCCTTCAGCTGATTGCTTGACTTGAAGTCCGAGAAATAAACTCATTTCTCCCATCATGGACATCTAGAACTGGCTTGACATCATTTCACCGAAATGCTTGCATAAATATGCTGATCTTGATCCAAAAATAATGTTATCTACGTAGATTTGAACAACTAGGATGTCGTCACCAAATTTGATGGTGAATAGTGTTCGATCCACTTAACCATTCTTGAATCCTCGTGACACCAGAAATCCTGACAAAGTGTCATACCAAGCTCGAGGAGCTTGCTTCAGTCCATAAAGCGCTTTTTTTAGCTAATACACTTTGTTTCCTTCAACTTCAAATCCGGGTTGTTGTTCTACGTAGACGTCTTCTTTGATTTCTCCATTGAGGAATGCACTCTTCACATCCATTTGGAAAACTTTGAACTTGTGGTAAGCTGCATACGCGAGAAATAATCTTATCGCTTCCAGTCGAGCTACTGGAGCGAATGACTCTTCAAAGTCAATTCCTTCCTGCTGGGTATAGCCCTTGGCGACCAAACGAGCTTTGTTTCTGATAATTACTCCAATATTATTCGGCTTGTTCTTGAAAATCCATTTAAGTCCAATGACTTTGACAGCTTATGGTCTATCGACCAATTCCCAGACGCAGTTTCTGAGAAATTCATTTAGGTCTTCTTGCATGGCGTTCGTCCAGGGCGCACTTCTTAATGCTTCCAGTATTGTCTGAGACTCTGGGACTTGAGCTACATAGCACGCCATGAGAGTTGTCTCTTCATCATATAAGGTCAACTCTAGCTCTACTGAGAGTTGAGCATCATCAGCTGCTTCTTAAGGATTTAGTGGGGGATTCTGAGCAGTTGAGCTTCTTATCCTGACTCTATCAGATGGATCTCATATGATTGCTGAAGCTGGGTGATCTTCAATCCATCTTTGTCTTCTTCGAATTTCTTCTTCCAAATCATTGATGCTTGAAATTGCAAGATCACATCTTGCCAGAAGTTATTCTGGAGTCAAGTGTTGAGGTCGAGACTCAGCTTGATTTGGACTTGGACTTGATTCTCTTTGAGGCGTGAATTGGTTGAACACAACTGAAGAGGGATTACGGAAATCAGCTAGGTCTGGATTTCCAGCTGGTGGCGTTCCCCCTTGATTTGACCTTGGGGTTCCCCCTTGATTTTCAGCTGGTTGCGCCTCTACTTGATTGATTTGTGGTTCTTCTGGCTCGTCATCCTAAATTAATGGTTATGCCAGATTTCTGATTCGAGTTTCCTGAGATCTTGTTTGAGCTGGAGTTGAGCTTGAAATTAGAGTTGTGTTTCTCTGCTTGATTTGATCTCTGTACTCGAATGATGTTTCATCAAACGTGACATGGAAAGTCACTTCGACTGTCTGTGTTCTCCGGTTGAACACTTTGTAGGCTTTGCTCACAGTTGACTATCCAAGAAATACTCATCTATCTGTCTTCAAGTCGAACGTCTTCAGCTGGGTTTCCCCATTATTCAAGATGTGGCATTTCGATCCGAAAATCTTGAAGTACCCAATATAGGGTTTTCTATTGTTTCACAGCTCGTAGGGAGTTTTTTCTTGTCTAGAAGTGAGTAGTGAGCGATTCTGAGTGAAGCATGTTGTGTTCACAGCTTCAGCCCAAAACTTCTTGGGGATGGCTGAGCTGGCTAGCATTGAAGTAGTTGCTTCTTTGAGTGTCCGGTTCCTCCTCTCAGCTACATGTTCTGCTGGCTGTATGTACAGCTGAGGTCTAATGCTGAACTCCGTGCTTTTCACAATACTCATATATAGTTTCATTAGAAACTTTGTTCCTCGATCTAATCGGATTGTCATGATCTTGCACTCCTTCTGAGTTGTCAGCCGTTTCAACAGGGCATGCAGCTTCGATCTTATCTCGCTCTTCTGATACAGGAATGATACACATGTGAATCTGAAATAGTCATCCACAACTACCAGAGTATATTTTCTTTCATTGAAGCTTGCTGGAGTCACAGGACCAAAAAGATCCATGTGAAGGAGTTTGAAAACTATGTCAGTCGATGGGGTCAGCTTGAGTGGAAATGATATCTTAGTTTGATTTACTTGCTGACATGCGCTGAGACATGGCTCTTGTCAAATATTTGATCTGGAATCCCGTCTACAAGCTGGTTCATAGCCAATTTGTTGATTGTCTTGAAATTGAGATGGTTCAGCCGTCTGTGCCACAGCCAGCTGACTTCATTACTGCTCTTCAAAACAAGACATGTGTCTGGAGGGCTGCTGTTCCAGTCAGCAAAATATATATTTGCTTCTCTCTTCTCTCTCAGTAGCACCTACTTGGTTTCCCTGTTCTTCACTGTGCATCCATGTACATCAAACTTGACAGAAAAACCATTGTCGTATAATTGGCTAATAGAAAGCAGGTTATGTTGCAATCCATCTACATATGAAACATTTGAAATTTTAACATTTTGGGTTTCAAATGTACCATAACATTTGGTTTGACCTTTGGAGTTGTCACCAAATGTTACTTGTGGGCCTGGGCGCTCAACATATTCCTGGAGTAGATGCTTGAGGTGTGTCATATATTTAGAGCATCTGTTGTCCATGTACCACATTGTCCTCATTGATTCCTCAATTATGCACCGTTCCCTTGCAATATGTTACAACCAAGTTTTAGGTCCTCAGTTTTAATTGGGTCCTTGGTTGTTAGTTAGAGATCCTTTGATGACCCAGATCTGCTGAATGACTCTGATTGAGTCATTTGAGCTGATTATCCTTCCAGTTGTATCTACGAACACATTCTTTGTGTTCTTTGGCTGTCTCAGCTGGCTTGGTCTGGGTTGGTCTGGGTTTCTCTAATCTTCCAGCTTGACTCCTTCTCTGCTGGAACTCCGATCTTTTCTTGTTTCCAGCTGTGTGTGCAGCTGAGACATTTCTCCTGAGCTGTCTAGCTTAATGTCTTGGCTGGAAATTGTAGTCCAACTGGTAATCATATGGTTGATATTCAGCTGGCTGCCTTTGATGCTATCTGGGGTGATATCTGACGACTGCTTCGTGCCTATGCTGCTGATATCTAGGTTATCTAGCTTGATGTCTCATTTGCGATTAAGCACGATGTTGTTGTCTTGCCTGGGCTTGAGGTTGCCTCACAGCTTGCTTCCTCGGAGCAGGCTGTGTTTTCTGACTGTCAGTTGTGCGTCCAACAGCTTGGTTTTCTTTTTTCTTAACAAACGTTACTTTAGTTCCACTTGTGGAACCAACGTTTGTTACGTCTTTTGTTGTGCCGTATCCTAGTCCAGTTTTCAAAGCAGTTGGACGTTGCACACTGATGATTTCGTCCATTGTAGTTGAAGCTTTGATGAGCGCTATCATCTTAACAGTCAGTGCTGCTTCTAACTTCTTCAGTTCTGAAATCTCAGCTAACTTCTTTACAAATTCAGCTGTGACCTTGTTTAGGTCGTCCATCAGCTGTTTCTTCTCGTAATAAAATTCCTTCATCAGCTGATCTTGTTTCACTATCTTTTTCTTCAGTATACAATCTCCTTTTCGAGCTTGATGGCATCAGCTGCTTCTGAAGCCTTCTTCTTCTCTATCTCATGTTTCAGCTCGACGTTCTCACACATGGTGATTTCAAGAATCTCTTGTAGTTCCTTGAAGTCATTCATTACTTTCTCTACCATATTACAATTAGCTGTACCTTCTGATTCTGACACCTGCGTAGAGTGTTCGTATGATGGTGAGGGATTAGATACGACTAGGGTTTTTGAAGTTACCTCATCATCATCAAGGTCGTCCATCTGGCCCATGAAGCAAGTATCCCAGTCTTGCTCGTCGTATGCCATGAATGTATCTTCCTCTAAGTCGGAGAAAGGCATGTCAACTTCCATTTTGCTTTACTCAGACTCTTCGTCAGCTACATATGCTCGACTTTTGTCAGTGGCCTTGGCTTTTAGAATATCTCTGTCTCTCTTTGACAGCTTGGGACATTCTTGTCTGAAATGTCCGGGCTCATTGCAGTTGAAGCAACCTTCTTCTGTCCTTCTTGATGACTTAGCTAACTTTCTGTCAGCCTTGGCGTACTTGTTTCTGTAGGACTTGGCAAACTTCTTGTATTTGCCCTTGCTGGTAATAAGTCTGTTGAAGTTCTTCACCAGCATTGCTATTTCCTCGAGCAGCTCCTCCTTGCTCATATCATTCTTGTCCTGTGTGAGGACTTTTTAGAGTTGGCTCTGAAACTACCTCCTTGGGGGTTGGTGTCAGCTCTCCATTCCGCTGGCTTGAAGATTCTTCAATTATGATCTTCGAGTTGTACTCATTTGCTTTGAGGATGGAGAAGAGGCTTTCTGACTTGAGCTCACTCAAGTCGTTTCTACTTTGATGGACCACTTTGTAGGTGCTCCATTCCGTTGAGAGTGCGGAGAGAACTTTCAAGTTCTTCTCCCGCTGGGTGTACTTTCCAGTCCTTATCGTCTCGATCTCGATGATTATGCTAGAGAACCTGAGCTCCATTTGTCCAATGGACTCGTTGGGCAGCTGCTTGAAGTTGTCAAACTTCTGGCATGCGGTTGTGAACTTGTTCTCTTTAATCTCTTCAGAACCCTCGCACAGCTTGGCTAGGATTTCCCACATCTCATTCGTTGTCTCACAGTTAATAATTTTGCTCAGATATGCATTTATAATTGTGGAGGAGATGGTATTCCTTGCAAAGCTATCCAGACCAGCTTGTTTTCTTTCCTTTGAGGTATACTCATACTTAGGCTTGATGATGCGTTGATATACGGGATCTGCACCAGCTCCGGTGTTGGGAAAATTCTAAAAGTTTTGATTTGATACCAAAACCCAACTGTTCTAACTCTGAAGACGTCACTTCAAGTCAGTTTACCCAATCCTGCTCTGAATTCAAAAACCAACTCCAAAAGCAAAGATCCCGGTGTCAGAGAAAGTCAATATACCTCGACCAATGAGGGATTGACATCTCAGCATCCTAGAAATGCGAACCTAGGACCTGACATAATGATGAAGACAGGTGAAGATACGCTCAATGGTAGATCGACAGATCAGAGAGTAGGTGAGATTCAAACGGCTCTTCCAACGGCTAGTTTTGAATCTCTACCTATAAATACCAGTTTTCAACCTCAGAATCAGACACGAAAAACTCTCTACAAGCTTTCAACTTCTCTGAATCTCTCAAGCATTAAAAAGCTCTCAAGCAGTTATCTAACTCTTTGAAGAACACTTAATTTTTTAAGTGTATACTTTCAGAAACTGCTTTAGTTTTTCGTCTGATCAATAGGCAGAAATCATAGTAAATCCAAAGCCTAGATCTGAACGAGTTCATCTTCCAAAGTTCTTCATTGTAAGAACTCGTTCAAAGTTGGAAACCCAAACCCTTCTTTACCCAGAAAAGGTTAGGTCAAGGTTACGCCTTCTCGAAGCGCGAAATTTGAGTGTAAGGTTTTTCAGTACCCGGAAACTGAAAAGATATAGGCTTCTATAATGCCCGTAAACTGTTAGAACACAGCTCGAGTTAGAGCTGCGAAGTTGCTTGGTACTCATAAACCAAGTGGAAATCCTTAGTGGATTTACCAGTTAAAATCTGGTCGTGGACGTAGGAGTTGTCTCTCCGAACCACGTTAAAATTCAGAGTTCTTTATTGCTTTATTTTTTCTCTGCATTTTATATAGTTAAAGAACTAACCGCATTAGCACAACACAAGTTTTCAAGCTTAAAAGTTCTCTGGCTGTGTGACCCAGCCAGCTGCATTATTTTCAAAACTGCTTAATTGAAAACTGAAACTAAGTTTTTTGAGATCTTGTAAAGGGAACGAGCTAAGTTTTTCTTTCCACCACATTCCGCACAGCCAGCTGAGTTATCAGTCCAGCTGACCACCTTCTTTAGAAGTCAGCTGAATTCATAACTGAGCTCTCACTCAACTCTGTTTTAATTTGTTAAAAGTTTTCAAAAATCCCTCTTCGGTGTATTCATCATCCTCTACACAAAAGACCTCGTTCCGGGACCATCAATTGGTATCAGAGCAGAGGTTCAAAAGACCGCTGTTTCTGAATCAAGAGATTTGTCTTGAAACTCTATGTCAGTGGTCAACTGAACAGATCCGTTTTTCAGAAGAGCGAAAGCAAGCTGGATTAGACAGCTTCGCAATTCATCAACAGTCTCCAACGCCTACCTCAGTAAGATTATCAAGTGCGAGACAGCCAAAGAGATGTGGAAAACCCTAGCCAAGCTATGTGAAGGGTCAGAAGAGATCAAAGAAAACAAATACACAATAGCTTGCCAAAAATTCGACAACTTCAAGCAGCTAGCCAACGAGTCCATCGAAGAGATGGAGCTAAGGTTCTCAAACATATTCGTCGAGATAGAGACAATCAGGACTGGGAAGTATACCCAGCGGGAAAAGAATTTAAAGGTTCTTTCAGCTCTTTCAGTTGAATGGAACACTTACAAAGTAGTTCACCAAAGTCGAAGTGACTTGGGTGATCTATCTACAGAAAGGTTGTTCTCACTCTTAAAGCCAACGAATACAACTTGAAGATCACCCAAGAAGAGTCTTCAAGCAGACAGAATGAAGGAGAACTGACCCCAGCTCCAAAAGAAATAGCGTTCAGAGCCAACTCTGAAAAGTCAGCTCATGTCAAGACAGCTGAGTCCTCCAAGAAGAAGAATGAAAAAAAGGATATGAGCAAAGAGGAGCTACTCGAAGCAATTGCCATGTTGGTGAAAAATTACAACAGACTCAATGTCAGGAAAGGCAAGTATAAGAAATTTGCCAAAACGTACAAAGATAAGTACACTACAGCTGATGAAAAATTAGCTGACACCTCAAAATGGACAGACGAAGGCTGCTTCAATTGCAAGGAGCCGGGGCATTACAAGCAGGATTATCCCAAACTGTCCAAGAAGGAAAAAGATCTTCTAAAAGCAAAGGCAGCTGACAGAAGAAGAGCATATATAGCAGATCAAGAGTCCGAGTGCAACAAAATAGATGATGACATGCCTTTTCTCAGACTCAGAGGAAGATGCACTTATGGCCCGTGATGATCAAGACTGGGATGCTTGCTTCATGGGACAGACAGACGGACTCGACGGTGATGAGGTAACTTCTAAAACTCAGGATGTATCTAACCCATCACCATCACACGAACACTCTACGCAGGTCTCTGAATCAGAAGGACAACCTGATTGGAATCTGGTGGAGAAATTCATGAATGACTTCAATGATCTACAAGAGATTCTTGATGTCATAATATGTGAAAATGCTGAGCTGAAGGTAGAACTGAAAAAGATAAAAGCATCAGAAGCAGCTGATGCTACACAGCTCAAAGGGGAAATAGTGTTGCTCAACGAAAAGATAGTCAAACAGGATCAGCTGATGAAGGAATTCTACTATGAGAAAAAGTAGCTGGTGGACGAATTGGAAAAATCCACAGCTGAGTCAGAAAGAAAGTCAGCTGAGATCTTGAAATTGAAAAGGTCAGAAGACACACTAACTACAAAGCTGGTAGCACTTATCAAAGCTACATCAACGATGGATGAAATAATTAGTGTGCAACGACCAGCAGCATTAAAGACGGGATTGGGTTATGATGGGTCTAAGGATTTAACAAATGTTGCAACTACAACTGGAACCAAAGTAACATTTGTGAAAGCAAAAGAGAATCCAACTCCAGCTACACAACAGACTGAGAAACAGAAAACAACAAGGTCCTAGAAGACAAGCTGTAAGGCAACCCCAGGCACAAATCAGACAACAACATTGGGTTCAGCCACAACGAAGAAATGACGCTGGACAACTTAGATACCAGCAATATCAGCAGCAAGTGGCAAGATATCAACCAAGATATCAGAGAAGATAACTAGCTGGATATCAGTCATATGATTACCAGCTGGATTATCAAGTCCAGCCGAGATACCAAGTTAGACAGCAGAGACAGAGACAAAGAAATGTCTCAGCTGTACACTCAGCTGGAAACCAAAAAAGAACTGAACAATCAAGAAATCAAGCTGGGAGACAACAGAGGTCAAGACCCAGCCAACAAAGTCAAACAAAGAACACAAAGAATGTGTTCATAGACACAGCTGGGAGAATTATCAGAACAAATGATCCAATCAGAGTCATCAAACAAATCTGGATCGTAAAGGGATCTCTAACTAACCCATAAGGACCCAATCACAACTGGGGACCTAAATTTTGATTTCTGTGACAGGCTACAAGGAAAAGACGCATCATAGAAGAGACGATGAGAATGCTGTGGTACATGGACAGCGGATGCTCAAAGCACATGACTCATCTGAAGCATCTACTCCAAGAATACGAAGAGCGGCCAGGCCCTCAAGTAACGTTTGGTGACAACTCCAAAGGTCTAACCAAAGGTTACGGTACATTTGAAACTAACAATGTTAAAATATCTAACATTTCATATTGCAAGGATTAAAACATAACTTGCTTTCCATTAGTCAATTCTGCGACAATGGTTTTTCTGTCAAGTTTGATGTACAGGGATGCACAGTGAAAAACAGGAAAACCAAGCAGGTATTACTGAGAGGGAAAAGAGAAGCAAACATATATTTTGCTGACTGGAACAGTAGCCCTCCAGACACATGTCTTGTATCGAAAAGTAGCAATGAAGTCAGCTGGCTGTGGAACAGACGGCTGAATAATCTCAACTTCAAGACAATCAACAAACTGGCTAGAAATCAGCTAATGGAATTCCAGATCAAGTTTATGACAAGAGTCATATTTGCAGCGCTTGTCAACAAGGAAAACAGACAAAGACTTCATTTTCTCTCAAGCCGACGCCCTCAACTGATCGAGTTCTTCAACTCCTTCACGTGGATCTTTTTGGTCCAGTAACACCAGCGAGTTTCAACGGTAGGAAATACACTCTGGTCGTAGTGGATGACTTCTCCAGATTTACATGGGTTTCATTCCTGTACCAAAAAAGCGAAACAAGATCCAAGCTGCCGGCCCTGCTGGAAAGATTGACAACTCAAAAGAAATGCAAAATTATCTCAATTAGATGAGACCAAGGAACTGAGTTTCTGAATGAAACTATATATGAATATTGTGAGAAGAACGGAGTACAACATCAAACCTCAGCTGCACGCACACCTCAGCAGAATGGTGTAGCTGAGAGGAGGAACAGAACACTCAAAGAAGCAGCTACTTCAATGTTATCAAGCTCAGCCATTCCAAAGAAATTCTGGGCTGAAGCAATCAACACAGCTTGCTTCACTCAGAATAGATCGCTACTTACATTCAGACAAGGAAAGACTCCGTACGAGCTATGGAATAACAGGAAACCCTTCATCGGGTACTTTAAGGTTTTCGGTTCAAAATGTCATATCCTAAACAATGGGAAAACCCCGCTGAAGACGTTCGACGCCAAAACTGACCGAGGAGTATTCCTAGGTTACTCAGCTGTAAGTAAAGCTTACAGAGTTTTTAACAGGTGAACGCAAACAGTCGATATGACTCCTCATGTCACCTTTGATGAAACATCTTTCGAATTCAGAGAGTCGATCAAACAAAGAAACATAGCTGGAACATCAAGCACCAATCCAGCTCAAACAAGATCTCAAGAAGTTCGAATCAGGAATCTTGCTGAACCACTGATTTGGGATGATGAATCAGGAGAATCTCAAGTCAATTCAGCAGAGGAAGTCAACCAGCTGAAAATCCAGAGGGAACCCCAGTATCAGACTAAGGGGGAATGCCGCCAGCTGAAAATCCAGACCCAGCTGACATCCCAGCTCCACCTTCAGCTGAGTTCACTCAATTCTCGCCTCAAGTACATTCTAATACAAATCCAAGTCATAACGAGTCTCAAAACATGACTCCAGAACATCTCCAAGTAAGACGAGACTTAGCAACATCTAGCATAAATGAGCTAGAGGAAGAGATTAGAAGAAGACGAAGATGGATCGAAGATCATCCAGCTTCAGCAATGATTGGAGAACCATCAGACAGAGTTAGAACAAGAAATTCAATTGCTCAGAACCCGTCATCAAATTCTCAAGAAGCAGCTAATGAAGCTCAAGTCTCAGTAGAGCTAAAACTGACCGTCTACGACGAAGACACAGCTCTCATGGCGTGTTATGTAGCTCAAGTTCCAGAGCCTCAAACAATTCTCGAAGCTTTAAAGAGCGTGCCCTGGACAAATGCTATGCAAGAAGAGCTGAATGAATTTCTCAGAAATTGTGTCTGGGAACTGGTCGATAGATCAGAAGGAGTCAAATGTCTATGATGGGAGAAATGAGTTTCTTCCTAGGACTTCAAGTCAAGCAATCAGCAGAAGGAATTTTCATAAATCAATCCAAGTACGTGAAAGACTTGATCGCCAAATATAGAATTCAATCCAGCAAAACGGTGAAGATTACTATGAATACCAATTGGAAGATTGAACCAGGAACCGAAGGAAAACCAGTGGATTCCAGCAAACACAGAGGGATAATTGGTTCCCTGCTATACCTAGCCGCCCAGATATAGCATTTGCAGTCGGAGTATTGCCAGATTTTAAGTTGATCCTAAGGAGGCACATATGCAAGCAGTAGAGAATATTCTCAAATATCTAAAGGGTACTCAGAACGTTGGGCTGTGGTATCCAGCTGAAGATAATTTGCAGCTGACTGGATACTCAGACTCGGACTTTGCTGAAGATCGATTAGAAAGAATTTCAACTTCAGGAACATGTCAGTTCCTAGGAAGCAAGTTGATATCATGGTTTTCAAATAAGCAGACGTGTGTCGCTACATCTACAACTGAAGCAGAGTATATGGCAGCTGGAAGCTGCTGCTCTCAAATTCTCTGGCTGAAGCATCAGCTGGATGACTATGAAGTGAAAACTGGTCAAGTTCCAATCTTCTGTGATAGCTCAAGTGCTATTGTAATATCTGAAAATCCAGTTCTTCACACAAGATGTAAACATGTAGACGTTCGACATCACTTCATCAGAGATCACGTGGAAAAGAAAGATGTCATTGTTGAGAAAATTCACACAGATATCCAACGAGCTGACATTTTAACAAAGCCACTAATGGAAGCAAGATTCAAAATGCTGTGTGGATTGCTTAATCCAGATGAAGAAACTTCATCCAACTGAGGGGGGAATAAGACTCAGCTGGATACCTTTGGGATATCAAGTTGGAAGAATCCAGACCTAGCCGGTTCGTGAACTCAATTCAAGAAGGGAAACCAGCTGAGGGGGATTCAATTTCAGCTGGATAATAAAACTGAAGGAGAAATTCAACATAAAGAAACACAGCCGAGGTATCAGCTGACTACAAAAATCAGCTGACAGGTTTGCAGACTTTCATTTATTTCCCTGAGGAATATGCTATTTAAGGATAAAATTATTTGAATTTAATTTAAATACCCAGACATTCCTAAGATGGATTGGTCAGTAAGCTATCCATCCAATTGAATCCCATGGCATTTAATGAAAAGCATGCATGGTACTGTAGCTCGGGAAAATCGAGGCAGAAGTCAGAACGTTTTGACTACCTCACTCGCGCGTGACCTACACTCTATTTACGCACGTCACTTGACGTGTTGCGCAAATCTCTCCCAGCCGTAGATCTTAAAGTCAAATGCCAAGATCTCAACCGTTCATCAAAATGGACAGTTGATATATATATATCAAAGATATGCAAATCGTCGCCATAGTTTCTATCGCTCATACTTATCACTGAAATTTTATATATCAGATTTTTGCCTATCTTTCTGTAAAATACTTTTCTCTTGTCTCTTTTAACTCATTAATATAGAAAAATATCATGGCACCAATGAAGATAACACCAGGAGCGAACTAGTCTGAGAATCTCATGTCAAAGCTTCATTTTGAGAGTTGCTTAACTCTCAAGAACTACCAGAACTCAGAGTTCCAGGAGGTGCTGGATCTCATCGAGAAAGCTGGCCTGCTGCAATGGGCGACTGCAAGACCGAAGAACATCTTCCGCCAGGAAGTGGCAGTCTTCCTGGAGATGACGAACCGAGAAGAACGTCTCCACTCCAATATCACTCTACATATCAAGGAAAAGACAGGGCATACAACTCCTTGGGATGTCGACATCAACATCAACCGGATGTTGAACAAGCTGTTTGGCCTAAAGACTCTTGGGGACCACTCCCTGGAAATCTACACCAGAGAAGAAATCCAGGCCAAACTGGACAAGATGCTGTTCAAACCGGAACCTTACTGGGCGAGCATGTCCAAGCTCCTGCTCAAGCCGAAGTACAGACTACTTCTGGATGTCACCCAGAAGTGCATCCTCGGTATCGTTGGATCTCAAGGAGAGATCAGCATACCCAAGCTGAAGCCAATGATAGCCATCCTCAGGAATGACCCTGTGGATTGGTTCTCCTACTTCATGGGAAAGTTGGAGAAAGAATCTAAAAAGATTCATTTTGAAGATGACAGCTTCACCCGGTACAGCTGCAGGGAGACAATCTATCAATGCACCAAAGTGGCGTGCATAATAGAAAACTACACTACCGGACGGCAAATCAAGTGGCACGACACAGAAGAGTTTCCTATGTCCAAAATTCTTTTTGAAAAGCAAAGTCAGCTCACTGACTTGTTGAAGAAAACAGTCCCTGAAGGAAAGAAGAAGATGCAGGAGGCAAAACAGTAGACTGTCTCTCCCTCTCAAGCAGGGAAAAGGAAGTAGCCGGAGGAAACACGGCCAACTGGATCTCTTCCTGGCAAAAAGAAGCTAAAATTCAAGGCAGCCAGCAAGCCAGCTGAGAAGCCAGCTGATAAGCCAGTTGGATCTGAATCCACTCCCACAGCCTCTTCAGTCCAAAAGAAGAAAACTGAGTTGAGATCAGTCGCTGAGGAGACAGCTCAGGATTCCTCCTACAGCTCAGATAATGGAAGGGAGTTCGTGATTGCATCACGAGAAGCTGAAGAACCACAGGTAGTGGTCCCTCACCCTGACCCAGAGGATGCTATTCCCCTTCGCCAAATTCTTCAAGCATCCTCACAGCCCGCTCCAGCTGATCTCGCATCAGCTAGAATTCCTCAACAACACTCTATTCTCCTTCCTCCTCAACAACACTCTCTTCTCCTTCCTCTTCAACAACACTCTCTTCTCCTTCCTCCTCATCCTCAGGTACCTCACCCAGATTCCTCTCCTACTTCTTCAGTACCTGAAACCGCCCAACTCCCACACACCCAATTTTCAGCACCCAGCTCACCTAAAGAGCCCCGTCCAGCTGACGCTCCTTTGCAGCTGGATGATGAAAACCAAGCTGAACCTTCTAGTCCCACTTCTTCTAAGGAAATTGAAATCCTCAGTACCAGAGTCGTTGCACGTGCTGCCACTATCATGAGGTTCGATGACCTCAGGCTTCAAGGAATAAAGAGCGCACTGCAACAATACCCTTCTCTTGCTTCGCTCCCCGCCGCATTAGTCGCCGTCAGAGACTTCAAATTTTATCTGGCTACCAAGATGGCTACTTGGTACGCAAATGAAAAACTTGTGGAGTTCTACTCCTTCGATAAGCTCAAAGCCGAAGAAGCAGCTCTGCAGGAGATCTTTGAATTTGGAAGTCTTCAGGATGCTTTCGTGCATCAAGACGAGCTAATCCAAATTCTCATCCAGAAGGCTGAACAAGATGAAGTACCACCTTCTGAGGAGGTCATCTCAAGAGCCAACTCTTACCTCCACACTCTCAGCTGGATTGTTCCAGTTGAGACTGCCAAGGAAGCTGTCCTTGCCGACACAACTGAGGCAATGTTGATTGAAGAAGAGCCAACTAATGCAACAGTTGAGCCAACCGAAACTGCCCTACAAAGTCCAATTGGCGATGACACTCGCTCACTGGTCGAGATCGATGCAGTAAAATCCAGCCAAGTCGAATCCGGGACCCAGATGGATCCTGATGTCGTGCTTTCTTATGCAATGAAGGACGAAATCGTCAAACAAGTTGAGGAAATCTTATTCCAGGATAGACTCAAATCAAATGTTGACACCCTTCTGCGCATCACAGCTGTAGAATGACAAGTCCATTGTAATGGACAGTCCATTGATGAAGTTCACAAATTTTCCCAGAATCTACAGGAAAGCACCAGTCAAGATCTCAAGCAATCTCTCGTTTCTCAATGAATTGATCAGACGAATCATCTAGAGAAGAGAGTCCCTGAGATCATTTCAAAACTCCAAGCTCCACTGGAAAACAGTGTCATCGACTTATCCAGCAAGTTGCAAGCTCTCCAACAGCAAACCCTCTCTGACATAACTGACATTCAAAAGTTGTTCAATCTCTACAAAGAACTGGACACTCAGTTCACAGCTGGAAGCCACAGCACAGATCAACCTCGTCACACCAGACAACTCAGCCAAGATTGCTGATATTGACAAAGCCCTGGCCCAGCTGAATGAGACAGTCGTCAACCTCTCCTCCACTCTTGTTGATAATGCCAAAAAGGGGGAAGGTAATGACAAGAGAAAAACATCAAGGGCGGGCAAAGGGAAAGTTGTAGCTGAAGATGAAATCCAAGTGATGCAGTCTGAGATTGATGAAGTTGTTGCTGAGCTGGAAGCAGAAGAACCAGCTGGACGGAGAGGAAAATGGAGCAAAATGATCATTCCTCTTGCCAAAGCTAGTGGAGCCACGCCAGAAGAAATCAATGATACTCAATGGCTCTGCAACTTTGTGAATCAACAAAAACAAGAGATGAAAATCTTTCAAGAACAACAAAAGAAGAAAGAAAGTTTGCTCAATGCCGAAGAAAAGAAGTAGAAGAAGTTTAGAGTAAACATAAGAGCAGCAAAGAAGAAGTCTCAGATACCAATGAACTGGAGAAGAATAGATGTATGGATCCCAGAAGAGTTAAACGACGACTGGGAACATACAAAATTTGAGTTCATAAAACTGAAATATTTTTGCTCTCAAGCTCGCCCTGATGACAATAACTCTTTGTCTAGGCTCTGAACTCTGAATTTAATCTTCTGCTGAAATTTCTTATCGTTTTTTTTACCCACTTTCTCATTAAGGGGAAAGTAGGTTGTTTTTCTCAGTTAGGTTTTGGCATCATCAAAAAGGGGAAAATTGTTGGGAAAATTCTAAAAGTTTTGATTTGATACCAAAACCCAATTGTTCTCCAACCTAGTAGATGAATGTGCAAACCTAAGTTATGTTTACCAACTCGCTTGTTTGAGCTTTAGATTTTCTAACTTTACAGGTAAGGAAGCTGAAGACGGCAGAAGACCCAGCTGAGTAATCAGCTGGACCCAAAGTCAGCTGAAAGGTTTTTCAGCTGAACGGAGTTCAAAGACTGAGCTGAGTCAGACTGACTCTCAAGTAAAGAAGATTGGATCCAGTCAAGAAGATCCGACGGAGCAGAGTAAATTGAGCTGACTCAAGTCTAAGAGAGTCAGCTGAGCAGACAAAGGGGAACTAACTCTGAAGACGTCACTTCAAGTCAGTTTACCCAATCCTGCTCTGAATTCAAAAACCAGCTCCAAAGGCAAAGATCCCGGTGTCAGAGGAAGTCAATATACCTCGACCAATGAGGGATTGACATCTCAGCATCCTAGAAAGGCGAACCTAGGACCTGACACAATGATGAAGACAGGTGAAGATACACTCAATGGCAGATCGACAGATCAGAGAGTAGGTGAGATTCAAACGGCTCTTCCAACGGCTAGTTTTGAATCTCTACCTATAAATACCAGTCTTCAACCTCAGAATCAGACACGAAAAACTCTCTACAAGCTTTCAACTTCTCTGAATCTCTCCAGAATTAAAAAGCTCTCAAGCAGTTATCTAACTCTTTGAAGATCATAGTAAATCCAAAGCCTAGATCTGAACGAGTTCATCTTCCAAAGTTCTTTATTGTAAGAACTCGTTCAAAGTTGGAAACCCAAACCCTTCTTTACCCAGAAAAGGTTAGGTCAAGGTAACGTCTTCTCGAAGTGCGAAATTCGAGTGTAAGGTTTTTCAGTACCCGGAAACTGAAAAGATATAGGCTTCTACAGTGCCCGTAAACTGTTAGAATACAGCTCGAGTTAGAGCTGCGAAGTTGCTTGGTACTCGTAAACCAAGTGAAAATCCTTAGTGGATTTACCAGTTAAAATTGAAACTAAGTTTTTCTGAGATCTTGTAAAGGGAACGAGCTAAGTTTTTCTTTCCACCACATTCCGCACATCCAGCTGAGTTATCAGTCCAGCTGACCACCTTCTTTAGAAGTCAGCTGAATTCATAACTGAGCTCTCACTCAACTCTGTTTTAATTTGTTAAAAGTTTTCAAAAATCCCTCTTCGGTGTATTCACCCCCTCCTCCACACCGAAGACCTCGTTCCGGGACCATCATCCGGGAACAATCTCAGTTCCTGTCTTGTAGATAATGATTGGCCCTTCTGTGATCACGTCCCACATCATATCGTGATGTGCACACATGAAGCTTTTTACTCTGAACTTCTATATAACATAATCATCCACCGAGAATGTGAAAAAATTCTTGCTAAAATAAGAATCCATGGAAATATGTGTAGTATGTAATAAGATGAGCTTTTAAAAAAAATTTGTTTAGTTGACCACTGACATAATGCACAAGACAGATCTTGTGTAATAGATACAACGGTCTTTTGAACCACTGCTCTGATACCACTTGACGGTCCTGAGATGGATACCTTAGTGTAGAGAGATGAAGGGGTGAATACACCAAGGTTAAAAACTTTTCCAATTAAAACTCTTTTGAGTGAGCTGGCTGTGTTCTACTAATCTGGAAGACAACTGGGTAAACACAGCTGGCTGTGTGTGCGGAAGTTGGTAAGTTTTAGGAAAGTCCGTCTGTTACTTTAAATATATTGTAAAACTTTGTTTCTCTTTTCTAATAGTCAGTTTATGCAACTTGAAAGATATGCTTATGAGGGATCAGCTGGATGTATAAATAAAGCATTAAAGAGACAAAGCAATTCAACGTGGTTCGGAGAAACCCTCCTACGTCCATGACCAGATTCACTCTGGTAATCTACTAAAGGATACCACTGACTTACGCGCACTCAGCAAGCATTGCAGCTCAGTTCCTCGAGCTGGATACAGATTTACACGTACTGTATCAAAATGTCCTCAGCATAAACCAGAGCCTTCACCTTCAGTTTACAGGTACTGAAGAACCTGACTTATAGTTTGCGGGTACTACAAAACCTGACTTACAGTTTGCGGGTACTATAAAAACCTAACAGCTCGAATTCCATGCTTCCAACATGCGTATCTTAACCTAACCTTTTCTGGGTAGAAGGGTTTGGGTTTGGGGTTTTCCAACTATGAACAAGTTCTTACAATGAAGAACAAATGAGTATGATGAACTCATTCAAACTAGGCTTAGGATATATATATGAAGATCTGCCTAGGCCTGAATAAGTATGAACAACTAAGAATACGGCTGACTAGGTGTTCTTGAGAGATTTGGCTCTTAAAAGAGTTGTTCGTTTATCTGTGGGCTCTTTGATTTCTTCAGTAGTTTGTCCCGCCCATCTTCAATGGCGGAGGTGATATTTATAGCTGGAGATTCAAACTTGCCGTTGGAAATGAGCCGTTTGAATCTCACCTACTCTTTTTTACTTTTGGACCTGCATCTGCAGAGGCTATTCCTCCTCTGATTGGTCCACATCAGATGAAATCTTCTGACACCGGATCTTATCTCGGAACTGGTCTTCATCTTCGAGATGCTGAGAGTCTGCAGTGTCTCAACTTGAGCTGTGTCTTCAACCTGCTATGTCTTGGACCTGAGCTGTGTCTTCAACCTGAGATGTGTCATCGACACTGAGCTGGATTTACGTCACTGAGCTGGGTTTGCGGAAAATACTAAGCTGGGTTTCCGTCACTGAGCTGGGTCTTCGACACTAAGCTGGCTTTCCATCACTGAGCTGGGTTTCGGCACTGCTGGGTCTTTGACTCTGCTTGGTTTGAGGACTTGGCATATTTTCTCTTTCTCCAGCTGAGCTCCGCTCAGCTGCGTCTCCTGCTGTGACCTTTGTTTTGCTGACTTCGGCTTCTCAGCTGTGCTGACTTCTCTACAGACTTCTCAACTGGGTTTTGCTCAGTTAGGTTTTGGTATCAAATCAAAACTTAGAATTTTTCCAACAGACCGTGACAACTCAATTTGGCTACCCGAAGAATAGAATTAATTCTCACTCCCTGTGGGATCGATCCTAGCTTGCTGCTAAGACTATCCAGTCTTATGGGTATAGGAGCGTGTTGTGTCCTTCTAGGGCATACCACATTACAAATGGTATTTTGGGCATACTGCCAATTATCCATATGCCTATTATATTCATTGTTTTGCGCATCATCTACAACTCGTATTAGTTTCTGCATCTAAGGATGTCAGTGTAGTTTGGGAATTCATTTCTCACTTGGACAATGTTGTCAATATCATAACTTCTTCACCAAAATGCGTCTCTCAACTACATGTTGCTCAACAATTTAAAATTTAAAATTTATTGGTTGCATAGGAGCTTGATTCAGAACGTGGTGCCAATCAAATTGGTAATTTACAATGGGCTGGAGCTACTAGTTGGAGTTCACACTACAACTCTGTGACAAGTTTGATAGATAGGTATGCTGCACCTTGCTAGGTGTTTAAATGTCTCATTGAACACTAACAAACTGGAACTAAGGCTGAAATTTAAGGGGTTTACAAAAATATGGCAATCTTTGAATTTGTATTCACTCTACACCTAATTCACTCTATTTTGGCAGCTATTGCATTTGTCTCTACTACTAAGACTATTCTTCAGGAATTGAGAGAAAGTGGTTGGGAAGAATTTCTTGAAGAATGATATTGATGTCTCCCTAATTTGAATTCTCCATATAAGGTTGGTAATTCTCGCGGGGAAACTACAATTGAACATCATTATCATTTTGATGTTTTCAATGCAACAATATATTGTATCTTGATAGAGTTGAATACCAGATTTAATGATATGTCTGTTGAATTGCTTTATCTCAGTATGGCCTTTGATCCTTAAATTTCATTCGAATCATTCAATAGTGATGATATTTGCAAGCTTGCGAGGAAATTCTATCCTGAAGTTTTTCTGATTAGGAGCTTGTTACATTAGAGTTTATGCAATAGTTAAGCAAGAGTTAAGGCATAATAAGCATGATTTGATGGTTCTGCAAGAGTTTCAAGTTTCTACGTACACTTGTTGAATTGAGTTAACTAGACTGATTAATAAGAGTGTTCGTCCCACATTATTACAAAAAAGCATAAGTAGTTCAAATCTATGAATTAGAATATTCATCCCACCAACGATCAATCAATGCATTTTGAAGTATGAAATGAACTTGACGTCTTTGATATTTTTGAACCGCCTAAGAAAATCCTGATGTTGAGTAAAACATGCAAAAGCTACATAAGCTATTCGTTCCTGATTATTAAAAAAAAATATAAGCTACATAATAAAATATAATATTAGAAAAATAATTGTATCGACTTTATTTTTTAGGTAATTAATTGTGTTCGATTTTGATGGTCCCTGAGCTGAGTACTTGGTGTAGAGGGGGGGGTGAATACACCAAGTAGATTTTTCTAAACTTTTGTCCAGTTAAAACGGAGTTGAGTGAGAGCTCAGTTATTGATCCAGCTGGGGAGGGTCAGCTGGGTAAACAACTCAGCTGGCGGTGCGGAAAGTGGTGGTTTGAAAACTTTAGCTCAGTTACTTAGAAAAACTCAGTTTGAAGATATTGACTTATAGTTTTCAGTTTAGTCAGGTTATGCAACTTTTCGAGAGACACAGCTGTCTTTGGAGATCAGCTGTGTGTGCAGTTTTGAGCAAGTATGCAATGATATGAAGGCGTTAGTACACAGCTGAATATAAATCAAACGTAAAGAGAGAGAGAGAGAAACACGCGAGTTTTTACGTGGTTCGGAGTAACACCTCCTACGTCCACGACCAGGTTCACTGGTAATCCACTACCACTTGGTTTCCAAGTACCAAGCAACTTCACAACTCTAACCCGAGCTGTGTTCCAACAGTTTGCGGGCACTGTCAAGCCTATACACCTTCAGTTTGCGGGTACTGAAGAACCTATCCACTCGAATTACGCGCTTCGAGCAAGCGTACCTTTACCTAACCTTTCTGGGTTTGGGTTTGGGTATAGGGTTCCAACTGTGAACGAGTTCTTACAATTAAGAACTTCAGAGAGAGATGAACTCGTTCGAAATCTAGGCTTTAGATATACAATGAGTTTGGCCTAGGGAACAGACGAAAAACTATGCAGTTTCTTAACTAGAAACACTTTAAGATAAAGTGTTCTTTGATCTATATAGAACTGCTTGGGAGCTTTTGAAAGAATAAAGAATTCAGAAAGTGAAAGCTTGTAGAGAGTTTTTCGTGTCTGATCCTGAGGTTGAAGACGGGTTTATATAGGTAGAGATTCAAGACTAGCCGTTGGAGGAGCCGTTTGAATCTTACCTACTCTTCTTAAATACAAGATCTGCCGTTGGGCGTATCTGCACCTGTCTTCATTTGTGTCACATCCTAGGTTCTGAAAGTCTAGGATGCTGAACTGGCAATCCCTCATTGGTCGAGGTAGGTTGACTTCCTCTGATTCCGGGATCTTCTCGCCTTTGAGCCGGCTTTTGAATTCGTAGCCGGAGCGTCTCGACGTGGAGTCTTCGAGATAGTTCCTTTGTTCGTACATTTGGACCATTTGTGTTTTCGAACTCGGCTCGAAATCTCTTCGCCTTGATCAGGCTCTGCCGGATCACTCACCGAAGGTTGACGCCCGCCGGTCTTTTGCTAGCCGACTCCGCCGTGAACACGGTCGGGTTGATTCTTGTCTTCCGCTAGCCGACTCCCGCCGTAGACACGGTAGGTCGACCGTCGTCTTCCGCTTCCTTAACACCGTAAACTTAGAATATCTAAGGCTCAAACAGGCGAGCTGGAAAACACTATTTAGGTTGGCGTGATCATCTATTCGGTTGGAGAATCAGTTGGGTTTTGGTATCAAATCGAAACCTTATAATTTTCCCAACAATTTCCCCTTTTTGATGATGCCAAAACCTAATCGAGACAACTTATGATGCAGAGAAACTTGTGTTTTATTAATGTAAGAAAATACATTATAACACAGGAAAAAGAAAGAAGGAAAAAAAATCTTCAGTCTTCAGTCCTTTCGTTAGCTGGGTCTTCTCTTCTGCATCCATTGCTTCTTTCTTTTGACTCGTTTCTCCAAATTTGATTCGATCCAAATTTGGTTCCTCTAGCTCAACAGTTTGCCTCTATTGACTTGTCTCTCTTCTCCCTTTCTTCCCCCTTTTTGGCATGATCAAAACAGGGTGGGAGATATCCACCATCGGCTGTTGCGATGTTTTAGTTTGGCGAAACTGTGGTTTTCAGCTCTGAGCGGCGAGGTTTAGAGTCTTAGTGGCTCAGCTGTTGTATTAGCTGGCTCTTCTTCAGTTGCGTTAGCCTCAGCTGTGATTGCAGACACAGCGTCCTTGGCCTGATTCAGCTGGGGCAGTCCAGCTGAGTGCTTGGAGGGATGAGTTGGCACGGGAGATATCATCTTCTGAGTCGGGCACAATCTTCATTCCTTGCAACTTTTGCTTCTTCAGACTTCTTAGATTGAATGAGAAAGTCTGATACAGCACTTGAGGGAGTTGTCTTCAGCTCATATCATCATCATCCAAACAGTGATAGTTGGTCAGGTGAAGTTTCTCATTTGAGCTTGGTGCGGGGACTTGAGCATCTCTTATTGAAAGATCTCGAAGAAGGTGTCCCCGTGGAGCCGAAGGAAACCGAAGAGAAGGCGGTTGAAGTATCCCATCCGTCATGGGGTTTAAGCTTGGTTGTTCACGGAATACTCCGTTGCGGTGTTGGGGATGATTATGTTCAAGCGAGAGGCGTGAACTTCTCTTCCACCGAAAGAAACGACCGCTTGTGGACCTTCTCGCTCCTCGGAGAGTGATTACGAATTCTCTCATAATGTCACCGGCTTCTCCGTCGATCGACCGAGCACCTTTGACTTGAGTCTTCGGTTTGAAGACGTGCTTGATATATTTTGTCTCCTCAAGTAGTTTCCGATTCCCACTGGGACGGAGTTAGATGCATCTTTGCTTTGTTTCCCGCATCTTTTCTCGTGCCTCCCGTGGCGGAGCAAGAGCTTTGACAAGATCGCTCCTTAATACTCCGGTTTCATCAACATCCGGTCCGGGTCCGTTGACGTTGATTTTTGCATCCCGTGGAGTTGTGTGTCCCGTTCTCTCTTTTATGTTGAGAGAAACGGTGGGGTTGAGGAGGTCTTTTCCTTTGTCATTCCCGAAAGTTTTACGCACCTTCCCGGTGGATGACGTTCTTGAGCTTTGCGGTCTCATCGCGCCGGCTCGGTTACGTCGATGGGCTTCACCTTCTTCTGGACTTCCGTCTTCTTTGAGGTTTCTGAGAGTTAAGCAACTCTTATCTTGAAGCTTTGATGATTCTTCGGGTTTGATTGGCTTTGGGAGACATTTTTCTGGATTCCATGTTCTTTTTCTGCATCTTTTGTTAGTAGAAACAAGTAATACCAATTGATGGAAATAAGAAAGAATGCAAAACAAAACATTCTACGTTTGATGCGTATATCTTCTAGCATATTTAAAGAGATTTCTTGAAAGAATGGACGATCAAGATTTGTCTGTTGATAAGAAGATCTACGACTGGGAGTGATTCTCGCGTCATGTCAATTTAATGAGCGAGAGAGAACGGTTGAGGCGCTTTGACTTTTGCCTCGAAACTCCCATTATTTAATTCTTTGCAGACTTTTAATTAATATTGATTAGAAATGACAAGATGTGAATTGACGGAAAACAGATTGAGTAGTTGTAATTAAAGTTATTTCAAACCTCTCAGCTGATCATTGTAGTCGACTCGATACCTCGGTTGAGTGGGTGTGCTTTGGGTCATCGTGGTTCCTGGTTCCCCTCGGTGAATAATCTTTTCCTTTCGGCATCCGGTTTAGATTCGGTTTGGGTCTGCTTCCGTCAGTGGGTCTCTATCATTCTGGGTCTGCTTCCAGTCAGCTGGGTCTGCTTCCAGTCAGCTGGGTCTGCTTCCAGTCAGCTGGGTCTGCTTCCAGTCAGCTGGGTGAAGCATCGTCTGGGTTGAGAAGTCCAAGTAATCCGCACAGCATTTTGAATCTTGCTTCTATCAGCGGTTTTGTGAGAATATCAGCCCGCTGTATGTCTGTGTGAATTTTCTCAACAATCACATCCTTCTTTTCTACGTGATCTCTGATGAAATGATGTCGTACGTCTACATGCTTGCATCTTGTGTGAAGTACTGGATTCTCTGATATGGCAATCGCACTTGAGCTATCACAGAAAATTGGAACCTGTCCAGTTTTTACTTCATAGTCATCCAGCTGATGTTTCAGCCAGAGAATTTGCGAGCAGCAGCTTCCAGCTGCCATATATTCTGCTTCTGTCGTGGAAGTTGCGACGCACGTTTGTTTCTTTGAAAACCATGAGATCAACTTACTTCCTAAGAACTGACAAGTTCCTGAAGTTGATTTTCTGTCCAATCGATCTCCCGAAGTCCGAATCCGAGTATCCACAATTGTAGATTGTCTTCGTTGGGTACACATGACAACATTCTGAGTTCCTTTGAGGTATTTGAGAATGTTCTTGGCTGCTTGCATGTGTGCTTCCTTTGGATCAACTTGAAATCTGGCACACACACCGACTGCGAAAGAGATGTCTGGACGACTTGCTGTTAGATACAGCAGGGATCCTATTATCCCTCTGTATTTGCTGGAATCAACTGACTTCCCTTCAGTTCCTGGTTCAATCTTCCAGTTGGTGTTCATTGGAATCTTTACAGTTCTGCTTGATTGAACTCCATACTTGGCGATCAAATCTTTCACGTATTTGGATTGATTTATAAAGATCCCTTCTGAAGATTGCTTGACTTGAAGTCCTAGGAAGAAACTCATTTCTCCCATCATGGACATTTGGAACTTCTCTGACATCATCTCTCCAAATCTTTGGCATAAGAAGCTTGATCTTGATCCAAAGATGATGTCGTCTACGTAGATTTGAACAACCAGGATATCTTCTCTGACTTGATGGTGAAGAGAGTTACTCGTCTTACCGAGCCCTTTTGAATCCTTTGGATAAAAGAAAATTTGACAGAGTGTCATACCAAGCTCGAGGTGCTTGCTTTAATCCATAAAGAGCCTTCTTTAGTTTGTAGACTTTATTTCCTTCTGCTTCGAATCCTGGAGGTTGTTCAACGTAGACATCTTCTTTGATTTCTCCATTTAGGAATGCACACTTCACATCCATTTGATAGACTTTGAATTTGTGATGTGCTGCAAAGGCGAGAAATAGTCTGATTGCTTCCAATCGTGCTACTGGGAGCAAAAGATTCTTCGAAGTCAATTCCTTCCTGCTGAGTGTAGCCCTTGGCAACGAGTCGAGCTTTGTTTCTGATGACGACTCCCAGGGTATCCAACTTGTTCTTGAATATCCATTTGAGTCCTATGACTTTGACTTCTTGAGGTCTGTCGACTAATTCCCAGACACAATTTCTGAGGAATTCGTTCAGCTCTTCTTGCATGGCATTTGTCCAAGGCACACTTTTCAAAGCTTCGAGAATTGATTGAGGCTCTGGCACTTGAGCTACGTAACACGCCATTAGAGCTGTGTCTTCATTATAGACCGTCAGTTCTAGCTCTACTGAGAGTTGAGCTGTGTCAGCTGCCTCTTGATGATCCGATGAAGTTTGAGCAACTGAGCTTCTGGTTTTGACTTGGTCAGAAGGTTCTCCAATGATTGCCGATGATGGATGATCTTCAATCCATCTTCTCCTCTTACGAATTTCTTCTTCCAGTTGATTGATGCTTGAAGTGGCTAAATTTCGTCTGTCTTGGAGTTGTTCTGGAGTTAAATCTTGAGAGTTTGGCTCTCTTTGATTTGGATTTTGAGATGTCTGTAGAGGCTCAGCTGGAGATGGAGCTGGGGACTCAGCTGTGTTTGGATTTCCAGCTGATGATGTTCCCCCTTGATTTGGCGTTGAAGCTTCTTCTTGATTTCCAGCTGGTGGAGCTTCTTGGTTGATTTGACTTTCCTCCTCTGGCTCATTGTCCCAAATTAATGGTTCGGCCAGATTCCTGATTCTATTCTCTTGAGCCCTTGTTTGAATCAATCTTGAAGATTCTCCTTCGCTTCTTCGTTTGATAGAATCTCTATATTCGAAGGAGGATTCGTCAAAGGTAACATGTGGAGTTACTTCGACCGTTTGAGTTCTTCTGTTGAAGACTCTGTATGCTTTACTCACAGCGGAGTAACCAAGGAATACTCCTCGGTCTGTCTTTTCGTCGAACGTCTTGAGCTGTGTCTTCCCATTATTGAGAATGTGACATTTGGATCCGAATACCTTGAAATATCCAATGTATGGTATTCTGTTGTTCCATAGCTCATACGATGTCTTTCCTTGTCTTGATGTGAGTAGGGAACGATTCTGAGTGAAGCAAGCTGTGTTGATTGCTTCAGCCCAGAACTTCTTTGGTATGGCAGAGCTAGCTAGCATTGAAGTAGCTGCTTCCTTGATAGTTCTGTTTCTTCGTTCTGCTACACCATTCTGCTGAGGTGTGCGAGCTGCAGATGTTTGGTGTTGAACTCCGTTCTTCTCGCAAAAATCATAAATAGTTTCATTAAGAAACTCCGTTCCACGATCTGATCTTATTGCCATTATCTTGCACTCCTTCTGTGTTGATAATCTTTCCAGCAGGACAGGCAGCTTAGTTCTCGTTTCGCTCTTCTGGTACAAGAAAGATACCCAAGTGAATCTTGAGAAATCATCCACAACAACCAGAGTATATTTTCTGCCATTGAAGCTTGCTGGAGTAACTGGACCAAAAAGATCCATGTGAAGAAGTTGAAGAACTCGATCAGTTGACTGAGCTGGCTTGAGAGAGAATGAAATTCTTGTTTGTTTTCCTTGTTGACACGCGCTGCACATATGACTTTTGTCATATACTTGATCTGGAATTCCATTAGCGAGCTGGTTCCTAGCCAGTTTGTTGATTGTCTTGAAGTTGAGATGATTCAGCCGTCTGTACCGACTTCATTCGCTTTTTGATACAAGACAAGTCTCCGGAGGGGCTCTTTGTTCCGATCGAAGTACATATTTCCTTCTCTTTTCCCTCTTAGGAGTATCTGCTTGGTTTCCCTGTGCTTCACTGTGCATCCCTGTGCATTAAACTTAACAGAAAAACCGTTGTCGCAGAATTGGCTAATGGAAAGCAAGTTATGTTGCAATCCTTGTACATAAGAAACATTTGATGGTCCCTTTGGAGTTGTCACCAAATGTTACTTGTGGACCTGTACGCTCAATATACTCCTGGAGTAGATGCTTAAGGTGCGTCATGTGCTTGGAACATCCACTGTCCAAGTACCAAAGCGTTCTCATCGACTCCTCAGAGATGCGTCGATTCCTTGCAACCTAAACAAAAAGTTAAAATTCAGGTACCCAGTTTTAATTGGGTCCTTGTGGGTTAGACATAGATCCTTTGACGACCCAAATCTGCTTGATGACTCGAATTGGGTCATTAGATCTGATAATTCTCCCAGCTGAGTCGATATACACATTCATTGTGTTCTTCTTTTGTTGCTGGCGAGGTCTTGATCTTCGTGTCTTCTTGTTTTGTTGTCTGTATCTTGTTTGATTTCCAGCTGTGTGCCTAGCCGAGACGTTCCTTTGTCTCTGCTGTCTCTGATGCTGTGGCTGGAAATGATTATCCAGCTGATACTCGTAAGAGTGGTATCCGGTGGTATCTACGATATCTTGGTTGATATCGATCAACGTCTTTAGTCTTGTGGCCGGTATACGTAGAATCCGGCTTGTGGTCTTGGTTGAGCACGTTCTTTGTCTCGAGCCGAGCTTGAGGTTGTCGCACGGTGACCTTCTTGTTGTCCGCCGTGTTCTCGACGGAGTTTGAGATCGTTTCACGCGTTCGTTTGACGTCCGCCGTGTCCTCAACGGAGCTTGAGAATTTTTCACACCTGTTCTTCCCGACGCCCGCCGTGTCCTCGATTGTTGATCTTTGAAATTTCTTTGGGGTTGAAGGTTCATTTGCTCGTACAAACATAACCTTTGTTCCACTTGTGGAGGCAATGTTTGAAGCATCCTTTGATTCGTTGTATCCCAGTCCCGCTCTTAGTGCTGCTGGACGCTGAGCACTAATGATCTCGTCCATTGTTGACGTGGCTTTGATGAGAGCTACTATCTTCTTAGATAGTACCTCTTCGGTGCTCTTCAGCTCAATGATCTCAGCTGACTTCCTTTCCGATTCAGCTGTGACCCTTTCCACATTTTCTATCAGCTGTGTCTTTTCAGTGTTGACTTTCTTCATCAGCTGATCTTGTTTCACTATTCTGTCTTTTAGTGAAACGACTTCCTGCTGGAGCTGAGTTGTATCAGCTGTGTCTGATACTTTTGTCTTTTCCAGTTCTATCTTCAGCTCGGCATTCTCACACATAATGACGTCAAGGATCTCTTGAAGCTCCTTGGAATCGTTCATTACTTTCTCTACTAAACTCCAATCAGGTACTCCAGATTCTGAGTCCTGTGTAGAGTGTTCGTGTGATGGTGAGGTGTTAGATAGATTTAGAGTTCGAGAAGTTACCTCATCTTCATCGATGCCGTCTGTTTGTCCCATAAAGCAAGTATCCCAATCAGGTTCATGATTGGCCATCAGGGCTTCTTCCTCCGAGTCTGAAAATGGCATTTCATCCATTTTATTGCACTCCGATTCTTCATCAGCAATATAAGCTCTCCTGCGGTCAGCTGCCTTAGCCTTTAATTGGTCTTTATCTTTCTTGGACAACTTTGGACAATCTTGTCGGTAGTGTCCTGGTTCCTTGCAGTTGAAGCAACCTTCTTCAGTTCGTTTGTCAGCTGACTTCTCATCAGCTGCTGCGTACTTATCTCTGTAATTCCTGAAGAACTTCTTGTATTTGCCCTTGCTGGTGTTGAGTCTGTTATAACTTTTCACCATCATGGCAATTTCTTCGAGTAGCTCCTCTTTGCTCATATCCTTTTTGTCCTTCTTCATCTTGGAGGACTCGAGTACATCTTGGCATGAGCTGACTTTTCAGAGTTGGCTCTGAAAGCTATTTCTTTTGGAGCTGGGGTGAGTTCTCCGTCATTCTGTCTGCTTGAAGATTCTTCTTGAGTGATCTTCAAGTTGTACTCGTTGGCTTTTAGGAGTGAGAACAATCTTTCTGTAGATAGATCACCCAAGTCACTTCGACTTTGGTGAACCACCTTGTAAGTGTTCCATTCAGCTGAAAGAGCTGAAAGAACCTTTAGATTCTTTTCCCGCTGGGTATACTTCCCAGTTCTGATTGTCTCTATCTCAATGACTATGTTTGAGAACCTTAGCTCCATCGCTTCGATGGACTCGTTGGCTAGCTGCTTGAAGTTGTCAAATTTTTGGCACGCTATTGTGAATTTGTTTTCTTTGATCTCTTCTGATCCTTCACATAGCTTGGCGAGTGTTTCCCACATCTCTTTGGCTGTCTCGCAATTGATGATTTTGCTCAGGTAGGCGTTTGAGACTGTTGAAGAGATGGTGTTCCTTGCGAAGCTGTCCAGACCAGCTTGCTTTCGCTCTTCGGAAGAATATTCCTTCTTTGGCTTGAGAGTTGGCCGTATTCTGGTTGTCCTTCTTGAGCAGGTACAAGTTCATTTCCGTGTTTATAAATGAGGATGGGTCCGTCTGAAATGACGTCCCACATCATATCGTGATGCGCACACAGGAAGCTTTTCAATCTGAATTTCCAGATTGCATAATCATCAACTGAGAAGTTGGGAAGGTTCCTGTTAAGATAGGAATCCATGAAGAGATGTACAGAATGCACTAGAGTGAGTTTTTCTGAAAAACGGATCTGTTCAGTTGACCACTGACGCAGAGTGTCAAGAGAGATCTCTTGATACAGAAACGGTGGTCTTTTGAACCACTGCTCTGATACCAATTGATGGTCCCTGAGCTGAGTACTTGGTGTAGAGGGGGGGGTGAATACACCAAGTAGATTTTTCTAAACTTTTGTCCAGTTAAAACGGAGTTGAGTGAGAGCTCAGTTATTGATCCAGCTGGGGAGGGTCAGCTGGGTAAACAACTCAGCTGGCGGTGCGGAAAGTGGTGGTTTGAAAACTTTAGCTCAGTTACTTAGAAAAACTCAGTTTGAAGATATTGACTTATAGTTTTCAGTTTAGTCAGGTTATGCAACTTTTCGAGAGACACAGCTGTCTTTGGAGATCAGCTGTGTGTGCAGTTTTGAGCAAGTATGCAATGATATGAAGGCGTTAGTACACAGCTGAATATAAATCAAACGTAAAGAGAGAGAGAGAGAAACACGCGAGTTTTTACGTGGTTCGGAGTAACACCTCCTACGTCCACGACCAGGTTCACTGGTAATCCACTACCACTTGGTTTCCAAGTACCAAGCAACTTCACAACTCTAACCCGAGCTGTGTTCCAACAGTTTGCGGGCACTGTCAAGCCTATACACCTTCAGTTTGCGGGTACTGAAGAACCTATCCACTCGAATTACGCGCTTCGAGCAAGCGTACCTTTACCTAACCTTTCTGGGTTTGGGTTTGGGTATAGGGTTCCAACTGTGAACGAGTTCTTACAATTAAGAACTTCAGAGAGAGATGAACTCGTTCGAAATCTAGGCTTTAGATATACAATGAGTTTGGCCTAGGGAACAGACGAAAAACTATGCAGTTTCTTAACTAGAAACACTTTAAGATAAAGTGTTCTTTGATCTATATAGAACTGCTTGGGAGCTTTTGAAAGAATAAAGAATTCAGAAAGTGAAAGCTTGTAGAGAGTTTTTCGTGTCTGATCCTGAGGTTGAAGACGGGTTTATATAGGTAGAGATTCAAGACTAGCCGTTGGAGGAGCCGTTTGAATCTTACCTACTCTTCTTAAATACAAGATCTGCCGTTGGGCGTATCTGCACCTGTCTTCATTTGTGTCACATCCTAGGTTCTGAAGTCTAGGATGCTGAACTGGCAATCCCTCATTGGTCGAGGTAGGTTGACTTCCTCTGATTCCGGGATCTTCTGCCTTTGGAGCTGGCTTTTGAATTCAGAGCTGGACTGTCTCGACGTGGAGTCTTCAGAGATAGTTCCTTTGTTCTGTACAAATTTGGACCACCGTGTTTTCGAACTCGGCTCGAAATCTCTTCGCCTTGATCGTGCTCTGCTGGATCACTCAGCTGAAGGTTGACGCCTGCTGTCTTTTGCTAGCTGACTCCACCGTGAACACACTCGGGTTGATTCTTGTCTTCCGCTAGCTGACTCCTGCTGTAGACACAGCTGGGTCGACTGCTGTCTTCCGCTTCCTTAACCTGTAAACTTAGAATATCTAAGGCTCAAACAGGCGAGCTGGAAAACACTATTTAGGTTGGCGTGATCATCTATTCGGTTGGAGAATCAGTTGGGTTTTGGTATCAAATCGAAACCTTATAATTTTCCCAACAGATTTTTTAAATTTCTTTTTAATTTGCCTTCTATATTATGTAATTATTATTTTTTTTGGTAATTTTAATGTTGGTGTAATATGTCTAGAAATATAAATAAATAAAATATTTTGGAACAAAATAGTTAAAAGAATACTAAACATAATAAATACAACAAGAAAGAAAAAGAATAAAAGGAGAGCAAATAAACAATATTGCTCCAAAAGTGGAGCAATATTATTCAATATCACAGATATGGCACATGAAATAGAGATGGGCTGGAGAGCAAAAATGCTTCAAATTTGACGTTACTATTACTATAAATAGAAGTGGCAACTATATCGTGGACGAACTATAATGACAAAAATGGCAAGGATATCTGGACGGAGGGAGTATTATTTCTCACTCCTAGGATTAGTTCTTAGGGTATGTTTACTTTGATTATAAGGGAAAAAGATGGAAAAGAAAATTCTCTTCCTTTAAATCCCTCATTTCTTATCTCTCATTTTCTATAGATTAGAATTTCATTCTAAGGAGGGAAAATATTATTGTGAGGTATTTGGTGTGATAATATTTTCCTTCGTTGGAGTGAAAAGAATGAATAAGAATGGGTAAAATACTAATATATAGAAAAGTAGGGACAAGAAATGAGGGATTTAAAGGGAGAGAATTTTCTTTTCCCTCTTTTTTCCTTACAATCAAAGTAAACGTACCCACCCTTAGAGAATTAATCTATAGCACTAAATATTCGATTTGGAGAATTCCTAGCATTCTTGGGTCGAGATTATTACCGTGAAATTGTTCCTGCATCAGTTCGACAGAATACATGGATACCATAGTTGTGGATTCGAGTACAAGTGATATGAGATCCGATAACATATTCATAAACTACGCAATAAGTAAATTTTCTTATTGTTATATTTTATAGCAAAATTTCTACGCATGAATCTAATTATAAATGTTGATATGTTTCTTGATAATTAATTCCGCTACGTATCATTAGACAATGTCAGGAAAATTCAACAGTGATATCAGAGCCCACGGCTCGATTTATAAATTATTTTCGTGTTCTAAATAATTTATGAGTTAAGAAATTAATAAATCGAAATCTGAAAATTTGAAAATTGAATTGATTATTTATTGGGGTGTTTTCGGAACATCATTAATTTACATAGGTTTGTTTTCGTTTTTCGGATGTCCCAAATATATAAGCTTGTTTTAATAAAATGTAATATTTTTTTTAACTCATTTACTAATATATACCTATTTTCATTCTGTAATTGACTCATAAAAAATGCTTAATAAAAAAATTAATACATGCATATTAAGAAGTTTACTATAATTTACAATTCCAATAATTTTTTTAATCCTTATGAAAATTCTAATCTATCTATTTAAACGAGAGGGAGGGATTAATAAATTTGGCCAACAAACATAGTGCCTAGCTATTTCCACATTCGGTCTACGGAAGTCAATAGGCCCTCAATTTCCGGATTGAATTTAATATTGGCAGAATACATTCATAAGTCTTTGTACTTTTATCTTTTATTTCGATCGATCCCTGTACAATTTTTTGTTTTAATAGAACCTTGTATTTCTTTTTTTTTATTTTATTAGATCCTTATTTAACGGATCTTGAAAATTCGTTAACTTTTCTGTTATCTATTTAACACGTCACCATTTATTATTTAATAATATTCCACATCATTAATTATTTTTTGTATATATTATAGAAAAATCAAAGTTGATAAATTGAAGAAACAGAAGGAACATGTGCTGAAGGCTGTCAAGATTCAATTTCTATTGAGTTTTCTGAACTGAAAATATTGTTAAGAATGATGCTTTGGTATAACAATCATAATATTGATCTTCTATCTCAACCACAAATTGAGGATATCAAATAATTTTGACAATTGATGAATAAATAATTTTGACAATTGATGAATAAGAAAGTAAATCTATTGCGCCCCTCAAAACACTACGATGCTCCAACCGTTTGATGAAATGCCCAAATGAAATTGCGCCGACTTGTGCCTCCAAATGTTTTGTCTTTTGGGTATACAATGAATGTCACAGCCCGAATCCCGAAGAATGGTTAAGCCGGGGTGCGACTAGGGGTTGGAATTAAGACGCGGGGAAGAAAGGGGATTAATGAATAAATGAGGAATACATCTTGATCAATCAAAGATATAAACTGAAAAGTACTTTGTTTATTTAAGAGAAAGACAATCTCGAAAGATTGTTCGACATAGAAGCTTAGTAATTTTTAGTGTTTCAAGTATCGAATACTTAAATCGAAAAGTATCATAACATAAAGAGTGTCTGCAGCAGAAAGGACGTAGATTGACTTCACATATGAAGATGTGAAGTCGAGGCTCGATTAGCTTTATTCAACATTTCACAACCACTCAACTTCCACCGTCACTCGTCACTCAACCTGCATATTTATAAACATATACAATGCTAAGTACAAAGTACTTAGTGAACACATGCCAAAACATATCATATCTTTAATTGATTAAATAATGCATCTCCAAAGTAACACACATGGATTTTTTTGTTTATAAAGACCTGTGCTTACTAAACCATTTTCATACTCTTGAGCTCATTACTTATTCATCAAAACCATATTTGAAACAACGCCGAGGAAGAAGGCCTTTTTCCGCGAACGAAACTCACCAAGGCGGGTTACTCCTCAACAGAGACCACAACCTCGGCTACTGTGTACACTAATCCTGGAAAGCACACCCTTTTGGTGCTAACTCAGAATCCGATCGATTTTTATAGTTGGCGAACCAACTCAGATAGATATAAGAGAATTCACAAAACAATTCTGTTATGCATGATAATCACTTTAAAACATACTTTTAAAGCATTTCGAAAACAGAGCAAAGCTCACGTTACTTGATATATAGAAAAGCCCACCTTAACGGTTTACAGAACGAAAATCAAGCTTCAGTCTTCTTTCCTGTCTTCTATGTACGATGTCCTCCTTTAATAGTAAATAAGCAAATCTTAGAAAAATATCGAAAGGGAAACAATACGATAACGGACTTGATAACTTATATTAATCTTTTAAGACTTTGGCATTAAATTAATAGATTATTAATAAAAACGGATCTTAAGAGATTTCAAGTTGGTTTCCAACTTGACTCTTACTCAAGGCTTGGATAGATTACATCGAAAGTCAACGATAAAAATTGACTTAGAAGGTTCCAAAAAATCAAAGTAAATTGATTAAACTTGAAAGAAACAAGCTTTTAGAAAAAATCTGCACAGCTGCAGCAGATTCAAACTGCATTTTCAGAACAGAATACTTGGAAACAGGGGATGGGCAGGGTACCGTTATAAAGCCACAGATGTCTAGTTTCCAACCCAATTTACGGATCTGAATTTCGTTAAACGAGCAGGAAGTGATGGCCTCTGGAGTAAAAAGTGGCAGTACTGTCAGAAATCCGGCGAACTCTAACCCTCGACGCACGGTTTCCTAGGCTCGTTAATAGCCATCCAAGCCCTAATTTCTTACAAACCCTAGCCATGCAACCATACCAACTAATCATCTAATGACATAATCACCAACTAATCATTTGATTATCAACTAATAACATAAACAAATCCACCATCAAAGTTCTAAACAAAATACTTATACAACTTTTATCGAGCAACGACGAGCGTAGTCGATTTTCCAAACATTTTTATTAATTCTAATAAAATCATTATAACCATATATAAACATGCTTATTATTTATATACAAATCATTTTATCCAATTATTCGTTTTACGGCTCGATTCTTTATTTATCCAAAAATACGTCAACTTACTTTTATTATAAAACCAAGTTCTATAATTCTTTTTCATTTTCTTTCAATTTTCATTATCTTATAACATTAACATAAACATATTAACATGCTTAACTCACCAAATCAAACACTTAATCTATTTCTCAACAATTTCGATCTTTGATATACTTTTACACAAAGTTAGTAGTCCGTTAATTCTCAAAAAAAATACACAACGCGCTCTTAGTATAGATAACTACTAATATCCAATTACTTTTCTCTTACAAAATCTTAGTCGATAATTTTACTCGATTTTCCGTCTCTTACAAAACGAGAAATATTCTTAGAAAATTCTCAAACTTATACATTATGATCACCAAGCCATTAAATTAACTAATATGCAATCCGTATGATCATATCATAAATAACTTTTATTATATTCTCAATTTTTCGTCTCCAACGAAAAATAAAATATTCTTAGAAAATTCTAATTAATTTACTCAATAATCAATATGCTTACTAGTGACCAATTATGCAAACACAACTTCCAAACTATTTTTATTCATTCGATTTTTATCGAATATTCGTTTCCAACGGTTTTTATTTTATTTTAAGAAAAATCTCAATTAAATATATGTTCAACTACATGCTTCCTAATGCTCATATCCATAATCACTTTCCTCATATTATCATCATACTTCAATCTACATCACATTCTTCATCTCATTCAATAAATAAAATATTTTTAGAAAAATTCCAAATAATTAACGCATGCTTATATCATCACATAGAAGCATAATCTATAAACAATTTATCAAGAATCAAAGCTAAAATCAAAAGCCTAAAATTCTAGGATTTTCGGTCATAGCACAAAAATGTGCAAAACTTGGATCCAACCTTAATTCTTTTATTAAAAACACTACCAATCAACATTTAAACATTAATTAAAAGCTCAAACATCAATCCAATCATCCTCTAAAATTTTCAAAATTTTCAAGATGGAAGAAAAGAAATTTTGTTTGGTTGGGAATGAAGAAGAAGCTCTTACCTTAACTATTATGGACTCGGATCGAAAATCGAATGGTAGACGAAAGAGAAACCAAGACTTGAAAGATTGAAGAACTTCAAGAAATGGAAGATTGAGCTCTCATGGGGGTGGACGGCAGTGGGGGGATGAATGAGAGAGAGAGAGCTGCTTTTAATAGGTGGTATTTAATAGGTTTATCTAGGATAGACTTTATTTAATTTAATATCTAGATATTTAAGTTTTAAACCGTGAATTAAAACAAGCAACGAGATTCTTAGACGATAATATTTTTGACGAGAATGGTCGAGACCATTGAATCCAAAATATTTTAATTAGTCGGGAATGCCGGTTCGTTTTTCGAAAAATAAGAAAAAGTCGGGACATGACGAGTCGATAAAAATATTCGAAAAATGTCAAAAACTGACTTTTTGGAAAAAGATTCGTATCGAAAAATAAGTGAATGGAAAGCAGACACTGCTTTAATACGAGGTCTCGAACGAAAACTCATACGGGTATCGAAACTCTAATCCGGTTATCGGTTAGTCGACTTCTACAATTTATTTTCTGAAACGGACTGCACCATAAATCTTATATTATTTTTAATAACTTAAGAATGCAAAACTCATACTTAATTAACAAAATTTTAATTATGACGAGATTAGAAATATTGGGGTATTACAATGAATGGGCTGTAAGTCCTTTCCTTATCAAATTTACCGTTATTAATAAATAAATTATGAGGTGTTAATAAGTTAACGGAAAAGTTGATGTGTTTATTAAATCCGTTAAATAAAGATCGATCTAATAAAATTAAAAATAAAACTAAAAGCATCTATTGAAACGGAAAAAATTATACAAGGATCTAAAGAAACAAAAAATAAAAGTACAAGAACCTATATACGTGCCTTTAATATTCCAATATTATTCGTGTTTCGCTCTTGTCCTCTTAGGGCTCGTTTGGTAGGCATGTCAAGATATGACAGGATAGTTTAAATTAAGATAGGTATTATAGATAAAGGATGATTGGTATCGTATCATTTGTTTGATAGATAAGATATGAAATGTTAGATATCATGAATTAGTTGTTTGGTAGTATAGTTTAAAGTCAAGATTAGATGAGAATTTACGATTCGATCCCTTTCATTAATGTAAAATTAAAATAAAATAAAATTTCTTTTCTCTTTAGTCATCTTCCCCAGACCCCCACCCACTCCCTCTATCTCTCTCTCTCTCCTCACGCAGCCATCTTCTCTCTGTATCTCCCCCAGACCCCCACCCACTCCCTCTCTCTCTCTCTCTCTTTCTCTCTCTCTCTCTCTCTTCTCACACAGCCATCCACCACCGCCATGGCCTAACACCACCACCATCCACCACCGCCACGACCTATCACCAACACCGCCACAGCCACCGCCACCGCTCATATCTTTCTCTATCATCTCATCTCTCTTTCTCATCAATTCAGATCAGAAAACTCCTTCATTCCCTCCAATTGGGTTAACCATATTTCTATTATTCAATCGATGAAAAATATTGAACAAAAACATTCGAATCAGGCTATCTTCTATCCATGTCGATCCAATCTCTTGTCCAAGCCACTTGGTGGAAGACCCCCGCGGCCAGCTTCATCGTCTCGATGCCATTTCTCTCGGCCTCCTCGCGATGACGTACTCTGTCAATGCCTCGAGGGCGATGTTGGGGCACTTCTAATGTCTCAAAGACGGGATTGTGGATAAAATCAAGGTGATGAGAGAGAGATGTTGCGATTCCTGATACGAGCAGGGGAAAGACGCCGAGATTGAGGAAACTCAGGCAATGCCATTCTCCGGGCTTGGCTATTTGAGCCCTGCCTCCATCCATATTTTTCATCTGCATTCTCTCTCATCTCATCTCTCTGTATAATTCATGGAGGCTATATAGTAGCTGTTGTTGGATTCTCAGATGAGAGAGAAGATGAAGAGTGGAAGGATAATTTTGTCTTTTCAATCCTAATCTATTGCACTGTTCAAACAAGGATTAGTTATCATAGGGTTGATGAGAGATACCATAGCTGAAGAGCAGCAGTAACATAAGTGCGGGCCTTGATTAGTACAGGGCTTGAGTGATAGATATCAAGGGTACCAAACATGCAGTTAAGGGAAGATATGTATGTTATCTTGGGATTTATCAGATCTACCAAACACATCCTTAGTAAATTAATCAACTAGTGTTATAAATATAAAATTCATTAAAATAATGAATCATATATAGTCAACGTTTATTACTACTAATTAAAGTTTAAAAAGGCATATACACTAATTATTAATTTATCAACCCTAATACTGCCCTTCGTGATTCCGTCCCATTGATAATGTCCATCTTTCTTTTCTCGTCCGTTCTATTGATAATGTTCCATTTTCAAAAATGAAAATAATTAATTCTTCAAAAGTGATGGGGCCTATCCTTTTCCATCTTTTTATTCTTACTCCTTAATAACCGTGCCCAAAACTCGGGAACATTATCAGTGAGACGGAGGGAGGAATCAATTATTAACTAATAAAATAACAATTCAAAACTACAAAAAAAATTATGTACTCTATTTGCAGATAAGTACAATATTAAACTTAAAGCATGAAAGTGAAATTGAACATAAAAATAAAAATATGGTATACAAGTTGATTAAAGAAAAGGAAAAAATAAAATAAAAGAAGACTTGATGAATGAGAATATAAGAAAGTAGGGTCTTCGGTCTTCTTCATTCCTCCAACTATATCAATGGCTTCTTCCTCGTTGACCTCCCCCGCTGCGGCGCAAACACCAGCACAATGCAATCCCGCCATTAACGTGGCGAACTTCGTCTCCGCGAAGCTCAGCCGCGATGGGTACAATTCGAACAATTACAAGTCGTGGAAAGGGCAGATGCTGTGCCTCGTGGAAAGCCAAGGCTTGGTCGGATTCATCGACGGCAAAGCTCCGCCGCCGCTAAACGACGACGTAGATTACGTGGCGTGGCGGCGGAGTGATTGGCTGGTCAAGGGCTGGATTCTGGGAGCGTTGAGCGATGAAATTGTGAAAATTGTTGTTGATTTGGACAGCGCGAGGGATGTGTGGTTAGATCTCCAAAACAGGTATTCTAAACCAAAACGTGCAACGCCGCCTCCTGCGGCTCACCAAGGTAACCAACCACATCGCTTTAATTCTTTCTACTTCATCGTTTTAATTCGGACGTATTTCATCCTCTATTGGATTCATGTTTGATATGTGATGATTAGATAATAATTATTTATTCTAATGGGGTGAAATAAACTTCAGCTTACCATTGTTAAATTATTAAATTGACACATGTCATAAATCTAACGGAAGCATCATAATTGGGCTATAAAAGATCCAAGTTACCATCGCTCTATTATAATCATTTGTTTGTCAAATTTTTGCCATCTGTTGTTTATCACCTGTAATTTTCAAATCGAGATCCATAATGAGCTGTACAATTTAAGCACAACCGGCTAGGACAAAAGGAAATGTATTTACTAATGTTGATGTGTGAAATTGTTGTGAGATCAAATGATTCTGTAAAATGGGGCTTATTCTTGCAATAAAAATAAATAAAGAGAAATTGTATATATAGGAAAATAGCACTTTAAGAAAAAGAAAAAAAAAACTAATCATAGCAAATACTAACACTTATGACATTTATACCTCTAATTTTTTTATTTAATGACCTTCATATCCTTTCATTTTCACATTTATAAAAATGTGAATTCACATATTATATTATTATATGTGTGATTTTCACATAATTGTGATTTCACAATTTTTTTTCCTGTGAAAACACATGTACACATTGGTGTTTCATATATTATAATAATGTGATTCACATATTATACTGATGTGAAATCGGTGAAAAAGAAAAAAATGTTCAAAATTGCTATTTTTATAATTTTTTCAATATGTACTATAATTAGTATATTTTTTTTTTATTAAAGGTGTTATTATCCAACTTGCACCAAAAATAAAAATATGAGATATATGGATGATTGCAAATAGTTTGTTGTATTTGGAAATATTATCTTTCCCTTATATATTTAGGATCACATATAGCTATAGTATTAGTATTAATATAAGCCATATACGAAGGTAGGGTTTGACTTGATTGGTAAAATAATTCAACCTAATCAAATGTTTGGTTTGAATGATTTGGCCCGTGATAAAACCCTTGATCATATCCACCAATTGAATAATAATTTGTTCTTTCAAATTTGAGGTGATTATTAATCAACCATATAATCTCATCTTATCCTATCACATGTTATCAATCACATCCTCCAAACTTAACGCTACCAAAAGACATAATTTATATTTCAAATTAGCTCAAGAGTTTTTAAACGAGCTAACGGGACGGGCCGGGATGGGCCGAGTAATGTGAAATTTGATTTTGACTCGTTTATGATATACTATACGAAGGCTTGAGCAATCTTAATTTGGCTCATCAAAATCGAGTAGCTCTAATCACTTAAAACTATAAATGAAATGTTCATTAAAAAGATATATATACTTTGTTACAAATAGTTTTTATTAAAAAAAATTGGAAGAAAAATATAGTAGATAGTTAAAAGAAAGACTAGATATCAACCAAGCAATTAATTTACCACTAAAAGAACAATATATAGTTGTTTTTATTTTATACACTCATTAGCATCAAATTATAACATTTTGGAGAAAAAAAGTGGTTGCTGCCGGAGTGTTGATTATTTCATATAATGTATTGATAATTCAAAAAAAAAAAAACAAATTGATAAAAATGAATCAAGACATTAACTAAATATGTACAAAATTAAAATTTATGCAATAATTTTCTCAAAAAAATAAAAATGTTATGCAATAAGAATATTCATGATATACATTTTCTTACATGATAGATGCACCTATATATTTTGGTAGTATCTTTAATTGAAGCAAACGTTAATTACTAATATTCTAAACAGAAAAGGACTGGCATGAATACTTGGAATTGTACAGAGCTGCCATGAGTGGTGCATGGGATACGGCTAAAGAAATTATTGACCAAAACCCCGAAGCCACTAAAGCCAGAGTGGCCTTCACCTTAGAAACACCTCTTCACATCGCGGTCAGCACCGGAAATTCCACAAGCTTCGTGTCGAAGCTTGTGGAATTAATGTCCGATGTTGAACTTGGCATAACGGATGAGCTTGGCTATAATCCGCTGCACGTTGCTGCGCTGACGGGGAACCTCAGCGCAGCACAAATACTGGTCAGCAGGCTTCCTGATCTGCTCTACGTTTCCAGTCATAGAAACAAGTTCCCAGTTCACTTAGCAGCTGATGCTGGTCACAGGCAAACTCTTGAATTCTTGATCTCTCACACTCGAGATGATCTCCCCACCAATCCTTTTGCTGCTGAATGTGGCCTTGTGCTTGTAAATCTTTTGATCGACGCTGATTTCTTCGGTAAATAAATGAAGAATGATTCAGGCGATTTTACTTAGGATGTATTTATTTTGATTTTAAGTTTATCCTGGGGAAATGAGGGAAAAAGAAATTTTCTCTCTTTAAATTCTTCATTTCTTATCCTTTCTTTTCTATAGATTATAATTTGACCATTTCTTATTCATTCTTTTCACTCCGAGAAAATATTATCATGAGATATTTGGTGTGATAATATTTTCCCTCCTTAGAGTGAAAATAAGGAATAAGAAATGGTGAAATTATAATCTATAAAAAATGAGGGATAAAAAATTAGGAATTTGAAGGCACGGAATTTTCTTTTCCCTCTTTTTCTTATGATAAATTTACAACCAAAGTAAACACACCCTTAATTGATTTCTACTGCTTTAATTTGTTGTTTTTGCATGCGGGCAGATATTGCATTGGATTTGGTTGACAGGTATCCTGATCTGGCAAGGATGAAACATCCATTTACTAGTACGGCTCTGAGAAGGTTATCACTCAAGGCCACAGCCTTCTCGGTGGACGCTCAACTCAACTTTTGGGAACGTCTTGTATACTCATGTGAGTATTTAACTTGAGTTACCTTAATTATTATTGACAAAAATTTGTGTGCAACATCTCTACGGTACATTTGGATCAGATTTAACCGACCCGACCCATGATCCAACCCTGTCAATATTGACCGGTCAATGGTGAACGTTGACCGTTGACTTTTTGAATTTTTTATATTTTTTTCAAGAGTCGAGCGAGGAGAGCCGAATGCCTCGGAGTGAGCTAAAAAATATTAATGTTGTCACAATCATTATTTATAAATTAAAATCGGAGCCGAAGACTAAGACAAAAAAAAACTAAAATTCGAAAAAATCAACAGTCAAATGTTGACCGTTGACCTGGTCAAACGTTGACCAGTTCTGATCCGGGTCTGGGTCCGGGTTGGATCAGGTCGGATCTTGGTTCTGGATTTAGTTGTATATACATACGTATGCACATGAGTGCAACTCATTATTATATTCTTACATTGCGGCAGCAACCAGCGTCATTTAGGTGCTGCAAGCCTGAGGAGGATGTCTCACATAGGTTGAATATGTAAGGGTGTTGGTCGGGATCCTTCCTCTTGACCATAGTTTTGAGGCGAATTCGGCTCAACTATTGACAGCGTGTATCAAATAGTTGATAGCGCAAGTCTATATGTGTTGAGATTATATTTTTGTTGACCAACCGGATCATTAATTTAAGTATTACTTATAAATTTAAAGGTATTCAAGTGGAGATGGAATCACAAGTAGTGCAAACCCCCATGCCACAATCCTTTGATATTGAGAACCAAACATGTTGCCGTCTACCCGCCGGCGGCAAGTGCTCTATTCTTGATCCTCGACGGTGGCGCAAAGTGGTCCAAAAATTGCACACCACTCTTCGTAAGGTTATCAACCACTTAGGTATGTATATATACATATGTATAAATAGAAGAATGATATGCCGCTTACCTTCCGTGAGCACCTTTCGTGGGCACCGACTACCGTTCATCCATATTAACATCATTCTTTTTAATTTTTTTTTATTGATTTATATTCTAATACCCTAAAAATTAATATTTGAATCATTAAATATACAAAATACATACAAATCAAAGCTAAATTTGTTCATTTTTCCTCTAACTTCAAAGAAATGAATAATAAGACAAATCGAGCTTTAATTTTATGTATTTTGTATATTTAATGATTCGAATATTAATTTTTAGGGTATTAGAATATAAATCAATAAAAAAAATTAAAAAGAATGATGCTAATATGGACGAATGGTGATCGGTGCCCACGAAAGGTGCTCACGGAAGGTGATCGGCATATCATTCCTCTGTATATATAATACATAAATATATATGACATTATTCGGTGTATGTTCTCGTATCGTTTGAATTAACATCTAAGTTTCCATTTTAGTGCCTCGCACGAAGAGGGTTCATGAAAAGATTTTGAAGCGCGAGCAAGCACTAAGACTTGTGAAATGCTTATGCAAACATATGGAATCATTAAAATTCGAAGAAGCTTCAGCTATATACAGAGACGCTGTCCTACTAGCAGCCCGATTAGGAATCCATGAGATTATACAAGTAATTGTAGGGACGTTTCCTCCTGCAATTTATTCTACTGATACTGCTACCAACCAGAACTTTCTACACTTGGCTGTAAGAAACCGTTGCGAAAAAGTGTTTAATCTCATGTATCAGAGTAGCAACCATAGATACCACTATTCAAATAGACTCGACTCTTCTGGTAACTCCATCGTTCACTTGGCTGCCACTTTGGCACCTCCTCACAAGCTCAATTTAGTTTCCGGCGCCGCTCTCCAGATGCAGCGCGAACTACAATGGTTTAAGGTAATTATTACTCCCTTCGTCCCAAATCAATGGCTCGGGTTGAATCTTCTATTGTCTATTGGTGTGACATCCTCTATTGCATCTGTTAGATTAATGATATGTGTCGATTTGGAGATAATTATATACTCTAATTAGGTGAAATAAATCCTAGTTACCAATCTTAAATTTTGGGATTGACACGTGTCGTTAATCCAACATAAGCAATAGAGGATGTTACGCAAATTTGCAATAGAGGATCTCTTGTGCTTGTATATTATACACTACGTTATTTAAAAGCTACTTTCTCATTTTTCTCTGCTACTTAGTTTGACAATAATGGTCCCAAAACGAGTATCGGTGTAGAAGAGAGGGTGAATGCACCAAGATTATAAAGACTTGTCCAAGTTAAAAAAAATTGTGAAATGTGTTTTAAATCCTCCTGACTTCTAAAGAAGATGGTCAACTGGACTGAAAACTCAACTGGATACAGTGTGATTGTTTTAAACCTAGCTTACTCTTTTTACTTAGAAAAAAATCTTTCAAAATTTAGTGTTCTAGTTTTCTCTTAATCAAATTTTCACAAAATCAAAATAAAACCTACACCAATTAATATTTTGATAAAATTATTATAAATTAAAGTGCATTAATCATTATTGAACTGGGACGGCTCTGCCGGGTGAACTCTGCTAAGTCTTCGACTTTGAGCTGGATCTTTGTCTTGGTCTGGAGTGACTCTGCTTGATCGGCTTTGACTGAGTGAGTCTGCTCTGCTTGATCGGATCGACTTGATCATAACTTGATTCTTCAAGTTTCCCCTCAGCTGCTTAACCTATAACTATGAAAATCTACAAGCTCAAACAGGCGAGCTGAAAATTTCTCAGTCTTTGTTATCATCTATTCGGTTGGGTTCAGTTGAATTTTGATATCAAATCAACACTTATACTTCTTTCAACAGACAAAAATACCCTCAAAAAGCTACTCAACATACGTTGCACTTCTACTTTTATTTTTAATTAATTATAATTATGAATTAATAAATACTAACTAATTGAAATTAATAAACCCTAATTATCCTTAACTGCCCCATGTTTTTGTCATATATATTTGTTGGTTCAATTAATTTAGTACGCATCTACATCTACTTGTAATTACAAAAAATCTTGTATGTTTTTTTTTTTTTTTAAATAAAACAGGAAGCAGATAAGTTTATCAGTCCTTATAATAGAGGACGAACAAACCATGCTGGGAAAACGGCTGAGATGATATTCACCGAAGAACACAGAAACCTAAAAATAGAAGGAGAGAGATGGATGAAAGATACGGCTAACTCATGTACAATTGCTGCAACATTGATCGCCACAGTCGTGTTCGCTGCAGCTATAACAGTTCCGGGCGGTAACGAATCAAACTCCGGCTATCCGATGTTCTCCAAATCAAGTGTATTCACGATCTTTGCAGTTTCAGATGCTGTTTCTCTCTTCACTTCCACCACTTCTCTGTTGATGTTCTTGTCTATTATGACGTCGCGCTATGCAGAAGAAGATTTTCTGTATGCTCTGCCTAAGAGACTGTGCATCGGTCTCGTTACCCTCTTCCTCTCCATCTTGTTTATGATGGTAGCTTTTAGTTCGACGTTGTATCTTGTGTTTGGGCGCAAGAAGGCGTGGGTTCTCATACCGGTGGCTGCACTTACATGTCTACCCATATCGTCTTTCGTGCTGCTGCAGTTCCCACTTCTCATTGATCTCATTTCTTCCACTTATGGTAGGGGTATTTTCGGCAAGCAGAGTGATCGTCTGTTTCATTAGCATCATTCTATCAAATCCAATCATGAGAAACTGAAAGTGAAGCCATGCATCTCTTTGGAGAAGCTTCTAGGAATATTAGAGCATTTCCAGAGAATTATCAAATTTTTGTTCCTAAATTTGCTCCTAAGCTTCTCATTGTATTATTTCTAGGTCATGTTTCGCAAACGCATACAACAATTCTCTTATTTTCCATTAACCAGGTGAATTAACGCGCGTTACATATATAACCTCAATTTTAATATATGTTAATTTATATTTCTCATTAATATGGATTGGTATAGGTGTGGATTATGCAGTCTTTTACGACTAATATTTAATAATTTGTATATTAAATCTTTTAGGATATGATGCCCTTTTCCCTCAAACTCCTCTACTTCCATTTAAGTACTTTATTTATAATAATTTTATCAAAATATTGATTGGTGTAGGTTTTATTTTGATTTTGTGAACATAATTTATTGTCTAAGAGTGCGTTTACTTTGATGGTAAGGAAAAATGAAGGTAAAGAAAATTTTCTCCTTTTAAATCTTTCATTTCTTATCTTTTCTTTTCTATAGACTAGAATTTCTAATTAGAAAATGAAGGATAACAAATGAGAAATTTAAAGGGGAAAAAAATTTTCTCCTTTTTCCTTACCATCAAAGTAAACGCACCCTAAATGAAAAGCGAAGGTTCCAAAGCATATATATTTATATTAAGAAAAAAAAAACAAGAATTTGTGAATAAATTTAAAAAAAAAATACAAGGAAAGATAGCTCATTATGTTAGCAAAAGAACCTCTTGTCAACTTATTGTGTATTTGTTCACCAAAGTGTAATGAAATCCGGCCTTAATAGATGCTGAGGCAAGTAGCAACTTATCCAATTCAAATGCAATGACTTATGATTATGCTTATGCAGAGTGCAATTATTTACATGACATTCAATTCAAAAAATATCGATGTTCATTAACATAATAGCATCATATTTTCTCTTCATCATGTTAAGTGTCAACGTTTTTCATACAAGAAACAAACTATACACATATATTATGCAAAAACTTACTCACAGCTTGGCTCGTCAAAACAGGCCCGGCCCGGCCCGACAGGCTGGCTCGTTTTCGGGCCGGGCTGGGCTCCGCAAAATCTTGTCTAGTGAATTTTCGAGCCAGGCCCGGCCCGGTAAACTCATGCTTTAAAATGATTTTTCGGGCCGGATTGGGCTCTATATTTTTCGGCCCGGTGAATTTTGGGGCCGAGCCAGCCCGGCCCGGTTTTTCCAAAAAGCTCGGCGGGCTCGGGCCGGCCCGGCCTGGAAATTTGACAGCCCTACTCACAGCTCTATCCCGTTACTCTTGTCTTGTATTCCTTTTTGGGTTGTCATGTTACTCTTGTTCTGTTTCATTTTTTGAAAATAATTAGAGCCCAATTAGTTTGTTAATCAGACTCACTTTATACATTTCAACCTAAAACCCTACTCACCTACTATTCACTATCTCTCTCTCTCTACCCACTTTATTTGACTTTTTTGTACCCAATTAATTATTTAATTAAAAACTCCACTAACACACATTTTATTCCTAATTCTTTTCTCCTTAATACTCGTGCCCAAAAAAAATCAGACAAGTCTAATGGGACGGAGGGAGTAATATTTATATATATTATAAGGAAATTTGAAAGAACACATATATATTGATGGTAATAAAGAGTGTTCACAAGCCTTTAATATTTTTGTTCTAATAAAAATAATGCTTTCATTGGCCCCGCAACAAATTTAATTAATAAAAGAAAATTAGAGATAATAAAGTAAATCTCCAAATATCAAGAAATAAACCATCATTTTTTTTTTTGTCCTTCTCTGTCTATTAGTGAAATTTAAAATGTAAAATGAGGTTCAATCTCGTTATCATGATTTGTTGAAAATTTTACTTATCCGTATAACTTGTTGTAATCACTTGGATTTGTGGATTATATAAAATTCAAATTACTTGGATTGTGGTAGATAAAATATAAAGGGACAAAATTCTTTTTACACACTTTGCAAAATCAAAAATGAATTTTACACACTTCTTTTGAAATCAATGAAAAATACACACTATAACCATTATACCCTTTCTGCTGAATTTCTTCATTTTATTCTGCTTATTCCAAACACATTTTCCAATTATGGAGATAATTCATGCAATACTATCAGGACCATCACACTTCCGTATAAAAATTCTAAGCATACCAACTTCATACCTTTTTGACCGTAATGTTGCCGGGTATTTTCACCAGAAGTTTTAGGGACCTCGTCCAACCACACGATCGCAACCGATGGTTTCCAGACGCAGACTCCTTCAGCAACACTCAGCACAGCCCTCGTTCGTTTCCTACCCGGGGCATATGGTATTTAGTTGGTATTTAGAGAATAATCAGACACTGGAAGGGATGAACAAAAGGCCAAACTTTATTTAGGAATTATATAATATTTATTACAACATAAGTATATCTCCTTTAGGGAGGAGACAGACTTGTTTAGCTACCTATGGTAGCGGAATTGAAATACATAAACTAAATTATACTATACTAGGAACTATAACAATTTTATTTTGGAGAGAGCAGAGAAGATGGTGTGTAGGATTTCTGATGTCGAACGCTCTCTTCAATCTCTGGTTTTATAGAGGTCCCGATAACCTCTAATCTTGCATTATTTCCTTGGATAACTTCCTCAGCCAGCCTGTTTCCCATGTGAAGTTTGGTCCACCTCTGTTGTCAATTATCAAGTAAAGACAATATACTTTTGGTGCAGCTTCCTTCATACCGCATTATCTTTAATAATGCTTCTCCTTGTGCCTTTACCCATTTGGATTCTTATGGGTAATTCTTGTTCATCCTCCAACTGCTGTCGTTTTCTTTTTAGTAGGTGGTTTTCCAGCTCAGAGTCACATGACTCCACCAACCTGTGTCGGGAATCTACTTTTTTCTCGGGGCTCTGGGCGTCCTTGCTTTTGGCAGCGCCTTGTGCTCTAGATGCTCGTTGGAACGAGCCTTCTCTTTTCCCCTTCTGGGCAAGAACCCCTTCCCGAACTCTGGTTCATTCTGGTTCTGGCAATCCGAACAAACACGCTCAGATCAATTTCCAAAATAAGCCATATTGCAGTATTTGCGATGAGTTTCTTTGCTCGTCGCAATCTTGTTTTCCCAGAGCAAAGTCATCTTTCTTTCGAAAGCTTCCTCTACAAATTTCGTCGATTTTCCTGTCATAGTGCTTAACAGGAATGATCCGTTTACTGAATTCTGAAAGAATTTAAACGGAAACTTGACTTTGTTCATCTCTGTGAGACAGACCCATAATCCCCATGCTCTTCTCTGTAGGCGCCTTGATTTTTTCGAGGGCGCGTGCATCTGGTCTTCGAAGCCTAATATAGTGGAATGCATCATGGCTTCATGATTCTGGGGCTGCACTAATAAAATACAGCTCCAAAATATCACCTCGGCTAAGCTGCGAATTGTTAGCCCAGGTATCATACACTGCTTCTTGAATCCATTTAGGTAGATTCTTGATTTCGGCGAATGATGGAGATGTGGTATAAACCGAATCAAGTGCTCAAAATTCATACCATCTTTTGACTTCGTGTGGATTTGAATTTGGCATCATCCACACCCGAGGATATTTCCCTGCAACATCAACCCTTATTTTTTTCTGGGTTGATTCCAATCCTTGTATTGAGCTTCTCCCAGTTAGCTTGATAAATCTACCAAGAAGAAGAAACTTCAATCTTATCAGTATTAATCTTAGAAGTGTCAGTCATTGGCCTAAGATTAATCTCTCCCTCTTTTTTCCCAGAGGTACTAGGTTGACATAATTCAATTACATTAAAATTAATTTGTAAAAAAAAACAATACACTTACCATAAAGGCAGTTGATGTTAATCTGATACGATGGTTAACATCATGTAATTCTGCTAGTTCTGGAAAACTGTGAAGACACGATAAGTAAGAATTCATATGGCCCGTAGTTAAATCAGTATTTGAATTCTCAATATCCTTGAACCAGCTCGCACCGACGAGTCCATCAAGTCTCACGTCCCTCCTGTACAATTTCGGGAAAAATTGATAATATTCACGTATTAAAATTTGTGAATTCCCATGATAATATATGTGCTTCCACTAAATGCATAACGTTCATTAAATACTTACATTGTTTTTGATCTTTTGAACTTTATGTAGTCTCCACCACGATCAACACCTGGAGTGTATGGACTTCGACAAACCGCTGAAGGTTTCCTATTCCTTACAAAAGACCAACACAGTTTCTCTGGCCTTTCTTTCGACACTTGCTTTTGGTCTTGCTTCTGCTTTTTCAGAGTTTGGTCATGTTGACCATGTTGAAGGACGACTTCGTTTTGTGGGCGCTTACCCATACGTATTTCATCATTCCTAGCTTTGGTTCGGACCTCTTGGGTTCCTAGCTGATTCATCTGCTTCATTTGCAAAATCAGGGTTATCATAGTCATCATTCGGCCGTGGTGTTGTCATCCTAATTATCATTCATAAAGTAGTCAGGCCTAAACATTTAATCTTTCAATATTACATATGATTTGCATTTTACCTTTTTCCTGTGTTTTTGAGTAATCAAAGTTACTGAATCAACGACTTGCTGTAAAAATTCTGGATTTTCGTCAAGGTCTGCTAGAGCTCGGACATGGTCTGGTGTAGAAACAACACCAACTTCTGATTCTTCACGCTGTCACCAACACATTCAGTAAAATTCTAATTACGATATGTTTTACAATGCTAAAAAATTTGATAAATAACAAATTGTAATTTGTGCATTACATAAAATACGGAGGTTAACCTTATCTTCTTCTCCCAGATGTTCTTTATTCATATTATCCCCGAGTTTTTCAGAAATTGTGTTATTCAATGATTTCTGAACAACCTCCTGTTTATCATAAGATTGAGAAGGATACCTTGTAAGGAACCAATATGTTGAGAAATCCCTAAATATAATTTCCTCATACAGAAAAAGGTATCCTATACCTGAACCTCGCGTGCGTTTGTAAAATAAGTAGCTTGTCATAAAACATAATTCACGCGGAAATTTATGGGAAATCACATACATAAATATGTGAATTCAACCATAACAGCTCACAATCATTTTTGAGAATTCAATAATAATCTAATGAAACATTCGAATCACATCTCAAGCAAAGCAGCAGACTTTACATCTCAAACACACAATACTTGACCTATCGTAATAGCTATGCTCTGGAATAGCATGTGGTTTTCTCGTGAAATAAGCAACAATTCACAAAAAATATTATGGGAATTCACCTAAACAAACATGAGAATATATCCTCAAGAGTACATCAATATTATTGAGAATTCACATACATATTCTAGTGTCTGTATACTTATTTTCCCATTTATTTATGTGTTATTTCACAAACATAATATATCGTGAATTCCTGATCATAAAGGAAATGCAAGCCTATACCTGATCCTCGCGTGCGTTTGTGAAATCATTTGGTTGCTCACAATCCTCTGCACGAACTGTGGAAGGAAGGGGTGACTGAGCAGTAGAACGAGCATGATACAGAGGTGTGGACTGATCAGAAGGATTTAAATTGGTTTGGGTAACGTTTGGGCGCTGCAAACAAATACAAAGAAATAATTAATTTACAATCACTATGTATACGAAACATTACCTATTTTATACATAATAGCAATAATCTGAAATTATGCAATACCTGATGAGAAGAGCGATATCTAAGACTTCTGCATAGTAAGTAAACATTGACCTATATCTCTCCTCCAAAATACTTGCAGTTCGCATAGCAATCTTCTCAATACTGTAATCATCCAACCGTATTTCTGTAGACGTTTGACCCATATTCTCAGTTGTTGTACCCCTTTCTTCATGAACTGTCTCCGTTGTTTCATCTTTATTTTGCTCACTTTCACTTTCCTCTTCTTGCTTTGACACAACGACAACTAACTTTGGAAAGGTCAATGCGAATGAACCATCGCCCTCTTCCATTGATTCCAATAAACTGTTTCCTTTTCTTCATCGGTCGGATGCAATATTTCCTCAATCTATGCATAAGAAAATTTGTAAGTTCAATTTTTAAAAACAAAATTAAGATGTCCAACTACATTATTATGATAAAGCAAACTATTCATATTGTGAATTCAAAATTAATTGCACAAATTACAAAGATTTTACACGACAACATCCTAATTGACACTTTAAATTTTGAGAAATAACATAAAGCTAAGCTTGAACATAAGAAATAAGCTATTGCATCATATATCACCTTTTGGTAAATAACATAAAATTTGTTTCACACACTACAATATTAATTAAAAAAAAGTGGGATTCATTTTAAATTTAAATTACCTGACTCATGCTTTCTAACGCATTACACGGCCCATAGGAGTAATGAAATCTAAACATACGGGGATATCTGTCTCATTGATTACGCCCGACTCCTTACTAATGTCGGGAAAAGCACAAAAAATCCATCCCTGCAACAAAATGTTAACATAAGTTACATAAAGATGTATGAGAAAAAAAATACAGGTTTAATAAAGATAAGGTCCTTACCAGAAAGGTTATGATAAAATCATAAATATGGTATGATTCTTTTTTCCCTTCTGGCACATATACTATTTTGACTGAGTTCAGTTGATGGATGAGGTGTTGATATGCGTAACTACCCCAAGGGAATGATTCACATGCATCCTCATCCTCAACTAAAATCCATAACCAATTAAGTACTTTATGTGTCGGTGGGACTGCTAATAGAACATTGTACACAAACAATATCTTGGCCACCTTAACATAGTCCTCCCCTTCATTTCCGAAATTCCCATCTACGAAATCAAGTAGTAAATCATTGTGGCTAATTGATTTGTTCCCGTAATGGGTCGTGTAACAGGAGTCTCTTAGAACTCGAATATTTTTTTGAAATGGATCAAATGTGGAAGGTCCAAATTTTAGACCTGTGACCAGAGCAAACTCCGTTCTCCTGAATTTTACAATCTTTTCCTTAAAGTAGAAGCACAACTCCGTTGTCGTGTAGTCTTCATCCCTCAAATATTCTATTTGGTACGACATGATCTCATGTACAGTACTCATACTTTTACCTAATTTACCTTTCAGCCCGTAGTATTTTCCAAAGCAACAATTCTCAAACCTTTTCATTGTCTGGGCCCCATACTTGGTTAAAGTAGCTTTGATTGTTTGTAGGATCTCTTCCTTGCAATATTGATTCACTTTACAAGATGTTCCTTGATTCTGTGGCCGTTTGTACCTCCAACCATCCTATGAATTTATAAAAAAAAAATTAAAGGTTACAATATTAGTCAAAGGAATAATTTTTACTATTAATGTAAATACTGTAGCACACATTGTTTCTTAAGCTTACCGGAGGGTTGTTGGATATGTCCAAGTTTGTTTCAGAACTTCTATTTCCTTGTTTGGTATTTACATCCTGTTGAAAATTATATTTTTAATGAACCACAATTCACAAATAACATTATAATAAATCACATAATCATACATGAGAATACATCCTCAACAGCCCATCAAAATTTATGGGAATTCAAATGCATGATTTTGAGAACAGAACCTTTACTGCACAACAACCATGTCAAATGAACCATAATTCACAAAAACCATTCCAAGAATTCACAAAATCATACATGAGAATACATCCTCAACAACCCATCAGAAATTATGGGAATTCACATTCATTTTTGTTGATAACAGAAACTCTACTGCACAACAACCATGTCAAATGAACCACAATTCACAAAAAATCATTCTATGAATTCACAATACCAAACATGGGAATACATCCTCACCATCACATCAGAGATTTTGGGAATTCACATGCATAAACATGCGAATACAACCTCAACAGCACAACATAAACTTTGGGAATTCACACATACATTTTTTGGGAACCTCTACTGCACAACAACCATGTCAAATGAACCACAATTCACAAAGATCATTATAAGAATTCTCATAATAATGCATGAGAATACATCCTCAACAGCCCATCATAATTTATGGATATTCAGATTCATAAACATGGGAACACAACATCTACTTCACAACAACCATGTCAAATGAACCACAATTCACAACAATCATTCTAAGAATTCATAAAATCATACATGAGACTACATCCTCAATAGCCCATCAAAATTTATGGGAATTCAAATGCATGATTTTGAGAACAGAACCTCTACTGCACAACAACCATGTCAAATGAACCACAATTCACAAAAATCATCCTACGAATTCACAAAATCAAACATGTGAATACATCCTCAACAGCCCATCAGAAATTATGGGAGTTCACATTCATAAACATGGGAATTCGACCACAACAGCACAACATAATCTTTGAGAATTCACACATATATTCTTGTGTCTGTAGATTTATTTTCCCATTTATTTGTTCTATCACAAAGATATACGTGTGAATGAAGTTTCTCAATTCACATATTCTTTTTTGTGAAACAATATATAGCGAATTCATTGGACAAAATCATTTGCAAAAAAATACTCGCCCAACTGCATACTCCAAGCCAAACTCATGAACTTCCAAAGCGAAGCTACAGACTCTGATTATTGCAAAATAACATATTCAAAAAAATGAAAACAAATTAAACACTAACCGAAGTTGAATCTGTCATGTTTTTCAAAGTTGACGGCCTGGAAGGAGCTTGAGATCGACAATGGCGTCGGCAAATATGGTTGACGGCGGCGAACTCTATTGCTGAACGGAGCCGGCTAGGGTTCCCTGTTGTTGGCGTCGTTTTGGGAGAGAAAATGGCGCCGGCGAAGATCCAAATGTTCTGACGGTAAAGGCGATTTATATCTCGACGGCGACGGCTATGGCTATTATGGTCGATGGCAGCGGCGGCAATGACTACTGTTGACGGTGCCTGACTCTGTGGATTCACGGCGGCGGCTAGGGTTTCTTCGTTGTAGAGACGATTTTGGGAGAGGAGAGAGAGGCGGTGAAGATCGAGACTGTTGCGGCGCGGCGGAGACTATTGCTCAACGGCGGCGGCGGAGACCATGGCTTCACGGTGGAGTTAAGGATTTTCCTAAGGAACGATGACTGTTGGAGAATGAAAGAAAAATTGACTGGCCGTAGAAAGTAAAAAGTGAAAACCGAAATCATCTATTTTAGCGTGTTTATCGTAATTTAATTTTTAAGCATTTTTTCAATAAAAATAAATCTGATAACTGATATGAAAAAATGAGGGGTAAAAATGTACAAAAGTGCTAGAATTTGTATATTTTAAAAGTAGTGCTAGAATTCCGATTTTTAATCTAAAAAGTGTTAAAATCTCATTTCTCCCTGGGAGAAATGGTATAATAGCACTTTTAAGATTAAAAATCCTAATAATAGCACATGTTTTTAAATAATACAAATAATAGTACTTCTGGACATATTTACCCATCCATCCCACCATTTCTCCATCATTATGCGTGATTCACGAATTAGAATTTGAGAATTCACTAATTAAAATTTGTGAATTCTCAAATTTTAATTTGTGATTCACAAATTTAAATTTGTGATTTCACGCTATATCTTCTTCAAATTTAAAATATTAATTCGAGAATTGACAAATTCACAAATTCTAATTTGTGAATTCACGAGTTTTAATTTGTGAATTCACGAATTCTAATATATGAATTCACGAATTTTAATATGTGATTTCACGCATAACAAATGAGGTCGCCGAAAAGGAGACGACGACTAGGCCATATGAGTCGGTGATGACAACTTTAAAATCCACGCCGGCGGCGGAAAAATGGTCGACATGTATGAAAAAATTGAAGAATATACGTATAAACAAATAAAAAGATGAAAATAGATTGAGATAAAATAATTAGGGGCAAAAATGTCCAAAAATGCTATTATTTGTCTTTTTAAAAATTAGTACTATTATTAGTGTTTTTTTTTCCTTAAAGTGCTATAATCCTATATTTTTTCATATTAATATAGGTTCAGTTTTCTCTTTGTACAAGAAATAAAGAAAGTGGTATTAATTAGTGGAATATCAAGGCTTTTTATATAAGGTTGTTTATATATTTGTACGTGCGTAGGAGCAAGAGTTATAATAGGACTATATTTCTAACATAAATATTTTTTTAATAAATAATTTGAGTTAATAGTCCAAACTAGCCCATTTTCAAACTTAAAGATAAAAAATAGCCCCTGAAACATAAAAGATAAATTTTGTCCCTTTTTACCTTTATACCCCCTACTCTCTTAATACTCTCTCTTCCCACACCCCGCCCCCCAGCTGCAACTTTTCTCTCTCTTCCCACACTCTCTCTCTCTCTCCTCTCTTCCACTCCCAGTCGCTACTCCCCATCTCACACACTCTCTCTCATACTTTTTTCTCTCTCTCTCTTTCTTTCTTCTCTCTCTCTCCTACTCTTCTCTCTCTACATATATGAAATTGTTTCTTCATGTATATATATATACATGTTTTTGTATGTGTTAATTTCTTGTATGTATATACACACATACACGAAGAGTACGCTTCATATATATACATGAAGTGTTCCATGAAGTGTTTTTTCTTGTATGTATACATACATGAAAAAATACTTTGTGTATGTAACATGAAGTATTTTTTCATGTGTGTATATATATGAATTCTACACATTTTCTTGTATTATTTATATATATATATATATATATATGAAGAGTTTTTTCATGTATGTATATATATGAATTCTACATGTTTTCATGTATGTATACATACATGAAGTATTTTTTCATGTATGTATACATACATGAAGAACATGCACACATACACGAACACGTACATACATGTATACATATATATATATACATGAGTTTTTTGGGTTGGGAGAGAGAGAGAGAGGAAAGAAGGAGAGAGAGAGAGTGGGGGGCTGGGGGTGGGGTAAAAGTAGGAGAGAGAAAGAGAGGGTAGAGGGGTAATTCTACTATTTTGAAGGACAAAATTTGTATTTTAAGTTTTCCGGGCCATTATTTATCTTTTAGTTTCGGAAAGTGCTATTTTGAGTTTTCACTCAAATAATTATTATAGTTATTACTCCCTACGTCCCAATAGCAAGGTCCTTCTTTTCTTTTTGGGTTGTCCCAATAGCAAGGTCTCAATACAAATAAGGAAATAATTAGCTAGTGTGTAATAAGGGGGCATGAGATGAGTTTAAAAAACTAAAGGGAAATGGTTGTTAGATTACTGCTAATTATAATACTCCTTAATAAAGTGAAATAACTTACTTTATACACTAAACATATTCTTCTTAATACCCATGCCCAATAGAAGGGGGACCTTGCTATTGGGACGGATGGAATATAAATTAATATTGAATTATAATATTGCCCTTAAAACTGATATTATAATATGGATATAATAGGCAAACCAAAATTTTTAAACAATGCTCTTTTATAATAAGTATAGATGTAGATAAAGATTATTTTATAAATATTATGGGTCTAACTCAATTTGTGAGATGGAAGTAGATTTAGGGAGGTGTAAATTTGAGAAAAAAAAATTAGAGTGTAAATATTTTTGCAGGGCCCATCCAATTTGGATGTACTTTTTATCTCACTTTGCGTTCGTCGTCCATCGCCGCGGCTGTCTAACCAACTCATGCCCGTCGCAGCCATTCATCGCCATTGCACTACGATTGTGCAGCTACTCCGATCTCACTCTTCGGCAAGGTGGATGCAGCAAGTTTATCTCCGACGAACTGAAAGTAATAATCCCCAGAAAGTGTGAGAGAGAGAAGAGTAGAGAGAGGGGAGGGGGAGAGAGAGAGAGAGGAGGGGAGAGAGATGTGAAATAACGATCAAAATAAGAATGAAATCAGATTTTAATTCTAAAATAATTATTTTATTAATATATCCTTAAAATGCTGAAGACAATATATGAAAATAAGGGTATTTTTTGTAATTTTAGTGTTGCTTATGAGATTAAAAAAAAAAAGTTGGGGTTGAAGAACTTTTTTTGGGGAGTTTATAAGTTTTTGAAGCTTTTTTGTATCTTTTAAGCTCTCTATGAATTTTTTTTGCCAAACACTTTTTAAGAATCTGAACGTATAGTCATCATGATGAAGAATCATTCCTTCCACCCCTATGTATTTATAGGTATTTCCAATTAACCAACACATATAATGTATAATTAATACTTCTACACAATAGTATAATTGTACTTATGATATTCTCTATTCATATTTAGCAAAATAGTTTGACAAACAGATTAAAAATTTATTAATTTTTTTGGTTTCATATTACTTTATTCTTTTCAGGGATAATTTAAAACTCTATTAAAATTAAATTTTGATATCTAAAATGGAAATAGTACCAAAAGGGATGTGTTGATAAAAAAAAAAAAACGGTTATGCACTTTATATAATTTAATATATTTAATGAAAAATCGAAACATAAGTCATTTTATATAAAGTAGAAGGTGTTATTATAAGTTATGAAAATTATCAAATACATTTTAATTAAATGTTAGTACTATTTTTCTTTCTCAAAAGTTTGGCATTTTGTATTGATATCACTATTAAATTAACGTTGGTACATGGAAGCATGTTGAGTAAATTTAATTCATCGCTGCCAATCACGCCTCCTTAGACCAATTCATTTCAGGGTTAAATAATTTCAAATACACAAACTTTACTCCGTTGTTTAAATTTTTTTTATGACTTTCAAAAATTGTGTTCAAATACATGACTTAAGTTATTTTGCAATTTTTTCACAGGTTCTAATTACGACAATTTAATATATATTGACTCTACAGTTAGATTTTTTACGTGAATAATGATGTGGCTGTAGCAGAGCACGTGTACATCCAGTTAGACAAGAAACGGCGTTGTTTTATTCAATATATGCATACGATGTCGTTTAATAATTTAATAAAATTGTGTCGTTTCTTGTCTAACTAAATGTACATGTGTTTAACTATGGTCACATGACTGACCACGTCAAAAATCCGGCTACAAGGTCAAAATTTAATTAGATCGCCGGAATTAGAATCTATGGAAAATTTGCAAATAAATAAAAAATAATTTGGATGAGTTTTTTTAAAGATTATTAATTTTTAAAATTTAATTTATGTCACGTACGTAATTACATGTATAAAAATAGTTTTATATGAAACTTACTTATTTTTATCAAAATATGCTTAATAACAACTCATGAAACAAAGAAACTACAGTAGATACTCTTTAAATTAATACCCGGTAAATTAATAAACTCTCAAAGATAATAATTTTCTCCGGTAAGTTGGGCCCCAAGCGTAAATTAATAATTTCGATAAATTAATAAATACGAGTAATAATTTTTTAGAAGACTCTTATATAAGTCTATGGTTCCATCGACATCATAAATTAATAGTCTCCTAAAATTACAAAGATAATTATGATAACTTATAAGTATGATACTCAAATGACATTTTGATGGTGTTTGCATAAAGTAATCACTGACTAACTTTCAAATGAAAATATTGATCAAGCTAGTTCTAGCAATTCATTTTGGGTGCATGACGAGTGATCTCGTTTTTACACACATAATACCTCGTGCATTTGGTTTGTCATAGTTGTTTTTCGACACCTTTTAGATTATGAGTCATTATATTATTAGGTATGTATTTAAAAACTTTTTGCTTTGTATATATAATAGTCTATTTATCAATATGCAACATTACACGTACATATCTAGTTCGAATACATTGGATAGCTTGATTGAAGTTCTTAATATTTAATATTCATGCATGTTTCTATATATATTAAAATTCAAGTTCGTTGAAGTATAATTCTTCGGCAACTAATTTAATTTCATTGAATGTGATGAAATACCTCGTTTAATTAATAAATTATTAATTTATTGATTAATTAATACTTCTCTAAGATAATAAAATTTCACGGTCCCAATAATATTAATTTATAGAGGTTACTGCACATGAACAGCTTAAATATTATATTAATTAACTACATATAATACATGAATTCAATATACATTTATGATATATATCATGCACTATTGTATTAATTAATTAATAGGTACTACTTACTATGATGAGCACATTGGTATATCGGTATATATATTCACGAGGCACACTTCCGTGCGACTAATTGATACCTAAAATAAAAGAAAAATATAGAACTTAATGTATATATTCAAGTATTTTTACGGTATTTAAATAATATTAAATTGTATATATGTATCGTTATGGTACCTTTTTCATCTCTAGATATGTAGCAACCAATGCATACTAATATATTAACGTATTTTATCGACATAAGTATATTTTCTCTATTTTTAAGGTCGAACATTGATATATATAACTGGATTTTGATTTCATGCAACTTTATAAACAGGTAATATTCCAACAGAGATCGGTGATCTTACAAATTTACAAGTTTTGGACATGAGTTCCAACAAGTTGACCGGCCCTTTGCCGGCAACTATTTTCGGCATATCGTCGTTGGAATATGTTGACTTTGGTTCCAATGAACTAAGTGGACCATTATCAACAGAAATTGGTTACATGACATCCCTTTGCAGTTTGGAGCAATGTTGGAAGCTAAGTATCTATCTTTGTATAGTAACAACTTTAGTGGACACGTGCCAAGAGAAATTGGGAACTTCACATTGCTTCAATTATTGGACCTTGGTGTCAACAACTTTAGTGGTAAGATCTTATTACTTCCTCTGTTTTCCTAAAAATTTATCATAAATAGTGTGTTACGAGTTTTAAGAAAAGTTGATGCATGAAAATTTATGTGAGTGGAGAAATGATTTCACAGTTAAGTTGTTAAGGGGGTGTTTGGTATACAAGATTAACCCCTACTAGCTTATTTATATGGGTTTATCTTGTGTTTAGTAGGTCACATTATTTTCTTTAGTAGCCCGTGTTAATTTATCGGCCCGGTGTAATTTCACTGTACCTCCTACATAAATTATACCACCTCACCCCTCAGATAATTAATATTGAGAGCACAGTAACCTCTGCTAAAATCTTGAAGGATGAACTTACCCTCATTTTCATTTCACAAAATTGCGGAGAAGATTCCAATCTTCTCTTCACAAATCCAAACCTCTTCCTACCCATATCAAATTCCCACCCAAAATCGAACATGTTTGGAATTCGTTCGATTTCAGCTTCTTCACAGATCCAAAATCTTTAAACCCATATCAAACGAAATCCAAAATCGAACTGCACAGAAAATCGGAAATCTATACCCCGACGCTGCCGACGACGACGAGCAGCCGCCACCACCGATGGGCACAACCTGCGTTCCGGCGACGACGGGAAAGGTGGGAGACTGGAGAGAAAGAGGATGGCAGCAAGACTGTTGATGGGAAAGAGAGGGGATGGTAGTGGGTTCTGAGCGGCGGTGATAGTGGCGGCAGCGGAAGGGATGGTGGTGGTGGTAGGCGGCGGTTGCATATTGTTGTTGGGAAAGAGGAGAGATGAGAGAGAGGAGTGATTGTTGATGGGTGGTTCTGGTGGTGTGCTCTGCACGATGGTGATGGGTGGTGGTGGTCTGGTCGGTCGGCGGAAGGGGTGGCGGTGGTGGTGGTGCTGTGGTGGAGAGAAAGAGAGAGAAAGTTGTTGTGGTGGTGGAGAGAAAGAGAGAGAAAGCTGCTGTTAAAGAGAGAGAAAAAGAGTGAGAGATATAGATGATGTTATAAATAATAATGTTATGAATAATAATTAATTATAGTTATGGGTATAATTGTTATTTCCCACTTAATCTTGAATTTAAACTAAGGTACCAAACAACGAATTTATCATATCTACATTATATATCTTATCTATCAAATACAAAGTATACACTAACAATCACCCCTTATTCACTATATTTATCTTGACATTATCTATCTTACTTTATCCTAACATTCCTACCAAACGAGCCCTAAATATATAAAGATATGTGAGTGTCCACTAATGACATTTTTGGTGAACAAAATGTATCTTAAAGATTAAAGTTGTGAGTTAGATGGTGAGATTATATACAAAAATAGAATGTGTACGTGTAAACTTTTGAGAAACATATCAAAATAGAATTAATGGCAAACTTTTCAGTGACAAAGGAATATCATTCATCTCCATCCCTACTTTTTGGGTTATATATATTGGTGTCTACAAATTAATGGTCAATTTAAAGTCATTCCAATTAATTTTTTATTGGGAAAAGATTTTTGAACACTAAGTGGTTGGTCACTCATGGTATTTTTGTAAATATTTTGATTTGTTAATTAATTTAATTAAATCCAAAAATTAGGCTATATTATTGATTGTCTAATTTACCCTTTACCGCTATAATCTAGGAAATTAATTTAAATTTTGAATTTCAAATTTGAGTTTATTTTCGGAATTCTTTTGTGATTGATTTTTATCCATAATTAATTATTGATTTTGTTTCCATTATTATACCTAATTTCCACTAATTTAGATATTCTTCAAAATTAAATCATATTTCGAATTTTATTTTATTTTTGGTATTATTTTGTGATTGATTTTTATCCATAATTAATTATTGATTTTGTTTCCATTATTATACCTAATTTCCACCAAATTAGGGATTTACATATCGGTGGAAAATTTGAATTTATGAATTTCACATCTTTTATTTTTTTTATATCTTTTAAAACTTAATTTCATATCTTTTATTTTTCAATTAATATCTTCCAAACCCTACATTATAGTATCTTCATATATATCGAAACTCTACATTTTATTACTTTTATTACTTTGGCTTAATATAACACTATTATAGTTCAACTTTTATTTATTAGTTCAGATTATGTTGAATTGCACATAGTGTAATGTAATTGTTAATAAAAAATTCATATTATGATTAATTTCACACAACTATAGTCCAATATGAAGAAATTTAATTCGAGTTATGGTCAATTTTACTATAGTGTAGGCAATTTGGTCAAAATTGAATGTTAGTAGTGTTCGAGCCAAATTGAGGGTAGTCAATTTGGTCATATGTGGTACTTTGTAGTGATGATAGAAGTTGAGACGATTCAATTTGATCAAAATGGAACATTAGCAGTGTTCGATGTAACTTGATGGTGGCCAATTTGAACGTTAGTGTTCGATAGAACTTGAGGCGAGTCAAGAGATAATAGTCTAGTGTAATTGTTAATAAAAAAAAATCGAATTACGATTAATTTTCACTATAGTAGTCCAATTTGTGAAAATTAATTCGGATTATGTTGATTTGATCATGGTCGTGTAATTGTTAATAAAAAAATCGAATTACGAATAATTTCCACTTAGTAGTCCAACTTGTGTAAATTTATTCGTATTATGTTGATTTGAACATAGTCTACTGTAATTGTTTATAAAAAAATCGAATTACAAATAATTTCCTATAGTAGTCCAATTTATGTAAATTAATTTGGATTATGTTGATTTAAACATAGTCTACTGTAATTGTTAATAAAAATGATCGAATTACGATTAATTTCCACTATACTAGTTCAATTTGTGGAAATTAATTCGAATTATGTTGATTTGATCATAGTCTACTGTAAATGTTAAAATTCGGATTATGTTGATTTGATCATGGTCTATTATAATTGTTAATAAAAAATCGAATTGTGAATAATTTCCACTATAGTAGTCCAACTTGTGTAAATTAATTCGAATTATGTTGATTTGAACATAACCTACTGTAATTGTTAATAAAAATATTCGAATTACGATTAATTTCCACTATACTAGTCCAATTTGTGAAAATTAATTCGGATTATGTTGATTTGAACATAGCCTACTATAATTATTAATAAAAATGATCGAATTATGATTAATTTCCACTATACTAGTCCAATTTGTGGAAATTAATTCGAATTATGTTGATTTGAACATAGTCTACTGTAATTGTTAATAAAAATGATCGAATTACGATTAATTTCCACTATACTAGTCTAATTTGTGGAAATTAATTCGGAATATGTTGATTTGAACATAGTCTACTGTAATTGTTAATAAAAATGATCAAATTACGATTAATTTCCACTATACTAGTCTAATTTGTGGAAATTAATTCGAATTATGTTGATTTGAACATAGCCTACTATAATTATTAATAAAAATGATCGAATTACGATTAATTTTCACTATACTAGTCAAATTTGTGGAAATTAATTCGGATTATGTTGATTTGAACATAGTCTACTGTAATTGTTAATAAAAATGATCGAGTTACGATTAATTTCCACTATACTAGTCCAATTTGTGGAAATTAATTCGGATTTTGTTGATTTAAACATAGTCCACTGTAGTTGTTAATAAAAATGATCGAATTACGATTAATTTTCACTATACTAGTCCAATTTGTACAAAAAAAAAGACGCCCAAAAAAAATTTACAACTTCTTGCACCTAGTAGGAATCGAACTTGAGACGTATATGTTGTAATTAGAGTATTGTGCCACTAAGATAAGTGACGGCCCGCGAAATATGTTTCAAAACAAATTAATTTACATGCTTTCGTTATGACACACAATTAAAAAAAAAATTACAACTTCTTGCGCCTTGTAGGAGTTGAACTTGAGACATATATGTTGTAATTAGAGTATTGTGCCACTGAGGTAAGTGACGGCCAGCAAAATATTTTATGATTTAATAACTTTTAACATAACATATTAGACGTATATGCTACGTAAATTTTGAATAATTAACTAGGTAATATAATTGTATATAACCGAATGATTTAGATTTGAAAATATAATCTAATATAATCAAAATATAATTATTCAAATTAATTTTTTTGTGGAGGAAATATAATCCAAAAATAATCAAATCGAGTATATCTTCCCACCAATTTAGGATATGATCGTTATTTGAGGAAGAAAATATAATCCTAATATAATCCCACTAATTTAAGAACTAATTCGTGGGAGGAAAAAAATATTATCCTATTATAATCCCACTAATTTAGGAATTAATATATGGGAGGAAAATAATTACTTAGGCGAGAGATATTTTGTATAGTATTTCCTAGGAATATTATTTTTTAAAATTTTAAATTCATAATAAGAGTCGAAATTAAATTAAATTTAATTGATTTTATTTATTTAAATACTATACTTTGAAATCGAATTAATCTACTTTAAAATTGCGATATATATATTAATTGAGAAAAAAAATTATTTGATTTAATTTATTTTATTTTCTTTAATATTCAACTTTTAGTTGAATATTATTAAATTAAATTAATGAAATTTCATTTCCTTTATAAATATTAATTAGAAAAAAATATATGTTGCTATATTAAATCTATAATTAAATATAAAATGTTATAATTTTTTTAATTATTTATAACTGTAGAAATATCATGAAATCGATTTAATATCATTTTAATAGCATTATATATATTAATTGACATAAAAAGATTTTTTCTAAAATAAATATGTAATAATTTTAGCAATAAATTTCGGCCATTTTGGAAGGGAAAAAAAGAGAGGGAGAAATAATGTAGATAGATTTGGCGCCTAAATGAAAGATTAAGGGGGAAAATTAGATTATGGACATAATTGACACAAAAAAAAACTAAAAAAACAGACCAAAAAAAATAATTGATCGTCCGATTTTTGGCAAAAAAACCGGCTGGTGGCTGGCCACCGGGTGGCCGAATATCACTACCCTTCTTTATTTTCTATGCTTTGCATTTAGGATCAATATTTATTTATTTATTTTAATATTATCATGTATAACTCTCAATACATTTAATAACATATCAGGACTATGAAATTTAAAGATTTAAAAAGATATTAATATAACAATAAGTAATAATTTATTAATACAGAGAATATTTTCTCAATTTCAACCAATATAGTTTTAGATAGAGTTAATTTATCTAAATAAATTGTACCTAATGTGTCAGTATATTAATATTAAATAGATTTGTGTGTGTCGAACTAAATATATGCATGTATTCATCATTTTTATTGTTGTAAATGATTACATATATTCATGTATATGTCACGTCATTATTGTAAATGATTAAATATATTCATGTATCTACCAATACGTTATAATATTATATATATTAATATATATATATATATAGGGGTGAGTTCACGTATAAATCACTTTTCCCGTAAAAAAATGAGAATAGTGCATGTTATGTACTAAACTAATGCATTTTATATATTATTACAATGCATCATCGTAATAGTGCATTTTTGGGTTACTATAATGCATTGTTATGATAATGCATTCCATGTTCAATTATAATGCATCGGTCAATAACAACCGTAGATCTACGAAGATCAATTATAATGCATCGGTCAATTATAACCGCAGATCGCTTCTCATTTATTATGGAAAAGGGTTTTGTATACGATCTCTTCCCCATATATATATATATATATATATATATATAGTCCCTTAAATGGGCGTTCCACTCAATTCGTCTACTTTCCAATAAGGAAAGAATTTATCCTTCAAAATTCTTTAAAAGTGGTGGGACCTACGCACTTTCAATTTTTTTACCCTTTTTCTTAAATGAGCGGAACGATAAGAGTATTATTTTAAAGATTATTAATTTATCATGTATTAATTTACGGACTATATCAATTTTTCATTTCCTTTCTAGAAAGTTCTATATAAGGAATGTAATCGATTTTCTTACAAATTGACAGGTAATATTCCAAAAGAGATCGGTTTTCTTACAAATTTACAAGGTTTGAGCATGAATTCCAACAAATTCTCATGCCCTTTGCCAGCAACTATTTTCGGCATGACTTCGTTGCAATATTTTGACTTTGCGGCCAATAAACTGAATGGATCATTATCAAGAGAAATTGGAAACATAACATCCCTTCGCAGAATAGGCCTTGAATTCAACAGTATGAGTGGTATGATTTATTCCATCACTTCCATCATACTTCATATATATGTTGTTATATGTTCTTGTGGTGTGGCTAGTTGGTCTTCGTCGTCGTGGCTGAAATATTATCAATACAGATAAATATAAAATGGTGATAATCTATACCTATTATAAAAGAACTTTGTTTACAAAATTTAATTTACCTATTATATCCTTATTATAATAATTTTATTATTAGTATCTATTATCATATGATTATTTTATATTTGACATATATATATATATATATATTATTAAAATATATTAATATTATGTGCGTATAACTCTAATAATATTATAAAAAAAAGGTTTAATTTTTCTCCACAAAATGATTTCATATATGGTATGCACCGTTATGTATTTATCAACTTCAAATATTTAAATTGTGTACTCCACTAGTTGTCATAATTACATATTTTATCTATTGTTATGATTAAAGTGTTCCCTATTTCTTACAAAATATAACTTTGCCAATTATATCCTCTTAAATACGTACGTTCAGGGCAATAATGAAATTATAAGAAATTTTATAGTTTCATTTAGTACACATATCTTTAGTAGTTATATGCTATTAAAATTCTACCTAGGATTTCATGTTGAGATTTTATATTTATTTAGCTAACAGTTAAAATTGCCTCACTAACTTTCTGTTTTTTATGTCCCATTGAAATTGTCTTCCTTTTCTTTTTGGGTTGTTCCATTTAAATGTCTTGTTTCTTAAAAAATGAAATAATTAATCCTTCAAAAGTGAGTGGGACGGAAGGAGTAATATTTTATACCTCATAACAAATTAAATATGTGGGTCCCAGCCCTTTCCCATTCAACAAATATTTACTTATCTTTTCTTAAACTGTTTGCCGCACTCTCCACACAACACTAACCCGGGACTGAGGGAGTACAATTAACTCGAACTAGGTTTAATATATTATGATTTCATCATAACGTACCCTATATATAGGTGATATTCCGAAAGAGATTGGCGGTCTTACCAATTTCGAACGATTGAGCATGTGTTGCAATAGATTTAGTGGATCAGTGCCAAGAGAAATTGGGAACTTGACAGCCATGTTTGGAACCTTCCTTCACAACAATGCTTTAAGTGGTATGTTCTCTTCCTTTATTCTCAAACTTAATTTGTTGTAGCTAATGTGTAAATTGTATGTCAACTTTACACAGAGTATATGAAAGGTAGGAAGAGAAATAATATAATACTATTAATTGCAAGAATAATACTTTTGAAATATATAAATAAAGGATGGGTTAGTATAAAAGTATTCATCCCGTGAGAACTTGAGAACCATGCTTAAATCTATATATAATTATCATGCTTAAGATCTATATATAGTCATGCTGAATGATGTTAATTTTTTTGTATTCATGCTTTCTGTATAAACAATGATGCTTATATAAAACCATGTTTAAATCTATATATATATATATATATATATATATATTCATGCTTCGAATAATAATAACCATAGATTATACAAAGATCAAAACGGTTAAGATTGGTTTCTAGTTCTTATACTAGGATTGTTTTTTATATGAACCAATACCTATAAATATATATACATTTAAAGGATATGCATATTAATTGTCCCAAAATTTAGAAATAATCTTATGTCACATTCTTCACGGCTATGTCGATCCTACATGGGCTGCCAATGACATCCTAATTTTAAATTTTTCGTAGGCAGTGACTTTTTTTAAATTTATTGCCGACGAGCAGATTTGATTATAACAATGCCCTGGAATTTGAATTTATTGTCGGTGGTCTAATTTGTGCCGAAACTGATTATTGGGGACTGAGGTCAAACTTCGTTGGGTCAAAGTTGACTCATTCATTTTACAGTCAACAGAAAAAAAAAATCATAAGACAAATTCACCACTAAGATTGGCACCAATCAACATGCTGATAATATATTCACAGATGATACGTCATCGTTGTAATCATATCAATTTGTCGGCAATAAATTCTAGCCAGAAAAAAGTCACCGCCTATGAAAAATTTAAAAGGGAAAAATGCCATTAAAAAAGGCAAATACTTTCATCAGTTTTGCAATTTAGACTTGACTTTTGAAACTTTGCAAATTAAGACTTGGATGTTTCGATTTTTCGCAATTATGACTTAACCCTTTTTTTCCGGTGACCGAAGCATCTTACGTAGCAATTCTTTATCCACGTGTGTATGCCACCTCAACCGAACCAAACTACACCGTTTTATAAATTAAGTTTATGTTTCATTTTTTGTTTAGGCTTACTGGACTGAAGAAGTCTTTTTTTTAGCTTATTCATGGATTGACTCTATTATGACTACCATGCTAAAGACCTTTTTTGTATAGGCCTTCTGAACTTCTTTTGGAAAGTGTCAATTCCAACAATCAATCCTTAAGTTAAACGTAACGGAAAGTTTGAAGTAGTAATATGCAAAAGCTTCTTGTTATTTTCTATACAATATAATTATTTGTATGTAACTCAACTTGTTTGCAGTAGCAGGAATATATTGACATGCCATAAATTGTTTCTTGCTTAACTGTAAAACACAAAGATGCTCAAATCAACGATTTTTAAAAATAAAAAAATGTCGGTCCGGGTGGCAGCATATGTGGCATACACACGTGAATAAAGAATTGTCACTTAAGATGTTCCGGTCACCGAGAAAAGAGGGTTGAATCCTAACTGCAAAAAAATCAAAACATCAATTCTTAATTTGCAAAGTTTCAAAAGTCAAATTTAAATTGTAAAATGGATGAAAATTTATGCTTTTTTGGCATTTTTTTCCAATTTAAAAATGTGGTGTCATTGGCACACCATGTAAGATAGAATTTTTTTTCCAGTCTTCACAATGTTTCACATTTTCTTACTCTCTCCTTTTCTTCTTTTCAAAATTGTTCTAGATATAGGGCTGAAATGTTGGTCATCTCTTCAGCGCAAAAGATTTGTGCAGCATCAGTTGGCCAAGAATTGATGTGTCGATCGACCGGTCAATTCCTTACTAGCCACCATTTTTAACCAAAATATATATAATGGCGTTTTTTATATAATTTAGAATAAAAAACTCCAAATATTAGAAATTGTTAAGTCTTACTAAGAAAGCAGTCATGTCCCAGTTAATAATGATTTACAGAAACAATAAATAGATAATATAAACCCCTAGTGATAAAATAATCCACCTAAGTAAGAATTTATAGCAAAACTACAAATTAGATTTAAAAATTAAAATGTAGGTATTGGTTCATTTAGAAACTATTCCTAGTGTGAGAACTAGGAACCAATATCTGAACATTTGATCTTTGTATGATCTATGATTGTCATTACTCGAAGCATGAATATATATAATTTTAAGCATGATTTTATATAAGCACAATTGTTTATACAAAAAAGCATGAATCTCATTAAGCATGACTATATATAGATTTAAGCATGTTCTCATTTTCTCACGGGATGAATAGTTCATATAGTAGTAACCCATCCCCTAAAATGTAACCCTATGTAGTTATTTATTTATTAATGTAACCCTATTTAGTTATTTATTTATTAACTATATATAGAACTGAAATAATTCGTATCTCTCTAGTTCCTTGATAACTAAATTGAGCTTCGAAGTTTTGATAATCTTGCAGGTCATATTCCAAAAGAGATTGGTCGTCTTGTTAATTTAGAGGAGCTGCAGTTGGAATATAATTATCAAATCGATGGATCAGTACCAGAAGAAATTGGGAACATGACAGCCCTTACCATCTTATTGCTTAACGATAATAAACTAAGCGGTATGATATGATAGTCTCCATCTCTTTTATTACTAATTGCACCATAAGCTTGATTCCTAAATTTGCTTAGTTTCCTATTTAACTGTTGTGAGTAAAGATGGCACTGGATCGGATTTTTACGGGTACCCGCTTTTACCAAATTATAATGGGACGGTTTGAGAATTATTAAATAGTTTTGGGTTGGATTTAGATAGAAACATTCAAACTTGTAACTGATTTGGATCGGGTTTGGGCAATTACCTATTGTACCTGGTACCCAAACCCATTTATATATATATATATATGAAAAATAAAAAATATTATATTATATATTATTTATAATATAATTATAAATATTAGTATAAATTTTAAAGTTTTATATTATTCTTTTCAACACACGTACAAAGAAACCACCAAAACTCCTAGTGTCTCTTAAAGTTCTCAGTAAACCTATTCTACTTCTGGAAATATGCTTCCAAAACTTCACGACGTAATATCAATAATCCGCAATCTCCAAAAAAAATTTAAAACTAAGTAAACTTTCTCTCCTAAACACTTTCTACATATGTTTTAATTATATGTATAATATTTTGTTATTTGTAATATTTAATATCGATGTTTACATTTTAGTATTTGGGGTTTTAGCAGGTAATTAGCGGGTATTAACCCAACGGATTTGAAACGAGTACGGGTTTTAAAATTATTTTTTAATCAGATTTGGGACGAGTATGGGTGGAGAAAATTTTAATTGGTTTGAGTTTGAGAAATGCTTATTGGGTGGGTATCCGACCCATTGTCCTCCCTAGTTGTGAGGGGATATAGTCAGAGTTGGAATTTTTTTTTAAATTTTTATATATTTGGAAAAAGATGAGCGGTAGAGATTGAATTTGAGACCTCTCTCATCACAGACATGATCTATTAGAGCTTGAATATTCTCGAATGGACAGTTGGAATTTTATTGAGGAAACAAAAATAAAAGATTTATATGTACAATTCTAGAATATTGACAAATCTATATAGTTAAATCTGAACGTATTTGAAAAATTATATCCAATCTCATCCTCCTCAGAAATTTGATTTTTTTTTTATTTTTTGTCTACTCATTAAAATTTACTATATTATATTGGATAACTAGTAGCATATGATTTAATTGATAACTAAATAAATTTACGTGTAGATTTTATAATATCACAGGTAATATTCCAAAAGGAATTTTTCTTCTTGGTAATTTAAAGAAATTGAATATTGGAAGCAACCAACTTAGTGGACCATTGCCGAGAGAAATTGGTAACACAACCATTCAAGATCTGTGGCTTCACTTCAATAATTTAAGCGGTATGATTTTCTGTCTCGTTTAGAAATTCTGTTTAATTTATATTTACGAGTCTCACTAAATGATCTACTCTATGAATGAGTTCATATAAAAACAAGTCATAGTGTAAGAATTAAGAATCAATTTGGATCGATTCTAATATATAAAATCATATTTTTCATATTGCATGTTTTCTATATACTACTATCATGCTTCTACTATGATAACTGGTATCATACAAAGATAAATGATTTAGATTGGTTCCTAGTTCTCACACTTAGATTGATTCTCATATGATCCATTTCCTATATAAATATATAAAGCATTTTGGATGCTTTCAATACTAAATAACACACTTGCTAGCTGCTTTGATTATTAAATTTATCCTTCACTATATTTCTTTTAAGTAGTATTAATTCTCATAAATTTGATTTGAAACTTACTTACCTCATGCATGCACAAAATAAAATTCCAGGTCCAATACCTTCCACCTTTGTGAGTCAATTAGGGCTAGTTAATTTGGCATTACGTTCCAACAACTTAAGTGGAGAAATTCCTTCATCCATTTGCAACTTGACATCCCTCCAAATTCTCTATTTATCATACAATCATTTGGAAGGAGCACTTCCAGATTGTCTGGGAAACTTGAGCACATCTTTGTTAATCCTTCATTTGAATGCAAATAAACTTACTGGCCCCATTCCATCAACATTTACAAAGGGATGTAGTCTTCAGTCTCTTAACCTAAATGGTAATGAATTGGAAAGAGCACTACCTCAATCCCTAGTCAACTGCCAAGCTCTGCAAGGCGTTGACATTGGTGACAATGAAATACGAGGCACGTTTCCCTTTTGGATGGAAACACTCCCCCAACTTCGTATCCTCGTCTTGAGGTCTAATAAGTTTAATGGTACGATGTTAGTTTCTTCGAAGGTTGATCATCCATTTCCCTAGTTGCAAGTCTTAGATATATCCCACAATGAATTTATTGGATCTCCACCTGATAGATATTTCAAGAACTTTCGAGGTATGATAGATGCCAAGGAAAATCAGACCGATGATGGGACAAATTTGTTTCAAAGATTTGTAGAGTTGAAGGTCACATTCAAAGGTTTGGATCTGTTATTGCAGCGACTATTGACAACCTTTACAACTATCGACTTATCTTCCAACAGATTTTCTGGGACTATTCCACCTTCGGTTGGAAATCTTAATTCTCTGAGATACTTGAATATGTCTTACAATACTCATAGGACAAATACCTAAATCTCTTGGAGGTATGAGTTTGCTTGAATCGTTGGACTTGTCATCAAACAAATTGGATGGTGAAATTCCAAGTGAACTGACAGGGTTGACATTTCTCGCAAAATTAAACCTTTCAATGAATCATCTTGTTGGGCAAATACCACAATCTAAGCAGTTCTCCACATTTGAGGATACCTCGTACGTGGGAAATGTAGGATTGTGTGGACTTCCATTGAGGAAAAAATGTATAACAGACAACAAACAACCTTCTCCTCCAATGCAAGAAGGTGATGATGAGTCCAGTTTTGTAAATGGATTTGGGTGGCAAGCAGTTGTATTGGGGTATGGATGTGGGTTCATAATTGGAGTGTTTTGGGGATATCTGATTCTTCGATATGGAAGGCCAAAATGGTTGGTGGAATTGTTTTTTGCTTGAAGCAATACTAGGAGTGCAGTACTGCAGATTATTGTGTATACATTCTGCAAAAGAGTATGCAATAATGTCATGTTAATTTTGTTGGTGTATGTGTGTGCCTACATATACTATTATTTAGTACATGTATAATAAAGTTTATTAATTTATTGGATATGGAAAGGCCAAGATGGGTTAGATGAAGAGACGCAATAGAGCTACAACGACACGAAGTAACTTGATTGAAGGCCAAAACAATCTACGAAAATATCTGTAGCCAAACTAAAATATCTGAAAATCGATTTGCCATAATTCGATTAGGTATCAAATGTGGTAGCATGCTTTTCTTTTTTAAGTAAAATTTATTCAATCACACGAGGGATGCAACCCAAAACGACCTACAAAGTTCAAGAATACAACAAAACAAGCAGCACTAATCCAACAAATCAAGACAATGAGAAGAATTCTGTTAAAGCTTATTGAAAATCACCATATTATCTTTTAACAAGATGAATAGATAATATAATTAGTGAAAAACAAACTAACTTGAACAAATCATTTGATCTTTGGACGGTTGGCAATCAATGTATAGTATTTTATCAACATGTAAGATTAACTGGAATGAGACACACACACACAAAAACAGAGAATATGTGAATGAGACATAACTAACTCTGCCTGAACATCGTACCATCTATCTCCGAGATGTTTGTATTTACAAAAATCCAAGGACAAGTAGAAGAGAAATGCATTCCTACTCAAACTTTTTCAATTCGTGAAAACATTAAAAAACACATAAATTACTTTTCCTGTCAACAAACAAATTAGTTGCATTCACAATTTTCAACATTCCAATTTATAAAAATAAATCCGTGCAACAATTAAGAACCTCAAGATTGTATTCAAAGCCAACATAAAAAACTTAAGACAATGGACATTGGACAAGGGAAATGACATTGTCATTTTCGAAGGGTATCAAGAAATATTCTTGACATCAATGACATGCAATCTAAGATGCATCATAGTTTGACCAGGTTTACATACAAGAAGAAAAATAGGAACTAGACCGACTATTTTAAAGGGCCCACACAAAACAACAAGCCTACACCACAACCAAATATACACACCACCAATATCAACTGCAAGGATATAAAAGACTTGATTAAGTGAAATGTTGTATTCAGGTAATGAAGAAAACAAATTTGAGCAATCAAAATCTGGTGTTGAGATGAGAAAGAAAGAGTTGGTAGTTTTTTTCATCAGTCTAGTTCCGAGTAGTCGAGTACTAAACCCAGGCTATCTCAAAGGACCTAACGGAACTAAAAGCCTACACCACCACCAAATACACACACACCACGATATCAAATGCAAGGATATAACAGAATTGATTAAGTGAAATATCATAAGCATTTAGAGAAGAAAACGAATTCCAGCAACCAAAATCTTGTGCTGAGACAAGAAAGAAAATGTTGGTAGTTTTTATCAGTCTAGTTCTGAATGGGAGCTACACCAACATGAAGCCTACACCTACAACATACACGGATATATAAGAATTAATTAACTGGACTCACTCTCACAGAAAGCAATGTCAGTCAACTCACTCTCACTTCATATAAAACCAGGCAAGACGAGCAACATTGTTCAATTCAAAGCCTTGCAAATAAATAATGAAAATAGTCAGACAGCAGCCAAATTAAACCAATTAATGGATTAGAATTGATTATGAAGCACCATAGCATGGATGCAGAATGATAAGCAATATCCCAAGACATAATAATTAAAGGAAAAAAAATACTCATAAATAAAATTGATGGAGAAACACAAATTCTAAAGAAGACAGACAATAAATCTTACACCTTCACTCCTTGGTAATGAAACCCTCCTTCCGGCCCTCGAATCCAGGTCTCATCAACTTCTTCTCCCGCTTAGCAATCTTCCTCATCTTCTTATCATTGATTCTCCCCGCAATATTATCTCTCCTCTTTTTCTGTCTCTCCCCCTTCAACTTCTCCACAGTCCCCACCCTCTCCTTCCACTTCTCCGCATTCTTCTCTTTCCTCCTCTTCTCCCGCTTGATGCTATCCTTGATTAACCGAGCATCATCGTGCACCTTCACGCCCATCGCCCTGTTAACAGCAGCCTTCCACGACTCACGCTCCGCAACACTCGGATTCTCCTTCTTCACTTCCTGCTTCTTCTTCGCTTTCTCCAACTCCTGCGCCTTCGATAACTTCCTCTTCTTATTCTTCCCAATGGATGTCTTTCCCTCTCCTTCGTCTCCCAACTTCACCTTTCCATATTCAATAATCTCCTCTTCACCATCGTCATCATCATCCACAGTCTCTCTCTTCTCTCTCTCCCCACCCTCAGCCTCAGCCTCGCCCTCACTCTCCCCATCCCTCTTCCGCTTCCCCTCAAACCTCCCCTTCCTATCATCAATCTTCTTCTCTCCGCGGTTCCCCCTCAACGCTTCGATCTTCCGCCGCAGCTTTTCTCTCAGCTCTTCATACGTAACCGACTTCTTCTCACTATCTTCCGCGTCGATCTCCTTAGCCTCAGACTCGCCATCCTCGCCGTTCTGCCGCTGCTGGAAGAGTTGGACGGTGGATGAGGGGTCCACATCGGGGTCGAAGCGGTGACGCCGCGCGAGCTTGAGGTTCTCTTTCGTCTTCAGCCTCAATGAGGCCTTCGCCGCCTTGGAGAGGCCCTGATACCATGGTTTTGAATCTGCGTCGTCGGGCACGTAGAATCTCGCCGGAATTAGTTCGATCAAATGATCGAAGAACACACTTTGAGAATGAATTATCGATTTGAGGTCGCCGTCGAAGTCGGCGGTGAGGGAATTTTGCTTTTGCTTCTTCTTCTTCATTGTTCTAGCACTAGCAGGCGCGCTATGTAATTAGGGTTTTGATAAAGAGGGGCGACTTATGCATATTTATATTAATGTATAATTTGTGTGCGTCAACTGTTGTTATTATTCAATTCAATATCTATAATATATTTATGATTGTGTCTACTTATAAAGTGGTGTAATACAGTAATAATTTCGAATGCCAACATCTTTATGATGGAGTTTGTAACAAAAAAATTTAATTGTAATTTGTACACTATTTTATATGAATAATAGAATGAGAATTTATTTTAATTCAGCAATGATAAATTAGAAAGATTATGGTGTAATTTCTATCACTCCCCTTTCATTAATTTAAAAAAAAAAATAGAAGCCGATGAGGCCTAGTTCAATTAGCTAGCTGAGACACCACAAGACTTGAGAGGTCTTGAGTTCAATCCTGCCGGTGTAGTATATTTTTCACTTTTTTTGGTAGTGTAGTGGTCCCACATTTATGTGATAGGTGTAGAATATTCCCACCTTTATTGGTGGTGTAGTGGTCCCACTCTGCGTGGTGGTATAGTAGTCTCATATTTATGTGATGTAGAGGTTCTGCTTATATAGTCTAAAAATAATAATAATTTTCTCAAAAAAAAAAATAGAATGAGAATTTATCCAATGCGTTAAGAAAAGAAAAGAAAAATAAAAGGCGCAATAAACTTTTTCTTCCATTTTCCAAGGGTAATTTGATCAATATATAAATAATGGTTCATCAAATTATTCCATTTTGTTCTTTTTTCTTTTAAGAGATTCCGGAGAAATTTTATTGAAGCAGAACATTAACCTCTTACATAAAAATATTTTAATAATATAAATATAAATGTAAGATAGAATTTCTATAGATTCCATTGTTGTGTTAAAAAATAAAAAATCATTTAATACGCTCATTTTCATTAGCCCACCATTTTATTTTAGTAAGCCCAGATTTAAATATTTGTTTAACTACTTTTATACAGGCCCAATGCTCTCCTTTCAGTCCGCCTTTTCTGTTATTCTTTCTTTTCTTTTTTTTTGAGAATTTCAGTCCGCCTTTCTTAGTGAATCATAAATTTGATTTTTTTTTCTTCTTCTTATTTTATGCCCACTCATTTTTTATTTTTACTTTTTTCTAATACCAAGTAATACAAACATTTAGAGTATTTTTAGAAAAAACAAACATTTATGGTGCGTTTACTTTGTGTGATAGGATAGATAGATTAAAATAGTATAGGTCAATTTACTATTTACTTTTATGGATTGATTAATTTTGAACTTGTTTGATCATCTAATCCTTCATATAGTCAATCATGTGTTTTATCAATCTATCTTATCACACAAAGTAAACGCTAAGTATAAGGCCTAACATGTGTTTTTCCATAAAAATTAATTTGAGATAATAAATAAAGAATTTAATTTGAGGACTATAACCATAAATAGTACATTAATAAATTATTTTTATTTACTTATTAATAAGAGGGGAGAAGTAGCAAATACACCCCTAATATATACCCCCTTATTTGCTACTTCTCCCTAATAAGAGACTAGGGAGAGTAAAAAGTGAGTATCCATAGAATCGCCCTTTTTTTCTTTTCTCCTAAATAAACGTCCAAATCCCATTCTTTTTATAAAAGCACTCATATACAGCCGGTTGTACATACAACTAGATCCAGAACCAAGATCCGACCCGATCCGATCTGGACCCAGACCCGGTCAACGTTTGATTGGATCAAGGGTCAACATTTGACTGTTGACTTTTTCGAATTTCAGTTTTTTTTTATCTCCGCCTTCGGCTCCGATTTTAATTTATAGATAATGATTTTGGCAACATTAATATTTTTTAGATTGCTCTGAGGCCTTCGGCTCCCCTTTTGGAAAAAAAATAAATAAAAATATCAACAAAAAATTTAAAAAAATCAAAAGTCAACTATCAACGTTGACCATTGACCAGTCAACATTGATCGGATCGGATCATGGGTCAGGTTGGGTCAAATATAACCCGGATGTACTATAAAGATGTTGCACACAAGTTTTTGTCTTCTTTTTATAGCCAACCCTTTTAATGCCTAATTTGAATTTATTTTTGCAACTGTAAATGAGCTAAGTTATTCATGAACTATTTGAATTCCGTATCGATTTAACTGTATATTTCAAAATTTTGAGCTTTTGTTCTATAGATATTGCTTGTTTAAAAACCTGCTATGCCGTCATACAAGTTTCCTATGGATAGATAATTGAGTATTTTTATGATCAAATATTTTTAAATCGAACACCATCAACAGCTTATAAGGTGAGCATATTGCATTAGATTTTTCAAATCGGTTTACCATGTGAGATTTACATACTAATGCATAGGATTGAGGTTTACTCAATATATATTTCGAATGACAGTAGTAGGTAACTCTTGCCGTGAAAAGGAAAAAAAGAAAATAAGTAACAGAAAAGGGTAAATTGCATTTAAATTCCCGACCTTTTTTTAAATTCTTCCTAACCTTTTAATTTTTCTCCTAAAATTTTCATCTTTCAATTTGTTTGATTTTTCTCCCGGCGAAGTATTCCGATGCAATTAAAGCAGAAAATTCTCAAGGGTTCCCACAAATTAAATCAGTGATTTATCCGTTATTTCTCAAGAGTTACGGACAATGAATGAGGGAGTAAAAGAGGGGAAAATATGAGAAAATTCTGGGCTGGAATCGATCTGTGCCATAATCCTATGAATATAAGTATTTTTTAGACATGAAAAACGACGACGTTTTGAGATTCTTGAAACTACGTCGTTTGTTTGGTCAGGGCGATTTGCCATGTAAGCATTTTCAACGTCCAACTCAGCTACAATTTGGAGAAAAATTGAATGCGGGAGAAAAATAAAACGAATTGAAAAATGGAAATTTTAGGTGAAAAATTAAAAGATTAAAAAATACAACAGAATTTCAAAAAAGATTGAGAATTTAAATGCAATTTGTTCAATAGAAAACAATATTAATTGGCTTGTCAAGAAAGATAAATAATTATAACCTTAAAATTGCCATTTAATAATTGGCACATGGTTAAGCATGAGGGCTTGCCGGCTTTGGAACAAAGTCACGTTGTTATCATCGTCTCGACAAATTGAGGAAATTGTTTGTGGTTAAATGGTTTGAATTTTGAATGGTGACAATTATCAACTTGTATTATTTCTCCAATTAAAAAACGTTATTTAAACTTTTCCAAAAGAAAGTTATATTACAATATTAGTCTTTTAAATATGGGATTTAATATTATTTGATCTTATCACAACTTCGAGTGATAGTCCTAACAACTTATAAGACCCTGCACAATCTTTTTTTTTTTTTTTTTGAAATATTATTTGATCTGATCACAACTTCGAGTGATAGTCCTAACAACTTAAGACCCTGCACAACCTTTGTAATTTTTGCACTAAATTAATTTTCCACCACAAAACATAAAATTTGGACTTTCCAGCGACATATCAGTGTGAATTTAACGATATTTTTCGTAAGAACTTCGTCACATAAGAATTTTAGATTTTCATGTAATCTTCGTGATAAAAAAAATAAAAATAAAAATTGATAAACATTTCAGCAATAGGGTGGATTTGGATACGATCGGTCTTACCATACGATCATATTTAAGTTGTCACTTTTCTTTATAATAATTGTCATATACTCCCTCCGTCCCATCCATAACGTCCCGTTTCTTTTGGACACGGAGGTTAAGGAGAATGAGTTTAGTCCATAAAGCTTATCTACCCCACTTTATTAAGGTGTATTTTATTGTTAATTAATAATCCAGCACACTTTTCCTTTTCCTTTTCATATGGTGGGCCCAAACTAATAGATAATTAAGGCCCTAATTATTTCCTTATTTAGAAAAGAGACGTTATCAATGAGACGGACTAAAATGGAAAATGGGACGTTATGGATAGGATGGAGGAAGTACTATTTTGTTTTCTTTTTATCCGACCGTATCAAAGTCTTTATTTTCATTAATTTGTATGTCTTTTTTAAAATTTCTAAATAGGTTGTCGAAAAACATCATATATGTTGACAGAAAGTCCCAAATAAATAGAAGTGTTTTTTTGGCAGAACACAATTAGGCGAAGTTGGACTAGAAAGGTTTTCGTTTGAAGTTGATCATTTGCCACCTCCCTATATTCCTAAAAAAAGATAAATATTGGAGTATTCAATTATTGCAAGTACGCGGAATAAATATCTTATAAGATTGTAAAAGATTATGTAGTTGTTATTTAAAAAACAAAAAAAAGATTATGTAATTTTGGAGTAGATAATATAGATTTTTTTTTATTAGGGATAAGGGGCATAAAATGTCCTTGAAGTATACAAAAAACTATATCACGATTGCAGTTTCCGATCAAATCAAAAAATTATTATTTACTATAGTATGATGCCAACTTAATATTATAAATTATTCTTAGATTATTAGTATATATATGGTATTATAAATTAATATTATGAATTATTATACATTTATATTGTTGGGAAAATTAATAGAGTTTTGATTTGATACCAAAACTCAGCTGACCCCAACCGAGTAGATGATTGCACAAACCTAAACGTTCAGCTCACCTGATTGAGCTTATAGAGTTTCTAAGTTTACAGGTAGAGTCGCTGAAGACAGCAGAAGACACAGCTGAGGGACTCAGCAGAGCAGACCAAGCAGAGTTAAAGACCCAACAGTATCAAGACCCAGCTCAGTGACGGAAACCCAGCTCAGTGTCAAAAACCCAGCTCAGTGTCAAAAACCCAGCTCAGTGTAAAGGACCCAGCTTAGTGTCAATGACACAGCTCAGGTCTAAGACAGCTCAGGTTAATGACACAGCACAGGTCTAAGACACAGCTCAGAGTCAAGACGCAGCAGAGTCCAAGACGCAGCAGAGTCCAAGACGTTGAAGATACAGCAGAAACGCTTAGCAGCTCGAAGACGAAGACCTTCTCCAAGACAAGATCCCGATGTCAGAAGATCTTATCTGACGCAGTCAAATCAGAGAAGAAATAGCTTCTGCAGATGCAGACCTACTTCGTAGGCAAAAGGCCAGAAGTCAATGAGAGTAGGTAAGATTCAAACGGCTCTCTTCCAACGGCTAGTTTGAATCTCCACCTATATATATCTCCTCACCATTGAAGAAGAGGGGCTGGCGAGACGACTGAAATAAAAGAGTAAACAGAAAAATGAACAACGATCTTCAAAGCCAAATCTTTCAAGAACACCCAGCCAGTCAGTTGTGTTCTTAGTTGTTCACATATTCAGTCATAGGCAGAATAGATTAGAATAGAAATATCTTAAGCCTAGTTTGAACGAGTTCATCATACTCATTGTTCTTCATTGTAAGAACTCGTTCATAGTTGGAAAACCCATACCCAAACCCAAACCCAGAAAGGTTAGGTCAAGGTACGCCTGCTCGAAGCGTGTAATTCGAGTGGTCAGGTTTTACGCATGCCGAAAACCGTAAGTCGGGTTTTCGCACCCGCAAACTGAAAGGTGTAGGCATGACAGTGCCCGTAAACTGTTGGAACACAACTCAGGTTAGAGTTGTGAAGTTGCTTGGTACTTGGAAACCAAGTGGTAGTGAATTACCAGTGAATCTGGACGTGGACGTAGGAGGTGTTACTCCGAACCACGTTAAAATTGCTTTGTTCTTTACTGCTTTGTTTATGCATTCTGCTAACCTCTCACGCATACATTTCAAGCTGCATAAACTGACTAACTGAAAAGTGAAACAGAGCTTTGCAATATAATTTGAAGTAACAGACGGACTTTCCAAACCTACCACATTCCGTACACAGCCAGCTGTGTCGATCAAGCTGTCTTCCAACTGAATAGGACACAGCCAGCTCACTCAAAAGAGTTTTTAACTGGAAAAGTTTTTAAATCTTGGTGTATTCACCCCCCCTCTACACCAAGGTATCCGTCTTGGGACCAAGAATTGGTATCAGAGCAGTGGTTCAAAAGATCACTGTATCTGTGTCAAGTCAGCTTCTTTGCTGATAGTGGTCACCTGAACAGATCCTTCAAAGTTTCAAAATCTTTTTAAAATCATTATATTGCATACTGTCTTAAGAAATCTTGAATCCGGGCATATGTCCGAGATGCGAATGTTACAGGAATTATCTCCATGACTTGGGGGTACGAAGAACAAGATACCAAAGTATTTTGGAGCACTGAAGAGAGGAATTTCACTCAGCAGCAAACCGGATGGACTGTGATGAAATCGTCTCAAGCCACCAGGAGATGAGAAGAATAGAAAGGCTGATTGACGACTTGGAACGTCTCATACTCAGAGTATATGACACCATGAGAGACAACCATCAGAGTCATCACAATATCTGATGGATTTTCTGAATAATGTCCAAGAGATGCAACCAACAAAATTGATCTGGGGGTCACAAGAAGAAGAATCATCTAGCCAGATGAATGAAACAAAACTGACTCCCAAGGTAATAGAGACAGCCTTCAGAGTGCAGAATCAAAAAGATCAGCTCAATCAGCTCAACTTGGAAGGACCAACAAGGAGCACAGAAATATGAGCAGAGAAGAATTGCACGAAGAAGTTGCTATGCTTGTATGGAACATCAATAGGCTGGAATACAGCAAGGAAAGGTACAAGAAGATCGTGAAGGTTCATCTCGACAAGCAAGTCTACCCAAAGAGAACCCCAACTGAGTCGATCTCCCGAAGAAAAGATAAAGAGCTCAAGTCAAGCAATATAAGAAGATCAAGTATTTTCTTCCGACTCAGAAGATGAAGCATTTCATTAAAGATGTCTGCTTCATGGCTCTCAAATCCAGCTATGAAAAGCAAACACAGCTGGACACACTGCTGAGTACATTGGTCTCGAGAAGAATTCAGAAGCAGCAGATGAACCAGCTGGATTTGGGACAGCTGACCTTATCAAAGGAATGAGCCAATGATGAGAAAATCCGCTCAAAGGAAGTAGGATGCAGCTGAAGAAAAAGCCACCTGCTATCAAATCAAGAAGATGAATCTAGCTGAGGGGGAACTCAGTTCAGCAGACTCACCAACAAGTGGTATCAATAATTGATCTCATCCAAGTCCAGCAGAATTATCAAGAAGAGCATCCAGCAGGAAATACTCAGCTGGATCACCGTGTTGGACTAACTCAGCAGAAACCCCAAGGACTTCAAAATGAATTTATCAATTCAAAGGGAAACTCTACATAGCTGGAAAGAGTCAGCAAAATCAAGAAGAATACCCAGTTGGATGCATTCAAAAAGACAGACTCAGCTGGAATCACCAGCTGAAGAAAAACCCGATCCAGCGGAGGAATCAAGCTGATTCTCTAACCCAGCTGACGACATGAAAAGCACCCAAGAGATTACTCAACATCTGAAGGACACCGTTGTTGGGAAAATTCACACAGAATCACAACATGCTGAAATCTAAATCAAGATGATGTGTGAATTACTTGGACTGCTCAAACCAGATGAAGTAAAATCGTCCAGCTGAGGGGGAACAAGACTCAGCTGGATAATGAAAAGCTAATGGGACATTAGAGTAGAAGAATTCAAACCCAGCTGGATCTTTCAACTCAGTTTAACAAGGGAAACCAGCTGAGGGGGAATCAAGCTCAGCTGGATAATAAAACTGAAGAAAAGCTCATACAACATAAAGAAAACACAGTCGTGGTATCAGCTGACTACAATGATCAGCTGACAGGTTTGCAGATTTTTTTTTCTATTTCTCTGTAGAATATGCTATTTAAAGATGATTTTTTTTTAATTTAACTCAAATACCCAGACATTCCTTAAATGGATTAGTCAGTAAAGCCATCCATCTCATCGAATCCCATCGCACTTAATGCAAAGCATGCAGAATACTGTAGCTCGGGAGAACTGAGGCAGAAGTCAGAACGGTTCGACTACCTCACGCGCGTGTGACCTACACCCTATAAACGCACGACATGTGACGTGTTGCGCAAATCTCTCTCAGCCACAGATCTTCAATTCTTTTGCCAAAATCTCAACCTTCCATCAAAATGGACAGTTGATATATACATCTAAAATATGCAAATCTTCGCCATATTTTCTATCGCTCATACTTATCTCTGAAATTCATATCTCAGATTCTTGATTATCTCTTTGCAAACACGCTCCCCTAGTATCTTCGTCTTTCTAACCTCTTGCTACAGAAGAAGATCATGGCCCCAAAGAAGAAGACACCAGGAGCAAGCCAGATTGAGAATTTGATGTCAAAGCTTCATTTCGAGAATTGTTTAACTCTCAAGAACTACCAGAACTCAGAGTTCCAGGAGGTGCTGGATCTTATCGAGAATGCCGGCCTGCTGCAATGGGCGACTGCAAGACCTAAGAACATCTTCCGCCGGGAAGTGGCAGAATTCTTCCTGGAAATGACAAACCGAGATGAACGTCTCCGCTCCAACATCACTCTGCAACTCAAGGAGAAGACTGGACATACAACTCCGTTGGATGTCGACATCAACATCAACCGGATGTTGAACAAGCTGTTCGGCCTCAAGACTCTTGGGGACCGCTCCCCAGAAAACTACACCAGAGAAGAAATCCAGGTCGAACTGGATAAGATGCTGTTCAAACCGGAACCTTACAGGGCGAGCATGTCCAAGCTCCTACTCAAGCCCAAGTTCAGACTACTTCTGGATGTCACCCAGAAGTGCATCCTCGGTATCGCTGGATCTCAAGGAGAGATCAGCATACCCAAGCTGAAACCGATGATAGCCATTCTCAGGAATGACCCTGTGGATTGGTTCTCCTACTTCATGGGAAAATTGGAAAAAGAATCTAAAAAGATTCATTTTGAAGATAACAACTTCACCCGGTACAGCTGTAGGGAGAAAATCTATCTATGCACCAAAGTGGCGTGCATAATAGAAAACTACACTACCGGACGGCAAATCAAGTGGCACGACACAGAAGAATTTTCTGTGTCCAGAATACTTTTTGAGAAACCAAGTCAGCTCACTGACTTATTGAAGAAAGTAGCCCCTGAAGGGAAGAAGAAGGTGCAAGAGGCAAAGCAGCAGACTGCCTCTCACTCTCAAGTAGGAAAAGGAAGCAACCGGAGGAGACACAGCCAGCTGGATCTCCACATGCCAAAAAGAAGCTGAAATTCAAGGCAGCCAACAAGCCAGCTGAGGAGGCAATAGAGAAATCAGTTGATGAGCAAGCTGAATCTGAGTCCACTCCCACAGCATCCCCAATCCAAAAGAAGAAAACTGAGTGGGGACCAGTCACTGAGGAGACAGCTCAGGGATCCTTCTCCAGCTCAGACAATGGAAGGGAGTTCGTGATTACATCACGAGAAACTGAAGAACCACAAATAGTGGTCTCCCACTCTGACCCAGAGGATGCTATTCCCCTTCGTCGATTTCTTCAAGTATCTTCACAACCCGCTCCAGCTGATCCCACATCAGCTGGAACCGCTCAACAAGGCTATCATCTCCTTCCTCTTCATCCTCAGGTACCTCTCTCAGATTCCCCACCCACTTGCTCAGTACCTGAAACCGATCAACTCCAAATTTCATCACCCAGCTCTCCGCCTAAAGAACCCCATCCAGCTGACGCTCATTTGCAGCTGGATGATGAAAACCAAGCTGAACCTACAAGCCCTTCTGAGGATTTTGAAATCCTCAGTCCCAGAGCCGTTGCACGTGCAGCCACTATCATGAGATTCGATGACCTCAGGCTTCAAGAGGTAAAGAGCGCACTGCAACAGTATCCTTCTCTTACTTCACTCCCCGCAGCACTAGTCGCCGTCAGCGACTTCAAATTTTACCTTGCTACCAAGATGACTACTTGGTATGCAAATGAGGAACTTGTGGAGTTCTACTCATTCAATAAGCTCAAAGTCAAAGAAGTTACTCTGCAAGAGATCTTTGGATTTGGAAGTCTTCAGGATGCCTTCATGCAACAAGACGAGCTGATCCAAACTCTCATCCAGAAGGCCAAGCAAGATGAAGTACCGCCATCTGAGGAGATAATCGCAAGAGTCAATTCTTACCTTCACACTCTCAGTTGGATTGTTCCAGTTGAGAATGCCAAGGAAGCTACACCTGCCGACACAACTGAGGCAATGGTGATTGAAGATGAGCCAACTACTGCAATAGTTGAGCCCGCAGAAGCTGCCCCACCAAGTCCAAGTACCGATAACACTCGCTCACTGGTCGAGATCGAGGCAGACAAACCCAGCCAAGTCGAATCCGGGATCCAGACGGATCCTGATGTGCTTTCTGATGCAATGAAGGATGAAATCGCCAAACAAGTTGAGGAAATCCTGTTCCAGGATAGACTCAAATCAAATGTTGACACCTTTCTGCGCATCACAGTTGTAGAATGGCAAGTCCACTGTAATGGATAGTCCATTGATGAAGTTCAGAGATTTGCCCAGAATCTACAGGAAAGCACCAGTCAAGATCTCAAGCAATCTCTCGTCTCTCAACGAATTGATCAGTCAACTCATCTAGAGAAGATAGTCCCTGAGATCATTTCAAAACTTCAAGCTCCACTGGAAAGCAGCATCAGCGACCTATCCAGCCGGATGGCAGCTCTCCAAAAGCAAGCACTCTCCAACAGAACAGACATTCAAATGTTGTTCAACCTCTACAAAGAGCTGGACACTCAGTTCAAAGCTGGAAGTAACAGTACAGCACGGCTCAACCTCGTCACAGCAGACAACACAACCAAGATTGCTGATGTTGACAAAACCCTGGCCCAGCTAAATGAGACAGTCGTCAACCTATCCTCCACCCTTGTTGATAATACCAAAAAGGGGGAAGGTAATGACAAGAGAAAAACATCAAGGGCAGGCAAAGGGAAAGTTGTAGCTGAAAATGAAATCCAAGTGCTGCAGTCTGAGATTGATGAAGTTGTTGCTGAGCTGGAAGCAGAAGAACCAGCTGAACGGAGAGGAAAATGGAGCAAAATGATCATTCCTCTTGCCAAAGCAAGCGGAGCCACGCCAAAACAAATCAATGATACTCAATGGCTCTGCAACTTTGTAAATCAACAAAAGCAAGAGATGAAAAGCTTTCAAGAGCAGCAGAAGAAGAAGGAAAGCTTGCTCAATGCTGAAGAAAAGAAGCAGAAGAAGAAAAGAGCAAACATCAGAGCATCGAAGAAAAAGTCTCATATGCCAATGAACTGGAGAAGAATAGATGAATGGATCCCAGAAGAGTTAAACGACGACTGGGAACATACAAAATTCGAGTTCATTGAAGATTACTACTATCTGGGAGCCTACCCAAATACGTCACTAGATGTTGCTTTCAAGATGCATCTAAATGTGCTCTTTCATCAAGATAGGATGAATGCGAAAGCATTCTTCAATGCTGCAAAGACCGCGAAGATCTAGTTCTCTGCTCTCCAGCTGTATCATCTCCAGCCTCCGCTGATACCTGGAACTCATCTTCCTGACAAATCGCATATTATCGCAGAAGTAAATAGATGGGCGATCAGAAGAAAAATTTCCAAGGTAAACAATGAAGAAGAATACAGGAAGCTGGAACGGATGATCTTCAATCGGTACAGGTTGAGAACGAATGAGCAACTGGAAGAAGATAGACTGAAGAATCAGCAGCAGCAGAAATGAAGACCCAGCCAACTAGGTTTAAATAGTTTTTGTCTAATTTCAGTTTGTTAATATTGTAATTCTTGTAATCATTTTTTAAGATTAATAAAACTGAAATGTTTTTGCTCTCAAGCTCACCCTGATGACAATAACTCTTTGTCCAGGCACTGAACTCTGAATTTAATTACCTGCTGTGAATGTTATTTCTTTTTGAAACCCCGTTTTCTGTTAAGGGGGGAGTAAATTATTTTTCTCAGTTAGGTTTTGGCATCATCAAAAAGGGGAAAATTGTTGGGAAAATTAATAGAGTTTTGATTTGATACCAAAACCCAGCTGGCCCCAACCGAGTAGATGATTGCACAAGCCTAAACGTTTTTCAGCTCACCTGTTTGAGCTTATAGAGTTTCTAAGTTTACAGGTAGAGTCGCTGAAAACAGCAGAAGACATAGCAGATGACACAGCTGAGGGACTCAACAGAGCAGACCAAGCAGTGTCAAAGACCCAGCAGTATCAAGACCCAGCTCAGTGACGAAAACCTAGCTCAGTGTCAAAAACCCAGCTCAGTGTAAAGGACCCAGCTTAGTGTCAATGACACAGCTCAGGTCTAAGACAGCTCAGGTTAATGACACAGCTCAGGTTGAAGACACAGCTCAGGTTAATGATACAGCACAGGTCTAAGACACAGCTCAGAGTCAAGACGCAGCAGAGTCCAAGACGCTGAAGACACAGCAGAAACGCTTAGCAGCTCGAAGACGAAGACCTTCTCCAAGACAAGATCCCGATGTCAGAAGATCTTATCTGACGCAATCAAATCAGAGAAGAAATAGCTTCTGCAGATGCAGACCTACTTCGTAGGCAAAAGGCCAGAAGTCAATGAGAGTAGGTAAGATTCAAACGGCTCTCTTCCAACGGCTAGTTTGAATCTCCACCTATATATATCTCCTTACCATTGAAGAAGAGGGGCTGGCGAGACGACTGAAGAAATAAAAGAGCAAACAGAAAAATGAACAACGATCTTCAATGCCAAATCTTTCAAGAACACTCAGCCAGTCAGCTGTGTTCTTAGTTGTTCACATATTCAGTCATAGGCATAATAGATTAGAATAGAAATATCTTAAGCCTAGTTTGAACGAGTTCATCATACTCCTTGTTCTTCATTGTAAGAACTCGTTCATAGTTGAAAAACCCATACCCAAACCCAAACCCAGAAAGGTTAGGTCAAGGTACGCCTGCTCGAAGCGTGTAATTCGAGTAAGTCAGGTTTTTTCAGTACCCGCAAACTGAAAGGTGTAGGCTTGACAGTGCCCGTAAACTGTTGGAACACAACTCAGGTTAGAGTTGTGAAGTTGCTTGGTACTTGGAAACCAAGTGGTAGTGAATTACCAATGAATCTGGTCGTGGACGTAGGAGGTGTTACTCCGAACCACGTTAAAATTGCTTTGTTCTTTACTGCTTTGTTTATTCATTCTGCTAACCTCTCACGCATACATTTCAAGCTGCATAAACTGACTAGCTGAAAAGTGAAACAGAGCTTTGCAATATAATTTGAAGTAACAGACAGACTTTCCAAACCCACCACATTCCGCACACAGCCAGCTGTGTCGATCAAGCTGTCTTCCAGCTGGATCGGACACAGCCAGCTCACTCAAAAGAGTTTTTAACTGGAAAAGTTTTTAAACCTTGGTGTATTCACCCCCCTTCTACACCAAGGTATCCGTCTTGGGACCAACATATATATTGATATATCATGGTAAATATCTTCATATTATGACTTATTATTAAGAGGAAAAAAATATAATAGTCAAATCACTTAGTAAAAATCAATACTTGTCACCAAACTTAGTTTACACAAACTCTAGCAATCTTTTGCCTTTTCGGACCCTTTTACTCTTACTTTCGACTTTTGCTATCTAACTTTACATTCTCTCTCATATTTCATCTTTTACCTTCAACACCTCAAATTCGTACCAGCATACCACCATTATCTCTCATGCCACCACTACAGCCATCACCACCGCCGCCGTGAGGTACTATTTTAGTGTTTACGTACCAGCGTACTACTGTCTGCCTCCCATTCCGCCACCGTCACTGCCACCAGTACGGCGGCGAGGTACGATTTTTATATTTTCGTACCAGCGTACCACCGTCTGCCTCCCAATCCGACACCACCGCGGTGGTGAGGTACGATTTTTGTGTTTTCGTACCAGCGTACCACCGTCCGCCATTATCACCACCGCCACCGCGACGGCGAGGTACGATTTTTGTGTTTTTATACCAGCGTACCGTCGTCCGTCTCCCAATTCTCCACCACCACGACGGCAGCGAGGTATGATTTTTGTATTTTCGTACCAACGTATCACTGTCCGTCTTTCAATCTGCCACCAATACGGCGGTGAGGTACGATTTTTATGTTTTCGTACCAGCGTACCACCGTCCGCCTCCCAATCCGCCATCGCCACCACTGCCGCTTTGAGGTATGATTTTTGTGTTTTCGTACCAGCGTACCAACGTCCGCCTTCCAATCAGCCACCACCACCTCCACCACCACCACCGCGACGAATATATCAGAAAAATAAAGTTAAAAATGCAAGTTGTCCAGAAAAATAGCTACAATAGTACGCAATCCTAAAAACATTATCAAACAAACCTATTTGGGTCTTGACACGTTAAACAAGTATGTCCAACCACACCACAAATTGGTACTCCGATACAAAAATGGTGTGTTCGTACCAACTTACCAGGCAATAAACCTGGTACCCCCAGTACGAATATCGATGTTTTGTATTGGTGTACCACTTTGTGATGTGGTAACCCAGTACGAAATAATTATTTCGTATTGTTGTATCATTGTAAGAATTGGTACCCCATGTAACGAAATTTATATTTCGTACCGACGTACCATGTTTTAAAAGGGTATCCGATACGAAATATGTAATTCGTATAATTCGTACAGTGTAATGTATAATTTTATACAGAATTGTTTGTACACCAAATACCGTACCGGGTACCATTTACTTGAATTATTCGTGGACTATTTACTTTTGAATTAATTTTGAACATTTACATTCGAACTTGGTACGAATATGATATATAGATCATTTGTACCAATAGTACAAAATATTGGTAGTATCGAATAGGTTCATTCGTACCAGTCATACCAAATAACTGCATATTTAAATTAGACAAATTGCATAACATATACAATTAGAACAAATGTACTAATAATACTAATGTTGTAGCAAATAGTTTACAAACCAAAAATTATAGCAAATACTTTACAAATAAGAATTGTTCATTCACTAATCTCTAAGAATTATTCATTCACCAACTCAATCTCTACGATAAGTGTTATTTCATCCGTGTTGAAATAATATATGTTCCTAACCAAAACATTGATTTCTTGAGATCTTGTAGGACATCATGACCGAATTCACCCAAAATCTTGCGCATAATCACCTACGATGTCCATTGTACCTTCAAAACTAAAACAAAAAAAATTAGAATATGGTACTAATATAAATCATTCGTTCCAACGTACATGGAACGACTGGTATAATACACCGATTCGTACCAGTCATACCAATGCAGCACACATTACTAACATGGTAACATATTGGTACGAAAACACAATAATCGTACTATTATACCAATGTAGCGCGCCACGCTCGAATGGTGCACTACTACGAACTCACATATTCGTACTAGAGTATCAGGGAAACGCGATGTGCCTGCATGGTACGTTAGTACGAACTCATTATGTTCGTACCGACGTATCAAGTTTGCATCTCGCGCATGCATGATACGTCGGTACGAATATATCATATTCGTACTAATATTTTAATACAGTGCTCCATGCCTACTTGGTATGTTGGTACGATTACACCCAATCGTACCAGCTATCTTACACGAAACCCCAAAAATTCACCAAAATATAACCAAATCACCCTAAAATCAAGCATAAGAACAACGAAACCACCCAGAAATAAGCTACGAAAACTCCCAAAGCACTCATAAATCAAGCAGAAAAATACCTAAAGCATTAAATCACTAAAATCATAACAGATAAATAAATTCATTTAGTACCAACGGGTTACCATTTGGTACGAATAGACCATATTCTTTTCAACAAGTCAATAATAGGTTGTGTGCTACTGGTATGAGTTACTCTTGGTACGAATACACTCATTTCGTACCGACAAGTTTTGATAGCAAACAACAACCTCCTTCAATCAACAAAAACGAACCAAAAATCAGCAGAACTACATCCAAATCACCCAGAAGTTCATTCAAATACATCAAAAATCACCAAAACAATATGAAAACCATATAAATCATCAAAAAACAAACACAAAAAGCCCTAAATCAACAAAAAATCAAAAAAATACAACAAAAGTTCAAAAAAACTCTAAATCAACATGAATCGCAAGAATTGGAAGGAGCAATTACTCGGATCTATGGATCTATTTGTAGATCTGGAGCACGATGCCAACGAGAAGCTTTCGATTGGTAGAAAATCGCAGGAGAGAAAATCACGATGGAAGAGTTAGGGTCTGAGAGAGAGAAAATCGCAGGAGAAATGCTGAAGGATGGGACGGCATAGTGGATGAATCATGAGAATGGAGGAGAGGACGGTGGCGGTGGCGGACTGAAAGGGATGGCGGTGGTGGCATGGAGAAAGAAAGTAGAGAATGGAGGGAGAGAAAAAGTGAGAGGAGAGAATTTACGCATGAGAAGAAGAAGAAGAGAGAGAGAGAGAGGGGAGAGAAAAATAAAGAAAGAGAGAATAAATAGATGGGTAAGGGTATTTTAGGTACATCACACCAAAGTTTGCTAGAATTTGTGTAAACTAAGTTTCTTTGACAACTATTGAGTTTCACTAAGTGATGTGACTATTCTACCCCATTAACTTTATTATTAAAGTATGGATGTCACAACTTTACATTGTAAATTACAAATTATTTAAATAATTTCATAATATATTAAATATAATTGAACTCACAGTCTCTTTTTCTCTCAAAACAACATCGTTTCGCCTAGGTTAGATGCCACACATCTTCTCGCTGCCAGAATTTGTTATCAGGATGAAGTTGACACTGAGACCTATTTATTAAGAATGAAATGAGTACTATTATCGATTTATTGCTCCAAAAGTAAAATATAATTTGCAACAGAGAGTCTAGTAGAGCAAAGCATTTGGTTTCTATTCTTTTTTATGTCTTTGAACTCACAACTGCTATCTTTAGTGTGTATTGAGATCTGTACCAGAGATTTTTCACTTCAGAAATATTCACTCCATCTTCAAAAGGAACGAGTGTTTAGTTTCTTTATTTCGTAAAGTTTGTGTTCTATTTGTTGGGTATCCAAAGTCTATATATATATAGGGAGTAGATCTGGTAAGAACACATCTTATATAAGAACGTAAGAACAATGCATTTTTATTACGTCGGAAATGAATAAAATGCAGAAACTAAATGCATAAATATTTTAATGCATAAATTACAATAACTTAATGCATTTACATTTAAATGCATAAATTACAGTAACTAAATGCACGGTTAAATCTAGACCGTATATCATCAAAGATCAAGGGTCCAGATTTGTTCTTATTGCTCACCTAAAAAAGTGTTCTTATTTGAACCGCACTATATATATATATATATATGTTCCATATAGGGATTAATGCATATTTGTTTATACCAAATACAACTATGTATCGTATCAAGTTATGAAATCCTCTTTAAAATGTAATAAAAATATCATGTAACGTAATATATTTGTAAATGTTTAAAGAAACATCGTGTTATGTTATGTTCCAATTGAATTAAAAGTGTTGGCTGTTTAGGTCCTACCTACTGTAATTATTAAACCTCTATTGCTTAAAAATGAAGTTCATCAGTTACATGATTATTTATGCATTAGGTTGTTACTTCAAAGGAATTCCTCCGCCATTCAGATTTTGTAGGCTCGGAACGGCGCCGTTTTGGGTTAAATAAATTTCAATATGCAAAAGATAGTGCTATAATCCATCCAACCAAACACACCCTTAATGTATATTCACAGGTATATGTACAAATCAACAATTACGTGAATTTATTAGTAATAACAGTGTAGTTCACTGTGTGAGATATTCATCAATTGAAATAATCTAATTGGAATTATTTGTTCTTTTTGTTTTATAAGTTTAGTTAATTCGTCGAATTTTCCCCAAAAAGTTCGTAGATGTCTTATATGTGCAGTAGCTCATCATTTCTGTATGTTTACATTTGTTTTATGTTCTTCTCAATAAAAATAAATTGAAACATTAGAGAGAGATTAGGAAGCGTATTCAATATGGAAAAGTCCACGTCAACAGAATATTGCCATTTTTGACTTTTCTTAGAAGAAGGCTTCATTTTTGAAAGCCTCTAATTAACTAAATAATACTCCCTCTATCCATTTATATAGGCGGATTGAAATTTTTACAAGGATTAAGAAAAATTATTGGAAAAGTAAATTATATAGTAAATTTCTTAATATGCCCTTATTGATTATTTGACTATGTAATTTTTATGAGTTAATCAAAGAATTAAATAGGGATATATTTGTAAATGAGCTAAAAAACATTACTTTTTATAGAAACAAGCCTATATATTTGGGACATCTGAAAAAGAAAAACGAGCCTATATAAATGGGATGGAGGGAGTAATAGTAGTAATAATAATAAGTATTATTATTATTACTGTTGTTGTTCATTTCGTCCATACTAACTAAATTTTCAAAAAGGGTAAAAATATAAAATAAAAGACCCAGAATTAAATCTATTCATTAAGTTTCCGGATTAAAAAACTACATAAAGACTTGAGTGTGGTTAACTATACAATGCGGTTGGATAAAAAGTAGTAACAATTATCCTGATAAAAATAATTAGTCTAAAAAAAAGTAGCAATTATATTTTTACTCTCTAACTACTTAAAGTACCAAGTGACAATTATCATGAATAAAAGTAATAATTAATTATCATGAAGAAAAATGATAATTTAAATACAACCACACGTTAAAGATCAATCTCATCCAAGTCCACTCAACAAATTATTCAACTAAATATTCAATTCTTTGCATATTGACTTGATTTTCGCCTGAAAATCGAATTTGGGTTACAATCGTATATTGAATGGCTAAAATAAACTTAATCGTTAAAATTTAGGGATTCTTCGAAATTTAAAATTGATACTATTTGCTAATAATGAAAAGTCAAGCACATTGCCACATTCTAGATCGTCTAAACGAAACATTCTAGCTACTTTTCCACGTCTAATTAATATGAGAAAAAACAATAGATTCGCAGTCTATGTTTGACATGATGACTAGTGGATGATTAACAAGTCATAAATAAACATAGAAAAGAAAATTCAGTTTCTCACTAAAAGGAGGTTTCATAAATGTGGGTTGTCTTCGTATTTTATAGGCATGTATCTAGTTTATACTTATTTGTTAATATTAATGATATAGAATAGTAAAAATAGATAGTGAAAATTAATAGTTGATCACCAACTTAAGTTTAATAAATTATAGTCAAATTTAATGTAAATTGACCAAAATACCCTGAAGTAAAAAAAAATCTCTACCACTCTATAGCCTAGAGGTGGCCATAAGAACCGAAATCGGAACCGAACCGCCGGTTCCGGTTTGGAACTGAGAACCGCATCGACGGTGGTTCGGTTCCGATTCCAAAGTTGTGGAACCGAAAACCGCTGTTTCCCTATTTTCGGTTCGGTTTCGGTTCCGAACTGCCGGTTCCTCCTATTTTTCTTTTATTTTTTACGTTTTTATCTATATTTATGTTACAATTCATATTTATTTCACATAAATGTTACATTAGAATGCATAAAATTACAATTAAACAAGAAAACGTAGCAAAAAATGAAAAAAAAATACATAATTTTTTAACACCCAAAACATGCGGTTCCAGTTTGGAACCGCCGAAACTACGGAACCGAACCAAACCGAAACGTACGGTTCCAATTTGGAACCGAAACCGAAGTGGTTGGCGTTCGGTTCCGGTTCCCTTGGAGCTGAATCAAGAATCGCCGGTTCGGTTCCGGAAACCGAACCGAACCACGGCCACCTCTACTACAGCCGCCCTTCACCCCACTCTCAATCTCTCTCTCTCTCTCTCTCCTCTAATGCTCTCTCTTCCCATACTCACTCTATCCCCCACCTCTCTTCTTCTCTTTCCCTCTAATTCTCTTCCGCCGCCGCCACCGCATCATCGCATCATCTTCTCCAATAATCTTTTTGGTCATGTTTATTCCTACATCTTCTCCTCTAAGCAACTTATCGTTTCTTCGATCATCTTTTTCGATTCTCTTCTCCGGTGTGGCTTTCGTCTCCATCGTGAGTGACTTTCGTCTCCGTTGTGGGTGGTTTTCATCTTCGGCAAATCATCCTCTTTCGTGATTGATATCTCCAGTCTGCAGATCTGTTTTCCAAAATACGCCTATGTAAAACCGGGAAAGAAGGAAGGATTGGGACAAAAAGGATCACTCGTCCCAATTGTACCAATGCGCCAGTGCGCCAACAATTGGTATGATGAATTGGAACAAATATGCATATTAGTCCCAATCATACCAAGGTGATGTGCGCGCTAAAACTATTTTCAGTTGACTGCTTTCCGCAATTGACATCTGATCAAGTTATGCAAATCTGTTTTCTGGTCAAATTTTTACAAAGTTCATAAAATATGAGTTTGTTTAAAGCGATTGTGGTACAAATGGGACACATTGATCTAGTTATCCCAATTGTACCACTGCATAGCGTGCTACCAATTAGCACGACTGGGATTAATAGGCCCATTTGTCCCAGTTATACCATGGCACAACGCGCCACCAATTGGCACGACTGGGACTAATTAGAACCATTCATCCCAATTATACAACGATACATCGCGCTTACATCAATCGACTACTTTCATTCCAGCTTCTCATACAATTTAAACTTCATTTTAACATCAAAATATCATCATCAAACAACCCAAATATCACAAAATATCAGAAAAAGTCATCAAATATAATGAAATAATACAATTACAGTGATGACACGATCGAGACGAACTAGATCTACTCGTCCTAATCATCCCGTAAATACAAATCAATCTAATCATCCTTCTAAAAAATGCAAACGCCATGGAAGATGACGCAAAGCTGTGAAATTAGGATGCAAGGAAGACGGCGACAAACGAAATCTGAAAGACGACAGATCTGGACGAAAGACGGCGACAAATCTGGAATGTATACGACAACGCCGCCCTGCAAATTGTATGTTTGTCAGAAACCGTACTCGAAACCACTTATTAAGGCTATACATAACCTACATATATGATTACATTAAGAGATACAATCCCATATGACCGTCGTTTAGAATAAGACCGGATCTTTTTAGACTCGGATCCGAAAACAAACTATAATATAAAAATGTCGGGGTTCACAACATACATTGATTGTTAGCCTAGTGGTCGTGCATAGCTTACCCGTGGCAAAGGTGAGGGTTAAAATCCCTAAACTTTCCCTTCTTAGTTCTTTTTCATTTTTTTTTTCAGTTTTCCATTTTTTTTTTCATTTTCAGCTTCTTTTTATTTTCAATTTTTTCATTTCTTTTCAATTTTCTAGTTTTATCATTTTTTCCCCATTTTTTTTCCATTTTAATTCATTCTCAATTACATGTTTATTAATAAAAATAAAAAGTAAAAATAGAAAGATAAATAATTGCCACTTTTATTTATTGATATTGACACTTTAATTCATTAAGACTAACACTTTTATTGGTTACAACTATCAATTTGAGATCCATAAGTATCACTTTTTCAAAATGAATTATCACTTTTATTCAAAGGAATAAACACTTTTATTTATTGAAAATTGTACTTTCACAATAATATTGTACTCCTTCCGTCTCAGGTTAGTATGATTCAACTAATATTTTATACCTTATAACAATTCAAATATGCACCACACTTTTGGGGGACGGAGGGAGCATATATTAGTATCAATTTTATTAAAAATATAAAAGTAAAAATAAAAAGGGAAATAACTATCACTTTCATGCATTAAGACCGAGGAGTGTCATTTTTGTTCATTATAAATGTCACCAAATAGTGTTACTTTTATCAATGAGAAGTGTCATTATATTCGTAATGAGTGTCACTTATAGTCATTATAAGTGTAATTTTTATTCAAGAGTGTCACTTTTATCAATGAAGAGTATCACTTTTATCCATAAAAATTGTCACTTTTATTAATACGAAGTGTCATTTTTATTCAAAATGAACTATCACTTTATTGATCAAAAGAATAAATACTTTTATTTATTGAAAATTGTCATCTTTGCATAATATTGTACTATATGTTATCTATTCCGTCGTGAAAATAGAAAGGGAAATAAGAGTCACTTTGATCTATTACGACTATCACTTTAATTCATTAAGAGTTACATTTTTATAGATTATAATTACTACTTTGAGTCATAACAACTGTCACTTATTTATTCAAAATAAACTATCACTTTTATTAAAAAAAATAAACACTTTAATTTATTAAAAATTATCTCCTTTACAATAATGTATATTTTTTATATTCTGTTGTGAAAATAGAAAGGAAAATAAGTATCGCTTTCATTCTTTAAGATTATCACTTTGATTAATTAAGACTTACACTTTTACAAATTAAACTATCACTTTTATTTATGAAGAGTGTCAAGAAGAATTAAAAAAACAAAAAGGAGGAAAAATAAAAAAATTATTAAAAATTGCTACTGCTGCCGGGCTTAGAAGCTGAGATCTCATATATGAGTGGCAAGGCCTCTACCGCTAGACCAAATTATATTGTCCCAGTGGGGATGGCCTAGTGGTGGAGTGGTTGCCTGTTGACCAATAGGTCAGAGGTTCGAGTACTCTCGGCCACAAAAAAACCCTAGATGGGGTGTGTGAGTATTAATATTTGTAATGATATTCAAAAAAAAAAAAATTATATTGCCTGATTTCTCGAATATTTGTTTATATATAATTTAAAAACGCGGGTCAGATCAGGGTACGGCGGTTGTACCACAGTTTGTGTGTTAAATTAAATAGCCATAAATAATTTCTTAATCAAGTATCACCATATGATAATCTATTACTAATATGAAAATAAAGCTGCCCCATCCACGGTGCTCCGTTCAGATTTTCCTTTATTCTGTTAATTTTTCTAATTTTAATTCATATATATTCTAATTTTTATTTTTATTAATTTCATATTCTTGAAATATCACATGTTTATCTATTAATCACATCTCATATTTATCTTTCCCTCTATTTAATTAAATTCTTCTATTATCCATATTAAAATAATAACAATTTCGGAATGCATTCTTATAAACCCTTATTTTATACATTCTTAATTCATATATAATAATCTATAGAAAATTTGTAAATGAAAATCCCTATGAAGACTAAATAAATATATTTAATCAACGTGTCTATATGGAATCCTTTTTATTTTTCATTCATGTTTTTCTAAAAATTTGATTAGTGCTTTTTATAAAACATATACATTGAATCAAATGTGGGATAGGTAGCTAAAGAAAAGAACAAAAAAACTTGAAGATGTAAACATATTTTTTTCCGCATTTTGACAAAGATTAGAGATATCGATTTAACATGAACTAACGAGACGGTTCAAATATGCTTAAAAAGAAGGATTTTTACTTTTTAATTAATATTAACTTTATTTATATTTTTACCGAGTAATTTAACATAAACCAACGAGACGATTCAAATAACATAGAAAAAATGATTTGTACTAATTTTAATTAGTATTATTTTGAAGATGTAAACATTTTTTCCCGCATTTTGGCAAAGATTAGAGATATCGATTTAGCATAAACCAACGAGACGATTCAAATACACTTAAAAAGAATAATTTTTATAAATTTTAATTAATATTAATTTTGTTTAGATTTTTATCGAGTAATTTAGCATAAACCAACAAGACGGTTCAAATAATATAAAAAGAATGATTTTTACTAATTTTAATTAAATTTACTTAGAGTGTTCATATTTTTATCGAGTATTACTCAACGGATTTGAGACGAGTACGTATATACAGTAAAGTCACTATTTTAACCGAGATTAGGACGAACATGTAGAAAAATTCTTAACAAATTTAGATTTAGAAAATACATAATGATTGAGTTTACCCGATCTATTATCATTCTTAATTATATATTTAGATACGTGAAATAAATTTAATTTTCTAAGTTTTATTAATAATTAACACGAATAATATCACAACTTTTAAATAAGATATAAAATTATTTTTTAAAATATAAATATATAAATTAAAACATAAAATTATTTTCCGTCGAATTCCGACGGGCTACTTACTAGTTCTAAAAAAAAAAAAGACAAAGGTATCACCGTATGATAGTAGGAATTTATAATTCGAATTAATACGATCATGGAAGTAAATGAGTAGATAATTTAAATAACTGGCATAAATATAAGGCTAAACAGTACAAGTTCCCTAAAAAATCACTATTATTTGATGATTCTGATATTAGTTATTAACTAGATTAACTCGCGCACTTTGCGCTGCACAATGAAAAATAATTAATGTGTTATTTTGAAGTTTCTCAAATTTATATATATAGAAAATTTATATGTTATTATTTATATTGGATATTAGAAAATTTTAACCAACACGAATTCAACTTGATATTTTGTTTTATATATAATTGGATATTTCGGCCTTCAACTTATATGTAATTCAAAATAGATAAATGGTCCTTTCGAAAAAAAAAGTTAAATGGTTTTAGTTTGTGTTAAATACGTACACATTGCAAATATCCAATTATTTAATTGAGTTTCTGTAAAATTGTACTCAAGAATTATTATTTTAAAATATCTAAAATAAAAACTGTTAATCAGAAATTTAGAATGACATATCTAACGTGGATATTAAAGTATATTTTTTATGTAAATATACATATATTTGAACTCACCAAACTCTATAATTGAATAAATAAACATGGATGCATATTTGTAAATAATCGAATATATATTATGTTGCTTTTAGTTTGAAATATGAAAATATGTACAATTACCAATATAAAAAAAAAGCTTAATTGGTAGCAGTGCCAGTAGCCTAATAGTCGGTGTGTTAAAATTTATAGAGGCGCATGAATTTATTAATAGGTTGAACATGCATATATTTTAAGCGGAATAAATGGTAGTTTAGGCGGAAAAATGCATGCAGATTATTTTGCTTTAATATAATAATAGAAATCTACAAAGAAATTAATGAATTGTACCTAGTGGCAAACATGTGTGCTTCATTATAATTAGAGTTGCACTTGGGTACATCATGATGTACCCATACATCCGGTTCAACCTGACCCGTGACCCGACCCGACCCGCCCGATCGGTCAGCGTTGATCGATCAACGTTCAACGTCTGACCGTTGACTTTTTCCTTCTTCTTTTTTTCCTCTCTGCCTTCGGCTCCGATTTTTAATTTATAGATAATGATTGTGGCAACATTAATATTTTTTAGCTCGCTCCGAGGCCTTCGGCTCCCCTCGCTAGACTCTTGAAAAAAAATAAAATAAAAACGCGGTCAACGTTGACCGGGCAGGTCGCGGTGGGTTTGTTCGCGATATGGTACGAATGAGACAAATGGATTTTGTTCATCCCAATTGTACCATTGTGCAACACGCCATAATTTGAAACAATTGGAACTAATTGAACCATTAGTTCCAATTGTACCACAGTGCAACAACAATTTGGAACGATTGAAACTAATTGGACCATTCGTTCTAATTGTACCACGGCATAGAGCGCCACCAATTTGCATGATTAGTACTAATAAGATTATTTATTCCAATTGTACATAAAAATGATATTCATTAACATAAAATATCATTATCAATCAACCCAAATATAACCAAATTAAAAAAAAATAAAATAATAGAATTACAGTGATGAGACAAACAAGACGAACTAGATCCATGTGTCCCATTCGTCCCAAACCCGCCCACTCATTAAGGGTAATCATGTCCAAATTTGCAAATTAATGTTGGTCATAATTTATACTCCCTCCGCCTGCGATAATTGTTTCCTAGGTTGGTGGACACGAGAATTAATAAAAGTTGGGTGTAGACTGTAGTGGGTTGTGAGTGGAGGAAAAAAAATATTTTGTATAGTGTAGTATTGTGAGTGAAGGAAAATGAATATTTTGTGGTGAGATAGTGTAAAAAAAATGGAAATGTAACAATTTTCGTGGACGGAGGAAGTACTTTATAAGTTCATGGTTATATATTTTGCTTTTAGCCCATAATGGCTATTTAAAAATTTACCTCTTTTCAAATTTGCACGATTTAAAATGACAATCACCAAAAACTTGATGGCGAATCTAATTAATAACAACCGGCAACTCCATAAGAGTTTAAAACCTATGAGCATAACTATATAATTAAATCCATAATATTTTTTTTACGAGAATCCATAATATCTATGTAGCCCTAAAAGCCACAATAGCGATCGCGTTAGAGGGTGTTTGGCTGAGCTTATAAGCTCCTTAAAACAGCTTATAAGCTGTTTAAGAGCTTATAAGCTCTTGCAAAGTGTTTGGCAAAAGAATCTCTTCAAGAGCTTATAAGCTCCAAAAAAAAGCTCTAAGAGCTTATAAGCTCCTAAAGAAAAAAGTACCTCTACCCCAACTTTTTTTTTGTAAAGATGTTATGAACAACACTCAATTTTCTTATTTTCACCATTTTTCATTTCATTTTATTTTTTTAATTTATAATATAAAATAAATAAATAAATCACTTTTTTTTTTCTAAATTATACCTATAATTTTTTTTATCTCTCTTTTCTCTTATCCAAACACTTTAATAGCTTATAAGCTCTTGAGGGAAAATATCTTATAAGCTCTTTGAAGAGCTTATAAACTTCAAGAGCTTATAAGCTCTTTACTTATAAACTTAGCCAAACACCCTCTTAGTCTTATTTATCTTTATTCTCTATATTTCTGTCCTTATTTTCATAAACAAACTAAAGTAGAAGAATCATAAAAACTCATAATATATAGACTATAGTGCTACCCCTTACCCATTTTTTATATACTATGATTGACACAATTTACTTCAAGAGTTATCTAAAAAAATGATTTTCCACAATGCTAACCAAATTGTAGACTTGGATCTGGTTTGAGCAATGTTTTAAAAATTGAACCGAATGTCGAAATGATGAGACCTTCGGGTCATGGTTTGATTGGTTCAATCGGTTGAACCATGATTGAAGTGTTCAATAGTAATTAAATATGTGAAAATTTAAAAATATCCATGATTTTATAAGAAATACACATTAAAATCCATTGCAAATATATCTATTTTTATCATATGTAGATATTCTCATTAAATATTTTTAAAATTTATACAATAAAAATAGTTGAAAATCGAAGAAAGGGCACCAATATTAAAATTTGAACATACTTTTATAGTATTCGAAGTTGACTATAATAATAATAAAAGTTGAATATGGAACAATTGTGTGGGCTAGTGGAGATAGTAGGAACCTTGAAATAATATCCAAGAGGTAATAGGTTCCGTGATCCAGCCGGTTCTCACCGATTTCGGCCGTTTCCGACAATTTTATACCGGTTTAATACCATCTCTAATTTTAGGGTGTTGATCGGACCGATGTTGGTTCATGTTCCCAATTTGACTGGTCGAATTGAGCGGTCCAATCCGGTTTCTAAAATATTGAATTTGAGTTTCAATGCATTGGTTAGTTTAAAAAAAAGTTGTTGGAAAAATATTTCAATACCGGTCGAATCGGTTGGTCGTCCGATTTGATTTTTAAAACATTGGGTTTGAGTTTCAATGCATTTGTTGTTTTGTAAAAAAAAAATTGTTGGAAAAACATTTCAATATGTTACTTGTAAAACATTTCAATTACTAATGAGTCCATATTTTGTGCTCTTTTCACATTGCGTTTAGGTTTAGATAGAATTGTTTTTGTGTTGTTTTGGTGTATGGGAGGACACTTTAGTTGGCTCGATCCAAGGTCATATCGCATTCTAGTCCAATTATTGAGTAGAAGGCAGAAGTTAGGCAAAAAAACAATATAGATAGAAAGAAGAAGGAGAGTGTAGAGGCATGGGCAAGCGAGCTGAAGGTGCACTTATCCAGAAGAGCAAACAAGATAACTTTCGCCTTGGAGAGAAAGATACTCAATTATCAAATCTACTCGGATAAGGAAGAAAGATCGAACTGGATCTTGGCGGATGAGGAAATAAATCTAGACATCCATATCCGATGCGCCCAAGAAGGAAGACAGTTAATTAGCCTGACAACCTTGAAGGCTCGTCTGTGGGTTAGAGTTTAGCCCATAATTATGTATTCTATATATATCTCTCATGCATGCTGTGGCAGGGATACTCTTTTTACCTCCGAAATAAAAATACAATCTTAGTTTAGTTTATTGTTTGCTTTTTTGTTAAGTCCCGGTTTGGACGGATACTGGTATATGCTTTTGATAAACGACATTGGAGTAGTCTTTTTTATGCAAGTACTCTTTTTAAGAGCTTAGTTTTAATATCTTTACCTTGTTTTTGTTATTTACTTTATGTCTAGCTAAACTTATCAATCTGGATTTCTGCTAGATGAGATGATGAATAAACACTGAAACTCGTGAGATATAATTGGACTTGATAGCTATATGTGTGTGTGTGTGTATTCTCGAGACGTTATGTTTGATTCCAAAGTGGTTTGATTGGACATGATCTGTCTGTGCGGCCAGTGGGCAATTTGGTCACATTCAAATTCCTCTAAAGCGAGACAGTCTTAAGGAACATGTGGATAAGGTCCTACGTCCCTTGAGGGTGGTAAATTCCACATAGTTGAACATGGCGGAGCAGAGTGAGTATGCTGACGCTGGTGATAGACGGAGGAGGTCCTCAAACCTCGTTGTGCTGGAATGGGTTCGTCTAGTGCCTAAAGATGTTTTTTCAATTTATGCCCTTAAGAGTGTGCCCTTGAGGATGAGTTGGGAAGTTAGGAGCTTGTTTAATAAATCCTTAAAGGACTCAGAAGTAAGGTCGAGCTGGACAGACTGTGGAAGTGCACGTGATAACTTGACAGTAGAAGGCACAGGCTATGCTGAGCCTAAAACCATTGACATGCATACGTAGCGAATATCCATGCACCGATGACCGAGTATTATTTATATACATTGATTCGAACGTAAATCCACATTGTCTTTTATTACTAATATTTCTCTTATCTAGTCTCAGTTATTTACTTTTTAGCATGGTGCCCAAGGCGATTGAAGAAGAAATCATAAATCCCCCTTTTGTGACAAGATTACTACAGAGAATATTACAAGGGAAAATGTGCAAATACCCCCTCATGTTGGCAGCGCTAGGCAAATACCCCCTTAAACTTTGTTTAGGCGCAAATTCACAATTCCCAAAAGTTTTCAGGTGCAATTAACCCCTCGCCGTGATGGAAACGACACTTCCGTTAGCAAAAAAAAAATATTTTTAATTTATTTTTATTCTTGTGAGACCCTCACAATTTCTAACGGTTATATATACTATATAATTGGTGCTAAAAGCTCAAATTAGGAAACAAATTATTTCGAACCCTAGCTCACAACTATCAAAATTCAGGTGAGGTTTTCCGATAATTTGCACGAAAAAGGATGACGAACCACTTGAAGAAGATGAGATCATCAATATCAACAACAAATAGTTGGCTTGGATTGCAAAGTATTGGAGAACTTCGTCTGAGTTTTGATAGTTGTGAGCTAGGGTTCGAACCAAATTTTTTTCTAATTTGAGCTTTTAGCACCAATTAATTATTGAGAATTGTAAGGATCCCACAAGAATAAAAATGAATCAAAAATACTTTTTTTGCCAACAGAAGTGTGTGTTCCGTCACGGCGAGGGGGTAATTGCACCAAAAAACTTCAGGGAAGGGTGAATTTGCACTTAAACAAAGTTCAGGAGGGTATTTTCCTAGCGCTGCCAACATGAGGGGGGTATTTGCACCTTTTCCCATATTACAACGACCGACCATCGGACCATGTACTCACCAAACTAGTTGTTTCTAGGTGGTGGCAGGGCCGATTCTATGTCTTACAGGACCCTATGTGAAAGTTAAAAAATAGGCTCTTATAATTTTTATTTGTAATATATCGACGACATGACAACAATATATTAATAGTTTATTAGTTCGAAACTAATATACAGGCAACACAACTATATTTCAACAACTCCAACAACTTTATTTTTATATCTAACAAAGTATAAATTTGTGTGTGTTGTTGTATAAATTATTTAGTTTTGGCCATTTTTTTGTATATTAGTAAGAAAAAATGGGCCACCAAAAATTTGGGATCCTAGACTGATGCCTGTTGAGCCTATGCTCAAGAACAACTTTGGATGATGGTACAGAAGAAATATAAATTCATTTTGCGTGACTAAACGACTGTCGCGTCAATTTCAAATAGGGTAATCATGTTGACTAGTCAATATAGTTAGTGAAAATTAATAGTTGGCCACCAACTTTTTTTGTAGAAATTCTGGCCAACTTTGAGGATTTTGGACAAAATTATCCCTAATAATTTTGATAAATATGCTACAGACGGAATTCTGTTTCATAATTCATTTTCAGATTCAAAAATTTTCTCTTTCATCTCCATCATTCTTCTCTCTTCCGTCGAGCCGTCTACAACTTCCGGCGCCATCTGCATCTTCCGTCGTTGTCTTCCTTACAAAGTGGCGTCGTCTACAACTTTCGGATCTGCTTCGTCTCACCCTTTCAGATCTACAGCTTTCTGTCATTTTGGAATTCAGATCTACAGATCTACAGCTTCTGTCATCTGAAAATTTGTTCTTTGATGGTGTATTGTAGGTTGTTGGTTTTATGGTTGTAATGTAGCTTTGATCGTAATAATGTATATTGTATTTTGGAATTTGGCTTATTTGATGGTTGTATTGTAGGTTGATGGTTTTTAATCTAAGATATCAGTTTTGAATTTAGTGTATTAATTTTAATTGAGTTTTCTAGATCCAGTCTGTCATGTTCTTGTAGTATTTTCCAGATCTTGATGTCCTCTTCGTGCATATGTGTTCTTTCTGCATTTTTCACGTCACTGCGCGTCGCGACTTAACACACCTAGTACGAATGCAACATATTCGTACCAGGTGTGCCAAGGCATACCGCGCCTAGACTTGGAACACCTAGTATGAATGGTGTATTCGTACCAGGTGTTCCAAGTCTAGGCGAGGTATGCCTTGGCACACCTGGTGCGAATGGTGTATTCGTACCAGGTGTTCCAAGTCTAGGCGAGGTATGCCTTGGCACACCTGGTACGAATGCAACGTATTCGTACCAGGTGTGCCAGGGCATACCGCGCTTAGACTTGGCACACCTGGTACGAATGTTGCATTCGTACCAGGTGTGCCAAGGCATACCGGGATGCGGTTGACCAAAGACGAACATCATCCATGACATTAGATCTCGAATGTGACGTCATGGTTTCCGGATAGAAAGCTATCAATATGGCCGAATCTGGTGCGGCTGCAGATCTGGAATATGGCCGGCATAATGTGAATGTTCAAGGCGGCGCGGGGACTGGACTGGAAGTACGAAGGAGGTGCGACGGAAAGGAATGGAAGTACGACGACGCGGCGGCGGAATGAAAGTACGACGGCGGCGACGACAAAATGAAAGTACGAAGGCGGTGACGGAGAAATGGAGAAAAATAGGATTTCTAGAGAGAGAATATTTTGCAGAAATAGAGAATATGAAATTTGAAAAATGAAAAATGAAATGACAAACGTTGGCCAGAATTTCTAAGGGCTATGTGGTTCTAAGGGCAAATTGGTCCAAATTTCCAAAAGTTGGCCAGAATTTCTACAAATAAAGTTGGTGGCCAACTATTAATTTCCACTATCTATATTGTTTATCCCAAATTTTGCCTCTTTCAAATATTAAGTTCTTCCCCAATACAACATCATCCTCCTCCCACACACATCCCTAAAGATTATGCGGGGTAGCGGGCGTTGCTGCACCCCGCCCCCTTTTGCCGAGTCTGCAATAGACTAATGGCTCCGTTAGCCAAACATTAGCAGAAGTTAGATTAGGACAAATATTGAAAGTATGAGTATTATGGGATATTATTAATAATATCTAAGAGGATAGTTTGAGAAGGTAGATTTGGATGCGGCCGGTCTTATCATGAGATCAGATTCGAATTGTCACTTTTTTTTTTTTTCAAAATAATCGCCACTTTGCATTTTTGGTAAAAAAAAAAATTGCCACTTTTCTTGTGGATAATTATCACTTTTCTTCATCATAAGTAATTTTTATTCAATCCTATGATAGAGTTGACCACACCCAAGTTTTTATGTAGTTTGAGATACTTTTTGACAATTTTCTCGTTTCAATATTACTTATCTTTTTATCGTGAATTGTGATAAACTTGCTATTTTACGAGAATCATATAAATGCTTTCACCTGCTAAGTATTGTAAATTTGTTCACAAAATAAAGAATGAGTGGCCCTTTTAGGCACAATTTGTTTCTAAATCTCATATCAAATCCATTAAACCAGGTCGTCTGGTCAAAATGAGAGATGATTGGATACCATTTTTCTTCTTTGAATAAAAAACACAGTTTCTAAACTTTGATTATGACGAGAGGTGAGTAAAACTAATCGTCCCACACCAAAAAACTGCGCCTAATGGAAAGTGCTTTGAAAATTTGGGATAATCTATAGAGTTATTTGATTACATGATTGCGTAACCCTTTCAATGTACATCCAAATGAAAAAAAGCAATACTCTTTATTATTGTAATAATATTGTGAACTGCACTTACATACGGTGCACCATTATTTATTTATTTATTATTTAATTAATTTTAATTGAGTTCAATAAACTTGAGTTATAATTGATAAATTCTAATTGAAAATTAATAAACTTCAATCGGGGACTAATAAATCCTATTTACCGTTACTCTATTATTATCCGTAAATATCCTCTACTTACAATCACTTTTACCATAAGATTAGTTGTACCCAAGTTTTTGTCTGATATTACTGTAACTTTAGCCAAAATTATACTTCTGTTTTATGAAATCATTTATTTTTATTTTTATTTTTATTTTTTGCGTGTGCGTGTTTGCAATCTACATTACACACATTTATGTAAATTTCAATTAATTCTAGTATTATTATATTTGTCAATTCATGCCAACACAATGTAAAAGTAGGCTAGAAACATCTAAATAAATATAAGGCTAAATAGGAAAATAAATTTCGAGTTATCAGCTTTTTATAGCACAAACTACGGAAAATTATGAAAATCTATCATCAGCAACCAAATTTTTTGGTATTTAAAATCTTAGTAGGATCGTCGGGAATGTGACCCCAAAATACATATACAAAATTGAGCTTTTTTTTTAAACAACCACATACCTATAAAATGACATAATTTTGAGGATATAATTGATTAAAATCGATATTTATGTATAAAACAAAATAAAGTGCGATAATATGGGATATATTTGATTATTTTATTAACCTCAATATAAATTACTACCAAATTAGCTAGCTGTATCACCAGTTCACCAACCTCTGCCATTTCTTCCCGCGCGTGGTCCTCCAACCCTTTTTTCTCGAAAAAAAAAAGAATAAAAAGAGAAAAAAAAGGAAAATTCAATCCAAATTTGATTAATTTTGTAAAATTAGCCGGCTGTAATGGATTTTGTGCGTGGACGGAGCCATATAACGTTCAACTCTCCTCTCCCTATAAAAAAAAAACACACACACTACACACACTAGAATTCCGAATCCTCCAAATCCGTCTGCAAAATCCATATACATACATATATTATATATATGCACCCATCTGTATTCTTCCGATTTATATCGAGATATCATATATGATTTTATATATATTCATCGTCTCAGCATACGCACAGTCTCTCTGATTGGTTCAATTACTCAACGTGCCCTAGATCCACACACACATACTATAATTATATATACGTATACATACATACAGATCTTCCGGCTTCCATCTCTACTCCTCCGATCTCCTTTTTCTAGCTCTTCGCTGCGTGTTTCAATCAGGTATCGCTCGTTGATTTCGCCCTCGGGTTGCGGCAATGAAGATTTTTTTTTTCAAATCTTCCTTTTTTCCTAGTTATCTGATTTGGCCAATGATTATTTTTTGAGTTTTTCTTTTTTTGTTGCCATTTTTTGCGAATGGGAGTGTAGACGAAGAGGTTCATTTAATGTGGGATGGGGGATACGTTGCTTGAGTTTGCCCGTGCTTATAAATGCTTCTTTTTTCAATGATTTTTCTTTTCGATATCCGAGGAGTTTGTGCGCGCGTGTCGGTGAATAAGTAATTTTCAGATGTTTGAGGGATTCTGGGATTTGACTCAAAATTAGGTTTGTGTTGACTTTTTTGCTTGCAAAGTTCTCCTTTTCCCCCCTATTCTGGCAATAGAATTTGGTGTTGGGGCGGCTGGGGAAATTTGAATCTGACGAGATATCATCATATCCTTTGTATTTCTATTGGGTCCGAAGTTTATTAGTATTATTCTCAACCGCAGTTTTTTGACGCTGGGATCTAGTGACTGGGTGCTGATGTGAAATACTATTTGATCTTCCCTTAATCGTCCTCCCTCGTCTTCGATCTCTTTCTTTTCATGGATGAGTCATTCTTTTTTACATGTTTTGGAAACTTAGCCTTTGCTAAGCTTCAAAAATTTACTCCGGAGGATTGTTCTATAATGAGTTCTAATCTCGTGTGACTTGAACTTTATGATAGAGATTTTCTTATTTTTCCCATTTCTTGATCTTGAGTTGGGGTATTTTAGCGGTAATGGTTTGTTTCATCTGTGCATAAATAAGTATTTCTTGATGTAATCTACCCACTAAGTTGATCTGAGATTTGGTGCATTTTTTTTTTTTTTTTTTTGACATATTTTCGGTGGCTGTCAGTTAGCATTCGGCATATAGAATTTCACTGGAAAAAATTGAGACACACTTTGAACTTACCTTCAAGTTATTGTGATTTTGCTTTCTATTCTGCGGCAATTGACTTGTTCTCGTTTCTTTTCTGCAGCGTCAATTTTTTAGTGGATCCATTGTTTCGCAGTCTGCTTTAGGCAGATCGGACAGGGTTACTCCTGTTCATTTTGCACTTTGAGGAGAGGTGCATAGGAATACACAAACTATTTGTAGGAGTGCACCTGTGATGCATAATTTCTAGATGAAGTCAGCTCAGGCATGGCGGCTAGGCATGAAAGACATGCAAATATTGCCAGCGCCTCGCCAGCGTGGCCAATTAAGAAAGCCGACATGGATTATCGTGTTGGTGTCTTTAGTTAGCTTGTTCCTGGTTTGTGCTTATGTCTATCCACCTCAAAGTTCAGCAGCATGTTATGTTTTCTCATCTCATGGTTGTAAGGGAATGCAAAGTTGGCTTCCACCTTCGCCTGCTAGAGAACTAACTGATGAGGAAATAGCATCTCGTGTCGTAATTAGAGATATTTTGAATATGCCTCCTGCTATATCAACAACTCCAAAAATTGCTTTCATGTTTCTCACACCAGGTGCATTGCCATTTGAGAAGCTGTGGGATAGATTTTTCCAGGTACCTAATTATTGTTTTATATCGAAATGGCAATATTGAATTTCAGTAATGATAATTTTCTGTTTTTGCCACTTGTAGAAATGTTGTATGGCTAGAGCATTTAGAACCTTCTGGTTTTGTACATGATTCATCTTGTGGTTGTCTCTGAAAACCTTGGGGTTGGATAGCCATGGCAGCTTGATCTGTTACAACTTAGGACTGTTCTCTACTTCTCTTTTCTTTGACGTTAAACTGATAAATGACGTATAACATACCCAACTTTTTATTGATGAAAATGCATCATAATTTACTCATGTTATTCTTGGTAGAAGTTTTGACAGGTATATATTAAGAAGTGAAACATTTGCAAAAGGCAAATGCATACATGGCTGACTAGTCCATGGATTCTAGATGATACCTTTTGTATAATGAACCGGTCGTCATGTCTAGTCTTGCTTTTGTGAAGCACTTTAAACGTTTATAGATAGGTTTTTCATTACATTTTCATTTAGTTGCTATGTCATTGGCGATCTAACTATGGAATTGCATTTTCAATTTGGCCTGATCACTGTAATCACAAGGAATTGTCATGGGTAGGGACTGCCTAAAGAGGTTAGACTCGAAAGGTAAATAGCACGTATTTACTTAGGTGGGGGCACAAGAATGACCTTGTTATATTGAACAGGGAAGCTTCAGCATATGTGAACTGGTTGAAAGAGCTCACAAGGTCGTAGTTTGAACAAAATCGCAACACTAACAGTTATTTTTTTAGGTGAATGGTAGGAAAGAAGTTGGCATTTTCACTGTAATGACAATGGGTTGGCATGAGTGCGGACTGCCTAATATGTTAGACCTGAAGAGAATTAACATGTCTTAAATTAGATTCAGGCACAAGACTGGCCTTGTTAGCTATAGCAAGGAAACTTCAGCATATGTGAACTGGTGGAAAGAGCCCACAAGGTCTTAGCCTAAAGAAAATTGTAGCAATAACAGTTATCTCTTTTAGGTGAAGTGTGGAAAGAACATTCTCCCATATGTTTGCAAATTATACTGTCGTCCTTTTGTAGTAAAGAACATCTCCAATACTTTTTTTGCAAAATTATACTGCCTTACTTTGTAATAAAGTATATCCAATACTTTTTTGCAAATCATACTGTTTTACCTTGTATTTCTTTGTGATAGCAATGTACTATCAGATTGAATTATATCTGTTAACGAATCTTTGTCCTACCTTGCAGGGTCATGAAGGTAGATTCTCCGTCTATGTACATGCATCCAAGGATAAACCTGTACATTTTAGCCGTTACTTTATCAACCGGGAAATTCGTAGCAGCTCGGTGTGTTTCTCGTTTCTTAGTTCTTGTTCATATTAGTTGGGTTGATTGCAAATATGATATATGTTTTGCAAAATGTTTGAACTGGCCAAAATAACTATGCACGCATATGTGGGAGGGAAATGGGTTGGTTAGGCTTAAGGATTTTTGTGTCAATGTGGTTTCCATGATTGCCTATGTGAAATATTTTACTTGTATGCTGTTAAAACATTTTGTAATTCCCTAAGTAATCGATAGTATATTTGTTGGATATTATCTGTATTACTCTCAGTTATCATGCGAAACCATTACTACCTATTTTCCCCCTTTACTGAACTAAATGAATATTTGCTAAATTGTTATATTTATATCTTCAGGCCAAAATAAAAGTTTATAATCCTTGCAGGTATAAGTTATCATTATCAACTGTCTTACTAATGCTTAGCTCGTGCAGGTAGTTTGGGGAAAAATTTCAATGGTTGATGCAGAAAAGAGGCTTTTAGCATATGCATTAAAAGATCCTGGGAACCAACATTTTGTACTGCTTTCAGACAGGTTGTCACAGAATAGCTTTGTGGAATTTGTGTTCTTTGTCTTATTCTGGGTACTTGTATAATTCATTTACTAATTAAGCATTTTCCCTCAAATGCAGCTGTATACCACTTCGTGATTTTGATTTTGTGTACAACTATCTCATGTACACAAATGTTAGCTTTGTAGATTGGTAAGTCCACTACTTTGGGTTTTCCACCATCTTTTTTTTTTGTGCTAGTGTCTTTAGGGGTCCAACTTCTCTAGTTGGTTTATTAGTTTAATTACACAGTTAGATCTTAAACCTTTTGTTCTAAATATACCATGTAAGAGGAGTAGATCTCAACAAATTGATCAGATGTTTAGCTCTAATATTTCTAGCATGTATATGAGTAAATAGATATCTAAAAGTAAATGTGAGCAATTTAGCACATTTTATAATAGTTATATGCATTAAAAAGAATATAAACACCCCAAAATATGTTGAGATGGAAATGAAACAAGGGATTGATGATTATTGGGAACATTGGTTTGAGGTAGTTAGAAAGTCCCCCATCCCTTCTTCTCAGTTTTGGCACCTTCTTTGAATAAGTTTAGAGTAGATAAGGTTTCTGAAATCAGACTCACAAACATTTTAATTGCAGAAGCATTCTCATAAGTTTGGCTTAAATGCAGGCAGATATTAAGTTTTCTGGAATTACATTTAGAAGTATCATATCTAATGATGTAGATTTTGGAAGGTGGATGTAATTTCATAAACTGTACGTGGTTGTATTGGCACAATGGCACTTGTACGGTTGTACCAAATCTTGGATTTTTATAATTTTCTGGCCAGATAGGATTTTCATTAATAAACGTTACCAATTAGTGAAAAATACTGATGATTCAATTTATTTGCTCAACTGTAAAAATATCAAGTTTGCTGTTTAAATCAATCTCGGGGATAGTTTCTTATAATTGTACTTATTGATTTAACTTGAAAACTTTTGAAATAAATTTATAATAGAACATAGTATAATCAGCATTTTTGTAATTAGTAGTACCTTTGATTGAAGGTACATATGATATGAAAGACTAATCCTTTTTTATGCAGCTTCGAGGATCCTGGTCCACATGGAAGTGGTAGATACAGTGAAAATATGTTGCCTGAAGTTGAGAAGAAAGACTTCCGTAAGGGTGCTCAGGTGAATCTCTGCTTTAAAAATATATAGTAAAACAACTGTCCTAATTAATTCAAAATATGGTTTCCTGGCTAAGTAGGACGTGGAGTCATGTCTAATGTTCACTATCAAGTTGTTAAACAGTAACTGACTGTAAATGCTCAATTTCTCCTTTTCTGATTACATAATTTGGCTTCAGGTTTTATCTTTTGAGAGCTTGCTTTGTCACATCCTTGATTTGCCTAGGCATGATATATTTTCTGTGTTGAACAATGCAGTGGTTCACAATGAAGCGGCAACATGCTGTTATAGTCATGGCCGATAATCTATACTATTCCAAGTTCAGGGATTATTGCAGGGTAATCAGAGTTTTTACTTTTTTTTTGTTGAAGTTTTGATCTATATAATGTTTTGATAGATATTGATGGAATGTTTCATTTAGATCCTGTATATAAATGGCTTAGACAAGCTGCAACTTTGCTCAAAATGGACGGAAATGTATCTGAAAATCCTAAATGAAACTCTGTTTGTTTGAGCTATTGGAAAATGTTAATACGAGTAAAATCAGTAAAGAAGAAAGTATTCCCCAAGGTATATGTAGTGGCATTTGAGAACCCTTGATATCTTGCTTGAGGTCTTTCTCACTTGTGTGAAATGCCTGCTAGTTTCATTTGTTTAACCAAACGGGGACAGATAAGCTGCAAATGGCTTTGGTTTGGTTCAGGATTTTATCACTCCTACAGTCATTGCTCTAAACTGATTGAACATAAGTTCATTTTACCGAGTGACTTTTGACATTTGTTTCCTTTGATTGAACAGCCAGGCATGGAAAAGGGACGCAACTGCTATTCTGATGAACACTATTTGCCCACTTTTTTCTATGTGAGAACCATTCTGCTCTCTGTTTGTGGTTATTAAGATGTCTTCCATTTTCTCTATCCACTGCTTTTACTTCTGTTTTCTGTGTTTGAGCAAGTTCCCGCCTCATTTCAGATGCTCGATCCAGTTGGAGTAGCCAATTGGTCAGTAACACATGTTGACTGGTCTGAAGGAAAGTGGCACCCAAGGTCATACAGGGCACAAGATGTGACGTATGAACTGATGAGAAATATCACAGTATGTCATGTTATTTTGAGATTTTACTCCTATTCCATTTATGTATTCATCTTGACTTCCATTCTCTACTCTCACCCTCCCATTCCAGCCGTTTGCTCTAGCATTCTTTTGGTTTTCTTTTCTTGGCCGTAATAATTTATTATACGAAAAAATATCTGTTACAACCCCATTTAATTAGGCTTGGTGCCTCGGCCTCTCACTGTATACTCGTAGGAAGCAGCAAAGTTTGTGCAGAAATTTGCTAAATACTAAGCACTGATGCTCTTCATTTCTAACTCTTGTTGCAGTCTATTTCAGAGAGTGTGCATGTTACAAGTGACGAAAGGGTTAGTTTCGTATCCTACTTTACATGTCTAGGTTATGTTCAGTATTTTTATAAAGATTATTCTTGTACACTGCAGAAACAAGTCCAGATCACACCGTGCCTGTGGAATGGAAATCCACGTCCGTGCTATTTGTTCGGAAGGAAATTTTTGCCCGAAACCCTTGATAACTTAATCCAACTTTTCCCCAATTATACGTCAATTTGAGCGAGGTGTTGAGATGACATGAGTATTCATTCTTTGTGAATTGAAGCGCATCACTCCCTTCGTCTCCGTTTCAGTTTCAGTTTCGTAGAGCACTGGCAAGATGTCTTGTTCGGGTAAGTGGCAGAATTTGAAGTTGTGGAAAGGAACTGAAAAAGTGAAGACATGGGCAGTGTTGCCTCCTTGGGGTCAACAAGGATTTGATGTTTAATTTTTCCCTCCATTTTGGGCTATTTATGTTATACATTGAAAACTCTGGGGATTTAGGGCAGCAAGCATCCTACAGCTGCTGCTGACCTTTTGTAGAAGAAGTTGGATTATGATGAAGTTGCAAATATGGCCAGTTACAGTTTCTTCTCTCTTCCTCTTGCTTCTTAAAATTGTTTTATTAAATTTTAAATAGTTTCTTTAGAATGAAGGAGACTTTTAATTATTAGCTGTAAGAAAATACCTACTTCTTATTACAACACATTTCACATCTTCGATGTCCGTTGTGAGTTAACTCGGTCAGTGGTGGTTTATTTATTTTATTTTATTTAATCAAAACATTATGTTTGGTTCCCATTAAATTTCAGAGTTACGTAATGGAATTTGTATTTCAAGCTCTATTTAGTTCTTTTGATTTTCTGGATGATGAGGATAACCCGTAACTGCGTTTTTGAAATTGTATATAGTTCTTCTTGCACTTTTCATGCGTGCAACAAGTATCATATAATGTTATAAAAGTAAATATATGAAAATGCATTTGTCATACATGTTAGAAGTATTATAAAATGTTATAATATATGAAAATGGTTACCGGACAATGAGGTAATACAATACAAATTGCTAGTAATTAGAACTTATTATTGATTTTTCATTTTATATTTACCATTTTAAATATTAGTCCAAGTGGTAATTCGTATAGTACAACCACATCATTGAAGGACATGTTGGGTGCCACCATGCATGTCTATTTTTTTGTTTTTCTAGATATACAAAAAAAAAAATAAGAAGTTAAAATTAATAATCTAAATCTCTTAAGGAGAAATTTTATCAAGGATATAGTATACTGACTTCTCATAATAATATTTTATTAATATAATACAGCACTAAAAGCGATGCGAATTGCAATAATGAAAACTTTTTCAAATTGATAAAAATCCCGTTCCTACTAGGAAAAACTATAAACATAGATATATGGTGCTAGTAAATCTCTAGATTGGATATATATAAACCACCGTATTATATAAGAAAGTATTAAATATACATATACACTCATCTAAATAATATCTTATCAAATCTAGCAACTATCAAATAATTTATTTTCATCTTCATTTATTGTTGAGGAGGACACCTGTACAACCGGTCATACCCGTAAGACCGGATCCGGGTTGATGTGACCCGGGTCAAACGTTGACTTTCAGTTTTTTGTTTTCTTTTCTAAATTCGATTTAAAAAAAAAAAATCTTCTCCTTCTTCGGCTCGATTTTAATTTATAGATAATGATTGTGGCAATATTAATATTTTTTAGCTAACTCCGAGGCCTTCGGCTCCCCTTGCTCGACTTTTTAAACAAAAAAAGAATAAAAAAAACTGAAAAAAAGAACAAAAAAAAAACTGAAAAAAAAGAATTAAAAAAAACTGAAAAAAAGAATAAAAAAAACTGGAAAAAAAGAATAAAAAAATCGAAAAAAAATCAGAAAAATAAGAATAAAAAAGTCAGGCGGTGTGTTACACGCCCCTATTAAAAAAAAACTAGTTCGGCACGTAGACGCGCCTGGAATGACGCGTGTGATAATACACGCGCCTGTGCACGTGGGCTCGGTCGTACCGTACGACCCGTCTAACGCAAGTGTTTGTCTTTATTGTTCCCTTCGAATATTTCAGTTTCATCCCCCAGAAAATTAATTATCAAAATATTGCATTGAATAATAAAAAACGCTTCAACATTGCAATAAAAACCAACTAACAATATCAAAAGGCATATTTGATATACAATAGGATATGATTGTATTTGTATAGTGAGTCATATTTATATGTCATACAAGGCACATGTAAGTGCCTTTATATACTAATTTCGGGGCATGAAATTTTTAATACTATAGATAAAAGAGTCTCTAGTTTCTTGTAAATGTCTAAACAAGTGTCTTATATGTTCATGACAAGGCACACATAAGTGCCCCATAACATTAATCTGGGGACATATAACGAATTTTAAGGCTACAAATTTTGTATCTCAATACTTAAGGTAAAAGACACAAATAAGTGCCCCATAACATTAATCTGGGGACATATAACGAATTTTGAGGCTACATATTTTGTGTCCCAATACTTAATTAAAAGACACAAATAAGTGCCACATAACAATAATCTGGGGACATAAAATGAATTTTGAGGCTACACATTTTGTGTCCCGATAATTAAGCATACGACAAAAATAAGTGCGCCTAGCATTAATCTGGGGACATAAAATAAATTTTGAGGCTACACATTTTGTGTCCCGATAATTAAGCAAACAACACAAATAAGTGCCCCATAACATTAATCTGGAGACATATAACGAATTTTGAGGCTACACATTTTGTGTCCCCATACTTAAGCAAAAGACACAAATAAGTGCCCCGATATTTCATTTAAAGGCACAAATAAATATCTTTATAGACTTATCCATATATTTTGAAACCTATTAAAAGATATTTTTATGTACCTCAAGAAATCAATATCGGGGCATATTAAAAAGTGTCTCTAATTTTATTGGGACACGATACTTGGAGGCACATATATTAAGTGCCCCAAAAATAAGAAGTGCCCCAATAGAACCATTTTTTGTTGTAGTGATCCACACGCCACCACATTTACCATGGCCGCCAACTCGAAATCCACGGCGATCATCCTGCTCTTCTCCGTCGCAGTCCTGTTCATCTCAACGGCGGCGACCAGCTCAATGCCACCAACGGCGCCGCCGCTGTCCGTGGAGGCGTGCGTGGAGCTCCTATTTGATCCTCTGCGGCGGCCTCCGCCGTCGATGAAGCACATTCTCTGCCGAGACCTGCTGCAGACGGTTACGATGACTTTGAAGGCCACCGGAAAGTTGTCGCCGGAATACGTGGCGGCGGTGAAGAAACTGCCCAAGTTCCAGAATAATCCAGAAGCTCTCAACAAATTCCTTTGCGGGCTCTCGCCTGCCCACGCGTCTGGTTGCGAAATATAATTGGTGTATTTTTATTTTATTTTTTTTGGTTTAAGTAAATTCTTTTTTTTTATGTCGTGGGAACCGTAGCAGCTACATTTGGTGTGCACTAAATTCTTTTTAATTTAGAAGAACTAGTAAGTAGCCCGCCTTTGGTGTGCACTAATTTTTTTTTTTTTAAATTAGAAGAACTAGTAAGTAGCCCGTTGGAATTTGACGGGAAATAACTTTATGTTTAAATTTAGATGTATATATTTTAAAAATAATTTTATATCTTATTTAGAAGTTGTGATATTGTTCGCGTTAATTGTTAATCAAACTTAGAAAATTAATTTTATTTCATGCATTTAAATTTATAATTAGGAATGATAATGGATCGAGTACTCATTCATTAAGTATTTTCTAAATCTAAATTTGTTTAGATTTTTTTTACATGTCTCGTCCTAATCTCTGTTAAAATAGTGACTTTACTGTACATACTCCTCTCAAATCCGTTGGGTAATACTCGATAAAATATGAACACTACAAGTAATATTAATTAAAATTAGTAAAAATCCTTATTTCTATGTTATTTGAACCGTCTCGTTGGTTTATGCTAAATTAATTGATAATAATCTGAACAAAGTTAATATTAATTAAAATTTGTAAGAATCCTTCTTTTAAAGTCTATTTAAATCGTCTCGTTGGTTCATACTAAATCAATATCTCCAATCTTTGCCAAAACGCCGAAAAAGATATGTTTACATCTTCAAGTTTTTTTTGTTCTTTTTTTTAGCTATCTATTCCACATTTGATTCAATGTATATATTTTCTAGCAAGTACTAATCGAATTTTTTAGAAAAATATAAATAAAAAATAAAGAGATTCCATGTAGACATGTTGATTAAATATATTTATTTAATCTTCATAGAGATTTTAATTTACAAATTTTATATTGACCTCTTAAAATACTAATTTGCTTTTTTAAAATTTTTCTGTTGCTTTAAATTTAATTATTAACGCTGCTTATAGACTAATTTAGAAAATAATTTTATTTATAATATCTAAACATAATTGAGAATGACAACTCTTCTAATACGTAATTTAGTGTCATAATATGACACATAAAAGTCTATTGGAATTCAATAACAACATGGATAGATCAATACTACAATATTTAATAGTTTATTAGAAGTTAATGGCATTATACACGGAAAGATAAATACAAATAGATTACAAATATTAATTAAATACATATATAATGAATATAATAATAACAATCATAATGATATATTCGAATTAGAATATATGAATATGAATTAATATTGCACAAATTACCAGAATAAAGAAAAATCGGAATGAAACACTGAGAAGGGCTACTATTAATAGATATAAATATATTATTATTATTATTATATGAATTAAAATTGCACAAATTACGGAATTAAAGATAAATCGGAATGGTGAACCGAGGGAGAGTACCGTGTGTGAATGCGTATTTTCCTATTGTTACCAAGAAAAAAGAGAGATTAACAATAATGATGTGAAAAATTAGAGATAGTTCAACGTTAAATATATAGTGTAAAGATAAATCGGAATAGCTCTATGCTATGAAATTATAAAATTCTCTATTTTAATAATATGGGTATATATAGAATTGCCTCTTATAAAATTCACTATTAAAGTAAATAATTAAATTCTAAGGCATTCTTACCTGTCGCAATAGATTTAAGATGAGCAATAATGTGAAGGTTTGGAGATACTCAGGTTCAATTAATATATGTTTAATTAATTTTAATTGAAATTAATAAACTTTAATTAGAATTAAGAAACTTTAATTAGAATTAAGAAACTTTAATTAAAATTAATAAACTCTAATAAAAATTAATAAATTCTAATTATGATTAATAATTCTACTTATTCTTTAATTTCACCGAATTTCCTTAATTACACCCCTAATCTCCCTTAATTATTTCCTAGTTACCACTAATCCTACCATGTCGTGCAAAAGTTTTTGCCTTAATATGTTACCGGTAAATCTTCTTCATATTAATTGATAAGCTATTCGGTTTTGCATGTATGTGTGGATTATTATTGATATCAAACTAAGAAATTAAGATTTTGATATCAAACTAAGAAATACGCAATAAACTTTATTTATACATTATGTATATTTTTTTTGAGATACAGGATACATTATTGGATCATAATTTGACGATGTTAAAATGATTTTTGTAAAAATTGCATCACTAACCAAATTATTATAAACTAGAACATACCCATATAAATAGAAAAACAACCTACGCTTTGCCGAGAATCGAAACGAACAACTTCATACATTAATATCGCTGTTAAATGTTTGTGCACGGTTTGAAAGAGTCAAAGTTTTATTTTCTCTCAAGTCAAGGTCTTCCAAATTGGCATTTTGTGGTTGTCGTAATCAAAATTTTAGACACTGAACCCATTTTCGGTCCTAGTCTTTACCATCAACTTCCAACAAATTGTTTTTTATTTTGAAAATATACAAATATACTAGTAATATAAGTATATAAACCACCAAAAACATTCTTCTTTCGTAATTAATTGATTAAGCCAAATAAATTTTACTCCATCCGTTCCGCTCATTTTGTCTATATTTTCTTAAATGAACGTTTCATTCAATTTGTCTAATTCCCAATAATGAAAGAATTGATGGGACCTACCATTTTTTATCTTTTTATCCTTATCCTTAATCTCCGTGCAGAACAGTAAGTAGACAAAATGAGTGGAACGGGGGAGTAATATATATGATTTAGGGAAATGGTAAGAAATAAAAAAATATAATACACAGATAAACTAAATGTTTATGGTTTAAGTAAGTCCCTTGAATTCAATATCATTAAGTCTTTTAATTTTAGTTTCCAAATCCAATAAGTACTTTAACTAGCAACAAAAAAGCATTCATAGACTCCCCAAGATTCGCAGAAGAGGGCAAGGAGAATTCATTTTTCCATCGTGTAAGAATCTCTTAAAATAAATAATAATCAGTGACAACCAGAACTTTGAAAGAGGGGGACAAATTGTTTTCCTAATTACAACTGCAATAATTTAATTGAAATCTAATAAAATCCAACCTTTTATAAATAAGGCAAATAGTTCGCACATGAAATAAAGAGTGAAATATTATAATAGCCACTTAAGTTAATAAAAATAAAATAGTAGCCACTAACTTAAAAATATATAAATACTAGTCACTCTTACGAAAATACATTTTTTCGATTCACACCATCACCGTCCTAACCTTTCCATTCGCACCATTCGCTCCACTCGCTCCGTTCGCACCACCTCTATTCGCACCGTTCGCTCCACTCGCACCACCTCCATTCGCACCGTTCGCTCCACCTCCATTCGCACCGTTCGCTCCACTCGCTCCGTTCGCACCACCTGCTCCGTTCGCACCACCTCCATTCGCTCCACTCGCACCACCTCCATTCGCACTGTTCGCTCCACTCGCTCCGTTCGCACCACTCGCTCCAAGACATGTACTTGAAAACGGAAGACGCGAATGGAGCGAGTAGATCTTATTCGCGCCTTTCATGATGGTACGAACAACGCATGAAGATACAGTGCATTGCGGGTAAACTTAAAGGGTACACTAGTCTTTTCACTCAAATAGTGGCTATAATTTATATAATATTAAGTTAGTATGTGGCTACTATTTTGTTTTTATTAACTTAAGTGGCTATTTTACATAATTTCTCTAAAATAATAAAACGCCAAACCAAATACTTTTTTTTAATAATATCAAGAAAAATAAAAATTATTAAATATAAAGATAACTTAAAAAAAATATAAGATATAATAAATATTTTGTGAAATATTGTAAAACTACCTCATTATATTCCCACTTTATAAGTTAATATATATTCTTAAGAAAAAAAAATTAATAATTTATATATAAAAAAAACCCAAATATGTTGGGGGCCGAGGGCACTCCCTAATTGAATGTTGCCAAGAATGCACCTGGACATAGTATAGTACTCCCTCCGTCCATGAAACACAGTTTTATTTGCCAATTTTTTTCCGTTCACAAAAAAAGTCTTATTTCATCTTTTCCTTCACCTTTTCCTTCACTTTTTCCACCCATATCAAATGAGACCCTTATTTAAATTACAACAACTTCAATTCTCATTTTACTTTTTCCACTCATAACAAGTGAAACATTTATTCCACTCACAATAACTTTAAGTAATTTATTAAAATTCGTGCTCAACATATAATAAGACTCTTTTTTTGTGAATGAAGAGAATCAGAATAAAGATTTGACTGAGTCTTCCATGTTGATTAATTTCAAGTGTAGTCCAAAAACATGCCTCTATTTTTGGGGCCCTAAATCACATCGATCGTAGTCTCATGAAATAGGTGGCAGTCGCAACTTTGTTTTATTATCTAGACTTTAACTTTCACCACTCATCACTAAATTTAATTAGTCGTAATATTAGGGTTAGGTGTTGGAATACGGCTATAGAACCCGAATTATATTCAAATCCACTGTTACACGGCCTTTAAATTTTTTTGTAAAGAAAAAATCCAAAAAATATCAAAAAATTCCTAATCTCCCTCTTCGTCCTACATCATCAACACAGATTTGCAAACCCAAATTACGAAAACGAGCATTAAATTAGTCATCCATTGTTATTATTTGCCTGACGATTTCTTTGTCTGATCGTCTTTTTTTTCGCAATTATTTCTTTGTTTCTTTTTATTTTTTTTCTTGTATTCATCCCCATATTTTGACAAAATCTTACAATTTTTCTTGGGAGATTGCCACCCTTTATTGATTGGTCTGAGTTTCTATTGGCGCAATCCAAATGATCGAATTTTGTTGTTTAATTGTGTTGAAGCGTTATGGTATAACAATAAAAGTATTATGAGTAACTTTCAAGAACATTAATTATGTTGTACTAAACAAATTACTTTCAAATATGTATTTTGAATGTGTTAAAGCATTATAAATTATATTATAACAACAAAAGCATTATGATTATTATCATTCAAGAACATTATGTTGTACACAAAGAAATAATTGTCGCTCTTGAGTGTTTTTATTTCTTTTAAATATATATTTCGCATATGTGTTGAAGCATGGTATATATATTGGTGTAGTAACAAAAGCATTATGAGTAACGTTCATGTTGTACACTAAACAAATTACTTTCCAATATGTGTTGAAGCATTATACTATAACAATAAAAGCAATATGATTATAGTTCAAGAACATATGTTGTACAATAAATAAATTATGCGAAATGCTTATTATTTATCGATGGAAGAAGCTCGCATCATAACTTATATTAAGCAATATGGTATGACAACTAAACCATTATGCTTGGAAGTATAGAACATTATACGATAAAATAAAATGATTATAATTTGCAGAATTATTAATATAACATTAATATTGAAGCATGATAGTTTAAAATATATTTTAAAATATGGCATTATAATGCTACATTTTATTAATATAGCATTAATGAAGCATATATACCATTATACTATCAGGTGCATCTAATTTTTGAACTATATTAATCATACTTAAGTCAAAAAGTGAATTTGACTAAAAAAATGGGGTTGACCATAAGATTAAGTCTTATTCATTAGATCTTGTAGGATGAATGATTTAAATTTATTCTTATTCTCACTTTACGATCTATTATCATATGATCTCTTCTATATATATATATATATATATATATATATTTATACATATAGGGATTGAATATGGTAAGAACACATCTTTATATAAGAACGTAAGAACAATGCATGTTTATTACATCGGAAATGCATAAAATGCAGAAACTAAACGCATAAATATTTTAGTGCATAAATTACAATAACTTAATGCATAAATATTTAAATGCATAAATTACAGTAACTAAATGCACGGTTAAATCTAGCTAGACCTTAGATCAATAAGGATCAAGGGTCCAAATTTGTTCTTAATTCTCACTTAAAAAAGTGTTCTTATTTGATATATATATATATATATATATATATATATATACTAGAAATGTTTAATTTCCTAATTAAGTATAATTTTCATTTCACCTATGAAAGTAAAACACATGAAACATGAAGCAGGAGACCTCTTTTCAAATACAACATATATATATATATATATATATATATATATATATATATAATTTCAATACTAGTTTTTTTTTTTTTATTGAGATTAACAATACTAGAGTCAAGACACTCTAGTTAGTGATCTAGGTAGCTGCTCGTAATTAAGTTAATTTGATAGTGAAACACAAAAATACGAATTCGAACAACAAGATTTATTCTAAATCGTCTGTGAGTGTAAGACACGCACATACACTACGGCCCAATTCAACTCCTAAACCAAGGAGTGGACTAAGCTATCGTAGAAAATTTTTGTGGTGGCTGGGGCCCACTGCCCTCGCTCGGTTGCATCTATATAGACACTCTTCTTCATTCTCGTAAACCGCACGCACACGCACTAGAGAGAGAGAGAGAGAGATGGGGTGCTCATACTCTTGCATGGCATTGGCATCATCCCCACCGAAATCAAAAAGCATAAGGATCGTCCATTTGAATGGGTCGGTGGAAGAGATCGAGCATCCAATCACAGTGGCACAAGTCACCGGAAAACAACCGAAGCACTTCATCTTCACTAAAGCTCAGCTGCTGGCGGCGGCGACCACTCCTCTCAAACTGGACGCGCCCTTGGAGGCCGGCCGCGTCTACTTCTTGCTGCCGTCGACGCTGATTCAGTCCAACGTGTCGCCGCTGGAGTTGGCCCCCATCGCCAGAAAGCTCGCGGCGATTTCCAAATCAAAATCAAAATCAAAATCAAAATCAAAATCAGAATCCCCTCTCTCTCTCTACAGTGAGACTTTAACAATAGATAAGAGTGGTAAATCACGGTCGTGGAAGCCCATTTTGTCCACCATTCGAGAGAGGTCGTTTAATCGGAGAAGTGAGTCGGATTTGCAGGCTGAAGAGGCCAACATTCATACCAAAAACTAGTAACAATATCAATATATATATGCAGGCTTCATTTGTTTGAAGAGAACGTAGAAGTTCATTTGGTTTGACGGATGAAATAGATAATATGTCTGATAGGATAGTGTAGGACGTGATTATTTAGTCTTGTGTTTAGATCGCTTGATTGTGATGTAGGATAATTGAAGGACTATGCAATTGTGTATGCTACTGTGTGCAGTGTGTGTGTTTATTTTTGGAATTTTGTATCATGGATTAGACGAGATTAATAATCAACCCAAATTTGGGGTGATAAGTTAACATCTATTTGAATAATTAGAGCACGGACCTAATTATTCATCACGTGTTTCATTATTCAAATCAAACATGTGATTAGATGGAATTATATTATCAATTACTCCTTATCAAGCAAATTAGACGTCACCTTAATTAATAGCATGCATGATATGATGTTTTTCTTTTTCTTGGTGCAATTTTATTTCGAGGAAGACTGTCTATACATCTATCACGATTTGTAATTTGTTCCAATATAAAGTTAAGTGAGTGCACATTATTTTGTTGATCGTTATATCTCTAAGGCCATAGGTGTCAAGTTCAAATCTTGTTAATATATCCATAGGTTAACTCTGTCACATGTATATGGAAGGTAACAGCTACATAAAATAAAAAATGTAATACTTATATCTATTACCCCCTCCGTCTCATTTATCTTGTCATGTTACTGTCCGATACGGTTATTAAGAAAAATAATGAAACAAGAGGAAATGAGTAGGTTTCATCACTTTTGAAGGATTAATTGTAGTTCCTTATTTGAAAACAAAACAAGTTATATGAGACAATCCAAAAAGAAAAGGAAGACAAGTTCTGTGAGACGAAGGGAGTACTTGCTATAGTGATACAAAAGTAACTTCCGTAATAGCTTTTATAATGAGGTAGTTAGTGTGTGATAAATTAGATTGGGACATCTCTATAAAATTAATTGATGATTTGCAGTAAAATACACAAACTTTCGGACATTTTACATTTTAATTTTGGCCATCAAATAATTGTATAATTTTTCAATTATAACATGAATTGCCTTTTCGACGAATTAAAAATGAAGAGAGGGAATGTCCATCACAATGTATATGTCATTTGTGGTGTACGTATCTACACACACATATAATTAGTCCTGTTGACCCAAACTTCTTGTATTTTAAGGAAATTATCCCAAAATTAATTAGCATTCAAGAATATATTACATACTTGTGGGAGAAATTACTAGAATGCTGTTCGAATTATGTCAGTTACAAAATTCACTTGCAATTTTTGCATTACGTTATACAATAGAACCTCCCTATAGTAATATCCTTGAGACTAAAAGAAAATATTCTTATAGGGAGGTTATTCTTATGTAGAATTTGACTTATATTTTTTTTAATAAGTTATTTAAGATTCATTGATTCTATAATAATAAATTCATGTATATACATCATGCATATGGTATATTATGTATATATTTAAAAGATTCACTTAAGTATGTATTTAAAATATACATCATGCATGTGGATGTTTTTCTCGATCATCCAAATGAGCGACAAGTTGTTTATGCTTTAACTGAAGAAGAAATCATTGCAGGAATAAGACAAGAAGCGCAAGGAGGTGATAATCCGGAGGATGACAGTGTAGAATTAGAAAAAGTCTCTTGTCAATAAGCTTAAAGCATGTTGGACAAATTGGAAATATTTTGGATTCAATAAGAAGGTGATTATATTGACGAGGTACTATGAATACGTAAGTTAAAAGATGGTGTGGTAACCCAAAAAATTAAATCATTGTCACAAGTAACTTTAGATAAATACTTCATGTCATCTTAAATTTGCTGTAAACAATTCTCTTGATTGATATTTATATTTAAATATATTTTAAAATTACATTATTGTCATTTTATTACTATATAGGAGCAATTTTATACATACGGGAACTTAAAAAACCCCGAAATATTACAATGTAGGGGTTAATTTTATACATAAGGGAACTAAAAAAAACCCGAAATATTACAATGTAGGGGTTATTTCTATTTATAACTGATCCCGAGTTGGGATTGAGACTTTTTATCACTATAGGGATTATTCTTATATAGAATATAATTATAGAGAGGTTCTACTGTAACTATTTACACCTCTTTTTTTTATTTTTTTTTATTTTGATACACATATATGCAAGATGTGTAAGAGATACGGTTGTTTAAGGAAAAACTTAGTTAAAAATTGTAATTAGTTTTTCAAAGAAACACTACAACAGCAGCACAAGGTTATATAAGATTTCTAATGCGGTCCCAAAAAAAAAAAAAAAAAAAAAAGGAATTATGGGCCAGTGTAGCCCGATTGCCATACAGGCTTAGGCTGGGCTGGAAATTCAGGAGCCCAGTTATTTTCAAGCCGGCCCCACCCCTTGTCGAACATATATATTATGAATAGTAATGACAAAGACTTGTAACAACCGGTCGTACGGTACGACCGGTACCACACGCGCGGGCGCGTGTAATACACGCGCCCGTTATGAACATTAAGTCAGGCGCGTGCATCACACGTGCCTAACAATTTTTTTTTAATCGGCGCGTGTAACACACGCGCCTCACTTTTAAAAATTTTTTTTTTCCGATTTTTTTATTCTTATTTTATTCTTTTTTTTTCAGTTTTTTTATTCTTTTTTTCAATTTTTTTGTTTAAAGAGTCGAGCGAGGGGAGCCAAAAGCCTCGGAGCGAGCTAAAAGATATTAATGTTGCAACAATCATTATCTATAAATTAAAATCGGAGCCGAAGACGGAGAAGAATTAAAAAAAAATTGAATATAAAAAAAATGGGAAAGTCAACGTTTGATGCGGGTTGACCCGGTTTGACCGGGTAGGGTCAATCCGGATCCGGTCTTACCCATAAGACTGGTTGTATGAGAGTGTGCCTCTAGTAATTGGCAATTCTTAGAGCATCAATAATGGTTGCGCCTCTTAGAGGCGTGATAAAGATGTGGTCTCACCATTGTGCCCAATCTAGCAATGGTTAGGTGCGATAGAAATAGTTTTTGAAAATTGAATTTTTCATTAAATAAAAACTGAACACTACATTAATTGAAAATCGAACATTACATTAAATTAAAAATAACATAAATTAAAGAAATAAAAAAATACTTAAAATTCGAAACATATACATTAGAAAATTGAGAAAATTGAAGATGAAGAGAGAGAGATATGAATGTATTTATATATAATAAATGCTGAATATAACACAACTACTATAGTTGGTCTAGAGGGTAAGAACCTTGATTTCTATTCTTGAGATTTAAGGTTCAAACCTCTCTCACAATATTGCGCCTTCGAGCTTGGCTCGTTCTATCGCGCCCGGGCTCGATCTCTGGTGGATGCTCTTATGAAACAAAGTGTACATCTTGCACTAACAATTACTTTTGAGAAATATAAAAACGTATAACTATAAATCTTCTATAGTAGTAGACGACTTATTCAAAGATATTGATCTTTGAGGTAGTTAGTCTGCACATTAATATTCTTTACTTTTTGTTAAAGCAATTATGTTTCTTTTTTTCTCTTTTTTCTTTTCTTTCTGGCTGGCTGGTTAAAGCAATGCTAACGAAAGCCATTATCTAAATATTTGCTTAATTAATTGAAGTAGATATTTTCACGTTACAGAAGTGTAATTAGTCATTAACAACAATTGGAGCAGGGGCAACCATCTTGTTGTTTGGTATACAATCCCATCCACTTTCCTTGCTATTGAACACCCTAAAATACTTTGGAACCCAATCTTCCCCTTTCAACTTTCTCTCTCTTGCCATCTCTCTTTCTCTCTCCTCAATCCCACTCTTCTCTTCCCTCGCTTTATCCCACCTCTTCTCCAATATGGCTCGGCTCACTTCACTCCACACTACGCTCGACTCACTCGCACAAACTGCCTGCACCATCGACCACCATTTCATTATAATATAATATAATCCACTGCACACAAACGTGTGTCAGACTATCAGACATGTCAAGATCCGCTAGGTATTACCCATACCTAATGGTATATATGTAATTTTGCTAGTGTTTGGATCTGAGTATGACCCGTCAAACAGTCTAACACAGTAAACGGAAGACCTTTTGAAGTGGAACTCAATTTACCTCTCGATCCTTAACAATAGGAGTCTTCAATTCCGAAAGAACTTCTTTGGCATCGTAGATCGTTGTTGTTTTCCCAGACGAAACATCCTTCACGATCACCGTTCTAAACATCGAACAATTAAGGCCACAAGTGAAGAAAATTTTGAAAAATGGAAAGTATGTGTTGGATTATATGAACAATAAAACACAAACAAAAGAGATGAGACGACAAAATAATAAACTGTATTGTAAGTTTTACCTATCCCAATGGCCATTAATCTCATAAATGGTCTTCGAAGTTGATGACCTAACAATCTTCCCCTTAATCGACCTATGTATCGATGGTCGAGGCCAGAACGAGTTGCCTCTGTAACAAAGCTCTGCTTCGAGATCATTTTCTTGGCATCGAATTGTCACATTTCCCAGCCATTCAACATTAGGTAGAGGCAAGAATCTTATGACGAGTTTAGGAGAGTTCATGGTGTAAGTTTCATTCTTGTCGACCAGCTTTAGCTGCCTCTTTCCTAAAACCTCTGTTTCAATATGACTACCTGCGACAAAGTTCCAATTTTCAAATGATTCATGTCTTTTAATAGTGTCTGAATTTCAAATTGATAAAGAGGTTTATTTATGTTTATACCATAAAATTTTGGTATGGGAGATTGACACCATACGATTTCGATGTTGTCTTTCTCATCCGTGGCTTGAAGCGCAGCCACCGGTGGATGATGTGAAACCTACCACAACATGTTCAAGCTCGTTTAGTGAAGCTCGTTAATTAAATGAGTCAAATTCGTTAACTGAACTAGCATGAAAATATAAAATTATTAACTTGACAGAACTTATATTTTTGTATACTTTATTGAGTGACAAGCATATTCAATCTCTAGATATAACTTATAAGAAAATGATGCGTTGAAGTAAAGTTATTATATTCTTTGAGAATAAGTAATTTATTTTCACTAATATCAAAATCTAAATTTAAATCAAGACAGCTCATTTAGGCTCGAGTAAACTCGTGAGCCTCGAATGTTTCGGTAAATGAACTTCAAACTCGACTCAATTATAAACAAGCCAAACTTATTACCTGTTCTACAAGCACATTGAGCGATCCCATGGAGACGTGGTGAGTCTCTCCGAGCACCGGGTTGTAAGGCGCCACGCCAAATGGCAACGGGCGCAACGTGGAGATGCTCCATGCCACGACGGATAACAATCGGTCGAGGGCGGTCTCCTCCTTGACACACTTGCTCAAAATATTGGAGCTAATGCAGTATACAGACTCTCCATAGCACTGCAGCTGCGACTTTGGAATGTTGAACTGTGGAGGAAGCTGCATTCATTTCCAACACCATATAAATACTTCAAAATTGTCATGAATTACGCACAGAATAAATTTGTGACTACGTCTCGGACGCTGCAAATTTTACCAGATTTTCGGATACGATTACAAGGGATAAGACGGGTACTTATACTAATAGAAACATCCCTAGTCCAACTCTGATTAGGATCCGACCCAAACAAACCAAAACAGTCGCACTGGCGGACCTACGGGCAGCTCTTGGGGAGCCTCGGCACCCCCAAACTTTTTTTTTGTTTTTGGTTTTTTACATATGAAAAAATCATAATTTGTTTGGAATTTTTAACATCGGCTCGTCATGGTTAGAATACGGTTAATGTAATTTTAATGGAAAATAACCTCATTTTCAAGAAAAAATTTTAAAAAATTGAATTTAACGCGGCACACCTATATAAAAGAGAAACGTCGCACAATCAAACAACAGTTAGGCTCTCCAAAAAAAAATTTCTGGGTCCGCCCCTACATGCACTGATGTTCAGTACTTTCAAGCTCCACAACTCAACACAAATTTGAGAGAGGGAGAGAGAGAGAGAGAAGTTGCCTGGATGCGGGTGAGGTCGGAGCCCGGCCTAACACTACCGAGAAGGCTGAGAATGCGTTGGATGAGATTTGGAGTTCGGTAATCGGAATCGGAATCGTTGCCTTGAATAGACAACGGTGCAGTTAGAACAACGGCAACGCCCTTTGTTTCCTCTCTCTCCTCCTCTTTTACCTGCTTCATTGTTTCATGTCTATCAATCTTTCATCATATATTCCAATTATGGTGCAACAAGAATATCATCATATATGATTTCTAATTTTTTTTTAAATTTTTTGTTTTTAGCCATATTATAATGGGAATATGATCCGGCATCGCGGAAGAACAAAAGGAAAAACTAAAATTTGTTGGAGTTATGAATTAAAATATAAATACTTCTCCTATTTAACTAAAGTGGGTTTGGTAGTGGGACCATTTACGTAATTAATCGTAGCGTATGGAATATATGAATAATTAAGGAACAAAATGTCTTGTATTAAACGATCAATCATGCGCACCTCATATGTATAATTTATCGTTGTCAATAAAATTGAAAAAGATGAACTACATATCAAAATATTTATATTTTTAAACAGTGTCCCTTAATTCTTCGACGACTAAGAGCGAAAATTTATTAATTAATCGTCACGATGGAAAAAGGCTCAAAATCTTAGTATAAAACTTAACGAGAGAAACACGCAAAAAACACACTTGTGTTTACCCTTTTTCTTTTTGGTGAAAATTTATTCTGCCGAAAGCCAATATAAATGAAGAATCTTCTTTTTTTTTTTTGTTTTCTATAGCTATCCACACTCGTTCAGATATATATATTATAAAGGGATGTACTCCCGTGCGGTCCACACCTTAATTAATTTTTTTTTATTTTTATTTTTAATTAATTAATTTAATTTAAATTTAAATTAATATAATTAGAGATTATAAATCCTAATTGAGATTAATAAATTTTAATATGGATTGATTATTTCTAATCTATATAATATATAAAAAAACTAGCAAATCAATTTGAAATTGACTTCAATGGCAATTTTATAATTACTATCAAATTGAAGGCCACTATTTGATTGCCACAAATTAGTTTATTTCGGATTTTTAATTATTCCTTAATTACCCTACAATCTTTTAATACTTAATTGCAGCGGATGCAGTTGGCCTTGGCCACACCTATTATTTTGTTGCTTATTATAAATTAACACGCCAAATTGTGAAAGATTCCTCGTAGGCCCCGGAGGATAGATTTTTACAAAACTGAATGATTTCGAATGAAATATTATTACTTTTTGGTTTTTTGGATTAAATACCAATACTCTAAAGTATTAAATAAATGAGTTATAGCCACAGTTAATAAAATCAATTGATCGAGAAATTAAAATCAACAATAAAAACGGATATTTCCTTAGTTAGTACTAATATTACGCTAGACGTTTCAAAAAAAAAAAAAAATTACGGTGGAGTAGAATATATGGATTTAAATTTATGGCTTTATTTAAATCATTGGAATAAAATATGAAATAAACCAGTTTGCTGAATTTTGGAGCCCACAGAATGCATTTCGTACTTATAAATCCGATGTTATTAAATTTGGAGCCCACAGATTATTAATTTTTTCAATCATACATCTATATTTATATAAATTAATAATTAGGGGACATCACATTATGTGGAAATGGAAGAATTAAGGAATACATATTTTGTAAATGGTCTGTTATTGGATGAAAAAATAGTAGTATATATTTCATTTTTGTGGTCTAGTTCTCTTTCTTAAGACTAAATTCAGAGGTTGTTACTTGTTTTAACCTTCTTTATTAGGGCTATTAAGTATGTAGTTATACTAAGATATAATTATATATACACCTTTCATTTAAAAATACAGTTGACTCTTAAATAGCCAGCTGATCATACTAAATATTAAATTGTCATAAAACAAAACCTAATGTAAATTAAAAACGTCATTTAAGATCACTAAATTTAAAGTCTTACCTCCTATGTATAGACATATATAATTCACTTCTCAACGCGGCCATTTTCAAATTTCACCCATATTATTTTTTTAAATTAAGTAGTGGCCAAGAAATAAAAAATAGTAAATAAACGAATATTTTGATTGAAAAAAACACAAAGCTGAACTAGCTTTATTCTTTGGACATGCCAGAGGTATATTCAAAATCTTAATTATCTGTAAGAATATGTCAATATATTATTATATACTGTACAATATATGCCTTCAAAAAATACATAAAAATATAATATTTCTTGTCCATATCATATGTGTGTTCAGACCAAGGCCACAATTGCATCACTAAAGAGGTTTTCCGACGTACTAAGTCGCCGGAATACTTCCTTACTAGCCGGAAAACTGCCGAAATATTATGCCATTAACATTAACAGATTAATCCTATCAACAAGAAAAAAGAATAAAAAAAACAGATTATTCGGATTCGGAAATTAACATTATCTCCCCCTTTTTCTTTGCATGATTGGGAAACATTGCAGCATATTATGGATATAAAACTTGGTCTAAACATCTTGTAGCGCACACACACACACACACAGACATGAAAATCAGAGAGAAGAGTCAGAAAGAAGATAGAGAAACACGTACCATTTGAGGGAGACTGCAATGGGCCAGATGTATGTAATTGAAACTTTGAGAGAGAGAGAGAGAGATGCTTTTGTTTTGTATGAATATAATGGTGCAGAGTACAAATAGGATAGCGCCTTTTTAAAGCCATTGGTTGCCGCTTCGCTAATTGCTTATATTTCCGTTCAGACGGGAAAAAGAAGGAAGTGAATGTTGGTCTAAGTCTTATGAATTAAAATGACCACCAACATTCAATTCGGATCTTCTACCGCCAATTTATGTGACATCTTCGATTGCTTTTATTGGATTAATGACATGTATCTATTTGAAAATAATGTTTTTAAAAAGTTGTATTTTAAAATAATTATATACTCAGATTAGGTGGAATAAACCCTACTTACCAAATTTCAATTTTCAGACCGTCACATGTCAGTAATTCAATAGAAATAATAAAGAATGTCTCACAAATTGGAAATTATAAAATCTCGTGTCATGTAAATTTAATAGTTTAATACTTTCTCCATCCCGCAACAAAAGGCTCAAAACTTATGGGCGCGGGTATTAAGGTGAAGGGTATATATTAGTTAAAGTGGCAGGATCCACAACTTTTGAAGGGATAATTATTTCTTTATTTGAAAACGAGTCACTTATAATGGGACATCCCAAGGAATGCGAGCCATTACCAAATAACAATCCGCCGTTCTAAAATCAAAGAAAAAATTAACATGCTTAAATTTAATCATCACGAAGATCTTTAAAGTGAATTTACTTTAACTTTATATTATATTTTGTTGATATAGGCGTTATATACGATAATACAAATATACAATATAGTGATTAAATTTAAGGTGATTGAAAACTGTCAAAAACATATTCCACCAATCACCAATAAGCTGACGTAGAGGGTGGTGCGGTGTGGGTGACCAGAGTCACGATGTATTTTGGTTAATTTAGATGAAAACTGAAATTAGGTTGCAATTATTTTAGGATTAATTGCACTTTCGATTCTAAACATTTTTTTTCCAAATATATTCCCATTTTTAATGGTTATAAAACATATACTGATTTTCGATTGTTTTTAGTAATCCTATCAAAAATAGTTAAATAGGATTCCTACGACCTTATGAGAATGATGATTCACAACTATGAGATCAACAATAAATGTAAGAATTATTAATCATATTGTTCTTGCGTATTAACCTTCTCTTTAATTTATATTTTTGTTTGTACAAAATTATAATCAAATTCTCTTGTAAAATTAAAGCATCGTTTTTTACTGAAATGCCCTTATTGACTGAAGACAACCCCAGTAACAATTTAATTTCTTACTTTCTATGTCATCAAAGATGAAACAAAAGGTGGTTTCAAACAAAAAAAAAAAAAAGATGAAACAAAAGGAACTACTAAATAATTACAATTTCAATTACACTCGATGTTTTGGTATCTTATCCGTGAAATTTTGTAATGGTCTACACTTCTTAAACAGATAATAGAATTTTACAAAATAAAATAAAAATAAAAATTTGACATCATCATAGTAAAATGTCACATATCTAATTTGAGTAATAAGTATTGAATAAGGCCTAAATTGTACTGTCACAATATGTAGAGTGCGGTATTTATATTGGAAGGGCTGCGGCAATGTCGGTTGTATGACTTTGTCAAATTATTCACGCTAACCACTGTATTATATGTAGCCAAAAACTTGGGTGTACCCTTCGCACCGAAGTGATGCAACCCACGCGCGCAGGACGAGTGTAAACCACGCGTCCATTTCGATCTATAAGTCTGGTGCGTGCATCACACGCGCCCCTCAAGGCACGTGCACGCGCTTGACAATTTTTTTACACGCGCCGAACTTTTAAAAAAAAATTCCTGATTTTTTTTAGTTTTTTTAATTCTTTTTTTCAGTTTATTTTTTATTTTTTATTTTTTTTAAAGAATCGAGCGAGGGGAGCCGAAGGCCTCGGAGCAAGCTAAAAAACATTAATGTTGCCACAATCATTATCTATAAATTAAAATCGGAGCCGAAGGCGGAGAAGAAAAACAAATTAAAAAAACGAATTAAAAAAAAACTGGCGGGTCGGATTGACCCGTTTTAATCGGGTCAGGTCGAAAAGATCTAGTTGCACCTAAGTGACGGGTGCACAAGAGACTTGCTGTTATATGTAACCCATTTTATTTTTAGTATGTATCCCACTTTGTAATGTCCACTTAGATGTTCCATTTTTATGTTTTTGTAATTTTATTTCTAAATTTTTTTATTGGGTGTGTTTTAGTTTAACTCTGTACTTATTAATTATGATTGATTATATCGAATGAAAGTATATACTACCTCCTTCCCCGAAAAGTGTGGTTTATATTTGATAATATGTGAGGCATAAAATATTAGTTGAACCACACTAACCTGTGACGGAGGTAGTATTATTTTTTAGAATTTAAGTTAATATATAATTGATTATTAAGGTTGATTATTTTATAGTTATCACTACAAAAGAACTCTATTTTACCGATGGATTTTTCCGTCGGTAAAATTAAGGAATCCGTTGTTAAACAGATTACCGACAGATTTATCGACGAATTTACCGACAGATTTATTCCGTCCTTAAATACGTCGATGATAAAGATTTACCGACGGATTTATTTCCGTCGGTAAATTTAAAGACGGATTACCGACGGAAATTTCGTCGGTGACGTTCTATTTTTTGTATTCCGTTGGCTGGAAATAGCGACGAAATACCGACGGATATAAATCCATCGGTAAGTTTTGAAGAATCGAATCACACATTACTGACGGATAAATTTTCGAAGAATCGAAACACACATTACCGACGGATTTAGGTCCTTCGGTAATGTTTTTAACAATATTTTTAAAAAAATTATATTATACATTGACGCGGCCGTCGTTCAACCACGCAAAATAAATTTATAAGGCTATGCCCACGGCTAGATAGCTAGCAGTAAGAACATGGTCGATTCACAGGGAATTGATCGTGTGTCTCTCTCTCATTCTTACTCCTTCGGTGTTGCAAAAGTTATGGTCGGGACTATCATTGCCTTGGGCACAATAATTGTAAAAATTAAACTGAAACTAAGAAAATAGATAAATCAAATATAAAAGGTAAACCTGGACAAGGCTTGAATCATTGAACCTAAACACTGACTCGGTCATTGGTGCAAATTTATTCACTACATGCATCATCAATCGGTTATAAATAAGAAATGATGTTGCCCCCAATTGTCACGCGTCACGCACAATAACATCCATATCCTTATATGCCCGTATGATTAAGAGCCACCCCTGAGACCCCAGGCGTTCTCTCTTAACCCTAGACAACCTTCTACGAAGACACTCCAATAGAAACCTTGCCCAAGGAAGCATTACGAATGAGGCAGACCCGAAACAGCCATTCCTCGTGCCCAACAGCACGGACTACTCACCCACACCAGTCATACTTTCAGATGCAAGGGGCACCCTATGCATTGACTCTGAAATTATTAGATAACTTATCGTGCCCAAGATGTTAACGGCCTATTAACGACTTAGACTCAACAAGAACATTTTAGAATCAGACCTAGTGCTTCGGAAACACACACATGCAGATTATCACGCCCATATTAGACCCCTCGAGTGTTACGGTTCATGTTCAAATCATCTTGCCCAATCCAGGCTTAAGGAATTTAGCTAGACATTAAAGTAAAGATCAACACAAAGTAAATAAATGAAAACATACTTCAATTAAACGAAAAAAACTTACGAAATTATCCAGCGAAAACTATGTCCAAAAGTGCCAGCAAAAACATAAACGGAAATAAATGAAGTGTTGCCCGTAGGACTTGTTTCTTCCTCACCATTCTCAGAATTTTTTTGGTTACAGACGGCGAATGAATGCTACATATATATAGGGGTTTTGCTAGGATTTCCGGTCTCCAGGCCAGCTGAGTTGGGCCTGATCTGGATCAGGCCTTATTTCCTTATTTAGTCCTGCCCAGATCCGCCTTCCTGATCTTCAAGCAATCTCGCGTTGATACGCATCTTCTAGATAAGGAGGAATATATGTCTTTCCTTATCTTCTCCTATAGACCCGGAATCGTCCCTCGCCCATAGCACTACCCTTCTCGGCATGCCCTGCAGCTCGCTCGTCTTTCCCTTGATCTTTGTCTGCATAAGGTTGGATTTCGTGCGGTACATGTGTTGGATACACCATCTCTACTCGGCAGCTCTGCTCATGATACAAGCTTTGTGACTCTCGCTGCTACATTCGATCTGGTGCCCAGGATGCTGTCTTCATGCCTCTTTCACGGAATGCACCTTATCTTGCCCATAATCACACCTGTTTTGCCCTGCACACCCTTCTCCTAAACCGTGTCCTCCCAGACACAAACAGACTCTAAAAGACGCACAAAGACTCGATCTAAACCTAAATAAAGATGCAAAAATGAGCACAAATATGGGTTCATCACACTTTAAGCATGATTGTCCTCAAGCGTGTACTTGTGATTTGCCCACGACACAATAAAATAGAAAACACTCAAAGACATAGTCAGCATGGTCGGAGAATCAATCAACTTGGGCATTATAATTGACAAAACATAAAACAAATAACTGAAGGGAAAAGTACATGCACACCATCAAATAAGTCAAGACCGAACAGCGAGCAAAGGGATTTTCCTTACCAACGCTCATCACTCATGTGTTTAGGCTCATTGTTTAACGCTCATGACAATCATTAATCTGGTCACACTATAGGCTTGCTTGCCTTCTAACGTCTCCACCCATAAGACTAGATCTTTGGCACTTATCATTAGATCTTATTCTGGGTTGTATTGTAGGCTTAAGGCATTGGGTAGGAAGTATTTATGGAACTAGGCTCTTGGTCTTACTGAACTCAGTCTGGGCAAGGTAATGCACCAGGTTCTTCTTTTTACTGCTTTCGTTCTCGGGCCTTAGCACAGTCACCCTAGGACTTCTTATGATATTTAATTATTTTCTAAGTCCCTCCTTATTTTCTTTCATGACATTTCTTTTGTTATGGGCATGCTTCACATCCTTCTTTATTTTTCAAGTGCCTTGCCCAAATCTGATTGCAACTTGTTCTCCTATGTCCCTCTTTCTCTTATTTGCTTCTTGAGTTCTTATGACCTGGTAGGCTATAATTTTCAGGGCATTTTTAAATGAGTTGAAAGAATTATCATCAAGCTCAAGGGGGCTAAACAAAGGGTAGAATAGTAGGGTAGACATTTTTAAGCTCTGGGCTCAAGGAAAGAAACTATGCCTAAGTCATCCAAGCACCTAGATCATGTCAATAGGATTTCAACAAGAATGCAGGCAAGTTTTAGTGATTTCCAAATCAAGATGTCAAATATCACACAAGAATGAAAAGCTGTGTTGGGCATAATACAACGTTTATAGCTCAAATCCTCACAGGGTACTGCTCACAGTCCATTCTATCATACTTATTTACATACAGCATACATATACTCAACACTGTTCAACTTGCAATAATTTAAGATTCGAAAATTATCATGCTTTATTGACCAATACCCCTAGCATGCTGACCAACAAACAGAGAAAAAGTAAAAACAAAAACAATTTGACAGAAGCTCTCCCCACTCACACACTTTGCTCTAGGCAAAGTGGGTCAGTAAAGAGGGTCTTCAATCCATACACTAAGACAAACAGACTTTCAAAAGAGTAACCCCACCCCACTCACACACTTTGCTTTGGGCAAAGTGGTTAAGTATGGAAGGGTTACAGACATGACAAAAAAACGGATGACATTCCCACTCACACACTTTGCTTTGGGCAAAGTGGTTGAATAGAAAGGTCATCACACATAAAAAATAAAAATAAAAACTGAATAAAAGATAAAATAAAATAAAAACAAAACTATCTACACTAACAGATGGGAGACAAACAGTATTAAGAGGAAGGGGCTTCAGGTGAGTACCTGAAGTTAACATGGGCAAAGTAGGCACGTTGGGCATCACGTAGCTCCTACATAAGCTCTTCCATCCTGGCCAGCTGCTGCACCAACTCATCATCCTTGCCCAAAGAGGTGCTTGTCCTCGACTTCTCCTTCTTGACCACGACAGTGAATGGGGGCTCAACTGTAGTTCTTTATCCTTGGGCGCAGTAAAGTATGGATTGCCCTCAGCATTGATACGGAAAATCTTCATTCTGGCCAGGGCATTGCTCTATTTGGCTACTGCAATTACTCATTTGCCCTATGCATCTGCATATCAAAGACGAAAACCACCTATGCAAGAAAAAAAAACAACTATCTATCCTAGGGTCAACACTAAGAAAGGAAATAACTTTGCTCAAAGGAAATTACTAAAATTAAAAGAAAACATCATACCAGGTTGCCTCCTGGCCAGCGCCTTGGTTAACGTCGTGGGCATGACGTGGATTTTCTCCTTCAGAGATCTTTAAAATCAAGGAGATCTAGAGCATTCTTATGGCCAACGTTTTGCCTATAATAATCCTTCAATCGCTGACCATTCACATTAGGTGTATTGACTGACTTCGAATCCTTCATCTTAACAACTCCATTAGGACATTGAGTTTGAACCTCAAAAGGTACTTTCCATTTGGTCAAGAGCTTTACGATCATGAACTTAAATCTTTCCAATATCTTATCAATGAAGGGCAAATGGAAGTGATTCTTGCGTTTCCTTTGGTTTGACTTCCGGTGGTCGATACGCATCTTCCAACCAGTTCGGAGTTTCATGGCCACCAGCTTATTCTTCTTGTTCCCAACCTTTTGTATCCCCGACTTCTTGGGCACAATATCCACTGCGCTCACCCATCTACAATCAGAATCTGGGTAGATTATGCCCAGATCTAATAGTTTCAGGATCTCCTTCATGACTACCTCTTTCATTGCCGAGTTGAGCTTGCGTTGAGGTTCTTTCACAGGCACAACGTGTTCCTCCAACAGGATGTGATGCATGCAAACAGTTGGGCTTATGCCCTTGATGTCAGTCAGAGTCCAACCTATTGCCTCTTTATAGGGATCCAATATGCCCCAAACTTTCTCCTCTTCCTCAATGGTCAACTCAACGCTAATGATTACGGGCAGAGTTTCATTTGCTCCCAAGTACATATACTTCAGATGGCCGGGTAAAGGTTTAAGCTCCAATTTAGGTGCTCGCTCAAGGGATGGCATGAATCTATCTTCTTGCCTCATTGTGGGAATCTCGAGTTGTTCTGTCCTTTGAAGTCTCTCGACTTCAGTCATCATATAGCTCACTGCCTGCGTGATCTCCATGTTGGTCTCTTGGGCAATATTTTCCTCAGCTATGCCCTTCTGGATCACCACATCGAAGGGATCTTCAATGTTGGTCACTGACTCGAACTCATCCATGGCTTGCTTAATATGATTAATAATGTTCACCAATTTTGGGTCATTGGATTGCTTCAACGTTCGATAGATGTCGAAGGTCACCGTCTCCTCTGCAAATGCACATTTCAGCTTGCCCGTATCACAGTCAATACGGGTGCGAGTAGTCTTTAGAAATGGTCTGCCTAGTAACATGACTGGTGCCTTGGAACTCGATCTGCCCATGTCCAATACGTAGAAGTCTACTGGGAAGATTAGGTCGTCCACCTTGTCCAATACGTCCTCCAATATGCCCTCGGGAAACACAGTTGATCCGTCCGCCAATTGTATCGCAACTTGTGTTGGCTTTAATGGTCCCATAGCCAAATGCTGATACATTGATAAGGGCATGACATTGATAGAAGCGCCCAAGTCGAGCATTGCCTTCTCCATCTTTATCGAACCAATCTCGCATGGAATAAAGAACATCCCCGGATCTTCACACTTTATGGGCATGTCTTGCTGTAAAACTGCTGACACGTTTTCTCCAACATGGAACCTTGCGTCGCCAGTGTACTTGACCTTTCTTGTGCAAAGCTCCTTCAAAAATTTCGCACATCTTGGCATGGACCGCAATGCGGTCAGTAGTGGCAAATTGATCTTCACTTTTTTAAATACGTGGAACATCTCACTCATCTCTTGATTTTCTTTTTCTTTGGCCAACCTGCCCGGGCACCTCGACTTTCTTGGCCTTAGCTGCTGCTTTCTTTTCAGCCTCCCTTTCTTGGGCAAGTTTCTCCTCTTCCACTGTGTCTTTTTCAATGCTTTCATTGGATGTGTCATCATTTTCTTCCTTTTGAATTACCTCGGGCAAAGCCTTTTCACTCCTCAATGTCACAGCATTTACGTGGGCCTGGTTAATCTCGACTTGAGCAAGCAGTTCTCCTTATTTTTTCTCCAGGCGTGCGATAGCCTGGGCAAGATCCGAGAGTTGAGAGTTTAGATTAGTCATTCCTCCCCTAGTTTCCATTCCAAATTTCTCGAATTCCTGCTGAGCCTTGAGATTTTCCACTGCCATTTTCTCAACAATATCTCTCAACGAGTCTCTTTTTGGTTGATCACGGTTATGGCCATGATATTGCTGATGTGGCTGTTGAAATTGAGAATGTGCTTGGTAGTGATTGTTCCCATATCTAAGGTTCTCGTTGTACCTCCACCCTGGATTATATGTTTGAGAGTTTGGGTCAAACATCTGCTGCCCATTTCCAGTCTGTTACCCAATAGCGTTCACATCTTCTTCCTCAAACCATGTAGGGCACTGGTCAGTTGTGTGCGTCGTGGCTGAGCATACTTCACATTTCTTTACAGCCTTCTTTGATACTGCACCTGCAGTTTTGCCCATAGCAGAGGTCATAGTGCTCATAAATTTCTCCATCTGAGTGTACAGCCGATCATACTTCTCATCGCCCTGAGATGTATTGGCCGTAGTGCTGAACTTCTGCATTTCTCCTTCATCCCTGGCCTCCTCGGCCATCTCAGTAAAAAGCTTGAATGCTTCGCTTGGTAACTTGTTAAGCACGGACCCTCCACACGCTGCATTGATCCAGTTCCTTTCCGCTGGCCTTAAACCGGCCACAAAATATTGTATTAAATCCTGGTCGGGAATCGTATGTTGTGGGCACTTGGCCAACAACTGCTTAAATCTCCCATTATAATCATAAAGGGATTCTCCTACCCCCATCTTGATGGTGCTGATTCTTTTTCTTCCGTTCTGTATACGGGCAGCAGGGAAGTATCTTTCAAGAAATTTCTGCTGTAATTGCTGCCATGTAGTCACGCTTCCCTCGGGAAAAGTATACAACCATTCTCTCGCTTCGTCTTGAAGAGAGAATGGAAATGTGAGCAATCTCACATAATCATTGAAATTCGGGTTATTGGCTGCCACCGTTCGTACTGTCCCACAAGCCATTTCGAAATCCTGAAGATGACGTTGGGGATCTTTCCCCGGCATATCCCTGAACTTGGGCAAGATCTGGATCAGTGAGTGTTTCAGCTCCCAATTGCCAGCAATTTCGGGCAACACAATGCCTGACGGTCTCAGATTTAAATTATCTAGAAACATCATCGCCCTAAGGGTGCAATCCTGCGGTTGTTGTTCACCCATGATTTCTTCTTCGTCTGATCCCTGATGGTCAAGATAATCGTCCTCCTGATCAGAATAGTTCCCTTCAGAAGGGTTACTTTCTCCCTGGCCACTGCTGTTTTCTTCCTCGTTTGCCAGGCCATTTTCTTCTTGTCTCTTGGCTGCCCTGATTGCTCTCGCTGTTCTTTCAAGATTTGGATCGTACAGTAAAGATCCGTGTTCGACTGTTGGGTTTGGCACCCAGGACATACACAAGGCACAGCCAACTTCTTCACTCAAGAGAGAAAGCTACTGGAATATCAACTCCCCGGCAACGGCGCCAATTTTGACGCGGCCGTCATTCAACAACGCAAAATAAATTTTTAAGCCTATACCCACGGCTAGATAGCTAGCGGTAAGAACATGGTAGATAAATCAAATATAAAAGGTAAACTTGGACAAGGCTTGAATCATTGAACATAAACACTCACTCGGTCATTGGTGAAAATTTATTCACTACATGCATGCATCAATCGGTTATAAATAAGAAATGATGTTGCCCCCAATTGTCACGCGTCACGCACAACAACATCCATATCCTTATCTGCCCGTATGATTAAGAGTCACCCCTGAGACCCCAGGCGTTCTATCCTAACCCTAGACAACCTTCTACGAAGACACTCCAATAGAAACCTTGCCCAAGGAAGCATTACGAATGAGGCAGACCCGAAACAGCCATTCCTCGTGCCCAACAGCACGAACTACTCACCTACACCAGTCATACTTTCAGATGCAGGAGACACCCTATGCATTGACCCTAAAATTATTAGAGAACTTATCATGCCCAAGATGTTCACGGCCTATTAACGACTTAGACTCAACAAGAACATTTTAGAATCAGACCTAGTGCTTCGGAAACACACACATGCAGATTATCACGCCCATATTAGACCTCTCGAGTGTTACGGTTCATGTTCAAATCGTCTTGCCCAATCCAGGCTTAAGGAATTTAGCTAGACATTAAAGTAAAGATCAACACAAAGTAAATAAATGAAAACATACTTCAATTGAACGGAAAGAAACTTACGAAATTATCTAGCGAAAACTATGGCCAAAAGTGCCAGCAAAAACATAAACAAAAATAAATGAAGTGTTGCCCGTAGGACTTGTTTCTTCCTCACCATTCTCAGAATTTTTTTGGTTACAGATGGCGAATGAATGCTACATATATATAGGGGTTTTCCTAGGGTTTCCGGTCTCCAGTCCTGCTGAGCTGGGCCTGATCTGGATCAGGCATTCTTTCATTATTTAGTCCTGCCCAGATCCGCCTTCCTGATCTTCAAGCAATCTCGCGTTGATACGCATCTTCTAGATAAGGAGGAATAGATTTCTTTCCTTATCTTCTCCTATAGACCCGGAAGCGTCCCTCACCCATAGCACTACCCTTCTCGTCATGCCCTGCAGCTCGCTCATCTTGCCCTTGATCTTTTTCTGTATAAGGTTGGATTCTGTGCGGTACATGTGTTGGATACACCATCTCTACTCGGCAGCTCTGCTCATGATACAAGCTTTGTGACTCTCACTGCTACCTTCGATCTGGTGCCCAGGATGCTGTTTTCATGCCTCTTTCACGGAATGCACCTTATCTTGCCCATAATCACACCTGTTTTGCCCTGCACACCCTTCTCCCAAACCGTGTCCTCCCAGACACAAACAAACTCTAAAAGACGTACAAAGACTCGATCTAAACCTAAATAAAGACGCACAAATGAGCACAAATATGGGCTCATCATACATATATATATATATATATATATATATACATACATATTTATTTTTTTATTATTTTTGTCGAATTAAAATTTCCAACAAGAAACCAAACATCAGGAAAAATAATTAATTTGCATTAAAAGCGATTTGTCATATATCAAATAATATCATGTTCGACAGATATAAATGTAAAATGTAAAGTAGTTTAAATATTCTAAAATAATAAAAATACTAAATAATTAAAAAAATATCCAACAAACAAGTTAATCATGCATCAGGACCAGGAGGTGGAGGTGGACGAAAAAATTGCCCTGACGTCAGCATCTACTGGAACTCGGCGAACTGCTGCTCCAGACGTGCACGTGCCTCGCGTTCCGCCTGCTGCTCCTGCTCGATGCGGGCAAGTGCCTTTCGCTCCTCCTGTAGTTGCTCCTCTAAGCTGCCGATTCGTGTCTGAAACATCTCTTGTGTCAGAGCAGCCGTAAAATCGGAGCTACCATTGGATGCAGTCTGTCTGAGCTAGATGCTGCCGAAGTTTCCAGTGCTGTAGCGCCTCTGCTTCGTGGGCTGTGTGATCTCCAAATAGATCTCGTTCAAATCATATCGTCCCTCCGCAGCAGCCCGGTGATGAACCTCGACCTAATTCATAAATATAAAAGTGTTAGAAAATATATTATCATAAATTATAACAATTAGAAAAACTTAATTAAATACTTACATCAATTTTTTCATCCCTCGGCGTCAGATAAGTTCCATCGGCGTTCACGTGCAGTCGGCAGAAATTCGCATAATTCAATGCATCCGGTGCGACTTCCTGCTTTGCTGCCTATTCATGCATTATTACAAAATCCATTCATCAGCCCCCCGAAATGCCAAATGCTTACACTTCTTACATGGACACCTGATTTTATCTCCATCCAAGTACTCTTTCTGATTACTTGCATACTCAATAAAACTGTCAAGTCCCTTCTCAAATGCAGGACGATCATGATAACAATGATACATCTACTGACGATTTTCACTCATTCTTGTAAATTCTAACAAAAATATAATAAATGCATTAATTACTTTAATCAAACAAAATATTGGCAGCATAACCCTACTATCCTAACTACCAAGTGCTCGACTCTACCAGCAGCTATAGTAACCATAATGGTTCTAAACGTCTATATCTACCCCCAATGTGAATGTCCTTAATTAAGATGTAATTAATTTCTATCCCAAATGGAGTAGATCCTTAAGAAATTAATTACATCTGCAAAACCTTTCTTGGGTGAGGTAGAATCATTGCCTTTATCCCGACAGAGGATTCTCTAACCGCGGATAAGGCGAAAACACTCTTTCACCAACAAAGTTCTAAGTTCATCCCCAACTTATAAATCATAAATAACGGCATCTTCAACATAATATATTCACATAAATAAATAATATCACATTGTTGGGAGACGATCCTAAGATGTAATTAATTTCTACCCCAATGGGAGTAGATCCTTAAGAAATTAATTACATCTATCCCAAATTTATACTTACACAATTGCTACAAACTTTAATATATACATTTTAAAACAATCTCATGCTATTAACATCATAGATCAAAGTTACACTTATACAATTACTCTAAAGTTTTATTATATATAAATCATTTAATACAACTACATTATATATACAATTAGATCATCATCACAAAACAAACTCATGCTATTTACAATAAATTAATTTACACTTATCAATTATACTGCATGTTATACTTATACTTCATCATAAATAAATTTCATGCTATTTATACTTATACTTCAACATCAAACAAACTCATGCTAATCTTTACATCATAAAATAAACTCATGCTATTCAAATCATATTTCATTGGCAAATAATCAAACAAATACACAATTCATGAACTACAATAATTTAACTAGATTCAAATTCTAATTATTTATGAAAACTAACTTGGAAACGACAGGATAGGGAAACTAACTTGGAGGGTTGACTATTGCAGAAGCCGGTGATGATGGCTGCAATTATGACGGGAGTGACGACTGCAAATCTGGGCCGAAAGAGAGAAACAGAGAAAGAGACAGTGAGAGAGAGAAAGACAGTAATTAAGACAGAAATGGAGAGAGAAAGAGTGCATACCGTGATGGGATAACCCAGAAGGTGGCGGCGCGGCGGCAGCAAGGCGGCGGATGGCCCAGATTCAACGGCGAGAGAGGCGGAGGCCGGGCGGAGCGGAGGCAGAGGCAGCACTGCTGGGCGGGGCTGGGTCGAGGAAGGCGCGGCGAGCCGGTGGCGCGGCGGGGAGCCAGGGGTGGGGCGGAGCGGGTCGTGGCGAGAGAGACGGACAAAGAGGAAGCGGGGCGGGATGGGACGGGGCGGGGTGAGGCAGGGGCGGAGAGTGAGAGAGAGAGGCGCGGCAGGCCGGCGGCGAGGCGGGTACGACGGTTGCGGAGGAGAGTGAGAGAGAGAGAGATAGAGGCGGACGGGGCGGGACGGCGGCGAGGCGGTGGGAGGCGGGCGGCAGAGGAGAGTGAGAGAGAGAGAGGGCATGAGGGAGAAATTAGCGTCTGCTGGGTATATCGCAGATTTATATATATAATTAATTTATTATTTTTTATTCCGGGTTATGATTAACGACGGATTTATCCGTCGTTAATTACCGACGGACTTTAATCCGTCGGTAATTAACGACAGATAAATCTATCGGTAAATATATATAATTAATTAATTTATTTTTTTTCTCAGGTTATGGTTAACGACGGATATATCCGTCGTTAATTATTATTTTTGATTAAATATTATTTTTTGCCTGTTTACAAATACCGACGGATTTCTCCGTAGTTAATTACCGACGGCACACCTTCCGTCGGTAATTAACGACGGATATATCCGTCAAAAGTTTTTTTATTATTAAGTAGATAAATTAAATATTACCGACGGAGTTATCCGTTGGTAATATTACCGACGGCGAATCCGTCGTTAAGTTCTTAATAGCCGATAATTTTTTTGTGTGTAGTTTTTTTGCGACAAATATTGAATAGTCAAGAAAATATATACATTTTAATTTTTATTTACAAACTTTGTGACCCGACGGGCCAGCCCGAAAATCGAAGGGTTAGGGTTAGGGTTGAGTTTTTTCAACCCGAAAAAAAAATTAACCCGATTTAATCTGGACCGAATAGCCCTATAACCCGATAGGGTTGACCCGAAACCGAAAGGGTTGGCCCGATTGACATCCCTAGTTGTGTTAAATACTTAAATTCGATAATTAATCTTAATATTTATAATTATTTACATTAATTATAATTGGTGTATTTTTTTGTTTTATTACTGTGCAGATTGATAAACTATAAATTAAAACACAGTAAATTTATTTTAGTGAACATTCCGTTTAAATAAGTATTATTTCATTCGTCCTATTCATCTTGACTCATTTCTTTTTGGCCTGTTCCATCCATTTTGATCCCTTTTCAATAAAGGAAACAATTAACTTTTCAACCTACTCACTTTCTATCTTTTTACCCTTCTTCTTAATTTCCGTACCGAATAGTAAGAGACTATGATGGGTGGGACGGGAGTATATTTCGTTGAACATTGGTGTGAAGTTGAACCTTAGAGTTGAAAAATAGTACTTCATTCGTCCACGAAAAATGTTCCCTGATTTTCTTTTTAGTCGGTCCATAAAAAGTATTCTTTTTTTATTTTGGTATACTACCTCACCACAAAACATTCTTTTTCCTCGACTCACAATACTACACTACACTACTTATAACCCACTACATCTAACTTTTATTAATCCTCGTGCCCATCGTTTCGGAAAATATTTATCGTGGACCGAGGGAGTGGTAAATATTTAAAGTTTAAATTTCTTTTCGCGGTAAACATAGACCCCCAGAAAATGTACCAAAGTGGTGCAAATCTCTTAGAGCATCCACAACAGTGGTATCTGGAGAGACCAGTCTCTCAATATTTAATTAATTTTTTTTGTAATTTTTGTGGGGTCCTAATCATTGAAAGATCGGTTTCAAAATCATCTTCAATGGTAATGGTCTCTCACCCGTTCTTTCAAAACAAGCTGGAAGAGCGAAAGGATGACACGTGACGAAGGGGAGAGAGAGAGGAGCCGATCGCGACCCAAGACGCAAACGAAACCGCGAGCGCGACCGGAGATCGGTCACCAACGATGAAAACCACCTTGTGATCGGTTGCTAAAGAGTGACCCGGGGGAGTAAAACCCCCGGCTTTGGATGCCCTTAAAAATCAACAAACAATAATTAAAAATATGACCAAAAAGAATGAAATTTTATTTTAATAATGATTACGACGATAATTTAAACCCCATGTGAGTTGCAGGAAATTAAAGATGCGGAATGGGGATGCGAGCCGATGGCAGCGAACATCAAATTCCTACGTTTACATCAAAATTAATGAATAAATTTGCGTGACAAATTTATATCCACAAAATTGAAAATTTTCACTGTCACTGCTACTAGCCTACTTTTGTCGTCGTGTCACGCTATTTAATTTGTAACATCCATCTAATTCCCAATCTCTTATAATGTTGAGTCCATGTCATTCAACTACCAAAAATAACGACACTAGCTCACACTAGTCAAGACAATTTATCATTGGTCATTTCCCTAAATTTAATTCTTATAAGTTATAGCATAACTAAAAAAAGAAAAGGAAAAAAAAAATTCAACCCCCAAAATCTCAAATAAAAATACTAATAAAGAAGTATTCAATGTATCTTTGCCGAACACTTAAAAGCAGGGCACTATTGAATGAAAGAGATGGTGCATTTCTAACTTGATTCTACAAACTTAGGCCTACGTTTGTTTAGAGGATTTAATAGATAAAATTGATTGGACATAGTAAGATTGCATTGTTGAATTATTTTAATTTAATGTTTGAATTGATTGTTAAGGAGTTTAGTGATGTAGTATAAGTTATTAATAATCATATTTTTATGCATTTAATTTTTTTATTAATAAATTCCTTACCCTTTTAAACTTGGTTGTCTCGCAAAAATGAAAAAAAAATGAGGCGAAGAGGACCGAAAATAATTTTGTTGAGGGTACTTTTGGGAATTCGTATTATGGATTGAAGTTTTGATTACTTGTCAAGCCAAATTTGGCTGATAAATTATATATCACTCAAGTGAGTGATTCCATCACGGGCTGAATTATGCAACACGCGCCCAATTATGAAAACTAAAAGTGTGGTTGCGTTGAATTATTTTCTTAATCAACCCTTATCAAGCCAATCAAACAAGGACCTTAAGGTAGATGTATGTGATTGCATACAAATACTAGAGAAATATTATCTTATGTACTTATCTCTAGGGCAGATGTCAAATGACCTAGAGATGAAGTGAAAATCCATGTTCAATGATGATTTTTAATAGTTTTATTAGCCATATAATGTTTCAAATAGGAATTAGCCCAAATTGAAATAATGAAATACTACACACAAAAAAAAACACTACAAATAACAATAGAAAAAACAGCCATTAAACCATGAAATTCCGTCGCTTAGGCTCCCTAGCGACAGACATGTGTCAACGCAAAATAGCTCGACGTTAAGACATTTAACAACGGAAATACAATTCCATTGTGACGTTCACGACAATGTTTGCAACTAAAATTTCGGTAACGATAGTCACGAAAGAGCCGACTCAGTGACGAGAGAAAGAGAGAGAGAGAGAGTTAATTAAATAAAAAATGGTGACAACGGAAAATTTTCATCGCCGAATACTTAAATTAATATTTAATTATTATTATATATCGTTAACAATATAATTCCGTTGCAAGCGTTAGTGACGGAGATTTCGCCGCTAGTTCCGTCGTCATTTTCAGCGCTAGTTGTTCATGTCCGTCACGAATTCTGTCGTTAGCTAGTGATGAAATTGTTTCTGTCGTTATTTGCCAGTTTTTTTGTATATACATAGTCGAGAATATATTATCGATTTAGTATCTGCCCGTGTAATTTTGATTTTGTTTTTTTAATGTTTTTCATATTGTCAAAACTATATTGCATGTTGAAATCATCTGTAATATCGTCCCCTCCTTTTGAATTTATTGTTATACGACTTATTTTTGCTCGAACTAGACTAGACTTAGTAGATGGACAATCTCTACAACTACAATGTACTAAGAAGTAAGAAGGTCAAGAGGGAAACATACTTGGAAGACGGTTAACGGTTCATGTGTAATAAAAGAGGGGAGACTGTATACGTCACCGACAATATAATGCTTTATAATAAATAGTTGTGCTTCTCACTCGTTGAAAATGGAAGAAACATTAATTTGCATCTTGCATCTTGACGTACTATATAGGTTTGTTATGCCATCTTTATTTGAAGGGCAAATAATTGCCCCTCAATTTATAAAGTTTACTACAATTTTGATTATGCACCCAAACTATTAATTTGGCTTATAAATTTATAAATTCTGAATCTTTTTGGAATTACTCCCAAATTAACTTTCTGGCCAAATTTTGTCACATATGGCACCGAATATGAGTTATGTGTCACCAAAAATGAATAATGTGTTATATGTTGTATGAGGTGACATCTAAACGATGGTATTTTGATCATACATTTTTTTTTTAAAATATAAAATAAAATGCAAATGGGAGGTCCGTCACCGACTGCCACTGCCTCTACCTCGACGCCTCTGGTGGCAAGAAGGATTTGCGATGGAGAGAGAGAGAGCCTACTCATTTTATTTTATTTCATTTTCTTTTATTTAATTTAATATTGAAATTCAAAACTACGTCATTTTCAACACTTGTATTGCCATCCATCCATTCTTGGTGTCATGTCTGATTTTACTTGGCCAAATAGTTGACTTAGGGCAATTCCAAAAAAATAACTTTTTTTAATTTAATGGACAAATTGATAGTTTGCCTTGAATGTAAAACTAAAATTCGAGGATTAATAAATCCTAATTAGATATTAATAAACTCTATCTGGGATTAATAAACTTTAATTAATTGAGATTAATAAATTCTAATTTCCCATTAATTACTCTTAATCGTCTCTAATCTCCCCAATTATCCTCTGATCCCTCCTAATTATCCCTAATTATAACCATACTTACCAGTATCCTAGTTTTTATCTAATTTGATTACCATATACTTCGAACAGTTAATTATAATTTAGAGTCTATTCTCTGATGATGATGACTTTTTTCAATGAAACAATAATAAACATTATAAAGCACATAAACTAACATCACAGAAATCTATAATTAGCATCTCATCATCATAAGATGCCAAAGGCTACAAATTTAAATTCCCCATTCATTTCAACCGCCAAATGGATGAAAATCTGGTCAGTAATTTATCATTCATAAAAAAAGAAAGAGTTCTAAAATTTTTGACAGTCAAAGATAATTGACTTCAAATCAAGCTTCTTCGCCATCCACGTGTGACTTCGTGATTCAATTCAGCTATCCCATCTTAGAAATTTTCTTGTCATATTTGAAAATTTTCCAAATATCAAAGTTCTCTTTTAAATTTTTATAGGTTATACCATTTTTAGACTTGACCCAAAGATTAGGCCATAAAATATAATTAATCATAATTCAAACATATAATGATTGTTAGTGGGGCAATAATATCTTTAAAAAATTATATACACATATTTTTGCTCTTACTTTTAACCAAAAGTTTTCTCTTTGAACCAAAATAATAGCAAAAATTTGTGTATTTTAAACAAATTAAGTTTTTAAATTGAAAACGGTATCGGATTATATGTCCACGTGGATAATTAGTTGTCATGTCAGTTTCGATTTGGCTAAATTTATAAATTGTGGAAAAATTGCAACAAATATAAAGTTTGTGTATTTAGAAGAGAAATCAAAACTTTGTGAAAAAAATAAGCGACGGGCAAAATTTTATATATTATGACTAATTAATTCTTATAATAATTGATACTACTTTACAATTTAATTGAAACCATCACTAGGTGGAACTAAACAAGAGAAACACAAGTGGTCTGAGGTGAGGTCTCTGTTAATTACCCACCAACTTGGAGAAACAAATGCTCAATAAGAAAAGGAAAAAAAAAATGAGGGCATTTCATGATGGGAAAATGGTGCAATACACCCTTAGAACATGTATAATGGAAATCACCACCAAAAAGGCAAAAAAACACTCTCAATGTTGGAAATTTCTTTTTGGTGACCTCTCCATTATTCATGGGATCAATTTTATTATATTTTGATTTTAATTTTATTTTTAATCTATGTTTTTATTATAAAAAATATTTTTTAAAATAGCAAATCAAATAAGAAAAAATGAAGATAAATGCAACAAAAAAGAAAAATAAGAAAAAAAGGAAGAAAGAAAGAAAAATGCAAAATAAAGAAATGAAAAATATAGAAAAAGGCAAATTGTTGCTTGGGGTATAATTTTATGTAAATTTTCTCAATTAAACAATATTTCATCCATCTACGAAAAAGATGCACATTTGATTTGGGCACTGATTTTAATAAATGAGTTGAGTTTGTTGCTAGTGGAATAATGGTTCCACTTGTTATATATTTTTAAATTACTTTTAAATAATGAGTTGAGTGTGTTGTGAGGGGAATAAGTGTCCCACTGAGACTTGTTATTTGTGGTGTGTCCAATAATGATAAAATGAGTAAATAATGGTTTGAATGGAGGATTAAAATTAAGTGAATTGTGTGGGTCATATTGCTACAAATGAAATGTGCTTTTTTTCGTGGATGGACCGAAATAGAAATATGTGCATATTTTTTGTGGACGGATGGAGTAATAATTTGAAAATTATTCTATTGTATTTCTATAGATTTCTTATATAAGAAAAATATTCAATCCAAAATTTAAACACATACTTTTATTAATTTAAGCAAATATAACTCTTTTTTTCCCTAAATAATGTTGCTGAAAAACTTTATATAGATAGATTTTGAACCATTATATATTATATGCTCCCTCATATTCAAAATATATGTTGTTTTATAGTACTTTTTCAACTATTGTAAAATAAATATCGTTTTAGCATCTTTCACCTCTTAATTCCATAATTGCCCTTAATTAATTCACCTCAAAAACTCACATTTTTCACTATTCACTGATTTCAATTCATTCTTTAAGAGGGGTATTTTTAGCAAAATAAAATTTCCTGCACAAAGCTAAAATGACATAAATTTTGAATATGAGGGAATATAAATTTAGAACATTTATGTACATTTTAGATTTATATTGATAATCGATATTCAACGCATGAATGAACATGATAATTGACTATGTAATCAATTGAAATATTGGCCAAAAATTTCCTGTCTAGTTCCGATCTTCCATTTAAATAATGATAGAACATCGATGTCCTCCCCTTTGTGACTGACAATCTTGCGAAAGCTTATTATCTTCGTGTGTAGCACCCTTTGTAACACGTGAAATTATTGTTATTGATGGCAGTCCAACAATCAGTGGTTATAGTTTTCTTTCCGTTCAAGAAACAGCCGTACACAATCCTCCGTAATAGTCTTCCTACACGGAATCTTGAACGTTGGACAAGCTCGAGCAACAAACTTCTTGAATCCTTCTCGCTCAACAAATCGGAAGGGAAGCTCATCAAGGACTATCATCTCGCATAAAGCCAACCGTATCTCAACTTGATTAAAACATCTCCAACTTTTTAAAGACATTGAGCCGTCACTAATTTCATCAGTTTGGAAAGTCAATACTTGCGATCATCATCTTTTGTTGCATGGTTTTTTCGCACATGAAGCTTGATGGTTTTTCAAACCGGTTGCCTCGTTTATCCTGGAGTATAGCTAATTATTCATCGTTCATCAATCTAATTATTTACTTCCTCCGTTCCAATAGCAAAGTCCCGCTTTCCTTTTTCGTCTGTCCCAATTGCAAGGTGCCGTATCAAAAGTGAAAACAATTAACTCTTCAAAAAATGTGGGACCTACAACTTTTTATCCTTTTACTCTTGTTTCTTAATAACCGTGCCCAAAACAAGTGAAACGTTGCTATTGGGACGGAGGGAGTATAACATTAGATTCAGATTAACTAATATATTCAAGCAAATTACCAAATCAACAATCATGCTTGCTTGTATGTAATGCCAAAGCAAAATTGCCACAATTCAAACACAATATCTGCCCTAGTAATCTAGTATCAAATTGAATTCGAACAAGTTCCTATTCTGCCGTAATTTTTCGACAAATTCTTTTATATCCAATTGAATTAATCAACAATACAATTGTTCTAAACTCCTAACCCTAATCCTAAATTAAATTGTCTTCAAAGCCTTCAATAATCAACAGTATGTTGTAGTTTGTTGACAATTGAAAGAACTAGAGAAGGGATAAATTAACTGGAGCTTGCGGCGGCGGGACCGACAACAGCGACATCTGATGACAGGAGGCAACTTTGTGAAGTGATTCTGTGAACTCACTCGCAGCAGCAACGGACACGATTCTTCTGCCAGAAGTCAAGCCTCATGAAGAAGTAATTTCAAAACATAGCAAATAATTCAAAACATAACAAATAATCCACATGAGAAGTATCTCATCTGCGATTGGTAGGTTACCATGGAAGCCCTTCCAAAATATGAAATCTGTAGGTACTGGAGTAGTTTTCAGTTTACTCTTTTATTGCGTTCCAATCATTTTTCTTTGAGTACCTAGCCGTTTTTCTATATTTTGTATGTTTTTTTATCTTTTGGCAATGTCAAAGTTATTTGACAGTCTATCTCACACCTTATGATGTTGTAGTCTTCTTTTATCTATGCAATGGAACTGTAGGTTCGACTCCCGTAAAAAAAGAGAGCAAGCTTTGCTAGAAGGTTGTCTAGACACTTATCACAGCCTTTTATATGTTCCAGCTTAATATAGTTTTCTTCTGAATATTCTCTAGTAGCCTCTTAATAATCCATGTGTTTGCAATCTTCTTTGGTAATCAAACTCTTTTTACTTATTTTTCGTTTCGTTTACTTTTTAGGTAAGCTGGATAAGGAGTGATTCTGCAAATGTTTGTATAACTATTTTAAAGTCGTCTCCAATATTACCATCTTAAAGAGTTTAATGACATGCAAAATATCTTCTCTCATAGTATTGTACTCTGACATGCCTGAGTTTAGGAATTCAAATTTCTCTTTCCCACGGCACCTGTATGCCTCAATAAATTCGTATGAGATCTCGCAGCGGAGCCAAAACCCCTCTCTACCTTTCTTTCCCGTCCATCTATACGATCCTGTTCATATATACATTCTCATTCTTTGTATATATGAACAAGATCGTATAGATGGACGGGAAAGATAGGTAGAGAAGGGTTTTGGCTCCGCTGCGAGATCTCATACGAATTTATTGAGATATACAAACGTTGTGGAAAAGAAAAATCCGAACTCCTAAACTCAGCCATGTAAGTATAATGCTATGAGAGAGGACATTCCACATGCCGTTATACTCTCCAATATGATAATCTTGGAGACCCACTCTAAAATAGTTATAAAGGCATTAAAGTCTTGTCTTCATAATCACTCTTTACTCAGCTTACCTAAATAGAAAACAAAACGAAAAAAATGTACAAAGAATCTGATTAACAAAAAAGGTTGCAAACACACTGGACTATTATGAGGCTACTAGAGAGTATCCCAAAAAAGACCTACAGTTAAGCTTAAACACATAAAATGTTGTAATAATTGTCTGGTCAATCTTCTAAGGCTTGCAATCTTTCTCTACGGGAGTTGAACCTATAGTTCCATCTATACTAAACTTAATAACGCAGTTGTGGTCATATTTACCACAACTGCCACTGTACGTTCTCCAAAACATGGCAACATTTTGGCTGATATCAGTAATTTGTTTTTTATTAAAATATGTGAAGTGCATTTATTTATGAGATAACTATCAAATTTCTGCCGATGTAAATAAGAACCCATTTTATTCATGAATATCTTGAAGTCAAAACATATTTATGTAAGTATCCATAAAAAACTGGGCGTTAATCTGAGCAAAGAGCAGATATTATGAAGGTATCCATAAAACACTTATAGATGTCTGCAGGTTATTCAATATTTGGGACAACAAGGAGAAATTCATTCGTCAGTCAAGTAAGAAAAATGTAGATACCTGCAGAGTTAAAAGTTTTTATAGGCCACTAATTTAGTGTGACTTGCAAATATAGGCTATAATTTTTCGGGCTTGCAAGATAAGGACATAAAGTTTTTTGAGTTGCAAAAACAAGACACAAAGTTCTGAAAATTGCAAATAAAAAGCCCGAAAATATTATACTCACCTGCTCTTAAACAAATATTCAAATACACATTTAAGATAGAATAAATTATAAATACTCAAGGTTATTTTTCTGCTCTAGCATTCACCTAAACGATCCACGCTTTCAAAATGGTATCAGAGCCCTAGGTTTATTAAGGAATTATATCTTATTTATTACTTTAAGTATCATCCTAACAGAGGAGACATCAAAGAAAAACATGGATCCGGACGATTGTCCGAGATGTGAATGTTACAGAAACTATCTCCATGATTTGGAGGTACAGAAAACAAGAACCCAGACTGCTCTTGCAATCTGGAAAAGAGAATTCCACTCTGCAGCCATAAGAGTGAATTGTGAATCCATTATTTCTTGCCACCAAGAGATGAGAAGGAGAGAAAACTTCATTGAGGAGTTGAAGTATCTCCATATAAGGACGAAGAACGTGATGAGAGAAAACCATCAGAACCATACTGACTGATGGATCCTGAAGAATGTCCAGAGTGTGGACATTACCAGCAACTTCTCCATATCTTGGAGAAAAGAAGAACGAGATACCAGAGTGTGCTAACACACTGAATCAGGAGAAAGAATTAATTGATTCCTGCCTCCAAGGAATTAAAAGAAAAGAAGATCTTCTCCATAGTTGTATCTGCCTTGAATGGGAGATAGAACATGCCATGAGAAGAGACCATTGGATCCATTTGGGAATAAATTGGAATCACTAGAATCATCTCTAATGGAACCAAAAAAAAGATAAAGGAGTATCATCTACTCTTTTATATCAAGAGATTACTCCAGATTCATCCAAGATTCATCCAAGATTTCGGAGCATCTGAGGGGAATATAAAAAACGGTACAACATTATGGGGATAGCTTGTATGGTGTACCACGCGATCTTTACAAGATTGCTATGAAACAGGATGAAATTTACAATATCCTGAAGGAGATCCAATCACGGATCGAAAAACTAGAACAACAACCTCGTTCCGGTCTAAGGAGGAATCCTTTTTGGTAATGAACCCACTTATTCATTACCAGTGGGAGAAACCAAGAAGGATCCAAACGTGGAGGCTTTGAAAAGAATGATTCGAGAAAAGAAAAGATGAATAATCTCGAAAGAATCAATCTTGACGGCCTCCAAGAGTTAACAGAATCTTTTGCTAACATGACGATGGTTGATTTAAAAATGAACGAGAATGTGGTCCAAAACCCACAGCCGGTGAATCAACTTCCACCAGGAGTTATCGTTGGAAATCCACATGATTTTCAAAATGCTCTCCGGCTGCTGTAGATAGTAAAGAATATTACCAGGGAAGTTGGTTTCCCACCTTGTAGTATCGAATTTTACTATCACTTCTCTTCATCCTTCAGGACATTTCAGATTTACTGCAACTTTTTTATTCTGAGATGTCTGAGGTTGATCTCTTTGGCTCGCACTCCTTCCGTATGGTAAAGACATAATCCTGTCTCCCTGAAAGGATAATCTTCCTGAAGTTATTCCGAGACTCTGGTCATGTCTCATAACTTCTCTATCTCGAATCTGAATATCTACATTTCACAGATGAGATATTTCAACTCTATCGGGACAAACCGTCGTTGTCACCTTGCTGAAGATATCTGGTATCTCGATAAACTTCTTTCCAAGGAATAACTCCATGTGATGTGAATTGGAAAGAGCATATGATACCTGATATGTAATGGAGTAAGGTCTGTTTCCTTCCTCCAAAAGATCCTTGCGTTTGAAGTCCTGATACTAGTCAGGGCTTTACTGAAATGGGTATCATTAAAATTGTAAGCAATCTTTGGATAAATAATCCCAACCACTTGTCATGCACAAAGATTTCCCGCAATTGTTTCCAATACGGAATCCTTCAGGTTTCTGACTCTTTTATCGCATATGGTATAAAAAATAAGATGGAATCTAAGCCCGAAAATGCTAGATTAATTAGATGGCAAGCTGAATGTCAATATTATATTTTTGATATTGTCATTGTGAAATCTCACGAAAATGTTCTTGCAGATTTCTTAACAAGAGATGAAGCCAACTGATGTGAACTCCATTCTACTGACCCACATGCATCTCAGGAAAAATCTGGAGATGTTAACGGGAAAGTGGGACGAGTGCGTTCTGAATGCTGAACAAGCAGGAAGATTGCAGACTTTCGACAAGACGAAAGTCACCGAGAGAATACGAGCATGCATACGGTCTCAGGGTCAACTCTGGGCTGCATGTCAAACACCAATCCTTCGGGTGGCAAAAGATTCTTTGGTGAAAGAAGAGTTTCGAGTACAGGGCTCTAAACCTGTAGCAGAGGATTCCAATACCTCTTGCCCAAGTTCTAAGGTGGTGGTATCTTCGGAACCATTGCCCCAAGAAAAAGATGATATTCAGGGGCTACACTCTGAACCATCATGTCAACCCGGCACCTCTGGGGTAAAGAAGGGAGAGATTAATCTTAGACTAATGACTGACACTTCTAAGATTAATACTGATAAATTTGACTTTTAAATCTTATTGTCCTACTTTTGCCGGCCCGCAAATATATTGGCCTATTATCGAAAAGAGGTAAAATTGGTGGCTTAAAGGAATTTTGATCTCGATACCTACAAAAAATTATTACCTAAAAGCCAAATATTTGAAATTTGAAATTCAAACGAGATATTAGCCTATATATATACCTATTAGTAAGATCATTATCGTCATAATGTTTAAATTTCAAAATTCTCAATCTTTTCTTTTGAAGAGCACTCAAAATTATTTCCTAAATTTTAAAAAACATCGTTTACAATTATTTTATACGAGCATAATACTTTTTAAAAAATGTTGTTCCAGATTTTTTGTTCGATTTTAAAATTTTTTAGAGTTTGTGTTTTTTGTTAGTTTTCTTGTATTAGCTCTACTGCTATTACATTAAAATTATTTACTAATACACACAAATTAAAATCAACAATTTACAACTAGATTTCATAAGTTAATAACTATGATCGGGTGTTTTGTTTGCAGTTTCTTTGGTGCCAAATATCACTGTTGCAGCCATCAAAACAGCTTGCTGTGACATGCAGCCAAGTTTACCACAACATAAACCGAATATACAGTAAGGAGGTGATTGGTATGATGGAATAGAATGAGGTAGGAATGGAATGGATAAACCTTGGTTGATTCATTTGCTTGGTATGCACAAAAATTAAAGAAAGGAATGGAATCATTATTTGTTTAGTATTTTATATCATTTTCTTTTCTCTCAAAATAATATTAGATGAAAAATATTAGAGAGTGTAAACTTTTTACAGATAGAAAAATTCTAGAGATAAGATTATAGAGAAAACTTTTAGAGAGATAAACTTCTAGAGAGAGAAAATTTTTAGAAAGAGAATTTTTAGAGAGAGCAAATTCTTGAGAAAGAAAATTTTAGACAGAGAAAATATCAGAGAAATAATTATTATAATTATTATCATTATAATTTTTTTTCGATAACACTTTCTCTCTCCAAAATTTTCTATTTATAGTTTTTCCCTCTCTCTAAAAATTCTCTCTCTAGAATTTTCTCTCTCTAAAAATTTTCTCTCTAGAATTTTTTCTCTCCAAAAATTTTCTCACACATTCTCTCTTTAAAATTTTATATCTAAAATTTTTGTTGAAATAATAAAATTTAAATGAATAATTTGATCAAATAATATATTAATACATATATATATATATATGAGGATTAGGAATTAGGTATGGATAGAATGGCTAATCCCATTGGAAAAGGAATGGTGATTCTATTTTATATGGTTTACCAAACAAGTGAATGAAATGAAGATAGAAATGGACATTTCATTCCTTACCCCATTCCATCATACCAATCACCTCCTAATAGTGTTGAATGCATTGTGAATGACAAGATTGTAACTTGTGATTCCTAAACATGCATTATTTACATATTTTTTTACTCCTTTTCTAACTATTTTTTCTATATTTGTAGTGTTCGAAAATCCATTTGGTTGTCCCAAGAAAATTGATATCGAAATTTAGAAACAATTAGGAAGGTCATGTTTACTTGATTCGGAATTTTTTAGTGAGGCCTAACCACATGCGCTAGAAAACCACTCCACACAACTACAAACTAGATGTATTTACAAAGACAAAAGTGAAGTTGAATGAATGCAAGTGAATCAAGAAGGTGTCAACTCCAATTGTTGATTTGGATGATTGAATTGAACTTGGTAGCACAAAACGAAAGCTGGAGCAGGTTTTAGATGTTTGAGAGGAAAGGAACAGGAAGATGAAGAATGTGGTTGCCAAGATGGAAATTTTTTATTAGGAATGTTATTTTTTAAGTTAGGTTTGATATCTTACTTATTTTCATTTTGTACTTGACCCTACAGAATGCAATTAGCAGTTAGCATCATATTTAGAGTCAATGTAACAATTACCAGTTGACATCATTTTATTAAAATTATTATTATTATTATTATTTATTATTTATTATTATTATTTTGCTATTTGTTATTTACCTAACAATAGAAAGTTACTAATATATGACCAGGTTTTTGGAAACATAATTATAATATTGAAAATATTTAGTAAAAATGTATTGTAAACTTTAAACACGGTATTTCTTTATGGCTGGTTATTCTTGATAAAGCATATCACAGTGTATATGTCTAAAGAGTTTCTTTCCCGGCCACTGGAGATTTAAGCTCTTCAAATAGAACTCAAGCCTCCATTAAGGTACTGAAACTCTTTTATTTGCCTTTATAATTCTTATTATTTTAAGGTACGTATATGTTTCTGTTATTGTATCAAAGAATTAAAGTGAAATTTCTCTATTTTTAATTCGCATTTTTGTCATATGTATTTTCTTACATAGACTAAGATTTTACAATGAAGAAAAATATTAAAACATGCAACATCGGTAGTAAAGGACCTACTCCTAATATCAAACTTTCAAGTAACCTATTTTTATCTTAGTACTGGTATTTGTCTGAACTCATACATGTTGTGTTAATGTTTTTATCATGTTAGAACACATATGTATGATAGGATTCAAGGCTTACATGTATTAACTTTTTTGGCTTCATAGCCAACTTAATCTTCAACGTATTCGATAAATTTTGCAGGAAAATGGTGAAAAAAAAGGTTAGTATTATTTATCCAGATTTTTCAATTTATTGTTGCTCTTAGTCAAGTATTTACATTAACAGTACATTTTGGTGACTAATCAAAAAACTAATGTACATAAACTTATTACTTACCTATTTGTACGGGCCGTTTTGTCTGATTCATTTAATTGTGCAGATTAATTCTGGTATGAACACAAACCTGCGAAACATAAGGAAGAAGTCAGAGGTTATTTTTTAATAACTAACTACATAAAAAATAGAAGTATTAAATACTACTTATCTGTATCATCGGCATCTGTTGTTTTGGAAGAGTAATCATATGCTCAAAACATTTTAAAGGTATCTATGGCGATAGTGTTTAAGAATCTTTCTCTAATATAAGTCGAATATTAGTAGGAAAATAATAATTAAACAATGGATCTGAAAATATAAGTAGATCTTTATAGAGCTATAAATCTCCGGCCTAAAATTTTAAAATGTAAAATATATTAGAAAATATTTAGTTCAGAGTAGAAGTCTTAGGGTTGACTCTGTATCTGTAGCATAGTTTACAAAAAAGTAAACAATATATGGCTATTGTTTTTTATGTTGTGTCATTTTTTTATTTTTCCTAAATAATATTTGTGTAGGCGAGGCAACTGTTAAATTGCAATGTGTCAATACGGAGTCCATAAGTGGTAGTAACATGATGGAATATTGTGCTACTTCAAATTTGCAATGTTCCACTATTGAAAGTAACAAAATAAACAGTACGTTATCTATTCTTTATTTTTTTTAGATTAAAAGAATTAATTTTATTAATACATTCTTTATTATTCATACTGGTATTTACTCTTTCTTGCAGGTGATTAATGTTATGTCAACTAATTCATCATATTACACACCAATCCAAAATAATGAATCGTCTAATTCTATTAAGATAGGAGATAATAGTAGGAATCCCATTTTTTGTAGCTATAATTTGGCCAACCCGAAAGGAGTAAAGATATTTATTTGTAGGGATGACAAAAAGTCATCTTCAGTTACTGAAAATGTTGTTTTTAAAGAAGTTTTTAGCAATATGTAAACTATAATACATTATGTTTTTGAATGTATTACATTAGAATATTTCAAAATGAATTTTGGCCCCGTGCAACGCACGGCTGTTAAATACTAGTTGCATAAATAAAAAAAAGTTACAACACCATAAGGTGCAAGGTAGACCGTTAAATAGCAGCTTTGTCATTGTCAAAAGATAAAACTAACATACAAAACATAGAAAAAGGCTACCGATACTCAAACAAAAAGATTGGGACGCGATATAACCAAAGGTTCACAACCACGATATCTGCAATTCACACATTTAATAAAATGCAATTAGAGTACTCATTTTTTTACTGAAGATAAATAAACAACAGAAAATCTCAAGAAAGTAAAAGAAACCGTTTCCTCTATTTCAATCAACGGTTATAAAACTATGAATAATTGGAAAGAGAGGAAATATTACACCCATTTGACCTTGACATCACCATATCACCATATCATCATATATAGGACTGGAAATGAGTTAAGCCGTTCGTGAGCTACTCGACGATCGACTCAAAAAAAGCTTGTTCGACACTCGACTCGATAATTTATTGAGTCGAGTTCGAACATGAAATCGAACTCAATAACTTTATCGAGCCGAGTTCGAGCATCGTATTGCTCGACTCGACAGGCTCGCGAACATGCTCAACTCATATTTAATCGAGCATGTATCGCGAGCCTACAAATCAATTTGTATTCCATTGTGTTCTTGGGGACCTATGGATTGTGTTCCATTGTATTCCATCTGAAGAAGCATGGGGACGTGAGAGGAGTGGACGTATCCGTCCCGGGGACAATACGCAAGAAATACGCGTAAAATACGTTCCAGGGACGTATTTTTAGAGTTTATTTTTAAAACAATTTTTTTAATATTAAATACGTCGGAAATATGTTTAAAATACGGTCAAATATGTATTTGACTATTAAAATATGTTTTTTAATAAATTTAAAACCTAAACCCTAAATCAAACCTTCAAGCATCGCCCCTCTTCTCCAGTTCGACAATTCTCCTCACAAAGAAGGCCATCGACTCACAAAGAAGGCCATTGATCAATTTCATGGTAGGGGTGAGCATTCGGATATTCGGTTCGGTTATTACATAAAAAATAACCAAACTAAAATTTCGGTTTTTTCAAATCCATATCCGAAATTATTTCGGTGACCGAACCGAAATATTCGAAATAACCAAATTGATATTTCGTTTATTTCGGTTTTTTCCACTTTTTTTTTTGAAATTGTTTTCCTACATTTTTTATATTCATCCAAACCATTGAAAACTAGAGAAATCGAGCATGTCAATAAACAACAACAATAAACATGAAAAACAGTCACCACCAACAACAAATAAAGTTTCAAATCTTCACAAAACACCAAACCACCAACAACAAAATGAAAATAATCCAACAAATAGTTAAATTAAAAATCCAAGTACCAACAAAAACTAATACAAAGTTCAATAATCAATATCTTCCAACAAATACTAGAGCACGAACATATTAATAGCTTTCAATTTAGAGTAGTATTCAATATTTTAATTTTAATAAATTAATATAAATTTTAAAAAATATAAATAGTACATGTATAATTCGGATTTCGGATATTTCGGTTTTTTAAACAATATAACCGAACCGAAATCCGAAATCCAAAATATTAAAATTTTAAAATCCGAATTGACCGAAATATCCGAAATAACCGAACCGAAATTAATTTTCGGTTTCGGTTCGGTTCGGTTTTCGATTTTCGAAACAATTTGCTCACCCCTATTTCATGGCTGTCACGGAGAGTGGACCTATATTTTTGAAGGCAATGGATTGTTCTAGGGAGGTTAAAGATAAATTGTTTATCTTTAACCTAATGAAGGAGGTGATTGAAGACGTTGGACCTCAAAATGTGGTTCAAGTGATCACAGATAATGCGAAGAATTGTCAAGCAGCTGGGCTTCTTGTTGAAGGAACATATCATAGGATTGTGTGGATACCATGTGTTGTGCATACGCTCAACTTGGCACTTCAGAACATATGCGCTGCAAAGAACGTTGAAAACAATCAAGAGACCTATGGATTGTGTTCTTGGATCTCTGATGTTTCTTCAAATGCTAACATGATCAAGAATTTCATCATGAATCATGGAATTGGCTTGGCAATGTTCAACAAGTTTGTGCCTTTGAAGTTGCTTTCGATTGCTGCAACTCGATTTGCTTCAGTTATTGTGATGTTAAAGCGTTTCAAGCTTATTAAGTGATGTTTACTTGAGTTGGTTATTAGTGAGCAATAGGAAGCATATCGAGAGGATGATGTTGAGAAGGCGAGCAATGTTAAAATGAAAGTATTAGATGACACTTGGTGGGATAAGCTTGACTATATACTTTCATTTACAGCTCCTTTGTATGAGATGCTTCGTGCTTGTGACACGGATAAGCCGTGTCTTCACTTAGTCTATGACATGTGGGATATTATGATTGAGAAGGTAAAGCAGGCAATCTACAAGCATGAAAGTCTTCAACCAGAGGAGGAGCAGACAAGCAACTTCAATGATGTTGTTCATACGATCTGAGTCAGTCGTTGGAACAAAAACAACACTCCCTTTTCATTGTTTGGCTCATTCTCTCAATCCAAGGTAACAATTTACATTAAATATCTAACTTAATTACTATTACACTATTTTTATTAATTCTGTTCTTCGAATTTTAGATATTATAGCCACGAATAGCTTTCAAAGGGCTCCTCTCGAGTTGCACCACATAGGGATCCGGAAGTTGCTAAGGAAATGATCAATTGTTTGAAGAAATACTTCCCACTCATGTCTGAAAGAAGAGTTGTAGCACAGGAGTTTGCTAACTTCTCTAGCATGGCAGGTGATTTTGTCGATTCTGATTCGATTGCACAGCGCCATGATATGGATCCCAAGAGTTGGTGGGTTACATATGGAACAAGTGCACCTGTACTTCAAAGTTTAGCATTGAAGCTACTTGTGCAACCCTCATCCTCATCATGTGCTGAGAGGAATTGGAGCACATACTCGTTCATCCATTCTTTGCGAAGAAACAAGATGACACCTAAACCTACTGAAAATTTGGTGTTCGTTCATAGCAACCTTCGTTTGCTATCTAGAAGAACACCTGATTACATGAGAGGTGAAACAAAGATGTGGAATATAGGAGATAAATTTGGGACATTTGCATATGTTGGGGAGTTAGAGTTTGTTGATTTATCTCTTGATGAACCAGAATTGGAGAGTGTTGTCTTCAACGATGAAGATATGAGAGAAGAGGAGGAGAATGAGGATGATGACTGATGAGTGAAGACGACTAACATTTTAGTGTGTTTTTATTAAGTATTAACTATTAAGACTATGTTTTATTTGCTGTTTGGTTAACTTTATTATGAATTAGTTGTGTTTTGCTTATATTATTGGTGAATTATGAATTTATAATATATATAAAATATATTTTAAATAAAAAAACTAAAACGTATTTTTGACGTATCGTATCATGATTTTTGGAAAAATAACGTATTTACGTCCCCGTATCATATCGTATCCGTATTACGTATTCGTCCTCATGCTTCTTTGATATCTTAACAGGAACATCTCTTTCTTCATATAAAGAAACGCACATCTCTTCGTCATCAAATACAAAAGAAAGCAAGCTGGAAGGAACATTACTTTAAGAAAAATCACTTGATTTATTCTAGAAAATCAAATCAAATCAAATCAAGATCGAAAGAAAATAAAACTGACCAAGAGAGAGCGGCAGCAGCTACGAACGACGAGGAGAATTTTTGTGGAGTGGAGACCGGGGACACAGCAGCAGCTACGTACGACGGGAGGTTCTTGGCGCCAACGAGAATTTTTGTTACAGACCGACGAACGACGACGACGAGGCTATACCCTGCAGCGGCGACGAGGCTGGGGCGGAAATCGGCGGACGGTGGCCGGTGGGAGAAGGGCGGCGAGGCTTAATTGAAGTGCGTGAGAGAGAATGTGAGAAATTCAAATTAATGAGAGAAGCAGCGAGTCGTTAGGGTTTTCTTCAATTTCTAATTACTATAATTAAAATAAACATATATATTATTATAATATATTATTTATCGGTCGGTGCGACTGAACATAATTTAATGGAACCGGACTGAATTTTGAAATTTTACCAACCTAACCGAAAACCGTTTCATATAAAATCGAATCAATCCGAACCTATCGGTTCAGTCGGTTTTTCGATTCAATTCGATTTGCACACACTCCTAACTTTAAGGCCACAAATTAAATTACAAAACATTTTTTTCTAATTTAATTCGGCTGAAACAGTTTTAAACATGATCGCATGATCAAAATCAGTTATAAGTATATATTAAATAAATTAAATGGTTTAAATAAGTAAAAAGCTAAATTGTAACAAGATAATACATATTTTCATCAATATAAATATAATAATATAATAAAATAATTAGAACAATTTAAACATTACACATTGTTGAGAAGATAGATAAAGGCTCGAATTCTCTGTCAAAACCTCCATAATCATTCTCCTCTTTCAGGAGGATGAGTAATATAGGTGGATGCGGACGAATCCACTTCCCCTCCCGCAATGAAAAGTAACAAGATAGAGAGAAAACTTGGAAGAAAAGAAATTTCATTTTACTGAATGGATACAGAAGAACCTAAAATCAAGGAGTTTTATACTAACACTATATGCTGACTCAGCAACAAAACTAATAAGGAAAACGTAAGCAACTTAGAAACGCTTTTTCTATCAGCAACAATTACAGACTTGAACTCTTGATAGTCCCCCTCAAGATGGATCAAAAATGCTTTTGAATCCCATCTTGAACAAAATATTCTTCATCAACGGAGCAGTCAGAGGTTTTGTGAAGATATCTGCTAGCTGCAAATTGTTCTTGATGTGGAGTGGTTTGATCAATCCTTGAAGATACTTATCTCGTATTGTATGACAATCGATCTCAATGTGCTTAGTGCGTTCATGGAAAACGGGATTAGAACTGATATGAACAGCTGATTTATTATCACAGTAGAGAGGTATGGCCTTGGTAATTTGCACTCCAAAATCCATCAATAAATTCTTAATCCAAACACCTTCACATGTGGCTTGTGCCATGGCTCTATACTCCGCCTCTGCGGATGATCTGGAAATAGTATCTTGCTTCTTCAACTTCCATGAAATAAGAGAATAGCCAAAGAAAAGGGAAATTCCAGTAACTGATCTTCATGTGTCTGGACAAGAAGCCCAGTCTGCATCAGAGAAAATGCTCAAATTCAAGTCACTTGAACAGGAAAAATAAAGACCATGGCCCAAAGTTCCCTTCAAGTAACGCGGAACTCTCTCAGCTGCCATCATATGTGCTGTACAAGGCTTAGACAAGAATTGACTAAGACTGTGTACAACATAAGTAATATCAAGCCTGGTGATGCAGAGATAAAGCAATCTACCAATAAGTCTTCTATACTTAGAATGATCATTTAGAAGTTCCCCTTCATCCTGTTTGAGATGTTTTCTTGATTCCATGGGAGTAGAACAAGGCCTACAACCTATAAGTCCTGCATCATTAACAAGATCCATAGCATACTTCATTTGATACAAATGAATACCACTATCATTCCTTGCAATCTCTAATCCAAGAAAGTATTTAGGTTTCCCTAAATCTTTGTACTTGAAATGTTCACCCAGAAAAATCTTGAACGCACTGACCATTGATACATCATTACTAGCAAGCAGAATATCATCCACATAGACAACAAGGCCAAGAAACTTATCTTTGTCTCTCTTGAAGAAAAATGAATGATCCGAGGCAGACTGTTGTAAACCAAAAGCAGATAAAGTTTCAAAAAACTTTAGGTACCATTGCCTCGATGCCTGCTTTAAACCATAGAGAGATCTCTTCAATTTACACACTGAACCAGCAGGATAAGGCTCCCCCTGATTGAGCAAACCAGGAGGCAACTCCATATAGATATCCTCATCTAACTCGCCATAGAGGAAAGCGTTATTTATATCGAGATGAGTGAGAGTCCAACCAGACACAGCAGAAAGGGCAAGCATAATCTTCACAGTAACCAACTTAGCCACATGAGAGAAAGTGTCTAAGAAATCGACCCCAGCCTGCTGTGTAAAACCCTTAGCCACCAATCGAGCCTTGTATTTATCAAGAGAACCATCAGCAAAAAATTTAGTACGATACACCCACTTACAACCAATGGCAATCCTGCCAGGAGGAAGAAAAGTAATGAGTCAAGTATTATTTCTGATCAAGGCAAGTTCAACCTGCATTGCCTTCCTCCATTTAGCATACAAAGAGGCTTGATGATAATTTTTGGGCTCAGGGATAGATGCAAGGGAACAAATAAACTTGAAATAAGCAACTGAAAGTTTAGAATATGAGATGAAACGATGAAGAGGATATGTGGCGGTAGAACGAACAGAATTACAGACAAAGTTTGTAAGATGAGAATGAGGCTTTATAGGACGGCCAGATTTTGTGGTAGGAATAGGTACATTAACAGATGAATTAGATGTATCAGCAGATGAAACATCTAAACGAACAGAGTTATCATTAGATGAAACATCTGGCTGAGAAGAAACATTAGTGGATGGAACATCTAATTGAGAAGAATAAGAAGAAGAAGAGGGTGATAAAGTTGAAGAAACAGGCTCACAAGAAGAATGATTATCAGAAATAACAGGAAAAGTATATTCTGAAGTGGAAAAAGGAGATGGTGTGAGATGAGAGAAACGAAACACGGTTTCATGAAAAACGGCATCTCTGCTAATGTACACAACTTGATTTTCAAGATTGAGAACTCTATAACCCTTGTACCCAGTGGCATAACCCAAGAAAGCACACTTAGTAGCTCTAGCATCAAATTTGGTTATGTTTCTATCCAAAGTATAAACAAAACAAAGACAACCAAACACTCTAAGATGTGAGTAAGAAGGAGACTTATAGAAAAGCATTTCAAAAGGAGTAAGATTGTGAGGTAGCACAGAAGAAGGAGTTCGATTGATCAAGTAAGAAGCTGTGAGAACACAGTCACCCCAATACCCTATAGGCAAATGAGATTGAAACAAAAGACTTCTAGCAACATTTAATAGATGTTGATGTTTCCTTTCAACCTGGCATTTTGTTGAGGTGTAGACACACAGGAATGCTGTACAATGGTACCAAAATGAGAATATAAATCATCCAGTTTAAATTCAGTACCATTGACAGTTTGGAAAAACTGAGTGAGTACTGTCCTCACATCAGATTTATGTTTGAGAAGAAAAGTCCAAACAAATCTTGAAAAACCATCAACTATGGTTAAGAAATAGGTATATCCCTGAACAGTAGGTGTATTATAAGGCCCCCACACATCACAGTGTATAAGATAAAAAAACATCAGCAGAAACATAATCAGAAACAAGAAAGGCCAATCTCTTTTGTTTAGCAAGAGGACAAATGTCACAGAGATCATGTTTACAGGATGGAAAAGATAAAACTCTAGACAACAACTGCAATTTATTGTAAGAGAGATGACCTAAACGATAATGCCAAGTCTCTACTGAAACAGAGGTAGAAACATTAGCTACTGAAGATGACAAGTTGGAAACTGGATTAGGAACCTCTAGAGCATATAGATTTCCATGTCTTTTACCCTTCCCAATCACAGTCCCCTGAAAAACATCCTGTATAACACAACAATCATGACGAAAATTAACAGTACACTTGGCAAAAAAAGTCAAACAACTGACAGAAATGAGATTATAGGTAATAGAAGGAACAAAGAGAACAGAAGAAATTTGAAGAGTTGGGGAAAGAATAATAGATCCAATTCTGTCAACAGTGGCAGTACTACCATTAGGAAGGTTAACAGTACCATTGCTAACTGCTACAGATGTAGAGAAAAGAGATAGATCACAACAAACATGATGTTTAGCACCAGTGTCAAGTAACCAGAGAGGAGAAGACAAGATATTAGAACAAACAAGAGGTGTGTAAGTAACTGTACCACTGAATGCAGGAGGGACAGATGCATTAGGTGAACTTGATGAAGCGCCTGAAGACGAAGAAGCTTCTGACTGAGCTGGATGAATATGCATCTGATTCTGCAAGTAAGAAATTAACTGAGCAATGCTGTCAGGAGAAAGATGTGGTGTAGATATAGGAGCAGGAGCAATATGTTGCTCAATTTGACCACCATCACCAACTTGATTTACAGCTCTTCTTCCTTCATCAAATCTAGGAGGTTGAGGCCTTCCTCTTCCTCTACCATATCCAGGTGGAAAACCAATGATCAGATAACATTTGTGCACAGTGTGATTTGTTTTTCCACATTTAGTGCACAAAAATTTATCACGGTCTCCACGACTTCGGCTATAACCAGCAGCATTTATCAGAGAACTAGGTTGTTCACTCGCACTAGGAAGTAGATTTGGTGTGAAATTAGTATCAATAGATCTCTGCCTTTCCTCCTGGAGAACCATAGCAAAAATCTTCGACATAGAAGGCAGAGGAGCAACAGATAAAATGTAAGATCTGATTTGTGCAAAAGAAGGATTAAGACCAATTAAGAACTGCATTGCACAGTCCTGTTCCTGGTAATCGTTCCACTTCTTCGCACTATCACAACGACATTGAGTACAAACACACCAACTACTAGGCTGAAAATCACGGAATTCATCCCATATCACACGCAAATTTGTGTAATAAGTACTTACATCATTGGATCCTTGAGCTAAATTGATCAATTGTTGCCTTAACTGATAGATCCGCGCTAAATCACCTTGCGAAAAGCGCTCTCGAAGATCATTCCAAATCATTGCAGCATTATCCAGATACATCAAGCTGGAACTTATCGCAGGAACAACAGAATTGCAAATCCATGAAACTACCATAGAATTGCATCGAATCCACTGAGCGTAGAGAAGATCAGTTGGATCCGGCTGAGGTAGTGAACCATCAACAAACGCGAGCTTATTCTTCGCGAGAAGAGCTGTGATCATAGATCGATGCCAATTATTGTAATTGGATCCAGTTAATTGTTATGTTACAAGTAAAACGCCAGGATTATCACTGTGAGGCAAATAATAAGGACTGGATTGATCTTCATACGTGACTAATTCACGATGAATATTTTTATGATTGATCTGACGAACCATGATGAATGCTGAATTTTAGAAGAAGAAAACTGGAAAAAATATCAGAGAAAAGCGGAAGAACTTGCTCTTGATACCATAACAAGATAGAGAGAAAACTTGGAAGAAAAGAAATTTCATTTTACTGAATGGATACAGAAGAACCTAAAAACAAGGAGTTTTATACTAACACTATATGCTGACTCATCAACTAAACTAATAAGGAAAACGTAAGCAACTTAGAAACGCTTTTTCTATCAGCAACAATTACAGACTTGAACTCTTGATAGAAAGTAGGACCAAATAAGTCAAAGGTTCAAGCATGGGAGTAGGAAGAGATACTATCCGATAGCTCATAACAGTTGGTACAATCGCTCGGAGGGGCACCCTTTTGAGAATTCTCGACTGAAATATAGAAGAATAAATCACTATAACACTTTTACACATGATCAAATACAATAATATTACAATAATATAATAAAATAATTAAGAGTTGAGACAATAAATGGTATTTTATACTTCCTCTGTCCCCCAAAAGTATGGTGCATATTTTTAGGAAAAAAATTATATGATCCGCTCCCCTGCATTGCGGGGTAAGGTACTAGTATTAATAAAAAAAAAGGAATAAAAGAATAAATTATTAAAAACTTAGGTTCCATGTTTACAAGTTACAACACAGTTAAACCCTTCACCTACTTTTGTGACAGTTACCCTACAGTCATCAAAACTTATAATAAATTATTAAAGGGGTTGTTAATTACTTACGCAACAATTTAGCCTATTGTTTGATCCGAATTGTCATACTGAGAGGTCTTTAGGATAATTGTCATTTTCTTTTATATTTGAACTTGAGTTGTATTGTGTATAGTTAACCCTAGAATTCATGATTTATTTATTTTTATTTTTTTGCATTGTACGGCTTGTTGTTTTCTATTCTATTTTGGAAAATAAGTTTCAACAAAACTCTCTCTCTTCTCTCTCGTTCGGTCACATTACTCACATCTCTCTCTCTCTCTCTCTCTTTCATCTTTCTCTTCACCACCACTACCCACCAAGCGTAAAAACTTAAATAACTCTCGTAAAAATAGCAAACGACTTTCGATCGATTTGTCCTTTTGATTCAACATACCATACTGACCAAATTATCATATGAAGGTGTTAAACTCATTTCTGAAATAGCTAAATCCATCAAAAGTCAAAATTTTGGAAGATTCAAAACAAGAACATTTTCTAGAAATTTGGAAGGAATGTTGAAACATATGTCAGATTGAAAACATCACCGAGGATGACTTGCTCATTTAAAAATTAATTTTCTTATAATTCTAAAAATCTCAAGATGTCTACTTTATTTCTCTAAAAAGCGGATCTCAAAAATATTAAGAATCAAAAGAGATATTAGCTCACGACTGAAACTACGCAATTTAGGATTCCAAAACAGGGCAGTAGAACAAATCTGACCACAGAGGTATTTTGGCCCGATGAAAAATTTTGAATTTTGGATATATTATAGAATGCATCTAGGGTTACAACATACTGAAATTTCATCAAATTTGGAGTTCGTTTGATAGGAATTTTTCCAGCTAGAGCGTGAAGAAAATACAAGGAACAAGCTGAAAATTTTTAACTTTCATAGATCTAAAATTTTCGCACATCATGCTTCATAAATCAAACATATATACCCTAGATCTACTTATAGATCATGCATAACACTTATATTGAGCCATAGATAAAAAACCCTAGCATGCTTCTTCATCTACAACACATAAATTAACAAGAAATACATAAATCTCATATATTCAAGCAATATTCGAACAAATTATGGAGGATCAAAGGCTATGCCCTTCGTGGCCTCCTTCAAGCCCTAATTTCTAACATGTATACTCATATACTTCATCTAGCATGTAAAACGTAGCAAGAAATCAAGAATCAAAGCATAAGAGATGAGATCAAGCCATTATACCTAGTCGTCCCCTTTTCTTCCTCACTTTCGACCCTCTCTCTACCTCTCGCCCCTCTCCTTATCTTGCCCTTCTAGATCCTTAGATGAGCACCTCTTTCTCTCCTTGAGCTCACTTTGATGGTAGAAAAGTGGTGGTGAAGGGTGGAGATGGTGGTTCGGTGTTTAAGAGCAATAATAGAGAGAAAATGGAAGAACATAGATGAGTAGTGTGTCTGTGTGCAGTCGGATGGAGGTATAAGAGAGATGATGAGATGGTTGCTTGCATAGAAAAATGGGAGAATGCCATGCATTGACCAATTTCAAAAATAGGGTTCTAGACATAATCATAAGATTTTGCGCATGGGATTCTTTGTGCAAGTTGTTATCTCTCCCTTCTCTTCTCCCTTTCATGCATTCCCGCATACTTTCTCTCTCATTCACATTCTTATTCATCCACTTGCAAGCAAACATTTCACAATATAATATTGATGTATCTAGCAACTCTTGCAAGTAAATTACTTACATATATCTATATATATATATATATACTTAGTTCGACTCGTTTTAGTTCCCATATCGTCGTTCCGACAAGAATATTATAATTCCAAACAATTAATATTACTAGAATAATTATTCTGGTTCAAACGAGTCTAATGTTGGGAAAATAATAAACATGTTTTGAAGTGATACCAAAACCCAGCTGACCCCGACCGAGTAGATGAATGTACAAACCTTGTGTTGTTTCCAGCTCACTTGTTTAGAGCTATTAGGTTTTCTAAGTACGGAGTTCAAGACAACGAAGACGCGACGAAGATACAGCTGAGGAATTCAGCAGAGCAGACTCAGCAGAGCAGACCAAGCGCAGTCAAAGACCCAGCAGTATCAAGACCCAGCTCAGTGACAGAAACCCAGCTCAGTGTTGAAGACCCAGCTTAGTGTAAAAGACCCAGCTTTATGTCGATGACACAGCTCAGGTCTAAGACACAGCTCAGGTCAATGACACAGCTCAGGTTGAAGACACAGCTCAAGTTGATGATACAACTCAGGTCTAAGACACAGCTCAGAGTCGAGACGCAGCAGAGTCGAAGACGCTGAAGACACAGAAGAAATGCTTAGCAACTCGAAGATGAAGACCTTCTCCAAGACAAGATCCCGATCTCAGAAGATCATATCTGTCGCGGTCAAATCAGAGAAAAAATAGTTTCTGCAGATGCAGACCTACTTCGTAGGTTAAAGGCTAGAAGTCAATGAGAGTAGGTAAGTGTTGGGAAAATTAATAGAGTTTTGATTTGATTCCAAAACACAGCTGACCCCAACCGAGTAGATGATTGCACAAGCCTAAGCGTTATTCAGCTCACCTGTTTGAGCTTATAGAGTTTCTAAGTTTACAGGTAGAGTCGCTGAAGACAGCAGAAGACACAGCTAAGCGGACACAGCTAAGGAATTCAGCAGAGCAGACTCAGCAGAGCAGACCAAGCGCAGTCAAAGACCCAGCTCAGTGACGGAAACCCAGCTCAGTGTCAAAGACCCAGCTCAGTGTAAAAGACCCAGCTTAGTGTCAATGACACAACTCAGGTCTAAGACAGCTCAGGTTAATGACACAGCTCAGGTTGAAGACACAGCTCAGGTTAATGATACAACACAGGTTGAAGACACAGCTCAGAGTCGAAACGCAGCAGAGTCCAAGACACTGAAGACACAGCAGAGACGCTTAGCAGCTCAAAGACGAAGAACTTCTCCAAGACAAGATCCCGATGTCAGAAGATCTTGTCTGACGAGGTCAAATCAGAGAAGAAATAACTTCTGCAGATGCAGACCTACTTCGTAGGCAAAAGGCCAGAAGTCAATGAGAGTAGGTAAGATTCAAACGGCTCTCTTCCGACGGCTAGTTTGAATCTCCACCTATATATATCTCCTCACCATTGAAGAAAAGAGGCTGGCGAGATGACTGAAGAAATAAAAGAGCAAACAGAAAAATAAACAACGATCTTCAAAGCTAAATCTATCAAGAACACCCAGCCAGTCAGCTGTGTTCTTAGTTGTTCACATATTCAGTCATAGGCAGAATAGATTAGAATAGAAATATCTTAAGCCTAGTTTGAACGAGTTCATCATACTCCTTGTTCTTCATTATAAGAACTCGTTCATAGTTGGAAAACCCATATCCAAACCCAAACCCAGAAAGGTTAGGTCAAGGTACGCCTACTCGAAGCGTGTAATTCGAGTGGTCAGGTTTTACAGTACTCGAAAATTGTAAGTCAGGTTTTTTCAGTACCCGCAAACTGAAAGGTGTAGGCTTGACAGTGCCCGTAAACTGTTGGAACACAACTCAGGTTAGAGTTGTGAAGTTGCTTGGTACTTGGAAACCAAGTGGTAGTGAATTACCAGTGAATCTGGTCGTGGACGTAGGAGGTGTTACTCCGAACCACGTTAAAATTGCTTTGTTCTTTACTGCTTTGTTTTATGCATTCTGCTAACTCCTCTCACGCATACATTTCAAGCTGCATAAACTGACTAACTGAAAAGAGAAACAAAGCTTTGCAATATATTTGAAGTAACAGACGGACTTTCCAAATCCACCACATTCCGCACACAACCAGCTATGTCGATCAAGCTGCCTTCCAGCTGGATCGGATACAACCAGCTCACTCAAAAGAGTTTTTAATTGGAAAAGTTTTTAAACCTTGGTGTATTCACCCCCCCTCTACACCAAGGTATCCGTCTTGGGACCAACAATTGGTATTAGAGCTTTGGTTCAAAAGATCATTGTATCTGTGTCAAGTCAGCATCTTTGCTGATAGTGGTCACCTGAACAGATCCTTAATTTTTCAAAATCTTTTTAAAATCATTATATTGCATACTGTCATGGAATCTTCCTTGTGCAGGAATCTTCCGACATTCTCTGTCGATGATTATCAGATGATGTGGGATGTTATCACTGTCAAAAGCATTCTTGCACAAGGAAGATTCCATGACAGTATGCAATATACTGTCAAAAGTATTCTGAGCGCGCGTCAGAACATGATGTGGGATGTTATCACTGACGGACCCATCATCATCATAAAATCAGAAAGACAAGTAGAAGAATGAATGATCAGGAGCTTGAAGATGAGAAAACACAGCTGATCAAGAAGCTGAAGATGGCCAAAGCTGAATCAGATCAAAGAATGGCTCCAGCCAATGCAAACACAGCTGGAACCAAGCCAATGATGTACCAAAGAGATCGTACATAATCAAGCCAGCTCTCCAAGCTCAGTCCTATCAAAGAAGAACGGCAACTCCAAGCCCAAGAAAAGCAGCAACTCCCAGCTGATCACAGAGCTCAAAGGCAGCAGATAAATCCAGCTGACTGGAATCAAAATAAAAGACAGAATGTCATCCAGCACAGACATCAAGGTCAACTAAAAAGACAGCTGAGAAGGATCTCAGCTGGTTATAAAGCTAAAAATCAACCGAGCTTCACATCAAGATTCCAGCAGACGGGATATCAAGCTAGATATCAAGCTGACATACTCCAACTATGAAATGGACCTCATCAAAATGGAGTCAACAAGGTCCAAAGAAGAAAGAACCCTATCAAGGACCAACCAGAAGTATCACTCACAAAAGATAAGGACAAATCTGAGATAGCAATGGAACCCTCAACAACAAAGTCGGACCCAATCTCAACTGGGTGCCGAAGGAGTGATAACAGGTCAAGGAGGGACATGTGTTTTTGAGGAGTCATCAAGCATGCTGTGAAAGAAAGACAACTGGTGATCAAAGATCATGACTCACCTCAAAGCTCTTCAAAGAATATGTCAAGCGTACTGGTCCCAGGAATGCATTGCAAAGAACAGGAAATCGAATATTCTACCCCGCTAAGCAGCAGTGAACTCAGCTGATCATGGAACAGCTGACTGTCTTCTCAAGATCAGAGATCAAGTTGACAGATGAACGTAATTGTTGAGAAAATCACTGGCTCAAGTAGGAAGCAGCTGAGAAAAGACAGCCACCTACTATCAAATTCAGGAGGAACTCCACCAAGCTGGAAATCGACACAGCTGTGATATCAGCTGAGGGCAAAGCTGGATCAAGCGTAAATCGCAGAATTCAGAAGAGGAATCTAGATGAAGGGAACTCAGTGTAGCAGATTCACCAACAATTGGTATCAGCTCAAACCGAATGAAGAAAGTTCATCCAGCTGAAGGGGAACAAACTCAGCTGGATCCCAAAGCAGAAGGATTACCCAGCTGAAGAGGAATCAAGCTCATCTAGACAGTCACAGAACTCAAAAGAACTCAGCTGAAGGAAAATCAAGTGAATCTCCAGATACTCAGCTGAGAGGAAAACTCAGTCAAGCAAAGGAAAAGACCACCATGGTATCAGCTGACTTCTATGTCCAAGCTGACCAGTTTGGGTCTCATGCATTTATTTCTCTGAGGAATATACTATTTAGGTCCAATTATTTTGAATTCCTATTTTAAGCGGACATATGTTCCTTAGTTAAATTGCTTGATAAGTTTCCTTTCCCATCGCATTAATTATAAAGTCAAAGTACTGTAGCACGGTATGATCGAGACAGAACGTCAAAACGTTTGAACTGCCTCACGCGCGGTTGTAATACACTCGCCGTAAACACGTCAGCAAAACGTGATGAATGATTATCTCCCAGTCGTTGATCAGAATATCAGCTGTTTCAATCTCAACTATTGATCCATTATGGCAGTTGATATATATGGAAAAGATACGCAGAATTCTTCCATCTTTATCTCTGTGAATTTCAAATCTTTAAATCCTCTATCTATTTTATGCAAGTTCTTCGTACGATCAAAATCAACAGATTGCAGAAATGACACCCAAGAAATCAACCGCAGGGATGAACCAGTTCGAAGCTCTTAAGACAAAGCTGTCATTTGAAAGTTGTATTTCCACCTCCAACCTTCATATTTCAAAACTTAAAGAAATGATGGATCTTGTTGCAGACTCCGGTCTCTTGCTATGGGCAACCTCCATGCCCAAGCTTATGCTAAAGAAAGATGTTGCACTCTTCTATCTTAGCATTATCGACGAAGACGGCTTCTACTCATCTTCATTCGATGTGATTGTCAAGGGCGCTGATGGAAAATTTGATTCAGCAACCGTCAACATCAAGCTCAACAGAATGCTGCGAAAAGTATTCAATCTGCCCAACAAAGGAGAATTCATTCTAGACGATTACAGCCGTGAGGAAGTAGATGAATTCCTCAGTCAAGAGATGTTTATCTCTCCAGAGCCGTACAGAGCGAGCATGTCAAAGCTCCTACTCAAGCCAAAGTACAGGCTGCTACTGGATATCACGCAGAAGTGTATTCTTGGGATAGCTGGATCTCAAGGAGAGATTAGTATTCCAAAGCTCAACCCAATAATTGCCATGATCAAAGGCGCAAATGTCAACTGGTTTGATTTCTTACTCAACCGACTGGTCAAGGAGTCAGAGAAGATCAAGTTCGACTCCACCAGGGCGACGTATTCAACCTCAGAGCCCATGTATCTATGCTCTAAGATTTCGTTCTTAATAGAACAAGTTGTGAAAAGGCACATAGTAAAGTGGGCTAATTCAGAACTGTTTCCAGAAACGAAGATTCTCTTCCAGAGAATTAGTCAAATCAATGATCTCCTGAGGAAACAGGCTGCTGTGAGCAAAGGCAAGAAGCAGCTGGAAAAACAGAGGCAGAAGTTTCAGCTGAGAAGAAACAGAGAAAAAGGAAGACAGATGACCTCAAACCAGCTGGAGGCCCAGCTGAAAAGAAGAAGAAAACAACTGTCGTTCCACAGACTCAGGAATCTTCAGAGGCTACTCCAACAATCTCACCAAGCAAGCTTAGTCAAGCAATGGTGATTCTCTCCCCACAGCCAGTATCAGCCTTCAATCATTTCAGATCAAACATCCTGGCTGATATGGGATTGAATGATGGATCGTTATCCAGCTCAGAGGACGAGCTGGATAATCCAATGAGTCAGACACTTCTTCCACCTTCCCCAACCCAGGTTATCTCCCAAGTACTTGGCGATATTCCTGTTCATCCCAGCTCACCCCAGCCCTCACCGTCTCACAGCTCTCCGCCGAAACAGTCTTCTCCTCCACCCAACTCTCCAACCAAAGAGTCATCTCCTGTAAGAGTGCAGTCAGATATTCAACTGGCTGAAGCTCCTTCAAAGCCAGCTGACACCCAAGCTGAACCCACTTCTATTAATCCCAGCTCACCCCCAAAACAGCCATCACCCAAAGCTCAAACTCCCACGCAGTTGGCTGATACTTCTTCACAGCCTACTGTGAACCCAATTGAACCAGTTCTCCAAATCTCCACAGAATCAGAGGAGAGTGATTCTACTGCCTCTCCATCACTCAACTCTACTGGCTCAGCCTTCATGGAAGCTATGTACGAGGATTTACGCATAGCAGGGATCAAGAGTGTTCTAACTCAGTATCCAATTCTGGCTCATCTGCCCATCGCCCTCGTCAAAGTTGGAGATCTCAAGTTCTATCTGGCCACCAAGATGGCAACTTGGTACCAAAATGAGTAGCTGGTAGAAACCTTCTCCTACGAGAAGTTGAAGACGGATGAAGCATGCCTCCAGTACACTTTTGGCTTTGGAAGTCTGGAGGATGCATACTTACATCAAGATGATCTCATTAGAGGTATCATCGAAGTATCTCAGCAGTATCCCAAGCCGCACCCAGCAGACGTCTGGGAGTCAGCCAACAAGCTTCTTACAGCAGCGGGATGGGAAATACCTTCTAGAGATGACATATCCAAAGAAGTCTCACCTGAGATTACCAAGGAAGTTGTACCAGAAAACACAGCTGAGGTAATGATCATTGAAAAACCAGCTGATGTAGCAGCTGAACCAGAAGTGGCAACCCCACCAAGTCCAATTGCCGATGACACTCGCGCACTGGTCGAGTTCGAGGCAGACAAACCCAGTCATGCTGAATCCGGAACCCAAACAGAGCCATACTCTGAATTTTCTCCGGCTCTTCAACAGAAAATCCAGGAATACGTAGAAAGGATTTTTCTAATAGAAAGCATGAAAAATCAAGCTAACCTTCTTCTTCGGTGTACAGCTATTGAAATGCAGGCAGAAACTCAAGGGCGGACTATCGATGAAATGCAGAAGTCCATCTACACCCTTGATGAGGACACCAACAGGAATCTCAAGCAGTCTCTTGTTTATCAAGATCTCGAACTCAGAAATCATTTAGATAAGAGAGTTCCTGAGATTGTAACAAGACTTCAAGTTCCACTAGTTGACGATTTAGCAAATCTTTCAAGCCAGCCGGAAGACATCAAAAAGTCCACTCTCTCCAACAGCTCTAACATCCACCAGCTCTTCAACCTTTTCAAAGAGCTGGACACTCAGTTCAAAGCTGGAAGTAACAGCACAACACAGCTCAATCTCATCACAGCTGAAAACACAGCCAAGATCACTGATGTTGAAGGTGCTCTCTCCAAGCTCAACGCAACAGTTACCAACCTCTCTGCCTCCCTTGTTGATAATGCCAAAAAGAGAGAAGATAAGGATGGAGGTGGAAAAATAATTGAGAGAGAAATTGCAGCTCATAGGGAACCGGTGCAGCCCAATCAGTCTGAAATCGACGAATTTGCTAAAGAGTTGTTGAGGATGAACCAACTGCAGCAGTCAAAGAGACGTGGAGAAAGAAAATGGTCGCTCTTGCCAAAGCTTGTGGATATAAGCCAGAGGAATACAAGGACTATCACTGGTTGTGTAACTTCCACAATGAGCAAAGAAAAGAAATAGAGAATGTGGACAAAATTATCAAGAAGAAAGCCGAATCGCTCAAGCCTAATGAGAAAAAGCAGAAGAAGAAAAGGCAGAGCTACAGGCAAGCTAAGAAGAAACAAGTCCAAGCAGCCTCAACTGACAAGAAGAACCCAGATGATTTCAATGAAAACTGGGAACGATGCAAATCAGAATTCATCAAAGAATTCTACTACTTGAATAAGTACAAAGGCATGGATTCAGAAACTGCTTTCCAGGATTATCTTCTCGAACTCCATGAGACGGATCCAATGATGGCAAGATCAATTGCCCATCCAGCTAAAAGCTCCAAAAGTCAAGCAATTGAAGCCTCCCACTCTAGCTGGAACGAACCTTCCCGACAAGGCCCAGATTATCAAAGAAGTTCATCACTGGGCTGGTGAAAGAGGAATCTCCGAAACGAAAAATCAAGTCGAATGGAAGGAGTTGGAAGAATTCATCTTCAACAGATATGGTCTCAAGTCTGACCATCAAATGGACGAACAGAGGAAGTAGCACAGCTGAAGACCCAGCCAACTGGGAATCTTTTCTTTTGAACTTTTGTAATTTTAAAGTTGTAAAATTTCGTATTAATGAAAAGTTCGTTTTATCAAAATCAACCTGAAGACAATCTTTCTTTGTCCAGGCTCTAAATTTGATTATCCTCTATGAATGTTTATTTCTTTTTGAAATCCCGTTTCCTGTTAAGGGGGAAGTAAATTGGTTTTTCTCAGTTAGGTTTTGGCATCATCAAAAAGGGAGAAATTGTTGGGAAAATTAATAGAGTTTTGATTTGATTTCAAAACCCAGCTGACCCCAACCGAGTAGATGATTGCACAAGCCTATGCATTTTTCAGCTCACCTGTTTGAGCTTATAGAGTTTCTAAGTTTACAGGTAGAGTCGCTGAAGACAGCAGAAGACACAGCTAAGCGGATACAGCAGAGAAATTCAGCAGAGCAGACTCAGCGGAGCAGACCAAGCAGAGTCAAAAACCCAGCAGTATCAAGACCTAGCTCAGTGACGGAAACCCAGCTCAGTGTCAAAGACCCAGCTCAGTGTAAAAGACCCAACTTAGTGTCAATGACACAGCTCAGGTTAATGACATAGCTCAGGTTGAAGATACAGCTCAGGTTAATGATACAGCACAGGTTTAAGACACAGCTCAGAGTCGAGACGCAGCAGAGTCCAAGACACTAAAGACACAGCAGAGACGCTTAGCAGCTCAAAGACGAAGACCTTCTCCAAGACAAGATCCCGATGTCAGAAGATCTTGTCTGACGCGGTCAAATCAGAGAAGAAATAGCTTCTGCAGATGCAGACCTGCTTCGTAGGCAAAAGGCCAGAAGTCAATGAGAGTAGGTAAGATTCAAACGGCTCTCTTCCAACGGCTAGTTTGAATCTCCACCTATATATATCTCCTCACCATTGAAGAAAAGAGGCTGGCGAGATGACTAAAGAAATAAAAGAGCAAACAGAAAAATGAACAACGATCTTCAAAGCCAAATCTTTCAAGAACATCCAGCCAGTCAGTTGTGTTCTTAGTTGTTCATATATTCAGTCATAGGCAGAATAGATTAGAATAGAAATATCTTAAGCCTAGTTTGAACGAGTTCATCATACTCCTTGTTCTTTATTGTAAGAACTCGTTCATAGTTGGAAAACTCATACCCAAACCCAAATCCAGAAAGGTTAGGTCAAGGTACACCTGCTCGAAGCTTGTAATTCGAGTGATCAGGTTTCACAGTACCCGGAAACTGTACGTCAGGTTTTTTCAGTACCCGCAAAGTGAAAGGTGTAGGCTTGACAGTGCCCGTAAACTGTTGGAACACAACTCAGGTTAGAGTTGTGAAGTTGCTTGGTACTTGGAAACCAAGTGGTAGTGAATTACCAGTGAATCTGGTCGTGTCGTAGGAGGTGTTACTCCGAACCACGTTAAAATTGTTTTGTTCTTTACTACTTTGTTTTATGCATTCTGCTAACTCCTCTCACGCATACATTTCAAACTGTATAAACTGACTAACTGAATAGAGAAACAAAGCTTTGCAATATATTTGAAGTAATAGACGGACTTTCCAAATCCACCACATTCCGCACACAGCCAGCTGTGTCGATCAAGCTGACTTCCAGCTGGATCGGATACAGCCAGCTCACTCAAAAGAGTTTTTAATTGGAAAAGTTTTTAAACCTTGGTGTATTCACCCCCCCTACACCAAGGTATTTGTCTTGGGACCAACAGTAATATTCAAACGGCTCTCTTCCAACGGCTAGTTTGAATCTCCACCTATATATATCTCCTCCTCCATTGAAGAGAGGGGACTGGAGAAATCGACTGAAGAAATAAAAGAGCCAACAGAAAAATAAACAACGATCTTCAAAGTCAAATCTCTCAAGAACACCCAGCCAACCAGCTGTGTTCTTAGTTGTTCACATATTCAGTCATAGACAGATTAGATCAGAATAGAAATATCTTAAGCCTAGTTTGAACGAGTTCATCACACTCCTTATTCTTCATTGTAAGAACTCGTTCACAGTTGGAAAACCCATACCCAAACTGTTGGGAAAATTAATAGAGTTTTGATTTGATACCAAAACCCAGCTGACCCCAACTGAGTAGATGATTGCGCAAGCCTAAGTGTTTTTCCAGCTCACATGTTTGAGCTTATAGAGGTTCTAAGTTTACAGGTGGAGTTGCTAAAGACAGCAGAAGACCCAGCTGAGTAACTCATCAGAGCTACCATAGTAGTGAAGCCCAGCAGAGCTGTATAAGATTACAACATACAAAAGAAACTCAGCTGACCAAGTTTGAGTACACAGCAGGGCAAGCCAAGTCGAGTAATCAGAAACGTTATCTAGATTCAAGACAATTAAGTTCATCCAGACACAGCTGTAGGAAAGACCCAGCTTGTGTGGCAACTCAGCTCAGCGTCAAGACCCAGCAGAGTTCAAGACTCCGCTCAGCATCAAAGATACAGCAGAGTTCAAGACAGCTCAGAGTCACCAGCACAGCAGAGTCGAAGTCAACTTGAGATAAAGTCAGAACTGACCTGGACCATCAGGAACTCGACACCTCAGCACCTAGAAGTCAGACCTAGGATTGCTTTACGAGGAAATCAAGGAAGAAGACAAGACCAACTTGTCAGAAGTTAGGTAGAGATTCAGAACGGCTCTTTCCAACGGCTAGTTCTAATATCTCCCTATAAATATGAGTCTTCTTCATCATCAGAATAATATGATAGAGAGAATATACAAGAGAGATCAACAGAGAAAGAAGTCTAAAGATCAAGATCTCTCAGAAAGACTTCAAGATCCAGCAGTCTACATCCTTCTGAGTACTTATTCATTCTCAGGCTGCTGAAGCTCTCTCCCATTAGTATCTAGGCATAAAATCCTTCCTATCTTAAGCCTAGTTTGAACGCGTTCATCATATTCAAAGTTCTTTATTTTAAGAACTCATTCATAGTTGGAAACCCCAAAACCAAATCCTCAAACCCAGGAAAAGGTTAAGGTTAGGTTCTGTAGTACCCGTAAACTACAGGTTAGGTTCTTCAGTACCCGTAAACTGAATGTAGGCCTCAGCTGTGCCCGTAAACAGACTGGTTACGTTTCGATACAGTACACTTAAACTTGTATACAACTTGAGGAACTAAGCTGCAACGCTTGCTGACTGCGCGTAAAGTCAGTGGTATCCTTAGAAGATTACCAGATGGTTTTCTGGTCGTGGACGTAGGAGTAGTTTCTCCGAACCACGTTAAATAGCTTTGTTCTTTACTGCTTTATTTATGCATTTAGCTAACTCATCATAAGCATTCTTTCAAGCTGCATAAACTGACTAATTGAAAAGAGAAACAAAGCTTTGCAATATATTTGAAGTAACAGACGAACTTTCCAAACCGACCACATTCCACACACAGCCAGCTGTGTCGATCAAGCTGCCTTCTAGCTGGATCGAACACAGACAGCTCGCTCAAGAGTTTTAATTGGAAAAGGTTTTAAACCTTGGTGTATTCACCCCCCCTCTACACCAAGGTATCCGTCTCGGGACCAACAATTGGTATCAGAGCAGTGGTTCAAAAGATCACTGTATCTGTGTCAAGTCAGCCTCTTTGCTGATAGTGGTCACCTGAACAGATCCTTCAAAGTTTCAAAATCTTTTTAAAACCATTATATTGCATACTGTCATGGAATCTTCCTTGTGCATGAATCTTCCGATATTTCTGTCGATGATTATCAGATCTGGAAGTTCCGACTCAAAAGCTTTCTGTACGCACGACACGACATGATGTGGGATGTTATCACTAACAGATCCATCGTCATCATGAAGTTAGAAAGAGAAGCAGAAACCACACCTGGAGCTAAACCAGTACTCCGGCAAGTTGTGAAGCCCAAAAGGGAGTACTCTCCAGAAGAAAGAAGACAAGCTGGTTTGGACAGTTATGCTCGCAACATCATCTCGTCAACGGTGACGGACGCTTATTTCAGCAAGATCATCAACTGCGAGACAGCTAAGGGGATGTGGGACACTCTAGCCAAGATGTGTGAAGGCTCAGAGGAAATTCAAGAAAACAAATTCTCAGTTGCATGCCAGAAGTTTGACCATTTCAAGCAACTTCCATGTGAGTCCATCGAGCAAATGGAGCTCAGATTCTCCAACCTCGTCATCGAGATCGAGACGATCCGAACTGGAAAACATACAGTTCGAGATAAGAACTTGAAAGTTCTTGCAGCTCTCTCCTCAGAATGGTGTACACACAAGGTGGTTCACCAAAGCAGAACTGATCTTGGCAGCATGGAGACGGAAAAATTGTTCTCCATCCTGAAAGCCAACGAATTTGATCTGGGGATCACCAACGGAGAATCATCCAGCCAGATGTCTCAAACAGAGCTGACTTCTAAAGAAAATGAGACAGCTCTCAGTGCAGAATCAAGAAGATCAGCTCAATCAGCTCAGATTGGAAAGACCAACAAGGAGCACAGAAATATGAGCAAAGAAGAATTGCGCGAAGAAGTTGCCATGCTCGTACAGAGCATCAATAGGCTGGATCACAGCAAGAAAAAGTACAAGAAGATCGTGAAGGTTCATCACGACAAGGAACTTGACCCAAAGAGAAACCTAGCTGACTCATCTTCCCGGAGAAAGGATAAAGGACTCGAAGCGAGCGAAATGGATGATGATCAAATCTCCTTCTCCGACTCAGATGGGGATGATTGCTCTAATTAAGATGTCTGAAACATCTTATTGAATCAACCGATGAAGAAAATAAAGAAACCCAACTAGCTGACTGGGACTAGCTGTGAAATAAAGACAGCTGGATACAAAACTAAAAACTCAGCCAGTCTCACTGTTGAGTACATTGGTCTCAAGAGAAGAATTCAGAAGCAGCAGATGAATCAGTTGGATTTAGGACAGCTGACCTTATCAAAGGAATGAGCCAATGATGAGAAAATCCGCTCAAAGGAAGTAGGATGCAGCTGAAGAAAAATCCATCTGCTATCAAATCAAGGGGGAACTCTACTTAGCTGGAAAGAGAACAAAAATCAAGTAGAATACCCAGCAGGATGCACTCACCAAGATAAAACTCAGCTGTAATCACCAGCTGAAGAAAAACATGATCCAGCGGAGCAATCAAGCTGATTCTCTAACCCAGCTGACGACATGAAAAGCACCCAAGAGATTTCTCAACATCTGAATGACACCGTTGTTGGGAAAATTAACACAGAAGCACAACATGCTGAAATCTAAATCAAGATGATGTGTGAATTACTTGGACTGCTCAATCCGAATGAAGAAAAATCATCCATCTGAGGGAGAACAAACTCAGCTGGATCTCAAAGCTCAGTTCAGAAGGATTACCCAGATGAAGGCTAATCCAGCTCAGCTGGACATCAATCACAGAGCTCAAAGGAACTCAGCTGAAGGAAAATCAAGCTAATCACCAGATACTCAGCTGAGGAGAAAACTCAGTCAAGCAAAGGAAAAGACCGACGTGGTATCAGTGAATCTCTCCCAGTCGTTGATCAGAATATCAGCTGTTTCAATCTCAACCGTTGATCCATTATGGCAGTTGATATATATGGAAAAGATACGCGGATTCTTTTATATTTCATCTTTATCTCTGCGAATTTCAAATCTTCAAAACCTCTATCCATTTTCTACAAATTCTTCGCACATCAAAATCAATAGATTGCAGAAATGGCACCCAAGAAATCAACCGCAGGGATGAACCAGTTTGAAGCTCTAATGACAAAACTATCTTTTGAGAGTGTTCTTGTTTCAGAACTAAAAGAGATGGTGGATCTTGTTGCAGACTCCGATCTCTTGTTGTGGGCAACCTCCATGCCCAAGCTTATGCTGAAGAAAGATGCTGCCCTCTTCTACCTCAACATCATTGACGAAGACGGCTTCTACTCATCTTCATTCGATATGATCGTCAAGGGCGCTGACGGAAAGTATGATTTAGCAACCGTCAACATCAAACTCAAAAGAATGTTGCGAAAGGTGTTCAATCTGCCTAGTAAAGAAGAATTCATTCCAGACGACTACAGCTGTGAGGAAGTGGATGAATTCCTCAGTCAAGAGATGCTTATCTCTCCAGAGCCGTACAGAGCGAGCATGTCAAAGCTCCTACTCAAGCCAAAGTACCGGCTGCTGCTGGATATTACGTAGAAGTGTATTCATGGGATAGCTGGATCTCAAGGAGAGATCAGTATTCCAAAGCTCAAGCCAATGATTGCCATGATCAAAGGCATAAATGTCAACTGGTTTGATTTCTTACTCAACGACTGGTCAAGGACTCAGAGAAGATCAAGTACGACTCCACTAGGACGACATATTCAAGCTCAGAGCCCCTGTATCTATGCTCTAAGATTTTGTTCTTGATAGAGCAAGCTGTGAAAGGGCACACAGTAAAATGGGCTGATTCAGAACCGTTTCCAGAAACAAAGATTCTCTTCCAGAGAATTAGTCAAATCAGTGATCTCCTGAAGAAACAGCCTGTTGTGAGCAAAGGCAAGAAGCAGCTGAAAGAAACAGAGGCAGAAGTTCCAGCTGAGAAGAAACAAAGAAAAAGGAAGACAGTTGACCCCAAACCAGCTAGAAGCCCAGCTGAAAAGAAAATGAAAACAGCTGTCATTCCACCAACTGAGGCGAGCTCTTCTTCAGAAGCAACTCCAAGTCAAGCAATGGTGATTCTCTCCCCACAGCCAGTGTCGGCCTTAAATCAATTCGGATCAAAGATCCTGGCTGAGATGGGATTGAATGATGGATCGTCATCCAGCTCAGAGGACGAGCTTGATAATCCAAGGAGTCAGACACCTCTTCCACCTTCCCCGACCCAGGTTATCGCTCAAGTACTTGGCGATATTCCTGTTCATCCCAGCTCACCCAAGCCCTCACCGCCTCACAGCTCTCCGCCGAAACAGCCTTCTCCTCCACCCAGCTCTCCAACCAAAGAGCCATCTCCTGTAAAAGAGCAGGCAGATATTCAACTGGCTGAAGCTCATTCACAGCCAGCTGACACCCAAGCTGAACCCTCTTCCATTAATCCCAGCTCACCCCCAAAACAGCCATCACCCAAAGTTCAATCTCCCACGCAATTGGCTGATGCTTCTTCACAGCCTACTGTGAACCCAATTGATCCAATTCCTCAAATCTCCACAGAATCAGAGGAGAGTGATTCCATTGCCTCTCTATCATTCAACTCCACTGGCTCAGATTTCGTGGAAGCCATGTATGAGGATTTACGCATTGCAGGGATCAAGAGTGCTCTAACTCAGTATCCAATTCTGGCTCACCTGCCTATCACCCTCACCAAAGTCGGAGATCTCAAATTTTATATTGCCACCAAGATGGCAACCTGGTACCAGAATGAGCAGCTGATAGAAACCTTCTCCTACGAGAAGTTGAAGACAGATGAAGCTTGCCTCCAGCACACATTTGGCTTTGGAAGCCTGGAGGATGCATACTTGCATCAGGATGAGCTCATTAGAGGTATCATCGAAATATCTCAGCAATACCCCAAGCCTCACCCAGCAGATGTCTGGGAGTCAGCCAACAAGCTTCTTACAGCAGCGGGATGGGAGACACACTCTGGAACTGACAATTCCAAAGAAGTCTCAGCTGAGATTACCAAGGAAACTGTACCAGAAAACACAGCTGAGGTAATGATCATTGAAGAACCAGCTGATGTAGCAGCTGAACCAGAGGAAGCAGCCTCACCAAGTCCAATTGCCGATGACACTCGCGCACTGGTCGAGTTCGAGGCAGACAAACCCAGTCATGTTGAATCTGGAACCCAAACGGACTCAGCTGCTTAGCTATCAACCGCCATGAAAGAAGCAATCTCTAAAGAGGTTGAGAAAATACTTTTTCAGGACAGACTGAAGTCTCAAGTCGATGTCATCATGCGATTCACAGCTCTAGAGTGTCAAGTTCGAGAACAATAGCGGACAATTGATGAAGTCCATAAATTTGCCCAAAATTTACAAGAACATACAAGTCTAGATCTCAAGCAATCTCTCGTCTCTCAAAGCATTGATCAGTCAAACCATCTAGAGAAGAGAGTTCCTGAGATAGTAACAAGACTTCAAGCTCCACTGGTCGACGATATAGCAAATCTTTCAAGCCAGCTAGAAGCCATCAAAAAGTCTACTCTCTCCAACAGCTCTGACATCCGCCAGCTTTTCAACCTATTCAAGGATCTGGATGCTCGCCCAAGACCGGAAGCGAAGCATCGATCACCGAACATCGCCACAGCTGAAAACACAGCCAAGATCGCTGATGTTGAAGCTGCTCTCTCCAAGCTCAACGCAACAGTTGCTGACCTCTCTGCCTCCCTTGTTGATAATGCCAAAAAGGGGGAAGATAAGAATGAAGCTGGAAAAACAATTGAGAGGGAAGCTGCAACTCAGGGAGAACCGGTGCAGCCCAATCAGTCAGAAATCGACGATTAAAGCATCCAGCTAAAGGCTCCAAAAGTTAAACAATTAAAGCATCTCACTTTAGCTGGAACGAACCTTCCTGACAAGGCCCAAATTATCAAAGAAATTCATCACTGGGCTGGCGAAAGAGGAATCTCCAAAACGAAAAATCAAGACGAATGGAAGGAGTTGGAAGAATTCATCTTCAACAGATATGGTCTCAAAACTGACCATCAAATTGACGAACAGAGGAAGTAGCACAGCTGAAGGCCCAGCCAACTGGGAATCATTTCTTTTGAATTTTTGTATTTAGAAAGTTGTAAAATTTCCTCTTATGAATGAAAAGTTCTTTTTATCAAAATCAACCTGAAGACAATCTCTCTTTGTCCACGCTCTGAATATGATTACCTGCTGTGAATGTTTAATCTTTTGAAACCCCGTTTCCTGTTAAGGGTGAAGCAAATTATTTTTCCAACTTGGGGTTTTGGCATCATCAAAAAGGGGAAAATTAATAGAGTTTTGATTTTATACCAAAACCCAGCTGACCCCAACTGAGTAGATGATTGCGCAAGCCTAAGTGTTTTTCCAGCTCACATGTTTGAGCTTATAGAGTTTCTAAGTTTACAGGTGGAGTCGCTGAAGACAACAGAAGACCCAGCTGAGTAACTCATCAAAGCTACCACAACAGTGAAGCCCAGCAGAGCTGTATAAGATTACAACATACAAAAGAAACTCAGCTGACCAAGTTGAGTACACAGCAGGGCAAGCCAAGTCGAGTAATCAGCAACGTTATTCAGATTCAAGACAATCAAGTTCATCCAGACACAGCTGTAGGAAAGACCCAGCTTGTGTGGCAACTCAGCTCAGCGTCAAGACCCAGCAGAGTTCAAGAATCAACTCAGCGTCAAAGATCCAGCAGAGTTCAAGACAGCTCAGAGTCACCAGCACAGCAGAGTCGAAGTCAACTTGAGATAAAGTCAGAACTGACCTGGACCATCAGGAACTCGACATCTCAGCACCTAGAAGTCAGACCTAGGATTGCTTTACGAGGAAATCAAGGAAGAAGACAAGACCAACTTGTCAGAAGTTAGGTAGAGATTCAGAACGACACTTTCCAACGGCTAGTTCTAATATCTCCCTATAAATATGAGTCTTCTTCATCATCAGAATAATATGATAGAGAGAATATACAAGAGAGATCAACAGAGAAAGAAGTCTAAAGATCAAGATCTCTCAGAAAAGCTTCAAGATCCAGCAGTCTACATCCTTCTGAGTACTTATTCATTCTTAGGTTGCTGAAGCTCTCTCCTATTAGTATCTAGGCTATCTTAAGCCTAGTTTGAACGAGTTCATCATACTCAAAGTTCTTTATTTTAAGAACTCGTTCATAGTTGGAAACCCCAAAACCAAACCCTCAAACCCAGAAAAAGGTTAAGGTTAGGTTCTGTAGTACCCGTAAACTACATGTTAGGTTCTTCAGTACCCGTAAACTGAATGTAGGCTTCAGCTGTGCCCGTAAACAGACTGGTTACGTTTCGATACAGTACGCGTAAACTTGTATCCAGCTTGAGGAACTAAGCTGCAACGCTTGCTGACTGCGCGTAAAGTCAGTGGTATCCTTAGTGGATTACCAGATGGTTTCCTAGTCGTGGACGTAGGAGTAGTTTCTCTGAATCACGTTAAATAGCTTTGTTCTTTACTGCTTTATTTATGCATTCAGCTAACTCATCATAAGCATTCTTTCAAGCTGCATAAACTGACTAACTGAAAAGATAAACAAAGTTTTGCAATATATTTGAAGTAACAGACGGACTTTCCAAAAACCCACCACATTCCGCACACAGCCAGCTGTGTCGATCAAGCTGCCTTCCAGCTGGATCGAACACAAACAGCTCACTCAAGAGTTTTAATTAGAAAAGGTTTTAAACCTTGGTGTATTCACCCCCCCTCTACACCAAGGTATCCGTCTCGGGACCAACACAAACCCAAACCCAGAAAAGGTTAGGTTAAGGTACGCCTGCTCGAAGCGTGTAATTCGAGTGGTTAGGTTTTTACAGTACCCGAAAACTGTAAGTCAGGTTCTTCAGTACCCGTAAACTGAAGAGGCTTCAGCTATGCCAGTAAACAGTTGGTTACGTTTTGATACAGTACGTGGAAACCTGTATCCAGCTCGAGGAACTGAGCTGCAACGCTTGCTGACTGCGCGTAAAGTCAGTGGTATCCTTAGTGGATTACCAGATGGTTTTCTGGTCGTGGACGTAGGAGGTGTTACTCCGAACCACGTTAAATTGCTTTGTTCTTTACTGCTTTATTTATGCATTCAGCTAACCTTTCATAAGCACATTTCAAGTTGCATAATCTGACTAAGAGAAAAGAGAAACAAAGCTTTGCATTATATTTGAAGCAACAGACGGACTTTCCAAAACCCGCCAACTTCCGCACATACACAGGCAGCCGGCTGAGTCGATCAAGCTGCCTTCCAGCTGGATCGAACACAACAGGCTCACTTAAAAGAATTTTAATTGGAAAAGTTTTTAAACCTTGGTGTATTCATCCCCTATCTACACCAAGGTATCCGTCTTGGAACCAACATCTAATATCGATGATTAAAAAAATAGCCAAATAATCACAATTACTTAGCAAGAACAATTTATCATTTCTTAAAATGATAACATGCAACAAATGAAATATCGTGTAGCAATTAATATTGATATGCTCGTGCTCGATTTTAAAATATGATGAAAGAACTTTATTTAAAACCTCTTTCGATTTTATTTTCAAATAAAAATCTCTATTGAACTTTATAAATAAAATCTTCATATTCTTTTATTAAGAGATATCAATTTTTTTTAAAACATCGGGGAATAAGGACCTATCCTATTTATTCAAAAATTTTAATTTATTCGAATTTTTCTGGCCCAGAATTTCGGAGTTCTACAATATATATATACATACATACAGAGGAATGATATGCCGTTCACCTTCCGTGAGCATCTTTCGTGGGGCACCGATCACCGTTCGTCCATTTTAGCATCATTCTTTTTAATTTTTTATTGATTTATATTCTAATACTCTAAAAATTAATATTCAAATCATTAAATATACAAAATACATAAAAAAAATCAAAGCTCAATTTGTTCATTTTCCTTCTAACTTCAAAGAAATGAATCTCAATACACTATGTGGTGCATCTCAATACACTATGTGGTGCATCTCATTTCATGTTGTGATGCATCTCATTACACAGTGTGTTGCATCTACACATTGTGATGCATCTCATAATACATGGAGATTTATCTCATACACTATGTGTGTGTGTATAACAATATCAAAACGAAGGAAAATCTTGGGGTGATTTGGTATGATGAAATCAAACTACTTTTCAAATCATTGTATTCATACCATATCAATAAGCAAGTGTTTGGAATTTTTTTTTTGTATCCGCCTTCGGCTCCGATTTTAATTTATAGATAATGATTGTGGCAACATTATATATTTTTTAGCTCGCTCCAAGGCCTTCGGCTCCCCTCGCTCGACTCTTGAAAAAAAATAAAAAATAAAAAATAAAAAATAAAAAATAAAAATAGTGAAAAAGAATATTAAAAAATTAAAAATGGTGCATACCAATACACTTAGTGGTGCATCTCATTGCACAGTGTGGTGCATATCATCTGACTCTTAAAAAAATTCAAAAATTAACAAAAAAAAATCGAAAAAAAAACGAAAGTTAACGGGTTAACCGGGTCCGACCCGTTGACCCGAATCCGCTCCGGTTTGACCCCGATCCGACCCGGTTTGACCTGGGTCAGATCTGACCCTCCATCCCTTGTAGATGTATGGTGGAGATCTATTCCTATTTCTTAGGTTAAGATCCATTCTTATATGATCATTTTCCTATATATATATATGGATAACTTCTAGTGAAAACATCCCTTAAAATAAGAAAAAACAATAATCCTACACCATAGCTCTCAACTAGATAGATGGCCAGATTTAATCCATAATTTTTAATACCCCAAAATTAGAAAATATGTTTTTATGAAGATAGGGGCAAAAATGTAAAAACATAATTCATTCTTTGTGCGAAAGAATTCAACCCAAAGCTAATCTACATTCAATTCTCTCAACTCTCGCTGCTCATCCCGCATCTCTCAACCCAAACCTCCGATTAAACCACAAAAAACCTAAAAAAATCGGTTAGAAATTGAAATCGAAGCAAAATCGAAGGGAAATCGAGAAGAAATCGAGTTTTTGTGCAGTTTTCAGCCATCAAATCAAGCTAGGGCTTGGAAATTGAAATCAAGCAGCGCGCTACTAGATAAATCAATCTGAAGAACAATGTCGTCAACACAATTAAATGAAGGTTAGTGATTCTTATTTTCTGGATAAAATACTAGATTTATGTTATTACTTATTGGAACACTTGATGTTGATGCGATTAAATACAGTTACACTACCTATATTCAAACCTCGGTTACATCTCTACATGAATTTGAGCAAATAAGTTTATGTATTATGGATATTATAACTTGAATTTGGGATAATTTATCAGTTGCATGATATAAAATTTGGTGTGATTGGAAATCATGTGAATTATGATATTTTTAAACAAGTAAATTGTGGAATTATGATCATACATGAGAATCGTGCATGAGAATTTCTGAATTTTTAGATTATTGAATTGTGTTGCATCTCATAATTAAGTGTGATGTATTTGAGATTAGTTGCATTCGAATGTAGGATTGAAATATGGTGCATCTCATTATTCAGTGTGGTGCATTTCATAATTGATTGTGATGCATCTGAAATGATATATATTTTTAAAGTTAAGAGTTGTGTAATTGATTGTAAGTGTGGCGCATTTGACTAATGAATATGATGCATGTGGATAAACTTTATGGTGCATTTAGGTATTGCATGTTGTTTGGATAGGCATGTTGATACAACATGTGTTTGGTGTATTTCTATGTAGTGCATCTTAATGGAAACTCTGGTGCATGTAGGAAGTTATTTTGAATGCATATTGACTGCATTATTATATGTTGTTTGTGTTGAATTAGAGAGAACCAAAAGAAGGAATGACAAGAACCAAGATCAAAATAGAAAGGGGATAGAAGATGATGATGATTTTGAGGTTAATGTGCAGCAACATAAGAAACAGAAAGAAATAACTGCTACAAGTAGTAAAGGAGAAGAGAATGCTGCTAAGGATAAAAAGAGAAAGTGTATAGTCAGAAAACAGCAAAATAATGCTATTAAACGAGCAAAACTCAAGAGACTTTCATGGGAGAACCAATCACAAGCTGGAGGACAGGACTAACGAAGAAATCATTAACACAAATCAAGATGCTCAGAGTGAAGTACTGTGCATCTATTCTTGATTACAAGAAGAATACACTACATGAGAGAATTAAAACAGAAGCACGATACTACTACAAGGAAATATGTAAAAATTGAAATTTTAATGCAGAGAAGGTACTGTTAGATTGAGTTGAGAGATGTCAGTTAGTTCCAACAACTGCTATGGACATATTAGATATGTTAGAAACTGAAATACTTAAATGTAATATTTTGAAATAGTTCGTACAATGCAGTTTTTGGTTTTGAAATAGTTCGTTTAATCTTGATTGGATAATTGGAAGGTTGATATGATATGATGTTTTTTAATATGATGATGAGTTGTTGTGATTGTTGTATTATTAGTGCAAATGCATCTTGATTTTTGAAAATTACGATTATAGATTACAAAACACAAAATTAGTAGGGCTATTTATTATGCTGCAATGTATGCATTTATTTATGAACTGTGGTGCATCTGGCAATGATTTATGGTGCATCAAGTAATGCATCAGATGCATCGTGATGCATCTCTAAAAACTGTGTGGTGCATCTATTATTGTTATGTGATGCATCTGGGAATGATTTGTGATGCACCAAGACTGTTTGTGCAATCTACTAAGACAGGACATTTAGTATATGAAATAAGTTTAAACAATGGAGGTTATTTTTCAAAACCTAAAACACAAATATAATCAATTTAACACAATATATCAAGAAACAAACAAAAGCACAACAACAATTATAAAGGGATCGAAAAAGTGAATTACAAATGAATGTAAAAAAAATAATGAAAATGTTGTATCAGAAAACAACAGCAGTGTATGAGATCTAAATGTAAAAAGCAAATGATTAAAAAAAATACACTATTTTTTTCCCTATCACAATTATGTGCATCGTGATTCGTCATTTCCTTACAATTGTTGCATCTTTTCTTTGGTTTGTTTGCCTTTCGTACTGCAGCCTCCTTTCTTGATATCAATCTACTTCCACTTTATTTTGTTTTAACTGGATCCGGAGGATGAACTGAGATACTATCTGGATTTGTACAACCATAGAAGTTTTTAAAATCTTTCTCCTTTGAAAATAGTAATCACTTATCTTTGATTTCCAGAAAACTTAAAGACAACACGTGCCATGCACGAGAACCTGCATGACATTCTTTTTCTTCGCCTTTTACATCTATCTGCAACACCGTTAGTAATTCATCGACCTTGGTAATGGTACCAAGATGAATATCAACCACAAACACCACCATACAACTTATAAAATTCAATCCCATGTTCCAAACTACTAAAGGAACGTCAACACAAGGCTTGAGATCATCACTACATTAAGAAAAATAAAGACCAGAGTTCTCTTCCAAGCTAACAACAGTATATAATTGAGGATCAGAATCTGCAGAAAAAATGTCCTGTAAAAACAGGAAAAAAAAAACAGCCTAAATCTGAAAAATAAACAAGCCTAAAATCATCATGATGATTATTCCGCAAATTTCTAAAATTCTGGTCACCAATTACACATAATCACACAATCGATGGAGAAAATAAATTATGCAAAATTAAAACTTAAAATTCAGAATGACCTGCAGAATTTAGCAAAACTTTTAGACCCGAACAAATCAGCAACAAAATCAGTAGCGAAATTATCAAACGAGACAAAAAAAAGAAGAAGAAAAATCAAAATCACAATTCAAAACTCACAGTAAAATTGATTACTAATTTGCGAGAATTAAGAACTCACTTGTGTTGAATAATTTCAACGAATCGAAGAAGAAAAGAAGCGATAATCGATGGCGAATCTGGAGAAACAATCGCGAGGAAGAAATCTGCGTTGAAGATTGGAGTTAAAGAAGATTGGAGCTGAAGAAGAATATCGAAGGTGAAGAACGAGAATAATAAAAAAAAAGTTGTGTAATTGTTATGAATTAAATAGAGATAATTTCTAAATTACTATTTTGCCCTTGATTAACTTGAAACATGCGGGAATCACTTACTACATGCAGATTTGATCTTAGCCATCCATATTGTATGATTAATGGTTGTAATTTATTCTTAATTATTAGGATAAGGATCATTCTTATATGATCCATCTAATATATATATATATATATATATATATATATATATATATATATATATAGAGAGAGAGAGAGAGATTGGTGGATGTTACAAAATTTCAAATTATATCCTATGTTAAAAATTTTTGAGAAAATAAGGAACTTGAAGAAAAGAAGAGATTTCATTAAAATTAAGAAATACCCAATACAGGCCGATTCTTTTTATCAATCCACGGTTCGGGTTCAGCTAAGTAGCAGGCCGGCTCTGGATCCGGAACCAGAACCTCTTTACAACCCAATTCTAGATATATGCAATTTGGGGATGTCAGTAGGCGGGTAAAACTCGGACCAAAACCAGTAAAATGCAGCAGTATTTGATGCTATGCAGCAGAAAGAAAAGGTGGTGAACAAGCGTGGTAGAAAACTTGTGCTTTATTGTTTCCACGTTAAGAAGAGAGAAACTATTATAACATTGTTTTTTGAATTTTTCTAAAAGGAGCACAAAATAGCATTTACATGTCATCAATTTTATTCCAACAGAAATGCCACGAGGGACTTCATTACCAAATAGATTTTCTGGCACCGGAGATGATATTCCTATATGTTGGATAAATTTTACACTAAATACTCACTCTTTTCCTAGGAGATGACTGATGATATCAACACACACTACTTCGTGCTTCCGCCTCGGTGGTGAATCACAGGTTTGAAAGCTGCATTTGCCCTCACCAACGTCGGAGATTGTTTTTTCTTTTTTATTTTAATGATTTAACATCTGTGCACTTCAGTCGGATGACTTGATCCCTTGGCGCTTGAAATACTCTCTGAATCCATAGACACTAACGTCGTAATTGAACTGGCAAAAGGGAACCGCAAATATTACTTCTGATAGCTATCACAAATATTTCTTTCAGAGCAGAAAGAGAAAATATGTATCAAATCATTTTGTGAACTATACAATCTCATGTTCATAGAAGATCTTGCCAAGCCTTTTAAACACATATTATAGATAAATTAGAGTCCTCTTATTATAAGAATAAAAGATTCTAGTATCCTTGCAACAAAGGAGGTCAAATTTTATATGGTCGGGAAGGAGTCGAGTATTAATTCATCGTTCACTTACAAATAGCACTAACATAACCATTAACCAGTCTTATAATCCTGAAGAAACCTTTAGAAGCAAGGAAATGAATCTTGAGGATGCACTACTAATGCTAATTAACAAACTGTGTTCTAATGGATTAAAAAATAAATTAGTTGCATTGTGAATCCCAAGTGTTCAACATTCATAAATTTTGTTTAAAGTTATATTGTGGCAAGAAAAAATTATGATAAGTCGGCATGTAAACAAGTAGAAATACTACTTACGGGTAAAACTTTCACAGAGTACTTTTGGATATTTGGATCAACAACAGCCTTTACCTGATTAGCTGCCTGCATGAAAATACAAGTAGCTCATTACATTCAAAGAAAGTAGCAAGTACACCAGGACATCATCACATAAATCAAAACTTCCTGCCTTTCAGATGAGAAAAACCCTTGCACGTCTTCCCTAAAGCATTTAAAGTCGCGCATAAATGGTAAAATATGAGGTTTCAGCTACTCAAATAATGAATAGAAAGGCAAGTAAGATGCCATTGATGTACAGAGAATCAAAAGGAGTGACTGAGGACAAAAATAGAAAAATAAAAAATAAAAAATAAAAAGAAAACTATCTCCTTATATGGCACTAAGTCAATAATAAAGACTTGTTTTAGCAAAGAAATCTAATTAGTCTGGGAGAACAGCACTGTTTCTGGTGGATTTCTAACCTGTTTGTCCTACCTAATTCTGCCAACATCTAGAAAACAGGTCGTATTTATGTACGAGTAGACAAAACCACCAACTCCAAAACAAAGGGCGTAGAGAACAAAAATACAATTTCTTGCTAAGTTTAAAATTTAAATGACAAGATGAATTGTAGATGTTTCTTATAGCATAAAAACTACAATTTCCCTTGGTTAGTAGCACCTATGTATTTAAGTAATTATGTGCAAATTCCTGATTCCAACATAATTTGCTATGGCAGCAAACAACTTCCATCCCATCTGAGGAACAACTAAAGATTTTTCCTTATTTATCTCGCTTAATTATGTCAGAAAATGTTTTAAGAGCTTCTTAGTAAAAACTACATCAATGGTCTTTTGTTCAAGAGCATTCACAAATTAATACAGTATGAGAAACAAATGACCACACTCACCTGTTCTGGGCTGTGAAAGATTTCTATAAAGGGATATTCCGTCTTCTGTCGAGTTATGCAGAATCCAGGATACTTTGGGCACTCAACCTAGAAGTCAGCCAAAAAATATAGATAACTAAGTATTAGGATCAAAGAAATACTCCGCCAACTTACTTTCGTTATGGAATATTTATGTGAATAAGCAGAAGTGCACTGACAGACATCTCCTGTACAATGAATGAAAGCTCTCTTCTAGATAAAATGAAGAGCAGTGGCTACTTACACGCATAAATTTGACATGAGGATGGAACTCTGCTGCAGCTTCTTCCAATATTCTATCAAGGCGTTTGGTGAGGTTACATCTGCAGCAGTAAAAAACTTTAATCATGAATTAGGGCATCATTTATGTAAATCAATATGAGGGAAAGAGAGTTTACAAATTACTTTATCGTAAATGCAACAACCACAGGGTGACCTTGGTGAAGAAGCTGAACAAATTCACGCTCTGAGGTGAAATGAACCACTCTTGATGGTCCTAGATCCTTTGGATAGCCAGTATAGTACCTTTAAGTTTATACAGAAATGCAAGAACATTAACGTGGATGACCAACCAACTAAGCAGAATATATACATATATTTAAGAAAGTTTTCAGAACTAATGCATCAGTTGCATCTCCTGCACCATGCAAAAACTCACACTCCTAACCAAAAGAAAATATTCCAAATACTACATGCACAGAGCAAGAGTTGTAACTTGTATTGTATGTAACCAGCCACTCCTGATAAAGGTGAGGATGGCTAAATGTAATAAACAAGAGATACAGCACTATTCACATTAGCATAGAAGTTGCGGACAACAGTTTAATCCTAATGGAGTGATCTCAGAAGCACATAGGAGTGGTCTCAGAAGCACAAATTACGAAACTTTCCAGGAACCTCGTGTGTGTCAAGAGAAAATGATACACAGAATTAACAGAAATATATTATAGCAAGAAACCACCCAACAAGCAAAATGATCCACTATATTTGACAGCCTAATTATGATTAAATAAAAATAGTACTATTAAACAGATGCCCCTTGAAAATACCAGATTCTTTTACATTGCCTTATACTATGTAAATGCATTGTAGACAAAACAATTTTATATGGCAAAAGGAGATGCAAGTAGGTATATTTGGAGTGTGTTTATAGCATACTTGCATGTTGCACGAAGATTAAGCATCATCTTGTTCAGCAACGATGGCTCCTCCATTCTGCAAAACTTTTTAAAAGAAAAATAGAATAGCAAAACACTGTGAATCAAGTTGTTTCAATACACTATTTTGGAAACAATTACTTAACAAAGCGGAAATTTTGAATATTCGGGAAAAATGATGAATAACCAACATCTAATTGATTTCTAATCAGACATTCCCAAACCAGTAAAAGTTGTTAATGTATCTGTAAAAATCAATAATTTTTATAACTCTTGAACTTTAATACTTGCTCCCTAACGTAATGTGACAATATCATTAAACAAAAAGTCAAAATCACAACAAAAATAGTCCAAATGATCATCAACCCCGTCTAAAAATTATATAAATTAATTACAAATTCAAAGTTCTTCAAAATTAAAATCCTACAATTGGAAAGCAAATTGTGCTGCGTTCTCGCAGACATAATCCAGCAAACAAATAGCAATTTTGTTTTCATATTGTCTTGCCGAAATTCTAAAATCCACAGACATCTCTTTGATTTAGTATATTACAGAGCTTGTAGCTCAACTATTCTATTGAAAAGCAGGACAGGAAATGCCACAGATTTTTGTAACTTTTACGAATTTATTCCACATTATGTAATGATATTACTATATATTTCATCGCACCTTTATAGAACTATCAATACTAGTCGGTGATTTCAGACAGTCATAGGAACAAGAGAACATCAATTTTGCAGTTAAGAAGTTGGGAAAGCAGGACATTCGACAGGTTTATGCAATTTTTGGATATGAAAGAGACATACCGAAAGAGAGCAGAGACGGCGGCAGGCTGAGGCAGGACGCTGGAGCTTAGGAGTTGGCGGCAGCGGCGGCGGCGAAGATTGGGATTTAGGGGTTTAGTTTAGCGGTTACGATTTGAGGGCGAGCAACGGATACGGCGGTGAGAAGACAGTGAGCGTGTTTACGCCCTTCGATTAGAGTAAGCTGGTGGAGAAATTTAGTCATTTAATAAATATTTAATAATTAATTGGTCGTCAATCCATAAACTATTATAGCGAATTTCGATTTTCTCATAATTTATAAAATCTATATCTATATCTATATATTAAAACAGAATAGTAATACCATTTTCAATTTCAATTCAATTTGAATGATAATTTTGTATATAAATTTAAATTCAAGGATTAATACAGTTTTATATCTATTACTAATACGAAAATAAAGATGCCTCATCCACGGTGCTCCATTCAGATTTTCCTTTATTCTGGTAATTTGACTAATTTTAATTCATATATATTCTAATTTTTATTTTTATTAATTTCATATTCTTGAAATATCACATGTTTATCTATTAATCACATCTCATATTTATCTTTCCCTCTATTTAATTAAATTATTCTATTATTCATATCTATTACTAATACGAAAATAAAGCTGCCTCATCCACGGTGCTCCATTCAGATTTTCCTTTATTCTGGTAATTTGTCTAATTTTAATTCATATATATTCTAATTTTTATTTTTATTAATTTCATATTCTTGAAATATCACATGTTTATCTATTAATCACATCTCATATTTATCTTTCCCTCTATTTAATTAAATTATTCTATTATCCATATTAAAATAATAACAATTTCGGAATGCATTCTTATAAACCCTTATTTTATACTTTCTTAATTCATATATAATAATCTATAGAAAATTTGTAAATGAAAATCCCTATGAAGACTAAATAAATATATTTAATTAACATGTCTATATGGAATCCTTTTTATTTTTCATTCATGTTTTTTCTAAAAATTCGATTAGTGCTTTCTATAAAATATATACATTGAATCAAATGTGGGATATGTAGCTAAAGAAAAGAACAAAAAAAATTGAACGTGTAAACATATTTTGGCCAAATAATAATTAATTTTGGCCGATTAAATAATTTTTTCATATAATTAAATATTTTCATAATTAGCTATTTTGCACAAATTCACATAATTTGTATCCTATATTTATCCTAATATAATTGGATCAAGCTACCCTAAATATTCAGTTGTGCAATATAGAACTATTTATGTGACCAATTTAACTATGTCAATTTTGATCGTCGACAATATTAATGCTACTTAAATCACGAAAGTAATAACAAATTTATAAAAGGCTTATATAAGACTATATAAAAAATATAAGACTATGAATATCTTTAAGCAATAACGTTCGAGTGCTCAATTCTTACTCAGATAATTATCATGGGAGTAAAATTAATTCATCAATAACTTTTTGCATGCCACTATATTTTTAGAATACGAATTAAATTAATTATAATATTATTTTTAGGGTAATTCATAGTTTGTGATCCCCAACTTTGGGCGTTTTTTGATTTATGGCCCCAACTTCAATATATTTGAAAAAATACCTCAACTTTGAGAAATATTTGAAATATGACCCTTGTATAATTTTCAGACGATCGGCCGTTGTAATCCTTCTTTTTAAGTCTGTTTGAATTTTAATTCATATATTCATCTATTCTAATCTAATAATAATTTTTATTTTATTATAAGTTTGCATTGAATATATAACATCTATCCCAATTCTTATTTTTATATATATTTTATTTTATAATCAATCTAATAAACTCTTAATAAACGTATGTCGAAAGGCCCAATTCCTATTTATATATATATATATATATATATATATATATATATATCACATTGAATCAAATGTATGGATAGATAGCTAATTAAAAAAGAAGCAAAAAAAAGATTTGAAGATGTAAATATATCTTTCTCGGCTTTTTGGCTAAGATCAGGAACATCAATTTAAAAGATAAACCAACGAGACGATTCAAACAGACATGAAAACAAGGATTTTTGCTAATTTTAGTTAATATTAGTCTATAAGTAGCGCTAATAATTAAATTTAAAGCAACAAATTTTTGAAAAGGCAAATTAGCATTTTAAGAGGCCAATAGAAATTTGTAAATGAAAATCCCTATGAAGACTAAATAAATATATTTAATCAACATGTTTACATGGAATTGTCTTATTTTTCATTCATATTTTTCTAAAAACTTCGATTAGTGCTTGCTAGAAAATATATACATTGAATCAAATGTGGGATAGATAGCTAAAAAGAACAAAAGATTGAAGATGTAAACATATCTTTTTCGGCATTTTGGCAAAGATTAGGAATATCGATTTAGCATGAACTAATGAGATGGTTCAAATAAACTTAAAAAGAATGATTTTTACTAATTTTAATTAATATTCACTTTGTTCAGATTTTTATCGAGTAATTTAGAATAAACCAACGAGACGGTTCAAACAACTACTAATTTTAATTAACATTACTTGTAGTGTTCATATTTTTATCGAGTATTACCCAACAAATTTGAGACGAATATGTACAGTAAAGTCACTATTTTAACCGAAATTAGAACGAGAACATGTAGAAAAATTCTAAACAAATTTAGATTTAGAAAATACTTAATGAATGAGTACCGATCTATTGTCATTCATAATTATAAATTTAAATATGTGAAATAAAATTTATTTTCTAAGTTTGATTAATAATTAACATGAACAATATCACAAATAAAATATAAAATTATTTTTAAAATATATACCTATAAATTAAAACATAAAGTTATTTCTCGTCGAATTTCGACGGGCTACTTACTAGTATATATATTAAAACATAATAGTAATACCATTTTCAATTTCAATTCAATTTGAATGATAATTTTGTAAATAAATTTAAATTCAAGGATTAATACAGTTTTATTTTATGGTTTCATAATAATAATAAGATCTATCTATCTATATATATATATATATATATATATTAAAATAAAATAGTGAAATTACAAATCAATTTTGATGGCAATTTTGTTAATTATATAAAGTTGAAGGTAATATATTTTATACAGTATTCTGCATAAAACATATAATTAAAATAGAATTAAGGCAATTTAAAATAGAATATATTTTTGAAATAAATCTAAAAATATTTTATATATATTTTTTTTTTAGTTTCAACACACACATGACTCAAACTTTCAATTTCATGATTGAAGAGAAAGTGTCTTACAACTAAGATGCACTTCGCTATCAATATTTTATAATTTCAAATGTGTGTGTTTTGAATTATCATTATTTTGGTTCTTATTGAATTATTTTGTTATTCTCTCCAAATTTTTAACCTATTAACTCATTTTATCTTTAAATAAAATATTTTTATTATTCAAATTTATGACATGTCTCTTATCCGTGCATCGTACGGAGTAGAGCTGGGGATTCGGTTAACCGAAATTGAATTTTCGGTTAACCGCAACCGAAAACGATGAAATATGATGGTCCCTGAGCTGGGTGTTTGGTGTAGAGGGTCAGCTGGGTAAATAACTCAGCTGGAGGTGCGGAAAATGGTGGTTTGAAAACTTAGCTCGGTTACTTAGAAAAACTCAGTTTGAAAATATTAACTTGACGTTTTCAGCTTAGTCAGATTGTGCAACTTTTTAGAGAGACACAGCTGTCTTTGGAGAGCAGCTGTGTGTGCAGTTTTGAACAAATATGCAATGATATGAAGGAGTTAGAACACAGCTGAATATAAAGCGAAAGTAAAGAGAGAGAGTAAGAAACACGCGAGTTTTTACGTGGTTCGGAGTAACACCTCCTACGTCCACGACCAGGTTCACTGGTAATCCACTACCACTTGGTTTTCAAGTACCAAGCAACTTCACAACTCTAACCCGAGCTATGTTCCAACAGTTTGCGGGCACTGTCAAGCCTACACCTTCAGTTTCCGGGTACTGAAGAACCTATCCACTCGAATTACGCGCTTCGAGCAAGCGTACCTTTACCTAACCTTTCTGGGTTTGGGTTTGGGTATTGGGTTCCAACTGTGAACGAGTTCTTACAATTAAGAACTTTAGAGTATGATGAACTCGTTCGAAATCTAGGCTAAAGATATACAATGAGTTTGGCCTAGGGAACAGACGAAAAACTAAGCAGTTTCTTAACTAGAAACACTTTAAGACAAAGTGTTCTTTGATCTATCTAGAACTGCTTGAGAGCTTTGGAAAGAATGAAGATTTTAGATAATGAAAGCTTGTAGAGAGTTTTTCGTATCTGATCCTGAGGTTGAAGACGGGTTTATATAGGTAGAGATTCAAGACTAGCCGTTGGAGGAGCCGTTGAATCTTACCTACTCATCTTAAATGCAAGATCTGCCGTTGAGCGTATCTGCACTTGTCTTCATTTGAGTCACATCCTAGGTTCTGAAGTCTAGGATGCTGATTTGGCAATCCCTCATTGGTCGAGGTAGGTTGACTTCCTCTGATTCCGGGATCTTCTGCCTTTAGAGCTGGCTTTTGAATTCAGAGCTGGACTGTCTTGAAGTGAAGTCTTCAAAGATAGTTCCCTCTGTACAGCTGGACCAGCTGTGTTTTGAACTCAGCTCGAATTCTCTTCAGATTGACCAGGCTCTGCTGGATCACTCAGCTGAAGGTTGACGCATGCTGTCTTTTGCTAGCTTACTCACTTTGTAACACACGGTAGGTCGACTACCGTCTTCTCGCTAGCCGACTCCACTCGTAAACTCACCGGGTCGACCGTCGTCTTCCGCTTCCTTAACCTGTAAGCCTAGAAAATCTAAAGCTCAAACAGGTGAGCTGGAAAACACTATTTAGGTTGACGCGATCATCTATTCAGTTGGAGAATCAGTTGGGTTTTGGTATCAATTCGAAACCTTATAATTTCCCAACAATTTCCCCCTTTTTGATGATGCCAAAACCTAACTGAGACAACTTATGACGCAGAAAAACTTGTGTTTTATTAATGTAAGAAAATACATTATAACACAGGAAAAAGAAAGAAAAATAAAAATCTTCAAATCTTCAGTGTTTAATCCTTCAGTCTTCAATCCCAGTTGGCTGGGTCTTCTGCATCCGTTGCTTCTTTCTTTTGACTCGTCTCTTCTTCAGCTGATTCTGATTCAGCTGGTTCCTCTAGCTCAACAGTTTGCCTCTTCTTTGACTTGTCTCTCTTCTTCCTTACTTCCCCCTTTTTGGCATGATCAAAACAGGGTGGGAGAGATACACCATCGGCTGTTGCGATGTTTTAGTTTGGCGAAACTGTGGTTTTCAGCTCTGAGCAGTGAGGATTGGAGTCTAAGTGGCTCTCACCGTTGTATTAGCCGGCTCTTCTTCGGTTGCATTAGCCTCGATTTGTGATTGCGGACACGGCGTCCTTGGCCTCGGTCATTTGGGGCGTCCGGTGAGTGCTTGGAGGGATGAGTTGGCACGGGAGACAGCATCTTCTGAGTCGGGCACAACTTCATACCTTGCAACTTTTGCTTCTTCAGACTTCTTAGATTGAATGAGAAAGTCTGATTCAGCACTTGAGGGACTTGTGTTCAGCTCATATCATCATCATCCAACTGCAGGTGATCATTGGCTGGGTGATGTTTCTCATTTAAGCTTGGTGCAAGGACTTGAGCATCTTTCATCGGAAGATCTCGAAGCTGGTGTCCCTGTGGAGCTGAAGGAAACTGAGGAGAAGGCGGTTGAAGTATCCCATCTGTCTTGGGGTTTAAGCTTGGTTGTTCAGCTGGAATACTCCGTTGCGGTGTTGGTGATGTTTCTGTTCACGCAGGGATGTGAACTTCTCTTCCACCGTAAGAAACGACCGTTTGTGGGCCTTCTGCTCCTCGGAGAGTGATTACGAATTCTCTCATAATGTCAGCTGGTTTCTCTGCTGACTGACTGAGCACCTTTGATTTGACTCTTCGGTTTGAAGACAGTGCTTCAGTATATTTTGTCTCCTCAAGTTGTCTCCGATTCCCAGCTGGGATGGAGTTAGATGCATTCTGATTTTTCTCCTGCATCTTTTTCTGTGCCTCCTGTGGTGTAGCAAGATCTTTGTCATGACTGCTCTTGAATACTCCGGCTTTATCAACATCTGGTCCAGGTCTGTTGGCGTTGATTTTTGCATCCCAGGGAGTTGTATGTCCCGTTCTCTCTTTTATGATGAGAGAAACAGTGGGATTGAGGAGGTCTTTTTCCTTTGACATTCCTAGAAAGTTTTCTGCACCTTCCTGGTGAATGACGTTCTTGAGCTTTGCAGTCTACTGCGCTGGTCTGGTTCTATCGATGTGCTTCACCTTCTTCTGGACTTCCGTCTTCTTTGAGAGTTAAGCAACTCTTATCTTGAAGCTTTGACAGATTCTTCAGGTTTGATCGGCTTCGAGAGATATCTTTCTAGATTCCATGTTCTTCTTTTGCATCTTTTGTTAGTAGAAACGAATAATACTAATTGATGGAAATAAGAAAGAATGCCGAAAAACTTTCTAGGGTTGATGCGCATGTCTTCTAGCATATTTAAAGAGTTTTCTTTGATGAATGGATGATCAAGATTTGTCTATTGATAAGAAGATCTACGGCTGGGAGTGATTCTCTCTACATATTAATTTCTTGATTAGAATATGTGAGTTAATGCGCGAGAGAGAACGGTTGAGGCGTTTTGACTTTTGCCTCGAAACTCCCATTATTCAATTCATTGCAGACTTTTAATTAATATTGATTAGAAATGACAAGATGTGAATTGACAGAAAACAGATTGAGTAGGTGTAATTAATGTTGTTGCAAACCTCTCAGCTGATCATTGTAGTCAGCTGATACCTCGGTTGAGTGGGTGTGCTGGGTCATCGTGGTTCCAGCTGGTTCCCCTCGGTGAATAATCCTTTCCTTTCAAAGATTCGGTTTAGCTGAATTCTTTCTCAGCTGATATCAGTGACGTTGAATCTGAATTTCAGATGTCTGCTTGCATTCAGCTGGGTCTGCTTCCTTTCAGCTGGGTCTGCTTCCATTCAGCTGGATCTGCTTCCGTTCAGCTGGATGAAGCATCGTCTGGATTGAGAAGTCCGAGTAATCCGCACAGCATTTTGAACCTTGCTTCTATCAGCGGTTTTGTGAGAATATCAGCCCGCTGAATGTCTGTGTGAATTTTCTCAACAATCACATCCTTCTTTTCTACGTGATCTCTGATGAAATGATGTCGTACGTCTACATGCTTGCATCTTGTGTGAAGTACTGGATTCTCTGAAATGGCAATCGCACTTGAGCTATCACAGAAAATTGGAACTCGTCCGGTTTACTTCATAGTTATCCGGTCGATGTTTCGACGGAGAATTTGCGACGGCGGCTTCCGGCGGCTATATATTGCACTTCGTCGTGGAAGTTGCGACGCACGTTTGTTTCTTTGAAAACCACGAAATCAACTTACTTCCTAAGAACTGACAAGTTCCTGAAGTTGATTTTCTGTCCAACCGATCTCCAGCGAAGTCTGAGTCTGAGTATCCGCAACGTAGATTGTCTTCTACTGTACCACAGCCCAACATTCTGAGTTCCTTTGAGATATTTGAGAATGTTCTTGGCTGCTTGCATGTGTGCTTCCTTTGGATCAACTTGAAATCTGGTACACACTCCAACTGCAAAAGAGATGTCTGGACGACTTGCTGTTAGATATAGCAGAGATTCTATTATCCCTCTGTATTTGCTGAAATCAACTGATTTCCCTTCTGTTCCTGGTTCAATCTTCCAGTTGGTGTTCATTGGAATTTTTACATTTCTGCTGGATTGAACTCCATACTTGGCGATCAAGTCTTTCACGTATTTGGATTGATTTATGAAAATCCCTTCTGTTGATTGCCTGACTTGAAGTCCTAGGAAGAAACTCATTTCTCCCATCATGGACATTTGGAACTTTTCTGACATCATCTCTCCAAATCTTTGACATAAGAAGCTTGATCTTGATCCAAAGATGATGTCGTCTACGTAGATTTGAACAACCAGGATGTCTTCTCCTGATTTGATGGTAAAGAGAGTTCTGTCTACTGAGCCCTTCTTGAATCCTTTGGATACGAGAAAACTTGAAAGAGTGTCATACCAAGCTCGAGGTGCTTGCTTCAATCCATAAAGCGCCTTGTTTAGCTTGTAGACTTTATTTCCTTCTACTTCAAATCCTGGAGGTTGTTCAACGTAGACAACTTCTTTGATTTCTCCATTTAAGAATGCACTCTTCACATCCATTTGATAGACCTTGAATTTGTGATGTGCTGCATAGGCGAGAAATAGTCTGATTGCTTCCAGTCGTGCTACTGGAGCAAATGATTCTTCGAAGTCAATTCCTTCCTGCTGAGTGTAGCCCTTGGCAACCAGTCGAGCTTTGTTTCTGATGACGACTCCCAGGGTATCCAATTTGTTCTTGAATATCCATTTGAGTCCTATGACTTTGACTTCTTGAGGTCTGTCGACTAATTCCCAGACACAATTTCTGAGGAATTCGTTCAGCTCTTCTTGCATGGCGTTGGTCCAAGGCACGCTCTTCAAAGCTTCGAGAATTGATTGAGGCTCTGGCACTTGAGCTACGTAACACGCCATTAGAGCTGTGTCTTCATCATAGACCGTCAGTTCGAGCTCTACTGAGAGTTGAGCTGTGTCAGCAGCTTCTTGATGATCCGATGAAGCTTGAGCAGCTGAGCTTCTGGTTTTGACTTGGTTAGATGGTTCTCCGATAATAGCTGATGATGGATGATCTTCAATCCATCTTCTCCTCTTGCGAATTTCTTCTTCCAATTGATTGATGCTTGACGTGGCTAAATTTCGTCTGACTTGGAGTTGCTCAGGAGTTAAATCTTGAGAGTTTGTCTCTCTTTGATTTATATTTTGAGGAGACTTCTGTAGAGGCTCAACTGGAGATGGAGCTGGGGACTCAGATGTGTTTGGATTCCGGGCTGATGATGTTCCCCCTTGATTTGGCGTTGAAGCTTCTTCTCGATTTCCAGCTGGTGGAGCTTCTTCATTGTTTTGAATTTCCTCCTCTGGCTCATTGTCCCAAATTAATGGTTCGGCCAGATTCCTGACTCTATTCTCTTGAGCCCTTGTCTGAATCAATCTTGAAGATTCTCCTTCGCTTCTTCGTTTGATAGAATCTCTATATTCGAAAGAAGATTCATCAGAGATAACATGTGGAGTTACTTCGACTATTTGAGTTCTTCTGTTGAAGACTCTGTATGCTTTACTCACAGCGGAGTAACCAAGAAATACTCCTCGGTCTGTCTTTTCGTCGAACGTCTTGAGCTGTGTCTTCCCATTGTTGAGAATGTGACATTTGGATCCGAATACCTTGAAATATCCAATGTATGGTATTCTGTTGTTCCATAGCTCATATGGTGTCTTTTCTTGCCTTGATGTGAGTAGGGAGCGATTTTGAGTGAAGCATGCTGTGTTGATTGCTTCAGCCCAGAACTTCTTTGGAATAGCAGAGCTTGCTAGCATTGAGGTAGCTGCTTCCTTGAGAGTTCTGTTTCTTCTTTCTGCTACACCATTCTGCTGAGGTGTGCGAGCTGCAGATGTTTGGTGTTGAACTCCGTTCTTCTCGCAAAAATCATAAATAGTTTCATTTAGAAACTCCGTTCCACGGTCTGATCTTATTGTCATTATCTTGCACTCCTTCTGTGTTGATAATCTTTCCAGCAGGATAGGCAGCTTAGTTCTGGTTTCGCTCTTCTGGTATAAGAATGATACCTATGTGAATCTTGAGAAATCATCCACAACGACCAGAGTATATTTTCTGCCATTGAAGCTTGCTGGAGTAACTGGACCAAAAAGATCCATGTGAAGAAGTTGAAGAACTCGATCGCCTGATCGAGCCGGCTTGAGAGAGAATGAAATTCTTGTCCGCTTTCCTTGTTGACACGCGCCGCACATATGACTTTTGTCATATACTTGATCCGGAATTCCATTAGCGAGCCGGTTCCTAGCCGCCTTGTTGATTGTTTTGAAGTTGAGATGATTCAGCGGTCGTGCTATGCCCACCGACTTCATTGCCGCTTTTTGATACAAGACAAGTCTCGGAGGGCCGTCGTTCCGAACAAGAAAGTACATATTTCCTTCTCTTTTCCCTCTTAGGAGTATCTGCTTGGTTTCCCTGTGCTTCACTGTGCATCCCTGTGCATCAAACTTGACAGAAAAACCGTTGTCGCAGAATTGGCTAATGGAAAGCAAGTTATGTTGCAATCCATGTACATAAGAAACATTTGGGATTATAACATTTCTGGTTTTAAATGTACCATAACCTTTGGTTAGGCCTTTGGAGTTGTCACCAAATGTTACTTGTGGACCTGTACGCTCAATATACTCCTAGAGTAGATGCTTCAGGTGCGTCATGTGCTTGGAACATCCACTGTCCAAGTACCATAGCGTTCTCATCGACTCCTCAGAGATGCGTCGATTCCTTGCAACCTAAACAAAAAAATTAAAATTCAGGTACCCAGTTTTAATTGGGTCCTTGTGGGTTAGACAGAGATCCTTTGACGACCCAGATCTGCTTGATGACTCGAATTGGGTCATTTGATCTGATAATTCTCCCAGCTGAGTCGATATACACATTCTTTGTGTTCTTCTGTTGTTGCTGGCGGGGTCTTGATCTCCGTATCTTCTTGTTTTGTTGGTTGGATTTCTTTTGGTTTCCAGCTGTGTGCCTAGCTGAGACATTCCTTTATCTCTGCTGTCTCATGTGATGCTGTGGCTGGAAATGATCATCCAGCTGATACTCGTTTGAGTGGTATCCAGCTGGGTATCTCTGATAACTCGGTTGATATCGATCAACGTGTTGGTGCTGTGGCTGGTATCTGTAAAATTCAGCCTGTGGTCTACGTTGAGTTTGAGCACGTTGCTGTCTGAGTTGGGCTTGAGGTTGTCGCACAGCTGACCTTCTTGATGTCTGCTGTGTTCTCGACGGAGTTTGAGACTGTTTCACAGCTGTTCTTCTTGACGTCTGCTGTGTTCTCAACGGAGTTTGAGACTGTTTCACAGCTGTTCTTCTTGAAGCCTGCTGTGTCCTCAACTGTTGATGCTGACTTGCTGGGTTTGGAGGTTCGTTTGCACGTACAAACATTACTTTTGTTCCACTTGTGGAGGCAATGTTTGAGGCATCCTTTGATTCGTTGTATCCCAGTCCCGCTTTGAGTGCTGCTGGACGCTGAGCACTAATGATCTCGTCCATTGTCGACGTGGCTTTGATGAGAGCTACTATCTTTTTAGATAGTACCTCTTCGGTGCTTTTCAGCTCAATGATCTCAGCTGACTTCCTTTCCGATTCAGCTGTGACCTTTTCCACATCTTCTATCAGCTGTTTCTTCTCAGTGTTGAATTCCTTCATCAGCTGATCTTGTTTCACTATTTTGTCTTTTAGTGAAACGACTTCCTGTTGGAGCTGAGTTGTATCAGCTGCGTCTGATACTTTTGTCTTTTCCAGTTTCGCTTTCAGCTCGGCATTCTCATACATAATGACGTCAAGGATCTCTTGAAGCTCCTTGGAATCGTTCATTACTTTCTCTACTAGACTCCAATCAGGTAGACCAGATTCTGAGTCCTGTGTAGAGTGTTCGTGTGATGGTGAGATGTTAGACAGATTTAGAGTTCGAGACGTTACCTCATCTTCATCGATGCCGTCTGTTTGTCCCATGAAGCATGTATCCCAATCAGGTTCATCATGGGCCATCAGGGCTTCTTCTTCCGAGTCTGAAAATGGCATGTCATCCATTTTATTGCACTCTGATTCTTCATCAGCGATATAAGCTCTCCTTCTGTCAGCTGCCTTAGCTTTTAATTGGTCTTTGTCTTTCTTGGACAGCTTTGGACAATCTTGTCGGTAGTGTCCTGGTTCCTTGCAGTTGAAGCAACCTTCTTCTGTTCGTTTGTCAGCTGACTTCTCATCAGCTGCTGCGTACTTATCTCTGTAAGTCCTTGCGAACTTCTTGTATTTGCCCTTGCTGGTGTTAAGTCTGTTATAATTTTTCACCATCATGGCAATTTCATCGAGTAGCTCCTCTTTGCTCATTTCCTTTTTGTCCTTCTTCATCTTGGAGGACTCAGCTGACTTGACATGAGCTGACTTTTCAGAGTTGGCTCTGAAGGCAATTTTTTTTGGAGCTGGGGTGAGTTCTCCGTCATTCTGTCTGCTTGAAGATTCTTCTTGAGTGATCTTCAAGTTGTATTCGTTGGCTTGTAAGAGTGAGAACAACCTTTCTGTAGATAGATCACCCAAGTCACTTCGACTTTGGTGAACTACCTTGTAAGTGTTCCATTCAGCTGAAATGGCTGAAAGAACCTTTAGATTATTTTCCCGCTGGGTATACTTCCCAGTTCTGATTGTCTCTATCTCGATGACTATGTTTGAGAACCTTAGCTCCATCGCTTTGATGGACTCGTTGGCTAGCTGCTTGAAGTTGTCGAATTTTTGGCAAGCTATTGTGAATTTGTTTTCTTTGATTTCTTCAGATCCTTCACATAGCTTGGCAAGTATTTCCCACATCTCTTTGGCTGTCTCGCACTTGATGATCTTACTCGTAGGCGTTTGAGATCGTTGATGAGATGGTGTTTCTTGCGAAACCGTCCAAATTCAGCTTGCTTTCGTTCTTCTGACGAGTAATCCTTCTTTGGCTTGAGAATTGGCCGGTATTCTGGTTGTCCTCCATCATGGGCAGGTACGAGTTCATTTCCTTGTTTATAAATAAGAATGGGTCCGTCTGTGATGACGTCCCACATCATGTCGTGATGTGCACAAAGGAAGCTTTTCAATCTGAATTTCCAGATTGCATAGTCGTCTACCGAGAAGGTGGGGAGATTCCTGTTAAGATAAGAATCCATAGACATGTGCAGTATGTAATAATATGAGTTTTTCTGAAAAACGGATCTGTTCAGTTGACCACTGACACAGAGTGTCAAGAGAGATCTCTTGATATAGAAACGGTGGTCTTTTGAACCACTGCTCTGATACCAATTGATGGTCCCTAAGCTGGGTATTTGGTGTAGAGGGGGGGTGAATACACCAAATTAATTTTTCGAAACTTTTTCAAGTTAAATCACAGAGTTTGTGAGCTCAGTTATCGATCCAGCTGGGGAGGGTCAGCTGGGTAAATAACTCAGCTGGAGTTGCGGAAAGTGGTGGTTTGAAAACTTAGCTCGGTTACTTAGAAAAACTCAGTTTGAAAATATTAACTTGACGTTTTCAGCTTAGTCAGATTGTGCAACTTTTTAGAGAGACACAGCTGTCTTTGGAGAGCAGCTGTGTGTGCAGTTTTGAACAAATATGCAATGATATGAAGGAGTTAGAACACAGCTGAATATAAAGCGAAAGTAAAGAGAGAGAGTAAGAAACACGCGAGTTTTTACGTGGTTCGGAGTAACACCTCCTACGTCCACGACCAGGTTCACTGGTAATCCACTACCACTTGGTTTCCAAGTACCAAGCAACTTTATAACTCTAACCCGAGCTGTGTTCCAACAGTTTGCGGGCAATGTCAAGCCTACACCTTCAGTTTCCGGGTACTGAAGAACCTATCCACTCGAATTACGCGCTTCGAGCAAGCGTACCTTTACCTAACCTTTCTGGGTTTGGGTTTGGGTATTGGGTTCCAACTGTGAACGAGTTCTTACAATTAAGAACTTTAGAGTATGATGAACTCGTTCGAAATCTAGGCTAAAGATATACAATGAGTTTGGCCTAGGGAACAGACGAAAAACTAAGCAGTTTCTTAACTAGAAACACTTTAAGACAAAGTGTTCTTTGATCTATCTAGAACTGCTTGAGAGCTTTGGAAAGAATGAAGATTTCAGATAATGAAAGCTTGTAGAGAGTTTTTCGTATCTGATCCTGAGGTTGAAGACGGGTTTATATAGGTAGAGATTCAAGACTAGCCGTTGGAGGAGCCGTTTGAATCTTACCTACTCATCTTAAATGCAAGATCTGCCGTTGAGCGTATCTGCACCTGTCTTCATTTGAGTCACATCCTAGGTTCTGAAGTCTAGGATGCTGATTTGGCAATCCCTCATTGGTCGAGGTAGGTTGACTTCCTCTGATTCCGGGATCTTCTGCCTTTAGAGCTGGCTTTTGAATTCAGAGCTGGACTGTCTTGAAGTAAAGTCTTCAGAGATAGTTCCCTCTGTACAGCTGGACCAGCTGTGTTTTGAACTCAGCTCGAATTCTCTTAGATTGATCAGGCTCTGCTGGATCACTCAGCTGAAGGTTGACGCCTGCTGTCTTTTGCTAAAATTATACACTTTCAATTTTTCGGAACTTTCCCCAAAGGCGGAAGCTATATTTTATCCAAATTGAAACTAATGCGGACCGAAATTTGGAGAAGTGGTTAGTCCACTAATCAAAATGCAGTTGTTTTAATTATTGAAAATTAGAAGTTACGATTATTGTTTAGTGTAGGAATGGAAATTAGAGATCCAGGGTGAGAAAGTAAAGAAATTATTACTTAAAAAAAAAGTAGGATATATAAAATATATTTTTTTGAAGATTCATATCATCTTTCTTGCTTTTTAGCCACAAAATTACTTATTAATTTTTCATAAGGGCAGAGTTAGCGGAAACTGTGGTGGAACTTGAGTTGAAATTATTGCAGCAATGGAGGCAACCATTGAAATTGTGTATTGGAGATTCTCCCGGCCATTTATGCGTTGGAGAGACCGCCTCTTATTTTGTGCCGAACTTGGAATTCAAATTCATATCACTTATCTATGTATTGTTCCATTCGATCGTAAGGTCCCTACTTAACCTTGATGGTTCTGCCACGATGTCCTTAAAGTTATACGCGAGAGTTCTTAAGTGTTTCTACGCTCCTTTGAAACCTCGAAAAATAGACAAATTACTTTTCTTAAGTCTTAAGAACACATACAAGATTCGTCAAGAGAGGGATAAGAAACTTCAATTTGGAAATTTTAGGTGTTTTTAATCATTTTTATTGTTAAAATCCACGTGTATATCTCATGTGGATTCTCAACCCAGGCCGCTGGACACAATTCACATGGAATCGATCGTTGGGGCATATTGTAAAAAAATTAAAACTTGTGTAGTCAATTTATCATAATGCTTACATTGTCAATGATGCCCTAATTTACTCTCATTCATTAATTATTGTTTACTATGTCTATTCTCATTACCTATTCCCACATATGCAGATGCAGATGCGATTTGGAGAAGAAGATGAATAGTTTTTCTTCTTCTATTTCCCAAATAATGATTGTCATTAAAAATAATTTATTATTAATTAAGGTAAATTTGGGTAGAATTATTTTTTTATGAATATTTGTACAAAAGTTTGGAGTGATCACGCTACAACATGCAATTATTCTTCCATAATCCTTGTTAACACAAGTTATGGAACTGATTTTATATTTAGAGTAATCACGCTACTACGTAAATTATCTTCGAGAGTCCTTGTTGACATGAGTTGTGAAGTGATTTTAAAATTAGTGTGATCAATTATCTTCTTTAGCCTGGTCAATGTGAGTTGTGAAATTGATTTCTAAATTAGCGTGATCACGCTACTTCGTGAATTATCTTCTTTAGCCTTGTTAACATGAGTTATGAAGCCGATTTTTAAAATTAGCGTGATCACGCAACTTCGTTAATTATCATTACATACGATTATAGTGACAATAAATGCCGACAATAAGGAATTTTGTCACTACTATATTTTTCTTTGATGACAGAAATGATTGTCACTATATAAACGACCCTATTGACAAAATATGATCATCACTGATATATAGTGATAATAAATACTAACAATAAAATTTGTCATTACTATATTTTTTTGTGACAAGAGAAATAATTATTACTACATATACAATTGTAGTGACAAAAATACGATCGCACTAACATATAGTGACAATAAATACTTATAATAATAAAATTTATCACTGCTATATTATTTTGTGACGAGAAAAATAAATTGTCACTATATATACGATTACATTGATAAAAAGACGATCGTCACTGACATATAATGACAATAAATACTGAAGAGAAAAAAATCTGTAAACTAGGTTGACGTGGCTTTCTAATAGCATATGATTTAAAATAATATTGTCTTCTACAAAATTAGTTTAGTTTATGATTTTGGTTGAATATTTGAAATTCTAGTATAGAAACAGTATCATGATATTGCTGATGAGGCCTAACTCAAGTAAGTAGTTGAGTCACCTAAGTCTTTTCTTAGTAAGAGGTTTTGGATTCACTCTCGTCTGCGTGCAGTGTAATATATTCTCACCTATATGAGAGAATATAGTACAAAAAATGGGGTAAGACTTTTTTTTTGTGATAAATATAAATTAATAAATATAAATTTATAGAAAGGAAAGAGTATAATTTTATATAGGGATATCAATTGAGCCCGAATCTGACGGGTCGACCCGAATAAACCGAACAAAATAAAGGGTTAGGGTTGATTTTTTACAACCCGAATACATAACCGGGCTATTTGGGTTGGCCCGCTAGGGTTGAAGGGTTATCCGGGCTAGCCCGATCAGGGTTAGGGTCAACCCGAATAACCCTGATGTATTTTTTAAAAAATAAAATAAATAATACATAATACTAATTACTTGTAGTAGTTGTATGTCGTGCCCTCTTTTGTATCCAGAAATTATAGAAGATGAATGTCATTCAAATGTTTAGTTTCATTTGTGAGATAACGAATTAAAGTTGAATATTATTGTTATTTTTCATGTTGTGTAGTGCTACTAGACTTGTTTTGTTGGATGCTATTTTTTGGATTTAATCAAGTTTCTATTTTTGGGGCCACTCGTATTCTTGTTTTGTTACTTTTTAATTTTTTTGTGTGTAGTTTTTTTGCGACAAATATTGAATAGTCAAGAAAATATATACATTTTAATTTTTATTTACAAACTTTGTGACCCGACAGGCCAGCCCAAAAACCGAAGGGTTAAGGTTAGGGTTGAGTTTTTTCAACCCGAAAAAAAATCAACCCGATTTAACCCGGACCGAATAGTCCGATAACCCGATAGGATTGACTCGAAACCGAAAGAGTTGGCCCGATTGACATCCCTATTTATATATAACAATTGTGGGTTCCACAGCATCGAAAAACAAAAAATAAAAAAAAGAATCAAGATAATTAATATTTTTTTAATATAAAATACATTATCAATATCACAAATCGTAATATAGACATAAATCTTCAATCACAATAGTAGCCAATATATTACAAATCAATCACAACACACTATCACACTATAGTAATATAAACCAAACTTGTATTGGAAACTAGACACATACCTAGAGCAGGCAAAAGATCAGGCAGGATCGGACTGGGTCGGCATGAACTCACCAGGCTTTTTGAAAAAATTGGGCCGAGCGAAATTTTACATCGGATCTAAATATATGGAGCCAGGCTCGAAGAGATTATAGTGCAAATTTTTCGGATAGAACCGGCCCGGCTGGAGCCCATCAGACTTTTACTCCTTTTGGGCTGACTCGCCCGTCCCGACCCGAAATCCCATCGGGCCTATGATTTTAAAATCTAACACAGTCCAAAATCGGACCGGCCCGTGGGGTCGGACTCATTTTGCAACCTTTACATAGTATATAAAATGGATGGAGACTGGAGAGACACTTGAGCCTTGTTGGAGGAGTGCACGTGTTAGAATAGAACCAAGACTATCTAGTGACATGAGCAACGAACGAATCCAACTCAACCCGAGAAGCCCCGCCTTGCTGCGCCGCCTGTCTAACGGCGGCGCCCAGCTCCTCCGCCCTTCGCCGTATCTCACTCCCTTCTTCCGACGCCATCAACCTCCTCACAACGTTCCCAATACTCCCAGCTTCCACCACCTCCTTCCTCTCTCTCCATTCTCTCACTACAACTCCCACTTTCAACACTTCCGTAATCAGCAGAGTGTTCCTCGGTTGGTCCGAATGCATAGGCCACGCCGCCATAGCCACTCCCATCGTCACACTCTCAATGCAAGAATTCCACCCACAGTGGCTCATGAATCCTCCCGTCGCCGGATGAGCCAAGATCTGCGGCTGAGGCGCCCATTCTCTCTCCACCATTCCCACGCCTTCCACTCTCTCTTCAAACCCCTCCGGCAACCGAGCTCGCCGGATCTGATCGTCGAACACGTCGCCTTTATCGGCATCTCGCAGCACCCAAAGGAATTTCACTCCGCTCTGCTCCAATCCCAAAGCTAGCTCTGTAATTTCATCGTCCGACATCGAAATCGTGGTGCCGAACGCAACGAAGATCACGGAATTCGGCTCATGTTTGTCGAGCCATTCTAGGGTTTTGTGGTGGCTCCGCGATTCAGTATCCAGCGGCGGAAGAATTGGACCAATCGCCCAACTCTTCCGGTTCCCGATCGCCTCTTCTCTCTCTAGAATTTCCAGATACGGCGCTTCTATCAATCTGCAGGTGTTGTATAGATCTCCAGATCTTAATTTCAGCGGCTCTAATTGTAACGCGGAGAGATATTGGATCTCTTCCGGAACATCATCTTCTTCGAAAGAGGCAAAAGTTTCTAAATTTTCTTTGGCGAAATAAGAAGCCAGAGAATACGCAGATATGCACCAGAGCGCGTAGGATTCGGCATTAGGTATCGAAGCAACGTCCTGCACCACCGCAGCCATCATCGAATCATGAAGGACGACGATTCGCTTGAATTTGCCGGCGATGTCGTTGAGGAAAGCGGCGAGCGGTTCGCGGAGGGTCAACGAGGCCGTCCAGGCGGGCTGGAGCTGCGAGGGGAATTTGGTTATGGAGTTTGGATCGGGAAGAGGAGAGGCGAAAGGAGGAATAGGAAGGTCGTGGAAGTGGATTTGGGCGACGTTCAAGCCATTGATGCGAGCTCGAGCTTGGCGGTTGTGGATGGCGGCGGCGACGTAGTGGACGGGGAGGCCGTAGGAGGAGAGGAGGGCGGAGATCTGTAGCAGCTGGTTGAGGTGGCCTTGGCCGGGAAATGGAACTGTAATAACTGCAACTTCATGCTGCTGCTCCATGAAGACGGCGGTAAGGTGTTTGATGATTTGTTTCTGTGGTCTTAGCTTATACTAGTACTTATTACTATTATCTTATATAGATACAGAGGATTAGAGGAATCCTAACTCTCTCTCTCTCTCTCATGATTTGTCCACTTTTGTGACTCACACATCCCTCCACCCTTCTTTGACTAGTCCACTTCTGTGACTCGCGTCAAATTCATAAGCACTGTATTCGAAAATCATTAATTCAAAACTTATACTAAAACGTTTCACTCCTATTAGATAAGAGGTTTTTTTACAACGAATTGGAGTTCACTTGTAAGACGCTTCTTCTCCAACCTTAAGGTTGTGAGTTCAAGTCATGTATGTTTATGTTATGATTAACTCTTTTTGCATTTCCAAACAAAACTCTAATCTAATAAAATGTTTGTTGAAAGTTTTGAATTCATAATTTTCGAATACAATGCAGGGCAATGCTGATGAATTTGACGTGCGAGTCACAGATGCGTGTAGACTAGGGCTAGGCTATTGAGAACTCGTTTGGTTGGGAGGAAAGTAAAGTTATAAGGGAATGTGAATTATGGAAATAATGTTTCATGTAAATATGTGGAATATGATTCCTAGGAAAGTAAATCCTAACAGATTATTTATCCTTTGTTTGGTATACATGAGGAAAACTGTCAGGATTTTGAATTTTTTTGAATTTAAAAATTTCAACTAAAGAATACAAAAATTATACTTACATCAAAAATAATTTTATCAACTATTCTAGTATCAATATTATTCTTTTGTTTTACGATATATACAATATTTTCTATAATTCTAAAAACATAATTTATACTCACTTATATATAATAAATTGGTAAATTGAGAACATATATTAAAAATAAAAAGTGCATAAAATACAACACAAAAAAAATAAGTTAATTGAACCATAATTTGCATATTTAATTAAAAATGGCATGAAGATAAAAATACACAAGTAGCATAAGTAGTCAATAACAAAATAAATTCTAAGGGACAAATTTATTCCAAAATAAAAAAAATCGTAAACTAATTTAATCCTAGCAAATGAACTAGAAATGACTCTTTCTCAACATCATCTTCCAGACTGAAAAAATAACCCAATAACTCTGGATCACGAACAAGTTTCATTGCAGCCTCTTGCCTTTGTGAATTTGACAATCTTTCAATTTTTCGCAATTCCTTGTTAAGCTTATTGCGATACTCTATCTTTTGTTGATCAACTCCAGCAAAACTTTCCACAAACTTAGTCATTTGATCATCTGACTTATCCATATGAGCAGTAAGTGCATTGCTCATGCGCTCCAGACTTACAATCAAACCATCTGCACTCCTCCTTATCTTCTGATTAGGTTTTTTAGAAGTACCTTCATCCTGATATCTGGTTCTTGGCAGTATAGTATGAACATTTTCTTCATCAAAATTCTTCATCTACTTGATTTAGATTTTGCTCTTTTTCTAAGTCCTCAACCACATCAATTAGAGTTTCAGCATTTAGGCCAGTAGCTCTATCCTTGCCCCAAACAAGTGTTAATTCATCGTAGTAAAGAAAAGACTTGTTTCTCATAAAAGTGCAATCTGGATGACTGTACAAAAAGTACTGATGGTCCCTGAGCTGGGTACTTGGTGTAGAGGGGGGGTGAATACACCAAGTAGATTTTTCGAAACTTTTATCAAGTTAAAACGGAGTTGAGTGAGAGCTCAGTTATTGATCCAGCTGGAAATGGTCAGCTGGGTAAACAACTCAGCTGGCGGTGCGGAAAGTGGTGGTTTGAAAACTTAGCTCAGTTACTTAGAAAAACTCAGTTTGAAAATATTAACTTATCGTTTTCAGCTTAGTCAGGTTGTGCAACTTTTCGAGAGACACAGCTGTCTTTGGAGAGCAGCTGTGTGTGCAGTTTTGAACAAGTATGCAATGATATGAAGGCGTTAGTACACAGCTGAATATACAGCAAAAGTAAAGAGAGAGAGATAGAAGCACGCGAGTTTTTACGTGGTTCGGAGTAACACCTCCTACGTCCACGACCAGGTTCACTGGTAATCCACTACCACTTGGTTTCCAAGTACCAAGCAACTTCACAACTCTAACCCGAGCTGTGTTCCAACGGTTGCGGGCACCGTCAAGCCTATACACCTTCGGTTACGGCATCGAAGAACCTAACCACTCGAATTACGCGCTTCGAGCAAGCGTACCTTTACCTAACCTTTCTGGGTTTGGGTTTGGGTATGGGGTTCCAACTATGAACGAGTTCTTACAATTAAGAACTTCGCAGTATGATGAACTCGTTCGAAATCTAGGCTTAAGATATACAAAGAGTTTGGCCTAGGGAACGGACGAAAAACTAAGCAGCTTAACTAGAAACACTTTAAGATAAAGTGTTCTTTGATCTATGTAGAACCGTTTGAGAGCTTTTGAAAGAATAATGATTTCGTATAATGAAAGCTTGTAGAGAGTTTTTCGTGTCGATCCCGAGGTTGAAGACGGGTTTATATAGGTAGAGATTCGGGACTAGCCGTTGGAGGAGCCGTTTGAATCTTACCTACTCTTCTTAAATACAAGATCCGCCGTTGGGCGTATCTCGCACTGTCTTCATTTGTGTCACATCCTAGGTTCGAAGTCTAGGATGCCGATCCGGCAATCCCTCATTGGTCGAGGTAGGTTGACTTCCTCTCGATTCCGGATCTTCTCGCCTTTAGAGCCGGCTTTTGAATTCGTAGCCGGATCGTCTCGACGTGGAGTCTTCGTAGATAGTTCCTTTGTTCGTACAGCTTGACCACCGTGTTTTGAACTCGCTCGAATTCTCTTCGCCTTGATCGAGCTCTGCCGGATCACTCACCGAAGGTTGACGCCGTCGTCTTTTGCTAGCCGACTCCACCGTGAACACATACTCGGGTCGACCGTCGTCTTCCGCTAGCTGACTCCTGCTGTAGACACAGCTGGGTCGACTGCTGTCTTCCGCTTCCTTAACCTGTAATCCTAGAACATTTTAAGGCTCAAACAGGCGAGCTGGAAAACACTATTTAGGTTGGTGCGATCATCTATTCGGTTGGAGAATCAGTTGGGTTTTGGTATCAAATCGAAACCTTATAATTTTCCCAACAAGTACAACACGTAATTTCATGATAATACAACAAATTATAAGTAATAAATAATTTAAATAAAATTATAATATTTTTTTACCTTCAAGTAATCATCACATACATCTGCAGTTGCAGTAACACATTTTTTACCGTCATCCCAATCAAAGCCACTTAATTCTCCATTAGTTCGCACATCATAAATAGCATGATATTATTTTTTCAATAACTTACAACGAGATTCGATATGTGGTTTTTCTTTAAGACCATGGCCTGGTAATTTTTCTTGTAGTATTCTTTCTATCTCTTTTTGGTAACCTTTTTTCAAACCACTTCCACTTTCACCATCCCATCTCCCACTTCTTTTCAATCCAACAATTGATTCTACTAGCTTTCCATCTTCTTCAACTGTTCACACATGATTAGCTCCTTTCCCGCGACGAGACATCTAAAATTGTTATTATTATATTAACAACTAAACCAATTGCAATAATGCATGTTCAATGAATGTAACATGAATATGTGATGCATTTAAATCATGCTAAATCAGCTTAGTTAACAATTTCATTATGTTAATAAATAAAATTTAGTTCTTGATAAAAAGGTGATCATCTCAAACGAGGCATCATTTACCCTGTTATAATAGCTTTATAATATTGGTTTCAATAGGCTTCCTGAAATACAACTAAAATCACAATATAAACACAAATAGTTGTACATGAAATACAACTAAAATTACTCAAAACACAAGTTAATAAAACTTTAATACAAATATATAATGCATGAAAGACAACTGAACCATATTAACTTTATTATTTTTTCTCTGTATTCATATCATGGAATTCAAAATCTTCAAATGAGATAGTCTGACCAGACCATATACGAGTTATATATATATTTTTGCTTTCAAAAGACTAGTATTTTGATAACTATTTAGATCCATATATGATGTAAAATATATGTAAATAGTTCTCTAGTTGTTAATCATATATGTACTGTTTCTCCTCTCCTATTCACTATTATTTTATCTCTGTCATCTTCCCACCACCATTCCCTTGTTTACGAATTCAACACACACACACAAAATAAAATCTTATATGTGTTGATATCAAAAATATGATATTGAAATACAAATTCGATTATACTTATCATTTATTTGCTTAACCAATAACTAACAATTCTGCTTTCAATATATTTCCCAATATTCAGTATTAGATTCAATACCAAGATTTGGTGTAATTCTTTGATCATGATTAGAATTCAAAGTTTTCTATTCTATTCCAGTTAACAAATTGAGTAAGAAACAAAAATAAAATAAAAAAGACATCGGTGACACCATCAGGCATCAACTACAAAAACACAAAAAAATAACGTGATTGACGTGAGGTATAGAGGAAGAAAAAAAATATAATAGTGTATATATATAGCATAATTAACGTGATTTCTGTAACACGGTACCATCCACAAAAACACAAAAAAAATATACTTGTAAGATCCAAAAAGATAACAGTCATGAAATCATGAAACAGGAAAAAAAATCAAATTCAACAAGCGTACCGTGAGAGAGAAAGCAGAAAGTTGAAGAGAGAAAAAAATCAACTTACGGAGAAGAAGAGAAAGAAATCGACTTGCAGAGAAAAAGGCGATGAGTTGCGCAACAGAAGAGAATGAGAGGAAGAGCGAGATTATTTTAATTTATTTTGTACGTCTGGATTAAAATCCCCGTATTAGGAAAAAGAATACCTAGGTTGGAGTAGGGAATAAGAATCCTGGAATATTAGGTTATTTTCCTTGTTTTTAGGATTCTGATTACTTTCCCTAATTTTATTAAAATTGAACCAAACATAGGAATTTAAATTTTTGGAATCATATTACTTTTCTTAATGTACCAAATGCAGGAATTTAACAATTAGGAATCAGATAACTTTCCTGAGACAGAATCCTTACCAATCAAACGGACCTAAAAGCAGTGGCGGAGCCACAGTCATGGATGGTGGGGCAATTGCCCCCCCCCCCCCCCTCAAAAAAATTTTATTATCCCAATTTATATAGAATTTATGAATATTATGTATAAATTTATAAAATTATCTATATTTTGCCCCACTAAAAATTAATAAAATAGGGGCAAAATATTTTGCCCCCTTACCTTCGGGGGCCTAGCTCCGGCACTGACTGAAAGTAATTTTGGGATTTTTCCAATTAGTTTTTTTTTACTGGTTATACATGGTGGTTTGTATAAAACCGTCATCTATGTGCCTGTCTCAATAGGCATAAAACCGTCATGTATTTGGTGTATATGTATTACTCTCTCGGTCCACTAAGCATATCTCATTTTCATTTTTTGGATGTCCATTAGTATTATCCCATACCCAAAAAAAAATACTTAACTCTTCAAAAGTGACGGAACGTATTCACTTTCCATTTTTTTTTTTTCCTATTCTTAATCTATGTGCCTATAAAGTATGAGACATGCTTAGTGAATGAAAGGGGTATGATTTATGTAGAAAATATCACATATCCATTTTATTCATTTTTAGCCATATATTATAGAGGCAAAAATTAGAATAGCCAAAACACATAGTAAAACACAAAAGTTGACCACAAACTTAATTTTTACAAATTATGGCAAACATTTGCATTTTTGGACCATTTTACCCTTACTTTTGACTTTTTCCACCTAACTTTACATTCTCTCTCATCTATCATCTTCTACATACTTTTTACTTTTTCTACATAACTTTACATTCTCTCTCATCTCTCCTCAAGTTCGTACCCCTTTTCAACTTTACAAATTTGTATTGCGGTACAAAATGTGTGAATTTCGTACCGTGCTACCAAAGTTAGAACTTTTATATTACGGTACGAAATTCAACCATTTCGTACCACGATCTAAAAGTTCTAACTCTGATAACACGATACGAAATTCAACCATTTCGTACCACGATATAAATGTTCTAACTTTGGTAACACGGTACGAAATTCAAACATTTCGTACCACGATATCAGAACGAAATTCAACCATTTCGTACTGTGTTGCCAGAGTTAGAACTTTTAGGTCGTGGTACGAAATGGTTAAATTTCGTACTGTGTTACCAAAGTTATAACCTTTATATCGCGGTACAAAATTCAACCATTTCGTACCACGATATAAAAGTTCTAACTTTGGTACCACGGTACAAAATTCAACCATTTCGTACTGAATTTCATACCGTGTTACCAAAGTTAGATACTTTATATCGTGGTACGAAATGGTTGAATTTCGTACCGTGTTACCAGAGTTAGAACTTTAATATCAGGGTACAAAATGTCAGCATTTCGTACCGTGCTACCAAAGTTAGAACTTTTATATCGCGGTACGAAATGTCTGGATTTCGTACCGTGCTACCAAAATTAGAACTTTTATATTCCGGTACGAAATGGTTGAATTTCGTACCGTGGTACCAAAGTTAGAACTTTTATATCATGGTACAAAATGTTTGGATTTCGTATCGTGCTACCAAAGTTAGAACTTTTATTTCGCGGAACGAAGTGTTGATTTGGTAAGTCGTACGAAATGTTTAAGTTCGTACCGCTTTCCAACTTTAAAAATTTGTATTGCGGTACGAAATGTGTGAATTTCGTACCGTGCTACCAAAGTTAGAACTTTTATATCGCGGTACGAAATGTTTGAATTTCGTACCGTGCAACCAAAGTTAGAACTTTGATATCACGGTACGAAATGTTTGAATTTCGTACCGTGCTACCAAAGTTAGAACTTTTATATCACGGTACGAAATGGTTGCATTTCGTACCGTGGTACCAAAGTTAGAACTTTTATATCGCGGTACGAAATGTCTGGATTTCGTACCGTGCTACCAAAGTTAGAACTAATATATCGTGGTACAAAATATCTAAATTTCGTATCGTGATATCAAAGTTAGAACTTTTATATCACGGTACAAAATGGTTGAATTTCGTACCGTGCTACCAAAGTTAGAACTTTTATATCTGTCGTCACCACCTCCATCACCGCTATGGCGAGGTACGATTTTTGTTTTTTCGTACCGATACGAATATCAACATTTCGTACCGATGTACCACTTTGTGATGTGGTACCCATCTGATGTTGTTTCAAGGGTTGTAAGTGACTATGAATTAATCATTTCGTACTGATATATCATTTATTAACCTGATGCGGTACGATATGATAATTTCGTACTGAGTTCTCAGGTTACAACTTCGGTACGAAATTTATATTTTCATACTAAGAACAGCCTGATACGGAGTGATAAGCGGGTGTGAATTGATCATTTTGTACCACACTATCAGGTGATGCCATGGTAACTTAGTACGAAAATAAATATTTTGTACCGCGATATATTGGTAGTATGAAATAAGTTTATTCTTACCAGTCGTACCAAATAACTACATATCTAAATTAGACAAACTGCAGAACATATACAATTTAGAACAAAAATACTAATAATACTATTAATATTGTAGCAAAGGGTTTACAAACCAAAAATTGTAGCAAATAATTTACAAAATAAGAATTGTTCATTCACCAACTCAATCTCTACGGTAAGTGTTATTTCATCTGTGTTGAAACAAATAGATGCTCCCAACCAAAACATTGATTTCTTGAAATCTTGTAGGACATCATGACCAAATTAATCCAAAATCTTGCACATAATCATCTACGATGTCCATTGTACCTTCAAAACTAAAGCAACAAAAATTAGAATATGGTACTAATATAATTCTTACCAACATACCATTTCTTTGTGCTTGGTTATTGGTACGAAGTGTGAATTCATACATGGTTGATGGTCCCTGAGCTAGGTATTTGGTGTAGAGGGGGGGTGAATACACCAAATAGATTTTTCGAAACTTTTTCAAGTTAAATCACAGAGTTGGTGAGCTCAGTTATCGATCCAGCTGGGGAGGGTCAGCTGGGTAAATAACTCAGCTGGCGGTGCGGAAAGTGGTGGTTTGAAAACTTAGCTCGGTTACTTAGAAAAACTCAGTTTGAAAAGATTAACTTTATGTTTTCAGCTTAGTCAAGTTGTGCAACTTTCAGAGAGACACAGCTGTCTTTGGAGAGCAGCTGTGTGTGCAGTTTTGAATAAAGATGCAATGATATGAAAGAGTTAGTACAAAACTGAATATAAAGAGAAAGTAAAGAGCACCCGAGTTTTTACGTGGTTCGGAGTAACATCTCCTACGTCCACGACCAGGTTCACCGGTAATCCACTACCACTTGGTTTCCAAGTACCAAGCAACTTCACAACTCTAACCCGAGCTGTGTTCCAACAAATATGCGGCAATCGTCAAGCCTATCCTTTCGCCACGGTACCGAAAAACCTTACACACTTGAATTTCCCGCTTCAAGCAAGCGTAACCTTGACCTAACCTTTCTGGGTAAGAGGGGTTTGGTTTGGGGTTCCAACTGTGAACGAGTTCTTACAATTAAGAACTTTAGAGTATGATGAACTCGTTCGAAATCTAGGCTTAAGATGTACAAAGAGTTTGGCCTAGGGAACAGACGAAAAACTAAGCAGTTTCTGAACTAGAAACACTTTAAGATAAAGTGTTCTTTGATCTATGTAGAACTGCTTGAGAGCTTTTGAAAGATTGATGATTTCAGATAATGAAAGCTTGTAGAGGGTTTTTCGTATCTGATCCAGAGGTTGAAGACGGGTTTATATAGGTAGAGATTCAAGACTAGCCGTTGGAGGAGCCATTTGAATCTTACCTACTCTTCTTAAATTCAAGATCTGCCGTTGGGCGAATCTGCACCTGTCTTCATTTGTGTCACATCCTAGGTCCTGAAGTCTAGGATGCTGATCTGGCAATCCCTCATTGGTCGAGGTATGTTGACTTCCTCTGACGCCGGGATCTTCTGCCTTTAGAGCTGGCTTTTGAATTCGTAGCCGGATCGTCTTGAAGTGAAGTCTTCGCAGATAGTTCCCTTTGTTCGTACATTTGGACCGGCCGTGTTTTGAACTCGCCGAATTCTCTTCGCCTTGATCAGCTCTGCCGGAGGACTCGCCTAAAGGTTGACGCATGCCGTCTTTTGCTAGCCGACTCACCAGTAACACACAATGGTCGACTGCTGTCTTCCACTAGCTGACTCCTGTTGTAGACACAGCTGGGTCGACTGCTGTCTTCCACTTTCTTAACCTGTAAACCTAGAAAATCTAAAGCTCAAACAGGCGAGCTGGAAAACACTATTTAGGTTGACGCGATCATCTATTCGGTTGGAGAATCAGTTGGGTTATGGTATCAAATCAAAACCTTATAATTTTCCCAACAATTTCCCCCTTTTTGATGATGCCAAAACCTAACTGAGACAACTTATGACGCAGAAAAACTTGTGTTTTATTAATGTAAGAATATACATTATAACCCAGCAAAAAGAAAGAAGAAAAAAAACTTCAAATCTTCAGTCTTCAATCCCAGTTGGTTGGGTCTTCTCTTCTGCATCCGTTGCTTCTTTCTTTTGACTCGTCTCTTCAGCTGATTCTGATTCAGCTGGTTCCTCTAGCTCAACAGTTTGCCTCTTCTTTGACTTGTCTCTCTCCTCCCTTACTTTCCCTTACTTCTCCCTTTTTGGCATGATCAAACAGGGTGGGAGAGATACACCATCAGCTGTTGCGATGTTTTAGTTTGGCGAAACTGTGGTTTGCAGCTCTGAGCAACGAGGTTTGGAGTCTAAGTGGCTCAGCTGTTGTATTAGCTGGCTCTTCTTCAGTAGCATTAGCCTCAGCTGTGATTGGAGACACAATGTCCTTGGCCAGATTCAGCTGGGGCAGTCCAGCTGAGTGCTTGGAGGGATGAGTTGGCACGGGAGATAGCATCTTCTGAGTCGGGCACAACTTCATTCCTTGCAAATTTTGCTTCTTCAGACTTCTTAGATTGAATGAGAAAGTCTGATTCAGCACTTGAGGGACTTGTGTTCAGCTCATATCATCATCATCCAGCTGCAGGTGATCATTGGCTGGGTGATGTTTCTCATTTAAGCTTGGTGCAGGGACTTGAGCATCTTTCATCGGAAGATCTTGAAGCTGGTGTCCCTGTGGAGCTGAAGGAAACTGAGGAGAAGGCGGTTGAAGTATTCCATCTGTCTTGGGGTTTAAGCTTGGTTGATCAGCTGGAATACTCCGTTGCGGTGTTGGTGACGATGATGTTCACGCAGGAGCATGAACTTTTCCTCCACCGTAAGAAACGACCGCTTGTGGGCCTTCTGCTCCTAGGAGAGTAATTACGAATTCTCTCATAATGTCAGCTGGCTTCTCGGCTGACTGACTGAGCACCCTTGACTTGAGTCTTCTGTTTGAGAATGGTGCTTCAGCATGTTTTGTCTCCTCAAGTTGTCTCCGATTCCCAGCTGGGACGGAAATAGATGCATGCTGCTTTGTCTCCTGCATCTTTTTCTGTGCCTCCTGTGGTGGAGCAAGAGCTTTGTCATGACTACTCTTGAATACTCCGACTTTATCAACATTTGGTCCAGGTCTGTTGACGTTGATTTTTGCATCCCAGTGAGTTGTATGTCCCGTTCTCTCTTTTATGTTGAGAGAATCAGTGGGGCTGAGGAGGTCTTTTTCCTTTGACATTCCCAGGAAGTTTTCTGCACCTTCCTGGTGAATGACGTTCTTGAGCTATGCAGTCTCTCACTACGCTGGCCTGGATCTGTCGAAGGGCTTCACCTTCTTCTGGACTTCCGTCTTTTTTGAGAGTTAAGCAACTCTTATCTTGAAGCTTTGACAGATTCTTCAAGTTTGATCGGCTTCGGGAGATATCTTTCTGGATTCCATGTTCTTCTTCTACATCTTTTGTTAGTAGAAACAAATAATACCAATTGATGTAAATAAGAAAGAATGCCGAAAAACTTTTTAGGGAAGATGCAATGCTTTACGTATATCTTCTAGCATATTTAAAGAGTTTTCTTGATGAATGGACGATCAAGATTTGTCTATTGATAAGAAGATCTACGATTAGGAGTGATTCTCGCATCGTGTCAATTTCTTGATTAGAAGTTGTGAGTTAATGCGCGAGAGAGAGCGGTTGAGGCCTTTTGACTTTTGCCTCGAAACTCACATGATTTAATTCTTTGCAGACTCTTAATTAAGATTGATTAGATATGATAAGATATGAGATGACAGAAAAACAGGTTGAGTAGGTGTAATTAATGTTGTTGCAAACCTCTCAGCTGATCATTGTAGTCAGCTGATACCTCGGTTGAGTGGATGTGCTGGGTCATCGTGGTTCCAGCTGGTTTCCCCTCAGCTGAATAATTCTTCACTTTCAGCATCTGGTTTAGCTGAATTCTTTCTCAGCTGATATCAGTGACGTTGATTCCAAATTGCAGTTGTCTGCTTGCATTCAGCTGGGTCTGCTTCCATTCAGCTGGGTTTGCTTCCATTCAGCTGGGTCTGCTTCCATTCAGCTGGGTTTGCTTCCATTCAGCTGGGTTTGCTTCCATTCAGCTGGGTGAATTATCGTCTAGGTTGAGTAGTCCAAGTAATCCGCACAGCATTTTGAATCTTGCTTCTATCAGTGGCTTTGTGAGAATATCAGCCCGCTGTATGTCTGTGTGAATTTTCTCAACAATCACCTGCTTCTTTTCTACGTGATCTCTGATGAAATGATGTCGTACGTCTACATGCTTGCATCTTGTGTGAAGTACTGGATTCTCTGAAATGGCAATCGCACTTGAGCTATCACAGAAAATTGGAACCTGTCCAGTTTTCACTTCATAGTCATCCACTCGATGTTTCGACGAGAATTTATGCGAGAAAGCTTCCAGCGGCCATATATTCTGCTTCTGTCGTGGAAGTTGCGACGCACGTTTGTTTCATTGAAAACCATGAAATCAACTTACTTCCTAAGAACTGACAAGTTCCTGAAGTTGATTTTCTGTCCAACCGATCTCCAGCGAAGTCTGAGTCTGAGTATCCAATACCGTAGATTGTCTTCAATGGGTACCATGTACCAACATTCCGAGTTCCTTTGAGATATTTGAGAATGTTCTTGGCCGCTTGCATGTGTGCTTCCTTTGGATCAACTTGAAATCCGGCACACACTCCGATCGCGAAAGAGATGTCCGGACGACTTGTCGTTAGATACAGCAGGATCCTATTATCCCTCTGTATTTGCTGGAATCAACTGACTTCCCTTCAGTTCCTGGTTCAATCTTCCAGTTGGTGTTCATTGGAATCTTTACAATTCTGCTGGATTGAACTCCATACTTGGCGATCAAGTCTTTCACGTATTAGGATTGATTTATGAAAATCCCTTCTGATGATTGCTTGACTTGAAGTCCTAGGAAGAAACTCATTTCTCCCATCATGGACATTTGGAACTTTTCTGACATCATCTCTCCAAATCTTTGGCATAAGAAGCTTGATCTTGATCCAAAGATGATGTCGTCTACGTAGATTTGAACAACCAGGATATCTTCTCCTGACTTGATGGTAAAGAGAGTTCTGTCTACTGAGCCCTTCTTGAATCCTTTGGATACGAGAAAATTTGACAGAGTGTCATACCAAGCTCGAGGTGCTTGCTTCAATCCATAAAGAGCCTTCTTTAGCTTGTAGACTTTATTTCCTTCTACTTCAAATCTTGGAGGTTGTTCAACGTAGACATCTTCTTTGATTTCTCCATTTAAGAATGCACACTTCACATCCATTTGATAGACCTTGAATTTGTGATGTGCTGCATAGGCGAGAAAGAGTCTGATTGCTTCCAATCGTGCTACTGGAGCAAATGATTCTTCGAAGTCAATTCCTTCCTGCTGAGTATAACCCTTGGCAACCAGTCGAGCTTTGTTTCTGATGATGACTCCCAGGGTATCCAATTTCTGAGGAATTCGTTCAGCTCTTCATGCATGGCGTTTGTCCAAGGAACGCTCTTCAAAGCTTCGAGAAATGATTGAGGCTCTGGCACTTGAGCTACGTAATACGCCATTAGAGCTGTGTCTTCATCATAGACCGTCAGTCCTAGCTCTACTGAGAGTTGAGCTGTGTCAGCTGCTTCTTGATGATCCGATGAAGTTTGAGCAGCTGAGCTTCTGGTTTTGACTTGGTCATTTGGTTCTCCAATGATTGCTGATGATGGATGATCTTCAATCCATCTTCTCCTCTTACGAATTTCTTCTTCCAATTGATTGATGCTTGACGTGGCTAAATTTCGTCTGACTTGTAGTTGCTCAGGAGTTAAATCTTGAGAGATTGGTTCTCTTTGATTTAGATTTTGAGGAGACTTCTGTAGAGGCTCGGTGGAGATGGAAGTTTGGGGACTCGTGTTTGGATTTCCAGCTGATGATGTTCCCCCTTGATTTGGCGTTGAAGATTCTTCTCGATTTCCAGCTGGTGGAGCTTCTTGGTTGATTTGAAGTTCCTCCTCTGGCTCATCGTCCCAAATTAATGGTTCGGCCAGATTCCTGATTCTATTTTCTTGAGCTCTTGTCTGAATCAGTCTTGAAGATTCTCCTTCATTTCTCCGTTTGATAGACTCTCTATATTCGAAGGAGGATTCGTCAAAGGTAACATGTGGAGTTACTTCGACTATTTGAGTTCTTCTGTTGAAGACTCTGTATGCTTTACTCACAGCGGAGTAACCAAGGAATACTCCTCGGTCTGTCTTCTCGTCGAACGTCTTGAGCTGTGTCTTCTCATTGTTGAGGATGTGACATTTGAATCCGAATATCTTGAAATACCCTATGTATGGTATTCTGTTGTTCCATAGCTCATACGGTGTCTTTCCTTGCCTTGATGTGAGTAGGAAGCGATTCTGAGTAAAGCAAGCTGTGTTGATTGCTTCAGCCCAGAACTTCTTTGGAATGACAGAGCTAGCTAACATTGAGGTAGCTGCTTCCTTGAGAGTTCTGTTTCTTCTTTCTGCTACACCATTCTGCTGAGGTGTGCGTGCTGCAGATGATTGGTGTTGAACTCCGTTCTTCTCGCAATAATCATAAATAGTTTCATTCAGAAACTCCGTTCCACGATCTGATCTTATTGACATTATCTTGCACTCCTTCTGTTTAATAATCTTTCCAGCAGGATAGACAGCTTAGTACTGGTTTCGCTCTTCTGGTACAAGAATGATACCCATGTGAATCTTGAGAAATCATCCACAACGACCAGAGTATATTTTCTGCCATTGAAGCTTGCTGGAGTAACTGGACTAAAAAGATCCATGTGAAGAAGTTGAAGTACTCGATCAGTTGACTGAACTGGCTTGAGAGAGAATGAAATTCTTGTCTGCTTTCCTTGTTGACATGCGCTGCACATATGACTTTTGTCATATATTTGATCTGAAATTCCATTAGCAAGCTGGTTCCTAGCCAGTTTGTTGATTGTCTTGAAGTTGAGATGATTCAGCCATCTGTGCCACAGCCAGCTGACTTCATTGCTGCTTTTCGATACAAGACAAGTCTCCGGAGGGCTGCTGTTCCAGTCAGCAAAGTACATATTTCCTTCTCTTTTCCCTCTTAGGAGTATCTTCTTGGTTTCCCTGTGCTTCACTGTGCATCCCTGTGCATCAAACTTGACAGAAAAACCGTTGTCGCAGAATTGGCTTTGGTTAGGCCTTTGGAGTTGTCACCAAATGTTACTTGTGGACCTGTACGCTTGATATACTCCTGGAGTAGATGCTTTAGGTGCGTCATGTGCTTGGAACATCCACTGTCCAAGTACCATAGCGTTCTCATCGACTCCTCAGAGATGCGTCGATTCCTTGCAACCTAAACAAAAAATTAAAATTCAGGTACCCAGTTTTAATTGGGTCCTTGTGGGTTAGACAGAGATCCTTTGATGACCCAGATCTGCTTGATAACTCGAATTGGGTCATTTGATCTGATGATTCTCCCAACTGAGTCGATATACACATTTTTTGTGTTCTTCGGTTGTTGCTGGCGGGGTCTTGATCTCCGTGTCTTCCCGTTTTGATGTCTTGATTTTTTTTGGTTTCCTGCTGTGTGCATAGCTGAGACGTTCCTTTGTCTCTGCTGTCTCATGTGATGCTGGGGCTGGAAATGATTATCCAGCTGGTACTTATGTGAGTGGTATCTAGCTGGGTATCTCTGATATCCCGGTTGATATCGTTCAACGTGCTGTTGCTGTTGCTGGTATCTGTGAAATCCAGCCTGTTGTCTTCGTTGAGGTTGAGCACGTTGCTGTCCGAGTTGGGCTTGAGGTTGTCGCACAGCTAATCTTCTTGATGCCTGCTGTGTCTTCGACGGAGCTTGAAGATGTTTCACAGCTGGTCTTCCTGACGCCTGCTGTGTCCTCAACTGTTAATGCTGAGCTGCTGGGATTGGAGGTTCGTTTGCACGTACAAACATTACCTTTGTTCCACTTGTGGAGGCAATGTTTGAGGCATCCTTTGATTCGTTGTATCCCAGTCCCGCTTTGAGTGCCGCTGGACGCTGAGCACTAATGATCTCGTCCATTGTTGACGTGGCTTTGATGAGAGCTATTATCTTTTTAGATAGTACTTCTTCGGTGCTTTTCAGCTCAATGATCTCAGCTGACTTCTTTTCCGATTCAGCTGTGACCTTTTCCACATCTTCTATCAGCTGTTTCTTCTCATAGTAGAATTCATTCATCAGCTGATCTTGTTTCACTATTTTGTCTTTTAGTGAAACGACTTCCTGTTGGAGCTGAGTTGTATCAGCTGCGTCTGATACTTTTGTCTTTTCCAGTTCCGCCTTCAGCTCGGCATTTTCATATATAATGACGTCAAGGATCTCTTGAAGCTCCTTGGAATCGTTCATTACTTTCTCTACTAGACTCCAATCAGGTAGTCCAGATTCTGAAACCTGTGTAGAGTGTTCGTGTGATGGTGAGATGTTAGATAGATTTTGAGTTCGAGATATTACCTCATCTTTATCGATGCCGTCTGTTTGTCCCATGAAGCATGTATCCCAATCAGGTTCATCATGGGCCATCAGGGCTTCTTCTTCCGAGTCTGAAAATAGCATGTCATCCATTTTGTTGCACTCTGATTCTTCATCGGCGATATAAGCTCTCCTTCTGTCAGCTGCTTTAGCTTTCAGTTGGTCTTTGTCTTTCTTGGACAGCTTTGGACAATCTAGCCGGTAGTGTCCTGGTTCCTTGCAGTTGAAGCAACCTTCTTCTGTTCGTTTGTCAGATGACTTCTCATCAGCTGCTGCGTACTTGTCTCTGTAAGTTCTTGCGAACTTCTTGTATTTGTCCTTGCTGGTGTTGAGTCTGTTGTAGTTTTTGACCAGCATGGCTATTTCTTCAAGTAGCTCTTCCTTGCTCATGTCCTTCTTATCCTTCTTTGATGACTCAGCTGACTGCATGTATGCGGATTTGTCAGAGTTGGCTCTGAACGCAATCTCCTTTGTTGCAGGTGTCAGCTATCCATCATTCTGATTGCTTGAGGATTCTTTCATTGTAATCTTCAAGTTGTACTCGTTGGCTTTGAGCAGGGAGTATAATCTTTCAGTTGAAAGATCACCTAAGTCACTTCGACTTTGGTGTACCACCTTATAGGTGTTCCATTCAGCTGTGAGCGCTGAAAGAACTTTTAGATTCTTTTCTCGCTGGGTGTATTTCCCAGTTCTGATGGTTTCTATTTCCACCACAATTTTGGAGAATCTGAGTTCCATCCCTTCGATGGACTCGTTGACCAGCTGCTTGAAGTTATCAAACTTCTGGCATGCAATCGTGAATTTGTTCTCCTTTATCTCCTCCGACCCTTCGCATAGCTTTGCTAGGGTTTCCCACATCTCCTTTGCGGTTTCACAGTTGATGATTTTGCTGAGGTAGGTATTGGAGACCGTTGAAGATATGGTGTTCCTTGCGAAGCTGTCTAGTCCAGCCTGCTTCCTTTCTTCTGAGGTATGCTCATTCTTGGGCTTGGGAATGAGCTGATATCTTGGTTGTTCGCCATCTTGAGTTGGTACAAGCTCGTTCCCTGATTTGTAGATAATGATGGGTCCGTCTGTGATGACGTCCCACATCATATCGTGATGCGCACAGAGAAAGCTCTTCAGTCTGAACTTCCATATTGCATAATCGTCTACCGAGAAGGTCGGAAAATTCCTGTTAAGATAAGAATCCATAGAAATATGCAGTATGTAATAATATGAGTTTTCACAGAGAGGATCTGTTCAGATGACCACTGACAGATAGTCAAGAGAGATCTCTTGATACAGAAACGGTGGTCTGTTGAACCACTGCTCTGATACCAATTGATGGTCCCTGAGCTAGGTATTTGGTGTAGAGGGGGGGTGAATTCACCAAATAGATTTTTTGAAACTTTTTCAATTAAATCACAGAGTTGGTGAGCTCAGTTATCGATCCAGCTGGGGAGGGTCAGCTGGGTAAATAACTCAGCTGGCGGTGCGGAAATTGGTGGTTTGAAAACTTAGCTCGGTTACTTAGAAAAACTCAGTTTGAAAAGATTAACTTTATGTTTTCAGCTTAGTCTAGTTGTGCAACTTTCAGAGAGACACAGCTGTCTTTGGAGAGCAGCTGTGTGTGCAATTTTGAACAAATATGCAATGATATGAAAGAGTTAGTACAAAACTGAATATAAAGAGAAAGTAAAGAGCACGCGAGTTTTTACGTGGTTCGGAGTAACACCTCCTACGTCCACGACCAGGTTCACTGGTAATTCACTACCACTTGGTTTCCAAGTACCAAGCAACTTCACAACTCTAACCCGAGCTGTGTTCCAACAGTTTGCGGGCACTGTCAAGCCTATCCTTTCGCCTTTACAGTACCGAAAACCTTACACACTTGAATTTCCCGCTTCAAGCAAGCGTAACCTTGACCTAACCTTTCTGGGTAAAAGGGGTTTGGTTTGGGGTTCCAACTGTGAACGAGTTCTTACAATTAAGAACTTTAGAGTATGATGAACTCGTTCGAAATCTAGGCTTAAGATGTACAAAGAGTTTGGCCTAGGGAACAGACGAAAAACTAAGCAGTTTCTGAACTAGAAACACTTTAAGATAAAGTGTTCTTTGATCTATGTAGAACTGCTTGAGAGCTTTTGAAAGATTGATGATTTCAGATAATGAAAGCTTGTAGAGGGTTTTTCGTATCTGATCCTGAGGTTGAAGATGGGTTTATATAGGTAGAGATTCAAGACTAGCCGTTGGAGGAGCCGTTTGAATCTTACCTACTCTTCTTAAATTCAAGATCTGCCGTTGGGCGAATCTGCACCTGTCTTCATTTGTGTCACATCCTAGGTCCTGAAGTCTAGGATGCTGATCTGGCAATCCCTCATTGGTCAAGGTATGTTGACTTCCTCTGACGCCGGGATCTTCTGCCTTTAGAGCTGCTTTTGAATTCAGAGCTGGACTGTCTTAAAGTGAAGTCTTCAGAGATAGTTCCCTTTGTTCTGTACAGCTGGACCGGCTGTGTTTTGAACTCAACTCAAATTCTCTTCAGCTTGATCAGGCTCACGGAGGACTCACCGAAGGTTGACGCCGTCATCTTTTGCTAGATGACTGTAAACACGGTGGTCGATCGTCGTCTTCCGATAGCTGACTCCTGCTGTAGACACAGCTGGGTCGACTGCTGTCTTCCGCTTCCTTTACCTATAAACCTAGAAAATCTAAAGCTCAAACAGGCGAGCTGGAAAACACTATTTAGGTTGACGCGATCATCTATTCGGTTGGAGAATCAGTTGGGTTATGGTATCAAATCAAAACCTTATAATTTTCCCAACAATAGTACTTGGTAAGAATTTCATAATTCTTACTAGCGTACCATTTCGATGTGCTTGGTTATTGGTACGAATTATGAAATTCTTACATGGTACGAGTTACTACTGGTACGAATACACCTATTTCGTACCGACGAGTTTTGACAGCAAGCAGCAGCCTCCTTCAATCTACACAAACGAAACATAAATCAACGAAAATACATCAGAATCAATAAGAAATTAACCCAAATACACCAAAAATTTACCAAAACAATATGAAAACCTCATAAATCATCGAGAAAACAAATACGTAAAAGCCCTAAATCAACAAAAAATACGAAAAATACAACAAAAATTCAAAAAAACTCTAGATCAACATGAATTGCGAGAATTGGAAGGAGAAATAACCTGGATCTATGGATCTATTTGTAGATATGGAGCACGATGCCAACGAGAAGATTCTGATTTCATAATTCTTACTAGCGTACCATTTCTTTGTGCTTGGTTATTGGTACGAATTATGATATTCTTACATGGTACTTGGTAAGAATTTCATAATTCTTACCAGCGTACCATTTCTTTGTGCTTGGTTATTGGTACGAAATTCTTACATGGTACGAGTTACTACTGGTACGAATACACCTATTTCATACCGACGAGTTATGACAGCAAGCAGCAATCTCCTTCAATCAACACAAACGAAATAGAAATCAGCAAAAATACATCCAAATCATACAGAAATTAACCCAAATACACCAAAAATTACCAAAATAATATGAAAACCTCATAAATCATCGAGAAACAAACACGTAAAAGCCCTAAATCAATAACAAATAAGAAAAATAAAACAAAAATAAGAAAAATACAACAAAAATTCAAAAAAAAATTCTAGATCAACATGTGTTGGGAAAATTATAAAGTTTTGATTTATTACCAAAACCCAACTGATTCTCCAACCGAATAGATGATTGCTTCATCCTAAGTAGTGTTGTCCAGCTCACCTGTTTGAGCTCTAGATTTTCTAGGTTTACAGGTTCAGGAAGCAGAAGACAACAGACGATCCAGCTGTACCTACAGCATGAAGCAGAAGATAGCAGACGATCCAGCTGTGCCTACAGCAGGAAGCAGAAGACTGCAGACGATCCAGTTGTGCCTACAGCAGGAGTCAACCTTCAGCTGAGTCTTTCAGCAGAGCATGATCAAGCTGAAGAGAATTCGAGCTGAGTTCAAAACACGGTAGTCCAGTATGCAGAACAAAAGGAACTAACTCTGAAGACATCACTTCAAGTCAGTTTGCCCAATCCAGCTCTGAATCCAGAAGCCAACTCTAAAGGCAGAAGATCCCGGCGTCAGAGGAAGTCAACATGCCTCGACCAATAAGGGATTGCCGAATCAGCATCCTAGACTTCAAGACCTAGGATGTGACACAAATGAAGACAGGTGCAGATTCGCCCAACGGCAGATATCAAATTTAAGGAGAGTATGTAAGATTCAAACGGCTCCTCCAACGGCTAGTCATGAATCTCTACCTATATAAACCCGTCTTCAACCTCAGGATCAAATACGAAAAACTCTCTACAAGCTTTCATTCTCTGAAATCCTCAATCTTTCAAAAGCTCTCTAGCAGTTCTACATAGTTCAAAGAACACTTTATCTTAAAGTGTTTCTAGTTCAGAAACTGCTTAGTTTTTCGTCTGATCCCTAGGCCAAAATCTTTGTATATCTTAAGCCTAGATTTCGAATGAGTTCATCATACTCTAAAGTTCTTAATTGTAAGAACTCGTTTACAGTTGGAACCCCAAACCAAACCCCTCTTTACCCAGAAAGGTTAGGTCAAGGTAACGCTTGCTTGAAGCGGGAAATTTAAGTGTTTGTAAGGTTTTTTCAGTATCCGTAAACTGAAAGGTTAGGCTTGACAGTGCCCGTAAACTGTTGAAACACAGCTCGGGTTAGAGTTGTGAAGTTGCTTGGTACTTGGAAACCAAGTGGTAGTGAATTACCAGTGAACCTGGTCGTGGACGTAGGAGGTGTTACTCCGAACCACGTAAAAATCTCGTGCTCTTTTCTTTCTCTTTAAATTCAGTTTTAGTACTAACTTTATCATCTCATTGTATATTTGATCTAAAGCTGCATACACAGCTGCTCTCCAAAGACAGCTGTATCTTTCTGAAAGTTGCACAACTTGACTAAACTGAAAACATAAAGTTAATCTTTTCAAGCTGAGTTTTTCTAACCAACCGAGCTAAGTTTTCAAACCACCACATTCCGCACCGCCAGCTGAGTTATTTGTCCAGCTAACCCTCCTCGGCTGGATTAATAACTGAGCTCACCAACTCTGTTATTTAAACTTGAAAAAGTTTTCAGAAATCTATTTGGTGTATTTACCCCCCCTCTACACCAAATACCTAGCTCATGGACCATCAATTGGTATCAGAGTAGTGGTTCAACAGACCGTTGTTTCTGTATCAAGAGATCTCTCTTGACAATCTGTCAGTGCTCATCTGAACAGATCCTCTTTGTGAAAAACCCATAATATTACATACTGTGCATATCTCCATGGATTCTTATCTTAACAGGAATCTTCCCACCTTCTCGGTCGATGATTATGCAATATGGAAGTTCAGACTGAAGAGCTTTCTCTGTGCACATCATGATATGATGTGGGACGTCATCACAGACGGACCCATCATAATATTCAAACAAGGGAACGAGCTTGTTCCAACTCAAGATGGTGGTCAACCAATATATCAGCTCATTCCCAAGCCCAAGAGTGAGCATACCTCAGAAGAAAGGAAGCAGGCTAGACTAGACAGCTTCGCGAGGAACACCATATCTTCAACGGTCTCCAACGCATACCTCAGCAAAATCATCAACTGCGAAACCGCAAAGGAGATGTGGGAAACCCTAGCAAAGCTATGCGAAGGGTCGGAGGAGATAAAGGAAAATAAATTCACTATTGCATGCCAGAAGTTTGATAACTTCAAGCAGCTGGTTAACGTGTCCATCGAAGGGATGGAACTCAGATTCTCCAATATAGTGGTGGAAATAGAAACCATCCGAACTGGGAAATACACCCAGCGAGAAAAAAATCTAAAAGTTCTTTCAGCGCTCACAGCTGAATGGAACACATATAAAGTGGTACACCAAAGTCGAAGTGACTTAGGTGATCTTTCAACTGAAAGATTATTCTCTCTGCTCAAAGCCAACGAATATAACTTGAAGATTACCATGAAAGAATCTTCAAGCAATCAAAATGATGGAGAGCTGACACCTGCGCCAAAGGAGATTACGTTCAGAGCCAACTCTGAAAAATCCGCATACAAGCAGTCAGCTAAGTCATTGAAGAAGGACAAGAAGGACATGAGCAAGGAAGAGCTACTTGAAGAAATAGCCATGCTGGTCAAAAATTACAACAGACTCAATACCAACAAGGGCAAATACAAGAAGTTTGCAAGAACTTACAAAGACAAGTACACAGCAGCTGATGAGAAGTCAGCTGACAAAAGAACAGAAGAAGGTTGCTTCAACTGTAAGGAACCAGGACACTACCGGCTAGATTGTCCAAAGCTATCCAAGAAAGATAAAGACCAACTGAAAGCTAAGGCAGCTGACAGAAAGAGAGCTTACATCGCCGATGAGGAATCAGAGTACAACAAAATGGATGACAACATGCCATTTTCAGACTCGGAAGAAGAAGCACTGATGGCCCGCGATGAACCTGATTGGGATACGTGCTTCATGAGACAAACAGATGGCATTGATGAAGATGAGGTAATGTCTCGAACCCAAAATCTATCTAACCTTTCACCATCACACGAACACTCTACACAGGTTTCAGAATCAGGGCTACCTGACTGGAGTCTAGTAGAGAAAGTAATGAACGGCTCCAAGGAGCTTCAAGAGATCCTTGACGTCATAATATGTGAGAATGCCAAGCTGAAAGCGGAACTTTAAAAGAAAAAGGTATCAGAAGCAGCTGATACAACACAGCTTCACGATGAAGTGTTTCACTAAAAGACAAAATAGTGAAACAAGATCAGCTGATGAATGACTTCTACTATGAGAAGAAACAGCTGATGGAAGATTTGGAAAAGGTCACAGCTGAATCAGAAAAGAAGTCAGCTGAGATCCTTGAGCTAAAAAACACCGAAGAAGATAGTAGCTCTCATCAAAGCCACATCAACAATGGACGAGATCATAGGTGCACAACGTCCAGTAGCACTCAAAGTGGGACTGGGATACCATGAATCAAAGGACGCCTCAAACATTGCCTCCACGAGTGGAACAAAGGTAATGTTTGTACGAGCAAAAGAACATCCAATCCCAGCAACTCAGCATCAACAGTTGAGGACACAGCAGGCGTCAGGAAGACCAGCTGTGAGACATCCTCAAGCTCCGTCAAGGACACAGCAGGCATCAAAAAGGCCAGCTATGAGACATCCTCAAGATCCGTCAAGGACACAGCAGGCATCAAAAAGGCCAGCTGTGAGACAACCTCAAGCTCAAATCAGACAGCAACGTGCTCAACCTCAACAAAGACAACAAGCTGGACATTACAGATACCAGCAACAGCAACAGCACGTTGAAAGATATCAACCGAGATATCAGAGATACCCAGCTGGATATCACTCATATGATTACCAGCTGGAGAACCATTTCCAGCTGAAGTATCACAAGAGACAGCAGAGACAAAGAATTGTCTCGACTGAGTACTCAGCTGAATACTAAAGAAGACCAAGACATCAAGTCAGGAAGACACTGAGATCTAGACCCCGCCAGCAACAATTGAATAACACAAAGAATGTGTATATCGACTCAGCTGGAAGAATTGTCTGATCAAATGACCCAATTCGAGTCATCAAGCAGATCTGGGTCATTAAAGGATCTCTGTCTAACCCTCAAGGACCCAATTAAAACTGGGTACCTAAACTTTGATCTTTTGTATAGGTTGCGAGGGAACGATGCATCATTGAGGAGTCAATGAGAACGCTATGGTACTTGGACAGTGGATGCTCCAAGCACATGACGCACTTAAAGCACCTACTCCAGGAGTATATCGAGCGTCCAGGCCCTCAAGTAACATTTGGTGACAACTCCAAAGGCCTAACCAAAGGTTATGGTATATTTAAAACTAGAAATGTTATAATCCCAAATGTTTCTTATGTACAAGGATTGCAACACAACTTACTTTCTATTAGCCAATTCTGCGACAACGGTTTTTCTATCAAGTTTGATGCACAGGGATGCACAGTGAAGCACAGGGAAACCAAGCAGATACTCCTAAGAGAGAAAAGAGAAGGAAATATGTACTTTGCTGACTGGAACAGCAGCCCTTCGGAGACTTGTCTTGTATCGAAAAGCAGCAATGAAGTCAGCTGGCTGTGGCACAGACGGCTGAATCATCTCAACTTCAAGACAATCAACAAACTGGCTAGGAACCAACTCGCTAATGGAATTCCAGATCAAGTATATGACAAAAGTCAGATGTGCAGCGCGTGTCAACAAGGAAAGCAGACAAGAATTTCATTCTCTCTCAAGCCAATTCAGTCAACTGATCGAGTACTCCAACTCCTTCACATGGATCTGTTTGGTCCAGTTACTCCAGCAAGCTTCAATGGCAGAAAATATACTCTGGTCGTAGTGGATGACTTCTCAAGATTCATATGGGTGTCATTCCTGTACCAGAAGAGCGAAACAAGGACTAAGCTGCCTATCCTGCTGGAAAGACTGTCAACTCAGAAGGAGTGCAAGATATTGACAATCAGATCAAATCGAAGAACGGAGTTTCTAAATGAAACCATTTATGAATACTGTAAGAAGAACGGAGTTCAACATCAAACCTCAGCAGCATGCACACCTCAGCAGAATGGTATAGCTGAGAGAAGAAATAGAACACTCAAAGAAGCGGCTACCTCAATGCTAGCCAGCTCTGCTATTCCAAAGAAGTTCTGGGCCGAAGCAATCAACACAACTTGCTTCACTCAGAATCACTCCCTACTCACATCAAGGCAAGGAAAGACGCCGTATGAGCTTTGGAACAACATGATACCATATATTGGATATTTCAAGGTCTTCGGATCCAATTGTCATATCCTAAACAACGGAAAGATACAGCTCAAGACGTTCAATGCAAAGACAGACCGAGGAGTATTCCTTGGTTATTCTGCTGTGAGTAAAGCTTATAGAGTCTTCAACAGAAGGACTCAAACAGTCGAAGTAACTCCACATGTTATCTTTGACGAGTCATCATTCGAAAATAGAGACTCTATCAAACGAAGAAACGAAGGAGAATCTTCAAGACAGATTCAGACAAGAGGTCAAGAAAATCGAATCAAGAATTTGGCCGAATCATTAATTTGGAATGATAAGCCAGAAGAGGAACTTTAAGTCAATAGGGAAGCTCCACCAACTGGAAATCAAGAAGAACATCCAACGCCAAATCAAGGGGAAATACCATCAGCTGGAAATCCAGACACAGCTGAATCCCCAGCTCCATCTCCAACAGAGCTTCTACAGAAGTCACTTCATAATCCAACTCAAGGAGAATCAATCTCTCAATACTTAACTCCAGAGCAACTCCAACCCAGACGAAATCTTGCCACTTCTAGCATCAATCAGCTGGAAGAAGAAATTCGTAAAAGGAGAAGATGGATTGAAGATCATCCATCATCAGCAATCATTGGAGAACCATCTGACCAAGTCAAAACTAGAAGCTCAGCTGCTCAAGCCTCATCGGATCATCAAGAAGTAGCTGACACAGCTCAACTCTCAGTAGAGCTAGAACTGACGGTCTATGATGAAGATACAACTCTAATGGCGTGTTATGTAGCTCAAGTTTCGGAGCCTCAATCAATTCTCGAAGCTTTAAAGAGCGTGCCTTGAACTAACGCCATGTAAGAAGAGCTGAACGAATTCCTCAGAAATTGTGTCTGGGAATTGGTCGACAGACCTGAAGGAGTCAAAGTCATAGGACTCAAATGGATATTCAAGAACAAACTGGATACCCTGGGAGTCATCATCAGAAACAAAGCTCGACTGGTTGCCAAGGGCTACACACAGCAGGAAGGAATTGACTTCGAAGAATCATTTGCTCCAGTAGCGCGATTGGAAGCAATCAGACTCTTTCTCGCCTATGCAGCACATCACAAATTCAAGGTATATCAAATGGATGTGAAGTGTGCATTCTTAAATGGAGAAATCAAAGAAGATGTCTACGTTGAACAACCTCCAGGATTTGAAGTAGAAAAAGTTTTCAGAAATCTATTTGGTGTATTCACCCCCCCTCTACACCAAATACCTAGCTCAGGGACCATCAACATGAATTGCGAGAATTGGAAGGAGAAATAACCTAGATCTATAGATCTATTTGTGGATCTGGAGCACGATGCCAATGAGAAGCTTTCGATTGGTATACCAGTGTACCATTTCTTTGTGCTTGGCTATTGGTACGAAATATAAAATTCATACATGATACTTGGTAAGAATTATAAAATTCTTACCAGTGTACCATTCATTTGTGCTTGGTTATTGGTACGAATTATGAAATTCTTACATGGTACTTGGTAAGAATTTCATAATTCTTACCAGCGTACCATTTCTTTGTGCTTGGTTATTGGTACGAATTATGAAATTCTTACATGGTACGAGTTACTACTGGTACGAAATTCAATTACGAAATGATTAAATTTCGTACCGACGAGTTTTGACTGCAAGCAGCAGCCTCCTTCAATCAACACAAACGAAACAGAAATCAGCGAAAATACATCCAAATCATCCAGAAATTAACCCAAATACACCAAAATTTACCAAAACATTATGAAAACCTCATAAATCATCGAGAAACAAACACGTAAAAGCCCTAAATCAATAAAAAATAAGAAAAATACAACAAAAGTTCAAAAAAAACTAAATCAACATGAATCTCGAGAATTGGAAGGAGAAATTACCTGGATCTATGGATCTATTTGTAGATCTGGAGCAGGAAGTCGCCATGGATGCTAACGAGAAGCTTGCGACTCGTAGAAAGTTGTGATTGATGGGATGGTGTGGTGGATGAGTGACACAAAGGATGTGGCGGCATGGTTGATGGAGCAGCATGGTGGAGAAAAAGATATGGTGACGGTGTAGGCGGCGGTGGCGGAATGAAGGTGACGACGGTGGTGACGGGTAGAGAGAAAATATAGAATAGAAGGAGAAAGAAAGTGAGAAGATGTAGAATGAGATGAAGAAGTTTACGCAGGAAGAAAAAATAAAGGAAATGGAGAAGAGAGAAAAAGTAGGTGGATTTGAATTAAAGTAAGGGCAATTTCATCCGAAAATACAAAGTATTGCTATAATTTGTAAAAACTAAGTTTGGTGACAACTTTTAATATTTACTAAGTAATGTGGCTATTTCTATGCATTTTCTCTATATTATATATGCAATGTTATTTTATATAGAAAATATAATAAGTTAGATTATTTCCTATTTATATGTTCATGTATTCTACCTGATTAATTTTTTTAATATGGGTAGTCACTCGTCAGTATGTTGAAATTTCAAAGTCGAGGCATTTGTCGTATGAGTGCGCAACAAGAAACTATTCTCACACTTGAGCTTTCTAATCAAGTTTTTCATCATGAGGCACCCTCGTGCAGTTGCGTTTTTATTTATTTATTTATTTTAAAAATTTAATTAATTAATATATATTGTAATTGAAGATTAATAAACCATGGAGAATTACTATTAAATTTTAATTGGAGATTAATAAACTCTAAATGAGGAGAATGAAATAAAATATAAAATAGAATAAAATAAAAAAAGGTAGACACGTGCTCGACAGACGAACCTACACGCCCATCTTAACCCTTCATTTTTTACGCATGAGATTCAGACACCTGAAGTGCGTGTCGGGCATGTGCTGTTAGCTGAGTTATGCGATTGATTGCACATGAGCTTTTGTGTTTCATTTATCTCACTGCAAAATTTAAATATATTTTCTTTATCCACATACATAATGACGATTTAATTAAAGTGTTCATTATAATTTTTTTGATTCGTTTATTATACTAATTTAAAAATATAAAAATTTGTTTGAGCCTGTCTAGCAAATTTAAATTCGTAAGACGACACTCGTGATACGAGATCAATATTTAAGCTCACATTTAATGACATTTCCATAACTTTTCTAGTGTTTCTTGAACCATATATATATATATAGAACGCCACTTGGGATTCTCTGTTTCCATTTTGATATATCTCATCACATATCTACTATTATTTTTCTTAAGTATTAATTCATTTTTTTCTCGAAACATAGAACGGCCTAGCTCACACGAGATTGTCGCATTTTATAAAATCTTCATGAGCCATGAATCAATAATATTTAATTACGATATCTTGCTGATATATATTTCACAATTTACTTGAGAATATGGTGAATCATTTTTGTTATTGACAATAAGTATGACAGATCTCGAATGTAGCTATTAAGTTGTTTTTATGATTACTAGCTAGCATTGTGCGCTCTCAATGCGGGGAGGAGCATATCATATTTCTTTTATAAAAACCTTATAAAGGTTACTTACCCCGCACATCATAATTCTTCTTATAAAAACATTTAAAAGATTATTTATTGTCTCACCGTTTACGAGTTTTTTTAAACAATGTTTCAACGTATACATATTTTTAAATTGGTGCCCTACATTTTTGAAAATTATATTGTATCCCCACCATCATTTTTCGGTGACTATGTGTGTTTATATGGCTCACCGGACTAACCACATGGACTATACATGTCATGTGCAAAATGATTGTATAGGAATATATAGTGCAAATATTTTGGGAAGAGCAGACCCGAGTCCATCGGGCTTTTTCTCCTTTTGGGCTGGGCCGACTAGGCCCGAAATTTATTTTGCCTGACCTCTACATAAAAACATGTATTTTTTTTAGACATTTTTTCTACTCATAATATGAGACCTTTAGTTCGAATATATTTTCCCTCTGCTTCTCTAAATCCACACGAGAAAGATCAAAAATCTTAGAGAGCAAGTCCACACACACATGAAATTAAACCGTATTTTACAACTCTCTCTCTCTCTCTCTCTCTCAAGTTCGAACTCGACATAACTTATGGAGCAAGAACTAACAAACCATATCCAACTCTAGCTCTCTCTCCCCCCTATATGTAATCCTTCACATCTCATGCATCATATAACTCATCACTCAATTACAAAATTAATTCTTCTAAACGCACACCAACACGATGATGAGCAACACAAGTGAAGAGATCCCCACCGCCACCAAACAATCTCGGGTGGACGTAGTGGCCGTACCAGCGCCGGCGCAAGGCCACCTGAATCAGATGCTCCAGTTCTCCTCCCTCATCTCCTCGTACGGCCTCCCCGTCTTCTACGTCAGCTCCGCCATCCACAACCGCCAAGCCCAAGCCCGCATTAACGCCCTATCCCCTCAAACCCTCGCCAAAATCCACTTCCACGACATCCCCATCCCTCCCTTTCCCTCTCCTCCTCCCACCCCCAACTCCACCAACAAATTCCCCCACCAGCTCCGCCCCGCCACGGCCGCCACGCTCCACATCCGCCGCCCACTCGCCGCCTTGTTTCACAAACTGGCCTCGGAATTCTCAAGGGTCGTCGTCGTCCACGACCACCTCATGTCGTACGTGGTCCAAGATTTCGCCGAACTCCCCAACGCAGAATCCTACAAACTGATCTGCGTCTCTGCTTTCTCTTCTCTCTCTTACCTCTGCGGAATCTTAGGGATACCTTTCCCGGTCCCACATCCAAAAGAGCTTCCTCTCTTCCAAGGATGGATGCCGGAGGAGTTCAAAGAATTCTTCACTCTGCAATTCGAGCCGTCCAATCTTAGGTCCGGCAACATCTACAACACCTCCAGATTGATCGAAGCACCTTACGTGGAGTTTCTAGAGAGAGAAGAGCTCAAGAACAACAGGCCATGCTGGGCAATAGGCCCGATCCTTCCTACCACAACATCACCACCTAACGACATCCGCCATGAATGCTTAGAATGGCTCGATAAGCAGGAGCCGAAATCGGTAATCTACGTCGCCTTTGGCACCACGGTTTCGTTATCCGACTAGGAGATTAACGAGCTTGCTCACGGGCTAGAACGGAGCAAGGTGAAGTTCCTTTGGGTGTTGCGAGACGCCGATAAAGGCGACGTGTTCGATGGAGAGGTGAGGAGAGCTGAGCTGCCGGAAGGGTTTGGAGAGAGAGTGGGAGGAGAGGGAATGGTGGTGAGAGAATGGGCGCCGCAGCCGCAGATTCTCGCTCATCCTTCCATCGGAGGGTTCATGAGCCACTGTGGATGGAATTCATGCATAGAGAGCATTACGATGGAGTGGCGATAGCAGCTTGGCCTATGCATTCCGATCAGCCAAGAAACGCTGCTTTGATTGCGGATATTTTGAAAATTGGGATTGTGGTGAGGGAGTGGAAGGATAGATTGGAAGTAGTGAAAGCGTCGAGGATTGAGAATGCGGTGAGGAGATTGATGGCGTCGGAAGAAGGGGAGGAGATAAGGAAGACGGCGGAGGACCTGGGCGCCGCCGTGCTGAGGGCGACGGAGCCCGGCGGCATTTCGCGGCGGGACTTGGATGCCTTCATTGCCCATATCACCAGAGAGAATTAAATTAATGTTCCATCACAATTTTATTTTCGTTTATTTTTATTTCCTATTTTTCTTTTTTTAGAATTAATTAGTGTCGTCCTTTCTATTTGCATCAATAATTAATCATCTTAATATTTTATGAGATATTTGATGATTTTAGCCTTTACAACATTGTAAATATAAGTTTTTAATGTTATTTTCAATGTCAGGTTTGATTATAATAGATCACACTTTTTTTTATTTTTTTGAGAACCAATCGATCACTCTTTAAATATCTCGAAATACTGAATTTGCTGTTTTATAAAGTTCGTAAGAAGTATATATTTCGAAGCATGAGTAGTTATTAACTGCAACTTCATGCTGCTTCATAGAGATAGTTAAGGTGTTTGATGGCTTGTTTCTCACTTTATTTGGAATTAGAAGAAAATTATGAGCTAATGATATATAATGTTGGTAAGGCTTTAGTTTTAAAATCTCAATAGAATAACTAAATGGGAGGAAAGTTAAAATAACCAATTTGAAAAAGCAAAGATAAATTCTAACCATTAATCTTTAAAAGATAAATACTAACCAATATTTTTACATCTTTACTATTTTGCCCTTATACATGAAAGTATACATGACATGTATACATGACATATACGAACACATACATGAATACATACATGATAGTCAAATATTTTTTCAGGTGACATTTTCCGGCGACATTTTCCGGTGGAAATTCCGACGACTTTTTCCAGCGAAAAATTTCCGGCAATTTTTTCCGGCGACTTTTAGAGAAAAACAGATTCAGAAAAAAAAATTCCGGTGACTTTCCGGCGGAAATTCCGACGACTTTTTCCGGCAATTTTTTCCGGCGACTTTTAGAGAAAACAGATTCAGAAAAAAAAAATCCGGTGACTTTCCGGCGGAAATTCCGACGACTTTTTCCGGCGACTTTTAGAGTAAAACAGATTCAGAAAAAAAAAAAATTCCGGCGACTTTTCTAGCAAAAAATAGTTTCAGGAAAAAAAAACTTTTCCGGCGAAACACATACATAAGGAAAAAAACACACACACATACATGTATTCGTGTATGTCATGTATGAATTCATGTATATCATGTATGGATTCATTTACACACACACACACACTTACATGTATTCGTATATGTATTCATGTATGCCGTGTATGGATTCATGTATGTCGTATATGGATTCATGTATGGATTCATGTATGGATTCGTGTATGAATTCATGTATAAAAGGGCAAAATTGGAAGAGTGGACATTATTTATCTTTTAAAGATTAATGGTTAGAATTTATCTTTGCTTTTTCAAATTGGTTACTTTTGAATATTGTTTCTAACTAAAATACGTGTAAGTTATACACTTCATGCTTCGAAATATATACTTTTTTTTTAAAGGAAAATTCATTAATCAAGAGCAATCAAACAAAACAATCTCATCCAAATATTTTTTTAAACCATCATATTTTGATAGATTTTTTTTTGAAAGGTTTAACATTGAAAAATACTGCTTGTTTTCTTTATTCGAATGTCCTAAATATATAGGCATGTTTCCATAAAAAAATAATATTTTTTAACTCATTTATTAATATATCCCTATTTAACCCTTTAATTGTCTCATGGAACAATGCATAGTAAAAAAAACAAAAAAATTTGCATATTAGGAAGTTTACACTTTTCCAGTAATTTTCTTAGTCTTTGTGAAAATTCCAATCAACCTACATAAATGGGACGGAGGGAATATATAAATAATGAGTACAAGGGGTACTCAACCCTTACACTATATTTACTCCTTCAGTCACAAAAAATAGTCTTCCTTCCATTAATTTCACACAAATTAAGAAAGTGCATTTAATATTCTTTGAAACACATGATTTATATGCAATTGTTTTATTTTAACCCGATTTATTATTTCACACATCAATTTTCTCATTTTCCACAAATATTGAATAAGGTTATATTAGTAAAATAATGTTACAATTTTATATAAAAAAAAAAGTAGACTGTATTTTTGAAACATTCAAAAAATGAATAAGGGACTATTTTCGTGAGACTGAGGAAGTATAATTTTTTCTTTAATTTCTTGAAATACTTATGCAAAAGAATAAAGTGTGAAATTAAGGGATAATAACATCTAATAATATGACTTTTACCCGTTTTCAGGTTTAAAACATGACTACTTTCAAAAAAAAAAGTTTATAACATGACTATCAACTATCAAGTCTTTGCACCAAATATACAATCTTTGTGATTTTTGCAATTACAACGCTATTTCGAACGGAGCTAAATTAAAATTGAGGTGATTGTCAAAAGAATACATGTAGAGTCGTAGACTGATTGTCGCCGCCTTGAACTTTCACATCTGCCGGCCATATTCCAAATCTGCCGCCGCATCAGATTCTTCCAGATCTCGCTGCCTTATTTCATAGCTTTCTCTCCGAAATCTATGGCGTCACATTCCAAATCTAATGTCGCTTCGCTGCAGCAATTTCTCAATCCAAAACGTTGTCCTGCCGCGATCTTTCAGTTCTGCCATTTCGAGATCTAATTCGTTCCATTCGTGCCATGACTGTGATTGCATATTGGAGGAAGTGCTCGAGGCTCGTTGCGCTGGAAAGATCGGTCTGAAGGTGGCCAGTGAGATTGTTGAAGGATAAATCAAGAAGCTGGAGCTGTTTCAAAGCTTGAAGCCTGCACTTTTTTAAGTTGACTAGATGGATGGTACGTGCATCGCAAGTAGAAGTTATGAATTTAAATAATATATATGTATATGATAAGGATCAAATAAAAGGAAAATTTAAAGTAAGAAATATGAATAAATGTGGGTCGTTGATCTTTGTATAACCTATATATAGTATATCATATTATATAGTAAATATATCTTATAAATTAGGGTAATGCTATTTGGACATACTGTGGCCAGCCACACAAGCTAAAAAAGGTAATATAGGTTTTGAAAAAGAAAATCTACCATAATTGGGGAGTCATAAAGCCTAAGAAAAATGTGATTATTTCCATTTTTACAGTTAACTTTCCTTTTATTACGCGTGTGACCGACCACAATATGGCTGAATAGCTTTTATAAAAGCAGACCAGTTCAATTAATAATCGGTTTACTATAAAGACGTAAAATTATTGTGACTATAGTACCCCAATATTATTTTGGCTCTAAAATTTAGTGAGATTATGTTGTAAAATTTCTTCCTCATTTTCCTTACTCTTCTAATAGTTTATTTATGTAAATTTCAAGACCTAGATCAAAAAATATCATAGTCATTAAACAAAAAAAAAATCAGTAAAATAATTATTCCATCTTAGCCTCTAAATCATTCAAAACCAAGCTAATATTTTTGTTTTGATAAATATCTTACAATTAATATTTTATTCAATGTTGTTCGTCTTAAGAAGAGATAATTATATTCCTATAAAACATAGATATCTTATATTCATCATCGAATGCATTATAATCATATAAATGATTTTTTTTAAAGAAGAACTTTCATTCTATTATAACTTTGCAGCTTTGATGATCAATTAATGTTTGTTTGTAAATGAAATAATAAACAATTTTTTATTATTTGAGGATTTGTGTATTATTTAAATAATTTGATATTCACTTTATTGGAAAACAAATCTGAAATTATTGTGGAGAGGGAATATTTACAAATTCAAATTTGAAAGTAATAAAGTATATTTTCTTTAGAAAAAATGGGAATGGGTAATTATGTGAAAATAATTCATAATTAATTTAGAACTATTAATTAATTATATTTTTATTATTCGTAATTACGAGAATGCTACTGTGTGGCTGGCCACAGTGTAGCCGAATGAATAGTTTTATTGTTATATGTAATACATATTTAATGTCAAATTCTATATTTTTCTTAATTTTAGATATTACACATAATGCTTAATTATTGTTTGATATTTAGATACCAGTGTGGACAAAAATTTTAGTAGATTGACATTATGATTGGTTAATTTTTTGTTTTCTTGATCTTGATGGATGAAGATTAGTTTTGTAATTTTGTAGTATCATATAATATTTTTTTAATTATATTATTATTATTATTCACAATTATCAGTAAGAATATGAATATAAATTATCAAAATAGAAGGTAGATCGTGATTGTTAAATTGCTAAGCGGCATAATATTTCTCATTTTTTTCTTGTAAAACTTTAATTGTAGAGTTTTTTTTAGAATTGTACTAAAGTTTTGTTTTATCTAACTTATTTTTGCCTATTCTAAGACACTCTAGACAAATTACACATAAATAACTATGACTGTTAATAAGTGAATTTTATTTTGTGTATTTTATATTTCATTTCATTCTTACTATAGTATCCTTTTTATTATCAACACACTTTGAATTAATTAGAGGATAGCTTTCTCAAAAATATTAAAATTTATTATTAATTACGTATAAAATCAAAATTAAATAAATATTTTATTGTAAATAATACTCTCTATGGATATTTTAATTTTTCTTAATGTATTAACTATTATTTTTATTTTATTACAATTTTTGTAATAAATATAATCATTAAAGAAATGTTCATTTAGTTTAGCTCAAACTTTAATTTGATACTCCATTTGTCCCTGAAAATTGTAATCTTTTTATTCTTATTTATCCGCCCCTCAAAATTATGATCTTTTCTTTTTAGTACATGACCTCACTCACTTCCTTATATTTTAAACCTCACAACAAATCAAAAGTGGTGGGTCCTTTTTCTCCATTCAACAAATATCGATCAAACATTTCTTAAAACTCGTGCCACACAAATAACGTCACAATTTTTACGGATGGATGAAGTACTATTTAACTTATTATTTCGTTAATGGCCTCTCGAGTGACTTGAAATACGTAAAAGTAATTCTTTCTAAATTATAATTTATATACTTTAAATAATTAAAGATATATTAATTATCTACTTAACCTTATTTGTTGTGAGATTTTAGGATATATTTATTTCCTCTGTCTACGAAATAATTGCCGCAATTTCCTTTTCGGTCCATTCATAGAAGAATTACCACGTCCATTTATAATAATAGACCACACACAATTCACTTACTTATTAACCTCTCATACCTCATTATTTACAAAAATTATCATTGTGGGACCCACCATATTAATTTAAAATCATTAAAACTGGATCCTTATTCCACTAACAACACATTTACTCAATCTAATGCATTAAAAGTGGGACTCCTATTCTACTCACAATACATTCAACTCAAACTTATTAAAATCCGTACCTAATACGGCCAATCAAAGTGAGTCTTGCTCAGAGCGTCGTTCCGCTTCCGGAATGGTATTATGGAGAAAAATCGGAGTTCTGAAGCAAATTCTACGAGAGTGAAATTCTGCCGTCGACGAGGAATTAAAGCAGAATAGGGACTGAATTCTCGATAACAAGGGCTGGAGGATGTTCAGTTATGAAAGGAAATAGGTAGGGAAAAAGGCAAAACCAAAATCCAAAACCGAAACCAAATCAAGCAAGGAAACAGTTTTTGAGTTCGACTAGGAAAAAGACTACCAAAACCAAATCGGACTAGGACTATCACAAACCAATGCTAATAACCCCAATTAAACACAATAACCGAAAGTAATGACTCCAAGAACGAGAAAAACAAGCTGCAATTCGACGTCCCCAATCGTTAATCGACGAAGAACGACCAATGCGACACACACACGGGAAGCAAACGACGACACTAGTCTACCCAACACAATTACTCACACAATTTTTGATCAAGAACCAATCAAAATAAATCAACAAGAACAAACCACGAAAATTCAAGATTACTTTCAAAACAATCGGTGATCCAAAACTAGGGATCGATCTCTTTTTTTTCTCTTTTTTTTTTATATAATCTGATCGATCATTTTTGCCCCTAGAATGTCACACCACAATTTGGATTGAACCACGACCAGCAAGCTGACGTGGCTCTGATACCAAATTTATGATACGGCCAATCAACGGGACGACGAAACGTATCAAAATGCGGAAGCTTCAAGATTCGAACAACGTCAGCAACTAAGGTTACAATCCAAATTTAATGACCAACAACGACGAACAATACAGCAATGACTCAAGAAACGAAATAAAAACTCAATTAAACCTAAATCGACGCCTAGAAACTCCGACGAAGACTCGACTGGAATCTATAGCAATTCAACTCCGATTGAGCTGAAATTTTAACACAAATTATAAATTGAAAACAGAAACAACATATCCAAAAATTCAGCAAAAAAGCACGAGTAGAACTCAAAAACGCTCGGTGCTCAATTTCAGTCAGATTTAGGGTTTTAGTAATGTGATGGGTTTGAAATAGATGGAATCTGGACTTGGGCGAAGGAAGGGATGATTATGGTCGAAGTATGATTGTGATATGAAGGCGTGGATGATGGTCGAAGAATACGAGATCAAAGAAACGAAAACAGATTGGAGATTTACCTCAATACGGACCCCGAATCGACGAACGATTGAAACACGTATCACGGAAGCAATTCTCCGACGGCGTAGTTAACCCAAGACCCACACGAGATCACGAACGAACTAGAGATTTCAGATTCAAAGTGCCAATATCGAATCCTACCAAGAACTAGGGTTTGTGAACTTTGTAGAACACGTGAGACAAAGTCGAAAAATAACTTTTTAATTCAAAATTCGTTTGTGAACAGTAACAACTGAAATAATATAAATACTAGACTAATTCCTAAGCTAGGTTCGAAAATTACAAGGCCTTGGGCTTGGTAATTTCGAATTCCTTAATTAAATGCAACTGGTCCAATTAATCACCTAAACATGGTGTGATAATTGGGCTACTAATTAACAATGTAATAAAATAAAACATAGTCCAAAAACGAATTGGGCTTCCATTCTTATTAGACCCTTTATGCTTCTCCATCATCAATCTTCAATGCTTGTAAAATTCACCAACTTGAATCGATTAAATCCAACTCCATCGTCTTCCAGCTTCTTTTGAATGCAGCACTGGAAATAACCTTGCAGCTTCTTGGTTCTTAATCTCGTCACTGGACCTCTAAGCTGCAATTCCAGATTTAAGTCTTCAGTGCTAGGCCCGGTCTCATCAGTACCGGTCAAAACGTAGCAAATATTTGGTGGACGAAGGAAAGTAGTATATATTTAGAAAAATATATATTTTTAAAAAAAATGAATATTTAAATTGAAATATATATTTAGAAACCTCGTTTATGCGGGTTAAACTTGAATAGGATTGCTTAAGTTAGAAGTTGATGGTACTCGTCTTAATTCGATTTGATTAAAAAAAGAAATTATACTAATCAGTATAATAGTAATATACTCCCGTAAAATAAATTAATTCATTAAAAGATTTTTAAGTTAAGATTTTTTAAGATAGTTGAAAATATTATTAATGAATAAAAATTTAAAAGTATAAAAAATTACATAGATAAATTACATGGTGATAATAGATTAGCGACAAAAACAAATTATTATGTTGAATGATTTTCTATTTTCAATTACAAAGAGTAAAGAAAAAAAAATCAATGCGATCAGTACAATTAAAGTTTAAACAACAAATTATAAGTGTTCCTTTATAAAAATAAAAAAAAAAATTCTTTGTAAACAACAAATTAATGAAACACATAATGTCTATATATATTGATATTGATTAATATTTACCATATATAAAATCTATATATAACGTAATTTTAATTACTAATGAATTATTATATTTTTTATAATATAATATATTATGTTACACTATTACCCTTAAATTAAATTATATAGTAAGGATATAATAGACCAAATTTTGTAGAACAAGGATATTTTTATATAAGTATAGATTAGCTTGATTTGTATTTGTGGGACGAATGGAACGAGTAGATTTATTTCGTCCCTTTCGTACCATCACTGTAATCTATTATATCATTATATTTGATGATTTTTTAAAGATATTTGGTGATTTTTGGGTTGATTGATGATTATATTTGGTTAAAATTGTGATTTAAATTGAATGGAAATCTGGAATGAAATTGGATGATTGATGAAGTCGCACTGTGCCATGGTACAACTGGTACGAAATGGCAATATTCATCCCAATCGTGCCAATTGGTGGTGCGTTGCGCCGTGGTACACTTGAAACGAATACGATCCATTCATACCAGTCGTACCAAGTTATTCCGATGCGACGTGGTACACTTGGAACGAATGCGGTCCATTCGTACCAGTCGTACCAAGTTATTGCGATGCGCCGTGGTACACTTGGAACGGATGAGATTCGTTCGTACCACACTCGTTGTAACAAACCCAGATTTTATGAATTTTGTAAAGTTTTACAAGAAAACAGATCTACACGACTACATATGTCAACCATAGAAGATGGACATATGATTTTATGAACCTTGCCCACGGCGGGATGCAATTGACCGAAGACGAACACCATCCACGGCAGAGACGACAACAACTCACTATTGAGATGAAAGCTACGCCGGAAAAAATGACCGGAAAAAGACGATAAGAGAAATAATAAACTGTTTGAAAAGGTGTATAAATAAATCAAATCGAAAAGACGACCGAAGAAGAAGACGCGGCGGCGGTGGCGGAAGGGAGGGGGTGGCTGTGGCGGAATAGAGTACGGGGAGAGAAAGAACATGAGAGGAGAGAGAAAGTGAGAGTGGAAGTGGGTGAAAGAGAGAGTACGGGGTGAGAGAGAACATGAGAGGAGAGAGAAAGTGAAAGTGAGAGTGAAAGTGAGTGGATGGTAGCTATAAAATGATACGGAGGGCATTTAAGTCTCTTCATCTCAAAGTTTGCCACAATTTATTAAAATTTGAAATTGGACGAAATCAAAGACAATTCCATTTTGTGCAGCTCAAATTTTCTTTTTATAAGGCACCTAACTCAAAGACTACTCTAAACAACAACATTTTTTTTGTAAGACATTACGACATCGTTTTATTTTGGCAGATATTGATAAAATATTTAGAATATTGTAATCGCAAATAATTTGAAAATGGTATCATAATTCCAATGTTTTAGAAGTCATATTGTAATTAAGGTATATATAGTGATTTTTTAATACAATTAATTAGCTCTACTTCAATTATAATGATCCTTCAATAGAATTCTTATAATTAATAAAAGGTGCAATTTATTTTGAAAGGTTAAGGGGACTAATGTATTATTAAAATAAATCCAATTAGAATTTATTATTTCTCAATTAGAACTAACTTATTAATCTTGATGAAAATTTAAACTCTCAATTACGGTTTAATAATACCCAATTAGAGTTTATTTTTACCAACTAAATACATAATTTAACATTAATCAAATTAATAAATACTAAAACAATATTGAAAAACACTATTAGGGTGCACACACATTAGGGGGCATGTATCCAATTATTAGCTCCACATCCAATGACATATTTGTAAGTATGAAAACCAAATATGTTACTGAATATAGGTTTGAATTTAGATTTTTGACTCGTCTTACCGTTAGATCATCTCACATAATATTCTCCTACTCTTTATTTAGTACTATTACTCAACCTAAGGAACTTCCATAATCTTTGAGGAGAGATGGAAAATGATTCAAGTGCTATTAATATTTGTATTATTACACATCCAGTAAAAAATACAGCACAAAAGGATGTCAAACCTACAAAACCTTGTCCAAACCAAGGCCACATATATTCTTACAAGGTGATGGGATTGGGGAATAACATGGCATTCCTCCTTAATATAGGACTAATGTCAAAACTTATACCAAGGGCAAGACTACAAGTCTCTCCTCCCTTTCACTACTTATCTTTACATCATCATATCTATATATTTCGGAGACGAAAAACATCCAACATCATGCATATTATTGCACGTTGTGCCAATGAATATCATCAAATTTAGCATACAGACCAACAACCTATCGATCATAACCCATGGCCACGACGGGGATCCTCACCTTATGCCCACGGCTCCCTTTGAGTATAACCTCACCGAAGCTGTAGGTTCCGGTTACTGAACGAACTGAGAGTGTGATAGATATTGTCCTTGATGCACCGGATCTTAGAGTCATTGCTGGAGGGCTGGTCTCGATAACTACTGCTGGCGCCATTCTTGCTTGTATAACATACGTCTCCTCCTCTGCAACGTTTGTCACAGTTCTTGTGACTGTTCGAGTTCCCACAAGGTGTGAGATTGCGATTGAGGGTGTGTTGAGATTTGATGGATGACCAAGAGTGTAATTGCATGGGGTATGTGTGTAGTTGCTGATTTCATGAGCATCGATTCCTGGGGTCGTGCACATGAATCCCAAGTAGTCTTCATATCCTAGAACCAGATCAAGCAGAAACGAGGCGTTAACACCATCGTGTAAGTTGGCCATCAAAGAATGAAGTATGTGGATTTGAGTAATATAGGCTAATCCACCACATATATACTTTAATGGACGGAACAATTTTGAGCTCGTTTGATCATGTAATCATTCAAATACCCAATCCTATGCATTGTCAATCTAATCTATCATATAAAGTAAGCGCCAAAACAAAATGGGAGATGAAGCATTTAATCAAAGCCAAAAAAACAGCCCAGCAACCTGATGATTGGATCTTAGTACAGTGTAAGTGTGCTATCGAAGAAGAGGAAAGTTAGGTTGGTACCTGCATTCAAAATGAGTCCAGGATCTAGAGCTGCTCTGGGATTGACATGCCCACTACCATAATCAAAAGGTGTTGCAGGGACGAGAGACAGTGTCTCCGATCCCGAGTATTGTTGGGCTTGAAGAGGTCTATCTGCCCGGTCAAGGGTTGTCGATGTGGTCATCAAGGCCGATTTGATAGCAGCAGGACTCCAGTGAGGGTACTTCTGCTTCAAAAGAGCAGCTATTCCTGCTATATGAGGAGCAGCCATGCTAGTTCCAGATATCATTGCAAAGCCTTCACCTGCTTCAACCAATAACTTACTTTTACGATTCATTACTTTATTAAGAAACAGGTATAAAGGGTATTATGATGACAACTTTACCTAGGTAATTTGCCTCGTCTGTTCCGTTTTGAGCCCAAGCAGCCCAGATAAGAGAACCAGGAGCTAGAATATCTGGTTTTAGGAGATCTGCATCTTGAAAACTGTAATCTTTTATATTAGGTCCTCGGGCGGAGAATAAAGCTACTTGGGGAGCAGATTTATGTAGTATGGGCCTCAGACCATCCCCGATGCTTCCTACTGCCTTAAAGCTCTTTACACGTCCCGTCCAATCTCTAGGTGTAGAGATATTATAGTAGTCTATAAGAGCCTGCAAGATGAAACCAGCCACGGATGACGCTAATACATGATTTCTCACAGTTATTTTAGGATTTCTCAACAATTAAAAAAAAAACATTCATCTAACTGTAACCAATCTTTGGTATAAAAAAAAATGGGGTGCTACTTTTTGACATCAAAATTAGTTCACTTTCATGAAGGTGCAAAAGAATCAGCTACCAACATGTAATGTCCTGACAGCATATCACCTATAAGATTAAGAATCAAGAAGAAAGGGAAGCATTAGTTACCGCTGAATTGGTAACATCTGTAATGAGGATCCCGGGAATGGGAACAGGAACGGGATCAAATTTTGTTCCTGGAGAAGCATTTTCAACTGCTAGGACAAAGCCGACTGCACCAAGGCTCTTAGCAGTCTCTGAAACTTTCTTTATCGAAGCAGTGCCAACAACAAAATTAAAAGAATAACCACAAAGAAGAATGTTCCCCTGCACCAAGTTTTTATTAAGGACTTCGGGGCGCTGGCAGTCAGCAGGACTATATTTGGCTACAGAGGAATCCAGCAGCACGTCATTAGCTGCAACCAAGGTGAATGTTCTATTTGCAAATGTAGCAGCTGCAGGAAGAGTTGACACAATAAAATCCACATCAATTGGAAAAATAAAAAGTAAAAATAAAGAAAGAAAAAGAATATATGCATTAACAGAAACTCAACAGAAGAAAAAAAGAATAGTAAAGCAAAATGTTTAACCATAATGCATTATTGAACTCCTACAGTATATTTGACGAAAATACAGAAGAATGATATGTTGGAATTGAGTTTATGTAACTTACGAGACAAACCAAGTCCAGCCAAAATTTTCCCATTTCCCAAGGTGAGATGATTCTTGTATCTTCGGTCATCAACTGCAGCAGCTACAGTTGCTATCCAGGGGCTGTAGGATAGCAAGGTTTTGGGGAAAGGACCACCATTCCCGGCTGCTTGTACAACAAAAACTCCGGCTTTCACAGCTTGAAGAAGGGTAGCGTCAAAAGGGTTTAAGTATGTGGTTTTAGTAGCAGCTGGAGGACTGTTGGGGCCGACCGAGAGGTTCAAAATATCCACACCATCATGTACAGCCTGTTAAAACGTAAAGAGACTAGTCAATGGCTTACTCAGACTCGGTTTCAGAGGAAATAATGATGAATAGAAGCTCCATCATCTTCTTGATAGTTGACATACAGACAGAATTAACAGAAATTTAAGTGTACCTGGTCAATGGCAGCAACTACGTCGGCAACAAATCCACCGAATATTCTGTATAGTGCTTTATAAACAGCAATCCTACACAAAACATATATACCATTGAATAAAGGAATTGTTAACAGAGAACAGTCTGTGGAAGGTTTGTGTCACAGCAACTCAGTAGTAAAGAAATTTACCTAGCGCGGGGTGCCATCCCACTTGCTCTTCCAAATTCAAATCCATGCAATCGAACTGGAATCCCATTATTACCAGCAGCAATAGCTGCTGTATGACTGATAAAAGATATTGTTAAATCAAGTTTGAAAATTGCAACAAATACACTGACAAAATACTGAATTAAAAAATCTCAATACAGATTCAATTCAAAGTTTTGGTGATGAAACAAAGCTTTTAGTAAAGCTCAATTTATTTGTTAGAACTGAAACATCTATGCATCCATAAGTCTAGTGAACGTCGCTAACGAGAAAGGTATTCCAAAAGCATTCCCCAACTCTTTCGCAACAGGTTAGAGCAGGGAAGCAAAATAAGGAGAGAAACATATCTATACCTATTATAAAAGAGCATTGTTTACAAAATTTGATTTGCTTATTATACCCTTATTTTAGTATTTTATTATTAGTATCTATTATCAAATGATTATTTTATGTTTGACATATATATTATTAATATTATGTGCATCGCACGTACCACTCTACTAGTTTTTGTAAAAATGCCAGAAAATAATGGAAATGATATTCTTAATTATTAAACAATATCAAAGTATATTAAAACAAACCTTCCATGTCCATCTCCATCAAGGGGTGAATCAAAATCAATATCTGCATTAAATGCACCAGCAGCTTTAGCTGCTGCTGCAAAATGCTGAGCTCCAATAATCTTCCCATTACAGAAGTTTCTCTTTGTGTCTGAGTCCACCTCGCATTTCCCTCTATACTTCGGAATTGGTCCATAAGGATCAGTCTTATGTGATGCGAAGCTCGGATGATGAGGAGTTATTCCTGAATCAACAAAGCCAATTACAATATCCTCTCCAGCTCGGTCAAATCCACCTCCAGTTGGCCACACTCCAGTTGGAAGTCCCAGAAACTGCGGAGTGTGGGTCGTGAGTTTCCTCACCTTCCAATCTCTCACTACAGACTTTACTCCAGGCGCTCGTCCAAGTATTTCTGCCTACTAATATGCTCGAGTGTAAGAAATACATATAAAGGAGTTCTGCTGCTGATAGGCTTGATGAAAAGAAAAGGCAAGGTAAAAAGTATAAGAGCAGGATGTCACCTGCTCAGGTGAAATATGAACTGCAAATCCATTTAGAAGATGACGATAGCTATAGAGTTTCTTATAGGTTCCTTGATCAAACAGCATGTCGAGAAGCATATCATGCCTCTTTTCTAGATGGCTGGCATAGGATACAACCAATTCACTGAAAAACAAAAGAGAACAAGAAAGAACACAAAATTTTAGTTTTCAGGTTCATAAACTTTTTTCACAAAAAGAGGATGAGTACTGTCACATATCCACAGTTAACAGCTTGAAGATGATTATTTGTGCTCGTTGGCGTAACCAGTCAGAATTAAGCAGGGAAGCCTCAGAGGAAGTTAACACACAATTTGTCAAACCAACTGCGCCATAGGGAACCTATATACAACCCAGAAATCCTCATTGGAGTCTAGATGAATTAGAATCGGTAAAACTAGGAATCATCATTGCGACATCGTGTAATTAAGAGAAAACACCCCAATATTTTGAACTTTTTTCTCCAGGCCAAATGTCAATGGCCACATTTAAATGGACAGATGCATCTCCTAAATTTTATAAATGCGAACTCATGAAGGAAATCCCAATTACTAGAGCACATAATGTTATCCAAATCTTGACCAGCTTGACACTGATTTTTTTGTTTTTTATTTCTTATAGGAAACAAGTAGATATCAATTAGAAAAAAGAAGTTGAAATCGCACTATATGGAGGTTCACAGCACCCATATCTTCATTGCAAGGAAAAAGAGTTCGGGAACAGTGTGATCAAATCTTCCTAGAGTTCTTCTGAAGTACAATATAAAATGCAAGAAGACAACAAACTAATTTAGTCCCCCAAACGTATAAAGTTTTATTTGGGGTGTAAAGATTCATGATGTGCTAAGTACTCCAGGAAAAACAAATCACCTTGCATCTACATTTCACATATCATTGAGGAACCAACGGATAGTGAATGTAGTATAGGTTTTCAAAACCTAAATTTGCATCATAGTATTAAACACAAGAGCATCGCATATAGGAATAGCAGAATCACTCGTATATCTGCTCCTTGTTTTTTTTCCCAAAAGAAGAAACCGGTATAGCTTAACATCATAAAAAGTATGATTAAACGACTTCAACAATATAACAGCCCAAAAATTAGTTGTTTATGAATTATTTATTATTTCTACAAGTAAACCACACAAATATTAGTCCCAAAACTCTAGCTAAAAAAACAAAAAAAGAGAACCATATCCACAGATAGATAAGTGTCAAGCTAAGCGAAACGCCAACTAATATAGCCCCACATGATTAAGCTAAGTAAAGAGCAATCACTATTCACGACACGTTAGCAGATGAGCAAAGATCTCAATGAGCAACTCAATTACAGATATTCGAGCTAAAAGATGCATTAGAAGCACCTTGTGACATCAATCTTCTCATCAGAATCAGAATCGACTGCAGTGGCTTCAAACCCATTAACGCCACCTCTATAGCTTATCACAGGTTCTCCTTCAAGTGTAACGATATATATTTCTGCTTTCCCCAAAATCACAACTCCTAATAAAATTAGGAATAGAACACAACCATTCGGGTCCACCTTCCTCATTTTGGCCAGATTTCTTCCAGCTCCACAAATCCTTGCAAATCGAATCTGTACACAGATACACAAAATCGATAAACACAGAGAATGATATAATGTTAAACCATTGCTAAAATAAAAGAAGCAAGAAATAAGCTGCACATTTACATAGATATAATATCTATGAACTAAAGCATTCTCCAAATAAAAGCTTATCCACATCCCAGAAAACCTTACATTGCATCATCGTTCAAGAGTGCACACACACACATACACACACACACACACATATATACACACATAAATCATTTAGTATTAAGAATAGACAAAAAGTTACCAGTCAGATGAGTAAATATATAAGCAATGAATGATCCGAAATGCAAGTTGAAGTTGAGCTATAATTTTCTTGCAGCTTTACTCTCTGTTATCTTACTCACATTTTCTCCATGTGAATAATTTACCTGCAGGCAGCATGGGCTGATTTTATTAATATTAATACATACATGTAAAAAGGAAGCGGTAACATCAAGCAAAGAATCAGCACAAAACACACAAGTAACCAAATAAAATCCCCTCAAAACAGAAGAAAGAATGAAAAGCTAAGATCTTTACTCACATTGATCCAAGAAAAGAATAAAATCCAATAAAATGCTGCACAAATATAGTAGTGGTTATTCCACTTTTTCACCAAGCACACAAGAAGGGAACATCAAGAAAATGCAGCCCATCAACCATCAAAATCTATTTTTAAGTGTAACACGAGCAGAAGCAAGCTAATCAAACTGGGACTGTAGTCTCTTTTTCCTATTTTGATCTTTCCTCAATTAAATTTTTTATGGTGGGTTGGTGCGTAACTGTGAAATGTGAAAAAAGTTTTGAGAGTGAGTGAAGTGGAGGTAGTTAGGGTTCTTCTGATTGAGTGAAATATATTTAATGGGGAAATGGCGAACAAAGGACGAGTCTTGATGATTCCATTAAACAATTGCTACCAGCTCACTCTGCTGCTGGATTTTGCACCACCCTTTCTTTCTCTCTCTTCTCTCTCTCTCCTCTTTTCTTACTTTGATAGGTGTCACAGGAATTACATTTTCCGTTGATCTTGTGACCGACCTCAAAAATAAAGGCCTTAATTCAATTTCCAAATTGGTGCATTTTTTAATTTTAATTAATTTTCAAGCTTTATCAAATATTTTTTTTTTTCAATATTTGTATTAGAGTCTTATTACCAAATTTTATATCCTTGCCTTCAGAAAGGAAAAGTTATCATTTGCTTTAAACTGTTCATATATAGAGATAGTATTTAACTGTAGTATAAATAAGTGAATGCATGTATAATCAATTTATATTGTTAAAGTTATTACATATACGAATCACTAAGTGTCATAAATAAAATGAATAAAATTTTGGGAGAAATATTTAATTAAATTATTTTTAATTATTTCAATATATAACTTAATTGGTAACAATATTTTTTGTTGCAACCATTTCTTTAACTTGCTTACTTGTTATATCTATATATTTCTCCCAATATTTTATTCATTTTATTTTATTCTTCCATATAAATAATTTCGGGTTTTTTATATTGAAATGAAATATGAAACATTGTTTGTAAATCACATAACCCTCATGCCTTTTTTTTTTTTTTTGCTTTCATAATAAATAAAGTATATGCTTTGATTCCTACTCAACTTTGTATATTCGAAACCAGCGCTAAATAATTTAAATTATAGCTAATCATATATTACATGCGACATACAGAAAATTTAAAAATTTAATGTCTATATATAAAATAAAGATTTTATCAAATTTTTAAAATTTAATGTGTGTGTGTATATAATGTGTTCATAAGTTCTGTTTTAAGCTAGCATGGTTCCTACAAGATTCTCAAAAAACAAGCATGGCTCCTACAAGATATCAAGAACTCATTTCTAAAATAGATATGTACACCAAGCATTGAAAATATTTTTGAATAAAATATGATATATCTCGAAAACATTTTTTTTTTAAAGGAAATTGCATTAAAATTACGAAATATCCGAAGATACAAGCTCTTTCAGCCAAGCTGGGAAATCAGAAGTATGATATATCTCGAAAACAATGTTGATTACATATTATTATTTTTATTATCAATTACTAGAAAGTACTCCCTATGTCCCAATAGCAAGGTCCCTCTTTCCTTTTTTGTCTGTCCCAATAGCAAGGTCTCATTCCAAAAATAGAAATAATTAACCCTTCAAAAAGTTTAGGACCTACCACCTTTTATCTTTTTACTCTTGAATCTTAATAATAGTGCCCAAAAGAAATGAGACGTTACTATTGGGACGGATGAAGTATCTTTTATAATTATGATGGACCAAACTAAAAGGTACAGGTAAATAAAATTCACAGAGTTAATTACATCGATTTCTCTCTCTTAAGTATCGAAACATTTATTTTTCTCTCAACACTGCACGCTCCCTCATCACGTCACCTCAAAACGCATATTAAAACAATCCCTAAAATTATTGGCAACATAATCAAACACAGTGTTTTTGTTAATGCTGTCAATCACAATCCCCCGTTTTTGATTAATATATATTTTTTTTAAATAATGTTTTACTTTTTTTATTGACGATGATAATTTCGTAGGTATTGACCAGATAAACTTTGATCATGTATAATAACCTACAAACCACACAGAAAACATAAGCCGTACTAGAAAAATCTGGTGTATGTGCGATACACGCAAACTATAAAGTGTTTGTGCGATAGTTCGAATTTGAGACATTTGATGTTGTACTTTTCCTATGACCATATGTTGTGTATGATTATGACGACATAATCGCTCTACTTTATAGATAATATGCACTATAACTTTGTTTCTACTCATTCTAAAAAAAAACTTTGTTTCTACTCGAAGCTACTATCTTATGAGTGTTTGCATAATATCTCGATCGACTTAATTAGAGTGTATTAATGGAATTTGAACTCATGATATCTCAACATGCACTATAAATGCTTGACAAACTATTACTATATCTAATCAATTATTTCGAAAAATAGAACTATTTTCCAATAGAAATCTTTCACATTAGATTCATTAATATGTGTGTGTGTGTAAAACAATGATGCTGACCTAGTTAATAGTCATGGAACAATAAAGGCAACAAGCAACGCGTTTTGGTTAGTAATTTTTAGGTATAGAAAAGGATGAACAATCATTTTAATTGATAGCTTTAATTATGGTGGTCAAGTTTTTGGTTATCATAACATTATAGTCCTCGAGATTAGGTTCATAGTGGCATTACGTCCAGATAAATAATAAATTATTCTTAGATAAAAATAATATTTATGCAAAGCTATTCTAATACCCTTTATTATTAACTTTATATAGGCAATCATACAAGGTCAAACATATTTATTAGTAATTAATTATCAGATACAATTTTTTTTCCTAGTACATAATTAACATAGTAAATTTAATGTGTTCGTAGGAGACCTTTATTATTTCATCATCTTTAACAATCACATAGAATTGATCTAGAGTGTGAATAATTCTCAAAAAAAAAAAAGATATCCTCATCTGTAAAGTATTTCATTTTAGAAACAAATTATCCTTTTTAAATGAAAATAGTTTAATACCAAACATAAAAATCGCACATATATTCAATATAATAAGAGCTGTTTAATGTTTTCAATATTTTATTGGATACGATTAATTGCAACGTTGGAGTATTTATATATGTCGAAGTTTACCAAAGTATGAAATATTAATATGAGTCAGGTACGTTGAGACAGACCTGCAAAAAAGATTAAAATATTAAATATTTTTTTTTTGAAGAAAATATTAAATATTAATTATATTTGAACAACATCAGAAATTCAGAACCTGCAAAACAAATGGCAACATAGCCATGACCGTTGCTTTCATTTATTTTCTCCATCAGATCACGCCACAAATTTTAAACCAAAAATAAATTAAATTAAAAAAATAAAATAAAAACCGTACGGCCTTTGAATAATTGAGCCAACTTAATTTTGTGTTCGAATATATGAATACAATAACATCTTTAGCCGTTCTCCTCAAAAAAAAAAAAAAAAAACATCTTTAGCCGTTACTTATGCAACAAGCGTAATTGAAATTCGAATAGCTTTACGAAAACCTAAGAATTACATTATTATTAAGAGTAATGGCCTGTAAATTTTTCAACTTTCATCAATTTCTGGTTTTGTTTTCCACCTAAAGATTCTGCATGTAAATTTCTCAACTTTCAATTATTTCTGATTTTGCTTTCTGGATATCGGCATTTCTTAAAACTCGACCGAACCCAAAGTGTTACACTTATCGTGGACGGAGGGAGTATCATGTATAGGCAGGCAGCTCTAGGAATGGCAATGGGTCGGGTACCCACCCATTAAGCATATCTCAAACCCAAACCCATAAAAATTTCCTCAACCCATACCCGTCCCACACCCGATTAAAAAATCATTCAAAACCCGTACCCGACCCAAACCCGTTGGGTAATACCCACTAAAAACCCGCTAAAAACCCATATGTACTAGAACATAAACATCAATATTAAATTTAGTAAAAAAAAAATATAAACATAATTTTAACATAAGTATAAATAGAAAATTTCATTAAATTAAAATATATGTGGGTTAAAAGAATAATATAAAATCATAAAATTATTAATATATATACTAATATAAATTATATATAAAATAAAGGGTTAATTTGCCTAAAATACACCACCTTTTTCGAATTTTGATATTTAACATGACTTTTAAAAATTCTCTGTAAATACACCACCTTTACATCTATTTGAATTTTGATACGGCGAGAACCTCCGGCGACAAACGTGGCAATTTTTATTTGACGTGTTATTTTTTAATTGACGTGGCATTTCATGTTTGACGTGGCTATATGAATAGAATTGAACGATATCGTTTTAACAATTTGAACATGGGCTTTAAATTAGGGTTCATTTCGTTCACCATCGTATAATTTTCAGAATATTCGAGGTCATTTCATTCACCATCGTAACAATTTTAAAGACATCGTTTTTCTCATCAGAAAGAAATTCCACGTGTACAATTTCGGCAGCCACGTCAATTGCAAATTTGGGGATTTTGGAATTCATGTCAAATTCAAACGGATGTAAAGATGGTGTATTTACAGAGAATTTTTAAAAGTCATGTTAAATTTCAAAATCCGAAAATTGTGGTGTATTTTAGGCAAATTAACCCTAAAATAAATATTTAATTACTAAAATTATTAATTCTTTGTATGCAGTTTAAAAAGAATAATATAAAATCCTAAAATTAATAATATTTACACTAATATCTATGATTATATTATAAATTATATATATAATATTTTGTATATATATATATATGGGTTTGGGTAGCGGGTACCCGTAGGTAATTTCCCAAACCCGACCCAAACCCGTCACGGGTTTGAATGTTTCTACCCAAACCCGTCCCAAAACAATTTAATGATTCCCAAACTCGTCCCATTAGGATTTGGAGAGCCGGGTACCCGTAAAAACCCGACCCATTGCCATCCCTAGGCAGCTCCATATATGCGATACAAATTGAAAGAATGCATTAATTCGTGGACCCTACCCTTGGTGCTTCTGGCGTCATAACTTCTTTCATCGTGTATTTATTAATGGAAACTTTAGTCTGGAAAATTTGTTTAAACTTCATTTTCAAATATTTTTAAAGTATTAAATATATATATAACATGTTTATGGATTTAATTAAAAGAGAAAGGTAAATGAATTTTAATTCAATTAATTGTCGCAAACGGTCGCTTTTATGTACATGTGAGGGATGCTCCCACCAGAATTGTCGTATTCTTGTACATAACATGTGATTGTGAGACCAAACTTTGTGGCACATGCACATATATATCAAGATTCCAAACACAATGCTATCATACTAACATTTCATTTTTAATTTGTTACAACAACAATATTAAGGTTTTAATTTATTTAAAATTGAAATGTTTTTTTAAGGGGTAAAATTGATATGTTGAATGTATTACTTTGATATAATAGATAATTTAGACAACATATTATAAAAGATCAACGATCGAAATCTATTTTTATTTTTCACTCCTAAGATTTGGTTTCTTTTTGTTATCTCCTTTCCCTGTGGAATATATATATATATATATATATATATATATATATATATATATTAAGAGATAGAGTGTGGATTAAATAAGAATACTTTTTTAGGTGAGAAATAAAAACAAATCTGGACCCTTGATCTTTGTTAATCTAAGGTCCATATTTAACCGTGCATTTAGTTACTGTAATTTATGCATTTAAATGTTAATGCATTAAGTTATTGTAGTTTATGCATTAAAATATTTATGCATTTTTTTTAGAGAAAATATTTATGCATTTAGTTTATGTATTTTATGCATTTTCAATTTAATAAATATTCTCACGTTTTCATATAAAGATGTGTTCTCTCTAGATCCGCCCCCGAGATAGAGATATATACTATATATATAGAAAAACGAGTTGGTTAGTCGAGGCTCACACTTTGCCATATTTCTATAAATAAAGTATATTGATATATCTATTTATAGAGCTAAATAATTGCAGTACATATAGAAGTAGACAGAAATAAGTTGGATGCATAAGAATACAAGATGAGTAGAATGCGATGGATGATGCAATTGGTTCAGTATATTGGTCAATATGCATATATATCCAACAACATAGGATATAAAAAAAAAAAAGATTAGTAATCTATTAATCTTCTATGCGATTTGTGCATAATTTTACACAACAAATAGGATTTATCCAAAATGTACAATTTGATACTAATTTTGGAATTTAAACTGTAAGCACACAAACAAAATTGTGTGGTTTTTTAGTGTGAAATAGAAAATTGTGTGGTTCTTATAAAACAACGAATTGCAAGAATAATAAAAACAAAGTATTTAGAGTCACACAAAAATTGGTAATTCAGTTTGTTTATAAAACACCTATGTTTGGAAATCCATGCCTAAACTCCCCAAACTAATTAACAATTTACTTACTACTCAGTGTAAAGTATACTAAAATGTGAATCATGTTAGAACCGGGTACACGTTTCGTGAACAATTATAAGGGAAATATGAACAAACAAAAACATAAATTTGGACTAGAGATTAAAGATAAGAATTACAAGAAATAGACGTATTGAAATACAGAAAATATAGATCAAACTCTTAAATAAGTCGAGTCGAAGGAATCCCTCTCCCCGCAAGACGAAAAAAGCCCTGGTAGTGCTCTCGGATTGGCGATTCGTTCCCAAAGGTGAAACGACTTCGTCTTGACGGATGTAGCACCACAATCCAGCGAGCTCATGTGAACTGAACAAAGACGAGAACTGAGCAATGACACAAAGAACTATGCTATCTCTTATGCAATGAAAGAATGATATCTAATGTACAATGCAAATGAGAAATGCATTTATTTATAGGCTCTTCACACATGTAGGGTGTAATGCTCAATTAAAACAATCAAATACACACTTGACCGTTACAGGAGCCATTACATGTAGTTGTTACAAGTTCAAAATGGGTGTTATGGGTGTAATTGCCTTGACCGAAAATTAATTCGGCACTTTCAAAATTTAATTATATTTTAAACGCACATCTGTTTGGCCAAACGGGCACCTCGGCAGTTTTAGAATTTAATTCTGCTTCAAACATCCATCTGTTTGGCTAAACGGATATCTTCATTCGAAACACACACCTACTGGACCAAACGAATTGGGCTCCAGCTTATTCTAACTTGGAAGTGTAATTTCCCTACACCAACACTCATCTATGACATACAATATCTCACTCACCGGAAAATCAGTTTTGAGACTTCAAGTATGCCACGTTCATCTGCTCGACACGTAAATTAACGTCCAATATTTATTTTCACAAAATAAATATTATCCAATAATTGATTATTTAAAAACAATTTTCCAACAAATCAGTCTCTACATGCCTTCTGCAAATATATGTTAGTAGGGGTGGGAAAATTTACCGAAACTGCCGTATACCGCACTTATCGTACTGAAAAAATATCGAAAATACCGAAAAAATCGGTATACCGAAATTTTCGGTACGGTATGATACCGTACCGATAATTTTCGATACGATAACAATATGAATTTTTTTATACCGACGGTATACCGTACCGTACCGAAAATTCGGTATATACCGTAAAGTCGGTATATACCGTAAATTCGGTTCATACCGATCTCGGTATGTACCGAATTTACGGTATATACCGAATTACCGTCAATATAATCTAATATGTTAAATTAAGTGAAAATGAAATTTTGGTTCGGCAGGATATATTATTCGGTATACCGTGAAAGTTCGGTATACCGAATAGCGGTAGGATATACCGAACAAACGGTACGGTAACGGTATAATGCGTGGTGGATACCGAATTTTCGGTATACCTAGTTTCGGTATACCGAACGGAACGGTATGGTTACGGTATAAAATTTTTCATACCGAAATTTTCGGTACGGTATACGGTATGGCGAAAAAATTTCGGTATACCGTACCGAACCACCCCTATATGTTAGAGTTGATTGGATTTGGATTTATTTGTAAGTAGATTTTGAGATGGGAATCTCTCAATTTTTTGTACTTTCATCAACTCTTATGGCTTTTGACTTTAGCATTCAAGTATTTACTACTACCAAATTAATTAAAGTTTTATCTCAATTTGTAAACCTATAAAGATAATTTTGGTTGTCTTTTGGTTGGTGTTTAGTAATAGAGAGAAGGGTAATTTTCACTTTAATAGCCAAGCTATTCAACTTTTCACAATTATATTCCAAACTATTAAAAATATCAATTAAATAGCCAAATTATTGAAATTTTCACAATTATATTCCAAACTATTAAAAATATCAATTAAATGGTCAAACTATTGAAGTTTTCAGTTTGACTATTTAATTGATATTTTTAATAGTTTAGAATATAATTGTGAAAAGTTGAATAGTTTGGCTATTAAAGTGAAAATTACCCTAGAAAGAATGAACTTGTTTTTTGTAATTGTTATGTTTCAATTGGAAGAAGTGTCTCTGCTCTGCCCATGGCGCCTCTCATAAGCCTGGTGTGAACACAAAATATTGTATTTAATTTAATAAACACAAAATTACATATAAATATAAGAATTTCGAATATATATGCAGGTTCAATCTCTATTTGATCCTCTGATTCTTCTCTCCGACGAAGAACACCTTGAATCTCGCCGGGACACCTTAAATATTGAGAGAGAAATCTGAGAGGATTTTTCTTCAATTATTGAGCTCTTGAAGATGATTTTTGGGTGTGATTTTGAAGTGCTTATGGGTTTTAAGGGTGAAGTGACACGATTTCATTGACTCTAAAAAATTGATATATATCCTTAACTTATTGCCAAATATATATATATATATATATATCATATGAATATATCTTTATTAATTAAATAACTTATTTAATATGGATTTCATAAGATTCCATAATCAAATAAATTGCATGTCAAAGATTTCAAATTGGTATTATAAATCTACTTACATGATGGCTTATGAGCACACAATCTCTCATATTTCTGGAATCAAGTTCTTTAAGGTAGATGCTCATGCACCAATTGAACCTCCACCAATTGAGAACATGTTTGACGGGCTAAGAAACAAGAGAGTTCAAGCTTCAAATGAACCAACATCTTTTGGGACCAAGCTCTCTAAGAAAATGCAACAACAAAAATACAGCCTTTGTATGACTATAGGTCACTGTTGGGAAAATTAAAAAAGGTTTTGAAGTGATACCATAACACAACTATCCCTACATGAGTTATAGATTAGTTAGTTTTATCTTTATACAACTTATTTGTACGGAGCTGTCTTTTGAAGTAACTGAAGGTTTAACTAAGTCTTTAACAAGCAGAAGAATCAACACAGCTAGAGCAATCACCTCTCCAAAAGACTCAACAAAGTTGATCAAGCTGAGAGGCCAACCAAGCCGAATGAACCTTGTCGATCCAGCTGAAGAACCCAACCAAGAAGACTCAACAAAGGAGGGAGGTGTTAAAGCCCCTCCAAATATTTTCTTTTTGTTTTTACCGTATAAAATTGTCAAATTATCAATATTTAGTGTGAATTGTTGTGAAAAAATTCCTACCATCAAATAAAATCACATGAAAAAAAATCAAAAAATATAAAATAATAAAAAAAAAAACTTGATTACTTCAGTTTGTATATATAATTAGTTGCTAAATTAACTCACAACCTTTCAGCATTGTTGGAAATTACATTAAAAAAATATAAGGTTATTTGCAAATTAAATCACAACGTTTGAGTATAGATGCAAATAATATCCAATGCATGCTAATCAATATTTCGACTTGTAGTAAATTCTCCCCCATAGTAGGTTTTTTTGGTCTAAATCCTATAAATTATTATCAATTTTCTGATTTTTCTCAATATAAATAAAAGTTTGGTGTAATCATTTTCAAAAATTTTCACAAATTAAAATTATCCTCAAATCGAAAATGACGCGACACCAAATTTTGACAATGTGGCGAGTTTTGATTTCGTCATGTCAGTTTCGATTCAGGGATAATTTTAATTTGTGACAAATTTATGAAAAGGGTAAAATTTATGTATTTATACCAAACTTTTTTATATTAGAAAAATCCAAAAATAAATATAATTTATGAATTTAGACCAAATTAATGTTTTAACACTGTAATACAAGTTGTGTAAATTTAATTCATATCCAATTGGATCCTAATTGATGGCTACCCTGTTGGAAAGTGAAATCCCATCAAATCATCACAAGCATAATTGGTGAAATACAAAAAATATTGTCCTTGTCCTTTCTCTTTCTGCTAAACCATATCCTCATCTAAATCTGCATTCCTATAATTTAGGCTTCACAATCACAAACTTACATTTCCCTTTATCAAATTTTACCCTAAAAAATTCCTCAAAAAAAATAAATAAAAAATTTTACCCTAAAAAACTTGTAGCACTATTTAGTTTCCACCTTAAAAGTAGTATTACTAGATCAATCTAAGATTTGTTAACCTTTTTGGTAAAAGTATGCATAACTGTGTTCTTGAAATTTTAATTTTGTTTTCATTGACTTTAGGATCCATTTATGAGGATACATAATTTTACTTTTATTATAATTAATATATTACATTTGATAAAATTGGCCCGAAGAGTAAGGGTACGATTGAAATATAATTAGAGTAGGAAATCTCAATTTTTACAAATACTAACCAAAAATATTAACTGATTGGATGTTTTAATACATTGAAAATATTGGAACTTTTTTTCCCTCTTAACTCATGTGAAAGAAAGGCTAGCACACTCATTTAGAAAAGAAAACTACGCGTAATGATATAATGTGGGAAAAATTATTTCATAAAGAAAAGAGAGAATAAAAAAGAAGGTACTCCCTCCGTCCCATTCATAAAGGCCCATTTCTTTTGGGCACGGTTATTAAGAAGAAGGGTAAAAAGATAGAAAAGTAGATAGTCTCACCACTTTTGAAGTGTTAATTATTTCCTTATTTGGAAATGGGACGTTATGAATTGGACAAACGAAAAAGAAAAATGGAACGTTATGAATGAGACGGAGGGAGTGATATTTTTTTTTGTGAAGAACTTGCATACATGTAGTCTTAGGGGATGATTGGTTACAAGAACTAAATATAGTATGGAATAAATAAAAGATTGAACCAGATTAATTTGCTTAAGATTAATTTTATCATAGGAGGAAGCCAAGACTCATAAAATCAAAACTGGTCAAGACTGAATATACATAACAATAACATGAGATTGCGTATCGAATCGAGTCCATCCAACTCAACACCTCTCATCAAACTAAATAAAATCCAATGGTACGACTGCATCTCATTATGTCCAAGACTTTGATAACCGCACCGCCCAAAATGATTTTTGTCAATTTGTTCCCCTTTTTGTCACAGGAGATATTTAAGTTTGTTATGGTAAGATGCTTACCTAAAAATAATAATTCCATAGTTGAACGGAAATAAAAATAATTGTAGAAAATAAAAACATGAGAACACAAATTTGGACAAATAAGATATCAAAATAATAGTACTTCCCTGTCCACGGAAAAGATGCACGTATTTCTATTTCGGTTCGTCCATGAAAAAGATGCACATTTTATATTTAGTAATATGACCCACACAATTCACTTAATTTTAACCCTCCATTCAATCCATTATTAATTCATTTTGCCATTATTGGACCCACCACAAATAATAAGGGGACTCTTATTCCACTCACAACACACTCAACTCACTATTTAAAAGCAATTTAAAAATATATAACAAGTGGATCATTATTCCACTATCATCAAACTCAACCCATTTATTAAAACACGTGCCCAAACCAAACGTGCGTCTTTTTTGTGGACGGAGGGATTATCATTTTGCTCTCAATTTTTTTTAAATATTACTCCATCCGTCCCGCAAAAGTGTGGTCCAATTAATATTTTATACATCACATATAATCAAATTTGGATCACACTTTTGGGGAACGAGTAGTACTTAACAATAATTTAATGGATTGGGCTCATAGTATTGAAGTCACAATTACAAATTAAAGCCCACAGAAAAACCCAAGAAATTTAAAATTGCCCAAAGAAAAAGCCCAAAATCTTCCTCACTGTGGAACTGAATCCTTCATTCATCCCCTTCACCTTCACCCCTATGTCCGATTTTCCACATTTTTAAAGTATTTCCAGATAATTTGGAAGCAAAGCAAGCGTGTAACAGGTAAATTTTAAGATTTCTATGTTTGAAACTAAAAATATTTATATATATTGCATAATTTTTAGCTGATGTATAATTCTGTTCGAGTCTTTTCCTTCTCAAAACCTTGATGTTGTTCTCCCTTTGCAATCATTGTTATTTAAGGGCCAAATTTTATGCTATATGTTTTCTATAATAATGAATATAAAAAAAAAATTATTTTCATAGGGTTTTGCTGATTTTTTCTTCTTTCGCTTCTTTTTGTTAGAAGTTCTGCGGAATGGATGAGTCATGGTTGTGAAACAAGATAATGCTATAATTTCATGCAGCTTGCAAGTATGTTCTAATTTGTGCGTAGAAATCATTCCAAAATGCTTTTGCCCTCTACTCTACTGAAAAGCGGTTTTACTCCCACACTGAAAGATTTCAACAATTTCTTTTTCTTGCTCTCTCGGAATCAAAGATTCCAATCCATCATTCACCTTTTCCCCCAACTCAGTTCCAACAATATCGAAGCTAATGCCCAAACAAGCACAATTTATTCTGAAGCTCTGCTGAAACAACACAGATATGAAGAAGCAGCTGATTTCTTGAAAATCCTCATGGGAAAATCCAAGATTTTACATAAAAGTCGAATCTTTGATTCCCTAATTCAGGGCATTTGCTGTTATTACCGAGATCCCGAGAGGGGGCTTTCTTTGTTCAAGGATTTCTTGAAAATGGATGCGGTTGTTCCATCTTCTCGCACTTTCTGTTTGTTGATTTGCTGTTTTACCAGAACGGGGAAAATGGATAGGGTGATTGATTTGTTGGAAATTATGTCTGATAATAAAATCAAGTGCCCTTTTGATAATTATGTTTGTAGTTCTGTTATATTTGGTTTTATGAGGATTGGGGAGCCTGAACTCGCGGTTGGGTTTTATGAGACTGCTATGAAGTCGGGTTCCTTGACTCCTAATACCGTTACTTGTACAACCGTTTTGAGTGCTTATTATAAATTAAGAGATGTTGATAATGTTTCGCATTTGATTACTTGGATGGAAAATAATAAGTTGGGCTTGGATGTTGTGTTTTATAGTACTTGGATGTATGGATGTTTAATGGAAGGATTTATTTACGAGGCATTTAAGAAGTATAGAGCAATGGTGGACACAAAAGTTGAGTTGGATACCATTGCTTACTCTATACTAATAGATGGATTTTCGAAGAATGGATATGTGGAAAAGGCTGTAGGATTTCTGTGCAAGATGAGAAAGGACGGGCTTGCACCAAATTTAGTTACTTACACTGCAATTATTTTGGGGTTTTGTAAGAAAGGGAAATTAGACGAGGCATTTGCAGTTTTTAGCATGCTTGACAGGCTGGGAATCAAAGTTGATGAGTTTACATATGCTATTTTGATTGATGGAGTTTGTAGAAAGGGTGATTTTGATCTTGTATTCCGTCTGCTTGATGAAATGGAGAAGAAAGGTATAAGTCCCGGTGTTGTCACATACAATACTGTCATTAATGGATTATGCAAAGTTGGGAGGACATCTGAGGCAGATGATTTCTCAAAGGGCATAGTTGGAGATCTCATCACATATAGTACACTGTTACAGGGTTATGTTGAAGAACAAAATATCTCTGGAATATTAGAAACCAAAAGGAGACTGGAAGCAGACGGTATTCAGATGGATGTGGTCATGTGTAACATACTAATAAAAGCCCTGCTTATGGTTGGATTGCATGAGGATGCACTCGCAATTTATAAGGGACTACCACAAATGGACTTGTCACCGAACTCTGTTTCATATTGTACTCTGATTGATGGTTTTTGTAAAGTAGGCAGGATCAATGAGGCGCTCGAAATATTTGATGATTTCCGGAGGACCTCAAATCCTTCAGCTACTTCTTACAAGCATATTGTTTTAGGGCTGTGTGACGAGGGTATGGTGGACATGGCAGTTGATGTGTTCATTGAATACATGAGGAAAGGCATGATTTTGGATAAAACAATGTATATGATGTTGATTAAGGCAACATTGGACAAAAAAGGTGCAGCTGATGTTTTAAAAATTATTTGCAGAATGGAAGACATAGGGCTTCGAGAATTACAAATTGTCTGTAATGATGCCATTTCTTTCCTCTGCAAAATGGGTTACCCTGAGGAATCATACTATATTGTAATGGCAATGAGAAGCAAACAAATAGCATGTGCAAGCATGAGTTATTATGCAATTTTAAGAGCACTTCTGTTTGAAGGTAAAACATCGTGGGCTCAGCTTATTCTGAGTTGCTTTATTAAGTTATATGGCTTGTCTGATCTGAATGTTTGTAAGATCATAGTAAATTACCTGTGTTTGAAAAATGTGAAAAAAGCCCTTGTATTTCTCTCACAAATGAATGAGAAAAAGTGGAGTGTGACTGTTCCTATTTCCTCTTTTATGACGCTAACAAAGGATGGACGAATTATGGATGCATATGAGCTCATGATGGGAGCAGAAGGTAACCTTCCCGATATGAATGTTATCAACTACTCCATTATGATTGACGCTCTTTGTAAAGCAATGCATATCGACAAGGCATTAGATATTTGCACTTTAGCTAATAAGAAGGGATTAACTCTCAACATAGTCATCTATAATTCTGTCATACATGGGCTTTGCAGCCAAGGTTCCCTTGTTGAAGCTTTTAGGTTGTTTGATTCACTTGAGAAAATAGGTGTTCTTCCTACAGAGGTTACATATGGTACACTTATTGATGCTTTAGTTAAAGAAGGACTTCTACAGGACGCCAGGGTTCTCTTTGAGAGGATGTTTCTCAAGGATCTTAGACCGAATACTCATATGTATAACTCGTTGATTGACGGTTACTGCAAGGCAAGTCTACTTGAGGAAGCTATAGAGATTTTCCAGGATTTGGAGTTACGAAGTCTTAAGCCAGATGGATTTACAGTTGGTGCACTGATCAACGGTTACTGCCAGAAAGGTGACATGGAAGGAGCTCTTAAGTTTTTCTTTGAGTTTAAAACCATGGGTTTGTTACCAGATTTCCTGGGCTTCATGTATCTCCTCCGGGGTTTGTGTGCCAAAGGAAGGATGGAAGAGTCTCGGAGCATTTTAAGAGAGATGCTTCAGGCCCAGTCAGTCATTGATCTCTTACGAAGGATTGATACTGAAGTTGAGTCTGACTCAGTGGATAATCTACTTGTGTGTCTTTGTGAGCAAGGGCGTATTCATGATGCTCTTGCCTTGCTTGAAGAAGTTGGGTCCCTGCTTTTCTCTGCTAGGAGTATGTCTTCTTGGCACGTAATGGATCAACATGAACTGAAATTAAATACTGAAGTTGCGCCTTTAAGCCATGCTGGAGTTGATTTTCTTTCCCTGTCATCCGATGACAACAAAATGGAAGACGTGCTAAATATTTGTTCTGTTGAACCTGGAAAAACGCAGCAGTTGAAAGATTTTGATTCTGTTTATTCCCTTATTCATTCACTGTGTTTGAAGGGCGAGCTGGCTAAAGCAAATAAGTTGACTAATTTGCTTATGAAACCGTGAGCTGTTTGCTGCATAAAATGCGCATCTCCTGTCTAGACAGTATATGGGTGTCTCTTCTGTCACATGAGAGATCTCTGTGCAGCATCTGCAGGTATAAACATTTGCTCCTGATACTCTTATCTTGTGTTAATTTGTGAAACAAATTTTAAGATGAAAAACTTGTGTTTCTTGGCTAGATTCTTCACACTTTATGATAGGTTATTAAAATTGATGCAATGCGCTAATGTAAATATCAGCTGGTAGTTTTGTTGTATTTGTTACAGATCAATTCCTGATATATCTGCCTATTATATTTCCTTAATTATCATGTATTCCCTTGATTTATAAAGTTGCTTAGGTCTAGACTACAGGGATGGATTGGGCTTTTGTTGTTCCGGAGCCCTATGTTTTGGGTCTTGCTTTATATTATAATTAGTTGTAGGATTGGATTCAGCATCAGAAAGTTATCTTAGTTTAATTGGCAGATTTTCTGCTAGGACTGGAAGATTTCTTCGGGTTCGGCATTTCACGCTTGGTCAGGCTTCAGCCTGAATTTGGGCAAATTGCTGGGCTTTCTTCCAGTTTGTTTAGTTCAATTTACTTCCGTTTGCTTCTATAAATTTCTCTTTCAATAAACCCTTCACTCTATAAATTTCAAGTAGGACTGATGTCCTACTTGGGGCATTCATTTTTCAGAATATTAGCTACCCTAAGGTTCTAGGACCATCAAGAGTTGTTCATTTTACCTCAGAGTGTGAGTTGTACAGCTCCTTCACCAAGGTCATGCTGTGGTTGTCTCATTTACAGTAAAGTAATTTGTAAATTTTCTCTCTTCATATTGGTTTTGCAGAAATGATGCACTGATTTATGACTTGCGTAAAGTTTTTGACTTCTCCAGATGTAACCTCACCAAACGTCTTAATGAAATACTGGAAGAAGCTGCGGCAGAGTTTGATCCTCGTGTTATATTTATGCGTGTAAGTAACCACTGCATAAACTACATCTTCTAACCCTTATCTGAAAGAGGCCCACCATCTTAATATAAAATAAGCTGTTTGTAATGGATCTTTCCCATATTTTGGTCAATGTGTTACATATCAACAATTAAACTGTATTAAATAATGTATCTTTATGTATTTCACCCCTCTCTTAGATTTTCCATAGTATGTCATTGCTCAAGAGTTGTCTGTTAGTGCACTCGTGTCATTCACGTAAATATTCCATAGCAAAATTAGCTTACAGAGTATCTCTTTGATACTAATGTGATCCCTTAATTATCCATATTTTATGTTGGCTTCTTAGGTTGAGTGCCCGAAGTATCCTGAATTCTGCATAACTCGCCAGAAGATGGAATATCCCTTTATAAAAATTGTTCATACCCCAGAACAGGCAAGTGCAATTATTTGTTTCCCATATTGTATCATTGCTTTAGTTTTTACTAAGGAACATCTTGGAAAGATTATACTGACACGAGCTATTGCTGAACTTATTCGCGAGCAATTGGGATTTGTGATGCACATCTCTGGTTTGCTGCTTTTCACCCCAATTCTAAGATATGAATTTTTGAAACATAGTTTGCTGTAGCCACTGCTCCGTGTGAGCATTTTAACAAAAAGTCAACCTAGAAAGTAGTTTCTACAAGATTTGCATCCCTTATGAACTTCCTAAATTTTTTTCATCTTGTATTAGCTCCCCTACGAATGTGATGTCGTGTCTTAACAAACCAAACTGCTTTCTCTCAGACCTGCATGTCAACGCAACCTTGTTATTGTTGTGGTGTCCGTAAGTTTTTGTGGTAATGTGAGGTAAATAAGGAAAGACCTTTTGTTATTCCTGTGATGATATGTAATTTGTTTGTTGCCTTAGCATTCATGTTGGAATTAGTAATTTGCAAATAATTACTTGAAATACTTAGGTGCCATAGACAAAGGGAAGTTATATATCATGTGCTATAAGAAAAGGTGCACAAGTCATCTTTTTCGTTTAACTAAGCAAGAAATTGTATTGGTGTTTCTCTCTACTCCTACGTGAATTAGTGAGTTTAGACAATTTTAGGCATGGATATCTACTTATTGTGCAAAATGGGTTAGGGACAAACAGGTTCAACGTCCCACCAGAAACAGTGCAGTCCTCCACGCCTTATTACCTTGGTTTCTTTGGTAAAATGAGTTTCTTAAGGAAGATTAAATTTATGTGTAATGTCGTCCTTGTGTACTTGCACTACCGTCTTTGAATTTCATGAGCCACTGGTATTGTCATGCAGGCAGCCAGCCAGCTAATCAAGTAAAGCTTATTGATCCAAATATCTCAAAATACTCGGTGAAAGCTGTACCCGTAAGTAATTCTAATTGTTTACATGTCATGCCGATGTTTGCATACCTATGGTGTATTTCTTGCCCCCACGTCGTTTTTCCTTTCAAATTCTATAAATAATGCATACTATTTCAGCATGAATAATGGTCATGTAAATGCTAATTTAGATAAATGGTGAACTCGACTTGTGACCAACCTAATTTATTGCAAGAATTACTAGAAATTTATATTCCTCTATTTCAAGATCATTTCCTGTAATCATGTGTGTGTGAAACTGGGATTGCATAATTTAGCTAAATGTTTTGATACCTATCTATCTTCTTTCTGCTATGAGTCTATGATAAAAGAAGTTGATATATGAGATAGTTGTCTAAACTCATTTCTATGGTTTCTATTTGCCAGTTCAACTACAACGCCGGTGTCTATGGATTCAGACAGTTTTTCAAGCGCCACGGGACCCAAGTGCATAGACGTTGATCTCTCTCTCTAGTCGAGATTTTCTGGTCCACAATTAGTGTCTCGTTCCATGTTTAGAAACTTCGGAATGATGAATATATAATTTTCTAGTATTATTTTAAAATTTGCAAACATGGAATAAGACATGGTTGGAACACCAATTATAGGCCAGAAATTGTGATCATAAATGGAATATTACTTACCAAAGTCTTGCTAACTAGACTATAAAAAAGAATACTACATAATCGTAGGTCTTGACTAACTAATGTGTGGCAACATTAACAACAAAATAAAAACCAAACGAAAATCTTGCAAACAATATCATAAAAAAGAATATACATCATCATATATTGGTCTTGATAACTGAAGTGGGAACATTGACACTGTCATCAACATATTTAATTTTGGAAAAAACTCTGGTGCTGTCGTGTGGTGAAGCAATTTTTTTAAATTTATTTAATATTTGATTAATTAATATTTAATTAAATTTGATTAAGATTTATTAATTTTGATTAAGTTTATTAATCCTTGATGAATATTTATTAATTTTCAATTAGATATTATCTATTATTAATTAATTTTTTAAATAATAATAGGAGTCAACTGGAAGGCATCCAAGTGTGTTCCTTTAATTTATAGGTATTTGAAGTGGTTGAAAATTTCGGAAAGTTTTGGTAATTTTTGCTACAGACTGGTAGGATTATATATATTTTTAATTAAAATTTTGTTGCCATAACCTTATACCAGAGAAATTCTATCATATATATGTGTACTACATCATTGGTTTTTGAACTAGCCGCTAGGCCAATAAGTTTTGGAAAAATTTCAGCTTGGAGAATTTTTTTTAATAACTATATTCTTGTAACAAAAAAATATACTAATTAATATAAAAAATTAAATCTATAAATAGTAGTTTAAGCAAACAATTATTATGAAATATGTCTATTATTGACAACTAAACTCAATTATTTTACATCAAGTCATAATAAGCTAGTTTAGCCAAAATTAGTTTGGCATAAACATAATATTTACTCAAATAAGTATCGAGCTCGAGCACACAAAACTATCAAACCACAGTCTTTATCACATTTATCAGCTCAAATCATGTTTTAAAATTTTGAAATTTGAAATTCAAAATTTAAAAGTTTAATAAACGGAAATATTATTTTTATTTATAGACTCGACAATTATATTACTTATCTTAAGATTAGAGAAATGAAAAATTTAATAATAATAATAATAATAATAATAATAATAATAATAATAATAAGAATAAGTGAATGACTTATACGGTTATTTTCGTCAATAAAAAAATCAGTAAATCTTTCCAAACTTAAATTGTTTTGCAGCTAATTTTGCATTAAAGAGATACTACAGTCTTTTGAATATCCAAACATTTAAAACGATAAGAACAACCCTTTCAACAAAAAAAATAAAAAATAAAAAAAAATCGATAAGAACAACTACAAATCTTAGCCTCGTCTCGTGTGTTAATTTTTTATTTTTTCTTTCCTTCTTCAAAGAGAAAACAGCTTGTTGTGTGTTTTTTTTTCTTCTTCTTTTGTCAGAATGAGATGTCAAGATATTATTATTTCGGATTCGAATTGATTAATAAAAATTAGTTCATTTTAAGAAAATAGAAATAAATAAAAAAAAAATTATGAAATGAGATGACAGAATATATATAAATTAAAAAATGTGAGCAATGATTTGTATCCGGAGCGTGTGGGACAAAAATGGAATCATGGAAGCGGCCAAACGCTCCCCATCCCACGCTTAACTTTTCCTCGTACACAAAATTCAAATTATTAATTATTAGTATTGTCTATGCAACAAATAGCAAATGGAAACACGACAAATTAATTACTCGCTCCGTTCTATATGAAATATTTATTTTTCTTTTTGAATGTCCATTTAAAATTGTTATTTCAGAAAAAAAACAAAATTATTTTATTTCATAAAAAGTTATAGGATCCAATATTTTCTATTTATTTATCTTTAATTATACTTTTTTTATATAACCGTACAAAAAAGAAACAGTTCATTTCAAATAAGACCGTAAGAATAAATACTACTTCTTCCATCCTCTAAAAATATATTTAATTAATTATGAAATATAAAATATTAGCTAATTACGGGTAAGGAGTAATTTTCATTAAGTTGAGAGAGAGAGCGCATTATAGTTTTTGTATTTGGTTGGTTAGATTATACCGTAAGCTTCTGTTTCTCTTTCTCTCTCCACCTTCCGTTTCTCTCTCTAGATTTCTGCTCGTCTGTTGCAAAACTTTCTCCATTTCTCCAGCCAAAACCTTTGTGCCTGGATTTTCTCTAAATCTTTTCACCTTTTGATATTTCTCAATTTCGTGCACTCGCCATTATTTATAATTATTTAGCTGTAATCTCCACAAAGCCCCCTGATCTTCACCCTAAACGGTTGAGCGGGAATCCGATTCTTCTGCAAAGAGAAAATGTTGTTGATATTTAGGGCAACGGTTCGCCGCGGATTGCACCGGGAACCGGTGAAAATCTACACTTTCTGACCGTAAATTGGTGATGGTATATAAAAATCAGAAATTTGAGCATATGAAAATCATCATGAAGGGCTTCGTGATCATGAATCTCTCGGTAATGTAGCTGGATTGAAGGAGGAAAAAAAAAAAGAGAAAGGGAAAATAAGCCGTTTCAGGGAAAAAGAAAAGAACAGGAATTAAGGAAATAAATTAATATCGGGATATTATGGAAACTGCAATGCCGGAAACGGCGTCAGGTTCACGTCGTTTTGGTGGCCTTAGAGGGGTCAAATGGCGCGTGGATTTGGGGATTTTACCATCTTCTCCTTCTGCAACCACCGACGATCTTCGCCGCGTCACCGCCGATTCTCGGAGAAAGTAATGCTTTCGACGCTTTCTGTAGAATTAGCATTTAACGTTTTATTGTTGATCAACACTGATGAATTTCATGATTTAGTTTCTCACATTGTCCCTAGATGTATGTCTTAGGTAGTTTTGGTAAGTGTGTTTGTCAATTTCATGCATGATTTGTTTTGTCTATTGATTTTGATGTTTAGGGAGCATTAGATGTCGTTTTTTCACATGCTTTTGCAAAATCATGGAATTTTGTTTTGCCTTGGAGCATTAGATGTTGTTTTGTCACATGTTTTTCATGATTCAATATTTGTCAAGATATGTTGGTGACTGCTCATGGTCATGGTGGTGGCTAGAGAACTGAAATTGTTTTATCGCCTTTAATTTGCAAGGAGCTAAAATTAATAAAGTTTTGAGCATCAAGCTTGCAACTATATCGAATTGGTGAATTGTGACCTCTTAAGTTTCTCGATAGCACTATACTATACTATCTCCAAGTTTCCAACTCTGACAATGGTCTAGGGTATTGTGTTGTATTTTTATCTTATGTAATTGTAATGTGTACGATTTTACAGGTACGCTGCATTGAGGAGACAACTTCTGGTCGATCCACATGTGCCAAAAGATGGAAGTAATTCTCCTGATCCCGTCATAGACAATCCACTGTCTCAAAATCCTGGTAGAATTTTGTTTTCTCGTGTTTTCTTGTTATATTTGTCACAATGTACTCTCTAGCCCGCATGCCTTAATGTTGCCTTGATAACTATTGGGCATTTTCATCCTTAAAGTCATTATTGTTTTGCTTTTTTGTCTTGTAGATAGCATGTGGGGTCGCTTCTTTAGAAATGCCGAACTGGAGAGAATGGTTGATCAAGATTTGACTCGTTTGTACCCTGAAAGAGGCAGCTACTTCCAAACAAGCGGATGTCAAGGCATCTTACGGAGGATTCTATTGCTTTGGTGCCTTAGTCACCCAGAGTATGGCTACAGACAAGGTAGGGAATGTTTATTAATTTGAATTGTTACAGACAAGGTGGAATAGTTCTATTAGTTTGTGTGGTACTTCAATTACGTTTTCTCTTCAGCTATTAGTTATAGAATCTTATGATTTTGTATGTGCCAAGCAATCTTCTGGTGGAGTGAAGGGGAGGTTTTTGATTTTCTAAGGCATTGGTTTGAAGCTATCTGTGAGATGTGTGGACTGAAATATGAGATTAGCTCAAACCACATTGTTGGAGTAGATTCTTTTGAGGGTTGCATTTGTTAATATAAAAGAGTTGAGATTAATGGAAGGGACAAAGATAGAATAAGATTGATTCCTGCAGTCTCTCTTGAAATTCATTGGCTGTTTTCCTGCTTTGTCATTGGCATAAATGGAAGAACAAATCTTGAAAATCTAGGACCACCTCCTTATTATATGGCATCCTCAATTTCTTCAATAGTGAAGGTTGTTTCTTCTAAAAAGCCCTCTTATACGTGATACTATTTCTGAGTTAAACAAGAGATATGTATTTCTCAAGTCCTTGTAGTTATTGTTTCCTTTATTTCTACAGGGATGCACGAACTTCTAGCTCCACTGTTGTATGTTCTTCATGTTGACCTTGAACGTCTTTCAGAAGTGAGAAAAGCTTACGAAGACCATTTTGTTGACAAATTTGATGGCTTCTCATTTCATGAAAATGACTTGACATATAAGTTTGAGTTTAAGAAATTCTCGGAATCTGTGGAAGATGGGAGCAAATGTGAAAAAGTTCCTAAGATAGTTAGCCTCACTGAACTTGATCCAGCGATACAAACCATTATCTTACTTAGTGATGCCTATGGAGCAGAAGGTGAACTTGGTATTGTCTTATCAGAGAAATTTATGGAACATGATGCATACTCAATGTTTGATGCTTTGATGAGTGGTGCTGGTGGTGCTGTTGCAATGGCAGAGTTTTTCTCACCGTCTCCTTATCGTAATTCGCATTCTATGTTCACCCCTGTAATTGAAGCTTCTGCTGCAATGTATCATTTGCTTTCTATAGTTGATTCATCTGTTCATAGTCACCTTGTTGAACTAGGGGTCGAACCCCAATACTTTTCACTACGCTGGTTAAGGGTATTATTTGGACGTGAATTCTCTCTGGAAGAGCTTTTGTTAATCTGGGATGAAATTTTTGCTTGTGACAATGCACGATTTGTGAAAGCAGATGACAGTGATGCAGAATCGAGCTTTGGAGTCCTTGATTCACCTAGGGGAGCATTCATTTCTGCTTTTGCAGTTTCTATGATACTTATGATAAGGTCTTCATTGCTTGCCACTGAGAATGCCACTGCCTGTCTTCAGAGATTGTTGAACTTTCCAGATGATGCAAGTCTTTCGAAGCTAGTGGAAAAGGCAAAATCGTTGCAGACTCTGGCAGTAGATGTGAACCACACTAGCCCGCTGCTTGTTCAACCTGGATTTTACGACGAAGCCAAGCCAGGGGTTACTAGGAGTTATAATCACTCTCTAGATTCAACTTCTCCAAGAACTCCTCTCAAGGATGCACGTAAGAGCTACTGGGAAGAGAAGTGGAGAGTGTTGCACCACCAGGAAGAAGAATACAAGCAAGCTGGTGTCGAAGAAAAATTTCCCCACATCAGAAAGGGGTGGTCAGATAGAGTAAATCTTCACCAGTCTAGAACTGAGTCTGATTCATCCTCACCAACAAAAGTTGAAAGAACCAATCTTCCTGATCCAACTGTTAGGAGAAGTTTGTTGAATGATCTGGCGCGGCAACTCGGAGCTGATGATAATGAAGAAGATGCAGTGTGCAGTGAAGATGTAGAGCACCAGGATCCAGTTGAGGTTAATGAACAAGATGCGACTAACAAGACTTCAAGTGGTCTGTTGAGTGGTGCTGGGAGTTCAGAAAATTGTCTCAATCTTTCAAATCCACCCAGTCCTAATGATAGGAACGTCGATCATGAGAATGTGTCAGAAAGAAGTAGTGTTGCATCAAACTCGTCCATTGATGTAAATGATGCTGAATCATTCAGGACTAACCCAAAATGCTCCCCTCTTCTTGTCTCTTGCATCTCTCCTGACGTCTCTTCGAGATGTGCCCAAAATGATGATTCATTGGGAAAATCTCCAAAACTTATGCAGTACACAAGAACCCTTTCAGGTAAATTTAATTGGTTGTTAAAGTTGGGACGAAATGCTAATGAGGGAACCTCTGAGAGACCGAGTACATCCGAAGGAGCCAAAGATTCCAATGCTGAAATCGGTCAGAACAGTGTTGTTGGCTGTTCCGTGGCTGATGGGTGTGATGTCTCTTCCAGTTCTAGCAAAGGTGAAACAGTAGACCAGAATATGATGGCTAGCCTCAGGAATCTTGGTCAATCAATGCTCGACAACATTCAGGTAATTAGCACCAAAATTTGTTTGGTATTATTTTCATCTTTTAGCTTTATGAAAATTTTATAAAACCAATTGAATTGGAGCTGCTGTGTTTTTTCTTTAGTTCTGAACGGATCCGTATTGAAGGCTAGTGAAAGCTAAGTCGATCAACCCTTGAAATTAATAAATTGGATATGGCTGAATGTTGAAATCTGATTTAAAGGTTGCTGACCCAATCTCTATTGTAAAAAAGACTATTTTTGCAACTGACTTGATAGATTAAGAATTAATGAAGTTGCATGAAGATACAAAAATTTATGCCAGTCTTTTTTTTTTTTTTTGAGTTGGGGGGTGGGGGATTGGGATTCTTACCTTGTTTTCTGACCTTGCAAAGGAGAGGAATACCGTCTGTAATTGTGAAATTTTGTCCATAATGATGAAATGGAGATGTTGATCTGGTTTAGCTGATCAAAAGTATTTCTTTGACGTGGTAACGTAGTGATGAATTCCAACATTTGAGATACAAATTTGAGCCTCAGCGCGACTTATTGAAGTTGGTTTTATATTGTTGTTGGCCTTGCAGGTGATCGAATCCGTGTTGGAGCAGGATGATGATGATCAATTCGGAGCACCGGAAAATTTATCAAAGAGTGGCTTCGTTGGCGAAGGACGACAAGTCACAGCCATGTCCGCGCTCAAAGAGCTTCGGAGAATCAGCAGAATTCTGTCTGAGATGTGATTTTGATTTGCTAATTGGCATTCTGGTAACAATTTGTTAGTTGGGTAGCAAAAATAATTGTTGCTCATCTCTGGCTTATTATTTTTCTTGTATGTATCCTGATCTTGACATGTATATACAGATTCAATCAAATAAAGAAATACAAATTCTTATTTGTTACTCTGAGTAAGAAACAAATTACTTTAGATGAGAGAGCTACTCGTGGATGTGTTCTAGATAGTTCGACCTAGAAGACTTTGAAGAAACCAAATCTGCACTACACGTGGGAACAACTTGGTTGTGAAAGATTTTGATTGTTTTTGTTGTGAATCTTGGTTTTGAAAGATTTTGATTGTTTATTGTGAACAGTTGACGTTGTTCTCTTGGTTTTGAAAGATTTTGATTGCTTTGTTGTGAATAGTTGACGCAACGAAAAATTATGAATTTAAATAATTATAATATTAAAAATAAAATGATTCTTGTATTATACCAAATTAAATAAAATTTATGTATGTATAATAAATTACTAAATTATCCTTATAAATAAGAAAAATCAAAGATAAATTAAAATTTGTAAGAATAGGCACTTTTAGTGCGTTTCTGAGTAAAGTAATGATTTACAACATCTGATTTTGTTTATGCGGAGAAATTTATTTAAGTATATATAATAAATTACTAAATATCCTTATAAATAAGAACCAAAAAAAAGAAATTGTAGATTTTTTTTGGGGGGGTGGGGGGTGGGGGGGGATACGTTGTTTCTTATTGGTTAAACATTGATTTTATGTAATAGAAATTGTAGGAAAATAGCACTTTAATTATAGCATCTCTTGTAAAAATTACAAAAAAAAAACTCCTTCCGTCCCAGGTTAGTGTGATTCAACTTATATTTTAGAGTGATGCTATTCGGACATAAATATCCGGACATAATCTAGCTAGTTTAGGTAAATGAATCTGTTCGATCCGTTTAACTTATTTATTTAATTTTGTAATTTCTCCACATTCATTCAATTTATTATTTTTTGAGTAATCTAATTCAAACGAATGCATAAATATCTATTAAGTAATACTCCCTCCGTCCCATTATTGTTGGCACGTTTCTTTTCGGCACGAGTATTAAGGAGAATGGTATTTAAAGGGTAAAAAGATAGAAATTGGTGGAGCCCACAACTTTTTGTGAGAGAAGTATATTTCCCAAAAGGAAACAGGCCAACTTTCGTGGGACGGCCTAAAAAGGAATACATGCCAACAATAATGGGACGGAGGGAGTAGTATTTACGGAAGATTAGTGAAAATCACAAAATAAATTTATTAGTTTAATTTCATATTTTTTGTATTCATATTTCTCTTTAAAAATGGCGGTTTAGATTAATTAAGTAAATATATTAGAGTACTAACCAACACCATTATTTTATTTGATAAATTATAAGTTAAGATTATTAATATATTCATTTTATGTCCGGACATATATGTCCAAAAAGTATTAGTGTATATTTTATACCTCACATATAATCAAATATGAACCACACTTTTGAGAGGATGGAGTTTTTAGGTCATTTTTACCACTCCTTCCCGATTTCACATCAATATAATATGTAAAATCACATCAGTATAATATGTTAATCGCATCACTATAATATGTGAAACCACAAATGTGTACATGTGCTTTCACAGGAAATTTTTTTTTGTGAAATCTCAATTATGTAAAAAACACACGTAAATGTTGGTTTATAAATGTGCTGTCACAAAAAAAAATTGTGAATTCTCAATTATGTGAAAATCATACGTATAATAATATATGAATTCACATTTTTGCAAATATGAAAACGACAAGGATATGAAGGTCATTAAATAAAAGATTTAGGGGTATAAATATTCAAAAGTGTTATTTTTTGAATTTTTTTTAAAAGGTGCTATAATTAGTATTTTAATCCCTGAAAATGATATTTTTCACTTGCCCCTTTTATGTAATATGACTATGAGCACAGTTAAGAATTTGACTAAACGTAGATAAGATTGGAATTCATATTTTCATCAATAACAAATTCATCGATTTACCAATCATGGCAAGACAGTGAACAAATCAATGATTAGATAAGTGAAGTGATAATAATTATTTCATTTATAAATATAGAAATACTAGTGTGTAACCCGTCGAAATTCGACGAGAAATCACTTCGTATTATAATTTATGAGTAGAAATCTAAAAAATAATTTAATATTTGGCTAAGTTTCAGTCATTCGGAATTGTTGACCGCAACTAAAAACAATTATGAACATAAATGGTAAGGCTAGGGTTCAACCACGTAGACCCGTCTAGAATGTATATGCTCGCACCCGTGTCAAACTCGATTCAAAAGTGATTTCACTACTCGTTCTCGTCTAAAATCCTTATAGTAATACCTGCTAATTATCCAAACCCATTTAAATTTATAAACATAAATTGTTACAATAGTTGGTTATGTATTTCAATAAAAACTGGAATGTTACAAAATTGATATTAATAATAAATAGTTTCCATAAATAACAAAAGTTTAAAAATAAAGAATTTTTCATTTAGGCTTGTCGATTTATGTTCAGACCCGTTTAGAACTCATACTCGTACATGTCACAAACTCGATTAAAAATAATTTTACCACTCTTCGTCCAAAACTCGTATAGTAATACCCCACTAATTATCCAAATCCGTTTAAATTTATAAAATATCTAAATAATTAAATATAGGTTGTTACAATAATTGGATATTTGTCTCACTGAAACCCGATCATTATATGATAAACAACAACAACAACAACAACAACAACAACAACAACAACAACAATAATAATAGTTTACTGATTTTTTTAGAACAATTAAGAAGATAATAAACACACATGAGGTAAATTTAGTTATCGATTTATTTGGGCTGGTCGTTCATTTCGACTAAATTAATATCCCTACCTATCGGGCTCGATTATGAATGATAATGGGTCGGGTATCCACCCATTAATTATTTTTCAACCTAAATCAGAATTTCCTTACTCGTTCATCTCAATCCCGATTAAAAAGGAAACTTTACTATTCGTACTCATTTCAAACTCGTCACGTAATTTATGCTATGATTACCAACTCACTCGATCATTTGAGTTTAAAAAGCTTCGAGCTAGAAATTTTCGGATGTAATCTTATTTTTTCTAGATCTATTCGGTCCAATCCGTCGATTTTGAGCTAAATTGGTATTTCTATCTATCGGGCTCAGTTAGAAATAACAATATTAAATTTAGTTATCGGTCTATTTGGGCTGACCCGTTCATTTCGACTAAATTAATATCCCTACCTATCAGGCTTGATTATTAATGATAATGGGTCGGGTATTTACCCATTAATTATTTTTAACCCAAATTAGAATTTCCTTATTCGTATATCTCAATCCTGATTAAAAAAGAAATTTTACTATTCGTACTCATTCCAAACCCGTTGGGTAATTTATGCTATGATTACCAACTCACTCGATCATTCGAGTTTAAAAAGCTTCAAGCTAAATTAATATTTGCGGCTCTAATCTTATTTTTTTTCTTGATCTATTTGGTCCAAATCCGTCGATTTTCTATATATCGGGCTTAGTTAGGAATAACAATGCTAAATTAGTTTTCGGTCTATTTGGGCTGGACCGGCTGGCCCGTTCGTTTCGGTTAAATTTATATCCCTACCTATCGGGCTCGATTATGAATGATAATGGGTCGAGTATCCATCCATAAATTATTTTTCAATCTAAATCAGAATTTTCTTACTCGTTCATCTCAACCCTGATTAAAAAAGAAAGTTTACTATTCGTACACATTCCAAAACCGTCGGGTAATTTATGCTATGATTACCAACTCACTCGATCATTCGAGTTTAAAAAGCTTCGAGCTAGAAATTTTCGGATCTAATCTTATTTTTTCTCGATCTATTCAATCCAATCCGTCGATTTTGAGCTAAATTGATATTTCTATCTCGGGCTCAGTTAGAAATAACAATATTAAATTTAGTTTTTAGTCTATTTGGGCTGACCCATTCATTTCGGCTAAATTAATATCCCTACCTATTGTAGTATCCCGTCTTTCTTGCGTATTAAAATTAATCAATTAAATAAGAAATATAAGATTTTAGTGAAAAAAAAATTTTCGTTTCAGAAAATTTTATCCGACAGATATATTTTGCCGTAAAAATGAGTTTTAATTAAGAATGATCGTCTCGGTTAACCCGAAACGAATAAGTTTTTATATTTATCATTGAATGATAAATGTTTGGTCATAAATTGACTGAAAGAAGAATTTAATTTAATTACGTAAATTTCTACGTGATTTATTATTTAAAATTTTAGTTTCGGACGATTTGAAAATGTTTCGAATCTCCGATTCTTTCTGTGAGATTTTTATCTAGGGTTCGTGAACCCTAAATTTAATTACGATGTTGAGAAATTAGAAGATTAATTAAGGAGTTATTAGTAATTAATTAATTAAATTAATTAACCTAAACTACTATTCATCTTAAATATCTAAGATATTTAGATTAGAACCTTCTAATCCTATCTATATATATATAATTATGATTATCATTTTCTTCATCTCCATCCCTCCAAACCCGCCATCTTCACACACATACACACACTTAAAGTTTCCTCCATTTTTGTTCAAGTTCCAAGTTCAAAGATCAAGTTCCAAGCATGACAAATCATCTCCAAGTATTTAACTAAGGTTGGATATATGCTAACCTAAGTTCTTAGCTCAAAGATCATGCTTTAATTATCTCTTTTCTTTCTTTTATTTTTTCAAAAATTTGGAAAGAAATGATTAGATGATGTTGATCTTTTAGTATGATGCTTATTTTATGCTTAGAAGATCAAATATGTGATCAAATCAAGCATGAGAAAACCCTAACCCTAATTTTGAAAATTTTGGAAATTTATAAAATTTTAGGGGGTTTGGTTCATGTGTTTTATGATTAAATTGATGTTATAATTGAGCTTAGTTAATTATTCTAAGCATGTTTGATGTTGGAAGTAAGCATGAATTATCAACCCTTCTATGATTATGGAAAATGTCAAAAATTTAGGGTTTTGAAATGTTTTTTGGGAAAATAATAAACATGTTTTGAAGTGATACCAAAACCCAGCTGACCCCAAACGAGTAGATGAATGTACAAACCTTGTGTTGTTTCCAGCTCACTTGTTTAGAGCTATTAGGTTTTCTAAGTATAGGTTCAGCACAGCAGAAGACGCAACTGAGCGGAGCGAAGCTGGACACAACTGAAGACTCAGCAGAGCAGACCAAGCAGAGTCAAAGACCCATCAGCGTCAAGACCCAGCTCAGTGACGGAAACCCAGCTCAGTGTCGAAGACCCAGCTCTGTGTTCAAGACCCAGCTTAGTGTCGATGACACAGCTCAGGTTGACGACACAGCTCAGGTTAAAGTCACAGCTCAAGTCGATGACGCAGCTCAGGTCTAAGATGTTAGGAAATAAACACACAATCACGAAATCAAAAGACACAAGAATTGTTTACCCAGTTCGATACGATGTGTATCTACGTCTGGGGGCGATGCCAAGCCAGGGATTTTACTATATTTTCGGATACAAATTACAATGAGAGAACAGCTATATATATAGCAAACAATTGAGCCCTAATCCTAGTAAAACTAGGAAACCGCGTAGAGCCCAAAATACACTTGTACGGCAGCCCAAAAATTCGGGCTCCATACTCCAACAATCTCCCACTTGGAGACTGACACTCCCAAGTAAACATATCTTCTTCTTCTGCTCCCTGTATCCGCTTAGCATCGCCTAGCCTTCTCTTCAAGTTCCAAGGCTAATTGAAGCTATACATAGCTCCAATTTCTCTAAGGTCACTACCTTAGTAAACATGTCGGCTGGATTAGCACTTCCAAGTATCTTCTCAAGTTGCAAGATCTTCTTCTCTAATAGGTGTCGAATGTAGTGATACTTCAACTCCACGTGCTTTGTCCTTGAATGAAACGCCGGATTCTTTGCCAAGAATATAGCACTTTGACTATCACTATAGAGAGTGCTATTCTTGTTCTCCTTCCCAAGTTCACCCAAGAAATTCTGCAACCACACCATCTCCTTGCTTGCCTCCGTCACGGCTACATACTCAGCCTCCGTAGTAGACAAAGCAACGACCTTCTGCAACTTAGAAGTCCAAGAAATAGCAGTACCACCATAAGTAAACACATACCCGGTTGTACTTCTTCTCCCATCAAGATCATTGGATGCCAAATCTGCATCAACATAACCTACCAGCTCAACACTCTTGCCATCGAAACATAAGGCCTTCTCCGTGGTACCTCTCAAGTATCGAAGAATCCACTTGACTGCTTCCCAATGTTGCTTGCCCGGATCACCCATGAACCGGCTCACTACTCCCACTGCATGCGCAATATCCGGTCTCGTACACACCATGGCATACATTATGCTGCCAATTGCTGAAGCATATGGAACTTTATTCATTTCGGCACGTTCCTCCTTTGTACTCGGCGACTCCTTCTTCGATAGCTTAAAGTGACTACCCAAAGGTACACTCACCGGCTTCGAATCATCCATGTTGAATCTTTCCAGGACCTTCTGAATATAAGTGACCTGCGAAAGATACAATTTCCTTGCCGCCTTGTCTCGCTCGATTCTCATGCCCAAAATCTGATTGGCCTCTCCAAGATCTTTCATGGAGAATCGTTCAGACAATTGCTTTTTCAACTTATCCATCTCTTTTGCATCAGCTCCTGCAATCAACATATCATCAACGTATAACAATAGGATAAGATAGCTTTTGTCGAACCTCTTGTAATAGCAACAATGGTCAGCGTGACATCTCTCATATCCAATTTCCAACATGAAACTGTCAAACTTCTTGTACCACTGCTTTGGAGCTTGCTTCAAGCCATACAAGCTCTTCTTCAACTTGCACACAAGATTTTCCTTTCCCTTCACTACAAATCCCTCAGGCTGTGTCATGTACAAGTCCTCCTCCAAATCACCATGAAGGAACGCCGTCTTTACATCCATCTGATGCAACAACAAGTTTTCTGCAACTACCATACTTAACACCAAACGAATAGTGGTCAGTTTCACAACAGGAGTAAACACATCAGTATAATCAATACCGTATCGTTGCTCAAACCCTTTGACAACCAGCCTAGCCTTGTAGCGCTTACTACCATCAGCTTCAATCTTGATTCGATAGACCCACTTGCAGTGCAATGCCTTCTTGCCTTTTGGGAGCTCCACAAGTTCCCAAGTGCCATTTAGGAGAAGAGATGCTAGCTCATCATCCATAGCAACTCTCCACCTTCGTCTATTACTACCCGTTCCTGCCTCTGCATAGCATTCAGGTTCACCACCGTCAGTAAGTAACAAGTAAAAGTTAGAGGGCGAGTACCTATCTGGTGCACGTCGCTCTCTAGCCGGTCTTGGCAGCGGATTGTTCGGTGGTGGGGTGCTTAGCTCTTCTTCAAGCACCTCTTCAACATTCTGACTCTGCTTGCTCCCACTCGAGTTTGAGATGTCTAACTCGACCACTTGGGGCTCAGAATTATCAGAGATCGATGCCTTCACTCTGTTCTTGTACAAAACCTATTCATTGAAAACCACATCTCTACTACGAATAACCTTTCGGTTCTGCTCATCCCAGAGCCTATAACCGAACTCATCACCTCCATAACCAATGAACGTACACTTAACAGATTTAGCATCCAACTTACTTCTATCAACAGAATTAATATGAGCATAAGCAACACATCCAAAGATACGCAGGAAAGATAGGTTTATCTCTTTTCCCGTCCATTCTTCCTCAGGTATCCGAAACTCCAACGGAACCGATGGACCTCTGTTGATTAGGAATGCAGCTGTGTTGACTGCATCCGCCCAAAATGTCTTCGGTAACCCACTTTTCAACCTCATGCATCTTGCCCGCTCATTCAACGTCCTGTTCATGCGTTCTGCAACGCCATTCTGCTGTGGAGTTCCTTTCACGGTCTTCTCCATGCGAATCCCATTCTCAGCACAATAATCCTTGAACTTCGTAAGTTCATACTCTCTTCCATTATCGGACCGTAGACACTTCACCTTCAGCCCCGTTTCAGTTTCTACAAGGGCTTTCCACTTCCTGAAAGTATCAAACGCATCAGATTTATTCTTAAGAAAATAAACCCATACCTTTCGTGTGGAATCGTCGATGAAGGTCATATAGAACTCCGAGCCTCCTAGGGACTTCACAGGCGCCGGTCCCCATAGATCACTATGGACCAACTCCAATTTTTGCGTCTTCAAGGTTCTGCCACCTCTCGAGAAACTCACCCTTTTCTGTTTCCCGAACATGCAATCCTCGCACAAGCCAACTTCAACAGTTTTCAGGCCGGGCAACTTACCCTTCGAACACATCACATTCATCCCTTTCTCGCTCATGTGGCCAAGCCGACAGTGCCACAAATCTGCATTGTTTACTTCACCTGCAAGGTCAATGCAATCCTTGGAGTTAGTTGTCATGTACAACGTACCCTCCTTCTTTCCTCGAGCTACTACCATAGCTCCTTTGATTATCTTCCAATTGTTGCAGCCAAACGTCACAGTGTAGCCTTCTACATCAAGCTGCCCAATCGAAAGTAAGTTCCTCTTTAGTCCGAGAATGTGTCTGACTTCATTCAGCTTTAGCACGGATCCATTGGATGTCACTACTCACACGTCTCCCTTTCCCACGATTTTCAAAGGCTCATCATCAGCAAGATGTACCTTTCCAAAATCACCAGAGACATAGTTCTCCATTATACCAACATTACTGCATGAATGGAACGACGCTCTAGAATCCAGCACCCATGACTCCATCGGACTGGTCGCACTCAAGACTAACGCCTCACCATCATCTTCAGACGTGGTAGCGTTCGCTGTCTTCTTATCTTTCTGATCCTTATTCTTGTTCTTCTTTGGTGGTGCTTCACACTGATTTTTGAAGTGACCGTACTCGTCACAGTTCCAGCACTGGATTGAACTTTTATCCTTCCTGGATTGGCTCTTTCCTCTGGACTTTGATCTTTCCCGATTCTGCCTTCCTTTAGATCTGCCCCTAGTTTTCGTATTCAGTTCTGACCCCGAAGTAGAAGATCATGATTCTCTCCGACGAATTTCTTCGCCAATCATCAGATCCCTTACTTTGTCAAACGTCAGTTTTGCCTCTGCGGCGCTAACTGCTGTCACTGTGCCGGCCCAACTTTCTGGCAGTGAAGATAGCAAAATTAGGGCACGAAGTTCGTCATCGAATTTGATCTCAACCGAGTTCAACTGCGCGGTGATCATGTTGAACTCGTTCAGATGTTGTTGCACCGGTGTACCCTCTGACATCTTCAGATTGAATAAACGTCTTATCAGATGTACCTTGTTTGCTGTTGATGGCTTCTGATACATCTCCTCCAGGATCTTCAGCATCTCCATCGTCGACTTTGCTGCAGCCGTGTGATAAGCCACGTCCTTGGACAACGAAAAATGAATCGCGCTCATCGCTTTTCTGTCCAGCAGCTCCCACTCCTCCGGATCAATCTTCTCCGGTTTGGGTTTGAGGGGCTGATACAGATCTTTACCATAGAGATAATCCTCGATCTGCATCTTCCAGAAACCGAAATCAGATCCATCAAACTTCTCGACTGCAATCTTCCCATCGCTCATCGTGATTGCTCTCACTAAACCCGGAGCTCTTGATACCAGTTGTTAGGAAATAAACACACAATCACGAAATCAAAAGACACAAGAATTGTTTACCCAGTTCGATACGATGTGTATCTATGTCTGGGGGCGATGCCAAGCCAGGGATTTTACTATATTTTCGGATACAAATTACAATGAGAGAACAGCTATATATATAGCAAACAATTGAGCCCTAATCCTAGTAAAACTAGGAAACCGCGTAGAGCCCAAAATACACTTGTACGGCAGCCCAAAAATTCGGGCTCCATACTCCAACATAAGACACAACAGAACGCTAAGCAGCTCGAAGACGAAGACCAACTCCAAGACAAGATCCCAGTGTCAGAAGATCTCATCTGACCTGGTCCAATCAGAGAAGGAATAACTTCTGCAGATGCAGACCTACATCGTAGGCGAAAGGCTAGAAGTCAAAGAGAGTAGGTGAGATTCAAACTGCTCTCTTCAAACGGCTAGTTTGAATCTCCACCTATATATATCTCCTCCGTCATTACAGATAAAGAGATAACCAGATTCGAGAGATCAAAAGCCTACACAGAAAGAAACTACTCAAGTCAATATCTAGCAGTCTCTCTGTAATCTTCAAGATCAAGCAGCCTGCATTCTTCAAAAGTTCATATACGTTCTCAGGTTGCTGATGCTCTCTCTCACTAGAACCTAGGCATACAATTCTTTCTTATTCTAAGCCTAGTTTGAACGAGTTCATCATACTCAAAGTTCTTCATTGTAAGAACTCGTTCATAGTTGGAAACCCCAAAACCAAACCCTCAAACCCAGAAAAAGGTTAGGTTAAGGTTAAGGTTCTGTAGTATCCATAAACTACAGGTTAGGTTCTTCAGTACCCGTAAACTGAATGTAGGCTTCAGCTGTACCCGTAAACAGACTGGTTACATTTCGATACAGTACGCGTAAACTTGTATCCAGCTTGAGAAACTAAGTTGCAACGCCTGTTGACTGCGCGTAAAGTTAGTGGTATCCTTAGTGGATTACCAGAGGTTTCTGGTCGTGGACGTAGGAGTAGTTTTTGCGAACCACGTTAAATAGCTTTGTTATTTCCTGTTTTATTTATGTATCCAGCTGACCCCTCATAAGCATATTTTCAAGTTGCATAAACTGACTAACAGAAAAGAGAAACAGAGCTTTGCAATATATTTGAAGTAACAGACGGACTTTCCAAAACCCACCACATTCCGCACACACACAACCAGCTGTGTCGATCAAGCTGTCTTCCAGCTGGATCGAACACAGCCAGCTCACTCAAAAGAGTTTTAACTTGGAAAAGTTTTCAAACCTTGGTATATTCACCCCCCCTCTACACCAAGGTATCCGTCTCGGGACCAATAATGTTGATAATATATGATGTTAATGATGTGTGTTTAATCAAGAGTTAGTGAAATAAAAGCATGATTAACCCTAAAAACCCTAGAAAATAATATTAGGGTTCTTAAAATTAGGGTTTATTAGTTTAATGGTTAATTGAATGAAATTAATTGAATAATTATGCTTAAGATGTTTAATTAAGTATGTTAGAAATTAAAATGATGGGAAAAGAATTCAAGAAATCTTAAAACTAAAAGAACCGAAAATTAATAAAATAAAATAAAATAAATAATTATTTGATTTTTAATTAATAAACTAATTACATTTGTGAACTTCTTAATAAAAATTAAGTATTGTATAATTTTCTGGAATTTTAATTCAAAATATTAGAACTTTTCTAATTTTGGATGATTTTTCCGATTCGGAAGTTTATTTGTTAAATAAATCGAATGTGTGAAATAAATGTGTAGCTATGTTCGTTATGTTGAAATATGTGTATGGATTTAATTTTAGAATTTTCTGAATCCGTTAGACAGATTAAAATCGACTTAGTCGATTGTCATGAATAGTGATTCATGCATGTTTATTATTAAGTGTGAATTGTTTGATGTTTGATGATTAATGATAATTTTAAGATAGATTAAGGGCGTTTAAGAAGTTAAATTAGAAATTTCCAAGTTTCGTAGATTTCGACGTAGAATTTCGAAGCAAATTACGTTAAGATTGTCAAAGTCATTCTTCGATAGTAGTGAGGTGGTAGAATATATATTAAGGTTAAGTATAGTTAAGGGCTCAAACTTTGGAGTCTTCTTTTGTTTATTTTTCAAAAATCGAACTTCGTACAAAGCTTCAATTTTAGCACGTGTTCGAAATTTCGGTCCCGAAAAGTTGAATGAGCTTGTCGAATTCTGGCGTAGAATATCTCGTTCTGAAGTTCGTTATTCCATTTCGATTGAAGGAGCAAGCGGAAGTGGAACAGTGAAGTAGAAGTATTCAAGCGTTAAAGTAAAAGTTAAAGCTTAAGAAATTCAGGTGGGCTTTCTTAACTGAAAAACGTGAAAAATATGATATTATATGATTTTTAAAAGCTTTGATACTTGCCAAATGTTTTAAAATGTTTAAGTATGTTACCATCTACTTAAGAAGCACGAATTCGGTCCCTCCCAAGGTGGAATTTGTGTATACATATGTAATCGTGAGCATTTCTTTGATAGGCCAGTTATAAGTAATCGTGAGTCTTTCCTTGATATGCCGGTTACAAGTGATTGAGAAAGAGGCCTATTTCTCATCACTACTATTTATTGTAAATATGGTTCATACTGTTTAAATGTCTGCAGACAAATGTTTTAAAGAAAAGAAAATGTTTTCAACATTTCACAAATTGTTTTCAAAATGTTTTCAAATATATAGCTGTATTCAGCAAAGTTTTCAAATGTTTTCGGCATGTGTTCACTGAGTACGAAGTACTCAGCCCTGCATGTTGTTTTTAAAACGTGCAGGTTAGCAGAGATGGTGATGACGAGTGCTGGATGGACAATGTTGTTGTTAAAATGTTTAAAGAGTTGTTGTGATAAACTCAGACCTAGAATATATGTCGTCATACATATATTCTCATGTTTTCCGCTGCAATGTTAAAATATTGTTTTTGCAAGAAAATGAAGTTTGATGTTGTATAATGTTGTTGATAATGTTTGAATTCCAGAGTCGAGCTATGTTGAAGTTGTTTGAATTCTAAAGTCGAATTTTAGTTGTCAAGTTCTTTTGAAATTCAGCCACTTGATCATATGTATATAAGTTGCTCGTTGTTTTAATATATATTGCATTTAATTCATAGGAAAACTAAAGGGTATTTGTTCATACTCCGATTACATTTGTAGTTCCATCAACCAATTTATCCTTCTCCCGCTATTAGTTTCGTATTGATTGTTTGAATTTGGTTTGCTCTTACTTATATAGAGAAAGTTGTGTAAAGGATTCGTTTCTATTATAAATTTAATTCCTGAGTTTGAACTCAATCATTTAAATGGATGCTAATTAGTGGGATGCTAATTGACTTCTGAATTAAATGATTACACATCTTATGAATAAAATTGACATATTTTCTGACTTTAATTAACTTCAATTTTCTGTAACATATATTGAAGGTGGGCGTATGTATTGGAGATTTTAGATAAATGTCAAAGAAAAATCCTAAAAATGCCACATAATCATGAGAATGAATGTGGTGCTCTCAATATGTTTTACTATTATATATTGATATTGATCTGATAGATTATAAAGCCAATTATGAATATTACTATTTGACCAAATTGAATTGGTAGTGCCAATAAAAAGTAACTATGTATTTGACATAAAAAATATAACTATTTATTTGGCCAATTAATTAATAATTGACCAATTAATTAATTAATTGGCCATATTAAATTGGTAGTGCAGAGGATGAAAAAATACACATTGCTTCTAAGTATTTATAGGCTTTCTAATAGATGGAGTTTCATTAAAAAGTGATGTGGGATAAAAGATTAATAACTATATAATAATCTATAGATATGATTAATAATATTAGAAAATTGGAAAATTAACTATATGATAAAATTTCTTCTAGTTTATAAGCATTTCATGGTTGGTTCTTTGTAGAAGAGATATTATTACAAATTGAATAATATTCATTTTGTTTCTCTATATGTTCTTCTTACGCACATTAGTTCATACATGAAAATAAAATCTATATAATCTTGAACACTTGTTCTATACTGACTATACATGATTCATAGCAAGAAGAGGCGAAGGCAGCCGGGGCTTCAACGGGGCACCATTTCTCGAGATCTTCGTCGGATTCGAGGCTAATTAAGCATTCCAAGTCATCAGTTGTGGAGTTGACACTTGCGGGAGAAGTGCTTGTTAAGGAGGGATTTGAACAGACGGTTGTGCTGGTCATAGAGAGAGTTGTAGCGGTTAATGATGATGTTGCCGGTGTCGCCGATGATATATCATATAATATGCATTTCTGCATCTACAATTGTACATAAGCGTAACAATGATAATTTATTGTGTATAATAACACATTGATCTTCCAAACAAATCTGTTACTTTGTCTATACACTATTTTTGATCTCATAGGAAATCGCACAAAGCAAGATAAGTGTTCTTTGTATTTATAAATTATAGAATTTATATAGGCACAAATAAATTTAAAAATGGGAAATTAATTAATTGATTGACATGATTAATATTTTTGTAACAACTAAACTTAATTGGATGATTAAAAAGCATTAATGCATAATTATTATTTAATATTTATAGTGTTAAGGATTGGAGATTTTAGATAAATATAAAAGAAAAATTCTAGAAATGTCACATAGGCATGAGGATGATTGTTGTGCTTAGAATATGTTTTGCTATTATATATTGACTAGTTTTGCCTCGGTGCGTTGCACCAAAAATATTTATATTGAGTGCCCCGGTGCGTTGCACCAAAAATATTTATAGTGAGAATACTTGTGAATCAAAAAATAAAATTAAAAGAAAACACTACTTTACATTATTTCAGAAGTGGGAGAAATATGTTATAGGTGATAAAAGGTTGCAGGAAAAATGAGAGGTGATTATTGTTAGTTATGTACCTTACAATTAATTTAACTACACCGAGCACCAATTACCAAATGCTCAAATTTAAATCTTATATGACTACATCATACAACACACTCTTCTCACTCTAGTATTGTCATATGTCTATAAAACGATTTTGTCATCTTCTATTTAATCTTATTTGACGTTCCGTTTTGTGATAATATCTCAAAATAGCCACATTGATTTTAAAAACAACATAAATTGATTATATTTATAAAGAAAAAAAATTCATTCACGGACAAATAATGATAACAATAATTAACAATTAAATTTAAAGACCGTGCAACGGTAGACTCAAATCCGAAATCTTTAGCCCTGGGCACTACTAACCACTCTACTGTTAGACCAACACATATACACATAATGATAACAATAATAATTAGACTAATTTTACAATAAAATAATATTAAATTATCCTCAAATGTGCAATACAAACATTAAAATTAAAACACATCATTATAATTTAGATTATATAAATAAAATATTTGAATACTTGTAAATAGAAACTGTGTGGTTAATATTTGCCCAAATATTTTACTTCAATACAAACCAATAATCTAGTGGCCCAAATTTGATAATGCCCCTAATAAGAAAAAAATTAGCAAATAGAATTAGCATACCCTAGAAAATGTGTTGGACAATTCATGGTAGCTATTGGAGGGAAAAGGACAACTTTGTAAATAAATAGAACATTTAGCTTTTATATATATATATATAGATTTGCTGAGGAAACTTTCCCTTTTATGAGAATGAATTTTGGATAACAAAAATACTTCTAAAAATACTAAATGCAATAAAAACCATTGATGATGCTCTCTCAAAATACTTTCTGGAAGATTGTTGGACTGTGCTCCAAAATTTTAAAACTGGATCGGATAAAGAACTCAATGTATACACACTCCAGATTTCAAATATGAACACGAGGTAAACATTCCTAAATTATATATGAAAAAATATATATGATATGTACTAGAAACTTGAAACTCAAATAAAAAAACAAGCAACAACTTTATTTCTTCGAAAACCTCTTTGGTGGACAGCTAATTATCTCAAAGAGGCATGTTATTGGTAAACATTCCTAAATTATATATGAAAAAATATATATGATATGTACTAGAAACTTGAAACTCAAATAAAAAAACAAGCAAGAGCTTTATTTCTTCGAAAACCTCTTTGGTGGACAGCTAATTATCTCAAAGAGGCATGTTCTTTTGGACAATTATTGACCGGCCAGAAACCTCTACATCTACCTTTTTCTTTCTCTTTTATTATACTAGCACAAAGTACATGCGTTCGCATATAAAAATAATGATTAGTATTTATTTTTGTTTTGATCGTATTTATAATAATTAACACTTTTTTTTGAATCAATTGTTGTCTATTACTTATGCTTGATTTTGATTTTTGATTTTTAATACTCCCTCCGTCCCATTAGTAATGTCCCATTACTTTTGGGCACGGAGATTAAGAAGAGTGTAGTTAGAGTATAAAGTGAGTTGGTTTATGTACTTAAGGTTTATTCTAAGTTACACTAATTAGCTAACCAACATAATAGAAATTTCCTTTGAAATTAAATTTTCTAATGAAACTTAATTTTTTTATTCTTAATTTTCGATTTTTAATTTTTTAATCCTTAAATTTCTGAATTTTCTTTTTTCTTTTTATTCTTAATATTCGATTCTAAATGTTTTTTGAATTCTTAAATTTCTGAATTTTCGATTCTTAATGCTGAACATGGAAGCATAGAAGGTATAGACACACTAAAGAATTCCTTGGGTATGCAGACTCTGGATGGTGGACAAATAAAAGAACTTCACACATTAATGAATACCTTGAGTATTCATAATGAAAATTATCTCTAAGAAGCAGGCTGTTTCAGGTTCGTTTTTTGGTCAGTGTTCATCAAAATGATTTTTGTAATAGTGCAGTAAGGTGGTGAATGTAAACGAGCAACAAGGTAGTGAATGCAGAATGATTTTTGTAATAGTGCAGTAATGTAGTGAATGTAAACGAGCTGCAATGATTTTTGTAAATGCTCAAGAAACACTTTTGTAAAAGCAGATTAGCATCTCATCTCGGAGAACCACAAAAAACAAGTGCATCTCATCATGAAGAATCATTGATGCCAAGCAAAAAACCCTAGTGTGAGCATAATTTCATCATCTCAGCACACCATCATTCAATTCCCACATAGATCTCACATAAAAAAACCAAGGACACAGAATTCGGAGCATCTCATCTGAACCCCTTTCTTCTCGTGTTGCTTCGATCCATGCTGCCTCCGGCGAGACTCCATCCTTCTCCTCCAATTTCTCCAGCACCGACTGTATCTCCAGCCCGATGGACGCCGTCTCAGCACTAATAACAGCCTTCACTTTCTCCATGTGAACTAATACACGGATGCTTTGCATCCTTGCAAGATGCAAGATTCGCTGGGTCTCAGATTCTTCGGTGGTAGAATCATCACAGACCTCGACTTTAGGGCTAAGAAGGGGCGTAATAGAGATGAGGGTTGGAGGAATTGAGTCGGCGGCCTCTGATTTCATCAGGCCGACGATATTCAGATGAGGAAGAAGGAGATTTCTCGAGTTGCGGATAGAGAGAGCAACAGAGCGAGAGAGAGAGAGTGAGAGATTTCTCAGGTTGCAGATGGAGAGAGCAACAGAGCGAGAGAGAGAGTGAGAGATTTCTCAGGTTGCAGATGGAGAGAGCAACAGAGCGAGAGAGAGAGTGAGAGATTTCTCGAGTTGCAGATGGAGAGAGTGAGAGAGTTGCAGATGAAGAAGATGAAGCAGCGGCGCAAGAGTGAGAGAGTGAGTGAGAGATTAGGGTTTTTTAGTGGGTTGGGGGCCCACTCATTAAACCCTTAATTTTGTCCATTTTGGGTATGGGACATTACTAATGGGACGTCCCAATATGGTAAGTGGGACATTACTAATGGGACGGAGGGAGTACATTGTTAAATGAGATCAAGCATGCACCATTATTTATACAAGATCTACTTAAATTAATGTTTAGATCTTTTGAACACATATTTGATCCAATAACAATAATTAACTAACCATAAAATTCTACATTTGTATATATATTTTATTTCAATATTCTAGATATATATAGATAGAAATATTCAAGAGTAGTCTAAATTTAGTTTCTAAAACTTGAATTTTTTTGGGTAACTTATTTTGTCTTTTTATTCTTACCATGATGGGATGAAATTGATACTACATTATCAAAATTTTAAATTTATATAAGGTAAAATAAATTCATAATGAATTTGTGCACTCCTTATAAATATAAGATACTATATTACATTGCACATATAAAGAATGATTCCAACAAATAAATTTTGATGAGTTATGTTTATAATTTTTATTATATCTTTTGGAAAAACTTTTTGCAATGTCACAAAATTTTTTAATATGATTATTGAAAAGGATAGAAAATAAATACTTAATATTTATAAAATATTATTGTAAAGAATATTCTCTGTTTGTTTTGTATTACTGATCCTTCAAAAATTACGATAAATAAATGATCTATTATATTAAATTTGTGCTATTCTAATATCATTTTGGAACATAACAAAGTTTAACGATCCATTAGAAATAACAAATGTTATTCATATACTTCCCCCATCCACGAAAATTATAACATATTTTTTGTGGCACGGGTTTTAAGAAGTACTTCCTCCGTCCATCAAGAGTGTGGTTTTTGGTGGGTGGTATGGGTTAGGGCTGACAATTTTTTACACGACACGATAATCCGACACGTACACGCACGAAATTAATGGGTTAGTGTCAAGCCTTATCGGATTCGGGTCGTTATCGTGTAACCCGATATGGACATGAAATTATCAGGTCGGATTCGTATCGGGTTCGTGTAACCCGATAAGATTTATTTATTATTTATTATTTTTTTATTTTCATCATTAATTATTAATTTATTATTTTTCTTAGGGTTTTAAGTTTAATTTTTAATGTTTTTATTGTTTATATAGCTTATAGTGTCATATAAATTTATGTTTTAATCGTGTCGTGTCGTGTCGTTATCGTATCGTGTCAACACGATAGAAATCGTGTAATTTTTGTGTTCGTATCATGTTCGGATTTGAACATTTCGGATCAGATTCGTGTCGTGTCGAGAAAATCCTTAACAGATCGTGTTCAGATTTGACCTTAACAAGTCGGGTCGTTAACAGGTCGACACGATAACGATCCGACACGCACGATTTGCCAGGCCTAGTATGTGTTTTAAGAAAAGTAAGGTAGAAATTATTTGAGTGAAGAAATAGACCACCATTTTGAATTTATGTGAGGTTTAAAATATAAGAGAGTGTGAGGTCATTTACTTAAATGGAAAAACCACACTCTTGGTGGACGACGAAAAAGGAAATATGACCACACTATTTGTGGACGGAAGGAGTATTTAATAGTAGATGTTTGTTAAGTGGAGAAACGAAACTACCATTTTTAAATTGTTGTGAGATATAAAATATAAAAAAATGGTTGACATCATGTACAATTATAGAAGTGCTACACTTTTTGTGAACGGACGAAAATAAAATTAATGCTACACTTTTCGTGTACAGAGAGAGTACTATTTTTCCTAATTAACCTATAATGATTGAAATGCATATTTTAACTAAAATTTTCATTTATATCCTTATGCTACTAAATTTTAAATGGTCTACTTAGAGGTGGCCAAAAAACCGAAATTGCAGGAACCGAATCGAAACCGACGGTTACGGAACCGGAACCGAACCGCCAGTTCCGGGTTGGAACCGAGAACCGCATCGACGGTGGTTCGGTTTCGATTCCAAAGTTGCGGAACTGAAACAGCCGGTTCCTCCTATTTTTTATTTTTTATGTTTTTATCTATATTTATGTTACGATTCATATTTATTTTACCTAAATGCAACATTATAATGCATAAAATTACAATTAAAACCGAAGTGATCGGCGGTTCGGTTCCGGTTCCCTTGGAGTGTAACCGAGAACCGCCGGTCACCTCTAGATCTACTATATTAACCGGAACCGGTTCGGTTCCGGTTCCGGAACCAAACCGAACCGCGGTCACCTCTAGATCTACTATATTAAATAATGTAAAAGTTTTATATGCTTATTATTTAAATTAAATTAATATATTTATTATATTCGTATATTAGAGTACATCTGTCGCTATTGTATATGATTTTCTTGTAAAATTATAATTGTAGTTTCTTCTTCATAGTCATACTTAAATGACACGTTTTTGTCCATTTTGGACACTTTAGACATATCACGAGTTAATAAGTATATTTTAGCAATTGTACTTCATATTTAATTTCATTCTTATTGTTATACTTTTTATTATTATTAATATTATTATTATTATTATTATTATTATTATTATTATCAACATACTTATGAATCAATTAATGGGTTTTTGTTCAAAAATTATAATTTTTTTAGGAAATTATCAATTTATTATTAATTAGTGTATAAAATGAAAAATTGTAGAAATATTTTATTAAAATAATATTCTTGATCGATATAGTATAAATTTATCTTAATGTGTAAAGTATTATGTGCATTTATATATATATATATATACATATATATTAAAAGGTTTAATAAATATAAGTAACCACAATTATTAGTTTATGACTTATTTACCATATATTAAATTAGGCCAACTAAATTTATTTATGTATAAGGTAAATTTAATTTTTAATATATTTTTTACTAATAAAATATATTATTATAGGCAAATCAATTTTTGTAAAATAAGACTTTTTATATAAAGTATAGATTTAAGTAATAAACGAGATATTACTATCTAACTAATCTAGACCATTGATCTTAAGTTGAAAAGTTGGTGGTATATTTGAAATTCAACCCATATCTCATTTTCGATGCATTTCTTATTATTTCAACTAAAGAGTCATTTTCAGCTTCAGCATTTGGGATCAGCTAATATTTTTTATTGTATAGTTTTGTTTATATGCAAAAGTTGAAAGTTTGTGTTTTTCAAAATAACAAATATAAGCTCCAATGTGTTATCGGATCGACACAATCCAATAACAAATACGCCCTCCGTCTCCAAAAAGTGTGGTGCATATTTGATTTGTTGTGAAGTATAAAATATTGTTTGAACCACACAAATCTGAGACGGAGGGAGTATAAGGACAATGTATTATTGGGTCATCTAGTACCCCATAATATAAAAATATGTATAGTTTATGACCCAAACTTTAGAGTATTTTTCAAAAATGACCGAATATTTGTTTTTTCTTTAAAAACCTCAAACATTGAGAAAGTTTCAATTTTCTGTCATTGGACAGCAGCTCGTCAAATTCTCGCATGAAATATACAATTAAAGAAGTGAAAATTTTATTTACCACCTCACACCGCCAATGGTATATTCTACGCCAGAATTCGACAAGCTCATTCAACTTTTCGGGACCGAAATTTCGAAGGGACAAAATTCCTTTTACACACTTTGAAAAACAAAAAATGAAAAATACACACTTCTTTTGAAATCAATGAAAAATACACACTATAATCATTATACCCTTTCTGCTGAATTTCTTTATTTATTCTGCTTATTGCAATCCCATTTTTCCAATTATGGAGATAAAACATGCAAAACTATCAGGCCCATCACACTTCCGTATAAAAATTCTAAGCATACCAACTTCATACCTTTTTGACCGTAATGCTGCCGGGTATTTCCGCCGGAAGTTTTAGGGACCTCGTCCAACCACACGATCGCAACCGATGGTTTCCAGACGCAGACTCCTTCAGCAACACTCAGCACAGCCCTCGTTCGTTTCCTACTCGGGGCGTAGGGTATTTAGTCGGTATTAAGAGAATAATCAGACACTGGAAGGGATGAGCAAAAACCCAAACTTTATTTAGGAATTATATAAAATTTATTACAACATAAGTATATCTCCTTTAGGGAGGAGACAGACTTGTTTAGCTACCTATGGTAGCGGAATTGAAATACATAAACTATACTATACTAAGCTAGGAACTATAACCAATATTTATTTTTGAGAGCAGAGAAGATGGTGTAGAGGATTTCTGATGGATTTTCGATCCCCCTCTGCTTTCTTCAATCCTTCTATATATAGAGGTTCGGATGTCCTCTATTCATGCATTATTGCTTTGGATACCTTCCTCAGCCAGCCTGTTTCCCATGTGAAGCTTGGTCCACCATTGTCGTCTATTATTGAGTGCAGCCAATAGACTTTCGATGCAGCCTCAATCATGCCGCATTATCTTTAATAATGCTCTTCCTGTGCTTTTACCCGTTTGGATTTTTATGGGTAATTTCTTTTCCCTCCACCCACTACTGTCGTTTTCTTTTTAGTGGGTGCTCCAGCTCAGAGTCACATGACTCCACCAACCTGTGTCGGGAATCTACTTTTTTCCCGGGGCCCTGGGCGTCCTTGCTTTTGGCAACGCCTTTTGCTCGAGATGCTCGTTGGATCGAGCCTTCTCTTTTCCTCTTCTGGGCATAAACCCCTTCCCAAACTCTGGTTCTTTTTGGTTCTGACAATCTGAACAAACGCGTTCAGACCAGTTTCCAAAATGAGCCATGTTGCAGTATTTGCGATGAGTTTCTTTACTCGTCGCAATCTTGTTTTCCCAGAGCAAGGTTCTCTTTCTTTCGAAAGCTTCCTCTGCGAATCTTGTAGATTTTCCTGTCATAGTGTTTAACAGGAATGATCAGTTCCCTGAATTCTGAAAGAATTTGAACGGAAACTTGACTTTGTCCATCTCTGTGAGACAGACCCATAATCCCCATGCTCTTCTGGTAGAGATGAGGTCTTCTGGTAATGTAGAGACTAGAGTAGTCTCTTTCTCTACAGGCGCCTTGATCTTTTCTAGGGCGCGTGCATCTGGTCTTCGAAGCCTAATATAGTGAAAGGCTTCATGGTTTCCTTTTCCAGCTGGTTCTGTGGCTGCACTGATGAAATACATCTCCAAAACGTCACCTCGGCTAAGCTGCGGATTGTTAGCCCAGGTATCATACACCGCTTCTTGAATCCACTTGGGTAGATTCTTGATTTCGGTGAATGATGGAGATGTGGTATACACTGAAGCAAGTGCTCCGAATTCATACCATCTTTTGACTTCGTGTGGATCTGAATTTGGCATCATCCACACCCGAGGATATTTCCCCGAGACATCAACCCTTATTTTTTTCTGGGTTGATTCCAGTCCTTGTGTTGAGCTTCTCCCAATTGGCTTGATAAACCTGCCACGAAGAAGAAACTTCAATCTTATCAGTATTAATCTTAGATGTGTCAGTCATTGGCCTAAGATTAATCTCTCCCTCTTTTTCCCCAGAGGTGCTGGGTTGACATGATGGTTCAGAGTGTGACCCCTGAATATCATCTTTTTCTTGGGGCAATAGTTCCGAAGATACCACCACATTAGAACTTGGGCAAGAGATATTTGAATCCTCTGCTACAGGTTTAGAGCCCTGTACTCGAAACTCTTCTTTTACCAAAGGATCTTTGGCCACCCGAAGGATTGGTGTTTGACATGCAGCCCAGAGTTGACCCTGAGACCGTATGCAAGCTCGTATTCTCTCGGTGACTTTCGTCTTATCGAGAGTCTGCAATCTTCCTGCTTGCTCAGCATTCAGAATGCACTCCTCCCACTCTCCCGTTAACATCTCCAAATTTTCTCTGAGATGTCTATGGGCTAGTAGAATGGAGTTCACATCAGTTTGCTCCATCTCTTGTTAAGAAATCTGCAAGAATATTTTCGTGAGATTTCAGAATGACAATATCAAAAATATAATATTGGCATTCAGCTTGCCACCTAATTAATCTAGCCTTTTCAGGCTTAGATTCCATCTTGTTTCTTAAGAAAGCTTTAACTTGTGTGTTATCAACTTTCAAAGTAAATTTCTTTGCAAGTAAAAATAAAGGCCATTTTTTAAACGCCTTTCTGACTGCAAAGAATTCTTTCTCGTTGATGTGCCATCTCACGGCCTCATCATCTGAGAACAAACCACTGCAGTATTTACAGGGTTCTTCTCCATTAGGAGTGATCTTGGTTAAGACTGCTGCCCACCAATAGTCACTTGCGTCTGTGTACAGGACCAAGTCATCTTCGTCCTATGGTATCGAGAGTTTTAGGAGATTTCTGCAAACCTCTTTTAACTCCTTCATACCCTGTCGATGTTCTTCTGTCCAGATGAACGGAACATCCTTCTTCAGTAATGTACTGAAAACTTTTCTATGTTTCGCGAGATCTTTGATAAATGGTCTCGCGAAATTAACAACTCCCTCTGAAGTTGTTTCTTTTCCTTTAGATCTTCAGGAAAATTCTGGACCTTCTGAACAATATGGTCCTGCAGAATAATTCCTGCTTCATCAATCTCGATACCCAGAAATTTCATTTTCCGAGTTGCCACGACTGCCTTCTTTTCAGACCGTACTAAACCTTCTTTATAACAAACATCTGCAAAGATCTCAAGATGTTTGATATGTTCTTCCATATTTTTTGATGCTATTAAAATATCATCAATATAGACGAACATAAAAGAAACATAATCTTTAAACAGATTATCCATTGGCATTACTTTCCAAACATAATGCCCTTGTGGAGTAGAGAATGCTGTAAACTTCTTACTCCTTTCTTCCATGCGAATCTGGTAGAAACCTGACTTGCAATCAAACTTAGAGAAAACCTTAGCATTTCTAATGCAGTTAATAAGGTGTTCCCTACTAGGGATAAAATATCCATCAAACTCCAGAATATCATTAATTCCTTTATAATTAATAACTAGTCTGGGTTTACCTCGTTTGATCTCCCCATGATTCCTTACCAGAAATCCGGGACTGCTGTAATGCGAGTTCCCTGGTTCGATCAATTTTAAATCAAGGTGTTCCTTGATTATCTCCTTCATATCCTGAGATCTTTGAGGTTCATCAGGATCGGTCTGTATCTAACAAACTCATACTCCTTTTCTGGTTTCACCTTCAAGGTAGCTTTGAGCTTGTTTCTGTCCCACCATGCCAAAGGATTCTCATTGTAATTCCTTTTAATCTTTCTTTTGACATCTTCTAGGGACACCTGCATCTCTTCTTTAATATGAGATATCAAAGATGCTTTGAGAATCTGGATCTCTTCATCATTGAGATCCTCCTCCCTAATACAGCTTAGCACTGCTTCGCTGAATCTCCTTTGATCCTTCATTTTTGGGTGTCGAAGTTTTCCTTCATCACCACGCTTGCTGCGAAAACTCAATGGTATCTGGCGATTAAAAGCCCCTTTGAGCCTTTGGACAATGATTTTGTGATCGCAAATGGTTGTAAACACCAATTGCCTCTTTTCATTATCCTGCATGTATCTTTTGAACATCTGTAGGAAATTGTTTCCTAACAGAATATCTGCACCTGTATCATGGAAATAAATTGGTGGAGTTTTAACGTTGTACCAAAGTGTACCTCTGGCTCCGCCAATCAGAATTTCCGTCTCTTTTACTCCTTTAGCAAGGAGCAAAATCTTCTTTGAGAAATCTCTTCCTGCAATTCGGGGTAGATCATCTTCTACCTCTGCTGGGAAGACTCCTCGTTTTGCAGTACGAATTCCTGCACCTGAATCAATATAAGCAGCAAAATATTATGCTTTATATTTTTCATATAACATCCATATAGAGATGTATATGGAGAATGGACTTGTCATTCGATCAATAGTTTTCTCCCATTAATCGTGATTTCCATTCCTTCTTCTTTATTTCCCCAAGGTTTGTGATCCTCGAGAAAATCTAAACCCAAAAGCAAAACTGCTTCTCTTCCAGCTCTACCCTTGATCTCCATTACTTGTCCCCCAATTTCCAGGGTACCTTTGTAATGATTGATCTCCGGCTGCTGTAGATAGTAAAGAACATTACAAGGAAAGTTGGTTTCCCACCTTGTAGTGTCAAATTTTACTATCACTTCTCTCCATCCCTCGGGACATTTCAGATTCACTGGAACTTTGTTACTCTGAGATGTTTGAGGGTGTGCTTCTCGAATGAGACTCCGACTCCTCCCATATGGCAAAGACATGATTCTGTCTCCTTGGAAAGATAATCTCCCTGAAGTTATCCTGAGACTTTGGTCGTGTCTCATGACTTCTCTATCTCGGATTTGAATATCTACATTCCTTAACCGAGCAATTTCCACTCTATCGGGACAAACCGCCGTTGTCACCTTGTTGAATATATCTGGTATCTCAATGAACTTCTTTCCCAGAAATAACTCAGTGTGATGTGAGTTGGAAAGAGCATATGATACCTGATAAGTAATGGAGTAAGGCCTATTTCCTTCCTCCAATAAATCCTTGCGTTTAAAGTCCTGATAAAGCTTCAGGGCTTTGCTGAAATGGGTATCATTAAGATTGTAAGCAATCTTTGGATAGATGATTCCCACTACTTGTCCTGCACAAAAATCTCCCGCAATTGTTCCCAATACGGAATCTTTCAGATTTCTAACTCTTTTATCGCATATAGCGATATCGATCGGCGTGTGCACTCCGGTAAAGAGAGCTGATTTTAACATTAACTGGATTGCTCCAATATGGATCCAGTTCATCTTTTCAACGACTTCAGGCTTCATCTTTGATAGATCTTCCCTGATGTCACTAGCTGGAATCAACTGCATCTCCACTTGATTCCCTGTAAGCTCTATAGGAAGCGACATTTCTCGTCTAAAAATTCCATAGACGATTTGTTGTTTCCTGCTTCTTAGATTAAAGTTCCTTAGAACTTGATCTATGTTGTTTGCTGAAAAGCCTTGATACTTTTGTATATTCAGACTCTTCTTCATGATTTTGTCAATCAGACTTTGAGAGAGAGTTGTGTGACTGGAGAATCCCGTCCTGTCCTCTTTCTCCTGATGAACAATCTCTGGATCAGTCTGACTCCGATCTAGTTCCATCAGACCATTCTGAATCTTCTTCACTGAAGACTTCTTCTTGTTCATATATACTCTCATCTGAGGGTATATCTTCGAACTGATATACTTGTACCAGTTCCTGGTAGTAGACGGCATCTTCGATATCCGGAGTGGATTCGAATTTATTGATACCTCTTCTCTCGTTGTCAAGGCAATTTGTAGAAATATGCCCTTTTGCACCGCACGTCCAGCAGTTGCAATCTTTGAAACTTTCATTCACTCTAGTGTGAGTTCTTCTGAAAGTTTTCTTGGCAGTTGTCCTTCCTTGTGATTTATCATCTCCTCGGAATTGATACCTATTCCTTGATGGTCCACTTCTTTGGCCTGATTTGTAAGATCTGGCCTTCTGTCTTGAACATCTGGTTCTTGGTTTACAAGAATTTCTTTTTGGATCTCCACCTTTATAATAGGGCTGAAACCTATTTTTCTTGCTTTTCTTCAGTCTTGGTGGTTCTCCTCCAATGATCGTTGGCAGATCATTGTCATAACAGTTTAGAGGAGCGAATTTATTAATTCTCCTCAGTTTCTTCATGTTCCTCAGAGCTGTTGCTTGTTGACACCATTCTGAGAGCTTCCGATGTACATATGACATCCTTCTTGCGACGTTCTCGGGATCTCCTGGTTCATAATCTCGAATCAGCATCTCTTTCCATGGGCTTGGAAATTTCAGAAAGAAAATTTCCAATGCTACTCTATCATCAACTTTTGATTGATGTTGATAAAGAGCAAAGAGTTGTAGAAACTTGTTAAGCGATTGTTGATCCAAGACAGCCAGTCTTAGATTATACAATGCCATCAAGTATTTCTTTCTTTTCTCTTGATCAAATCCCTCGAAATATCCTTCTCCCAGAAAATGATTTTTAAAAAGAATTGCCATATTCTGGACATGTTCTGTATAGTTTTCACTTTCAAAACATGAATTCTTGATATCCACAGGAAAGAATTCCCATGCAATCTTGACGATTCCCGCCAGACTCATTTCGAGAATTCTTACGAATCATTCCTTGTTCAAATCGAGAGTTGCTGCTGCAATTCTCAGGGCTGACGTCCACTCGTCAATTACGGATTCTCGATCTCTGAAATTTACTTCATCGAGGTCGAGCATCACTCCGTAGGGATGGATAGGATCCAGGGTTGCCTTTCCATAAGGTGTGTCTTGTACCTTTGGATGCGGCCTTCTTGCCCTTGTCCTTCTTGCTGCCATGTATGCATCATTCGGGGTATGTTGATCATACCTTGCTCCAGTCTGAAAATCCTGGACTGCATTAATGGCTCCGGGTGCATTTTGAAAATCTTGTTGATTTCCAATGATGGCTCCTGGTGGAAGTTGATTCACCGGCTGTGGATTTTGGACCACATTCTGATTCATTTTCAAATCAACCATCGTCATGTTAGCAAAAGATTCTGCTAACTCCTGGAGGTCATCAAGATTCTTTCAAGATTCTTCATCTTTTTCTTTCTCGAATCATTCTTTTCAAGGCCTCCATGTTTGGATCCTTTTTGGTTTCTCCCACTGGAAATGGATAAGTGGGTTCATTACCAAAAGGATTTCTCCCTTGACTGGAACGAGGTTGTTGCTCCAGTTTTTCGATCCGTGATTGGATCTCCTTCAGGATGTTGTAAATTTCATCCTGTTTCATAGCAATCTTGTAAAAATCGCGTGGTACACCATACAGGCTATCGCCATAATGTTGTACTGTCTTCTGTATTTCTCTCAGATCTTCTGATATCTTGGATGTATCTGGAGAAATCTCCTTGTATAAAAGAGTAGATGATACTCCTTTATCCTTCTTTGATTCCATCAGAGCGATACAAAGCTAAGTCCAATGTATCCCCATATGAACCCAATGGTCTCTTCTCATGGCATGTTCTATCTCCCATTCAAGGAGGATACAACCATGTAGAAGATCTTCTTTTCTTTTGATTCCTTGGAGGCAGGAACCAATTAGTTCTTTCTCCTGGTTATACTGAATTAATATATCCAGCATATTTCTCCAGTGTGTAAGAACACTCTGGTGTCTCGTCCTTCTTTTCTCCAAAATTTGGAGACGTTCCTGGAAATGTCCACACCTTGGACATTCTTCTAGATCCATCATATATGATTGTTATGATGGTTCCTCCTCATGGTGTTTATCACCTCGAACAGGAGATCGCTCAGATCTGAATCATATCTCCTTCTTGCCTCAATTTCTTGAGTAAAAGGCTCAATGTATTCAAGCCTTCTTTCTCGTACGACTATAGAGTCGAACAATTCTCTCCAGATTGTCCGTAACATCTGGTTTCTTTCTCTTTTTATCTCCAAATCTTGGAGTTAATTCCTGTAACACTCGCATCTCGGACAATTGTCCGGATCCATTTTTTCTTGATGTCTCCTCCGTTAGGATAATACTTAAAGTAATAAATAAAATATAATTCCCAGATAAACCTAAGGCTCTGATACCATTTTAGAAGCGTGAGTTAGGAACAGCAGAATGTACGAGAAATGGTTCGTATAATAAAGAAATACATAGCTATTTTCTGTCCATAGCAATTCTGGACTGTCAATAGTTTAAACAGAGGGGTATAATCGTCATCTTGTGTATATTTCATTTGTTTTGGTGATGGTGTGTAATTTTCATTTTGCAAAATGAATAGTGTGTATTTTACAATAATAGCACAATTTCGAACACGTGCTAAAATTGAAGCTTTGTACGAAGTTCGATTTTTGAAAAATAAACAAAAGAAGACTCCAAAGTTTGAGCCCTTAACTATACTTAACCTTAATATATATATATATATATATATATATATATATATATAAGCACAATCTACTCATTATCGAATCAGTTGCCACCCATGAATTAAATCCAAAATCTTAACATGTTATCTCACTACCCAATAACCAACTCCAAGATCCCAAAAGTATTTGTGACTTGAAATACAGAAGTGCTAGAAAACTTTTTTCCCTGATGATGGCAAAGAAAACATTTTTGTTAACCATATTGTCTACTTTTTACCATTTTTCCCTTTTAATTTTTGCCATTTAGAGTACGTTTACTTTAATGGTAAGGGAAAAAGAGAGAAAAGAAAATTTTCTCCCTTTAAATCTCTCATTTCTTATCCTTCATTTTCTATAGATTAGAATTTTATCTTTTCTTATTCCTTCTTTTCACTTCAAGGAATCCCTCCAAGAATGAATAAGAAAGAGCGAAATTCTAATATATAGAAAATGAAGGATAAGAAATGAGAGATTTAAAGGGAGACATTTTTCCTCTCCCTCCTTTTCCCTTACCATCAAAGTAAACGCACCCTTACCGTTTGGTCAGTTTTAGTCGAACCATCAGTTTAGTCAGTTCAATAGTAGACTCCATACACTCAGACAGAAGCTTCAATAAAAGAAAAATAAATAATTTGCATCTGCTTTTTTTGCATCTGTTTCATAAACAAAAACATATCACAAAACACCCACTTTTTCACCTTTGAAAGTAAGCACAAAGAATAGTATGATATCCATACGCCTGCAACAACAGGTTAGAATCACCTTTTCACTAGCTAATAATTAATTGTATAATACAAAATATTTAATCCTTGTATTCAGTCTAGAACAATGTGTGATTTCATCGCATCCAGGCAGATTCCTTACCCTAAAAGTAAATTATCAAAAGGAAAAAGTAAAAATACGTCTCTTCCAGAACGAGCCGAGCCGATTCAATTGTTATGTACAGCCTAATCTACGTTATGAAAGCCTGGGAGAAGTGAAGTAATGAAACCAAAGACGATCATTTGGATCTCTTTTACAATTACCCACAAGCGGTTGCCACCCTCGCCTTGCCCGGCTTCGCCTCCTCCATTCTCATTCTCAATGATGCCCCTATTCCCATCATTCACTCGATCATTCTCGTTCTCACCTATACGTTCACCATCTGCCACATCAAGATTATATATATATATATATCGTTCAACCAATATACTGATCAATTACTACTGTATTAGACAACATCTAAGGATATGAGATGTGGCACATAATTACATCAGATGACATTTCGAAAACAGTACAAGAGGTTTACAAGATGAGCCTGCAAGCATGCACATATACATACAGGTGTGCATACAGATATTCCCCTACCTATTGAATGTTATACATCCCCTTTCCCATATAATCATATTCTGCCCATATTAAAGGAGCATATTCTGACACTTAACAAAATTTGAGGTATAAACAAGACAAGAAAGCATATTTTGAAAGATAATCATTAAAAACACTCCTTTTTACCATCAGTATTCTTTCTTTGTTCTATTTATTCCGGGAGGGAAGGACTGTTGCTAACTTTGGTACTAACAAGCAACACGGTTTGACATCAAAGCCGCTATGGGAGTGGGACCACACTTATATTCTGACCAATTACCCAGCCGATACCCACTTGTTTTGCGAATGAAGAATCTCATTGGAAAAAATTCTGATCTACGAGGCAAAAGACACTTGCATTGACTTGATAACTCAAAAAACATGGGTGTAAGCAGATGCGTATATCAACAAATCATTTTTAATATTTGGTGCATTTTCAGCGCTGCCGACATATATCATAAATCTACACATAGGTGTGGTATATGCCAGTTCAAACAAACACTGGAGAGATTACCTGCTAAGCCAGCGTTGTCATTTCTTTGTTCCCCAGCGGCAGGTATATTGTCTGCCCTAGCAGCAGGCCTGGCTGGTGGTGCAGCTGCCCTACGCATGCCTTGAGAAAGCCATTGAATTACAGGTGCAAGAGCTCCAGTTTGATATCTGCACAGCTCAACAGGAATAAGCAAGGTAACGGGATTTCAACATGTAGATACAGGCAAACAGGCACCAAAAAAATGCAATATCAACATAAGCACATAAGAAAAGGCATGCTAAGTAATTTTGTTTCTCAAACTTCGAAAGCACATGCAGAAGACTATAAACTCATCTCAGCTACTTACAAGTAAACGAGTGACGCAAAAAACACAAGGAGAGTTAGCCTCTGTCTAGATCCATCTTGGTTGAACAAGAAAATAACTGCTGCCAGTTTTAAGATGAGCAGTATATCAAGCTGGATAGCAATTTGAAATCTCCGAACAACAACTTGTCTTTGAGGTCCAGCCTGTTGTTGCTGTTGCGGTTGCTCCCCTTGTTGTCCCTGCTCACCATTGACCTCTCTGGCCTCAGGAGAACTTCGTTCTCTGATAACAGCACAGAAATATCAAAACAAAACAGAGCTGAAGCTGTGAGTTGCTACATATTTTATTGACAAAAAGTATTCATATACCATAACTGCAGGATGCGACAATAGCTAGTCAAAATAAATTTAACTTTGTTCTCTGATAACAGAACAGAGATCATCAAAGCAAATCAGAGCTGAAAACTGTGAGTAACTTCATATTTTACTGCCAGATACTATACATTATTTAATTATACTAAAAACCGCATAACTGCATGATGCACCCAGAGCTGAAAAATTTATGTTCAAACAAATTTATCACTTTGCAATGCGTTATGTGGAAAGATTTGTCTAATCTCAAGCATGAGTGTACGAGCACATGTTTTTATTTTTTTATAAGAAAAGAGAAGCAGCAGAGCTTTCCTTGGCCAAATACAGACATGAATACAAGCAACCTGACAATAACCCCAAATGTCAAAATGAAGCACAATAACAAGTGATAAACAAGAATGCTACTTGTATGTTCCTAAAATGCACAAGCAAGTTTCATAATGGAATAAGATGACAAGAAGTTCCCACTCAACATAGTTTAAATAAGGAGACTGCTTTGCATCAGTAACAAGAACAAAAATAACCTTAAATCAGCTAATCATGGTAAGTATCGCGATACCAAATTAAAATCCATTTAAGGATCCTATCAGTGTGCCAGACTTTGGGAATGCTTACGTAGGTAAGTTGTAGGTAAAAGGGATAAGAGTATTGGATGGAAAACCAGCAAAAGTTTGCATATACGGATGAACCGGAACAGCATATAGACCTGGCCCACGATTAATCTGTTCCTGGTGCTGATGGGGAGGTAATAACCCAGGAACAAGGACAGGAAACATAACCGGGAACACCGGACTATCTCCATTTTGTGATTTTAACCCATCAGATACCGGAACCTGTGACCCAAGTGATTAGATCAGAATACAGATAGGAGGAACATGTTTAAGTGATAACATTATATTTTGTTGATAAGAAAAGAAGATTAAATAGTTATATGCACATGACCAAAGACTGCTTAAAACATTTCAGCAAAAATATATTTACTGATAAGGAGATCCATGATATGGATATGCAAAACAACAAGCTAGCCCACATGAGAAATAAATACTCCCTCCGTCCACGACCTATTTGAATGTATTTCTTTTTTGGTATGTACACAACCTATTTGCCACTTCCATTTTTAGTAATAGATCCCACACCACTCACTTAATTACCACCACAAACTACATCAAAGGGGGACCCTTATTCACTCACAACACTTTCTACCAACTAAGGCCATCTCCAGCAGTTCGCACAGAAATACACAAAAATACAGCAATTTCAGCAAAATCAGCAAGTCATCTCCATCAGTCTGTTCTAAATTTTTACACAAAAATATAATTTTCTAGAATATTCGACTTTTAGTCACGGTTGATGATCCTGAAATATGCGATTACTTCCGACCAGAGCAACAAAATAATTCGAAAGCAGAAACAAGCCAAAGAAGCCAACACTAGTACTTTTGATATGTTTCCGATTTTATTTTCAGATGGGGTGGGACGTTCCGGAGATAGCCTTTATTAGAAATTTAAATGTATCGACTTTATTTTTATACTTTAGTATGTAATTATGTTTTTTTAAAATTTCTTTTTAGTTTATCCTGTATTTTATGTAATTGTGTTTTTTAAATAATTTTATGTAATGTTAATGTTGGTATAATATATTTATAAATATAACTATAATATAATATTTTGGAAAGAAATAATTAAAGAACACAAAAAATAATAAATATAACAAGGAATAATAATTATAACAAGAAAATCAATTATAAAAGGAGTAGAGCAATAAATAGTGTTGCTCCAAGTTTGGAGCAATACTATTCAAATATGTATAATAGAGCAAGATTATTGTGTTGGGTTGGAGAAGAAATTGCTCCAAATTTGGAGATATGTGGGTTTTTTGTGTTGGGTTGGAGATGCTCTAAGTCAACTAAATTATTAAAACCCGTGCCGGTCAACTTGAGGCAAATAGGTGGTGGATGGAGGGAGTATCAAGTTTCTTGAAAAAGTGTCTACATCAAGTAGGTTCATTTAGCAGATAAGAAAGGTTTGGCATGGTCTGGAGCATTAATTTAGTTTGAAACAAAAATTGATGTTCATTTACTCCCTATATACACATGGTAATAATACATTTACTGGTCGATTTAATTGTTTGTTAGGATACTTAATTTTATTTAATATAGATATAACATAATACTGGTCAACAGTTCCATAATTAGATTTATTTATTTACCAATTTTTCATCCTGATTGGTAAAAAATCCATTCAGTTTCAGGTGAATTTGCATATTTTTCTACTCCACATATGCATCTAATAATGGTCTGTTCCAAAGTTAGTAAGTTACTGAATTTAAATTCACTCTTCTTTTCTTTGTATAAGTCCGTAGCCCTAATACCTTAACAGTTGTACATAAATATCTACTGTGCAGAAGTGATGGCAACAGTAAGTCATATGCATTACACTTTCCTGATGTAAGGTTTCACCAATTGAACATTTCATTTGAACAGTTCAATAACTATCCAAGATCACTGATACAGCTCGGTACATTAAATTTGAGCCGATAACTTTCACTAATTCATGCAAAATAAGCTTTTCATGTACTAGATGGATAGCACAACATGAGCTATAATTTACCAACTAAAATGAACTTATAGTTACTATGAAAATGTGCTTGCACGTCATATAGGAAGTGAATAAATTATAGAAATTACAGTGATTTTTCATATAACTAAGTGTAAAGCATTTATTATGATGTGACTATTGTTTTCTAAAAAGATATAATATGTGCATCTTTACGCATTGATGATTTTCTTATAACTTTCTGCTTCATATTACGAAATCCTAAAACTGTCTACAGATATAATGGAATTTAACAGAGTAATGACAACTACCTGAAATGAAATGATTTGAGATAGTGAATCTAAATAGTCTAAGATTAATTATTTATAACATTTAACATTTTAATATACATGCTTAACTCCAAAGAAAATTAAAGCGATGCATATGGTATGTGTTTGTTGTGGTAAGCCTTATATGTACTAATAGAACGCACAATATTAATTATTAAATTCGATCATTCAGAGGAATATTTGTAAATCAACTAATATAAGATGGGTAAACAGGTCCATACAAAGTTTCTCATGTCAAATCGCTTTTAGTTTTATATTTTATATCAATATTAATGAAAGCATATTATGGATATTGATTATAGATTTTCTATGTTAATTTTTATACATGACCATACAAGCTATCTGAGAAGTGGAAATTTTTTCCATATCAAGTTTTGAGACTGCTCTATCATCACCTGCAAAGTATTCTATCTATAGGCTATCTGATTTCTCCACCATTTAACAAATCTTATGTGTAAATGCATTACTTAGATGTTCATGTTTATCATCTGGTACTTACACACCTACACCCTCTCGATCCACCAACCACTGCACAATTCAATTGGGAAAAATATTCATCTTATATTTTCTGGCAACATTTTATTGCACAAAATTGCATTTCCTATGATGTCAATCTTTTCATTTCCTACCTGTGTTATGCACCTACAACAACCTTAAAAAAGCATATCATAATTTGCTTTCAAGAAGAAAATTTAAACATCTCCATGGTAAACATTACTCGGTCTCTCTGCTCATCCAGTAAAAGAGTTCAGCCACATCAAGAAAACTCGCAACTCCACTCAATATTTTCAACCTCCAGGAAAAAACTTGCATTACCTTTGATTCATATACCAAGAACCAACACCCCCCCCCCCCAAAAAAAAAGGAAAAAAAAGAAAAAGAAAATCCGAACTTTAAGGATACTTTACTTAAAACAGTCAATACCACAAGTGAAGATATAATGTACCCTTCAGCAGCAAGCTACTCAATATTTACAAAAAATATGTGTGAATCATGATACTGGTTGTTTGCTGTTCATGAATTCTTGTTTGGGCAGTTCCACCCACACACACACAAAAAAATATATATATATAAAAATAAAAAAATAAAACAGATATCAATAAGCAAAACGAAAACTTTAATAAATTTTAAAGAAAAAGGGCAGAAACCTAACGATCATCACAAACACAAAAAAAGAAATAGGGATAAGTAATACATAAAAACTGAAAATTGAAGCAAAAAAATTAAATAAGCAAAATCAAATAGGCCAAAAAAAAACACATATTTCGCCAAATCCAACACCAGAAAGATGATTGACCCACAGCAAACAATGTTCATTGAAAATAAAGCATCCATATTTAAGGCGTAAAATGAATTTAAGATCAATGAATTCAATTACAGATTAGAATAAGAATAGGACCTGGGATTGCTTATCGCGGGAGTCCTGAGAGTAAGATTGATCGGACGACGAAGTAGAAGTATCTGCCATCGTAAATCTACCGGAGAGATTCAAACAGCTGCTTCTAATTCAATATGATTTTTCAATTGAATACCTAATTATATGATTCTTCGCCTATCTGTTCTATAATTTCCCAAGCTTTTCTTTTCTTTTAGAGAGAGAGACAGGTATAAAATTACGTGTCATCCGAACCGTTTCCAATGATATTGCGCCACGTGTGCACTGCCATGGGCCACGGGGAGCTCCAGTTACAACTACATATGCGGAATGTACAATACTATTTGGAACTTATGACTCGAACTTTAAAATATTATAAAAATAGCTTGAACATAAGTCCGTTTTACTTTATTGTACGAGAGCTAAATTCTAAGACCGGAAAACCAAATTCATGTTTTGTCTTCGTCGTGAAAGATTGTAGTCCGTGAGAGAATCGTGGTGAAATTATGTTTTAGTTCCATGAAAAATATATTATTTTTTAAATCTATCCTAAACGACGTCGTTTAGGCTGACAAGGCAGCAATAATTGAAAAAAAAAAATCCATATCACACTTCGACAATTCTAGTCAGCTTTCCGACCTCGGAATTTAGCTTTATATCATAAAGTGAACAATGGGTTTAAAATCAGGCTATTTCTATAATATTTTTTGAAGTTCGGTGTATAATCGTAACATAGGGCCAAAGTTTAGGACCATAAAGGCATAAAGTGTAATTAATCCAGAAATTAATTATGAGTGAGTTGTGACCCAACTGAAAAAATACGTTCTTCTATCAAGTTTTTTAGAAGTTGTGGTAATATTAGAATTAGTAACGTTGGTTTCCTCATAAAAAAAAAAAAAAAGTAGTAATGTGGGCAAAAACATAAAAATCAATTTTCATATCAATATAATTTTTAGCTACACAGCCTACACTTGCTAGAATACTCTCCACTGGTTTAGTTAATGTCTAATTCAAGTGGCAAAATTGATGTACCACAAGTCTCTTTTTAGCGAGAAGTTTTGAATTTAAATCTCACTAATGTATTTACCACCCTGATATTGTGGTATAGTTTGTACTCTCCCACTTTTGTGTAATGATGTAGTTGTATAGTGGATTATGTGATATTATATCTTGTGTAATTTTCAAAATCCACTAGTTTATGTACTTGTTAATTCGTGTAACTACTGGTTCTTTTTCCGTTAACTCGTATATATGAAATTATGAAAAAAACTTTAAATCAAATTATCAATAAATAATAGTAAAAAAAATAAATCAAAGTAAAATATGAAAAAAAAAATTAAGAACCCATAAATAACTTATTCACGATTCATACCATTCTATTTACAATTCAATAGCCAACTGTTAACATTGATAATATTTTATAGAAAATACTCAGAACTCATTAATATTAGTACGATAGTTACTGTAATAAATTCGAATATTTAAAGTGTTGATAAGCAAAACACATACGTATTTTTCAATAAAGATGTTTTCATAATAATATACTACTATATCTTGAAGGGTAATTTTGTTGTTCAGAATAAATTTTATTTGGTTTATGCATTTTAGAATTCACAGCCAGTCTCCTCAACTTGCATTCAGCAAACTTCATGATTATATATATATTGAACTTTAAACTACGAGGGAAAAGCTAACTTCTTCATTCGTGATCGTTCGAAAAAATACAGAGAACTCTGCATATAGCTCTTCTTCATTCACAATCGTTCGAAATAATACAGATCGTTCGGAAAAATACAGAGAACTCTGCATATAGCTCGTGCTCGTAAGCATACAGATCGTTCGGAAAAATACAGAGAACTCTGCATATAGCTCGTGCTCGTAAGCAGTGGCGGATTTAGGGGCGTGCTGGAAAAGCTTCAACACCCCGACTGTTTTTTTTTTTCTTTTTTAACCGTATCAGAAATTTTATTTTAGCACCTTCAAAGATATATTTATATTTCTGCGTCGTCCGCCACAAGACCTGCTTGTATGTCGGTGGAAAAAGAAACAAAATTAAGAATTTCAAACGTAGACAAGACAACTAATTAAATACAAGCACAGAAACTTCCCCCAGCTGACGGACTGACTTCTTTAGGTAAATAAATATTCCTTCGAATCTGCATAAATATTTACAATTAATATCGCAATATCCTAGCACTCAATGAAACCAATGCAAGAAAAAAAGAATCGACACGAACACAACACGATTGAACCATCATTCCAGGTAAAATGCTGATCAAACTACGCATATATACAACTAAACTGGGCAAACAACAACAGCATTCTGTAATGGCTGGAGAAATGCATTTACCTTGATCACTTAGCTTTTAATTATTAGTTATTACAGAGCAGACTGAATAAAATCGACTAAAATAACATAAGTTCGATAATATACAGTCTTGACTGAGGCACAACACAAGCGGCTGTCCATAAAGTGAACCCCTTCATCTCATGAAGAAGTAACTCTCTATCAAGGATCCATCTATACACAGTTTTCTGCCCGCCCTTTCTTTCTTCTCTTTCACTTCCTCCTCGTGCCTCAAATATCGACATTGATTAAAATCCCTGTAATATTCAATATAATTAGGGAAAAACAAATCCACTTCAAGCCCCACATTACATCTTACTCCCAAGTTGGGTGCCTGTATACAAGTACAACGTATATATTGATTTATCAAAGAGGTTGGGAAGAACCCAGGGGGCTTTGGGATTGGAAGAAAAGGAGGCCTCCTAATGAAAAATAATAATTTCAGAAATTCTTTAAATCATCAACACAGGAGTAAGAATAAGATTAGTAAAAATGCACTCAGAAGGTTCGCTCACCCCAGGGATTGTCCTGATGAGTTTACTGCTCATCCTTCCTCATCCTCAGAATCGGATCGGCTGTTCACTTGTTCGTCATTATCTTGGATCTTCTTCATCTCTAATTTTACCACAGGAAGAGGATGTACTGGTGAAGTCCCTGCATCGTAGAAGAGCATAGATAAAATATATGTACATTATTAACTGCTCAAAGGATGAATTTTCCGATAAATCGCAAGAAAAAAGGTCCAGACACACATACTAACACACACACACAGAGCCCCGGTGGTAGGGGGAAATAAAGGTATATGAAAAAACCTAGTTATAGATTGCCCTTGATAAGCATAGATCCATTATCAATATCTAGCCCCCATAAGACAAACGTGTAGCTTTCGGCAAAGTGAGAACCTATATATGGTCTTCTTAGAAAGACGGGAGATATTTTTGATAGACATGGTAGCAACCCGTGAAGGAACCATAAAGAACTTTTACGTAGATGGCACTCCCAGCTAGTAACTTAAGCTTTTGGATGAGGTATTCATTCAACATAGTTATCAGACACGCTAAACATAACATTCTGAAATCCAGCCTCATCACTGCTTGTTTGCTAAACATTTCCAGATGCAAGGCCTCAACGCAAAGTAATTAGCCAGCACCTGAGCGAGCGCACTGAAGATGGAGGTCATTCAACATTCTCCATTTTAAACTGAAGGCTATTATTCTTCACCTACTCCGCCGACTCAAAGTTATTCAAGTTAATTTAAAGCGCATACTACTATAAATATTGATCATGAGGTTACAGGATTTGAACCTACACTGTGAATGACAAAAGTCTCTCCCAGTCTCCTGTCTACCATTCTAAAAAATTGCAGAAGTAAAAGTCACCAGGGAAATCTTTCCACACACCCTACCGTACATAATTCAAACATCCTCAAAAACTCAGTAAATCATGACCTCTCCTAATATCAAACATCCCCAAAAGCTCAGTCATCATAATTCATGATAGCTAAAAGGAAGATCAATTATCATCCAAATAGTGAAACTTTGTTGACTATACAATGAAGAGAACCACAAACGTGTCAATTCCAACCTTATCAATACCATTTCATGAATCAAGAACAAAAAGCAGAAACTATATCATCCTCTATCAGAGTCTGTACTATTTCATGATATTCAGCCACCTTCCAAATCTTTGTTTAATACTTTAATATATGATCATAGTCCCTAGCCCCTTCTTCCATGGCAAGGGTAAGTTAGGTAACCATAGTCATCACTAACCACTGAACTTTTTTATCCCCTCCATTATTTCTAAGGGAACCATACTTATCTCTTTTACTAAATCTAAATAAATCCAATAAATTTAAGCATACCAAATCACAAGTTACAGGTTCGGCACCATCTCTATAAATGTCGGAAGCCTCACACATTCTACCCTCTGCCATATCAAAAATCTTGCATATGTAAAAGTTAACCAGGAAAAAATATTTTCCAGCATCTGATGGGGTAAACTCTGATATCAATGTCATTCTCAGTAAATCAAAACCTCCCCAAATGCACCATCGGGTGCAAACTGAGCTATTATAATTGATATATAACTCCGCTCACCGTACAATTCAATGAATTGTGAATCATGTCAATTCCATTTAACTGAGAAATAAGTTCATGTTAATCCAATTTCACAACTACCACCAAATCAAAATTCTCAAAGGATAAACCAACAAATTTCAATCAAGTGGAGGACAATTGAAAAAAAAAAAAATCCCAAAAATATATGAGAAGCGCTTATCCACCATATTAGATCTGAAAAAACTCTAAAGATCATATTCACTAAGAAGATCTCCACAAAATTTACACTTCAATCACACACACACTCACACACACAACGGCAGAGCCATCACGATTGACTACCTTCGAGGAAAAAAGCGGAGGAAGGCCAGCCCTTGGACGAATTGAAGGCCTTCTGTTCATCTTCCGACAACAAATCGACCGCGGAAACCCGATTCCTAACCATATCCGAGGAAGCTAATCTTCCGATGACCTCGATCATGCTGCCGGCGGGTTGGTCGGTGTTGAAGGAGGATGAGGCGGAGGTGCGGGGTGGGACCCAGTAGGAGTATCCGGGAAGGAAAGGGAGCCAATCGGGCGCGGCGCGGCGCACGATAATGCTGTGGATGGCGTCCTCGAGCTTCCTGATGCCGAAGGAGATGACCTCGGCGGCGGCCTCCGGCGAATCGGGCTGGTCGGCGTCGATTTCGACAAGCTGAGCGCGGTGGGTTTTGCTGGAGCGGTGGCGGTGGAGGCTGAATAGGGCTGTCGGGGGGGCGAGGGAGGATCGGGGCAGGGATTGGGAGAGAATTCGAGACATGGCCATCAGAAGAAACAGTCGAGTTTAGAGAGAGAGGGAAAGAGAAATGGAGATGATTTGTAGAGAGAGAATAGATTAATGTGGATAGAGAGAGAAAGAAGTAGTGCGGTTTTATTACTCGGACTCGGACTCATAAGTCGGTAAGGTAAACGGGTGTGGGTTTCATTTTCCGGTTTTATGGGTCTTCAGTCTTCTTCACATTATATTTCGTGTTATTTGAAAGTGACTTATTAGTTATTACTACTCATCCATTAAACTTGTCCAATACATTTAGATTATGTAAATTAAGAATAATAGTAAAAAATAGAAGATTTCATCACTTTTGAAAAATTAAATATTTCTTTTTTGGAAATGAAACATTACTAATGGGACAACTAAAAATAGAAAATGAGACAAAATTAATGGAACGGAGAGAGTATTATATTAAAAGAGATATATATTTTAAGTCGGTAAGATAAAACATGAATTGCGTTAGTATTTAAATGATAATTTTCCCATTTTATATTGGCGAAATGCACAAATTTAGCCCGATAAATTTATAATGTGACAGTTTTAGTTCGATCTTAATATAATACCAATTTTTAACCCCAACAAATACAATTTTGTGACAATTTTAGTTAATTACTAATTTTTTACGCCTAAAAATCACGTTGGCAACATTAATTAACATGTGTCGACCATGTGTGATAAAATGGCGTCGTTTATTTTTTAGATTTTACAAAATGTGATAGAAAAATCATCATTTGAAAATTGAACCCAAAATCTTACAAAAATGATGAAAAAAATCATCATTCACAAAATCTATACTTACCAAACGACGTCGTTTATCACATGTGGTCGACGCGTATCAATTAATGTTGCCAATTCGATTTTTCGGCAATGAAAATTAGTAATTGAGCACATTATCACAAAATTGTATATATATATCGGGCTAAAAATTGATACTCCCTCAGTCTCACTTTCCTTTTTGAGTTGTTTCAATCATAATGGCTCAACCCCCTCTTTCTCTCACAAAAAGTTGTGGGCTCCAACACTTTTTCTTATTCCTTTAATCAACCTTCTCCTTAATTTCCGTGTCGAACAGTGTTGAGCAGTTATGGATGGGACGGATGGAGTATTATGTTAAGACCATGATTATCGGCGGCCAATCCACCATGTGATCGCCGCCATGTCATATAGGTGGGACCCACTACACCATACAAAGTGGGAACCACTATACCACCAAACAAGGAAGGTGTTAGGTTTTCGTTGGCATAAGTGTTACTTTGGCTGTTGGTAACATGTGTTACCAACATGCCTGATGACAGTGAAAACCAATATTTTTATTTAATTGTATATTATTTTCTCTTGTCTTGTTTTTCTTTTGCACGTGTCTTGTGCAGATAAAAGAACAGTTGAATGACGGTTATCAGCAGAAAAAGTGGGAATTAAGGCGAAGTACACGGAGGTTTTAATCCATGACATGTTAGGAGATCATGGGAATAACCACCTTATGTAACCGCCCATCTCCACTACTTTCTCAACCGCTGGAATGGAATGAAGAGCAGATTGTAGACGTCCAGGGTGAAAATAAACTACTCAGCATTTGGAGGAATATAAATATTGCACGAGCTTCATTCTCAAGGTTGCGCATTTTGAACGAAGATCACACTTAGCAAATTCCAGTTTCAGCTTTCACCATTTTGTCTACCTAGTGTTAGCAACATCACAAACCAACACGCTGTGGAGGATTGGGTTGTGTAGAAGCAAGTCACAAAGGTAGATAGTCTTATCTAGATTAGTCTTCGAAGAGATTAATCTCTATCTTTACATGTTCTGATTCTTAGGCAGATTGATAAGCTGTAAAGGTTCGAGCATGTTTGTGTAATTGATTAGATTAGTGTAGATTTAATCTTCTACCCATTCGATACTTAGAGCTTGTTGCCATATGGATCAAATGATTTTGTTTTCTCTGTATTGTAATCTTTGGTTTCAATATAGTATTTTACAGTAAGGCACCGGCAGGTTTAATCACCTGCCAAAAAGTTAATTTGTGTATTTGTTAAATTTCCGCTGCACGTTAAATCTGTTGTTGTTAACATGTGATTTAACACTCTCGTTTTAACAAAATGCGTGATTTTGTTGTAATCTCGGACACTCGATTCTTTCAAGTGGTATCAGAGCCTCAAATTGATATACTAAGTTCTGATTCTGTGTGCAGATTATACCATGGAAGCCACTGGAAGGCCCCCTATTTTGGATAACAATGGTAAGAACTATCCTTTGTCGAAGTCACGCGTGAGGATGTTTATCAAATCAATTGATGAATGAGCATGGCTTTCTGTTGTAAATGGTTGGGTTGCACCACGTGAAGATGTTGATGGAATTTCAATGCTAACTCCTGAGGGACGTTGGTCAGCCGATGAAAGAATTGTTTCTAACTTCAATTCTCGTGCTTTGAATGTGATTTTTGTCTCTGTGGATGTTCCATTTTTTCAGTTGATTTCCAACTGTGTTGAGGCTCGTGATGCCTGGAATATCTTACAGGAACAATGTGAAGGTTCTGAATGTGTGAAGAGAACTAAGTTGAGAATGCTCACAACTAAGTTTGAAAATTTGAGAATGTTGGAGGATGAGTCAATCTCAACATACTCCGATAAGATCACTGAAATAGTTAATGACGATGTTGCTCTTGGTGAGCCAATTGGAAATGATCGCTTGGTTAGTAAGGTCATGAGATCCTTACCTGAAAGATTTAACATGAAGATCTCGACAATTGAGGAAGCTAGAGATGTTTCTAGATTGCGTGTAAGTGAGCTATTCAACATCTTACTTACTTTTGAGATGAACTTGAACCAACAAAAGGTCGGTGTGAAAGGCAAGAGTGTTGTCTTTCATGTTGACGCTGTCAAGACTTCAAGCGAAGAAGAAGAATCCGAGAATTCAGATCTGGAGCCTATCGATGAAGAAAACTCTAGCATGGCCTTGTTGACCAAGAAGTTCAACTATGTTCTCAAAAGAATGAAGAAATGAAACGATAAATCCAATTTTAGAAAGAGAAAGACTCAATCATCTTTTCATGTATCTCCTGTCAAACCTACTGTCAAGGAGCCTGTTAGGAACACATCATCTAACATTGATTCTATTCAGTGATGCAAACGAATGTTCTACTGTTCGTAAGAGAATGCAGAAGAATTTCAATGTCACAGTGAGTGATAACTCAGAAACTGAAGAAGTTGAAAAGAGTGATAAAATCACTCCTCAACCAGTTCTTTTCTTTGCTTTAGTTACTGAAGTTGATGTTACTAGTGAAGAAATGATTGACGCATTAACCAACATTGATGCTGACATTCTTATTGATGAGTTTGAAGATAAGTTGAATGATCAACTCACATTTATCTCAAATATTGAAGGTAACCTCTCGACTAACACATTCTCTTACGATCCTTTTGATGTCTCTACATCTAATATATCCGTTGATTATTCATTCTCAAATCTATCAGGTGTTGACTGTGTTGTGGATGACACAACTGATATCTTTTATGAAGAAAACTGTGTTGATGCATCTGTTAATAACATTAGTCCAGAGGTCTATGTCAATAACAATGATGTTATCATAACAGAATTTGATTCAACCAATAAGCATCACATGCACCTTTCAAATCTTTCAGTTTATACTGAAGAGATTGCTAATCCAGATGATGTGATCACTTCTGGACCAACATCAGATCTATCATGGTATGATATGACAGTTCAAGAAGAAGAATGTGCTAACATCGCAATTCTAAGTGATCAAGGACATGTTTTTGATCCGATCGAAGCTCTTGAAGAAGTAAGAAGACTCTATGAAATTCTTGATGAGCAATGTGCTGATCAAAGAAAAGATCTCTTGATGATGATTGATGAGAATCAATCCCTTAAGAGTCGAATCAAAAGACTTGAGGTTCTTCTCACTAAAAAGGATTATAAGCTACACATTTTGAAGAGGAAACATGAGGATGATCAATCAACATTTGACATGCTGAACAGAGGTACTCTTGCTCTTAAAGAAGCTCTTTCTTCGGGTCAAACTAATAGACATGTTCCTAATTTGAGAAATGTCCTTCATGTTGAAGGACTGACGGCAAATTTGATAAGTATCAATTAATTGTGTGATGATGACATGACTGTAAGATTTAATCGAAATCTTTGTGAAGTGTTTGATCGGTTTAACCATTCTGTGATGTTGAGAAGCAGATCAACTGACAATTGTTACCAAACTGACAATGAAAATTCATGTCAGTCGGCCAAGATTGATGAAGCTAAGCTGTGGCACCAAAAAATGGGTCATGTTAGCATGACCAACATGAAGAAGCTGATTACTAATGATGTTGTTGTTGGACTTCCTCGTTTAAACATCAAAAAGGAATTTGTTTGTGGACCATGTCAACATGGCAAAAAGACTAGGGCGTCACATCCGATGTTAGGAACATGCAGTACCAACAGATACCTCGAGCTAATTCATATGGACCTTATGGGTCCCGTGGAGATTGAAAGCTTTGGAGGAAAGATGAATGTTTTTGTTTGTGCTAATGACTACTCACGTTTCACTTGGGTTGAATTCTTAAGAGAAAAATCAGATACATTTGCGATGTTTAAGAAGTTGTGCAAAAGTCTTCAAAATCGTTATAACATGAATGTTGTGAGGATTCGGTCTGACCATGGAAAAGAATTTGAGAACTCATACTTCTCTGATTTTTGTAAGAATGAAGGAATTACTCATGAATTTTTAGCACCAAAGACTCCTCAGCAAAATGACGTTGCCGAAAGGAAAAATCGAACTCTTCAAGGAATGATTAGGGCCATGTTACATGGTAGAAACATCTCCAAAAGATTTTGGGCTGAAGCTGTTAACACAGCTTGTCACATCATCAATAGGGTTTACTTGAGACTAGGCTCTAACATGACTCCCTATGAACTTTTGAAAGAGAAGAAGCCAAACCTCAAATACTTTCATACTTTTGGATGTGTCTGTTACATCCTTAATGACAGACAGTACTTAAACAAGCTGGACTCAAAGAGTGACAAGTGTTTATTCTTGGGTTATTCTCCTAACAGTAGAGCTTTTCGTGTTTATAACTTAAGATCTAGAACTATCCAAGAATCTATCAATGTTGTGTTTGAAGACTTCTCTACTCTTGATAGAGATATTCGTGATGATGGTAATTCTCTCGTACTTGAAAGTACCGAAAATAGTGAAAATTCTTCACAAACTGTTGAAAATGATGGAGGAAGTACCTCTGAACCAACATCAGAAGTGTCAATGGAACTGACATCAGAATCCAACACTCAATCATATGCTGAAGATGATGTTGATAACATTGATATCAACAGCCCAATCCATGTTGACAACACCTCTTTCCAACACACTGGCAACAGAGATTCTCCAGGAAGAATCCGGAAGAATCATCCCACATCGCAGATCATTGGTGAATCATCTAAAAGAATTCAGACCAGGAGAAAAGGTCCAGTAAACTACAAAGATATGGTAAAACTCACATGTATGTTTACTTTATATGACGAGATTTGTCATAGTTGTTTTCTTTCATCTTTCAAGCCTAAACATGTTGATGAAGTATTGAAAGATGAATTTTGGGTAAATGCGATGCATGAGGTTAGAAATGATGTGTGGGAACTTGTTCCAAAACCGGCCAATAAGAACATTATTGGAATTAAATAGATCTTTAAGAACAAATCTGACGAATCAGGTAATATTGTTAGGAACAAGGCAAGGTTAGTAGCTCAAGGCTATACTCAAATTGAGAGGATTGATTTTGATGAATCATTTGCACCTGTCGCACGTCTTGAATCCATTAGATTACTTTTTGCAGTTGCATGTCATTTTGGTTTTAAGCTACACCAAATGGATGTCAAAGTGCTTTCTTGAATGGTGTGTTAGTCGAAGAAGCATATATTCTCAACCTAAAGGGTTTCAAGTTCCAGCTTTTCCTAATCATGTTTATAAGATTAAGAAAGCTTTGTATGGTTTAAAACAAGCTCCAAGAGCTTGGTATGCTTGCTTTCCTGATTTTCTACTACAATATGGTTTTTGTAGAGGTATTGTTGATCGAACATTGTTTATTCACCAAAATGATGAATATTTTTGTGTTGCACAGATTTATGTTGATGACATTGTTTTTGGTGCTACGTGCCCTAAGCTTGTTAATGACTTTGTGGAAGCCATGAAGGCAAATTTCTAAATGAGTATGGTTGGTGAACTCAATTTCTTCCTAGGCTTACAAGTCAAATAGTTCAAAGAAGGCATCTTCTTCTCACAAAGCAAGTATGCAAGGAACTTGGTGAAAGATTCGGCTTGGGCTTGGAATCAGCTAAACACATGAAGACTCCCATGGGTTCAAGTGACAAACTTAGTAAGGATGATATTGGAATGGATGTTGATCCAACCATGTATCGTGGAATGATAGAAAGCTTGCTATATCTGACTGCAAGCCGTCCGGATATTATGTATAGTATTGGAGTGTGTTCTAGATACCAAGCTAAACCAAAAGAATCTCATTTGAAAGCAATCAAGAGAATCATACGCTATGTTGCAGGGACTGTTGATCTAGGAATCTGATATACTAAAGATACCAACTCCAACCTTATTGGATACAGTGATGAGGATTGGGCTGGAGGTGTTACTAACAGGAAAAGCACCAGTGGAGCATGTTACTTTGTTGGCAACAACATGGTATCATGGTCGAGTAAGAAGTAAAATTGTGTGCCTCTATCGACGGCTGAGTCTGAATATGTTGCTGCTGGAAACTGTTGTGCTCAACTGTTATGGATGAAGCAGATGTTAAAGGATTACGACATGGAAACTGACACTCTTTCTGTCATGTGTGACAACAAGAGTGCCATCAAAATATCTAAGAATCATGTTCAACATTCTCGTACGAAACATATCGACATAAAACACCATTTCATTCGAGAGGTGGTTGAGAAAAAAATTGTAAGTCTTAGCTTTGTCCCTACTGATAAATAATTGGCTGACATATTTACTAAAGCTCTAGACTTTGAAAGGTTTTCCTTTTTGCGTAAAGCACTTAGAATCTGCTCTTCATAATCCAATCAGTTCTAGTATTGGAATCTATGTTGGTTCCTGTGTCACAAGTCTATGAAGACTGGAATATGCTAAAGATTGTTGAAACTAATGTTGGTTCGTGAACATCCAACATTTGATATTGAGAGAGTTTGTTAGGTTACTACTATTTCTTCTGTTGTTTCTCTTATTTAGTTTATGTAGAAACTAGATTAGTTTGTTTTAGTTGTTTATCTCTCTTCTATTTTCTTGTTTTCTTTGGAGATAAGATCGTTGTAAGTAAGAACTAAGTTAGATTGTTTACTTCAAATGGTATCTTCTGATCTTTTGTACTTAATTTAATTAAGTGATGTTTTTTAATTCAATCTTTTGTTCTTTTTTATCTATTCGAAGGTCGGCCGAAGGCCAAGACCTTCGATCTTCTGTTTTTGATTATCTAATGTGTGAGAATCTTGATCCTCCATATGTTGATAACAACTGTGTCAACATGGAAATTAATTTTTAAGATTCTAATAATTTGAATTTTATTAATTATTTTCTTTATGGTAACAGGATATCCTTGTGTTTATCAAAAATCAAATCCTGAATTTTTGTTAAGATTTTTCAAAATCTTTTATTCGTTCTTTTTAAACAGATTTGATTAATCAAATTTTAAGTATATCTTTCAAGAGATATATTTATGTTGGACTCTTTCACCTTAATTATAAATTAAACCGCTGCCCCTTCATTTTCTCACAGCTGATATACCTCGATTCTCTCACCTTCATCTCCACTTTCGTTCTCTGTTAAAATTCCCCGTCCTTTTCTCTCATCCTCATGGCTAATCAAGACGAACAACTCCTAAAATCATTGAAGGTGACGTTTCCTGACTTGAGCTCACCTGAAATTATCAAGAAGATGACATCTCTTCTCGAGTTTCACTCATCTTCCCAGAAGGAGAAAATCTCATCGCAATCTAGGGCTTAGTCACACGATTCTCTCTCAGAGTCAAAGAAGAAGCCCACAGCCTCTGACGCCATGAAAATGTCGACACAAGAAGCTTCTCATACTCTTATTCTCCCTCAAGAGAATCTTGTTGAAGAGGTGTCTCCAACTTGCGCAGCAACGCCAGATGAAAATCCTCCTACTGAAGAAGAAAAACAACCAGCTCCAACCTCAGCATTTGGCCCTCGAGTGTCACAACCTGCTAAAAGGCTTTCTAAAAAGTAGTTAACGGTCAAAGCAAAAGTCGTGCTGAAAAATCAAAGAAAAGAGGACAAATAAAACTGTGTTGGTGAATGAACGCACTGATGAGGAAAATGTTGGTGATAGCTCCAATGAAGATGGTGAGAAGCATGAGGATGACAAGCACGTTGAGTCATCTTAGAATTCATCTAAGCAAAGTGATGAAATTGAGGTGCAAATCAATGAGGAGACGATCTCTGAACTTTCTGATCCACAAGAAGGCTCTGCTGCAGACGAACCAGTTCTTGAAACTGGTAAAAGAAAGTGCTCTCAGACTGTTACTGGCACTATTGGTCACACTCCAAAACGGAGAAACACTCGCTCCTCCAAGTCCTCTCTTCCTCCACAACCTGCTCCAAGTCTTCCCAAGAAGCAGAAAACTGATATTTGAAGCACAACTGGATCTAAGTCCCCTCTGCCTAAAAAGGAATCCTCCTCGAGGGCTCAAACTGCAGAAGGTAGCTCTTCCTCATCTCAACAACCCATCAATATTGATGACATGTACATTTCTCCTGAAAAAGCTAACAAAGGGTAGATCTGAAGAAGGATTATGTTCCAAGTAAAGAGTATAATTCTCTGTTTTATGATGTCAAGAGCTACATTTTTCACAATAATGTGGAGTCTCGAAAATTTCACAATGAGAGGAAAGTTAATCTTGATTTCTTTTCAAAACATGGGCTTGATACTTTTCTCAAGGATAGAAAGTTGTAGAGTACGATTTTTAACATTCATGCATATGATGAAGTGATTGTTCGAGAATTCTATGCTAACTTCGTTCATAAAGTTGCTCATCCTGATGCTAGAATATTTGGTAGAATTTTTGTTAGAGGAAAGGTCTATGATTGTTCACCTTCTGCTATTAACATGTTGTTTGGACTCATTGATGATGATGTTGAGGACACTCTGTCTGAGAGAGAAGTAATGTCCATCATTACTGGAAATAAAATGGATGAGTGGAAGAGTCAACTTGGAACAAGTCAGTTGACTCAAATGTTCAAAATTCTTCACTCTGTCAGCCTGTACAATTGGTTGCCAACAACTAATACAACAACTCTCACAAAGGAGCATGCCAACTTTCTGTACAAAATAAGGAAATCCTTTCACTTCAATTTTGGTAAAGTTGCCTTCTCTTTCATTGCTCGAGCAGCTGACAAGTCAGACTCCAAGAGTGTGCTTCCCTTCCCAAGTCTCATCTACTTCTTGTTGAAGTGACAAGGATTCGAAGACAGAGGTAAGACTGTTCTAACCAAAGAACACACCACACTCAACTTTCCAAAAGCTCTTAAAGATGCAGGTCGAGTGAAGGATCTCCCCTACAAGCCCCCATCATTTTATCAAGAAGTAGATTCTTACAACAGTGATTCTGATGCAAGTGAACCGGCTCCTCCCACTCATGTCACTGATCACATCACTGGAGATGTTACTCTCACCTCAGCTGACATTCAGGTAGTGCTCATGGCATTTCCCAAGCTTCTTAATGAAGCTCGTGATGTGGATCGTCGCCTTGAAGGAGTGGAAACTTTCTTCAAGTCTCTACTTCCATCAACCAAAAAGGGGGATAAAGAAGATGAGTGACTGTTGATGAAGTTTGTTTTGGTTGCTGGATTATGTGTGTTTTCTACTGCGATGGACACATTTATATTCTATTTGGTTTTTGCGATGGACGCATATTTATATTCTGTTTGGGTTGGTTTATGCGATTGACGCAATTTTATTTTGGTCTAATGTGTATGAACACATATTTTCATTTTGTTGGTTTGATGTTGAATGATTCGATGATTATGATTTCCCTTGCTGGTTGAATTCTGAACTTTTGTAGGAGATGTGTAGCATGGATCGAATATGATAATCGAAGATCTTGGCCTACGGCCGACCTTCGATCAAAATGATCATTTTTAGAATTAAGTCTTGCTGTTTTAGTTCTATCTCTCTGTTTCAGATGTTCTAACAGGTGTTACTGACATAAGTACTTCAGGGAGAGTTTTAAGTGGGAGTTATGTTACTCCTTCTTATATTGTTGTTGTGTTTTGATCATCCATTAATCTTGCCTTCATATTTGTAAATATCTTGTAAATATGTAAATATGTATTTGTCCGTTTCAGGAGGAGCTTTTTATTTCTCTCTGAAAATATTCTTTATTCTTTATTATTTATTTTGTACATAATATTTATTTTGGGGAGGGTTTCTGTTTGCCCTCCATTATTCTTTTAATTCTTTATTCTTTCTTTGAAGAGCTTCATTTCACTCTTCAAAGTCTTTTCGTTTTCAAATAAAGTGAAGAGTTTCCTTTCGCTCTTCACTCTTTAAGTTTCTTTCAAATAAAGTGAAGAGTTTCCTTTCGCTCTTCATACTTTAAAATTGCTTTCTAAATAATGTAAGAGTTTTTTACTCTTACTTCTGTTTATTTATTTTTGTTTTACAGGAAAAGTCTTTTGGTGCAAGAAAAGACACATATACAATTAAGGGGGAGTTTGTTAGGTTTTCGTTGGCATAAGCGTTACTTTGTCTGTTTGTAACATGTGTTACCAACATGCCTGATGACAGTGAAAATCAATATTTTTATTTAATTGTATATTATTTTCTCTTGTCTTATATTTCTTTTGCACGTGTCTTGTGTAGATAAAAGAACAGTTGAATGACGGTTATCAGCAGAAAGAGTGAGAATTAAGGCGAAGTACACGGAGGTTTTTATCCATGACATGTTAGGAGATCATGGGAATAACCACCTTATGTAACCGCCCATCTCCACTACTTTCTCAACCGCTGGAATGGAATGAAAAGCAGATTGTGGACGTCCAAATGATGAGAGGGTGGAAATAAACTGCTCAGCATTTGGAGGAATACAAATACTGCACGAGCTTCATTCTCAAGGTTGCGCATTTTGAACGAAGATCACACTTAGCAAATTCCAGTTTCAGCTTTCGTCATTCTGTCTACCTAGTGTTAGCAACATCACAAACCAACACGTTGTGGAGGATTGGGTTGTGTAGAAGCAAGTCACAAAGGTAGATAGTCTTATCTAGATTAGTCCGAAGAGATTAATCTCTATCTTTAAATGTTCTGATTCTTAGGCAGATTAAAAGGCTGTAAAGGTTCGAACATGTTTGTGTAGTTGATTAGATTAGTGTAGATTTAATCTTCTACCCATTCGATACTTAGAGCTTGTTGCTATATGGATCAAATGGTTTTGTTTTCTCTGTATTGTAATCTTTGGTTTCAATATAGTGTTTTGCCGTAAGACACCGGCAGGTTTAATCACCTGCCAAAAAGTTAATTTGTGTATTTGTTAAATTTCCGCTGCACGTTAAATATGTTGTTGTTAACATGTGATTTAACACTCTTGTTTTAACAAAATGCGTGATTTTGTTGTAATTTCGGGCACTCGATTCTTTCAGAAGGAATATACTATACCACACCCAGGCGGGATTGAATCCAAGATCTCTCGCTAAGAGAGTCTTGTGATGTGTCTCAGCTAGTCACTTGAACTAGGCCTCTTCGGCAATTACAATATAAATATAATCCACTAATACCACTACATAAAGGTGGAAGAATACAAATTATACCACTACACTATACAAAGATATGAAAATACAAACTATACCACCATACCATACAAAATGGGAAATACACTACACCACATACAAATGATATTCAAATCCAAGACCAATTAAATTAAGAAGAAACTTGTGATACCTCACATTTATTACTTGAGTTAGACCTTTTGTTACTTGAATTAGGCATCGGTCTGAATTACAATTAAACTTTCAATATTTGACCTTTTTAATAAATATAACTTCCAACCAAGAATTTGACCGACCTTCGTTGTCTTAACTCAGGATTGACGTGGAATTTCCATGCACAAAAAAGTGTCATCATCATTTTAGTCAAATTTGTTTTGGCTTCTTCCACAAATTCTTCATTTTCCCTCCTCCATTGCCACTACTGTCCCGCCGCCATTGCAACCTAATTACCATTATATATACCCCATTTCAAAGTTGTTAATATAAAATATCAAAATAATTATGAACTTTTAAACAAATAGCACCTCAATAGAAAAAGGATAAATTACAATTTAATTCTCGAATTTCCATTTTCACCAAAATATATCGCTCGAGCTTTATACAAACTAACAATTACATGTCCTGAAAATAAAATTTCGGCATACGTGACTCATTAGATGCTAATTAAGTGTATTATCATCCCTGAAATATTAAAAATAGCGTGGAAAAAAAATAATTGACATATAATCAAAATAATGTTGTTTTGGTAATTAAAAAAAATAGAATAAAAAATACATGGATAAGGGGCTCGTTGGTTGGGTGGTTGGTTGGGTGCTTGCTTGTGCAATACTTAACAAGAATCCAAAATACATAAAATTACAAAATATGCCATCGGCCAATATCACTATTGACTTACAGATCTTGATCCGTGAAACGTCCCACAAAAGTTCTCGTGAATTAATATTTTTTTTTCAATTAAGAAATATATTGATATATATTTCATGAATGTCACCGATTGATTAATATCTTCTTAATTACAAGATGACATGGATAATATTAATTTATGCATGTTCAACAGTATCAATTTATAGTGTTACAAGGATGATCCACTTTTCAATAAAGAAAACAAAGAAGATGCCAAAACTTATGTATGATTTGTATGTGGTGGCATTGAGCTTTGTGGATAGCTAAAGGGGTCACCAAATGGATTCATAGACCCCCTTTGTTGCATTTGTGGTGATGGTTGTTGTTGAGGATATTGAGAAGTATATGGATTTTGATTATGGGATGCCATCATCATCATCATATTATGTTGCTTGTTATGTTGTTGTTGCTGCTGCATCATCATTTGATATTGTTGTTGTTGATGATGTTGTTGCATCATCATTTGATATTGTTGTTGTTGCATCACCATCTGATATCGTTGTTGTTGTTGCTGCTGCTGCTGCATGTGTTGTTGTGGCGACATCAACATCATCCGCGCATCTGTTTGAGGAGAAGCAAGGTTGGTGGTGAAGGGGTCGCGCTGATCAAACAGATTGTGCGGGCTCGTTCCATAACCATAGGCAGGGTCCGTGCTGTATCCGGCCCTTTGCAGCTGTAGTTGTCTCCGAGAAACATCATCCTCGTACAAACTATCGAGCAACAACTTGTCGAACCCCCCTCCCTGATGATGCTAAAATATATGAGTGTATTGTGATTAGAGTTGTCAAATGGGTCGGGCCAGCCAGACCTAATGAAGCCTGTCAGTGTAGTCCGACCCACAAATGGAACTGTTTCAACCTGCCATTTCAAGGAGGAGGCCCAATCTAGACTCGCACCATTGGTGAACCGGGTCGGGCCTGGCTCGGCCCAGTCCACTTGACAACTCTAGCTGTTATGCAAAATTTGTAATAACAACCACTTTTAGTATGTAAGTGATGACTCACTTTAGATTGAAGTGTTTGGGGAGAATTGGTTGTGCTTGGTGTTGTTACTAGAGCCAGCTCCCATCCAGAAGCATTTGTGAAGTCATTTGATGTATGTTGGTTGTCTGCATCATGGATTTATCCATAAACTTCAATCAGAAAAAAAAAAATCAAGAAAGTGTCTATTTGTGTAGCATATTGAACTAAATGGGGATTAATTTGTCCAAATCTTGAACATGGAACTTAACATGTTAGCAGAGTGACAATTTTGAATTAAGTGAAGATACCTGCAGGTTGACATATTGCAAGGGCTAATGAGTTGTTGCTTTCCTCCGACTGTGTGGCTTTCGGGCTTGTTTCGTTTAGGCCCTGCACGAGATTCACGTAGAATATGCAGACTTGAGAAAGCACGGTCATGGAACGAGGAAACGGACTGTAGAAGAGGGACACTTACAAGAAGATCAGCATGTTGTTCAACTTGTTTAACCTCAGGAATTGGTTTCTCTAGAGCAACAACTGCTTTGTTTCCATCTTGTTGTGCTCGTTTTTCGTTCTCTTTTGAAGACAATTCTTCTGTTTTTCGCGCTTCGTCTTTGCTCCGTTGTTGCTCCTGTTATGATGGTAAGCATCCAAAAAGATGACATGAGAAAAACAATGGTTAGGTACTGCAATAAGAAAGTCTGAAATCTTTCTAATTTTATGGAATATTATGGAATACACAGATATTCAAGAATTTAACTGAACAATGTTATAGTTCTTGCACCTAATAAAGTAAATAATCCAACTCAAAAAATCAATCAGATGATAAAACAGAAAAAAATAACACCATCATAATTCTTGCACCCAATAAAATAGACAATCCAACTCAAAAACTCAGAATAATCAAGTTATTAAGCAGAAAAAAAAATGAAATATATCTAGGCATCATCAAGTTCAACTGATTCTTTCATATTTTTAGAAAAGATAAACGAGTATGATTCTCTCACCATTCGATGAGAAGGAGAAACTTTCTCGGGCGCTTCCTTTATGTAATCCTCCATAGTTGCAACAAATGATGAAGGAGGCTAGTAATAATTTTTCAAAATAAAACAAGAAAAAGTTATGAAAGATCAGTATATATCAGTGACCTTGAATTCATTATTAAGGTATAAAACCTGTCTTAAAATAGGAAACTGAAACGTTCGAGCAAGATCCAAAGTTTTGCAGAAATCGTAGAAATCAGCTAGATGATCTGCCTACAAATCATCCAAAACAAAAAAGAAAAAGAAAAAGAAAACAGAAAACAGAAATCAGATAATCATGTTGTAGAATATGATCATCTCTACTAATTCATGCATAAGTTGTAGAAATAGACCTGTCTCCCTGCTTTCTTGTAAATATTAAGAGCTGCAACTGCCTTCTGCTGTGGCATATCGAAATACTGCAAACGAAATAAGCTCTCTCTAACTTAGGAAAAAAGATTTATTTATGTCAAAAAGACACTAAATAAGCTAAGGTGATACATAGATATTTATATATATATACCGTGTCCACGAGCATGATGATTCCATCATTGATTGTGCAGTACACTTTGAAGCTCTCTTTCACAACCTAATTGTATCAATAAACTTAGTTTTAAGGTCTATTAATGTGCCATCTACATTCACATTGTCTGAAAACAAACACTTTGCTTTTATGAAGCTTTTTAGATCAAGTATGAGATGCTTACCAAAGCCAAGGCATATTGAACTAGATAATTATAGCGCGATGCGCCTTCAGGCTGCAAGAGTTTCGACTGGATAGATCAGCCATCGTGGCAACAAATGCCTTTTGAAAAACAAACATACTATACAAGTACTCCCGTCATCCCATTTCAATGGTCTCACTCAGTAACTTTATTTGGTCGCCTCATTTCAATGGTCTCATACTTAAAATAGAAACTACAGTATCTCAACAACATATAATTAATAAACACACCATGCCACAAAAAAGCTGCTCTCCCCCTTCTATCTCCTTACAAAAGTACCCTCCAAAAAGTTACTTTCTCTTTCAGCTTTATCATAAAACAACTCATTTTCTTAACATCTGTGTCGAGAGCTATGAAATCATTGAAATGTGACGGAGGGAGTACTGAATTTGGTTCTTGTTTACGAGAGTAATAAACTAGATGACCATCTAGGTAATAAGCACCTGGCAACAGATTAGGCGATACAGAAGATGTTGCAGTGCAGGCAGTTGCTCCAGCAGTTGCTCGACATTCAAGTCTCGATTATTACAGTGTTCCTGATCAAATATACACACATGGATGCAATCCTAAGTTCTTGTAAAGAATGCAATGAAACAAACAAGCAAAAAAAAAAAAAAGTTATACCTTATCTTTTTCTGATGAGTCTATATCGAAGTTCAAGTTCCTAAAACATTCGAGTCTTTCCTCAAGAAAGACTGCGTATGATCGGATCCAAGCGGAGCAATCCCAAGCTGCATCAACAGTACTAACCTAAGGTTAGAAAAATGCAGTTGGAATCTTGAAATAAAATTTATTTGGAAATTAATGAATGTACATATATATATATATACCAAGAGCACTTGAATCATCTTTGAAATTGGATATTTGGAAAATATGGCCTCTTCTTGAGATATGCTCTAACTCTTCTCTGAAGCTGGCGTCACCTTCTCTCAATATCCTATGAAAAACTATCAAACTCTTTATGGCAACCTGTTATAATTATATATGCACCAATATATATTAATTAATTACATTTATACTAACAATTAAAAAATTAAAATAAAATGAAATGCTTACAATCCAACTTCTTGTCTTTGACAATCTTTTGGAAAGTGCATGGATGCAATACCCAACATCTGCTCGTGGAGATGATAATGCTACTGCTGCAAATATCTCTGCCAAATATTTAGATAGCTAAATCATAATAAATAATTGGCACAAAGGGTTTCTTTTTTCTTGAAAAAATAAGCATTAATTATTATTATTATGAAAAAATAGTCTCACTTCTAACGTGACGTTCCTTGGGTGGACATTCGACGTGGTTGGTGGCCTTAACAATGGCGATATCCAAATCCTTGCAACCCCAAATTAAACAAAATTTTTATTAATATAATATATATATATATATATATATTTACAAAATAAGAATCACGTTCTTAAATTTTACGAAAAATGGAAAATAAAAAATTTTGAGTTAAGAGATTTGAGAATGATGATGACCTTAAAGTCGCTGTTGACCTTGGCTAGGCCAACCTTGGTGGAATCCTTGAGAGCGCCATAGGCCTTTCGGAAGCTTTCCATTTATATGCAGGGAAAGATGGCATGCAACATTGATCATCAATGGAGGAAGAAGAAGAAGAGGAGAAAGAGAGAGAGATGAGAGAGAGAGAAGATCGGGTTGTGATACGTTCTCCCTCTCTTGTTCTCTCCAAGCGCCTAGCTACTATATATTAATTGCTTTCTAATTCCTAATATAACATAAATTATATAAACAATACGATGAATATTCTTTTCTTTTTTTTTTTACTCCTCTCTCTCTCTCTCTCTGTTTTTTGTTTTCTATATTTTTCTTGAATTAAATAAAAATGTTTCAATTTGTTATTAATTATTTTGACCCTCTCGAACATATAGTTTTCGTATTACTTTAATTTATTCGGTTATTTACATAACCCTTATTTATTTTTATTTTTTAATTATTGAATGAGTGGCACAGTTATTGTTAGTCTATAAATGGCTTTGATTTATCTAGTTATCTAGCTTACTTTGAGTATGATTCCTTTCCTTGTTTAGGATGTTTAGGATTTCTTTCTTATATATTACGAAGTTATTAAATTATTATTTTATTTATAGGATGATTTGTTTAGAAAGCTTATATTACATATATATATTCCTTGATTATATTTTCCTCACATCTTCGGACAAAAATGACCCTCAAGACTTGGCCAAAACCTTGGGGTATCTCGTTCTTTATAGTTTCTACGGTAATACTAAGTCAAAACATTTAACCAATTTTACAATATAATGTCGTTTAAAATTTAACAAATTTATACATAATATTTCAATATATTTGTACTAATGCCATGAAATTGAAAAATACATTTCTATTTCTCTTCGATTGAAGACAAGAATGGTGTTAGAGGTGAACTTGAGTGAGGTTGACCTTAGCGTGCGGTTGAATCTGAATTTTTATTTTTCTTAATGATAATTGTCACTTTTTTTCATGATAATTGGCACTATGTATTTTAACTAGTTAGAAAGTAAAAATATAATTATCATTTTTCTTCAGGATGATTGTTACTTTTTATGAGACCTCACCGTAGGTTAGCCGCACCCAAATCTTTGTGATGGTGCCGATGTTGGTTCCTTGAGCCGACACAGTGTGGATCACCAATAAATAATATTTTTCGACATTTTTCGCATGTAACTTAACTTGAAATGAATGATTGATTGAATAAAATGAATTGAAATCTTACTGTGTCAGATAAATACGAAAAAAATTCGTATGTTGAAGTTTTGAGTTATTTTTAGTTTTTCTTCTTTGTTTTAAAATTTAATTTCTTTTTTTACTTAATCATTTTTAATAAATCTAATTATTTTGTAACTAAGTTATAATTGTGGTAGTGTTTAGTTGTTAGTTAATCATTTTTTAGATCATTTTATTTTTACCCTATTTTTCATTTTTATCAAGGGAAAAAGAAGAAATCGAGCTTTGATTTTAATTGATTTATAAATTTAACGATTTCAATAACAATTTCTAAGGTAATAGAATAAACACAATATCAAAAATTAAATAAAAAAGTGTTAATATGGACGAAACGGAAGAGGTGTCCACGAAAGGTGCTCACGGAAGGTGTGTAGCACATCACCTCTCTATTAGAGGTGGCCGCGGTTCGGTTCGGTTCCGGAACCGAAACCGAACCGACGGTTCTCGATTCCACCCCAAGGGAACCGGAACCGAACCGCCGACTACTTCGGTTTCGGTTCCAAACCGGAACCGCAAGTTTAGGTTCGGTTCGGTTCCGCGGTTTCGGCAGTTCCAAATCGGAACCGCATGTTTTGGGTGTTCAAAAATTATGTATTTTTTTTTTTCGTTTTTGCTACGTTTTCTTGTTTAATTGTAATTTTATGCATTCTAATGTAACATTTAGGTGAAATAAATATGAATTGTAACATAAATATAGATAAAAACGTAAAAAAAAAAAAAGTAAAAAATAAAAAATAGGAGGAACCGACGGTTCGGAACCGAAACCGGCGGTTCTCGGTTCCGCAACTTTGGAATCGAAACCGAACCGCCGTCGATGCGGTTCTCGGTTCCGAACCGGAACCGCCGGTTCGGTTCCGGTTCCGAAACCGCCGGTTTCGGTTCGGTTCCGGCGGTTTCGATTTTTTATGGCCACCTATGCTCTCTATCAAAGAAAAAAAAATTATAAAAGAAAATTAGAAGCCAAAAATAAAATGAACTAAAAATATGCACAACACGGGATAATGCGACCTCCCGTTTTTTCCTATGAACTCATGTCGAGTCCCTCTTTGATGTTCCACGATCCTTTCACTCCACTTTTGCACAATCGAGGATCCGGACCCGACAGCATACCCAAGCCATAAACACGAGTCACGACAATATGTTTAAGATACAGAATGTCGTGTTTCACATTAATGATGGATTCAAGTACAGTATACAGACAGTCTGACGGGTCAAGACATAGACTCCCTTGCCCCTATATGCTTAAGTATGAAATTGGTAAATATTCAACTCTAATATTTTCCCCAACATCAACATGGTTTTTTTCATTTACCATAACATTAAAACACCTGAAATTTGGCAGCAAAGATTTAAGAGCAAAAACAAAAATTCCAAATATGGACTATATGCTCAAAACAGCACATAATTTGAGGTAAGACTGACATTGCTAAAGATGTGCAAATTCACAACAAAAAAAAAAATTTAAGCTAACCTAAGAGAGCCTTCTCTCTCCTCTCCTCACCAATATGTAGTTCTTTAAAATTTTCTATGCATATTTTGCATTTCGATATGTTTCTCAAAATTAATCTGGAAATCTACACCTTTATAGCAGCCAGCCTTTCACAGTTTACTTCATCTTCTTCCAACCAATCCTTTACGTCATAACCTCGACTGGTTTTGTGAACTGCTACTACCCTTTAAACAAGCCAATTTGCGCCTTTTTGCAGCAAGTCGGGGTCTCAACTGCACAGAATTATGATAGGTTATATTACGTGTGTATGTGTGTGTGTGTACTCATAGCAGCAACACGAGAGCAAAATGATGTGAGGGAAACACTTGTTAGGCAAAGCAATCATATGTAGACTCGACAAATTTACTTCTCACACCATAATGCCATTCAGACGCTTTCTGATGAAAGTTCATCGGATAATGCACATAATACATGCAGATGAATCAACGAGTAAACAGAAAGTGTTATCTGAAATGTTGAGTGGTGGTCGTGCAGATAGTAAGTGTTTAGTTGCTCCATGTAACGAGCTTTCTTCTCTTGGTTAATATAATACGAAAAGCTTCACGATAACTAGATCATCCAAATAAGGTCATCAAAAAAAACAAATAGCAAGATGATCCAGCAAACCAAATATTATATAATATGAAATCAGAGTACATACCATCTCCATGTATTTTAATTGCTTCATGACTTCGTCCGTGTCTAGTTCCTGAACCAGCAACAGATGATTAATTTCAGTATAAATAAGCCTCTTACTCTAAAATTAATGTCAAAAACAGAATCACATAGTATGATTTGTCATCAGCATCAAGAAGGTGCTAATATGGATAAGAATCTTTCATGCTAATGAAAAGGAGTGAAGGGTTCGTACCAAATATACAAAATGATTCATGAAATAAAAGCCGACATTTCCACAATGCATTCAAACCTTCTGGTGAACTGAAGGGCTAGCCAGTATTTGAAGGCATAAATTGACTAGACTTCTTAAATTCTAAAAAATTCAAATAATTAATGCATTTTTTTTACAACTCAACATTATCCATCTATGAACTGTAATAAATATTTGCACTTCACACACAGATCAAAGATCACAATACTAAAGTTTTTATATAACAACAACATTCTTAATATACTTTAGGCAAGAAAAAAAAAACGAAGAACTATTTAGGGCAAGAAATAAATTAGTAGAGATTAGAGAAGTATGCAACAAAATTTTGTAGTTTTACCATTTAGGCAGAACAATATCTTGAGCTATAAGCTATTAGATAACAAAACAAAACTTTAATAATAAAATGCAATATCAAAATAAAGAACAGTGAAATACTTGGGGTACAGCACAATCTGCATGAGTTGGATCCCAAAGAATGCAACGAAAGCACTCCCAGTTATCTGTTTGAACTTCAAAAAGGGGGGCCCTGCCACATGTTCAGTTCAAAACTCAGTAGAGTTATTAAACAGAAAAGATCAACCATCTCGAAATTTAGTTACTTCTCAAAATGTTTAAAGCTATGGCAGAATCTTTACATAGTTTTCCAATCTAGATTCAAAGATGAGCTATAAGCAAATAACAACGAATGGAATTGGAGAATCAAATTCTTCTTACACTTCTGCTCATATCAACTAGTCTCAAATTTGCTTCACGTCCAAGTTAACAGAAAATTTCGAGTCCAATTTAATCCTTTATTAAGAGAATTTTTTTAGACTTCGCTTAAAATTACATCTTTTTGACTGCAATGCATAGAGTGCTTGGAACCCAAGCTATGTTTTTTTCTCGCAGGTATGCAATATTTCAGCGATGGACTAAGATGGTGCAAACTCGTGTCTACACTGCAAACTTTATCCTGTGGTAGTGGTGCCAAATATAAGTAAAATTTATTTGAAGTGAAGTTTTCCAGACAATCCCTAGTCAGTCATCATAAATAGGTAATTTTGGCCAAGCGTCTAAAGTCGTGGATTATCCTTTCGCCTTAATACAAGAAGAAACAATGAAACCGGGTTTACTAATTTCCCCTGCTTTGTGCCTTCAATAGGATTTTTGTCATGTGACTTGTTCAATTATCAATAGTTGTTTTGTTATCAAACAAATCCTAGCAAACGAACAAACAAGAAGAAAAACCCATCAATTCAAGTTTCACCGGATCAATATCACTCCAACTTCTCAATTCTAACCAAAGAACCTGTTATATCCAATTCAATGCATGTAATTCACATTGTAACCCTCCACACTAGCACACAAAAGGAAAATATAAAAGAAGCAAAGTAAATTGTTGAGGTTAATAAAGGATTTGGTGTCAAGTGAGTCGTTTAAACTCTCACTCTTTCTTCCTCAAATAATCTAAACCCAAAAATTCAAGCTAAGATGATATTCACACTTGTGCAACTATCCATGTGTTTATGAATGTAAGGTCATAATTGAAAATCCAAGCCAACCGCGCAAACAAAACAAAAATGAAGCCCCTTTAAGACGGACACCACTTTACTTATCTTTATTACCACAGTCTACAATTGTATCATTGATACTAAGTGAATAGGCTAGCAACATTCTGTCTCTCTCCTAGCTTAAAACTTGACCAACATACCAATCCCAAAGTGCATGCTGATTATGAAAGCATAAATTTACCTGCGCCATTTTGCACATACAGTTCCATCAATGCCTTCTCCAACTCCTTCAATGACCTCCCGACACTGAAGCCAATTACCAATAGGATTGCGCTTTAAAGATTTGATAGCATCCCGCTCCTAGAGAGTCATGCTATATTCCTTTCAGTACCCTCAGAGTAACTAATACATGAAAAACTAAACCATAAAAAACGTTACCTGCATGTTACTGTTACTAGAAGTATCCATTTCTAGCAGATCGGCAATAAGATCGCATTCCCTGTAACAAATACAAGAGCTGATGAATGGTTTAGCAACAAGACAATTGTAATGTGGAAGATCATCAAACCTACAATTCATGGAACCAATAAAATCAACCAAATCCAAATCCACAAGACAACATAAAGATTTAGTTGCAAGCCAACTGTTGAATGTCATAAACTAGGTTCACTGCTTCTGCTTTTGATACTTAGTTCATCGTAAGCTAAAATATTTAGTATGCAACCATTCAAAAACACTCTCTTAAAAACATTTTATAATTGGAAATGTCACGCCTAGTAATCATGCTGAATTATCTTTTATTCTATACCCTTATCCTCAAATCTAAAAGCCCTATAGCTGCAGCTTCAGCACGTGAACAAAGTGTGTCAACATAAAAAGTAGCAAAATTGAAATAAGAGATATTCTCGTAGGGAAGGTATTAGTATAGAGTATAGAGAAATGGGTACAGTCTAGAGAATGGCAGATAAGAAAAGGATGAATGGCCTGATAAAACACACAACGTGCACAAGCACACAATATCTAAAAAGCATTTCGTACACAAAGTATATTCTGCTACTCTCAAAGAGTTTAAGAGAAGGCATTGAGTCCCGAACAAGACTTTAACAAGATCTCATGAAATTCACTACATCATGCATCTAATAAACACCCATATGTGGACATCTAAATTGGTTTATGTCCCAAATATTATGTGCACAAGTTTCTAAAGTTTTCAGACTCTTCTTCCCTCAACAATGAAAAAATGGCAAAAGTGCGAAAGTACAATTTGGTTAAGAACAGCATCCTTAAACTAATAGATTAGAGCGTCCACTTCAGATTGTTAATGAAGGCATAGAGAATCAGATCTTAAAATTCCAGGATGGTATCACCCAGTCAAGTGTATCTCTAGACCAATATGCTATACGGCATGACCTATAGGAGAACAACGGAAGTTCAAGGTCATTCAACTGCAGAAAATGTAGTAAGTTACTTATAAGGTAACAGTCAAATAAAACAACCTAAATGATACCTGATACGTAAACCTAGACCTCAATGGTTGACATATACTCAAGAGGGGGATGAAACGGAGTGATGGTGAAGCTGAAAGAAACTAAGTCCCATATGTGAGTAAATGTACATGTTCCCAGGATACTTCTAATATTATGCATGAATAAAGCTTAGGTAGAGAGCATCACTATTACACTTAAACAATTGTTCCCCACTCCACCTTAGGAAGTTCTTTGATGCATATAAGTCTTTTCTAGAGTTCAATTTGAGAAGACAACAAAAAAGAGACAAAAAAAAAAAAAAAGAACCAGAAACCAAGCAAAATAAAAATAAAAAAAATGGGGGTTAGGGGGAAAACCATCACCACAAAACTGAAAAAATAAAGAAATCAAAGTAATGAAACTAAAGAACATACTCATTAATGGGGCCACACCAATCAGGAACATCAGCTTGAAATTCATCACCAATTCGCACATTGGACATATATGGTTCAGTATCTCTAAACATGAACTCCAAGGACCCCAATTCCAATTCTGATGCCGAATGTCGATTTCTGCCACTTCCAGGACTAGTGTTTGCCAAATTGCTGCTCATGGATTTGTCTTTCAATATTTTATGCTTTTTTTTCAGGCAAGAACTACAGAGCCACTCACTAACTGGCAATATTGTTATACGAGGATTATAGCAAGAAGTATGAAATGCATCATCACAGTTATCACATATTAGCATATTTTTTGAACTGTCCGTCTGCTCACAGACTTTGCATGACTTTGAACAGTAGTTGTTACTACTAGTTTCATGAGAAGCTCTTTTTCGTCTAATCCAAACATTATCGAGCAGTCCCTGACTTCTAAGAATTGAAATGCAAACATCTCTTTCTGAAATCTCTGCTGGCGCCTTCCCAGCAATCAATGCACCAGAAGAAGAGCACTCACCAGCATCATCTCTATGAACTTTCAAGGCAGCTGAACTAAGTTCCAAATTGGATTTTGATGATGAACAATGATCATTAGCACTGCAATCATTTAAAATTCTGTCAGCATCAGTTGTCAAGGCCTCTTCAGAACCAGCTTCTTCCACAGCACGAAACCCATTAGATGATGGTGTAACCACTTTAATGTTTTCAACTGGATGCACAAGAGGAGATCTTACACCTTCTGTTGCACGCTCGGGAACAGAAACCACATGTTCTTCAGCAGCCAATGGAGGAGCTTCAGAACAGATGGCAGAGTGACAAACATCACTAGGTTTCGTACCATCAGATGACTCATTTTGAAAGAACGAAACAGCGTTCTTACGCTCTCTCCTACGCTGGTATACAAAAGTGGGCACAAAGTTCTGAGACATTGTACTGGATGTCGATAGCTGGGAACAATTTCTTGAGTAGTTTAAGAAGCACAGATCATAATTAATTTTCTTCTCCTCTGAAAAAAGCTCTCCAGTGCCATCAAAATGGCGTCCACAGCAAACTGAACATCTTCTCAGAATATTGGCACCTGGCATTAAGTCAAATGCAAGCCCTTGTTTCATGAAGTCCGAAAGAATAACTTCCTTTCAAAAAGGATTAAAATTTCCATCAGCACATTTAAAATTTAAATAAGTATATAAGCAATCAGGTTAGCTTCTAAAAAATAAATAAATAGACTATATATATTAAAGAATCCATGCCTGATCATGCACCCAGATCAGCCCATACATATGAGATAATCTATTTAGGAATTCTACCCATTACAGATTGCTTATAATTTGCAGATAGAATTGAAATAAAATCGTATAAACTGGTTTACTGTTCATGAGACATTGTGCATCATTACTTTAAGTCTTGAAAATTCACTATTTAAGACAGTCTTAGCATGAAACAATTCATAGAGTCGTGGTTGACTGTATAAGGCGATCTTTTGAAAACCATTTGTTTGCTAACTGACAGGGTCTTGCAACACCTTGAAATGTATTACCTTGAGTTCAAGATATCAACCACCAAAAATTTAACAGAAAAAAAAGACCTTTTCATATGGTCACATTCCACGCCTTTTTTTGTCGACATTTATCCACCACAAACTGCAATTTTTTTCAACATCACACCATCTTCACTGCAGAACATCAAGCCCAACTCTTGATCACCATTCAACTCCCCAAGTTCAACCTATCTCTACTTAATAAAGCTTTCGTACAACTCTGGCAATGTAAAAAGGCAGGCTGGATGAAAGGGGGGAAAAGAAAAGGAGATTGACTCTTTGCTCATGTGAAACAAAAAAAGCCCACCTCTATCTAGCCCTACCTCTTTGCACCTCCTTAATCCAACTTAGTCTCCAACTCACTAGCAATAAAGCCTAGAAGGATCTCTACGGTTGTCTTAGTTAGAGGTGAGATGTGTTGAGACTTATCTAAGATCAACAGATTGTCCATTGCGATCACCAGGAATAATCTAATCATAACAGCCCTAGGTTCCTAGAACCACGAGATATACGTACAGAAAACAAACAGGATGACCGATCCACTTTTAGCTTAATAAGTTGGTGCAACCTGCTGCTGCTCTTGTCTGATTTATGAAGAAATATTGAAAGAGCAGATATCCAATTACAAAAAAAAAAATATGGTTAATCAAGTGAAAGTGCAACTTGCTACTGTTATCTTGATTAAGTTAATAAATTCAAACACACGAAAACAAGTATTACCAGATGATGTTTAGAGAGATCAGATTCCAGGTAATCTTACCTTAGTTAGTATTAAGGATTTCGATTTATATTCTTTATATATTTTGCTTAACTGTTACATATCAGCACACATGATGCAGAGATAGCTGGCACCTAACAGGTTCAATTGTAAACTAAGGAATTTTGCTAGATATAAACCTGTTCAGTCTATATTGATGCTTAGGAATGTTATAATAATTTGTTAATCAGCAATGACATAAAAGTCATGGCCTCCCTTCTCCAAGTTGAAGGGTAGATTTCAACTGGACAGCATTACAAATGAAAATCAAATACAATTTACAAACAAGTGGAAGTTAATCGAATGGTGATGAAACCTATAGACAAGATTCTTATCAAACTTCAAACACAGTCTTGATAATGAGATGGCTGCTAAAGATCTTCATCATACAAATAATCGAACCTAAACCTTTGCGCTTCAACGATGTGAAAACCCCATCCAAAATTACAAATATCCATATTAATTGGTGAATCATTCGATTCGAATATGTCCAATTTTTCAAAGGTTCTTGGTTTTCCATCCTTGGCCATACTGCCCCCCCGCCCCCCAAATCTTCTCTAAAAAATCTCAAACATACATGTTTTCCAACTATTCCATTCAACATCATATTACACATATCATTTAAAGAATCTCTATGCATAAAACAATGATTTCAGTCACTCTCTTCATAAAATTGACAACCCATTAACAAGAAAGCCTCTTTCAATTGCAAACTAAGGGTTTCCTGTACAGCATTCCCCTTTTTGAGACGAATTGACAATTCTGCACTACTGAATCAAACGATTACAAACCCATTTAAACAGATAAACAAACATTCACACGGATATACAAAAACTGTACAGGCATGTGCTCCCAACTGAATTTCATGTCACCACAAAACTAACAAGCATATGGCAGCAAAACGAAAATTTTATTCGAACTATTTCCATCAGACTTCAAGAAAGAACAACGTCAAATTCAAGAAATAAACCAAGGATTGGATTTTATGTATATACCGTTAGTCTGCCATTGCAACAGTTGCATCAGTAAAGTCTTACTCCAACGCTTTTCTCTGGGCTTTGGGGTTTCTGTCCAAGAGAGAGGGAGGGTAGGGGGAGAGGGAGAGAGAGAGAGAGAGAGAGAGAGAGGAGAGGAGAGGGGAGGAGAGTTGTGTAGTTATGCACTATGCAATATATTTATGTATGTTTGGGCAAAACAGAAAGGAAGAGTTGGAAAGGCCATATAAATATGCTTTGGTGAAAATATAAATTCTCTAAGACATGCTTTTTTTTTTTTTTAATTTGATTTGGAGTTGGAGATTATAAGATTGATAAGAATCAAGTTCTTGTAATTTAAAGTTATAGATACATTAATTCAAGATTATTTAGAATATATAATTATTGAGTTACTAGACGACAAATCTAAATAAATTGTTCGTTTAAGTTGGCGACAAATCTGAATAAATTGGTCGTTTAAGTTGTCGACAAGTTCATATATCAACACGTGTTCGTCACAATTTTACTAAAAGGTAACTTTGAAATCTATTTATGGATATAGTTTAGATGTATTAATGACTTGCCGTTACGCCGCAACAAAGTATGTCCGTCTATAGATAAACGACGGTTGGCATGTTTGGATTTAAATTGGACGAAAAGATTTCGAGTGTTTCACATTGTTATGAATAACTTCTTTTCCCCTTTTTTGAATCAATAGGATTTTAATATCTTACTTTGTCTCCCTCATTAATAAAATCAATTTGCACACAACTTAAAAAAAATAAAAATAAAGAAATAAAAATAAAAAAGAAAGTTGTTAACCCTTAAATTTTTGAAGAGTGATTCTCTTTTGGCATCTTTTTCAGGTCAGAAAACACATTTAATGCGATTATCTGGCCCGGAAAATAATGGTTAGTTGTCATCTTATCATATTTCAAGATTTATATTTTTGTACATAATTACTATCTCATAATTCAACGAACCTAAATGCTGCACAAAATTTCACAGTTTTTGTACAAAATCTGAGCAATAGTTTCTTCATGTACACCATAATAAAATGCATAATTATGGTATAAAAATCAACATCTTTTAGCCCACATTTGCAGAACGATGTGAATTGTAATCTCATGTCTTTTGTCAATCTATCAAGATTTTGACAATAAATACATAAATAAAAAGAATGCCATTAGAGTAAATCTCAGTCAAAGATTAAATAAATTGGCAGAGACCATGTAAATTGAATGGCAAAATAGCTTTATAGATTATAAATGTTACAATAAAATGTGACTGAAGATTCCCACAAGAAGTCCTTTACATCAATATGTCGAAACAAAATATCAGTCAGAGCCAGCACAGCACTGATGCAGTGTGGAATTCAAATTCAAATCCTAAAAATGAATTTATAAAATATCATTAAATTAAAATTTGGTTGGGCAGCAAAAATAAGGGCAATAATTAAGCCTCAAGGAACAGCAATTTGATCCTTCATGGTCTAGTCTTAGAAACCTGCACAGCAGAATGACTAAATTAAAACATAGCAGCAACAATCTTAGAAACATGAAACGACGAAAATACAGAAGAAAAAATGAAAACAGAGTGTATGAAGCTAGGATTGGAATGTGATAAGTCGACGTGAACAAAAAGATTGATCTTATTAAGCATCACCTGCATTACGATGTTTCTGGGCTTGTCATGATTTGAAGAGGTCAGATGGCTGAAAATATATGGTAGCTTGAGAGAATGCATACCTCTGAATTATTACAAGGCACGCTATGCTTAAAGCCATTCCTTCCCCGAAACCCGAAACCACAACCAGATGCATTTCATACACACATCTATGTTATAAATTCCCCCCTCCCCGAAAAAAAAGCTCTACCCAGGTAAATGAAGTTTGACGATGTGAGGTTCATAGTATTAACAGGACTACAACTGAGCACTTCATGATTTCTTGAGATCTATATTACTTTTTCCTAGTTGAAAATACTACAAGTGTCTACAACTTACTAAAGACTTATATGATTGGGGTTTAGATATCAGGAAGACAGGATAGATTCTTGGATTTTTCATTACTAGGACATAAGGTCATGTCATGAACAAACAACAGCAGGAAGTTGAAAACCATCAGCATGCAGATAAGAGTGGTAAATAAAATAAAAGTAATATGAAACGATTCCTTTCCTGAGAACTAGAACAGTGATAATTCCATTGCACCAGGACATACCTCTTCACATGGCAGTAAAACTGAACTCGACAAGGAATAAAATTACACCCGTGGCACCACTGTTCTGTGAGGTTTTGGTGCTGAATAAAATAAAATTTGTTAAATATATGAGAGGATACATAGAATTCAAATTATATAAAAACCCATCTAATAAATTCTGCATCTCAGGTTTAAATAGTGCAGATAGAGATTGTGGCCCAAGTCTTAGACTGATAACGCACATAGAATAAAAAACTAAATCTTCAGAAAGCTTTTTTTGAAAACTAGAAGCTTCATCATAACTAAAAAGTGCTATTCAACCAAAAAGTTTCAGGTTATACATAGGGGAACTGTGTTAATATCTCTAGATAGAAGGATGAAAGAACTGGCACTACCAATAAGTTATGCATAGCAAACAGCTACTACAGAAGAAGTCGGGTATTCATTTCTCAAACCCAGAATGCTTTGCATAATATCATCAGAGCATATTCCCGATACTTGCAGGGCTGGCTACATGGATCTTGTTTTCCAAGTTACATGCTACTATCATTTAAATCAAGATTAGAATGTCTACTTAACCGATTTCATCCAAGTATGTGGCGGCTCAACCTTTCCAAGAAAATTAATACACTAATGTTGGATTGACATCAAGTTCAGTAGGTTGCTAAGGGAAAGGAAGCACATACATTTTGTAGTGTTAAGATCCCTTTGCAGCTCTAGAACCTAGAAAACAGCACCTTCTGTTATTTTGATCTATCTATCTCTTCTATCTCTTTGTTTTGCAAATTCTAGCAGAAATATGATGGCTAATCATTAATTCTTGGCATCCTGGTGGTCAGTGGAGGAAAGAAGCTGTTGCACTAGTCATATGCTATTTGTTGATAATAGATCTCTTGTTTCCGTAACTATATTTTTCCCCCTTTTGTGGTGCCCTGGTAAATTTTCTCTTGCTGTCAACAAAAAGTAGGTATTGTTTATAAAATAGACCTATTGCAGAGGCAACATGCTAAATTCAAACTTCTTGCATCCTCAAATCAGTTATTAAAATGTGAATCTGAGCATCAAGCTTCTTTTTTACTTGAGCATGAAATAATTAAGCTGAAAACCATAACATGCTAGAGAATAAAGACAAATTATCTAGGAGAATATCTAATCTTTTCCAGTTAAACACTGAATATTAATTCCATTCAATCATATGGCTGTGCAAAAAAGATTGCTACCTGTTGCAACCTATTTGTCAAGAATTATAGCAAGCTACAGGAATATACTAACCATTTGGATTTCCTTGCTCATAGAAGCTTTTCAGAAGATCGACGGCTTCTTTTGCCATTATTCCTCCAGTGCACTTGAATCCCTTCCTTTTCGAAGTTCCACCACTGAAAAAGATTAAAAGTAATACAAGACAAAATAAACAAGTTAGTATTATTTCAATTTGTCACAGGAAAAGGCAATTCCATCAAATCAAATTCTTTAATACAAGGAAGTCTGACTTTGCCGTAAGACAATATCTAGTTATTTTTCATGTAATGAAAGTATAGGTATGATAGTGGTTCCCTAGGTATGGTGCAAAGGAGTACAAAAACAAAAGTTAGTTATATATATATAAGGATAATTGCCGTAAAAGGTAAAATGCATGTACTTTGAGCCGGTTTTTGTTTTGTATATGAGCATAAAAACATGACACCAATAAGTAACAACAAAATTTTTACATTTTTTACAATTTTCACATGATTTCCATTTGTAGCCAAAATGATGCCAGTGTGGTTGAATTTATCTGCTGCCACATTAGTGCCACACGTCGGAATCAATTTGGCCAAAAAGGGAAATCACGTGAAATTGCAAAAGAGTTTATGTTATTGGTGTAACATTTTTAAGTTCATGTGCAAAATGAGTTACATTTCTCGAGTTATTGTTAAAACAAAGACGGGGAGAATGTGAAACAAAGGGGAAGACAGAAAGATGAAACTTAGACAAAGAGAAGCAAGCTGTCGAAACTATAATGCTGCTGAGATAATATAAAGAATATGCTGAAGATTCAATTTAATGATTCATGTTTTCTGAAGGTACGTAGACGAAAGCATCATACATCAATGTGTAACCGATGTCAGGTCCATGGTTAGAACTTGGAATAATAAGAATATTAAAGCAACACAGAAAGTGAGCAAAAGGATTAGAATGGTCAGGTTTCTCAAATAAGATAAAAGCACAGCACCCAAGTAAAATGTAGCATCTACATCTAGGAGTTTCTTTTTTTCTAGCTCAGAATTTGCATCAGTTCCAAAAAACCACTACTTGAGAAATATTATGCTTATCTCAGTTTGAGCTTTCATATTTAGCGCACCAAGAAACTACTATTGGCTCCCACACATTGCAAATGTTCTATGGCTAGTTAAACTATTACTGAAAATTGAGAAGACATAAAAATCCAGCCCCAAAGATTATTTAGAAGGCAAGTTTCAAATATCGGTTTGCTAAGGATGGATGATGTGATCCTAAGGTTCTTTAAGAATCTCTTCAAATGGTGTTAAATCATGTCTCAGCAGAACTATAAGTGACATGACAGTCAGCAATCTTATTACCAAAATATCACAAGAAAAGGATTCTGAAGTCATTGTTCAGTATTCACCAATAATCCAATATTAATGTGACACGATCTTTTCACTAGTTATTCTTTCATGGACATAATAGAAGAGCTTAGCAATCAGTGCTACTGTACTAGTCATCAATTATCAGGAACCAATGAGCTTTTTCTGTAGTTATTAATTTTCAAGAAAAGAAATGGCAGTATCTTAAAGTCAAACCTAGGAAGCTTCCCAGAACTATTTGCATGCAAGGACAATATCGAACCACAACCTCCGAACTTATCATTTGCACAGCCATAAAATACTTCTTCTACTCCTGAAAGAGGTCCATGAAATGGCAAACCAAAGGTCAAATACCAATCAAAACTTGCAAAAAGTGGCCAAATAAATTTGCTCGCACATACCAATTATTGATAAGGCTGCTGCACACATTATGCATGGCTCACATGTAACGTACAGTGTGCACTTCGAAAATCTTAATGCAATTTCTTCCTTTGTAAGTCCATTTTTCTGCCACTGCTCAAGAAGCACATCAATTGCTTCCATCTCAGCATGACGAGTAGCCTGCACACCAGTTACGGATTTAGATAAATTTCGGAATGCCCAATATAAAAAAAAAACATAAGAAAAGCATGACAGACTACTTGTAGTTTTAAGGAAATAAGAATTATTTTCTTTATACATTCAGAAAGTTACAGTCTTACAGAGCTATGTTTAAGTACATTGTATGTTTCCTTATTTAGAGGAAACATAATCTCTAGAAATCAGAAAACTAAATAAAGGATTCCCTACTAACATACAGTCCCTAGTTCCAGAATTTTTTACTTTCTTTTTATATCTAAAATTACACTACTGATTGTTTTTCATCTAATTTTTCTATAGAAGACACTTTAAATCACCTGAGCTATTCTACAAAATGATGGTGACTGCGGGTCAAGAAATATCAAGCAAATCAAATAAAGAACTTATTCCAAATACTAGGTAGAAAGGGTATGGTAGCTTCTTAAGATTGCCTGTGGAACGTTTATTATTCTGATCTCTGGCCATTGTATTTTTGGTATATACCAAAAATAATGGTGAATTTGGGCTAAGAAGTATGAAGCATATCATACCAAACAACCATCTCAAATACTAGGTATCTACTCTCAAATGTAGAATAATCTTGGTAACTTCTAGTCGTCTACGGATCATTTATTATCCTAGCCATTGTCGCTTTTTACCATAATACAATGATAAAAATTTGAGATGGGAAATATAACACTTTCACAGCTGTGATTTAGGATATATGATCTTCCCTTACCTATGATATTAAAGTGGGGATGAGGCGGAAAAAACAATGAACGTGTATATTACTTATTACAACAGATTGTAACTCAGACAAAAAATAGGAAGAAACATGATAATTATTGAAAAAGATTGTGAGACGAAATAAAAAGTAATGACGAGGAATACACATTTCTAGTCTCAGTTGTTCGATTTCTCCCCGAGGAAATGACCTTCTGATCCTCAACGATGACGCAACTGCTCACGGAAAAAGAGATTCTATCAATATGCCCAGGATTAGAATGCTAATTCATAAATTAATTCCATCCAAGTTGGGACAGATGGAGATTAAAAATTAGGCTTCCATTATGCACATCTTGGAGAATTACATCAAACAGTTCTTTCAAATCAACCTCGTTTGATCCGAATCCACAACAGACATTGTAAGTTAGAACACCAATTTCTTCTTCATTTTTTTCCCAGACTCAAATATGTAGTGAAGAAAATTAAAGAAAGATTACCCTACAGGCACTTCAAGGCTGTTCATTGCTAGCTTTGCCTGGCAAAAGAAAGCTGGATAAGAATTTCACATCTTAAAAAGGCTCACACCATAGAAAAAGTACATGATCATAAAAGTAAGTCTATTAATATTGAGATACGTAAAAACCTCATAACCAAACATATGCAGTAAACAACAAATGAGTCACTAACTAAGTTATATTTTCTAAAAGCAACAAACTGTCAAACACACTAACGTCCGATTTGCTTCATGGTGGATCGTATAAAACATAGGGGGCATTTGGTTTGATGGATGGGATAGATACTATTTGATAGGATAGTGTAGGATGTGATTATTTAGATTATTTAGTCTTGTGTTCGGATTGCTTGATTGTGGTCTAGAATAATTGAAGGACTATGTGTGCTAATGTGTGCAGTGTGTGTGCGTGTGTGTGTTGTGTGTGTGTGTTTATGTGTGGTTATTTTTAAAATTTTGCATCATGGATTATACGAGGATTAATAATCAACCCAAATTTGGGATGATAAGTTATCATCCATTTGAATGATTGGAGCATGGGCCTAGTTATTCATCACGAGTTTCATCATTCAAACCAAACATGTCAATAGGTGAAATTATATTATCAATCACTCCTTATCAAGCAAACCAAACGCCACCTAAAGGTATACACAATACACACCACCAATAAATTGATAACCTACTGAAGGCAGATGTGATAACAAAAACTTCTTTACATCTAATGTAATAAGTGTAAACAACTGAAAATATAAGATAATCTACAGTGCAAAACCAAACATTATAGTAGGAATTTGGGCAATCCATCACCTGTTCTAGAGCGAGCTTCATAAATTCACCACTTTCAACTTCCGGCACAGTCCCCTCAGCAGAAGATCCCATCATAAACGGAATCAAAATAGATCAAAACCTGAAAATTCAAAAGTTTTACTCCTTCAGATGCATTTTGACAAACAGGTGAAAGGCTCTACCACATTGTGCGCAGAGCAAAAGAAGCTTGTTTCTAAAATAACCCTTGTACTTTCACGGATACCTCTTATCGTCACCGTGGATAAAGGAGGAGAGAGAAAGAACGGAGAAGGAGAAGAAGAAGAGGGCCACGGCGGCGGCGGTGTCGTAGGAGAGAGAAAGGGGAAAGCGGGAGAAGGTTGGAAGGGGGAGAGAAAATAGAAAAATAGAGCGAATAGCGAAAAAATTTAAATGGAAATATAGCGAACCACTACCGAACCGACTCGGTTAACTGCCACCGATTTACCAACCGTTAACCGCAATCGAACCGTCGAAAACCAGAAAATTGTGCGAATAGCAAAAAAATTTACATGGAAATAAAACAAACCGCTATTGAACCGACTCGGTTCTGTCACCTATTTGCCAATAAACCGCTACAGAATTGACTCGGTTAGGCGATTAACCGCTAACCGATCCGGTTATACTTGGTAGTTAACCGCCTAACCATAATAACCGATTGCCCTCCCTTGATCTCGAATGCTCTCTCTCTTCTTTAATGCATGATAGAATTTTAATCAAATTAGAACCACTCACTGACGCTAATTAAATTGCAACAAATTAAATCAAATTAGAACACTCAAATTTCAATCACTCAAAAGTCCCAAACTGACCCAATTCGGCATTTTCATAAAATAGAAAAAAAAAAAAAATTACTGCTAACCTTGTCCTCCTGGAGCAGCGGCAGCGACGAGCTATGGGGAGGGTGCCGGAAGGCCGGAGCGACGGCGAGTTGTGGATACTCCGACGACGAGGAGAACTGTAGAGTAGAGGGCAACATCAGAAAAGTCGAGTAGGAAGAGGGATGGAGAAGGCAGAAAACAGAAAAGGGGAAGAAAAAGATGTACATGAAGGCCGAAGACGGAGCGTCGGCGAGGTGGCGAGTCGGCGACGGTCTGTGAGTGGCGAGAGATTGAGATGGTGAGAGAGAGGAGACTGGTGGTTAGAAGTGTTGTGGGAATTAGAAATGAATTATAGGGATTTTTTGTTTAAATTATAATATAAAAATAAAAAAAATAATATATAAATCAAAATGGCGGTTAATCGGTTCTTTAAACGGTTTTTGGTTAAAAATCGAAACCGAAAATCAAAAATTGCACTTACTATGCACCGAGCCAAACCGACCAACAATCGTTAACCATTAACTACCAATAACTAATGATAACAGTAAAAAACCGATTATGGTATTCGAATAAGTAGCCCTAGTTCAAACCATTAGCTCCAATTAGATCTATTTGTTTACAACAATTGTATATAGTCGCAATGATTTTATAAAAAATCTAACCTCCTTTTTTGATTTGAAAAGTTGGTGGAAGAATGTGTTGCTAAGATGGATTTCTAGTTCTGGAAGTAAGAGAGAGTTGTCACGACTGTTTTAAGAACTTTTTTATACTGGCAGTGGAAGTAAAATAGAAATATAAATACAGATCTAATTTTTCTACAAGTTATGTATGAAATATAAGTTGTTGATGCGTCATGGCGAAAATCTTCACTATATAAAACATGAACTACAAAAACTTAACTGAGTAAACAAAGAAAACGAAAAGATTAATTTTTGCACTCTTCACTAAAACATTAGACTAACACAAAGTTGTGCAGACTTAGCAAACCAACTATGAAAACTATGAGATCTAGAAATTCCTCTCGAATTTTCTCTCTCTTCCATATCTGAACTTCAAGGAGTGCTAGGGCTGCTATATTATCTAGATTGAGTAAATACTTGGAGGCTAACACTCTCTTGGTAGGGCCACATTTATCTCCTTTATTAAAGATAAAGACAAAACAATTGTTGGACCACATGCATATTCTTTTTCAACTTGTCCTTTAATTTGTGAGGGATCAAATATATTTAAAAAATTACTCCCTCCGTCCCGCCATAAGTGTCTATATTTCTTTATTGGGCTGTCCCATCATAAGTGTCTACTTTCCTAATATGGAAACACCCTCTCTTACACAAAAGATGTGGGCTCCACCACTTTTTATCTTTTTACCCTTTAAACACTTCTCTCCTAAATACCCGTACCCAAAAGAAAGTAGACACTTATCATGGGACGGAGGGAGTAATTATTTTTTTTCAGTTGGAAAAGCGAGACGGTGGGAATTAAACCTTATACGTCTCTCTTAATATAGACAAAGTTCACCACTTGATGTCTTCGAACATATAAAATCAAGGCAAAAACTCTTGTACATCATGATGTACCATACATCCGGTTCAACCCGACCCGACGACCCGACCGGTCAACGTTGACCTGTTAATGGTCAACGTTGACCGCGTTGACTTTTTATTTATTTTTTAAATTTTTTTTCAAAAGTCGAGCGAGGGGAGCCGAAGGCCTCGGAGCGAGCTAAAAAATATTAATGTTGCCACAATCATTATCTATAAATTAAAAATCGGAGCCGAAGGCGGAGAGGAAAAAAAGAAAAAAAAAAGGAAAAGTCCACAGTCAGACGTTGACCGTTGACCGGTCAACGCTGACCGGATCGGGCGGGTCGGGTCACGGGTCGGGTTGAACCGGATGTATGGATACATCATGATGTACCCAAGTGTAGAGCTGTCAAAACCAGCCCGGCCCGACGGGCCGGCCCAATTTCGGGCCGGGCTGGGCTCCAAACATTCAGGCCCAGTGAAATTTCGGGTCGGGCCGGCCTGGCCCGGAATGGGGAAAAGCCCGGTGGGCCCGGCCCGGCCCCGGCCCGGTAAATTTACACTATAAAAGGGGTTTTCGGGCCGGGTTGGGCTTCACATTTCTTGGCCTGGAGGATTTTCCGGCCCGGCCCGATTTTTCCAAAAAGCCCGGCAGGCTCGGCCCGGCCCGGAAAATTTCCAGCTCTACCCAAGTGCAACTCTAAAATCAATGAGATTTTTATTTGTGCAAAAAGTTGAAAATTGTGATGGTTCTACATTAGGAGGAATATATCAAATAAAGTATCTCTCTTTCTTTCTCTTTTTTAATTTGATGTCGTAAGAACTCGTAGCCGCCACCTTTTGACAAACAAATTTGCCTTTTTCATTTTTTTTTTCATGTATGTAATATAGTGTGTAGACATTTGTTATGTTTTTTTTTTCTTTTATTAATCTGAACTTTTTTTAGAATACAGAAAATTATAATTTATTATATTTTTTTATGACGAGGATAATCCATTTGCTACCTATAGTGTGCATTGGATAAACTTCATTTACATACAATAATTTTTTTTTAAGAATATTTATATACAATAATATGCACACGCAACACACCACACAAAAAAGATAAATTGCTCTAGAAAAATCTGATGCAGCATACTCAACATATTAGCGTGAGATTCAAACTTGAAACATTTGCTTATGCACTGAACAATTCAATCGTCTAACAACAAAACATTGACAATCAATGATATATTGAACTTGCATCATTAAAAAAAATTGTAAGATCCGCCTATGGGTAGGTTGAAAAATATATGGTACCATATAATATGTAATTATGTAATATACGACTCTTAAACGTATTACATATTGTGCCCCTATATATTAATTCTCTCCATTATATCCTTTTGATTACAAACATGTCTTTTTGCAAAAACAAACGCATAGACACCATTAGAGATGCACACTACCTCCCATAGTTGTTTATCATATAAATGAATAACCATTTTTATAATTTAGAATTTGCCTCTCAAAAAAAAATAGAATTTGATAGCAAACGACTGCAACCTCTCTCCTCTCTCTACTTTGTTACAGAGGACCAACATATATCCTTTGACTACCGTAAAATTAGGCCACGAAATCTTTTTACGGATCAAATTGGAGAAAAAAGCTTAACTAACCATTAGCTAAAGCAGAATTTAATACACAGATGCCCTACATAATGAGAATCTGAAAATTGGGGGGAAATAAATTAAATCAAAGCCTAAAGCTGTTATATCCCCCACCTCCAGATGATCCATATCCACCATAAGGCTGTCCTGCATATGATGACGGTAGGTACGAGCCGCCGCCACCACCGCCTCCTCCCAACCGAGAATATGACTCCAGCTTACCGTAACTTCCCGTAGGTTGCTCTCTGTGACCACTGATGAATTCCTGCATAAAATTAGGCATATGCCAATGTTACCTTATAGAATTTTTTTAAGATGGTCATAATTATTTAAAAAGGAAAAACAACAGAGAGGACTTCAGATTCTGAATCACCAGCCTGAAAATCACAATTGAGAGAGTGCATATTTATCAAAGGCGCTAAGGCCTCCTAAAAATATGTAAAAATTTTAGATTCTGTTATCAGAATACTACTGCTAAACATGCGAGCATGAATTTTGACAAAGAAAAAACACCCAATTGAAGACTGGGAGTCTAGGAATAAAAGTTATATACTTCCAATCGGCAAGGTAATAAAAACAATCATGCAAGATCAAATTATTTGAAGTATACTAAGCTACTTAGAAACATTTTGACGCGGATGAAATGAATTTCCCACAGCGATCATAGAATGAGTAGTGAAAGCCTACATAAAGGACATTCTTAGTAACTTGGGTTAAACAGTGAGAACAAGTACCAAGTAGTTGCTAATGGCGTAAATTGGAGATGATTGTAGCCCTTACATTCGGATGATTGAGTATAGGGATTGATTGGTGATACAACAAGTCTATATAATAGGGAGCCCTTATTTCCAGACGATTGATTTGGGAGGGATTGAAGATCCATATTAGGGATATATAAGGCTTGTTTGATAAATTCAGAGAGGAGGAGATTAGGCATGATTTTTTTTTTATTGATTATATTTATCAAAGAAAAATAAAAATAAAAAGTGCATTCCCAGACTCATAAGACAAATGTATGCCTTTGGGCGACTTGTTTGAGGGCACAACATTTGATATCGTATTACTCGTGTCAGCACTGGCACCTTTTGTGCCTCAGCACACCACACCCCTTTCACACCACTAGTAGATAGACTGCTATAATTCTAACAACTAGAGATCCAAACTCCTTCGCGACATACAAATTTGATTTGAAATTCAAATTTGCTCAAGCAAATTCCAAGAAACCAAATCTTATACTCCCTCCGTCCCTGAAAATTGTAATCTTATTACTATATTCGCCCGTCCCTGAAAAGTGTGGTCTTTCCTTTTTTGTACATGACCCTACCCACTTTCTTATATTTTAAACATCACAACAAATCAAAATAGGTGGGTCCCTTTCTCCACTCAACAAACATTTCTTAAAACCCGCGCCACACAAATTGCACCACAATTTTGAGGGACAGCGGGAGTAATATATTAGATGAAAAGGATTTCAACAGAAGGGGATAAGAAACTTTTACTCAAGAAGAAGACTACTAACAGAAAGAGGAAGAGAACTACTCCCATGGATGGGAGAATGAAGAGAACTAAAATGAAGAGGAAAAATATATAGAATAGGATGGAGGGAGGGTATACATAACAAAGAGTAGGACTTCAATGAATTCTCTTCATGTAGCATAAAGCGAACACATTCTCATTCTTGATGTAAATCAGAAGCCAATTTATTTTGTAGATCGAAAATACCCATGATCCTAAGCCATAGAATAACAACGAAGCTTTACTGAGGATGCACTTCTAAGTCAACCCACTATAGAGCATCAGCAATTGTCTTAGCTCTGAAAAAGGTTGCCCCAAACATTGAAAAAATGATAAAGCAGCAAAAAGTAACAGAAACACAAAAGTATCTACCTGAATAAGTTGTTGAGCAGCTTGAACTTGTGAAGAGGTGCCTTTAATTTCCACAGTAATTTCCTCAGGTAGCCCTCTGCTCTCTTGCACAGTTAGAATAGCACCACTACTGCGTCGAATGTAATCAATATTTGTCCCCTGAACACCAATAATGTCCTCTGCATATGCAAGAGGTATTTGCATGGTCTGTGCAATCTGCATTAACAATTAACATACAAGAAATACATAGGTTAGTCGGCATTACCAATGTTCTTCAACGAATGAAGTACCCAGACTTAGAAGTGAAAATGTAAGTGTTAACAAACCTGAGTCACAACAGGTCCCCCAGAACGCCCTATTAATGAAGAACGATTCCCAAGTCCATGTTCCTGCCCAGCCTGCCCATACAATGATAGTCTAGCGGATGCAATATGAGATTCCATCTGGTTTTCACGGTCCAGAAACAGTGATTCCCTCTTCAATGTGATAGGATAATCACCCCCTACTAGTGAAGCCTGTGGTGTTTGATGCAAGGATGACTTATCAGACCAAGCATCCACTGGCCTTTCCTGAGTGGCTGGTGCATTATGCTACAGGTGGAGAGAAATGTCATTAATCATAAACTTACTTGTGATCTCAACCATAATGAAACCAGGTAGGAATTAACTTACACTCTTCTCAAATAAGGGGAGAACAGTTTGATCAACTAAAAATTTTCTCAGGTGACCCACGACAGCTTCCAAAGCCTTAAGAACCTTGAGAGCTTCGCCTTGTAACTCAACAACCCTTTCTTGGGAACTGGCATAAGCTGGTACTTCATCTGCAACCACCAATACAGAGGACATTATTATTATTTTCATCTTAACAGTAGAAATTGTCTCAACGGAAAGCAAACCACAATAGAAATGGGGCAACTCAATAAGCATAACATAAGATAACTTTGAGATTGAAATGACTAATCAAGAGAGTTGCAACTCTGAACCGTATCTATTAGATCATCCTGAGACAGTTCAGATTTGCATTCTGCAATATCTTAAAATTTTCAATTTATACGAACAAGAAGTTGGTTTCGAGAAATAAATATAACAGGATACACATTTTGACAAAATGAAGAATTGAAGATATGTTCACCCTCAGAGTTCATAAGGCCCAAAAGCAACAGAGAAGTACTAAGTCACTTCCCAAAATCATGATTCGTTAGATAATAACATAAACATGATGCAAGCAATAAGATCATTCATGCCAGTGAACAATGTTAGTGTACCATTTGAAAGCACACGGACAGAAGCACCAGTTGTTTCCTGAATAGATTTGATCAAGGAGCCCTGTTTTCCTATTAAACTAATGGCCTGTGTTGATGCCACCAACAGTCGAATCGAGCAAAATGCAGCACCAGAGGTTTTATCACCATCATTCTCAGGAAGACCATTAACACGCTTGAAAATTCTTATTATGGCGTCCATTGCTGGAGACAATGCTGCTTCCGGTTCTTCCTTGCCAGATATTAACACCTGATTTTTACAAGGTCAACAAGTTTTGCTAAAAATAAACTCTAGAAAAACATCGAATATCTTCAAGTAGTTTGAAATAAGCTATTAACATACAACTGGATTTTTCATACCAGGCCTCACAAGCACTAAGTTTTTTATGCATACTCAGAGAAGCCAGATCATTCCTAAATCTCATTCTTGCTCTAATGTAACTCCATTTAAATAATTACTACACTGTCATCACCACTAGAGTATAACTGCAAGAATTGCTGTATGCTAGCTGCTCAAAAATAATACATAAACATTACAAAGATTGGCATGGTCAGATCGTGTAAAGAAGGAAATTTATTTTAATGACACAAATATCTCAATCTATCACAAACACCCAGTCAGGAACTCCGGTGTTGTCAACAGCTTATTTGAGAGTTTCTGGGGATAATATTATTAGTTGATATTTGGTAATAAAACAATACTTGATAAACATAAACATAATAATAATAATAATAACAGATCCTCAAAAAATATTTTCGATAAATTAGATCAGTTGAAAAAAATTCATCGAGTACATATAAATACTTAATTCAGGAGAGAAGGAACAGAGATCACTTGTATAAGAGCATAAAAGTGTTCGTTTCAAATGAATTTATCAAAGATCAGACAATTTCATGATTATAAAACATGCATTACATAGTAAATGTATGTGTTCATGTTTCAAACCAGCTATTGTCTAAAAATATATTGATCTATAGAATTACGTAAGGTTGGAGAAAATTGTAATTCAAACACATGTACACTCAGCCAACATACACATGGAGATGTAGTGCATGTTCTCTATATCTAAGACTAAAATAAAACTATAAGAAAGAAAAATAAAGATCAATTACCCATGGAGAGTTCCCTCAGTAAATGGTCCAAAGAGTATATGGATTACCCATCCAGTTCTGACTTTTTACTAAAAATCTAGAAGCCCCAGATAATAATTGTTTTGAGTGGAGCGGAAAACCAGAATGTAACCCCAACCAGTCATTAATTCAACAATTGAAATAACCATCTCAATCTGGTAATAGAATAGGAAAATTAAGCCTCCCAAGTGTCCAACACAATGACGGTCTTAGGCATTAGTAGCAGAAAACCTGTAAATTCTTTGTGAACCAGAATACTGACAGGACATTTGTAAGAGCCTCCGACAAATACTGTCTTACATCATCAGAAATGTAGTACAATTTTTCCATGGGCAAACAAAAATACCTGATTTCAGCCCTCGAGGAAAAAAGATAAATTTGTATATGTATATAGCTATGTTACCCTACTCCCCCAGCGGGCACCTCTGTAAGCACCTAGTGTTATTAGATTTAAAGTGATAATGCAGATGATACCAAATACATTAGGTGCGAGACTGGGAGTATGAACAAAAAAAGATCATCTCTTAGTTGACATTACCAATCTAATAAACAAGATGGAAGCTCCTTGAGCCATTTTGCATCACACAGGGTCACCAATTAAACTTTCATAGCCTTTGCATCTATTGATGTAAATAACATCTCCATTTTCTTTCTCAAGTATGTTCCAGCTATATAATGCCCCTCAGTAATCCTTCAAAGTAATCCATTTTTCCAGGTTGTAACTAAAAATTAATGATTCTGGTTCTTGCCTCAAGGTTACCAAGACTCTATGCTAACCAGGGGTGTGGATAATAATAATAATAATACTCTGTACCCACGAGTGTGTCATAAAATTCTTACAAAAAGAAAAGGCAGCTTAAAAAAAAAGCAATTAAAAGTTCAAATAATCCCCAATAATCTTTTGAAAACCTAGAAAACCCTATAAAATTAATCGTTTCACTATTCTTATCAAGGAGAGCCGATTCCATACCCTAAATAATCATGCAAAGCCTCCAAATTCAGAAAATACCACCGAAACGTCAATACGAAAAGCAAAAAAACTGATAAACGAATAAATAATTCGGATAATTACAATGCGATCCGGCGAGGTAATGGGACCATCGAGGACGCGAACCCTAGCGCGGGTCTCTTCAACGAGCTTCTTGATAAGATCCCCCTTCCGCCCAATAATGCCGCCGACCTTCAGCACCGGCACCAGCAGCCGGAATACCGAGTATCCCGGCCAGCCGGGCCACTTGGCCTTCATTTCCTCCAAAGTTTTATCCTTTTCGTCCGTCACGGTCGCCTCCGTTGCTGGAGCTTCGACCGCCGCTGGAGCTTCGACCGTGGCTGGAGCTTCGACCGTTGCTGTTTCTGCATCTTCCTCTTTGGTTTCGGCGAGCTCAGCCGCTGGTTGTTGTTCGTCGGGGATGGCGGCGTTTTCCGCCGGGGTCTGAGAGGAGGCCATACAGCGGGATGGTCTGTTGATTGATTGGTATTTACGGAGGTAAGGGTTTTGAGAGTGTGTACGTGTATGTGTGTGGGGAGAGAGGAGAGAGAGAGAGAGGGAGAGAGAAGAGCGAGGGTTTTATCAGGGAAAAAGTGAAAACAAGAAGATGACGGAAATAAATTCAAAATTATAGTTATTTCTCCAAAGGAAATTTCGCTAAATATGTAACATCCACATGAAAATAAAAATAAAAATAAAAATAAAAATAAAAATAAAAATAAAAATAATTTCAAAAACTGAAATAATCAAAATTTTCAATTGTAGTTATTCAATATTTTCAATGAAATATTTACTTTTTTTTAATAAATTAACAATTAAATTTAAAGACGGCGCCACGGTGAATTTGAACCCTCTCGAACATTAACTCCCCTACCGCTAGGCCAATGCACACACACTATAACATCCCCATGGAAATTATATTATCTTCTGATGAATGTCTATTTTATATTTAATCGGAAAACTATAGCATTATATTGTCCTAAAAAAATTTCAAAAATCGACAAGTGTCACACTGGAAGTCCATGCCATTTAAAAAAAAGGTCAAATACATCAAAATAATTCAAACAGTGTTCATTTATACTATAATAATTTATACTATCAATATTACACTGAAATAATTCAACTATCAAAACTTTACACAAATTTGACTTCAGTTATTCTATCTAAGACAGAGTCGTTAATTTATTTATATTGGAGTTTATTTATCTATTTCTAATATTTTATTTTTCAAGTTAATGTCTTCTTGTTTATGATATGATTTTCAATATTTCATCGTCTTGTCTTAATATGACAATGGAGTTTGTTTAAAAGATCCAATTGATATGATGTGCAAGTCATATTGGCTATATTGTTGCTGGAAGATGATCGCTCACAATCGAACACCAAGCAACATGCGCATAGAGAATAATGATGAAAAGTGGTATATGATTTTATAAATTTGAAGAAAAAGCACGTTTCAACTCTCAACAAAGAAAGGATGTCATCGTTCAGGTTTGAATCAGCAAATATTAACGACTTCGTCTAGGACAAACTAACGGATGTCATATTCATGTAAAACTGAAAATATATGTTTAAAATGTACGGTAACATGGATTTTGAGTCTCATTTGAATTTTTTTTTTAAATTGAACTTTTTACAGCTTTCAATCAAATTTTATTCTCCTTCATCTTCTACTTGGTGATATTTAGCTCGCCGTCTGACCATCACCATCTCTTGGAGTCTCTCTCTCTATCAATAGAAACAAAATATTATAATTCAAAATCTCAAACAAGAAAGCATATCACTCAAACTTCAGGTCGTCACTTAAATATTTATGGTGGTTAGTTATTTAATTTATTGAGAATTAAATAATAGAGGATTATTTTACTTGTTAAGTATATAATCGGAATATATACATATTCTCAAAACCATTATCTGGTGAGTGAAAAATGATATATTTGAATCGTGTGTAGGAGATGAATTTGTTGTAGATAAATTCATATGTTGAAGTAACAAGCTCGGGTTTGAACCGTGAGCTTTGGATTTGAATTGGGCTTCAATTAATTCCTTTAGAATTAATTCTTGGACTAACCTTTATTTTGAAGTTGGGCTTGGCCCGAATTGATAATTTCATTTACAAATTAGAATTGACCCATTCAATTGATCAATACACTAATTTAATTAAAAAAAATTGTTTAATTAATGGAATGTCAGCACCGTGCATGGCTCTATTTCCAAATTGAAATTGAAATGCCAAATTTTGGTTTTTCTACTAGACGAAACCGCCGACCGTGATTGTCAAAGCAATTGAGTTGTAACCGCCATTAAATTGATTTTGGGGAAATGAATTACTACCTCCGTTTCATTATTCTTGTCTCATTTCTTTTGGGGACGGGTATTAAGAAGAAGGGTGTTTAAAAGGTAAAAAGATTGAAAGTGGTGAAACCCATAACTTTTTGTGAGAGAAGCATATTTCTTTTTATGGAAACAGGACAAGAATAACGGAACAACCTAAAAAGGAATATAAGACAAGAATAATGGGACGGAGGGAGTATATTGATTTTAATCAATGTATAAATCCCATAACGCCTTTTTGAGAAGGTGAAACCGACGATACAACACAATGTCTTGTGATGGCAGGTGTAATAAATATCTCAAATGTAAGATTGTCTATATAAAGTATCTCATTTCCATAGTTTTTTGGGCATGAGAAATCTTGTATCTCAATTTTTTAAACAAAAATTGCATAGCATATAGTGTTCAAAGCTCAGTCTTCGTCTCTCGTCCAGTTCGTTGGAGCTTGTCAGTTTGCGGTGCTGCTACTGCCGAGACGTGAAGTTGTTTACCTTTGAGGACGAGCTGTCAATCCGTGAGCACTATCGGGGCGTTTCTCGTCTTGTGGGCAGAAGGATTCCTTCAGGTGACTACAATCTGGTTTTGTTTTTTTTTCGTTTCGATTGTCTTGAAATTTCTAATTATCTTCTGTTTTAGTTCATTTTCTGTTTTGGTTCGAAATTTTTCTTTGTAAAAGTGAAATCTTGTATCGGAGCTCTGACAGATATAAACAAGGCCACAAAGAATATCTAAAGCCAATGAACATTCATGAGCAAAGGTACTTGCTTATGCTATCTTCAACAACCCCAAGATTTACCAATTGACCAAACAATTCTAACCAAAAATTAAGAAGAAGAAAAAAAGAGCAGAAAAAAAATGATGAATGAAAATGAAAAACGAATTTTCAACTTCTTGCTAATCTCCAAGTAACGAGAACTTAAGCTGCATAAGTAAAAAGAACAAACTATTCCTCCTCACCTCTAATGTGTGAATGCCCTAGGTAAAGCGACGGCGCGTCTGGTTGCTGCTATATATATATATATATATATATATATATATATATATATATATATATATATATAATATATTATTCTTAAATTCTAATAGTTGTATTTTTTGGTTTATGAGTTCAATAGCTAACTCATGTTTATTTATTCTTTCTTTATAAAAATTTAATTTTTCATCCTGTTCTATTATATTTGTTGTTCTTCCTTCTAATTCAGTATTTATTTTAAAAATTTCATGTATACATAGGAAGCATATTTCTTTAAAACATTTATTACATTGATATCTTTTATCAATAGCTGGGAATAATTTACAAATGAAACAGCTAATATGATTATTTCCTTGGGGTAATTTCAGCTCAATCTGAGACAATTCAAAAATTAGAAAAACAAATTTTTGATTTACAAAGTCAACTTTCTCTCGCCAATTCAAAAATTCAAGAGAATGTTGAGGCCCTAAAATTCAAGGACCAAACAATTTTTACAATGGAAAAAGGGATCTCAAACCTTAATTCAAAAATTTTTTCCCTGAACACTGAGATCAAAGATTTTGAAATGAAAAAGGATTCGATTCCCCAAAGAAAATTCGAAAATTTCAAGGCAAGAGTGCTTGATCTCCCTTACCAAGAGGTCTTAAAACCACTTTTAGACAGAGTTCCTGAATTGGAACAAATAATTTCAACAAAGGCCTTGGAAGGAATATTAAAGGATTTTGAAAATCTCCAAAAGAAATAACAACAGTTTACTTATTCACTAAAGAATAACAACAGTTTACAGATCTTAACAAGATCAAGAGGAACTGAAAAAATGAGAGCTTGCAAACCATGCAACAATGGCTATCTCTCACACCTTTTCTCTCTCTGCTACTCTATCTCTCTTCAACACAATGAATAAAGATGATGATTCACAGACGCAATTATAACTACTCACTATATACAACTTCCTCCACCAAGATTCTAGAAGTAGCGATAGCTCGTGAAAGATGCAATTCTGTTAAAACACTTCTAAAAAGTTGCTCCCTCAACTCTAGAGTATTTATCCTGTAGTCCTTGAGCTTTTCGAAGTATAGATTTGTACCATTTTCAACAACCGTAGACTCGGGATTAAATTTCTATTATTATGATATTTGAGATATTATTTATTTATACTTTTTTTTAGTTTGTGATTTATTTATACTAAAAATACAATTTATCTACTTTAATATAGTTTTTATATCTATGTTTATTTATGACGCCCTACTTCTTATACAAATACATTGATTTCTTTTACTCACTAATTCATTATGTAATAAGATAAAATGATATACAATTTACTCCCTCTAGCACCAATTGTTGATATAACTAATTAATTCACCCAAACTACACATCCGATCAGATTCTAGGCAATTCCCATAAATTTGCAATACATATCGCCCAATAAAATACATTTTGCCTTGGGAATTTGTTGCATTGGGCTATATATTTAGATTAATATATTGTTAGTCTTCACAAATGACGGTAAAAAAAGAATAACATTGCATAATGTCAAATATTATATAAAATTAAACACCCTGTAACAGAATCAAATGTTGCTGGCTATGACTAGTTGCACCTCCGGTAGGGGTGGGCAAAACCCGAACCAAACCAAAAATTCGAAACGCACTAAACCGAAATTTACAGTTTTGGTTCGGTTTTTTAAAATAGCGATGCGGTTCGATTTAAGAAATAGAAAACTGAAATTATTTCGGTTCGGTTCGGATTGAGCCAAAAAATTTCGGCTTCAACCCGAAAAATCGAAATATTTTTATATATTATTTTATGATTTTTATTATACCTATATTTTATATTTAAAAGTAATTCAAATGTGAAATTATCACCAATACTGCTTTGCTTTGATTGAACTAATAGTAAATTGCTATTTTTTGTGCAAAAGTGTTAGAAAACAGGAAATAAAATAGGTGCAAACCTGGTAAAAAATATGCATTTAAAAGTGTGTAAAATATTTCGGTTAAAACCGAATAAAACCGAACCGAACCGCAAATTACGGTTTGAATTCGGTTTGGTCACACATCTAATACAGTTCGGTTTGGTTTGTAAAAAAGATACAATTCAGTTTTCGATTAATTCTGGTTCGGTTCGGATTGGGCCCGAACCGCTCGAATGCTCAGCCCTAGCTCACGTTATGTATATATTAAAATATATGCATGGCAATGACATTTAATAGAACCACTTTCTGATTCACAATTTACTTTTTTACATCTATGAAAAAAGGAACGAATATATAGTCCATTTTCAAATATGCAAATCAGATCTTCATTTTTTAGTTTTATATTATAAATTGCATATATATGTTTATTAATAAATTATTAATGCCATATAGAAAATTCATTTTATACAATGCTTGTGTGTTGGGTGGATACTGACTTTGAGATGATGGGTGTATACTTTGATGTGGATCATTCTGGGCTTTTCCAATTGGTCTGGGCCCAATATTAAAAAATAAAGATTTAAAAGCCCAAAAGTATACTTAAACTGGTATTCAGCTCAAAAACTAACTTTATAAATAATTCACGAAGTCTTCTTTGTGATAAAGTAGGTTCGCATAAAAGATTATATCTGATGAAAGTATGAAAGACTTATCTCAGACCTAAAGCTATTAGCTACTGAGAGGTAAAGGTCAAACATCAGACCTGAAGATATTAGTGACAACTCTGGATGTCGAAACAGACGGATCTGAAAAATATAAAATCACTAGACAACAAGGATGCCACTAACAACCCGTCCACATGTCTCCCTCTTATTTGTCTACACCAAAATATTCCAACTGTCGACATGTGCACGAGGATCTTGAAGATACTCTAAAAGCTGATGTGGCAAGGTCTGCATATTTCGCATGAGCCCCAAAAAGAAAAGACTGTCCCTCATTAGCATACATAGCAAATCTGAAAAGATGGAATTGCCCCTTCACGTACAGAGCTGAAAATACCATTTTACCCCTAATGTAAAATAGTTATAAATAAACCAACAGTGTATTGCAAATAACAGATCATTCGATTTCATATTAAAACTTTGTTTAAATTCAAACTCAAATAGTTATCATGTTATTCAAACGTTCAAATACAAAAGTTCTTATTCTCAGTCTCGTAACTCTCGTTTTCTATATAATATTACCTCTAAAATTTATATATTTCGACTCAACTTTCCTTGAATCGAGGAAAGGTTGCATTAAAGCTAGAAAATTACATCCTCTTTTTATTTCATATATATCTATTAATTTTTGGCAAGAATCACGCACCTCACTAGATTTTTCTCCACTTTTCATAAATTTGGATGTTGAAGTTAAAACTCGATTCAACATACTTGTTAAATGGGTCGGACTAGCCCGATGAGGCCCATAACCTATAGGCCCAGCTCGGCCCAGGCCCATGATTGGAGCAGGCCGGCATGGAGCCAAGCTTTTATATAAAAGTATGCTCAGTTGAGATCACATAGTGCAAGCTTGGACCGGGTCGTCTAACCTCAAAATAAACCCAATTGGAACCCATTTCAAGATGGAGGCCCAACCCAGATCAACACTATTTTTGAATTGGACAGCCTGACCAGTGTGAGTGTTGAATTTGGAACTCTAATGGGTATTTCTGCCAGTATTAAGCATGGCCATATTTAGAAAAATAATTGAGAGATCAGACCATTTTTGTTATTTCTCAAGGTATAATATTCTAACAAATATGAATACTAGATAAGACCATCCTTCTAAATATAGGGACCAATTTCTGTAAAAGTGCAAATGCCCTTTAGGTATTCTCAGGGACAGGCCTCTCAACTATCCAACCATTTCAAAAATTTCCCCATTTACTTTTGGATTCTTTCATTTTCTTACATGGCAGTGAAATCGACTTCTCCTGCCACACCACTTATATTAAATTGTATAAAATGATAGTTGAACCACACTAACCTGGGACGGACGGAGTAATATATATGATTTCAATTTTATGCATGCATGGTTTTTGCTTTTTAAATAAAGTTTATTTATAAATTTAATTTCAATAGTTTATATTTGGTGCCTTCTCAAACCTCTTGATTAATGGGTAATTTGTAATTGAGGTCTAAAATCAAATGAAATAAAAGAGTAACATATAATTTAGAAAATTGAAGCTTAGGCATGTATTTATTAACTACCTTTATATATAGGGCTTCACTTATGTAATAACTAATAACTTTATATAATTTTCAAGGCCATGCATCACATATTTCATGGTTGTGAGAGTTGCTATATTTGTGATTCATTTTCCAAGTGTTGAGGCTGCAAATTTTCAACCCCAATTTTTTATAAGATTTTGTGGTCAAGGATTAAATCTCAAAGCTTCATATATACTTCCAATTTTATTTTTCTCACGTCATTAAATCTCAATCACTCTTTATATGTTGAGCATGCGGCTGTCATTTCTAAATTTCCACTTTGTCGACGTAGCCCAATCAAATATGTATCAAAGTGATAAATATGAGCATGTTAAGACAAAATGAATAGGGTTGGGAAAAAATATCGAAATTTCGGTATACCTCACATACCGTACTGAAAAAATACCGAAAATATTGAATATTCGGTATACTGCAATCTTCGGTACGGTATGGTAACACTATGAAATTTCATATACCGCGGTATACCGTTATATACCGTACTGAAAATATATTTTAAGTTAATCATAATTATTATAAATTTTATATATAATCTAAAATTTATAACTTCTGTATATCTAAATCCTAATTCATCCCATTCTCATTGTTTTTATTTCGAATAACTGCAATCTCATTCAAACCCAACCACATTAGAGAGAGTTGCATATATAGAGCACGCTAAGGTGTAATAGAATCCAGATTATATATATATATATTTTACCCTTTAGCATCATCAAATGATTTGTTCTTCTCAAGTACATCATATATGTGTACATAGAATTTGAGGTTTAAGTAATAGTTTTTCGATTTGAAAAGGTATACCGGAAGCACGGTATAACGGAATTTTCGGTATACCGAATTTCAGTATGGTATACCGAAAATACGGTACGGTATCAGTATGAACTTGCTCATACCGAAATTTCGATATACCGAACGGTTCGGTATGGTAACAATATGGAAATTCTCATACTGTTATTTTCGGTATGGTACGTATGACGAAAAATTTTCGGTGTACCGTACCGGCCGATCCACCCCTAAAAATAATCACTTCTCCATAAGGCTTGTGTTGAATAAGAAGATTGTATAATTTTGTTTTTCTATAACGAGCTAGGATAACTCGTAACTACTATTCGAAATCCGTACTCATAAATTATTTATTTTTGTGTAATAGCCTGCAAATCGTACATGAAAGGTAAAGTACACCAGAAAAATCTGGTATGATAGGCTTGACCTGTAAGATGTTGAAGGGATTCGAATTAAAGAAATTTAATTACACAAGTATCTTCACTCTACCAATAAACTATATATAAAAGAATATAAAAATAATATGTTGTTTGAACTTATAAAGGGCTGTGGTTCAAACTAGAGAAGGTGTCGGTTCAAATTTCAATCCTCAGCTGCTACCTCATCCTCTAACTCAAAATACATAAATAAATGAATAGAAAATCTGTTATATATTCATATGTCAAATATGCTAATTTAACCTAATAAAAAAGGTTGCCTTTTTAAATCTAACCTAATAAATGGAGTAACTATTTACAATAAGATACCTTATAAATTAAAAAATATTTTCAAATCTAACATGAGCCAACTTTTAGATGCACTGAACAGTGTAGTTTGTAGCCGAAATCAGACGTGGCTTTTTCGACTCCAATATGCCTAATGATATGGAAAATAATCTATCCACGTACGTCACATCAAAACAACTTGAAAAACAAGGCTATCAACTACACAATTCAACACCGAAAAAGTTTACTCATACTCCATTTGTCCAATTATTCTTATCTTGTATTTTTTTTTGGGCTGTCCCGTTATTCTTGTCATGTTTTCATAAAAGGAAATATGCTTCTCTCACAAAAAGTTATGGGCTCCACCACTTTCTATCTTTTTACCCTTTAAACACCCTTCTCCTTAATACACGTGCCCAAAAGAAATGAGACAAGAATAATGGGACGGAGGTAGTATTAGATTTGAAAATATTTTTAATTTAAGAAGCATGTTTTTATAAATAGTAGTTATTTTTAAATTAGAGACTTTTATTGGGTTTGATCACTATATTTGCTCCAAGTGATATTATGTGCTTATATGATACGATCTTGTATCAATGGCGGAGCTTTTCGAATAAGCTCAAACTCCAGAAGGAGGAAGAAGACAGAGATAAGCTATTCGAGACACTAAACTCCATTGATAGAGAAAAAGATGTTTTAATTCATTTCATACATAATGATAAAGAACACAGAGGTGGTGCATTTATATACATGGCTGCCTTTAGGAAATTCTTATACCTAATGGGCCATCTAGTCTCTCGTTTGGGCCTTATATGGGCCAATTACATTTGGGCTTGGATCATTCATTTGAGCCTTGGTTGTGGGTGTAACATTATACCAATTCAATTGGGGCACTGTGTAAGTAATAATTGATGATTACTGTCTTTAAACTTTCATACTATATATTTACTGTAATTGGATCTTCAGGATTTCTATGATGATGTAATTGTGTCCGAAAATTTCATCTACTTCATTTGGATTCTCAAACTCTGTGTTATGTTACAGTGAAGTCCTTAAATTTCTACTTTTCAGTGTCGGACCCTTTGTATAATTGTATTGTGTTCTAATTTAATATTCCAGTTATGACTTATGAATAATATATATAATATACTCCATCCGTCTCCTAAAAGTGTGGTGTATATTTGATTTGTTTTGAGGTATAAAATATTAGTTGAATCACATTAACCTGAGACTGAAACTGAGGGAGTAATTTTTATAGATTCAACCGAATAGTGAAATTTGGAGACCTAATTGTAACATACTGTAAAGTTCAGTAATCGTCCAATTGAACAAAAATAGAATTTGACTTAAATTTCAAAAATATGAAAGATACATATATATATATATATATATATATAGGGAATAGTTCATATGTAAAATCATTTTCCCGTAAGAAATAAGAAGCGATCTGAACCATTGATCTTTGTAGATCTACGATTGTCATTGACCGGTGCATTATAATTGAACATGAAATGCATTATCGTAACAATGCATTGTAATTAATCAAAAATGCATTATTATGACAGTGCATTGTAATAGGACATAAAATATATTATTTTAGTACAGAAAATGCATTATTATTATTTTTTACAGAAAAAGTATTTTGGATGTGAACCAACATCTATATATATCTATGTACATTACTTTTTGTCAGATAATATTATTATATTATGTACATGTCTAACGTGTCCAATTCAAATATAATATTAAATAGTTTAAGATATCAATTCCCTCACTTCACGTCCAAAATCACTCCCTTATCAATTCGACCAGTTGAAAACCCATATCCATTATATATATATGTTTGTTTTCTTTTTTCGGATGTCTCAAATATATAAATTTATTTTTATAAAAAGTAATATTTTGTTAGCTCATTTACTAATATATTCCTATTTAATTTTTAATGAAAAAATACATAGTCAAATAGTAAATTTACTATTCCAATAATTTTTCTTAATCCTTGTGAAAATTTCAATCCGCCTATATATATGGGACAGAAGGAGTATTACAGATTTTAGAATGTCTTGAATAAAGAAATAGATAATAGATGTAGTATATTATAATTAAAAAAAACAATTCTAATTTCCCTCGAAATTTGCCACAATAAAATCTAACATGGAGCGAGGGCAAGAAATTTGCCATAAAGATACAACTTCAAAAATAAAAATAAAAATAAAAATAAAAATGGCGGAGATATTTTCTTAAGAGAATATTAGAGAAAGTCAATTTATGCAATATTTAAAAATGTTGATATGGATTTCAACTTATTCTAATCATAATCCACTGAACATAAATTGCATAACGTATAATTCCCATATGCCACACACAAAGAGCACAACAAAACAAAAAGAATTAATCATCGCTCTCATCTTATTGCTTCCAAAAACCACCTCTCTCATCTCTCTAGATTCATGTGAAAATCCAACCATCAATAAATGGCAGACCACGTCAGCCCTAAAAATCTCGCAGACCAATAAAATTTCGCCATGTCAGCATGTAAGCCATCAACAAATTCTTGCACTTATAAAATGGCTTACATATCTAGTAACCGCGACTAGCTTTTCCAATGTAGATAACATTGGGAAAAAAAAAAAAAACATATGTATCAATATTTTAATTAATGTATATAGTTTACATCCAGGACTCGTTTGGTAGGGGTGATTAGGGTATATAATATGTCTATGACACCCTAATATCTTGTTTGGTATGAAGTATACGACCCTTTATAAAGTTCGGGCCCGTATGAATAATACTTATTTTTGTTGTTATGTATACTGCCTATGAGGTGGTATAAATAATACTGCAACTAATTATAACAATAAATTACAATAATTACTATGTGTTGCAGAGAATTTAATACATCATACCAAACGGAATATTAATTCTTTATATTTATAAGACATCTCAGTCAAACATATCAGGTCTTATTCCATACTTTGTACCAAACGAGCCCCCATAGTATAATACATTGAACTCATGTTGATGGTATTAGAATAGTTAGAGGCAAAAATTTATTAAAACCATCACTACGGTAGGGTTGAGGGTAAATAATTAAGGGGATTAGGTAGAGATAATTAACGAGATTAGGGGTAATTAAGGAATAAATAAGGGATAATTAAGATTTATTAATTTCAATTAGAGTTTACAGTCTCATTTAAAATTTATTAATCTCAATTATCGTTTATTAATGCCCCATTAAAATATAATATCAATTAAAATTTAATTTTAATTAAAATTTATTAATCTCCAATTAGGTAAATTAATAATTCCTAACTAAAATAAATTTAAATATTAATTAATTAAAAATAAATACTATATAAATAAATAAAAAATAGTGTATCACACTGTGTGGTGCACCACATACAAGTGATTTCATAGTTAGAATAGTATGCATAATATAGCAATGCATTTGATTAAAGGTTCATTGTAGATTAATATCCAATGTTTTTGGGGTGATTTGTAGTCCGAACCCAATTACCTTTGTAACATAATTATTTAATACACAACCAACCTTAATGACTTTTTGCCATTCAGACCTACTTGATCATTTTTTTTTTTGGAGTTTGAGATTTAGATATCTACCCTATAGGGGTGATCAAAATAACTAAAATTCGAATATTCGAATTGAACCAATCCGAAATATGAATTTTGGTTTGGATTTTTTAGATTTTTGGATCGAATCAGATTTAATTTTCTTAAAATTTCAAATTTTCGGACCAGCCCGAATCGATGTTTTAAAAAATCGAATAAATCCAAAATCTGAATTATATATATTATTTATTTTTATTTATAATAATTTTAGGGATGAAAAAAAGAATGCATATTATTTATATTTCAGTTTTTTTTTCGGATTTTTTGGAAAATTTTAATTATTTCAGTTGGATCAAATTTAGGTCCCAAATTTCGATTTTTTTCGGTTCGGATTTTTGAATTTTCGGATTCGAAGCGGATTTAATTTTTTAAGAATTTTGAATTTTCTGATCAATTCGGATTTAGCAAAAATCCGAACTGGAATCCGAATACTCACCCCTATTTACCTATCATCGAAACTCAAAATTGATTGAGAACTTTTAGAGCTCATTGTGTGACTGCCCTCTTGCAATGTCAATTTCATCGTCAGACATCGATAGTTGATTGTCTTAACTCAGTTGCACCAACTCCGACTCAATTACTCAACCGTCTGACTGTGAAATTGACAACGTGATAGGACAATCGATACAATGATCTTTAAAAGCTCTCAATTAATTTTGAGTTTCAATGTCAGATAAATGTTTAAATCTCAATTTCAACCTTACACAAAAATTGGATAGGTCAAATTGCTAAGATTGCGATTTAAACTGCTATGTTTCAAATATTAGGTCTAAATTATAATTATCCGAACATTTGGTATTAAATTACAATTAACGCTTAGATTAAATACGTAGATAAATTTTTATCACTTGATCTGTAACATTGATTTCTTTATCAATTTTTCTTTTTTGATAATAATATATAAGACGTATTTATTGACTATAATGAATTCTTATGGTTTATTTAGTTTGTCAAATAAACAAGAGAATAATGATAATAATTTCTTCCAAATTCAAGAGATCCGAAACTAGATTCGAGTAGAGGATCTTTTATGAACATATTTTTTTGAAAATGTAATTAAATTTGCAGATAGCCTATGGGTACGCGAGAGTCCGAGAAGAAAGTATAATTTGCATTTTTTTTTTGAATTACAACTTACAAGGTATATATATATAATTTAATCAAGCACTACACCACCATATAGGCGTAATCAAGCACTACATAATTTAATCAAGCACTACACCACCATATAGGCGTAATCAAGCACTACACCACCATATAGGCGGGACCTCTACATCACATAAATGTGGGACCACTACACCACCACGTAGGGTGGGACCACTACACCACCAAATAAGGTGGGAAATATACTACACCGCACGCAGGCGGGATTGAACCCAAGACCTCTCGCTAAGGAGAGTTTTGTGGTGCCTCAGCTAGCCAATTGAGCTAGGTCTCATCGGCTGCATGTATATATATGTAAATTTATCTTACACTATTTAATCGGTTAAGATTCGTAAAATGATATCCATATTCATTTTTAATAGTATATTTATAATATTCTTGATATTTTTTTTAGAGAATTACAAGGTATATATATATAATCAAATCAAGCACTACACCACCATATATAATATATTCTTGATATTTAATTGTATTTGGATTGAGATATATATGTTAGTTATATTAGTACATATATGCGTCTCTTTATTCGTTTATATATTATATATTATTCATTCGTAAATACAAAAGATATAAACGTAAATATATACTTCTATTTGGATAATAATCGCATAGGTGATCCATTCTTAATGAAATTTGTTTTTGGACAAAAAACATATGAAATCTCATCAATAACTTGCCCGTGAAAGCTAGTTTAAATTGGTTGAGTAGGAAATTTAATTTATTTTTTAGCCTTATTATTCCCGTTGCCCTATAGTAATCTTTCTAGCAGGAAATTTGAAAATTTTTGATGAGTCATTATGATTTTTCTCGACTATTTTTTTTTTTCGGACTGCTTTAAAGTGCTTGAAGTATAACTGATAAAAAAAAAATACTCCCTCCGTCCCATGATAAGTGGCTACTTTCTTTTGGGCACGGGTATTTAGAAGAAGAGTGTTTAAAGGGTAAAAAGATAAAAAGTGGTGGAGCCCACATCTTTTGTGTGAGAGAAGGTGTTTCCATATTAGGAAAGTGACCACTTATGATGGGACATCCCAATAAAAAAATGTGGTCACTTATGACGGGACGGAGGGAGTAGATGATTGGCTATTATTCAATATCTACAAATTAAAAGTCAAAGTACATCGAGAACAAATCGAAGAAAAAAGAATTGAAAAAGCAGGGGACTTTTAGTAAAATAAATTTTACTCTCTCTGTCCCCTATATAAATTCCTACTTATCCATTTATTTTTGTCTACAAAAAAAATTCTATTCCACTTTTTGTACGGTTCACACCCTCCATTCTATTTTATATTTACCAATTTCTATTATTGATGGATTCCTACAAATTGTATCTTTATTCTTACAAATTGTACTTTTATTTCACAAATTGTAACTTTAACACTATATTTCAAATTATACTTTTATTTCATTCACAACAATTCCAACTATTTTTTTAATCTCCATATCTAGCATATAATAAGACTTTATATCGTGAACGGAGCAAGTAGTAATTTTCACAAAAATTGTAGCGATAAAAGTGCAAAAGACATGTAGAGAGAGAAGATTCAGAAGAATGTGGTCCACCTATTAACAATTGCAGGAGCCAAGCGCTGCCTTGTCCCTTCCTCTGTTCTCATCTCCCTCCCTCCGTCCATCCATTTTACTATTTTAGAGAGAGAGGAGAGGCAGAGAGAGAGAGTGTGTGTGTTTGTTTTCTGATTGCACAGATATGGCCAGCTGATCCTAATACCTCTGTCTGCCTTCTCGTGACTTCCCCCCGTACCCATCTCTCTCTCTCTCTCTTGTTATGTTCTTAGATATTTCATACTTCTCCCAATAAAAATCTATTACGATGAGTTTGTTCTTCTTTTAGCATAGCATTTCATCTTGAAATATATGCCTCTTTTCCCCCCTTTCCTCAAAATAGCAAACTGCAAAACCTTTCCCTTTCTCTGGGATTTTAGCATAAATCTATTTACATGCAAAGAAATACACTTTCTCCTATGTTTCGATGAATTCAAGAAAACCCCTCGTCCGATTCACCTCCTACTTTTTCTAGGGTTTTAGATGGGTCATCTAATTTAGAGGCGCGTTTGGCTTTTTTTTTACATAATTCCAAAGAATTTGGTCTATTCTGAGCACATTTTAGTACCTTGTCCTTCAAGGGTTTAGGGTTCTTCCACTTATTTCCCCCATTCCACCAATTATTTCTTTCCAAACAGTTTCCTGATTTCCCAACTCTGACATTAAATCCTCATACCCAAACAAGCCCTTAGGCCTCAAATTCAATTCTGACTCTGTTCCTATCGTACAGAAAAAAATATGTCTTCTTGTTTGAGTGGAGGCGGAAGAGCATACACTTTGAATCTTGATTTGATAAAATCACCTACCACTTTCTCAACATCAAATTCATCATCTCCTCTTTCTACTCTCTCCGAATCGAGCAACTCTCCTCTCTCAATCTTCACAAGAAAACCTCGGACGCCTCGAAAACGGCCGAATCAAACCTACAACGAAGCGGCAGCCATTCTCTCAACGGCCTATCCCAAATTATTCCCGGCCAAGAATCTCCCAAAAGCGTTCAAACTCACGAAATCGCACGATAACAGAGGCCCGTTTCTGTCCGAGCCTCCGGATTTGCTCATCCCTTTCCACCGTGCCAGCGGTGGAAAGGGATGTGTGTCGCAGCTGAGAAGCTCGGGCTTCCCAGCTGAGGCGAAGGTCGAGAAGCCGTGCCTGAGTCCGGGGGAGGTCACTTCTCGGGGTGGTTTGTTGGAGATTTGTGACGAGTTTGAAGAAGATTTTGATGCGGAGTCGATTCTTGATGAGGAGGTTGAAGAAGGGATTGATAGCATCATGGGGAATTTGAGGGTGGAGGGGCAGAGCAATCGAGATTCGAGTAGCTATTGCTATGGTTTTCCGGTGGGAATGGGGTTTGATTTTGGCTGTGGGATGAGAAATCATGAGTTGAGGGCGATGAGGAATGTTGATGATGGGGATTGGTGGAGGTCTCCTACTGTGAATGTCGTTGATATCACTCACAGAATTGCTAGAATTCCGATGGAGAAGAAGAAGAAGAAGACGACGACGAAGACGAAGAAGAATTCGCCTTCCGACGAGCGAAAGGAGGAGAGCTTAGCTACTGCAGCAGCTTCGAGTGAGGAGTCTGTTCCTCACCCTACTGCAGGATTGTGCCTGAAACTGAACTACGACGACGTTTTGAACGCGTGGTCCGACAAGGGTTCGCCGTTCTCCGGCGATGCTCCGGCAGCTGAGCCCGCCGGAAATGATGTCCAAGTACGTAATTTCATCTCCTGTGGAAAAAGAAAAAAGTGAAATTTTTGGTTTCAAGTTTTCTTAGTTCAGTTATTACAGTTATTTGGTTCGCGTTGAGGGCGCGCCACGTGGCAGTGGTGGGTCGTTTGTTTCGAGAATATTAGTATTATGTTTTTCTTTTGAGATATCATTATAATTAATTAATTATAATATAAGATGGAATATAATCATTCAACAGCAATTTGGGCAGCAGAATATTCCACTTGTATATTTTAAGCGCAAAGTTCATCTTTTTCTCAAAAATGAATCGTCTAAATATTCTTTTATTTTGTTATTATTTTATTAATGAGGTTTTTTAATATAAAATTGGCCTTCTGCTTTGTTTTATTTTCTTGGTTGAACGTTGGGGTTTTACTCTAATTAATTGGCGAAGTAGCTAAAGTTGGAGGCTGCGGCGGCACTTGAAAGTGTAAAAGCATATATTTGGATTATTAAATTATTATTACGACTTAGTTGTACTTGAATTTTATATTATTGCGTACGCTATATAAATATAAAAATAATGAAGGCGGTTGAATCTATTATTGTCTACATTTGAAAAGAAGTAGTAGTAGTATTTGTTAGTGCACCAATTATTGTCTTTACACTCTTTAATTATATATAAATAAAAAAGATAATAATAATAATAATAATAATAATAATAATAATAATAATAAGGATTGGAAAATGGAACCAGGCGAGGTTGGCTCAAATAGAGTTGTTCCCGGAGAATGGAGCGGCGAGGGGTGCTATCGTGCTCCGCTACAAGGAGAAGCGACGCACGCGCCTCTTCTCGAAGAAGATCAGATACCAAGTCCGGAAAGCCAATGCCGATCAACGGCCCAGAATCAAGGTACTATGCTTCCTCCTTTAAATCATTTTAAAAAAATAATTTTTATTTAAATAGATTATTAGTGTGACATAAGTAAGATGTTTAAAGTTAGGGCTATTCATCGGTTAATTAGCACATTCGGTTTTCGGATCAACCTGTACAGTTTTTAGGCTAGCCTGATTAGGCTCAGATTATTTTCGATTCGGACCAATCAAATTAAATTTTTTTAGTACTGAAAATTTTCAATTCTAATCCTCCTTACATTTTCAATTTATTCGGGTCTACCGTCAACGTCTGACCCAATTAACATCCCCATTTTATGAAGTGTTGGGATTGAGAATCCGAATTGAATAGGGTCCTTATAGAATAGTCGAATAAAAAAATCATAGTCAACAATAGTTCTTAGTAGAATTAGATAAAAAAAAAAATAGTGCACGATAGACATAGGTTTCAATACAACTACTCAACATGGCCCAATGGCCCATATAAAAATCCAAATAATTCCACTCTAAAGGCTGATATATTTTCTTTATTTTATTTTATTTTATTTTTTATTTTTGTTTTTTGGAACCACGATAGACATTTTAAACGAAAGTCCATCTTCCTCTTTTTTATAACTATTTGTATCGTGCACGTGTTATTAAAAACACAATTGATATGTGTTTGAAGGATTTGTATTTGTTGTAGTTGGAAAATACTAGGATATTTGTAACAGTCTTTATAGGAATTAATGTTTAAATTAATTATTAGATTGTAATTAAGTATACGATGTGGTTGCAGGGAAGATTTGTGAGAACGCCAAATTCAGCCGAGGATGATTAGGGAAAAGAAGGGCACTCTATTTTTGTAGTCTAATTAATTAAGTGACTTTTTCCATTTCTTGTTTCATTAATTTTTCTTTTCTTCTTTAAAAAAACAAATCTTCTCTTATATACACTGGATTTCAAACTCCAAAGAGATCATGCAGACTAGCTGATAGGAAGTTGAAACAACTATATATATATATATATATATATATATATATATATATATATATATTTAAAAAAAAAAGAAAATCCCCGTTTAATTCTTTTGGATCGATACTCTTCTTGATTCCTGGTGAAACTTAGATTATCTATTTCAAGATTATATTTATTACATCACATGTAATGATAATTATTTTGTTACTATGCGAATAGTGTGTGCAGTCGTTACACCCTAATATAAATGAACCACCGAAAATTAAAGATATTAATGATATTAATTTTCTCTTATCCGTTGAATATAATAATGAAAATCTAGATCAGGTTGTAACAAAATGTCAACTATTTTAAAAATCAATAAAGCTATTCGGCCACACGCGTAAAAAAAGGAAAGTTAACTGTAAAAATGAAAATAATCACATTTCCCCTAAGGTATATTTCCTTTTTTAAAACCTATATTACATTTTTTAGCTTGTGTAGCTGGCCACAATGTGTCCAAATATAAAAAAAGAAGGTATTAAACTTTGTTTTGTCAATTCAAACATTGCATTTAAAAAAACAAGGTAAATCAGAATAAATGTGCAATTCTTTCATTTAGGGTGCGTTTAATTTTGATGATAGGATATATTGATAAAAATAGTAAGGGTCAATCAACCGTTTACTTTAATGGATTGATTACTTTTGAGTTTGTTTGATCATCTAATCCTTGATATAGTCAATCCTATGTTTTATCAATCTATCCTATCACGCAAAGTAAACGCGCCTAGGGATTTGCAAAAAGATCTCTCATTTTCTATTCATATTTTTTTTTTCAAAATTGAATGAGATTTTGCACATATTCTGAACATAACTAAATTAATGTAAGATCGGTTCAAATCACCTTGGGATTTCCACATCATTTAATACGATTTTACATATTTTGACTGGAATGTAATTTTTCTTGGTATGTTGCTCGTCAGTTTGCTCTTTTTATATAACATTCACTTATGCACACCGTCACCCATTTCATATCACTGTATTTAAATTCAATAATAAGTTAACTTGAAGACATCTCCAATGGAAATTAATATCTGGACTTTCCTTCTCCTAGCGATGTGCTGTTTTTCTGGTAAATCATTATTTTCTATTAGCATGAGTTTCTATTTATTTATTAATTTAACTTTTATCGTGAAAAAAAATCTAATTCTTATTCTACAATAAACTACCAACCATGCCAAAAAAAAAAAAACACACACACACACTAAGCAAACTCAGTGCGACGGAAACAATCTAAAAGTATTGATGGAACTCGAATTCATAAACCTTTCATAAATGCTTCAACTATAGTTTTGATACCCTAAAGTGCATACTATTTGAATTTGGCAGAAACTTGGGTGGTTCAAACAACCCTACGGTATGATTGGTTGTAAATTCATGGATAAATAAGGGGGATTGATGAAATCCAGCCAAGGCATTTTCGAGCAGTAATGCCAAAGCTTCAAGAGATGCCATTGAAGATATTCCAGCTCGAGATTGCTTGGTTACGTCTACCATGATGATTAGTTGATGCAGCCCGTAGTCCGATCCAAGTTCCTGTTGGGCCAATCACGAGAGCTCGAGCAAAGAAGTTTAAGAAAGTGCTAAGTGGATTGGTTGAAAAAGTTTGGGCTCAAGAATTGTCAAAGAAGCCCATTGGAGAAGATGGAGATGGAAGCCCAAGATTAATCAATTTAATATCTTATGTTTGGGCTGATCCATGAAGACTCGTAGTTTAGTTAATTAGTCGTTTTTGTTATTTTATTTGTTATTTTCGTGGGTTTATTTAGGGTGACCGAAATTAGGTCTTAGTTGAGTCAGTTTTGACTTTTATCCTTTGTTTTGACTAAGGATTTGTTTCCTTATTAGATTAGGAGTTATTTTCCATGTTTAGTTTCCTAGTTGAATTAGGTTTTCACCTCTATATAGAGGGTTTTGTTTTGGACGAAAATTAGACAACTTTGAATCAGAAATCTAATTGATCGATTTGTCTCACTTTTCGTGCTTCGGTTCACGTTTTTCCATCGGTTCTTGGTAGAGTTTGTTGTTGGCAACTACAAGCTTGAAATCAACTGTCTCGTTCGTGATATCCAGTCGTATCCGGGTTAGACAAGCCACGAAGATCGCTCCACAGACGCGTTTCGGATTCAAGTAGATCCGGGGTTCGTTTCGGGTAAGTTCTTCATCCTATTTCTTCGTCCTCTTCATCCAGCCATCACGACCTTGTTCCATCCTCCATATACTGCCCATATCATCCATATATTCACGCCAAGTCCAGATCTTCTCCCGCAAATCTGTTGTTCCCGAGTTTTAACCTAAATCGCTCCGAAAGTCAGTCCCGTGCCAAATCCCAAACCCTTCGTGCGAATTATCTGAATTTTTGATATGTTGTTACTGACTTCAATTTATAATTCGTGTTAAAATTTGAGCTTAATCGGAGTTGTTTTGCTATAGTTTCTGATCGAGTTTCAGTCTAGGGTTTTTTTAATCGTTGTTTGGTTTTGTTTCGTGTCTTGTTCTATTTCTTGTTCAATTTTCGATTTAGATCAGTATATTAGGTGTTTTATTCTTTTTTAGTTCAGTTTGTTATTGGATTGAATCAACCTTTTCGTTGACGTTGTTCGAGTCTTTGCTTCCGCGAATTGTTGGCCGTATCATAAATTTTGGCATCAGAGCCACGTCAGCTATTGTTGGTCGTGGTTCAATCCAAATTAGGTGTGCTATTCTAGGGGCAAAAGTGATCGACTAAGTTTAAAAAAAAAAAAAAAGAAGAAGAAAACGAAAAACAGGAAAAAAAAAAAAGAAAAAAAAAAGTAGAAGTCGAAGCCCTAGGATTGGATCACAGAATTCGTGAATTTTATTGTCTTGAATCTTCATAATCTTGATTGCAGTTTGTTTGAGTCGTGTGTCTTCTTTGTTGGGTAGAGTTGTTGTCCTTCGTCGACTAACGATTGAGGACGTCGTATTGCATTTTATTTCGCCTGTTTTTTCTTTCTGAATTTGGGTTGTCGAATTTTGGTGGCTTAGATATTCGGTCATCTTTGTTTAATTGAGATTGAATTTTGACTGTCCTAGTTCTATTAGGATTTGGAGTTATTGCTTTCTTGATTTGACTCAAATTTGTTTCCTTATTTGAATTGAAGTCAAATTCGTAACAACTTTCCATCTGAAATTCATCCACTTCCTTCTGATTATCGGCCTTCCTTACCTATTTCCTTGCATAACCGAACATCCTATAGCCCTTGATACCGAAAATCCCATCCCAATCCAATTTCCTTTTCAATTTTCGATTTTTCATCTTTTCACTATAACTTTTGCTCCCGAAGCCCGTTTTTTGCCCATAATACCATTCCGGAAGTGGAACGACGCTCTGAGCAAGACTTTGCTGCGACATATAGGCTTTTTTGGCCAAATTCCTTCATCTTCTAGGTGAAATCGCCCTCCGAACTTTTTCGGTTTTTCTGATTTTTTGAATTTTTTCTTGTTTTTTTGTTCAAGCCCTTTCTCCTACACCCCCACCTTGCCTTTACTTCCCATTACAGCCATCTTCGTGGTCTCATTGCTATCCCGTGGTCCTCTGGAAGTCAAGTCCGAGCTCTTGACTAAAGCTAAAGAGTTGACGACAGATTCTATCGGGGCATTTTGTGCAGTTAATACAGTTTCCATTTTTCTTCAATCTTATACATTGAGTGACATACACGAGTGGTACAAATCTGAGAGAACAAACGAGTGATTGTGAGGAACTGTGAGGTCCTTTATTTCTTTTACGTTTGTTTGTTCACTGTACAGGTTTTATGGATCCAGGCAAGATGCCTCAGTCTTCAGGCACCCAGTCTGAATGGGACGCCAAGAATCACTTTGATGCCCTAGATCAAAGTATCCAAAAAGGTTGCCAAGCAATGAAAGATACTATGGCACAAATCATGGTCAAATTTGATCAATTCAATGATTTATATGGACGCCGACGACTATCTCATGCAACGCCAAGTGCAAAGGATCCATGGGTTAGAACTAAAACTTCTACACCTAGATCTGAACCACAACGATTCCAAGCTCGATCCGGCCCAGTCCATTCGTCGTTTTGAGCAGTCTGCACCACAGCCCAGTCGCCGAGCTGAAGCTAGTTCATCCACTCCCATTCGAGCTAATCCTACACGACCATACAATTACAATCAGCAGTCAATTGACACTCCAATCCGAGCCCGTGATATGCATTGCCATAAATGCAAAGGATGGGATCACTTTGAAACCCAGTGTCCAAACCAATGTGATGCATTTATCTACCTCGAATCAGCCAGTAAACACGAGCTCAAACCGAGTGTAGCCACTAAAACTGTCACCCTTTCTAAAGATTCGATGTTTGCAGCCAAATCCAGGGAAAAAGATGCATCTGTTGCAGTTGTGGCAGTACCTGAAGTTACAGAATTGGATCCTACATTATCCGATGACGCAGATCACCAGTTGAATTCAAACATGATAAGTGGAGCTACAATTGCGTCCCAGTCCATATGCATTGATCAAGCACTTGATCCAGGTAAGTCAGATAATCTATTGATTCATCAGAACAGTGCTACTAATGATTTTGTATTTTCTAGTGATGTGCAGATTGAGAAGAAAGATTTCGATAAGATACCAATTGAGCTAGATACAACTAACCCTGATTGTCAGATAGATGGAGACTTGAATTCTCAAGTGGAGGTTGAAGTTGAGCTTCAAAGAGAAAAGGACGTCGTCTGTATCAACGACGGTTTCTACTATATTTATCTTCATGGTAAGTATGATATTCTTTCTATGTTCGACAATGCTAACATATATTCTTTTCCTGCATGCAGTTTTTTCATCCATAATGGGAGCTGGAATTCGAGGACGAATTCTTTTGAGCAGGGGGGGAATGATGAAATCCAGCCAAGGCATTTTCGAGCAGTAATGCCAAAGCTTCAAGAGATGCCATTGAAGATATTCCAGCTCGAGATTGCTTGGTTACGTCTACCATGATGATTAGTTGATGCAGCCCGTAGTCCGATCCAAGTTCCTGTTGGGCCAATCACGAGAGCTCGAGCAAAGAAGTTTAAGAAAGTGCTAAGTGGATTGGTTGAAAAAGTTTGGGCTCAAGAATTGTCAAAGAAGCCCATTGGAGAAGATGGAGATGGAAGCCCAAGATTAATCAATTTAATATCTTATGTTTGGGCTGATCCATGAAGACTCGTAGTTTAGTTAATTAGTCGTTTTTGTTATTTTATTTGTTATTTTCGTGGGTTTATTTAGGGTGACCGAAATTAGGTCTTAGTTGAGTCAGTTTTGACTTTTATCCTTTGTTTTGACTAAGGATTTGTTTCCTTATTAGATTAGGAGTTATTTTCCATGTTTAGTTTCCTAGTTGAATTAGGTTTTCACCTCTATATATAGAGGGTTTTGTTTTGGACGAAAATTAGACAACTTTGAATCAGAAATCTAATTGATCGATTTGTCTCACTTTTCGTGCTTCGGTTCACGTTTTTCCATCGGTTCTTGGTAGAGTTTGTTGTTGGCAACTACAAGCTTGAAATCAACTGTCTCGTTCGTGATATCCAGTCGTATCCGGGTTAGACAAGCCACGAAGATCGCTCCACAGACGCGTTTCGGATTCAAGTAGATCCGGGGTTCGTTTCGGGTAAGTTCTTCATCCTATTTCTTCGTCCTCTTCATCCAGCCATCACGACCTTGTTCCATCCTCCATATACTGCCCATATCATCCATATATTCACGCCAAGTCCAGATCTTCTCCCGCAAATCTGTTGTTCCCGAGTTTTAACCTAAATCGCTCCGAAAGTCAGTCCCGTGCCAAATCCCAAACCCTTCGTGCGAATTATCTGAATTTTTGATATGTTGTTACTGACTTCAATTTATAATTCGTGTTAAAATTTGAGCTTAATCGGAGTTGTTTTGCTATAGTTTCTGATCGAGTTTCAGTCTAGGGTTTTTTTAATCGTTGTTTGGTTTTGTTTCGTGTCTTGTTCTATTTCTTGTTCAATTTTCGATTTAGATCAGTATATTAGGTGTTTTATTCTTTTTTAGTTCAGTTTGTTATTGGATTGAATCAACCTTTTCGTTGACGTTGTTCGAGTCTTTGCTTCCGCGAATTGTTGGCCGTATCAGGGATTGTGAGATAATTAAGGAATTAGGAGTAATTAGGTAGTAACTAATCGTAATTATAGTTTATCAATCTTGAATTAAGGTTTATAATCTTCATTTAGAATTTATTAATATTGAACTAGGATTTATTATGTCCTAATTAGAATTAATCAAGTTTCTACTAGAATAAACAAATAATTAAATAAATAGAAATGGTACACCGCAGTTAAGTGCACCTCTAGAATTTTCCTTTTGCAAATAAAATAAAATAAAATCATCGGACCGTTCCAGGGGCTCATTCAGCCATATTCACCGTGAGAAACAACTGCGCATTTCCAATATGGCCGGCAACTCTTACCGGAATCGGTTCTCCAATCCTAACCGGCTTCGAGCTGCGACCGCAGACTTCAAGAGCCGTGACCGTTCCGGCTCCATGGTCCGGTCGAATCTGGGCCCGGTTCAAATGCTCCAACTCGGGCCGGTTCACCTGCGATAGCGGCGACTGCAACTCGAACCAAATCCAATGCAACGGCTGCGGCGCCACACCTCCCGCATCTCTAGTCGAATTCACACTCGCAGGAGACCAAGGCAAAGATTTCTACGACGTCAGCCTCGTCGACGGATTCAATCTGCCTGTCTCCGTTAGCCCCGTCGGAGGAAACTGTCCGACGACGAGCTGCTCGGTCGATATCAATAACAACGGCTGCCCCAATGAACTGACTGTGAGAGGGCGGGACGGCGCGGTGGTCGGGTGCAAGAGCGCATGCATTGCATTCAACCAGCCGCAGTATTGTTGCACCGGTGCGTTTAACAGTCCGGCGACGTGCAAGCCGACGAGCTACTCGCAGATATTCAAATGGCGGTGTCCGCAGGCTTATAGCTATGCTTACGACGATAAAACCAGCACGTTTACGTGTCCGACCGGGAAGGACTATCTCATTACATTCTGCCCTTGAACTGTTAATTTGTAATAATTAACGTTGCTGGGAGTAAGGTTTACATGAACGACGATATGTTTTTTGGGGAATATATAAATGAAATAATAAATTTGTTTTATGGAGTTTGAGCTTCCGTTACCTATTACTCCCTCCGTCCCAATAGTAAGATCCCATCCAAAAATGAAAATAATTAACTCTTCAAAAGGCTTCAGACCTACCACTTTTTATTTTTTTTACTCTTGTTTCTTAATAATCGCGTCCAAAATAAGAGAGACATTGTTATTGGAACGGATGAATGGAATATTAACTAAATTAAAAAAATAAAGTTCTTTTGAGAAAAAAAGTTAAAAGTTCCATTTGCGAATGAAAATATGGATTTTACCAAACCTATGCATGTTTACTCGGATTCGAAGTTAGCTATTCATGTCCTCAATGATGATAATCATGGGTCGAATGCATTGTGTGATGATTTATTCGAGACCTTTGTTGCTGCAAAAAAGAGTTTTGTTGTGGATTATTTTAGCATGTTTGTCGGGAGTCGAATGATGCGGCTCATAGTTTAACACAATTTGCTTGTGAGGTGTTGGTATAATGATTTGGAAGTCGGACTACCCATCTTGAATTCTAGATACGTCTTGATTTAGTAAAGTAATGAAATTTCAATTTTTTCCTTAAAAAAAAGTGAGTGGTATTAGAAAATTGAAAATTCTACATCATTTTGGAAGGATGGACTAATTTATGGACTTATATGGTAGAATTTAATGAGACAGACATGCAAGTCACTATTAGTCTATTATATGCAATATGTCATAATTTTGTTGGATGGTATATATAACAAATTTTGATTGAGTAAACACTTGTATTTTTGAAACGATGCTAAACACTAGAAGAAAATACAATCTGGCCATTAGAGATGGACTTGCTGATGGACCGATGCGAACCGGTCGGAACCGGTAAAATAACATGTAAGACTCAAGCCTTGAACCATTCTATTTAATTTTAGTTGATATAATGTATAGATTTTATCCATTTGATTAATTTGTATCATGTTAACTATATTATTCAAAAGTGCTTATAAAGTTAATGTATATGTATCATATATAAAATAATAATATACACAGGTTGTCCAGATTTTTGAAGACGGTCCGACCGGTCCAACCAGTGACCCGACAAAGAGATCGGCTCGATGTTTGTTTCGATTTTTAAAGCATTGCTTATAATATACATGCGAAAAAAAACAAGAACACTTAAAAATGATTAATAATAAAGAAATATTGTGAGTAAGTTAAGTGTTATAACACCACATACTAATAATAGGAGTTAGGACGACATTCACCATGTAATGTTGCATAAATCTGGACCACGTTTAGGATTCCAGTTGGCTGACCAAAGATAAGCTTTCTTCACTAGCAATGTCCCAACTGAATTCTCTTCCTAAATTTCCATTTTAATTTCGCAGGTCAAACAATTAATTCATATTCCCTCTGTCATGAAGATTGTAGCTAGTTTTTGCGACACATGTTTTATTAAAAGTATGATAGATGTTAAGTGAATGAAGAAAGGAACCCACTATTGTGGGTGGAGAAAGGGATAAAAAAGTAAGAGGTCATGTAACGAGGAAAAAAAGAAAATAAGCTACAATGTTCGTGGACGGACGGAAAAGGAAAACTAGCTACAATCTTCGTGAAAAAGGAGAGATTATATAATTATTTAAATCGCAACTTGAAGGTTCTCTTCTCTGCATCACAACTTGTTTCTAGAACTTGTCTGTCACATCTATTGTCGTTTGCTTCACCTTTCTGGGAATTACAGGTAATGTTCATCCACCACACAAAAATTGTGTGATTGGATAAATTCGATTATATATATGTATATGCATATGTATGCTCTTACATCATCATATCACCACTCTGTCAAATTAGAAACTTGTGATGTTTCACTATATATCCAACTTCTCTCCATTCCCAACACACCACAAACTAAAATCACCATTACTACAATGTCAATGGCGATGATGAATGGAAAACCACCGCCTCATTTCGCACTGCTCCCATTCTTGGCGCAGGGCCATCTCCTTCCCATGGTGGACATAGCCAAGCTGCTGGCGAAGCGCGGCGTCGCCGTCTCCATTCTCGTCACCCCACACAACTTCAACAGAGTCAAGAAAGTGGTGGATCGCGCAATCACCTCCGGGCTGAGCATTCGCGTCTTCCACCTCAAGCTGCCCTGCGCCGAGGCCGGGCTGCCCGACGGCTGCGAGAATTTCGACATGCTGCCTTCGATGAACTACGTCATGAATTTCTTCAACGCAACTGCCATGATGAAACAGCAGGTCGAGGAATTGCTCATCGACCTCGACCCCACTTGTTTGATAGCTGACATGTGCTTTCCATGGGCCACGGACATGGCTCTCAAACTGCGCATTCCTCGCCTCGTCTTCCATGGCACCAGCTGCTTCTCTCTCCTATGCACCAACGTGTTGCAAAATTCGAAGGTTATCGAAGAGGTAAGTGATGACAGGGAGTATTTCGTTGTGCCGGACTTGCCTGGTAGGATCGAGATCACCAAAGCTCAGCTGAGGGGCACTGCCGATGAGATATCACCGGAATGGGCGGAGATACGGAGGCAACTGTTCAGCTCCGAGGACGAAGCCGTCGGAACGGTGGCTAATACGTTTCATGATTTAGAGCCCGAATACGTCCAAGAATACACGAAGCACGGAAAGAAAAAGGTGTGGTGTATCGGTCCGGTTTCGCTGTGCAACGTGGAGGATTCCGACAAGGCGGAGAGAGGCAACACGGCGGCCATCGACGGCCACGATTGCTTGAAATGGCTCGATCTGCACCAACCAAACTCCGTTATCTATGCCTGTCTCGGAAGCATCTCGCGCATGGCCGACGCGCAGCTGATGGAGATGGGATTAGGCCTAGAAGCTTCGAATCGCCCCTTCGTCTGGGTGATCAGGCAAGCCTCGGACGAGTTCGAGTCGTGGCTGTCGGAGGAGAAATTCGAGGAAAGGATAGGAGGGAGGGGGCTTCTGATTCGGGGGTGGGCCCCTCAGGTGCTCATACTATCTCATCCGTCGCTAGGTGGCTTCATCACGCACTGTGGGTGGAACTCGACTCTTGAAGGCGTGGCCGCGGGCCTGCCTATGATCACGTGGCCTGTGTTCGCGGAGCAGTTCTGCAACGAGAAGTTCATCATGAACGTGATCAAGACGGGGATAAGAGTGGGCGTGGAAGTCCCGGTGCTGTTGGGAATGGACGAGGGTGCTGCAGTGCAGGTGAAGAGTGATGACGTGAAGAGGGCGATTGAGGAGTTGATGGATGGAGGAGGAGAAGGGGAGGAGAGGAGAGAGAGAGCGAGGAAGCTTGGGGAAGCGGCGAAGAGGGCGGTGGAGGAAGGAGGCTCGTCTCACCTTAACATGACGCAGCTTATACAAGATATGGTAGTGCTCAAGGACAAGTATGGAGAGGTTTCTACAGATGCTACTAAATTAGATGAAATTTCTTCTCAAATTGTAGTCCAGTAAAGTAGAAGCATTTATGTATCCTTATAGATATGGTATTTGCTACTTTACAATGGATTTTGATGTTATTCTTTCTTACAAAAAAAAAAATGTTAGATTTTGGTTACTTTGGAGTTGGCCTCACAAGTCTTCACAATTTGATATGGTGCCCTGTTCCTTTTACTATGGTGATAGTTCTTTCAATATCAGTGTTATAAATATAGACAAGAAGAATACGAAGAACAGAAAATAAAGAACACGGATTTACGTGGAAACCCAAATCGGGAGAAAAACACGGGCAGAGGAAAATTTCACTATATGTCGATTCAAGACAACTACTCAAACCCTAGACGATTTTCGTCTATTTATAAAGGTCCATACCACGGGGGCGATGCCCCTGCACCCCCGATGAATGTAGTTGTGGCTATCGGGATTGGGCCTAACCCCTCAAGCCCCAACCATATTGCGAAAAAATCCAAAGTCGCACCGCGAGCCTTTCTGGCTCGACCCAAATATTTCGTGTCACTAATATCAACAATCAGCCAATCTATAAGCTCTAGGAAAATAAATTAAATCACGGCCATTTTCGAAAGTCTTTAACTTTGTAGTCACAAATTAGATAAATTTTAACTTTGTCAAGAGAAGGAGATGCAATATTCCTCAGACACACAAGCATCAACAAGACCATGTAATGATATATTTCATTTCTACGAGGTACCTGAAACACCACAGCCTATTGGGTTATCATTCTCACATTTCGGGCGTCTGTAATATCATCACTTCCTTGTTAAGATCTGTCCACACGTTTGCTGCTTCTTTGATATATCATTGTGCATTCTCCATTTATTTTTATTTATGTTCCTTTCCATAGGAGAGATCATCCTGTGCTATAAGAATTCTCAAATGCAGAGATTAGTAAAAGATGAGAGCCCTTAGAGGTAGGGCTATAAACCAGTTATGCAGAATGTTGACAATCCAACAATCCATCAAGTCATAAACAAGCAACTCCAGAATCGCAGATCACGACTCACACATTCCATGCAAATTATATATATATCTCAGTTGCTGAAAGCTAATAAATACAAGCTCTTGTATCTACGATCATAAAATCTAAAAAACGGAGGAAAAAAAGAGCACAACATTGATTTCCCCTTAGCTTCACGATTTCACTATGATCTTTGAAATTCTTGTAAGAGTTGAAACTTTGGTTGAATCACGAAAAGAATTTTTCCATAATCCATTCGGATAAACCATTATCAGCTCGGTTCTATGCATGTGTTGTCCAAGAACTCAATTTTGCAGGCTTGAATAGATATCACTAATTTGGCAATTAAATAGCTAGATATTAGCTTCGTAATTTCACATTTCTAGTCATCTGTCAACAAATATCAAAGAGAATTAATCATTGTACGTTTTGGGCTTAATCATATCACTTTACACAAGAGGGTTCAATTTAGTCGATAATAGATCAGTCCACTAAGGGGCGTTTACTTTGCGTGATAGAATAAACTGATAAAACATATGATTGACTATATGAAGGATTAGATGATCAAACAAGTTCAAAAGTAATCAATCCATCAAAGTAAATGGTAGATTGACCTATACTACTTTTATCAATCTATCCTATCACACAAAGTAAACGCCCCCTCACGAATATCTTAATCCTATGCAATCAAAGCTTGATTTGTTTCTTTTCTTCAATAAGTAGTTTTCCTCTTACAATCAATGGCTCAGTTGCATCAAAGATCACTTTCTCCAGAAATCAACAAAGATATATAAACTTAAATTGTAAGTCAATCGCTGAAATTAAAAAAGCTCTGCAACATCAAAAGTTCCGCAATCAAGTCATTTATTCTAGTTGTATTCATGATTCCTCTATTATGTCAATAAACCCACAATCATAAACACAAAGACATGCACAAAACTTATTTGATAATTTACTCGATCATGCCACAATTTTCTAATTTGCACAATTTCGCTCAAGATTTCTATGTGGGCTTTCCACAAACAGCTGGTGTACCGCAGAGCTTAACCGCAATTTCAGATAGAGAAATAATCAATCAAAACCGCAATATAATCCAAATCAAAGAAATCACCTATATCAGCAAATTATCAAGTAATCCCACTCACCGGAGCTCATTGTTCGACCATGATCCGAGGAATTTGCGATCTGTTTGTTGGAGTTTGCGGTTGGCGAGAGAATCAGATGATGAGATAGATGGCAGAATTTTTTTTTCTTCTAACCGAATTACCGAAGTAACCCACAAATCGTATCGAAATCCATCTGAAAATATGATTAACCATTACAGATTTTTTTCTAATTTGAAAAAACTGAGATTACTCATTAGGTTTTATTTTTATGTGTAAAAACTAGGGGTGACAATCGGGTCAGGTTGGGTCGGGTTCGGATCGACCTGATCTGTTAAGGCCCAACCCGAACCCGACCTGTTAAGGATATGCTCAACCCGAACCCGAACCCAATCCGAAATGACAAAACCCGAACACGACACAAACCCGAAATTGACACGATAATATTCGGGTTGACCCGATACGATAATGACCCGAACCCAAATTTAAACGATTTAATAAGAGAAAAAATATTTTAAAATAAGATTTAATAAAAGAAAAAATATTTTAAAATAAAATTTAATAAGAGAAAATAAATAAATATTCAAAAATTTAATATCTTTTGATGACTTGGAAGGAAAAATAAATATGTCATCAATTTAAAAGCTTGATTTGAATTAAATAAATATAATATTAAAAAATATAATTTCTTATCGGGTAACCCGAACCTGACCCGAACCCGGCCCAAAATTTTCAGGTCCTTACCCGAACCCAATAAGGCTTGACCAAAACCCATTAATTTCGTGTCGGTTCGTGTCGGGTTATCGTGTCGTGTCGAAAATTATCAGCCCTAGTAAAAACAGAATCGATATACATTAAAAATTACTACAATTTTAGTAATTATATGTTATATAGTTATTATACTTACTAATTTATTTGTATTATTTTCAATTGAAAGCATGAGAGTGATAATTTTACACTTATTTTATAATTTATACTTTTTTAAATTGTATATTCTGAATCTACATTTTAAGATATAATTTTGTAATGCAACAAATTATAAAAAAAATTGAAAGTTTATTTCTTTATGGTTAACCGTGTTGAACTGAATAAAAACTGTATGATCAATTTTTTTATGAGACAAGCGATCGGTTTATCGAACCGTGCTCACCTATATATGTGTACATATGTTGTTTTAACATATTTACAACTTGATTATATAATGCAAGTAGTTTGTATTTTTGTTGATCTCCAGCATAATTTTAGGATCTGGGTTTTGATTCAATTCTTAAAAATTGCAGTTTATGTGATTTCAAAGGTTAATCTTTCTTTGAGCAATTTGGTAGTTTGATGCGAAATTCAATTTGGTTCTTTGATGTGAAAAATCAGTTTGTGGAGTTGGAGGCTAAGAGTTGGGGGTTGTAGCCGATGGATTATGTTTACTTTAGGGTTTATTGTGTAGTTATTAATTAATTATAATTTTTGGGAACTATAGGAAAAAAATAGTATTATTTATATAATTTTAATTATTTTTTAAATATGAGGCAATAGAAGAAGAATGAGTTTTACGTTTAAAATCAACCAAAAAAGTTTATTACTATTTGAAAAAATTAACAGTCCAAAAAATATTTGGGCCTTCTTTCATAAAAAAATTGAGCCTATTATTCATAAAAAAAATTACCTTAATCTGTACAAAATCACCACGGGTTCTCTCTCTCTCTCTGTCTGTCTTTGATCTTGTGTTCAATTCATCTTAGACTCATTTTAAATTTTTAACTTATTTTATGTTGGCATCTATGTGTCATCCATTTCATCATGCCTCAAAAGTCGGATTGAAATTGTAAAATGAATTAAAGTTTGTGATTTAATTTGTAATTTTTTCATTTTTTAACCAATAATTTTATAAGAACAAATTTGGACCCTTGATCTTTGTTGATCTATGGTCCAGATTTAACAGTGCATTTAGTTACTGTAATTTATGCATTTAAATATTATTACATTAAGTTATTGTTGTTTATGCATTAAAATATTTATGCATTTAGTTTCTGCATTTTATACATTTCTAATGTAATAAAAATTCATTGTTCTCACATTCTCATATAAAATGTGTTCTCACCAGATCCGCTCCCTATAGGTGTTAACTAGGAACCATTATAAACCATCAATTGAATTGATATGGATGGATGAGATTTAAGCTTAATAATAACGGCAAGTTTGCAATATTTACCAAAAATAAGCAAATAAGGGCGAGAAAGTAAATTGGGCTAACATCAAACTTAACGTATCTTCATCACGCGAGATTTGTGGAAGCCTAAAACAAAGACCACACAGATCCTAGTAAATTAATATATATATATATATATATATATATATATATAGTAAACAAATAGATTACGAATGAAAAGCATAACATAGTAAATTAACAAATAGATTACGAAATAAAAACAAATATATTACACATAAATAATAATGAGAAAATAGAATACGCATAAAACTCAAAGCAATAAATTACACATATATAACAATGAGAAAATAGAATATGCATAAAAAGCAATACTACATCTATTTATAAGCAAATAGAATACGCATAAAAAGCAAAGCAATATATTACACATAAATAACAATGAGAAAATAGAATGTGCATAAAAAGCAATACTACATCTATTTATAAGCAAATGGAATACACATAAAAAGCAAAGCAACATATTATAACAATGAGAAAATAGAATATGCATAAAAAGCAATACTACATCTATTTTTAAGCAAATAGAATACACATAAAAAGCAAAGTATTATATTACACTTAAATATACAATCGACAAATACAGAATATGCATAAAAAACATATCTATATCTATTTATAAGCAAATAGAATACACATAAAAAGCAAAGCAATGTATTAGACATAAATAACAATGAGAAAATAGAATATGCATAAAAAGAGGTGGATTCTCATGAAAACCAAATTCTATGTGTAAGTGTGATGTCAATATACGTTGTTTATAATTTTAATATCGTATTGCTTACACAATATATACAAAAGCAATGAATTATACTAAAAAGAGCAATATGAAAATGTAATAAAACAATTAAATGTACCAAAAAATCAAATGCACATAATAAAAAAGCAATGAATTACATAAAAAAAAATAATAATATGAAAACGTAATAAAAAGCAATGAGTTACACCAAAAAAAGCAAATGAATTATACCAAAAAAGAAATATGAAAATATAATAAAAAGTAATGAAATATGCCAAAAATATAAATACATAATAAAAAGCAACGAATTAAATAGAAAAAGCAATATGAAAATATAATAAAACTAATGAATTATGCATAACCACAAAATGAAAAATATAATTAAAAAATCAATGAAATATACCAAACAAAGCAAATTCACAAATTCACATAATAACAAGCAGTGAATTATACGCAAAAAATAATAAAGAGAATATATTATCAAAAACAATTTTTATACCAAAAAAGAAAACAATGAATTATACTAATTAAAGAAACAATATGAATATCTAATAAAACAATTAAATATACCATAAAAAGAAAATGCACATAATAAGAAGTAGTAATGAATTATATGAAGAAAAAAAAACATAATAAAAGACAATGAGTTACACCAAGAAAAAGCAATTGCACATAATAAAAATTAAATTAGAGAGTGATACAAAAAAACAATGCCAAAAAAACAAAAAAAAAATATACTTCAACAAAAAAGATGACAGAAAAATTAAATAAAAAATAGCTCGTCCACTAGGAATACACAAGGGACTGTTTATAGAGAGGATATTTTGTCATAAACATGCAAACCCAATAATTAAGAACAAAAACCGTTACAAATAAAATCAAAGTTACCCCACTACCCCTCTAGATTATAAAAGGAATAAAACAACATTAAAATCTACAATAAATATAATCCGTTGATTAAAGAAAATAGACGGTCTAGATCGGTTCCTAGTTAACACGTGGGGGATTAGTTCTCATTTGAACTCTCCCATATATATATATATATATATATATATATATATATAAGGATTCCTCGAAAAGTTAAGGATTAGTAATCTTTTTTAGAAATCGAATGGATTAAGTCTTATACATACGCGAGGAAGGTAATCAAAAAAGAAAGAAGATGAGTTCTTCTTTCTTTTGTCACTTAGGAGCCTTGTGAGATGAAAGTCTCATGCACGGTTTTGAATGAGAGAAAGAAGTGAGGAATTCTCTTTTCGACTCTGACTCTCCCACTCCAGTCGTTGCTTTTCTTTCTGTTACTTCGAAAGTAGCCGGCTTCAAATTTTCACCACTCGAATTTTCGATATTCCTTTTTATTTCTCATCAAACGAATGGCATCTTCTTTTGGAAATCCTAGCAATTCTTAGCATGATATTGGGAAATATCATTGCTATTACGCAAACAAGCATGAAACGTATGCTTGCATATTCGTCCATAGGTCAAATTGGATATGTAATTATTGGAATAATTGTTGGAGACTCAAATAATGGATATGCAAGCATGATAACTTATATAATGTTCTATATCTCCATGAATGTAGGAGCTTTTGTTTGCATTGTATTATTTGGTCTATGTACCGGAACTGATAACATTCGAGATTATGCAAGATTATACACGAAAGATTCTTTTTTGGCTCTCTCTTTAGCCCTATGTCTCTTATCCCTATGGCTCTCTCAACTCTTTAATATTTTTCATTCACTAATAGGGAATTTTATACTCTACGTACATTCACCCATCAAGTGTATTACATATAATCAATTTTTTAATTATAAAATCACTAGTTAAGTTTAGGGCTAAAAAAAGGGAACCCGCGTCGAAGGGTACCCTACCCGAAAAAATAAAGAAAATGGCACCTAGCCCAGTACGATTTTCATTGCCGGGTACCCAAATACCCGATTCGGATCCGATAAATGGGTACCCAAATTCCCGAAACTTTTTATAGAAAAAATATAAAAACTGAACTAAATTTAATTAAAATTTAAAATAATTATTATCTCCTCAAAATATTTTTTTAAGAAACCAACTATGAAGAAAATTTAATCTAAAATTAATGAAAGTATTAAAGCTACTTCAACCCTATTTATAACCTTCTCTTCCTCTCATCTTTCCTTTTCTATTTAATGTGGGACAATTAAAAACACTAATAGGGTACCAAAAATCCTATCGGGTACCGGGTCGGATCGGGTATACCCACTTACCCGACATTCGTTTTTTAAGCCCTACTTGAGTTGTTGGTCAGTCTTGAATGGGAACATATATTTTTCAATAGTTAACAACGAGAAGTCTTTTGTCGTTACTTGAAAATGAAACAATTTTTGAGAAATCATTGTCATACGGATTCATATCAATCTAACAAAAATTTTGTACATTTTACTTTTGTAACTCAAGAAGTATGTTGGCCAATATTAAATTTAGGTGGCTAATCATTTATTTTCTGAATTAATTAATATAATCTGAAGTAATTTCTTGTAGCAATGAAGATTTTGTGTTTGATCACAAGAAATTAACTGTTGCTATGGTGGCTGTATTATACTCCTTAAAACTCTCACTAATTGGTTGTTTAGATAAATAAGAATTTAATGAGGGAAGCAACCTCAAGAAAAAAAAATATATATATATGTATATATATACACACAATTTTTCTCATATGCCATTAATTAATATACAATACCCTAATCATTGTATCTAAATAAGAAGAAAAATTAACAGGACAACGTGAGGAAATTAGATCAAACTAAAATATGAGCATGCTAATTGTTTAAGGATTTCTTCCTAATCAAGCTAAAAACATAAGCGTAACAACTGTATAAAGGAAGAAAGAAAAATTCTTAAAGTACACGCAAATCGTTGTCATATGGTGGCAATATACACAAATTCTTCATTTCAAAATGTGTCGCATCTTTTGTTTATTTATACACAATTATAATAAAATCATATTGCAGGTAAGGTTAGCATTACTGTTTGATTGGACACGGATTGCCATTTTTATACAGAATAATTGTTTCTCAAAAAAAAAAAAATACAGAATAATTGTTATTTGGTACTTAAACTAGTTAGAAAGTAAAATTATAGTTTTCACTATTATTCGAGATAATTGTTACTTTTTATCTGATCATACCATGCAGTCAACCGCACCCTAATCTTTATGTTGGTATTATGCGGTGGAAAATGAAGCTTTTTCTTTCATTAATGGGATGAACTTGGTTTAATTGATTCCCAAATACTTGCATGCATGTGGGCACTGATCTCAAGTAATCCTTAATCAGAGTTCATTAGTAATTAGGGTTAATAAGTATTTTAATTAGGATTTATTAATTCACAATAAGAATCTACTTGTTTCTAATTAAATTTGATTAATTTATAATTAGAGTTAATTAATCCACGATTGAAATTTAATTAAATATCACAATTAATTGAATTTAAATAAATTAAATTAGTGGTGGATCCTATCATACGGTCGACTGAATGAGAATCCGCTCCTAATTGAAATAATCGAAGCAAACGATAATAAATTATTTATTGTTACAATGATTGTCTTTATTTATTCTCACATCCATCTCTTAAAACATGCAAGTAGTTTATGAAAGTAAGTCTAGCAAAGCCAAGATGCCAACAAACTTTCTTCTAATTATAGAGTCGGTCAAAGAAAATTGGAGGCCCAAAGAGGCCATAAATTAAAGAGAAAATGATATATGAAAATCATCTCATCTTTCTTACTTTTTCAACCGCTACATAACTTATTAAATTTTTTATAATCAAGATGTTGTTACAAATTGCTTCCAATTGATAAAAAATTTAATCCATTCAATCTATCTTGAGACATCGTTGATCTTAAGTAATACTTTATTAATTTTAATTTTGAAAAACTTCTTTCGGCATAAGCATCTGTTATAGATATGGTTAGTAATATTATATAAGCAATATATGCATTAGGGATGAATTTATTTATTTTTATATAATTTATTATGTCCAGCGGTGTATTTATTTTATGTCCCAAATTTCTCTCAACACTTTTAGTTTTGAAGATAAATCAAGTCCATTTATATCTAAATATTTTTCAAATGGTAGATAATTCTCAAGGTTCAAACATATAAAAAAAAAACCCAAAACAAGTTCATACTCCTTAAATTGTTTCAATCTACTTTCGATGCAAGTAATAGAGCAATCCATTATATAATTAAAAAAAATCAATTACAAAAGATATTTTAGTTGAGAATAATCAATTACAAAAGATATTTTAGCTAAAAGTGAAATTTCCTCATCATATCGTCTTTTTGTACGAATTATGCATTTTTTACAAAAAGTCAAATGTGTATATATTTATCTCATCTATTTTCATAGTTAAATTTATAGTATATTCAAAATTATTTTCTCTATAAGTAAATAAGTAATAGGACATTTTAATTGGTTAATGACAACATCAATTATATGTGTATTTCTTTGGATTGTAATGTTTTACTAACTGAATTTATATCAAATCAAATATCGTACCAAATATGCATTCAAACCAAGAATTTGAAATTTCCAATTTCATAGTTTACTAGGCACAACAACATCGTTGTCGGCAAAGGTTCATGTAATTTGTGTTATATGAATTAGGACGGAGCCATTTCCAAATTTTGATTCTTGTTAACATGATATTTAATATGGATGTGATATTGATTCTTAATTTTATGTTTTTGGTAAATTTGCTGATGGTTTTCATTGATTGTAAACGGCTTAAGCTTTTTATTTGTTAACATTTTAATTTTAATCTTTGTTGGATATGTTTAATGTTGATAATTGAATGAAGTTAATATGATGAGAATCACAAACTGACGATTTACACGACTTGATTTTTAGTGAACTCTTAAGCCCGTGAATTGTTGACCTCATTTTTCGTGTATGTGATTAATTTTGAACCAATTATTTTTGAAATAGGGTAGAAATTCTGAGCCAACTATTCGTTTTGGTATAATGGTCGGATGCTCTTTGCAATTGAGATTGATGTTTTTTTATATAGAAAATGATGCTCTCCTAGTGTTAGGAACTCTAGTAAGAAGTTGGTGTATTAGGTATTTATATTTTAATCTATTGTTTACTGGATAGGCTGATCAAACATAAGAACAATTAAATTCACTTTTGTCTAGGTGCCGAATGAGGATTGAGTATTTGTTCTTGTATGATTCTTCTAATTTGTTTTTTGCATGTTGGTCTGTATTTAATGTTTATATTAGTTACAATGTAGCGAGTTAATGAAAGAAATTTGTAGTTAACTCTTAGTAGTGTGCAACTATTTGCAGTAAAGTTATTGGGAAACTAAAATAAACTATGAAGAGTAATGGAATAAAGTGGTCTAGAATTGTATTAAATTACTATGTTTTTTTTATTGAGGTGTTGTGCGGTGCATTGATTAGAAATATTTTATTTCATCGGTAATTAACCTTCGATAATCATTTAGATTTAAGGAATTCAATGCTTTGCCTGTTGGCACATGCTTGCAATGCTTATGGGGAGTAAGTTGCTTGACTGTTCATGGTTGGATATGGTTTCCATGGAAGGTTTTCTGAGGGTTCAGTGGGACCATTGATGATTAAAAGTGACCTATTACTGTACCACACAATCTTATAACATATTTCATTCTTTTGTAGTATGGTTAGTATATTATTTTGAAAAAAGGTTTCGGCTATATTTGTTAAAATTTTACCTCCACAAGTTGGCTGCTTCTAATCCACGTGCTATTTTAATTTTGAAGTGGAGGGATCAGGATTCATAGGTTTGAAATACCAATTTCCTGGAATTTATGTTAATTTGTTGCTTTAGTGATTTGACTTGCATTTGGTATATAGAGAAATGGTTTGAATTTTGTAATACTGTTTGTGAAAATCTATTGTTATGAAGGTTGCAAAGTGACCTTTTAGGAGTTGCAATCAACCATTATCTACTGACAACATTCTATATAACCAAAATCTATTTTAAAAAATATGAAATTGCTATTCCAACTGGAAATTGTTATTATCTTCGACTCCATTTCCTTTGACATCTCTGTTGGGTTTCTTTACTATACGTCTATACCTTCTTCTTTGCACCTTAGTTTTTTTCTAATATGATAATGCTAGCTAATGTTTTTATTCTTTCATTAGTACTACTGCTAGGATAATTATATCATGTCAAGTGCCTTGCTATTTCTTATCATTAGAAGCTCTTCCAAGTTACTGAAAAAGAAATCTTAGTGTCTTCTCATATTAAGAGTTAATATCGTTCTTTTTTATTTCCATCATGTTAAAAGTAGATGATTTTCAGGTTAACTAATTTGACTTATTCAATTCTGCAGCGCTTACGGACCAGAAAATTGATTTTATTGTGGCGCCCTACGAAGCCGACACATAATTAGCTTATATGGCTTTAAAGAACTCTGTCCAAGCAGCGTTCACAAATGACAGTGACTAGTCTTTAACTGTCCTAGAATCATATACGACCTAAACAATAATACTGGACGTGGTCACGAGTTCACAAATGCTAGGCTAAAAATGATTCTACATGAAAGAAATTTTAGCTGGGACATGTTTATGCAAGCATGCATTTTGGCTGGATACGACTACTTGAAACTGGTATCAAAGAAGATGAACATGTTAAAAGCTATTAAGTTGATGTATAAACATAGAGACTATGAAGCACTAAGAACATTTACATTATGTGCCCATCTTACATTGTGAATTTATTTTCATTGTTGTTTCAATGCAGGTAGTGACTCATTGAAAAAAAAAATGAGAAATCTATCTGCTGATTATAAAGAGTCATTTAAGAAGGCTCTTTGGGAAAGAAGAGAGGTTTAACTATGAATGATGGCTAAATGAAGTAGGTTTCCATTAAACTTGTATTAACATAGACTGTTGGATGTTGATGACTTCTAGTTTCAAGGTACATTAATTAGTTGTCCGCCGAAAATAATGTTGCTCTTCGGGCTTCATGCTTTGGCCATAGACTGTTGGATGTTGATGACTTCCAGTTTTTCAAGGTACATTAATTAGTTTTTGTGTAAACAACAAAATAATTGAGTTTGGATTTATTGATTTTGCCTTAATTACTGGGTCGAACTTTAAGTCACCTTGCTAGACCTCTCCTGGTCATAGTCAGATTCATGCTAAGCATTTTCGTTCCATACGTAAAATTGTTGCTGATAAACTCTTAAAGGCTTTCAAGAAAAAGTACAATCGGAGCTATAGTACATCGGTTGATTCGGGACAACCTATATTTGGTGTACTTTATATTTTTTATAAAGGATTTGAAATCCAAAGGCATATATATAGATATGCATTATTTCCACTTGATTGATAATTTAAAAGAGTTTTAAGCTTTTGATTGGGGTCGTGTTGCATATGATTATCTGGTTCGCTCTATTCATACCAAAGTTGTCAAATATCTGTCATGGCGCCGTTATGGCGGATGGCGGTGGTGGGTTTTTGATTGGCCACCATAATTTATGGTGTAACATCGCATTTTTTCATGGCGGCCGCCATCTCATGGCGCCATGGCGGCCGTTACATGGATATGGCGGCTTAAAAATACTAATTTAAATATATTTATTTATTTATTTATTTATTTATTTCGGTTCAACCTCGTTGACCCGACCCAAACCCTTTTGATTTCTCTGATTTAGGTTAAGGAATTAGGAATTAGGGTATTGCTGCTTCTCTCTCTCTTTCTCCCCCATTTCTTTCTCTCTTCAAATTCCGGTCATCCACCCACCAGTGACCCACCCACCGGCGACCCACGCTCCGATGAACTGCGCGACTGGTAAGTGTTTTTTCCCATCTTTTTTTTAATTTCTGATTCTATTTTCTGTTCTTTTTTCTATTTTTTTTAATTTTATTTTCAAACTTCTTCAAAATCTAATTTCCAGCAGCATGCTTTTTTTTCCGGCAGCATTTTGTTTTTTGAATTTCCATGCTAAAATTCAAAGTTTCAGATTTGTAAATCTTTGCATTGTCTTCAATTTTAGATTTCACAATGTCTACCGATCAAGATATTTCATCCGCTAGCAATGTAGTTAAAAGTAATGATCCAGGCCGGGATCATTGTACTCCTTTGGAGGAACAAACAAGTTACAATGCAATTATTGTGGGAAAGTGATGACTGCCGGAATAACGAGAGGGAATGAACGTCTAATGGAAAAGAAGGAGAAGGTTTTTGGTTGCAATAAATGTCCAAAATATGTTAGAGATATGTTGTGGAAACATTACAGAGAGAAACATCAAGAAAAGAAAGGAATGCTGACTATGAAAGTGAAAAAATTGATCTTGAAGATTTAGGTTTTGATGATGAAGAAGCTAAACAAGATGTTCAAGTCAGGGCTTCTAATTCTTCTAGTGTTTCAGATTCACAAAAAAAAAGGGGCCTATTGAATTGTTTGCTCAAGGATGAATGGAGCCGACATGGTTGCTCAATTATGTCTGATGGATGGACAGATAGGAAGCAGAGGACTATTATCAATTTCTTGGTTAACTCGCCTTCTGGGATTGTGTTTGTGAAGTCAGTTGGTGGTTCCAACTTTGTGAAGACCGGAGAGAAGTTGTTTGAGTAGCTTGATGAGCTTGTTGAAGAAATTGGAGAAGAGAATGTTGTCCAAGTAGTGACAGACAACTGGAGCAACTATGTTTCGGCTGGGAAGTTGTTGATGGAGAAAAGAAGTCATCTTTACTGGACTCCTTGTACAACCCATTGCCTAGATTTAATACTTGAAGATATTGGTAAGATCCCCGTGATAAAGGCGACAATAAAGAGAGGAGTAAAGTTGTCGGCTTTATTAATAATCATATGAGCACCTTGAGTTTGATGAGACAATTTACAAATAAAAGGGAACTAGTTAGGCCTGCAGTGACTAGATTCGCCACATCTTTTCTATCATTAGAAATGATTCATATAGAAAAGGGCAATCCTAGAAAGATGTTCACTTCTGAAGAGTGGACAGAAAACAAGTTGTCAAAAGATCATAAGGGAAAGCAAGCAACCAAATCTGTACTTATGCCTTCATTTTAGAACAATGTAGTGTATACTCTCAAAGTCATTGCTCCTATTGTACGAGTGCTTCGACTTGTGGATGGTGAAAAGAAGTCAACAATGGGGTATATTTATGAAGCAATGGAGAAAGCAAAAGAAACAATTGCAAAATCTTTCAACAACAATGAAAGCCGATACAAAGAGATTTTCTCCATCATTGATACTAGATGGAATTGTCAGCTCCATAGGCCATTGCATGTTGTCGGTCACTTCTTGAATCCCGAAATATTTTATGACAACAAACAGTTGGAGTTTGATATGGAGGTGACTAATGGATTGTATGAATCCATTAGGAGATTGGTGCCAAGCAGAGATGTTCAAGATAAGATTCTTTTGGAATTGGAAAGTTACAAGTCTCGTGGTGGTCTCTTTGGTAGTGACTTTGCTGAACGACAACGGAAGAGAATTGCTCTCGGTGAGAAATCTATAACTTTAGTGATAATATTTCAAAGGCTTTGATTGTAAAACTTAATAATATAATTTTGGTTTTTGTAGCTCAATGGTGGAGAATGTAAGGTCACTCACCCCAAAATTTGCAGCATGTTGCAATTAAAATTTTGGGCCTGACGTGTAGTGCTTCTGGATGTGAACGCAATTGAAGTATTTTTGAGCAGGTAATGAGTTTATAATCTATTCTCTTAATTAATTTAGAAGATGGTCAGTAAAGTAACATATACTTAATATGTGACAGATCCATTAAAAAAAAAAAGGCTTGAACACAAGATGTTGCATGACTTGGTTTACGTTAAGAATAACCAAAAGTTGGTTCAGAGGCACAATAAGAGAGATGAAATTGATCCAATTTCACTCAATGATATTGATGAGTGCAACGAGTGGTTAGTAGGAGAGATGGATGATGAAAATGAGGTATGACATGACTTTGTTTTTTTATGGTAAGTCGCTTAATTGGGACACTGTCTACGAGGCTGCAGGGGTTGGAGAGCAGCGAGAGCCGAGAACATATACTAGGCGTACCATAGGGAAAAGAAAGGAGTCAACTTCAAGTGGTTCTAGAGCTAGTAGTCTTAGAGCTTCTAAGAAAAGCACAACCAATTCCACATCTTCAAGATCAAAAGGGAAAGAGAAGTTGATGATAGTGCTTGAAGATGAAGAAACTGACGTTGATGAAGATGATGAAGATGAACTTGATGGAAATCATGAGAGATTAGTGAGGAATCCGAAGGAGAAGAGGAGGAGGGGTTTGCTTCTTTCGATGAAAAAGAAGAAGATGACTATATGGAGCTTGATGAGGAGGACTAATCATTTTATTGCTTATTGTGTTTTATGCTTGAACTTAAGTTATTATGTTTGGTTATGTTTGAACCTATGATATTTTGTTATATTTGAACTTAGGCTATTAAGTTTTTTATTATATTATCTATTTTACATGCTTTAATGTCATAATTTGTGTATAAAAAATTATTTATAATATTTTATAATTATTTTGTCATGCGTCCGCCATAACCCGCCATATCAACCGCCATAACCTTATGACAGTTGTTGGAAAAATTCTAAGTTTTGATTTGATATCAAAACTCAACTGACCCCATTCTAGTAGATGATTGCACAAGCCTAAGTTGTTTTTCCAACTCGCCTGTATGAGCTTATAGATTTTGTAAATTTACAGGAGAAAACGCTGAAGACAGCAGAACACCCAGCTGAGTGGTCAGCTGGAGTGATCAGCTGAGGAGTTAACAGCTGTAGAAAACAACTGAGCAGAGTCAGCTGTAGAATAAACTTGAGCTGACTCAAGGAGAATGAACACAACAGAAGAGATCCAAACGGAGCTAAGAAAACTGAGCTGACTCAAGAAGATCCAGCTGAGTAGATCCAGCTGAGCCGACAAAGAGAAGTTGACTGAAGTTTAAGTGAGATCAAACAGTAGACCCAGTAAGACTGAAGGATCCAGCTCGGAATTCAAAAGACAGCTCTTAGGAAAGGATCTCGGTGTCAGAAGATGTCAATAAACCTCGACCAATGAGGGATCGACAACTAAACCAAGATCTGACACACTGACGAAGACATGTGAAGATCCGCAGACAGCAGATCGCCAAGTCAGAGAGTAGGTGAGATTCAAACGGCTAGTTTTTGAATCTCCACCTATAAATACCAGTCTTCAACCTCAGATTCAGATACGAAAAACTCTCAACAAGCTTTCAACTCTCTGAAATTCTCAATCTCTCTCAAAGCTTCAAGCAGTCAGCCTTCTCTTCAAGTGTTCAAGTCTAGAACTGCTAGTTTTTCGTCTGTAATCTCTAGGCAGCTTTCATTTCATATCTCTAGCCTAGATTGAACGAGTTCATCTAACTCTTGTTCTTCATTGTAAGAACTCGTTCTCAGTTGGAACCCCAAATCCAAACCCTTCTAACCAGAAAAGGTTAGGTTAAGGTCCGCTCGCTCGAAGCGTATAATTCGAGTGCGTATGTTATTTCAGTACCCGGAAATTGAAAGGGTTCAAGCTTCTACAGTGCCCGTAAACTGTTAGAACACAGCTCTGGTTTGAGCTGCGAGGTTGCTTGGTACTTGTTAAGCCAAGTGGATATCCTTAGTGGATTTACCAGTAAAATCTGGTCGTGGACGTATGAGTAGTTTTTCCGAACCACGTTAAAACCTCGCGTTCTTTATTGCTTTGATTATTTTCTGCATCTTTATTTAAAGAACTAACCGCATCAAGCACTTCATAATTTTTCAAGTTAAGTTTTCTGGCTGAGTGACCCAGCCAGCTGTGTATTCAAAACTTGCATAACTTGACTAAGGAGCAAACTGAGAGATAAAGTTTTCGACTGAGTTTTTCTAAGCGAACGAGCTAAATTTTCAAACCACCACATTCCGCACCGCCGGCTGAGTTATTAGTCCAGCTGACCATCTTTTTCAAGAAGTCAGCAGGATTTATAACTGAACTCACTCTCAGTTTTAACTTGGTTAAAAAGTTTTACCTTCGGTGTATTCACCCCCTCTACACCGAAGTACTCGTTCCGGGACCATCAGTAGTTTTTTAGCCATCCGTCATAATCCGCCATCCGCCATCGATAACATTGGTTCATACCGCTAGAATTTCACTTATGAAACCTCCCCCTCAAGAAGGTCGAAAAAATGACGTTATCACTTATCGTGTTGAAGATACAGAAGATCAGATATCTCATATGGTTCGATGAAAATGCTACTTTGGTTACGCCAACATTAGAAAATTCTTCGTGCCTTCTACTGGCTCAGTATCTAGAGCATATAGGTCGAGTAGCTAGAGCATTCTAAACAAGATCAACTTCATCGAATAAGTGAACTCATTCGATACACATCCCTTCTTTTTCCTGTTCAAAGGTCATTAGCTCAATATTTTATGGGGTAACATCTTCTAAATGAAAAAAATAAAAAGGAAAAAAGGACAATCTATATTGGCAATCACTTTACTAGATCATTGATAGAATTTAGGGTTTTCATTTTTTATTGCATTGTTGCATTATTAATTTATCACACTCAGAATACGTACATATTTAGGAGCAATCAAGATTATCAACATTTGCTTTGTGCGAAATACAAAATGAGGCGTAAACAATATTTATCGTCACCAATTTTCACATGCACAAAAACAATATACATATGCCATTTGGCAAGTAATCCGATTTATTTCCAAAGAAAGAATTAAGAAGGAAAAGAAACTAGATTGATATACAACATATCGGGATTCTTAGGTGAGATCATCTCACGGGTCAAAAATTGTGAAACGGATCAAGATATACACGTAAACACAACTAGATACCAATAAACTTACAAATATGCTATTGAATACGAATTAATTAGATCCGAATATTGACTTATCACACAGATTTTGACCCATCCATTAAACAATATCACACAAGTGTTGGTAATAATTTATTTATTAAGAAAACCTCTGCTACAACTAAAAAAATGAAATGAAAAAACTCTACCAACTCTCAAAGACGCAAAAACGATACAATGATAGAGGTACGTGTTAGAAGCTAATTGGGCTGTAAGGATTATTTAGAGCTAGCAGCTATGGCTGCTTCTATCTTTAATCTTAAAACATCTTTCTCCTCATCGTTTCCCTGCAAAATAGAAAGGAAAAAAAAATAGTAATGATTACGACTTAATATTGTGTGGCTAATTTATTAGAAAAATTGCTGACGTAAACCACTAAATTAAAGAGAAATAATAAATAAACTTCCAAGCCTTTCCAATTCGCAAAGAAGAAAGTATTACATAATTAAAATATTTAGGCATGGGACCCAGCTGTATAGAGAAGTGGACCATGTAAATATATTGTATTCTGATTTTAATATACCTTTTCAAATTTAGAAAAAAGCTGATGCTACTACATACGACCATTGACTATTAACTTGTATTTTATCTAGATTTTTAGCTGATGCTAGTATACTTTTTGGCAAGGATGTAAAATTGTCTTAATTTTGTCATTATTAATAAATAAAAGCAGTCATCGAACGTTATTGTTTTATTTACTTCTAAATTAAAATCGAAATTATTGATTTAATTTTACTTTTAAATTGATCGAGAGAGAAGATTAGATCTTCTTGGATCCGAAATTTATCGAAGCTACCTGTCTCTTAAAAGAAAGACATGATCAATAATTGTAAAAAGAAATACGATTTATTATTCTTAAAGAAGCATCAATCAAATCCTTGATAAATATAGACAAAATGCCTTAATTAATTAACAACGGTAGCCAGCTCGTAAAAGCAGCAGGTATTCTATATTTCCTTAGATGGATCAATACGTCATGTACCATTTACTACCTTGGTTCACGATAATTGTTTCTCGTGCCGGACGATGGTGGGTACGAGAATTAATAAAAGTTAGGTGTAGTGGGGTGTGAATGAAGAAAAATGAATATTTTGTGTAGTGTGGTGTTGTGAGTTGAGGAAATGAATATTTTGTGGTGGAATAGTGTAAAAAAATGGAAAGAGAACAATTTTCGTGGACGGACAAAAAAAGGAAAGCAGAGAACAATTATCGTGGACGGAAGATATATAATCTGTCTTGAGTGGATTTGCTCATATGATCGTACAGTTCACGTTTAGTATTTCTCTTCATTATTTTTAACTTTATTTTTTAAATACCTTTCCTCCTAGAAGGAAAAAAGAATCTTTGTAAATAAGATATAACAAAAAAATTAAATATATATGTGTAAGAGAGAGAGAGAGAGAGAGAGAGGTACCTCAAGAAAGACAGTCTTGAATAGTCTCCCAGAGAAAGCATTGATACTGCAAGTAATGATTTTGAGGTTCAAAGATTCAAAAGCTTCACATAAGCGTATGATTGTGTCTCTTGTTTTAGTGCAGGCCAAGCTCACCACCACTACATTCTCCCCCATATTTGATACCGTAAACTGCAAATTCATCACTTTATTCAAATCATTTCTTTTTAATCTCTTTACAAAAGTAAATGGAATAACATATATTATTATTTATTATACATACACGATTCATATATCAATCATTGACAACAACTGTTGTTCATGTAAGTTTAATTAATGGTAGTGGACTAAATATATTCCATATCAAATGGGATGACATCTAATGCTAATAATGCTAAAGCTAAAGTCCCACATATTTTGATTAAATATATATGATACGAATTTGAGAGATAATATCCACGCAATTATTATATAGCTTTTAGGTGTAATTAATTAATTATCCAGAAAATCTCGTCAAGAAAATAAAAAAAGGAAATATAAATAGAAAAACCAATTCACTAATTATGAAGGCGTTTTTGCATATATAATTAGTCAAGTGCAAATTGTGCAATTAAAAAATCTGAATCAAATTAAACCCTCTAAACTATAAGAAAACTTGCCTACTTTTTACTAGAATTAATTAATAAATCCAAAAAAGTTAAATGTACGACCAACTCTGCAACCTAAACCCTACCAGTCTTACTCATTTCTAGTATATAATATTCATGTAAGGAAAAAAAATCTCTATTTATTTCTTCTAATAATTGCATAGTTGAATAGTGACTGTGATACATAAGAATTATCTATTTTAGACAAAATTAAACCCCCATTTTTGCAAGTCATTTTTCAATAATTACTTACGTAGCCAAAAGTAAATAGAACCTCAAACTCTCGTATTAAAATTTACTCGAACTTAGAGATAATCAAAATTATTAATATTTTATCTAACCTCAAGAATCTCAATAGGCACCTTCTCCATTCTTGTCCTTTTTGGCTTAGAACAAAATATTATATCTTCTTCATCCATCTCAAGAAAATCAGAATTTGATTTCAAATCCGAAATTTCAGCTTCAATTCTTCTCTCCTCATCTTGGAGCGATTTTATGTACTCAATCGCATCTCTAATAATTGATGCTTTGTCCATCTGCAAATATGTTCAATTACATCATTCAATTAATTAATTAATTTTTTTAGATAAATTAATTAAACGCGAAATGTTCAATCACATCATCATTTATTTAATTTATGAAGAAAAAAACAAATCTCGAGCCCTTAGAATAAACTAATTAAATATCTACGTAGATAAGAAAATCAATGCCGCGTGGGCCTTAAATAAATATTAATGATTTAAGACAAATCATACAATATTTTAGTAGTGAAGGGTCACATTACCTTTGTAATGTTAGGGACCACTGCTCTTAAAGCATAGAGCCTCTCATTCAGCTTCTTCCTCCTATTCCTCTCCGAGACTATGTTCTTTGACGCCGGCGACGACGACGACTGCACGCCGTCCGGCGAGCTCGAGTCGTAGTAGACTGATATAGCCTCATCGAAATAACTATGTACGCCAAATAAGTTCGGATTTACTTTAGATCTTATTTGAAAGAATTATTTCTATGATATTGAAAAAAAAAATTGATACACGAACGTTTTAGCGTTTGGTGATAATGATTTTGCTCTCGGCTATTCTGAGCCGAATGCAAATGATAAGTTAGGACACGAACACCGACACGAAAACGAAATATTCTGGCAAAACATACCTCTCGAGGTCTTGGGTTTGGAGGAACATGTTGTTGGCTTCCCAATACTTTGTGTAATCATCATCAAATGTTTCCATGTTTAGTGTGTGTTGTGTGTGTGGAAATTGGAGTGGAGAGTGTGGTGGATATATGCCTTTCGTGGGAGGTGTGATTTGGAATAGGTGAGAAATGGTGTAGTTTTGGTAGCTTTTTCCCTCATGTGTGGGGCTTTTATATACTCAAAAAATATATCATCACGTGGGTTATTGTAGTTAAATTTTGCCACTTTTTTTATGGAGGGACAGTTGGCCTAGTGGGCCCACAATTTTTTTTTTATTAATTAATGAACGGTGCAAATGCCTCCTGATTTTAATTAAGATGGGTGCGATTATGATTGTCCAAAACATGATTTTAAAAGAAAATTATTGTAAAAAATATTACTACTATATTTCAGATGATGTAAGTCAATCATGAAGAGCGTAAATATAATATTTAAAGATGAAAACAAACTTGCATGTAAATTTACTATTCGTACAGAATAGAATCATTACTTCATTAGAGTATCTTTGGAAATATACCCTCTTCATGTGAAACTGAGTTCAATTTTCGCTAATTCCAATCCCAATTTAAAGGGAAAATGAAATTATTAGATTGTTATGAAAAATCAATGTTATTGCAGATCAAATCACTACATATGTTTTAATTTGTAATTACAACATCAAGTTCGAAATATAGTAAACATATACTCTCTCCGTCCCAGATTAATGTGGTTCAACTAATATTTTATACCTCACATATAATAAAAAACGCACCACACTTATAAGGAACGGAGGGAGTACAATATACAGCTCAGATTTTTTAAAGAAAAAACAGGACAAGATATTTATATTAAATTAACTATCACTTTGAAAAATTAGATATATTATATTCTAACTTTTATAGTTTTGCTGCACATGTATATATATGTAATTTCACTAATTTGTCTACATTATTGTGGGCTTAAAACTGTAGCTGAATTGGAGACTCACATTTAATTTTTCGCATGTTGCTGACATTTCTTTACATATCATTATTTAGGATGCGACCACATGGTGTGGCCGACCACATAGACAGTAGCCACAGAAGAGTTTTTGTCTTAATATTTTTTTTTTTTTTGATTTGTGAAAAGAGGAGCGATAGATATTAAATCGGAGACTTCTCTGTTCACAAACAAAATCTATTACATATAAGAGTTATTGTCTTTGATATTACTCTTTACTGATATCAAGTAATGAATCATTATATTTGATCTTTTAATTCCTTCCTTGTTTGAACTTTTGGTGATGTCTTATTGAAATAGCCGCCGTTGATTTTCTTCGACAAAAACCACCTAACGTGTATATTTGTAATCACAAATCAATCATCTAATCTATCTGTCTTTCTATCTATTATTAATAGGAAAATAAACGCACCCCCCTCTTCCGTTCTTTATTCTAATTTTCCTTTATTCTGGTATTTTGTGCAATATTGGAAAATAAACGCACCCCCTTCCTCGGTTCTCCATTCCAATTTTCCTTTATTCTGGTATTTTGTGCAATATTAATTCATGATTATATATATATTCTATTCTATATATTCATATAATAATATATATCAAAAAATTTAAACATAATCTCAATCTCAATCCCACGCCATATATAATACTATATATTTAATATATTAATTTATGATTATATATATATATTCTATTCTATATATTCATATAATAATATATATCAAAAAATGTAAACATAATCTCAATCTCAATCTCACACCATATATAATACTATATATTTAATACTAGCGTGTAGCCCGTCGATTTTCGACTGGAATTCATTATTTAATTAAATCATTAGATGCAATATGATTGACAATTATAAATTTTTTTTTCAAGGTCAATATCTTTAGTTTCTAATTAAATTCAAGAAAATCGTTGGTTTTTTTTATTATTTAATCGAAAGTAGCATCCAATCACTCTAAGTCGTTGGTAGTGGTAGAGGATATCGATGAACCAAGATGATGATGCTAGGATTCAGCTACCCAGACCAGTTTAGAATATATAATCGTGCATATTTTAAATCCAATTAATAAGTAATTATTCTACCCGTTTCGTCCCATACAGTAATATTTGTAATTAATCGAACCTGTTTAAATATAAAATATCAAAAGATTAAAATACGAATACAATAAAGTAAATATTAATAATGAATAATATAAATAATAAAAGATTAAAATTAAATTTAAAGTATCAATTTGAAATTCATAGAATTTTTGGAACTCGTTTAATTATGAATTTAAGATTATATAGATGTACCGAAATCATACAATATATGAAGACTTAATAGTGTGAAATGGCCAAACAAGATAGTAAAAACTAAATTTTGTCACCCAACTTAATTTTTATAAATTTTGTCATTCTTTGGGTAAAACTTCCCATATTGCCCTTACTTTTTAACAAATCACACAAAGTACATTCTCTCTCCTCCTTTTCTCTAGCTACCCAACAAAAAGTACACTCTCTCTCCTTTTTTATATCAAACGAATCTTATTTTCTCTCTCCTCTCACATTTATGTTGCATTTTTCTCTCTCTCCCTTTATCTTTCAACTCATTTTTTCTCTCTTTTCGTATTTTCTGCATCACAATTATGTTAAGACATGCTACGCCGGTACGAAGACAACATATTCGTACCGAGAGTACCACATTAGTGTCAGAGTACCATATTCGTACCGGAGTACAACATATTCGTACCGGAGTACCACACTAGTGCAAAAATACTATATTCATACTGGAGTATTCCGTTAAGCCGTGGCAAACTAAAGCGAAAATATCATATTCGTACCAGAGTACCACGTTAGGGCGTATACACTGATTACGAAATTAAGATATTCGTACCAAATAATCGAATCATTGAATTCTTGCTTTTGTACCAAAATTGGAAGTGCACACACATGATGTACGCTTATTCGTACCAACATGTAATGTTACATGCCTCTGTACGGTGGTACGAAATATGTTATCACGAGTTGTTCGTACCAAAAGTACCTGTATTATTTTCATGCAGCCGAGACCATTTTTTTTATTGTTGCACATGGAAGAATATAAAATAACAATATATACGAGAATTTGTTTGATAATTATTTTCAATTGTATAACACGTTTGTTATTTTTATTTTTGAAATGTTACGGTGAAATTAATTTTTTTGGCCTAATAGGTTCATTGATGCCAATTGTACCAAGAAACTACATATCTAAATTTGACAAATTACAAAATACATACAATTTTGACAAATTGATAAATTAGAGCATACGTACTAATAATACTAGTATTGTATAGAAAAATTTTTACAAATTAGAAATTGTAGCAAATTATTTATAAATAAGAATTGTTTATTCACTAATCCTTATATCCAGCTTCATCCCTACGGTAAGTACTCTTTCATCCGTGTTGAAAGAATAAATGCTCACAGCCAAAATATTGATTTCTCGAGTTCTTGTAGGACACTATGACCGATTTCTTGAGTTCTTTCATACCTCTTGTAGGTCCATTGTACCTTGAAAAAAAAGAAGGTAAAAAACAGTTTAGGATATGGTACTAATATAAACCATTTGTACTAAAATATCAGATACAACTGGTACGAACACACAATATTCGTACTAACGTACCAAGGTTAGATGTCGCGATCTCATGGTACGCCAGTAAGACCTCATCATATTCATACCGGAGTATCATGTTTGGTCGTGATAATTTGGTGCGAAAATATCATATTCGTACCACAATACCACATTAGGGCGTGGTACGCTAGTACGAAAATACGATATTTGTACCGAAGTATCGAATCTTTGAATTTATGACCATGTTAGGACGTGGTACGCCAGTACAAAGATACCATATTCATACCAAATTATCCTGTTAGGCCGTAGTAAGTCGGTACGAAAATACCATATTCGTACCGGAGTACCACGTTAGGGCGTGGTCAAGAATTTAAAGATTTGGTACTTCGGTACGAATATCGTATTTTTCGTACTAGCATACCACGTCCTAACGTGGTATTGCGGTACGAATATGGTATTTTCACACCAGCTTACCACGGCCTAACGTGATACTCCGGTACGAATATGGTATATTCGTACCGACGTACTACGCCCTAACGTTGTCATAAATTCAAAGATTTGGTACTTCGATCCGAATATCGTATTTTCGTACTAGCGTACCACGCCCTAGCGTGGTACTCCGGTATGAATATGATATTTTTCGCACCGGATTACTATGACCTAACATGATACTCTGGTACGAATATGGTATCTTCATACTGGCGTACCACGCCTTAATGTGGTCGTGATGTAAAAAATAAAATAAAAAAGAGAGAGACAAACACACCAATTCGTACCAACGTACCACGACGGTGCGCTACCAACGTGTCAATTCATACCAATGCACCCATAAATCAACAAAAATTAATACACCAAAGTGAAAAGCAAGCCAATAATAAGTTGCAGACTACTGGTACGAAGACATCAATTTCGTACCAACAAATTTTGACAGCAAACAGATACATGCTGAACCAACACAAATGAACCAGAAAATCAACAATAATACACTCAAATCGTCCAGATTTAAACCCAAATCACCAAATACCATAAAAAATAATATGAACACATAAATCACAAGAAACAAAACGAAAACTATAAATTAACAAGAAATTAAAAAAAAACTCATAAAATGCCGATTTCAGATTTGTACGAATCTTTTAGATCTGGACAGTATTTGATTTGAATTTTGGCCGGTGAAGAATGACAGAAACGACGATGGACAGCGAGGAGCTGCACAACGGAGATGAGCGGCTCGACGACAGAGATCTAAGATTTCTCGAGAGACAGAAAATCACGAAAGAGAGAGAAGAGAGAGAAAAGAGAGAAGAGAGAGAATTTTCAGTTAAATGAATGAAAATGGGGTGAGGGATCGGTCAAATGTATTAAAATGTGAAATTTGACTCCCCACCTTTAGTAAGGGCAATATGGTCCGAAATTTGAAAATATTGCCAAAATTTATAAAAATTAAGTTGGTAGACAAAATTTAGTTTTTACTATCTTATATGGCTATTCATTTTCACTCATATATGAAACCCGTTTAATTTAAATTAATATATTTACTCATCATGAACTCAATTAAATAGTATTTACTCTTGTTCATGTATCAAACATTTAAGAAAAATAGGAATAGAATATTGGAAGAAAATGTGATTCCGTTTATTTAGGTTTCATTTGATGAAGTCTTTTAAGAAATTAATATGAAATTCCTTTTATTTGAGTTTTTAGAAGAAAAAAATATGAGTAGAAAATGAGAAAAATTCACGTAAGCATATATATGACCACCCGTTTAATTTAAAATCATCTCAGATGTTATATAAATATATTTTAGTGAAATTACTTTTATTTTAGATTTTAGAAAAAATAAGAATAGGAAAATGAAGAAAAATCTACGTAAGAATTTTGATTGACGCAGTAACCCGTTTAATTTGATATTACATTTGTCGTTATTCAAATATTCTCTCCTCCGTCCTATATAAGGTGACATGTTTTCCATTTTGGAGTGTCCCATATAAGATGACACTTACCCAAAATGGAAATAATTAGTATCTCATAAGAAGTTGTGGACCCTACCACTTTAACCACTTTATACCTTTCTCCTTAATACACGTGTTCAAAATTAATGTGTCATCTTATATGAGACGGAGGGAGTACATCTTAGCATGTATAAATAATCCAGTTGTATTATGCAATTAGTGAAATATACAAAAAAATTCGCGAAGTTCCTTGTTATTTAAGATTTTTGAAAAATTGAAATTGTAAATGAACCCGATTAAAATTTTAATAATAAGTAATTAAATATAAAATTCAACACATATTTTTTGTCTCAAAATTATAATCTTCTATCTTTTATTGACAAGAAATATTATACTAATAAATATGTTTCTCTTAAAATACCATATTTTGAAATTAATTATATTTTATTTTTTATTTAGAAAATCTTTAGTTTATGTTGTCACTTCTTTCCCTCTCTATATATTTTTAAATATTGATTGACTAAAAAGCTCATTTAGAATTTATATATTCATACATGTCGCAAATCAATTTAAAAATTAATTTTACTATTCGTTCTCGTTTCAAACTCGTATAGTAATACTCGTTCATATACAAACTCGTTTGAATTTATAAAACTATCTAAATTTTTAAATATAAGTTCATACAATAATTGATTATCTATCATGATATATATTGTTAAATAATATAATAAAATTATTTAATCGGCAAACTTAATAATTGGCCGAATTAATTTTTCCAATAAAAATATGACTATTTATTTGGCCAACTCAATAATATTTGATCAAATTAAATCGGTGTTGCGAAATGAATTCTAAGTATTTATAGGCTTTCCAATAGCTAGGTGGAGTTTCATTGAAAAGACGATGTGAGATAGAAGATTTAATTAATATTTAAAATCTATTATTTTATTCTTAATAATTAAAGAAATTGGAGAATTTAGAAAAATAGGAATGGAGAGATTAGAGGGGTGCCACATAGGAGAGAGGGCCCCGAATCCATTTTCCTTTATATAATAGATATTCATCTTAATCTCAATCTCACGCCATATATTATATATATATATATTCGTATTATAATTTGTGTGAAATTCTTAATCTTAATTTTCACTCATCAATTATATATATAGTTTATTTAATTCGTATTTTTACTAAAATCTTGAATTCCATATCAATTTTTTAGTAGTTCTCACCGATCGGAGAACCTGGAGTATATAAAAAGACTAAATATGAAATTAGCATTTTAAGAGGCGAATAGAAAATTTGTAAATAAAAATCCTTATGAAGACTAGATAAATATATTTAATCAACATGACTATATGGAATTCTCTTCATTTTTCATTCATATTTTCTTAAAAACTTCGATTAATGCTTGCTAGAAAATATATATATTGAATCAAATGTGGGATAGATAGCTAAAAAAAAGAACAAAAAAACTTGAAGATGTAACATATCTTTTTCGGCGTTCTGGCAAAGATTAGGGATATCGATTTAGCATAAACCAACAAGACAATTCTAATAGACTTAAAAAGAAGGATTTTTACTAATTTTAATTAATATTAACTGTGTTCAGATTTTTATCGAGTAATTTAGCATAAACCTACGAGACGGTTTAAATAAAATAGGAAGAAGGATTTTTACTAATTTTAATTAATATTACTTGTAGTGTTCATATTTTTATCGAGTATTATCCAACGGGTATGTACAGTAAAGTCAATATTTTAACCGAAATTAGGACGAGAACATGTAGAAAAATTTCAAATAAATTTAGATTTAGAAAATACTTAATGAATGACTACTCGATCCATTGTCATTCCTAATTATAAATTTAGATATTTGAAATAAAATTTATTGTTTAAGTTTGATTAATAATTAATGCGAACAAATCACAATTTCTAAATAAGATATAAAATTATTTTTAAAATGTATACATATAAATTAAAACATAAAGTTGTTTTCCATCGAATTCCGACGGGCTACAAGTTATTGTACGATAGAAAAAAGAGCTAAATTTTTTTAAACAAGAAATTTTGTTGTACTTTCTTTTTTTTCTTTCTTTTCTTAATTTCTACTTCTTTTTAAGAAAACAATAATTAGCTTATGGTCTATCAGTTTCTGACTATTTAATTGTAACATCCCAGATTTTCTTATATAAAATAATAAACACAAGTCATACCATAACTTAGCATAACACATGACCTAATAGAAAACGTCAATAAATCTTAGTCCAAGTGGTTAAGTTGAAACACCACAAGTCTCCTTATATTGGTTTGTTTAGTATTGTGGTTCATTATTATTGTGATTTATATAGAAATCTTTGTAATATCATCAATTTGTGTGATCTGATAATATATTTTTTATCTAAAAAAAAAAAAAACTCATTATCATATACGCTAACCTGCATACTGCCTACGTAAAATAACTGTGATTTCTAAAGCTGTGCTCGAGTGTTCAACATTGTGTTAATGAAGAGATGAATTAGAACACGAAACAGAGCACAAAATGTGGTAATCAAGTCCCAGTGGGGATGGCCTAGTGGTGGAGTGGTTGCCTGTTGACTAGTAGGTCAGAGGTTCGAGTACTCTCGGCCACAAAAAACTTTAGGTGGGTGTGTGAGTATTAATATTTGTAATGATATTCAAAAAAAAAAAATGTGGTAACCAAGTTCTGCATTCAACACATACTTAATTAACACTAATTAGAAATTAATAAGTCCTTATAAATTAAATATTAATAAATTCTAATTATATTTAATTAATTAATTAATTACTTATTAATTAAATTTAAAAAATTATAAAAAATGATGGATCCCTCCGCACTTAAGTTTTTGCTATAACGTAAGTGCACAAGTTATACTATCAATCCCTCCATTTTTTTTTAAAAAAACTTGATTAATATATATGAGTATATGACAATAGGTAAATGAAATAATTTTTTTAAACATTTTCAAAAAAATAAAATAAAGATTGAATGACATTTTTCCATTGACACGTAAAATGGGTAAATTGTGTTTTTAAGTTTGTGGCAGAAAAATGTTCATCACTTATTGCACACTTCGGATAACAGTTGCGGTTACCCTTGTCAGAAAAAGAGGGTTAATTGCATATCAAGGCACAATGTATAATCAATCGAAAGGTTGAGTACCGAAATGCTAATAAATAAAAATGGTGCTATGTTTGCAATTGGGGTCGTCATACATTGTGCCTTAACATGCAAATAACCCTAAAAAATATTATATATATATATACACACACATAGGAGTGATTTTTGTACAAATAAAAAATTAGGCATACATATTTGATACATCTACTAATACTATCCAGTTGTCACGCCCCAATTTCCGAAGGAAGACCTACTAGCCAAGGGTGACATAAGTGGGAGCTAAGAAGCGGTATATAACTTATCATAATTAAAAGAGAGAGCACGTGTTCAATTAAACTTCGAATAAAGTTTAGAAATAAGGATAATCGAATTCAAAGTTATTCTATCACTAGTATTAAAGAAAAAGCCCAATGGTTGTCTTATGGGATTGCCGATCCATTATGGGATTGGGAAAATGTTTGAATTTTGATGTTGTTAGCAACAAGATATCCTACTAAATTAAGTAAATGTTAAGAGTTGAAATTGTTTAGGGAAAAGAGAAAGAAAAAGGGTAAGCACAAACAAGGAATATGGGTAGTACAAGGTCACAAGACAAATCTTCTATTAATTAAAATAATATCAACCTTTTTTTTCCATCTGCACAAATGCACATCCATTTTACTCCATTTTGTGTCACTTAGAAAAAGAGGAGGAATATAATATGAAAAGGGAAATTGGAAGTACATAATTACATGTTGCAACTAGAGGTGGCCAAAAGAATCAGAACGTAGGAATCGAACCGAAACCTACGGTTCCGGAATCGAGAACCGCAGGTTCAGTTTCGGTTCCGAATTGCCGGTTCCTCTTAATTTTTTTTATTTTTTTTACGTTTTTATCTATATTTATTTTACAATTCATATTTATTTCATCTAAATGTTATATTAGAATGTATAAAATGACAAATAAAAAAGAAAAGGTAGCAAAAACACGGAAAAAAAACATATATAATTGGTACCTCGAAACATGCGGTTCCGATTTGAACCGCCAAAATCGCAGAATCGAACCGAATCGAATCGAAACAGGCATTTCCAATTTGAAACCGAAACTGCAGTAAATAGACAGTTAGGTTCCGATTCCATCGGGATGAAACCGAAAACTACCGGTTCGGTTCCGGTTTCAGAACCGAACCGAACCGCGGTCACCTCTAGTTGCAACACCTTAGTCAATCAAACCCTCTCCCTCCATTCTTTATAATCGAGCAGCTGCTTTCTTCCTTTCTTCACACACCAAATTTTCAATTTCATAGAGTGAGATTAGAGAGAGAGCTCAAGAGAGAAGGAAGGAGAAAGGAGAGGATTTGCTCCATCAGGTGCTAGGTGGAAAAGATAGAAAGTGAAGTGAAGATTAGACTCCAAAGATTGTAAATAATTTTCCATAGTTTTCGAATCTTGAGCTTAGGAGGTCTAGAAATATACTTTGCGAAATCTATATTATATGTTTGTTATATATATGCATTACATGCCTTGAATCTTTTATATAAGAAAGATATACGTATGGTTTTATTATAAGAAGAGAAAGCAATTATGAAATATGTGAGTTGTCTATGCATGTGACATAAATAATTGTGTTTATATGATGGTATATATAACTACTCTCAGATGTTTAAGAAAGAAAAAAAGTTGAATTTATGTATAAATATATGTATCTATGTATGTATCGGCAAAATGAAATAGAAGAGAAGAAAATATTTGGTTTCCTTGCATGTGTGTGTGTGTGTCGATTCTTGTTGGGATTAAAAGATAAAATGGTTATTTGGATTTTAAATGATGTCAACACATTTGTATAATATATATTTGTACTATATATAGAAACTGTATCTATTTTAGCTACTGTAAATGGTTTTTGAAAGAAGAAAAAAAGGTAAAGAAATTTATTAAAAAGAAATCTATATACATATACAACTATATGTCGTTTGTATCTAGAGGAAGAAGATAGATAAATTATTTTACAAAGAATACACACTGATATTAAGAGGTGTTTGAGATATAGTTAAATACGAAAGGTACACTTTTTTTTAATTTATAACTTGATATATAAATATTTAAATGTGTGTGTATTGTGCGTGTTCTTTCTGAAAAGTGTCGACACCCACACATACCTCACAACCGAAAAATATATACATACATTTTGAATTCTAGCATACTATTCTCTCTCTCTCTCTTGGTTTTTTTAACAATATTTTTCGGCAGTCCCTTTATATAAAAATATAAGTTTCATGCTTGAGCTTACTATAATACTATTAAGACCCATTAAAATTCATGGCTAAAACTTTGAAATTTTCAAAAAATACAGGCTTCAAAACCATATATACTCAAAGTTTAAAACCATGTTTGCATAGACACGAAAAGAACATGCATATATGCAATAATATAACCAAGACTACACAAATAAGACCCATACGTATTTCCTAAGGTTAAGATTTTCGAAACCATAGAAGATTGGGGTCGGAGATTACAACCTTTGAAATCAACTTCACTCTAACTTCTATCCTCCACTCTAGGACGACTTGATGGTGCTATTCCACTCCTTTCTTCTCCTTCTCTCTCTCGAATTCTCTCTCTATTTCTTAGTAATGAAGTTGAATGTTGTGTGGGGATGAGGAGTGTGGCTAAGCTGCCATGAATGATATAGAGGAGGGAGGTGGGTGTGAATTTCAAGATTGTTAAGTTGTCTTGTGATTCATGTACTATTTATTTCCTTTTTGTGCCTAATCTCTTTCTCCTTTTCTCTCTCTCTTCTTCCTGCCGAAAATGGTGTGCATTTGGGGGGTGGTTGCCGATTTGTTCAAGATTGTGGGGAAGTGAATTAATTTGTTTTTGTTTGGTGTAGGTGAACCATGTGACCTCTTGTGCTAGCTTCTTTCTTCATTTGTGTTTATCATTTGCTTTCTCTTTCCCCTACACAATCTCATACTTAATTTTAACTAGATTTAGGGTGGCAACATGTGACTTCCATCTAATAAAATCTCAACACAAAATCCTCTCAAATCTTCAAGCATGGATCGGTCATCACTCAACAATTGCCATAACCTTTGACTTATTCCTTTTGTTACTTATAAAATTAGAGGTACAAGAAGGTGTATATATATATATATATATATATATAGGGGTTGGTTTACATACAAAACAATTTTCTCGTAAAAAATAATATCAATGCATTTTATGTACTAAAATAATGTATTTTATGTATTATTACAATGCATTGTTATAATAATGCATTTTTGATTTATTACAATGCATTGTTACGATAATGCATTTCATGTTTAATTATAATGCACCGTTTAATGACAACCTTAGATCTACGAAGATCAATAGTCCAGATTGCTTTTTTTTTCTTACGCAAAAAGACTTTTACATATGATCTCTTCCATATATATATATATATATATTGTTATCTTTATTTTTGTAGTGTAGTCTTTGCTTTTCTTTTTTAGTCTTTTCTTTGATTATTACTTGTTTGAATTTGTGGTTTTTTCTAGACTAGGTATCTTAACTTTTATAGGATAGATTGGAATTGTCGGCCAATTTTTGGCTATAAAAAGAGCTTTGCTCTTTCATTGTAAACACACCGAAGAAACAATACAACCCTCTTTTATTCAAAATCAAGAATGAGTTTCTAAACTCTCCTCTTCTTAGTTTTTAGCAGATAGTTATTCCTTCCTAGTTCATATAATATATCCCGATAAAAAAAAAAAAAAAATCTCCGCCGTATAAACTCTTCTCCATCTCAAAGATCAACCCTGGAGTCTTTGCCCTTTTCTGGAAAGCTCCTCCATCTCGTAAGATCTTTTTCTTTTATTTATTGTGGATTAATGTGTATCCCTAAAAAACACACCATACCCCCCCTTTTGGTATCAGAGCTTTTAAGATTTTGAGGCCTAAAAGGTCTGGACAGGCTTAGTCAAGGTTGCTATGTTTAGCATAAATCCTGTTTATACTAAGAACCCGCCAGAATGAAGGATTATTCTTCTTTAAAAGCACTTATATTAACCTGAAAAGTTAGTGTGTTCTTTAGTTTTTATTCTTTATCTCTTGATGTTTTCTTTTGTTAATACTTATTATTTTAATTATTGGGATATGTTTTATCTTTAGAAAAGGAAGGTAACTAAAAGCTAAAAACTAAGGAACTCTCATCATTGATCTAAATCCGCTCAAACGTCTTGAATTTCTTGATCTTGAATATTCTATAAAAGAGAATCATTGTGTTTCTGTAGAAAATTTTAAGTTTAATTGTAAATTTAAAAAGGTTTTAATCATATTTTACATAGTGAAAATAATCATTTAAATAGTATTACGTATCTTGTTTTAAATATAGGTTTTGGCCTAGAAAAAGAAAATAATAAAATTATTAAAATTTTAACAGAATTAAAACAAAAAAGTCTTGAGAGAGAGGCTTATATTAATAAAATCAAAGAAAATTTAGATTTTATAAAAGATCAAAATTGTTATATAATTGCAAATTAAAAAACAAAGAAAAAGAAACCAAAGAAAAAGAAAGTTCAGAACCGTTTGATTTTACTAAAGAATTAGATAAATTAACTAAAACCATAAAAGATTTAGAATTAGGTCCAATTGAAAGACCTAAAAAAGATATTACTCCACCCATTTATAAACATTGGAAAGCTAGAAAATGAATAGCTTTATAGGAAGATCTAGAACAATACAAGAAGGAAGAAGTAGTACTTCAAATATTAATGACATAGTTTCTAATACATTTTTAAATAGAATAACTACAAGAGGATCGTGAAGTAATTCTTCCGAAAATATTGTTCAAATTGAAGATGAAATTAATATAGACAGAAATTTAGAATTATACAATAATCATCAAATTGATATTTTAAATCCAAGAATTTTATATCAAACAGGAATGATGAATATTAACACAGTATTAATAAGAAGCGGATAGGGAAGAAAGTCTAAGAATAGTTGAAAATACTCAAATTATAGACTTAATCTCACCGTAAACAATAATAAAAATTAAAAATTCCAAAAAACGATTTGTCCATATTGGATTAGTTGTTATAGGAATAAAAGGATTAGGAAGAAAAGAGTTAGGTACTAAAGTTTTAACAATATTAATGGATAAATCTTGGAGTACAAATATGAAAAAAGCAACTATTTCCGGAATGGAAGTAGATATGAGTCAAAACAGTGCAATATTTTATTGTTTACCAGCAATACTAAAAGATATAAATGATTTAAAAAATTTAAAAATAGGATTACAGACAAAAGGATATGATGGTTATATAGGAAATAATCTAATTGTAAGTGTAGGAATTTTAGGAAAAGCCAGCAATAGATCTGGTATGAATTTTAAAGTAAACATAGATGGAATTGTAAAAAATATAAATAGTAAGGGAATAAAAATGATAGATCCCATAAAAATCAATCCAGATCTTGGATTAGATTGGTCATTAGAAAATTTTAGTATTAATGAAGATAATAAGATTTTAGTTCCACAAAAAAGTCTTATGTATGAAACAAGTACTGGAACATTCAATTTAAGATTCACAAATTACATTAAAAAGGATAATGAAAAAAGTGATGATGAAAAAACAGAAACAAATCATACATTAATGGCAAATATAAAAGAAGATTCTATTTATAATTCAGAACCTATTTATGATACAGAACCTGAATCAGAATCAGAAACTGAAGATTATGACCAAATTGATTTAATTGGATATAGTCAATTTAATGAATTAAATGACTATTCAGATAATGAATCAGAAATTGAAATTGAAACAGGTTTTAAAATAGAAGAAACAAAAACTTCTATTGAACAAATAATAAATAAAAAATTTACTGAACTAAATATACAGAACAAGTTGATGATATGATAATTGAATGTATGACAGAATTAAGTATGAATTATGAAGAGTCATATGTTGAATTAGAAAAATACTTTAATTTACCATTAGTAAGTGATATAATGAATGGTAAAAGTATGATAATAGATTTTTACAAAAAAGAAGCAAATTTTATGGATGCAACTACTATAACTGGATATAAAAGACCAAAAATAGAATTTTCACATACAGGACAAGGTTCAACAGATAATATAGGCAGAGAAAATTGGGCTCCCTCTAGTTTAAAATACGAAGGAGAATCTCAATATAAAGGAAAAGGAAGTAGAATGCCTATTGGAAAATTATACAGTAAAGAAATGTTATTATTAGAACAACAAAGTCCTCAATTATGGCCAGATGAAATATTAATATGGGAACAAAATGTAGTTAGAAATTGGGAAACAAATAAAAGAACAGATATAGATATGTTTGCTTATTTAGAAACAACGCTAGGACCAATTGCTCTAGGGTTGTGGCAAAGTAAAAAGAATCAAGCTCCTGAACAAATTAATCAAATTAAATCTTTAGGAGAAAATCCTTACAATTTCACAAGTCAAATTAGAATATTATTATTAGGAGTTGATCCTACAAAAGAAAATACATTTATTCAAGATACTGCAATTAGAAATCTTGAACAATTAAGTATTTCACATTTTAAATATATTAGAGAATTTAGTACAGATTTTACTAGAATAATATCACAAACCGGAAGGGCTATGGAAGATGAGTTATGTGATAAATATTTTATAAAATTACCGGGAGATTTAGGAAAAGGTCTCCATGAAGAATGGAAAAAACTTGATCCAAAACCTATAAATTTAGGAATTGGACCCAGAGTGTCTTTTGTTTTTCATAAATTAGAAGAAAAGTGTAAAGAAGCTGTCATGCAAGAACAAATTAAAAGCCAAGCATGGGCTTTTTGTAAAACAGCAATTTATACACCACAGGCATATGGATATTATGAAAAACCCAAAAAATATAAACATATTAGAAAAAGTACTAGTTTTGATAAAAATAAAAATTATGATAAAAATAAATATGTTAGAAAACCACAAAATAGAACTTGTAGATGTTTTATTTGTGGGGATCGAAAACATTTAGCAAATAAATGTCCGGATAAGAACAAAGATAATAGAAGTAGAGAAAGAAACAATCTAGTTGAACAAATAGGAGATTTTGAAATAGAAGAAATTAAAACCGACTCAGAAAATGATTCAGTATATAGTATATTTAGTGAAGAAGAAAAATCACAAATAACTTACACATATATGAATACAGAAACAGAGTGTCAACATGATTGGATAAGATTTAAAGGAAATAATCATATTAGCTGTTTCATTTGTAATTTATTCCCAGCTATTGATAAAAGATATCAATGTAATAAATGTTTTAAAGAAATATGCTTCCTATGTATACATGAAATTTTTAAAATAAATACTGAATTAGAAGGAAGAACAATAAATATAATAGAACAGGATGAAAAATTAAATTTTTATAAAGAAAGAATAAATAAACATGAGTTAGCTATTGAACTCATAAACCAAAAAATACAACTATTAGAATTTAAGAATAATATATTAGAAGAAAAAATTGATAAAAGAAAAAATATACTTATAACAGATGAAGAAGCTGAATGTAGTAAAATGTCACAACATATTGAAGAAAAACAGGAAGTCATTTCAATAAATAATAAAAGTCTTGAAAGTATTAATAAAGGAATTTCTAATTTAATAACTCTACATTGCAGAGTTTGGCTAGATCAAAATACTTATATACCATTAGCAGCCACACTTGATACGGGAAGTACTAAAAGTTTAATAGGATATAGTCTAATCCCAAAACAGTATCATAAAAAATTAACTTATAATATAGAAACAAGAACTGTTGAAAATAGAATTATTAAAATAACACACCAAGTTGAAGCATTAGGAATTCAATTCCTAGACTTTGCAGGAAATTTTAGTTCTAAATATGAATTACCACAGGTTATTATTATCCAGAATCTGTAAAATCAGAAGATTTTTTGTTAGGATTAAACTTTGTTACAAGTTTAAATGGATCAATTACAATAGCAAAAAACCATATTACTCTTAGTAAACAAGTTTATAGTTTTCCTACAAACAGATATAGTCAGACATCAGAGTTCGCTCGAAAGCGTGGTGGAACTGGTGAATTAGATTTTTTCAAAAAATCTCAAAATAAAGAAAGTCACAGGATAAATAAAATAGAAAATGAAACAATGTTTTATTTAGGAAATTTTTTAGGTCACGAATTAGAAAAAGGACCAAATATTACAAAGAGCATAAATTACCCTATAATTCAAAGACTTGAAAAAATAGGATTAATAGGTGAAGACATTACTAAGACAAAAGTAAACTATTTAATAAAACAAAAAATTAAAAATCCTGATATAAGGATTATTACAGCAAATATAGAATATTCTCCACTTGATAGAGAAGAATTTAAAAAACAAATTCCAGAAATGTTAGAACAAAAATTAATTAGAAGATCAGAAAGTCCACATAGAACATCAGCTTTTATAGTTAGAAATCATTCAGAAATAAAAAGAGGAAAAGCAAGAATAGTTTATAATTATAAAAGATTAAATGATAACACCATAGATGATGGTTACAATATTCCGAATAAGGATGGATTAATTAGTTTAATCCAAAATAAAAAGATTTTTAGCAAATTTGACCTTAAATCAGGATATAATCAATTACAATTAGAAGAATGGTTTAAACCATGGACAGCTTTTTCCTGTCCAGAAGGACATTTTGAATGGAATGTTTTGAGTTTTGGCTTAAAAAATGCTCCATCAGTTTTTCAAAGATTTATGGACTCTATATTTCTAAAATATGATTTCTGTCTAGTTTATATAGATGATATTCTTGTAGCGAGTAATAATATTAAAGAACATGAATACCATTTAGAAATTATTTTTAAAGAAATAGAAAAACAAGGTATTGTAATTAGTAAAAGAAAAATGGAATTATTTAAAAGAAAAATATCCTTTTTAGGATTAGAAATTGGAAATGGAAAGATTGAATTACAACCACACATTGCAGAAAAACTATTAAACTTTCCAGATAAACTAGAAGGTTTAAAGCAAATTCAAGCTTTCTTAGGATTGCTCAATTATGCTAGAAAATTTATACCAAACCTTAGTAAGCTTGCAGGACCTTTATATAGTAAAACTACTAAAAATGGGCAAAGAAATTTTAATAAAGAAGATATTCTTTTAGTTAAAAAAATAAAAGAAGCAGTTAAAATAATTAACCCACTAGAATTACCTCTAGTAACAGATTATATTATTATAGAATGTGATGGCTCCAAAGAAGGATGGGGAGCTGTTATGTTATGCAAGAAAAATAAATATTGCCCCAAAAATGAAGAAAGAATTGCTGCATATAGCAGTGGAAATTTTGGAAAAATTGGAAGTAATTGGACTTCTTTAGATTTTGAAATACAGGCATTAATAAATTCATTAGAAAAATTCAAAATCTATTTAAATAATGAATTTACGATGAAACAGACTGTGAAGCAATAGTAAAATTTTTAAAAAATGATAATAGTAGAAAAGTAAATAGAACTAGATGGGTAAATTTACAAAACCTAATTCAAGGAAAAGGTTACATAATAAATTTTGAACATATAAAAGGAAAAGATAATAATCTAGCTGATTTACTTTCCCGTAACATTTTTAAATATTTAAATACAGGTTATGAATCACAAAAAAGTCATCAAACCTAAAGGCAAGGAGAAAGTTGCTACAGAGAAAGTTTCTACAGACAATTCTCCAATGATAACATCTAGTGCAGAAAGTAGCCCTAAATTTCTAAAATTGGGACATACTTCTACTAGTTCTCCCAGTTCAAAATTTACACAGATGGGAAGTGATTTTTCAGAATTCTCCCAGTTCAAAATTTATACAGATGGGAAATTTTTCTCAAACTTCTCCTATTTCCAAAATTTCAACAAAAGGAGAAAAGAATTTGAAAACACATTTTCAGTTTGGATCTGTTATGCTTTCTACTCACACAGATCAAAACAAAAAATTCAAACCATACACTGGAATCGAGGTTAATCCTCAACAACGGTTGTTTGTTAGATAATTTGTGGCATATTCAAACTCTTCCCAACGCCACCTCTTTCAAAGTTCAAATTCTTAATGCCCTTAGTTTCTATTTTTCAGATTTAAAGGCAGAAAAGAATGTAATCCCAAAAAGAAAATTTTCTCATTATGTTATTTACAGAGGTACAAAAGTAGGTCTTTTTAATAATTTTGATACAGTTAGAAAACATATTACTTGTCAAAACCCTATTTTTAAAGGATATTATACCTTTAAAGAAGCTTTAGATAATGCTAGAGATTCTTTAGGGTTAAACTTTTCATTGAACCGTAAGAAGTAAAAAGTTTTTCACAAATTGTAGAAGAAAACCCAAGTGGGGTAATTTCAGCTCAATCCGAGACAATTCAAAAATTAGAAAAACAAATTTTTGATTTACAAAGTCAACTTTCTCTCGCCAATTCAAAAATTCAAGAGAATGTTGAGGCCCTAAAATTCAAGGACCAAACAATTTTTACAATGGAAAAAGGGATCTCAAACCTTAATTCAAAAATTTTTTCCTTGAACACTGAGATCAAAGATTTTGAAATAAAAAAGGATTCGATTCCCCAAAGAAAATTCGAAAATTTCAAGGCAAGAGTGCTTGATCTCCCTTACCAAGAGGTCTTAAAACCACTTTTAGACAGAGTTCCTGAATTGGAACAAATAATTTCAACAAAGGCCTTGGAAGGAATTTTAAAGGATTTTGAAAATCTCCAAAAGAAATTGGTAAAAATTATTTTTGGAGAAATTCATTTTGAAGGAGTAAAAGTAGTACAAAAGTCAACATACTACTTTGATTCTCAAGAATTTCCAGATGGAGTCCCTGGACTTTTCAAACTCCAAGTTGACCTAAATTCGACAGACATGAATTGTGAAAATTTTTTAAAATTTTATCACAATGGCATGGTTGATTTTATTGAGTTCCGTCTGGAAGAAGAAGGCTCAAAAATTGAAGACATTCTGGAAAAATTGGGAGAAAAATTCTTGCTTATAGGAGGGAATATTGCATCAAAATCCCTAAAAGGCAAGGTATTCTGTAAAATTATATCCTCTCTTCCACAAGTTATAAATGGCTCTTATGTGCCAAGCAGAAAGAGGATTTTTATGGAAGAAAAAGACGATTAAGAAATCATGATTCAACATCATTTGATTTCAAGGAAATTGAAAATTCCAAGGTGTATGAATACTATCAAGAAAATATGGGTTTCGAACTAATTTTCTGGAACCAGTACAAACTCCTTGGAGAAGGACATTTCACCCAGATCTTTGGGACAGAAAATTGGAAAATGCTTTTACCATTCAGCGGTGAAGGCGAAAAATTAGAAGACGAAGAACACATCATCAATACTGAAGAAGTGTTTGCTCTTCATCAAGAAAGTGATACAGAAAATGATGAAGAAATTCCAGAAACTCACAGGGATTTCTAGAAAGGATATGACGAATGCAATGACGAAAATTTATCAATTGTCACTAACATTTGTCAAAAAGTTTTTCTTACTTTTTGAATTTTTTGGCCACGATTATTGTTATCTTTATTTTTGTAGTGTAGTCTTTTCTTTTCTTTTTTAGTCTTTTCTTTGATTATTACTTGTTTGAATTTGTGGTTTTTTCTAGACTAGGTATCTTAACTTTTATAGGATAGATTGGAATTGTCGGCCAATTTTTGGCTATAAAAAGAGCTTTGCTCTTTCATTGTAAACACACCGAAGAAACAATACAACCCTCTTTTATTCAAAATCAAGAATGAGTTTCTAAACTCTCCTCTTCTTAGTTTTTAGCAGATAGTTATTCCTTCCTAGTTCATATAATATATCCCAGTATAAAAAAAAAAAAAAAAATAAAAAAAAAATCTCCGCTGTATAAACTCTTCTCCATCTCAAAGATCAACCTGGAGTGCTGCCCTTTTCTGGAAAGCTCCTCCATCTCGTAAGATCTTTTTCTTTTATTTATTGTGGATTAATGTGTATCCCTAAAAAACACACCGCTGAATGGTAAAAGCATTTTCCAATTTTTCTTTTGTGGATTAATGTGTATCCCTAAAAAACACACACATACCCCCCCTTTATTTTGAGATTTTTTGAAAAAATCTAATTCACCAGTTCCACCACGCTTTCGAGCGAACTCTGATGTCTGACTATATCTGTTTGTAGGAAAACTATAAACTTGTTTACTAAGAGTAATATGGTTTTTTGCTATTGTAATTGATCCATTTAAACTTGTAACAAAGTTTAATCCTAACAGAAAATCTTCTGATTTTACAGATTCTGGATTAATAATAACCTGTGGTAATTCATATTTAGAACTAAAATTTCCTGCAAAGTCTAGGAATTGAATTCCTAATGCTTCAACTTGGTGTGTTATTTTAATAATTCTATTTTCAACAGTTCTTGTTTCTATATTATAAGTTAATTTTTTATGATACTGTTTTGGGATTAGACTATATCCTATTAAACTTTTAGTACTTCCCGTATCAAGTGTGGCTGCTAATGGTATATAAGTATTTTGATCTAGCCAAACTCTGCAATGTAGAGTTATTAAATTAGAAATTCCTTTATTAATACTTTCAAGACTTTTATTATTTATTGAAATGACTTCCTGTTTTTCTTCAATATGTTGTGACATTTTACTACATTCGGCTTCTTCATCTGTTATAAGTATATTTTTTCTTTTATCAATTTTTTCTTCTAATATATTATTCTTAAATTCTAATAGTTGTATTTTTTGGTTTATGAGTTCAATAGCTAACTCATGTTTATTTATTCTTTCTTTATAAAAATTTAATTTTTCATCCTGTTCTATTATATTTATTGTTCTTCCTTCTAATTCAGTATTTATTTTAAAAATTTCATGTATACATAGGAAGCATATTTCTTTAAAACATTTATTACATTGATATCTTTTATCAATAGCTGGGAATAAATTACAAATGAAACAGCTAATATGATTATTTCCTTTAAATCTTATCCAATCATGTTGACACTCTGTTTCTGTATTCATATATGTGTAAGTTATTTGTGATTTTTCTTCTTCACTAAATATACTATATACTGAATCATTTTCTGAGTCGGTTTTAATTTCTTCTATTTCAAAATCTCCTATTTGTTCAACTAGATTGTTTCTTTCTCTACTTCTATTATCTTTGTTCTTATCCGGACATTTAATTCATTAAATTTTGATATATATATATATGAGAAGGATCATATACAAAGCACCTTTCTTGTAAGAAATAAGAAGCGATCTGGACCATTAATCTTTGTAGATCTAGTGTTGTACCCCTGTTGCACGGAGAGTACTATATAATTTTTATTATAAAAGCAATATTGATCCAACTAAGATATAGAACACATTGTTATAATTATTATAATTATAAATTTAATAACACGGAACTTGGGAGTTGAGATTCACAACTCAATTTATTGTAATAGGTACTCCCTCCGTTCACGATAAGTGTGGTCCGGAGGACAGAGGGTGTGGCACAAATTTTAAGAGTGAGAGGGTAGGTTAGATAGATGTATTGTGAGTGGAGAGTGGAACTCATGTTTATTGTGAGTGGAGTCATTTCTATTTAAGGAAAGACCACACTGATTGTGTACAGAGGAAAAGAAAATAAGACCACACTTATCGTGAACGGAGGAAGTATAAGATATCTTATGGCAAATGTTGATATATTAGAATTTTTTTTATTTACGGTATAACCTCATTAAATTAATACTCGATAAATTAATAACATCTCTAAAATAATAATTTTTTCCGGTCCCAATAGTAATAGTGTCTTTTAAATTTTAACTTGATAAATTAATAACCTCTATAAGATAATAATCTTCTACGGTCCTTACTGTATTAAGTTATAAAGGTTTTACTGTATATAACTTTTTATGGAAGGGAATATATATAGTTCATACTTCATGTACGGAAATAAAAACTTAAAAATTATAAAATCAATAACACAAATACTGTGAAAATAAATATATTTATATAAATAAATAAAAAGTATGATTGGTGGCACATACTTACAGTACATTAAGTTATACATACATGTAGGGATTGTAATGGGTCGGGTTTTTACAGGTACCCGACTTTCCCAAACCCTAATGGGACGGGTTTGGGAATCATTAAATGATTTTGGGATGGGTTTGGGTAGAAACATTCAAACCCGTGACGGGTTTGGGTCAGGTTTGGGAAATTACCTACGGGTACCCGCTACCCAAACCCATTTATATATATGTAGGATAACAAAATATTATATATATAATTTATAATATAATCATAGATATTAGTGTAAATATTATTAATTTTAGGATTTTATATCATTCTTTTTAAACCGGATACAAAGAATTAATAATTTTAGTAATTAAATATTTATATTATATATAATTTATATAAGTATAAATATTAATAATTTTAGGATTTTATATTATTCTTTTAACCCACATATATTTTAATTTAATGAAATTTTCTATTTATACTTATGTTAAAATTATATTTATAATATTTTATTATTTCTACTAAATTTAATATTGATGTTTATGTTCTAGTACAAATGGGTTTTTAGCGGGTTTTTAGTGGGTATTACCCAACAGGTTTGAGTCGGGTACGGGTTTTGAAATGATTTTTTAATCGGGTTTGGGACGGGTATGGGTTGAGAAAATTTTAATGGGTTTGAGTTTGGGAAATACTTAATGGGTGGAGTACCCGACCCATTGCCATTCCTACATACATGTTTCGAAAATATAAATAAAATAAAGTTTCTATATACTTGTGGGCTTATTCAAATTATATTGCACTGGGGCCGAAATAGATTTTAATTAATAGCCCAACTTCATGATTAATAGCCAAACTTCATGATTATTCTAATTCCCTAATTCATAAATAACTAGATGATTGAAGGATTATAAAAACAATATTTACCCAAAACAAATCATGCTATATCCAATTTATATTACGTACATAAATATAATAGTGAAAGGTGAAAATTCATATTCAGGATGTGCAAAATTATTGCACTCTTTCCATAACAGAGACATAATAATTATTGTAGATTAATCAATTATTTCGTAGTCTGTTTAAATTAGACATGTGTTATGCATGTCAACGGGTGATATTTAATGTGAACAAGTTATTGGTTCGTATAAAGCACAACGTATCACGTGCTAAATTAATTAATTTCAGAATAATACACGTGTGAAATAAGTTTTAAATAGTCAAAGCTGCATTGTGGACAGAAATAAATGCATACATCTATAGCAGACAATAACTTGGATTGTTCCGAATTAGTACTCTCTGAGTCCCATTAAACTTGTCTTATAGCTTTTGGATACGTAGATTAAGAATAAAGATAAAAAGATATTCCTTCCATTCCACTATTAGTGGTCCGAACCCAAAATAACAAAAATTAACATTTTAAAAAGTGTGGATCCTACTACTTTCCTATTTTTTTACATCTTCTTCTTAATACTCGTGTCCAAAAAGTATGAGCCACAAATAACGGGACGGATGGAGTATAAAGTAAGTAGGTCCCACTACTTTTAAAAAGTTAAAAGTTTCCTATTTTGATATGAAACATTACTAATGAAATAGACAAATAAAGAAAATGGAACAAGCTTATTGGAAGGGAGGGAGTATAATTTTGTAGGAACTGGTAATAATTGTCAAAAATTTGTTGTCTGAAAAATTTAGTACATTTCAAAATTTTCCCTAAATTAAAATTATCTCCAAATCAAAATCGACACGTCCAAATTAAAACTGAAGTGGGAAGTTTATTATTCCAGACAAATTCATAGGCCGCGATCGTGATGAAGCTTGGATCCGCATTATCAAGGTGAAAAAGGGGCAATGATTGTTCTGCCTTTTTTTCACATTTCTTAGCAGCGGAGAGAGAGAAACAGAAAATTAGAGAGACAGTGGATAATAAAGAGGATGGAGAGAGGAAGCTTAGTTGGAAAATATTTTTTATTTATTTTTAAAAATAAAAAAATAATGTCGTTTTGATTAATAAAAAAACTACATTCACGAGCCAAGAAGGCCAACTATCATGTCATAAGGCAATATAATCTAAATTTTTCGCTAAATTAGCTAGTTGATCATGCGCCGCTTTATTTGCTTCATGACGAATATGACAAATCAATAGAACATTTAACTCTCTCACCGCTGCAAAAGTCAAACATATCATCACATAGAACACTATCGGTTTCATTATTCTCTTCAACAATATAGACGGCCAAAACGGAATCCGTATATACCTCGACGGGTGAAATCCCCTCTTCCACACATTGACGAATACCAAAAATCAGAGCACACAACTCTCCATATAGCACAATTGCAGACATGGCAACGGGTTTAGCCATAGCAAACATTATCCTAGACCTGCCCATTTTTCACGAACCGGCGGTTCGGAATCGGCTCGAACCGCCGGTCAACGGTTTTTTAACCGGAACCGTGGTCAACGGTTCCGAACCGTAACCGGAACCGGCGGTAGAAGGGCCGGTTACGGTTCAAGCAAATTGGTAACCGGAACCGGCGGGCCTAACCGGCGGTTAACTGTCGGGCCTATAAAACCGGCGAACCGGCGGTTTATGTGATTAACCGGCGGTTTTCGGCTTAAAATATTATTTTTATTTTATTTAATTACCTCATATGTATATCTATAAATATATATCCCTTTGAGAATTTATTTATTCCACACCATTTCTCTACACTTTATCTTCTTGTCTTTACTAAAATTTTCATTCTTTTCAAGCATTCATTGGAACTTATGCTAATTGCTAATGTAATTATAAATTATGTAATGTTAATTTTAAGTACTAGTAGAGTGGTACGTGCGATGTACGTAATATTGATAGATTTTAATTAATAATATATATATATGTCAAACATAAAATAATCATATCATAATAGATATGAATAATAAAATACTATATAAGGGTATAATAGGCCAATCAAATTTTGTAAATAATGCTCTTTTATAATAGGTATAGATTAATAAAAAATGAGTTAATTTTCTTCATTTGTTTTAATGCTCGTTTTGTACTTCATTTACGTAATGTTCTTTTTTTGTAATCAAAATAATACTACATTTATATTAGTATATTAAAAAAAAAACTCAAAAAAACCGGCGGGCCGAACCGTGAACCGGCGGTTTTAACCGGAACCGGAACCGCCGGTTTTTTGGCCCGGCCCGGAACCGGGAATAGTGTAGACGGGCCGGTTACGGTTCACCCCTGGGGAAAACCGTAACCGGCGGTTCAAGGCCCGGAACCGGCGGGCCTTGAACCGTGGGCACGTCTACATTATCCCACCTTTGTAATCCCCCAAAATAGCTCCCGCTCCACCCTTATTTCATTCACAACATAATCAACATCCAGCCTATAGCGGCCCTTCCGCGGAAATTGACAATTATTTTGAAGAAAAATTAATAATACCATATATATAAAAATAACAATATTATTTACTTTTAAATGATATCATAAAATAATAATAATAATAATAATAATAATAATAATTCGGATTTGACAGTATGATAAGACCAACATCACTCAAATTCACCGCAAAATCAAATCATTTTGTAGCTGGGAGCCTGGGATTAAAGGTGACACATGAGTTCAAATTGACCTGATTTTCCATTTGTACCCTTAATCATGATGACTCGGATCCATCGATCTTGAACCCAAAAGACATTACTTTAGTCTTATAATAAGTTTTAAGACAGAGAGACTGAAAATAATATTTTATGCATACTTAATTATTATATTTAAAACTAGTAATTGTGATTTACTAATGACGTAGACTTTGTCCACGATCTCCTCAATAATTCACTCTTCAAGCGATACGGGCAAAATATGAGAATAGTTAAAGGCTAATAATTGTTCATTTCATGCTAATATGACAATATTGGATGTTAAAATATCTTTAGATTTTCCTAAAAAAAAAAAGAAAATCTTTATATTAAAGTGTTTGATTACTGCCAGATCTACGTTCCTGTTTAAGCAAACGATTTAAGTAATTTGACGTCACTTCTCACAGTATATATTTTTGTTTAATTTGACAAGAAAGCTGATATAAAATTAATTTATGATGCATACTTCATATGCTTCTAAAGAAAAGACAAAATTGCAATAATTTTAAGTGTATGATCGCAATATACACCACGTTTATGTATCAACTTTACTTATTCTATGTGATAGATAAGCTTTTATATTTAAACGAAGAAAAAAATCACAATCTCAATTATGGACGTGCTTATAGAAAATTCATTAATCCCTCTGTCTGATTTAATTTGTTTACCTACTGTTTGGTACAGAGATTAAGAATAAAGGTAAAAAAATAAAAAGTGAGTAGATCTCACCACTTTTGAAGGGTTAATTCTTTCCTTATTTGAAAATAGACAAATTGAATGAGACATCCATTTAAGGAAAGATAGACAAATTGAATGAGACGCAGAGAATAGTAAACCAGCTTTATTCGATATGCTTAAATTTAGAACGTGCTTGAAGAATTCAAACTGAATCTTACAGTCACAAGTTCACACACTCTACCGACTATATTATGAAATCATTATCATGATAACAAGAGCATCGTAATAGTTTATCGAGTCAAATCCTCTCTAAAATTTGACTACGTATTACTTGAACTTTCCAATTTTATGTTTTCACATACATGAATTTATGTTAGTTAAATCAAAGTTTTAATTTCTCTAATGATCAATTAGAAAACGTTCCTAAGATGAGTTATGGACTTTGGATCTACTCATGGGCCTTATGCAGTACTTTTAGCTTGAGATTGCCAGTTTAAGAACCCAGTTTGGGAACCGATTAAAATCTCAATTTCAGAAATACATATTGAATTAAACATATGAGAATTAGCCTAGATTAATGGTGATTCTATAATTAAGAAAATAATATAAATATTACTATACATACTATTTTACCCTTATTGCCTCCAATTCAAAATTCTAATAAAATAATAACCTCCTCCAAACTGAAAAAAAGAAAAGAAAAAAAAACACACACACACACACGTATATGAAGATCGTACAATCCAAAGAAATCTGAAGGGAAAAAAAAGACACAAACTCCTAAAATAAAATGCAGTAGTCGATCCCGCGCCACTCTAACAGGTAGAACATTTAGCCACTAGGCTAACAACAAATTTGGAAATAATTTGAACCACTGATTTATATATGATTTACGGTTGTTATTAAAAAAGTAAAAAAAAAAATCATGATCGAGAAATGGATCATTGCATATATAAAAACATATGACTATATACATATATAAAAAACAGGTTTTTATATAAATATATATGGATATAATATTTTCAGGGGGAATCGTGTCGCTACCCGATATGTGTACTAGGTAAATTGGGTTCTACTTCTTGCTCAAAAGTCTACTAATCATATAGAAGAGGTAAACGATACTATAAAATATGATGCGACAGACTCGATTTATAAGATGTGAGTAGAATTCGAACTTTAGACATTTTATCACTCTTTCATATGGGTCATCATCCCCTAAGGGGGCTGCGACTTGCGAAGGCCCACTTGTCTTTTCTTTTGGCGTTAGATTAAGAATTCCAAAACGCAAACAAAGAAGGGAATGTGCGGTAGCCATCAATCAATGGTAACTAATCAAAGAAAAATGCTGTACTATAATTACATCATTAAAAATGCATTAACACTTGTCCTATGTGGCATTAAAACCAAATTCGACAACAAGCTAGGCCGGCTAGGACAGCTTCTTAACTTTTTCTTGGCCATTCTTCTTTAATCAAATCTTCGAATCAATCTCAAATATAGTTTTTTATGTAAGTATAAACGAAGCTTGTAAATTTTTTTGGGATGAGACGAAGTAGCTGAAGTGAGCTAAAAGGTGTTCTTCCAAACCGAAATGCTCAATCACTCATTAATTAGTTAATAAGTAGAATACAAGTAATTAATATTTTTGCAATCAAAAGGGTCAAATTTGGATCTATATATATGAAAGCTAAAATTTGATTTTTTTACTTAAAAATAGAAAATATTAATTAGTAATTACCACCCATATATTATGATAACTTATAAGCCCACCTCTGTCCCATGAAAATAGTCTCCCTTCCATTTTCACACAAATTAAAAAAGTATATTAATTTTCTTTGAAATACATAATTTATATATATGCAATTGTTTTATTTTACCTCTATTTATTATTCCACACATCAATTTTTCAATAGAAAGGGGACCTTGCTATTGGGACGGAGGGAGTAAGATTTTTTGGACATCCCAAAAAAAATAAGATACTATTTTTCGTGGAACGGAGGAAGTACATTATACAAATCAAAAGGATCAAATTTGGATCTATATCAAGCTAAAATTTGATTTTAATACTTAAAAGTAGAAAATATTAATTAGCAATTACCACCCATATATTATGATAACTTATACTCCCTCCATCCCACGAAAATAGTCTTCCTTCCATTTTCACACAAATTAAAAAAGTATATTAATTTTCTTTGAAACACATGATTTATATGCAATTGTTTTATTTTGTCCCTATTTATCATTCCAATTTTGTCCCTATTTATCATTCCACACATCAATTTTTCTCATTTCCAAAAAAATTGAATAAGGCTATAATACACTTTGGACAACCCAAAGAGAAATAAAGTACTATTTTTGTGGAACGGAGGGAGTACAGAATACAGGGGAAAGTGGAGTTTCTTGTTCTTAAAATATTCCAAAGCAAGCTGCTGTCAACTGTATTTATACCCAAAAAAAAATTGAAAATCCTCAATTGGATTAACCATAAAAATTTTTAAAATTGAAAATAACAAAAATGGTACTTGGGATCCTTTTTATTTATTTCAAAATGGATGACGATGAGTAGACATTCTTGAAATTTTGTCTTCCCTCGTAGCTCCTCAATTTTTTTTGATAGAGAGGTTCCTTTTCTCGTATCTATATATAAACCCTAGTTACTAGTAAAAGATGAATTTTCTACTCTCTTCTTTCCTTCTCTTTCCTTTTTTTTTTCTCTCGCACGAAATCAACATATATACATAAATGAAAAAGCATTTACTCCTTTTCTCTCCTATTAAGGTTTAAAATCTCCCAAAAATTATCAAGTACATTCAAGAAAATTGAAAAAAAAAAAAAAAAAAAACAAACACGTACGTACGTAAAGGGAAACTTAGTATGAAAGCAGAATTAAGAGGAAAGAATGCATCCATTAATTCTTTGCAAAACCCTAGCCTCTTCACCAACTCACGCAGCTCCATCTCCGGTGCTTTGACCGGATGCCTCAGCAGCCTCGACGGCGCGTGCATCGAGAAGCTCCTCCTCCACTGCGGCAGCGCTCTCGAGAGCAACGACGTCACTTTGGCTCAACAAGTGATGTGGGTCCTCAACAACGTAGCCTCCTCCGTCGGTGATCCCAACCAGAGGCTGGCTTCATACTTCCTTAGGGCTCTCATCTCTAGGGCTTCTAGGGTTTGCCCCACCACCATGAGCTTCAAGGCCGCCGCCTCCCACCGCCGCCTCATGTCCGTCACCGAGCTCGTCGGCTACGTAGACCTAATCCCTTGGCATCGGTTCGGATTCTGCGCCTCAAACAGCGCGATTCTCAAGGCGATTCGAGGGTTTCCCCGAGTTCATATAATAGATTTCAGCATCACTCATTGCATGCAATGGCCAACTCTTATTGATGCATTGGCCAAAGATCCCGAAGGGCCTCCAACGCTCAGAATATCAGTTCTCTCGTGGCGGCCGCCGGCCCCACCGCTGCTCAACATTCCAATCGAGGAAGTTGGGCAGCGGTTGGTGAACTTTGCCAAGTATAAAGATGTCTCTTTTGAGTTCAATGTAGTCGAGTTGGGATTACCGGAGGAGGAGTCGGAGTCAGACTCCTCCTCCGGTACCATTGGCTTTGACTTTGTCTTATGTCAGTTGAACGCTGCGACACTTAAAGTCAAAGCCGATGAGGCCCTAGTGGTCAACTGTCAGAACTGGCTACGATATCTCCCTGATGAGGAGATGTCGTACCGAGATTCATTCTTGGAAATGATACGAAGCTTGAATCCGTGTGTGGTGACCGTGGTCGATGAGGACTGCGACCTAGGCGCGTCGAGCGGGCTAGCATCAAGAATCACGACTTGCTTCAACTACTTGTGGATCCCATTCGACGCGCTCGAGACTTTCCTCCCCAAGAACAGCCCTCAGAGGATCGAGTACGAATCCGACATCGGCCACAAGATTGAGAACATCGTCGGATTCGAAGGGGTTCAGAGGATCGAGAGATTGGAGTCCGGCGGCAAACTGTACCATCGGATGGCGAATGCGGGCTTCTCGAGTGTTCGCTTTTGTGAAGAGACTGTTAAGGAGGTTAAGCTCTTGCTTGATGAGCATGCGAGTGGTTGGGGGATGAAGAAGGACGAGGACATGTTGGTGCTAACGTGGAAGGGACATAACTCGGTCTATGCCGCGGTGTGGGTCCCACGTGCTTCCGCGATCCAACACCTGCTAGAATAGCTCGAACCACGTACGTCTTGGTGGTGGTCTTATATTATATTACTCATAGAATAGCTCGAGCTCGAACTCTAACTCGAACCCGAACCCGAACCACGTACACCTTGGTGGTGGTCTTATATTTTGAATAGGATTACTAGAATCGATGGAACTAAGTTAAATTAATAACTTGAATTAGATAGATTTGTAATGTAGCGAGGGGTTTCGTTTGTCATGGTATAGAAATTGACAGGTGCTCATGCATGTAAGAGAGAGAGAGAGAGTAGACATATCATTGTCTCCTTTTTTAATTTCTTTTTGTTTTTTTAATATTATTGCAGCGTTTCAAGAATGCAGTAAAATTTATAATAGGTACTTATTGTATAGTATTTTATTATTAGTATCTATATATTAACATATGATTATCTTATGTTTGATATATATATATATATATAGATATATATATAGGGATGAGTTCAAGTGAAAACTTATTTTAGTGTGAAACCTAGAAACTTTTTTACACCATTGATCAATACTAAATAAATGATCAAGATAATGACACGTAGATTTATATTAGAGTAGCTAAATTCTAATTTTTATTTTATTAATCATACGAAGGATAAAAGTGACTATTTTTGGATTTAGATATCCCTTAACTTGCACGGCTGCCAATGAATGAGGGATTCGAAATCATGTTTCCTAAAATTAAATTGAAGTCAAAATAAAAATTGGGTTTCTGTATTATGCATATTTTAATTATTTATTGATATTCCCTTAAAAAAATTATTTATTGATTTTTTGTTTAAATTTTCACTACTAGATTATCAAAATTTTCCTCTAAGAACCGAAATCTCGATTTTAAAGTTATTAATATTCAAATGCATTATTATTCTAAAAGAAATGCATTATTATTTTTAAATTTTCATTAACAATATATTATATCATGTTTTATTTATTAAATATATTTTTAATTATTATTTTGTATTTTATCATGCACGAAACATCTACAATGCTTATGCACGTCTTATCTATTTTTTCTCTTTGCAATCAACAAACATTTTTTTATGCATAATTCGTAAATGAATAATGCATTATCATGACAATTGAGCATATAAATGCATAATTGATACTTACATCGTGCATAACAGCATAAGCGGAGGACAGTATGTTCAAGTAGATGTCATACCATTTTCCAGTGTAGTAATACAGTCTTTGATATTTTGATCTATATTTGTGATTATGCACTGAGATAAATTATAAAAAAACTCGTGAATAATAGTTAGAATTTAATTAGAATTAAACATATTAAAATTAAAACGAACTGGTCGTATTCAAAGTCGGAACAACAACAATATTTGATAAATAGAATAAGACCAATACAAAAATGAAAAAGAAAACAGAAGATATAAGAGAAATTGACGGATGGTAATGAAAGAATTATAATTAGTAGATGATTACAAGGTTTGATATTCCTTGAATTAAGGAACGAATCAGTTATGGAATGATGAAGAAAGACATATTCGCCCTTTTTTAAACCAACACACGTAATTAAATATATAAAATATACTATGCGATTGTAACCATTGATCAACTAAAATCTACGGTATAAAAAAGTTTGTACGTTTTACGGGGAAATTAGTTTCTATTTGAACTCTTCCCTATATATATATATATAATTAAAATCTATCACTGTTACGTATATCGCACATACCGCTCTACTAGTTATACCTAAAAATAATTACGACGTGATTGTTATAGTTTAGCTCATGTATCTTTAGCACTAAATGATTCTTGTTATCTTTTGTCCCACAATAATGTCATATCATCCGCGTCCCACCATTAATTTCATTATTTTAATAATGTCTATTATAAAATAAAATTTTAGTATTATATAATTGTAGAACCCCAAAATTTCGGGACTAAAAATTTCGTTCTAGGTAAAATAAAATCGAATAAAAATTAGTACGAATAATAGAACGGTCACTTATTCCCGGAGTTTAAAAAAATATTGGAATGTCTTTCTTTAGAGAAGATGAAGACTTTATTCATAAGATTTAAAATGATCTCGAGATTAAGGTAAGGATTTTAACTCGTTTGATCATCACGTTTTGTACGAGCATGAGCATAGCACGTTATATGTCTAATTGTGAAATTCATATATGCTTGTTTTATTTAATTCGAGCATAGCATATTTTTGCTAATTAATTTCTTAGCTCAATTTATCGATAATTAAATTGTGTAACGACCGAAAGGGATAATACCCGGATAAACGGTACGAGATGAATGATACGTGCGTATGTAATATATGTGTGTGCCGTGTATATATGTATAGGTGTAAGTGATTGCCTACTTGAATAGCTAGGGTTTAATTAAGATATTGTTAGTAGGACAAGGATGCAAGTGAGAATAAAAAAAATGAGAGAGAGATGCTTGTGAGAGAGAGAGAGAGAGTGATCGAAAGAGAGAGGGAGAGAGGATAGAAGGAACATAATCTATTAGGATCTCCACATGCCAAATCTTCATCATTGCCCAACCAAATCCTCACCTTTTTCATTTGGCCAATGCATGGCATTCCTTCCCTTACACACACATATTTCTATGCAAGTAACAATCATCACACACCCTCTTCCCCTCCCCAAAACCGGCAGCCACCCTCCCACACACCATAATTCATTTTCATCTTCATCATTCTTCATTAGAGCTCTGAAACACCACCACCATAAATCCCCCTTCCACCGCCACCTTCACCGTCACTTTCCACCACCACCACGACCAACTAAGCTCCAAGAGGGCGGAGAATGGTGACGGACAGCAGCTAGGAGGCGAGAGAGAGGAGATCGAGAGAGGAGAGAAAGGGCCGAGAGAGATAAAGAGAGAAGAAGGGCTAGTTATAAAAGTTTAACTTCATTCTTTTGCTTTAACTCTTAGATTTTCTTCTATGATCCACATGATAGGAAGTTATATAAGTTATGAGCATGCTATGAATGAAGCTATACGATTTCTATGGCTAAATGTGAAGTTCTATGGTTAAGATTGAAGATCTATGGCTATATATATGTTCTTGAGGAACTATGAGTTTTGCTTGATGATTTAGATGTTTTGATGTGGAAGCATGCTAGGATCTTGTTTAGTATGAATGATAAGCATGGTATATGAGTAGATTATGGATTTTAGGGTTGTTTTGTGAAGCATGATGTGTGAGAATGTTAGATCCATGAGAGTTTGTAACTTCTACCTTGTTTTTGAGAAAAACCCTCACACCACAGCCGGTAAAAACCCTATCAAATGAACTCAGATTGCGATGAAATTTTAGTATGTTATAGCTATGGATGTACTTTATAACACATCCAAAATTTAGAATTTTTCATCAAACCGAAATCCTTCTATGGTCAGATTTGCCCTCTGTCCTGTTTTGAAATCCTAATCTGGACAGTTTCCAAAACATCACATATAACTCTTTCGTTATTTGGATTCAATGAAAATAGTCTTCTGGAAAACTCTAGTACACATCTTAAGATTTCCATAGCCATAAATAACTCAAAAATTGGATGTGTGGTTTGTCCTTAGTGAATTTATTTGTCTGACCTTTGTGCAAAGAATTTCAAAAAGATTGGACAGATTGTGTTCTGTCCTTGTGCTCGTTTTTTGTGCGCTTATGATTGATGAAAATGTATTTTAACACATGAATATACTAATTAGGTCAGTATTAAAGATTGTGTTAAAAGGGCAACTCGATCGAAGATCGTTTGCTATTTTTCTTCGAATTAAAGAAGTTATAGGCCGATTTGTAAGTTATAAAGAATGGCTTAATTGATTTTATTAAACTAAAATAATTATTTTAATTTTAATGCCTAACTAATCATAGTAATATATATATGTTATCATAATAATTGTTAATTAATTAAATTGGTCATTTAATTAATTAAAATGGACCATAAGCTTTAAAGAATAATTGTTGGCTCAATTGGACTATTGGACTATGTTATGTATGTTGGGCTTAGAAGAAAAACTACTAATATATGTTTTAGGCTTGGTCACTTAATGTCGCGCCCCGACACTCGGGCTTATGCAGAATGCCGGGCCGCGATGCTGGCAACATACTTTGAGGATTTGCATAAGAAAATATTTGTAAATAAGGTTTATTTTTCTAAGTTAATGATTAATGATTTGTAAGATTGTCCTATAGGAATTATCAAGTCAAAACATTGGTTAGGTCCGAAGTATGAGGACTTCGACCTCGCAGTGCGGAAGCAAAGAAAAGTTTTCATCGAGCACCCACAACAATCGAGTGATCGGTGAGGAATGAAATAAGTTCAAGCTTGTCAAAGCAATAAATTATAACAAACTATGATTTCACCATAGGGCACATCAAAATAAAGATGACGAACCAAAGGACCATCACCCAAATAAACTTTGGAAATCATCACACCCGCCTCCGTCCCGTCGCTCATCCTGCATTAGGGAAAACAATGCAGGGGGCTGAGTACAAAGCACTCAGTGGTTCCATGCCCCTCTTTAAAAACATTTTTATAAAGATATAGCATGCTTCAATTCTTATGGAAAGGGTATTATTAGATAGAAAATACTTCCCCCTTTATATAATTTAAAACATTTAACCTGAGCCTAAGCTCAAAATATAGGTGCACCAATTTATTACTCTCATTCTTGTGTTACCAAACCCGGAACAATTAGTGGGGAGCCACTCCCACTCAATTGAACCGTCCTTTACTGAGACAAGGGGGCAACGTCTTTCAGTCCCTCCCATGTCCAGTTTACCGTGTACACTACCTTGGCTTGTACGGAGCTCAAGGCCGATCGTCGTAGAATAATTTGGCACATCAATGCCAAGAGAAAACGGGGATACCGTTTCTCAAGTAACCACAAGTAAATGAGATAAAAATATTTAGGATGCATATCAATTTAAAAAGCTTTTGGGCTTAATAACCCGAAATGTTACCTCGTGGGAATTTAACCCACACTTGAAAATAGGATAACCCACCTTTCACTTCGGAAGAGATAAGTCCGATTCTTGAGTACTATTGCCAAAGTCTCCTACAAGACGGTCTTAACAATCTTAGGCCTTAATTCAAGAAAATAATTAACGGGCTTACAACAATGTCCTAGGTCTTCCTATTCCCAATTTATCCTTAAAACTTTGAGAAAAACCAACAACGGGTCTCCTTGTATTTTTTTATTCTTAGATATGGACCAAAGGTCTAAAACGTAAAATAATTAAATTCGAAAATCCATATCATGCTATGCATGTCATACACATAGATCACATATGCATTTCATCCAACATTTATGCTTAATTAATTAAATTTGAGTCATATATCATAATAATAATGGCTAAAAATAATTAGTAAATTCACATTTCATATTTACATATATAACTAGCATATACGTTCATCATTCAAGTCATATCAAATGTTAAAGTTCGCCAAATGTCATAAAAATGAGAATTAAAAATAGAAACTGCATTGAGGCATTTTCACAGATAGGTGGCGTGCAAAATAGGACTTGAAGTAGCCATGTTTGACGGATCGTCACAGACAGCTCGGTGATCGTATAAGTACATAATTTATTGTTCTGAAAACCTTATACTACACACTTTAAGATACAATTGCTTTCGCATAAAAATATGCAACGGTTGGGAAGTTATACTCAAATCAAAACGGATCATTACACATATTCCTTTTTACTGAATTTAGAACAGTCAGAAACTTCTTTGGTGCATTTTGTCAAACAGTTGGCGTTCACACAAATCATTCAAGTAGCCATATTTGGAGGACTGTAATATACTATACAGAGAATATATGAACATGTAACTTATCATTATAGGATGCTTGTACTATGTATTTTAACACAAAATTGGCCTTATATTAAAATGATCAATGGTTTGGGAGTTAAGCTCGAGAGAAAATGGGTCACTACATAACATTAGTTTCTAAGGGCCTGAATCTGGACGATTCAAAAGCATAACAAAACAATTCAATTTAGGTAGTAACTTTATGGAAGTATAGAAGGCATATCATATTAACTACTGACCAAATTTGGACTTAATCCGATTTCACTAAGATGACTAACGAGCCTCCGCAAATTGACCGGCAGCAAGGTTTTTCCTACATTTATTTTTCAGAAAGTTTTCTGTACATAGGCTGCGCTTAGGCTTGGATCTGGGTTCGCTCGGAAGTCATAAAATTTCGTGGTCTATATTTTTAGAATTTTACGGATGTCTAGTTTATGCTAGGAAAAGTGGTTTGTGAAACATGTCCCGACGAGCAAGATATGCCCGTCCGAACAGGATTGCGCAGATCTGAAAATACGCTGTTCGCGCATCCATAATGTGGGAGTTACTAAGCTTATTTTACTTGATACGAAAAGCTCTAATTTTGCAGGTATATAGAGAGCATAGCATAGAACAACATATTAAAATTTCAAAACATTTGGAGTACTCTAACCCACAAATAAAATCATCGACTTATCACGGCAACATGCTGTCAAAAACGAATTTTCTTAAGACTTAGATTCTCAACTTTAGCTTTCTTTAAGCCGTAGATTTCATCAAATGTTCTTGAATCACGTATATCATGCATATTACACATCAAGATACATAAGGGGGTCGAATCCCAGCATAATCGACGTCTCATAAATTCAAATAAATCATCCAAGTTCAACCATAAATCTACCACCGTAAACGAACGAACTCACTCACACCCATTCTCCTTCATGCTCGACTCATTGCTTCTCAAACATGCTTCTAAAGTCATAAACAATATTAACATAAGAATAACAAGAAGATTAACCGAGATACCTAGCCTCCAAACTCTCAATTGTCGGTCTCTCTCTATCTCTATCTCTCGACCTCGAACTCTTTCTCTCTCTCTCTCTATCCTTGACGCTGCTGCTCCTCCTCCTACGCCTTCCTCGGTGAGCTCCGACTCTGGCGTCAAAATGGCAAGGTGGTGGTAGGGAGAAGGTGGTGACAGTCGTGGAAGAGGAAGAGAGAAATAAGGAGAGATGGTATATGTGTGTGTGTCTGCCGAGATTATAGAGAAAGAGAGAGAAGAGTTTTGTTTGTTTCTTGTGTCTTGTCTTACTTTAATGATGGAGATGCAGATTTTGAGTGTGTGAGGAGTGAATAATCTGATATGGTGTGTGAAGAAAGATGGGTGCATTGGTCGAAAACAAGGTGGGATACATGGCTTGTGTGTAGGTTTAGACAATTAAGTTTGCTTCAATATTCAAAAAGTGGATTCTCCTTCCTCTATTTCTCATGGGCACCCGGTTGCTTCTCTTTGTTTGCCAATATTTGTATTTTGTTTGTTTTATATCTTTTGTCTTGTAGTCATTTGTCTTGGTATCTCAATTAATATAATAGTCAAAATAAATTCACACATACATGTATGATACACACATCATTTTGGTGCACACTTACACGTATATATACTTATATAATATATTATATATATATATATATATATATATATATATATATTTTTCTCTTAATTCGTTTGTACGAATCGCGACGCGTCGTTTCTTAGCCGAATCATATTTTCGATCGAGTACTCTAATAGAATTTAATATTATGATTCTAACGAGTTCAATATTGAATATTAAATCATAGAAGAAATTAACATGCAAGTATACAAGATAATTTGCATTATTATGAATATAATTTTCCTCACATAAGATTAATTATTTCTAATTAATTAAAATAACATATGCATATAATCACACAATCACATAATCACATTTTCATAAATTGAAGTAAATAAAATCATAGGAAAAATTGAAACATATAAATTATGCAATGCATGAAGAAATGAAATTTTAACTTACTTTTGATTTAATTTTCTAGAATAAAATCTTTCTTTTTCTACTTTTAAATTTTAATTTTCATCTCATGAAATTTTAAATTTCTTTTCATTTGAAATAAAAATCTGGGATATAGGAACCTTCTTACGGTTAACTTACTCTAAGATTAATAGATTCTAGGGACGAAAATTCGGGCTCTCACACTTAAAAGTGGGCCATAGTCAATAAAGAAAAGTGGGTTTAGTCCATTAATTAAAATAACATGATCAAAGAAGCTCAACATAAGTAGTCATGTATGATATGTTGTTTGGACCCATAAGTTATAAATGTTATATGGTTAATTGTTAAGCCTAAGTTTAATAAGTCCGATTAATTAAAATAATTAATCGAATATTATTTAATATCTTTAATTAATCTTTAATGATTAATTAAATTTATATTTCTTAAATATTAATTAAATTTCTTAAATTAAATAAATAATATTTATTTATTGAATAATGATTATTAATTAATTAAAATCTTATTTAATTAATTAAATATCCTTATTTAATTAATTAAATATTCTTAATAGTTAATTAAATATTTGTAAATAATTAATTAATTATATGTCCTTAATTGGTTAATTAAATATTCGTTAATAATTAATTAATTCTTAATTAATTAATTATATGTCCTTAATTAATTAATTCTTTGTTAATTAATTAACATGGTCTATGTTAATTAAATAATTATCCTAAATTATTTAATTATTTATGCAAGAACTTTATGCTTGTTTGTCTCATGTGTTTAATTATAAATATGATTTATAATTGTAAGAACTTTTCAAAGTGATAAAGTATAGTGAACATGATATGAAGCATGCGATCGTTTATGAATACATGTACTAGCTAGTATGACATGATATGCATGACAAGCATGAAGCATAACCTATGTAGCATGACACGACATGACACAAAAGCATGGTGACACTAGATAGTACTCAAATGTGTGACATGAACATTTGATCTCATTCCTTGTCAATAATTAACTAAGAGGCGATGCCTCGACAAGCTTGCATGACGCAAGAAACGGGAATAAGCTTGACCTAAGATGCTAAGGCCTTAGATAACTATGAATGTATGAACCTAAGTGTTTAAAGACAACTCTTGTAGGACCAAGCCACCGCTAAGAGTACCTCGAGGACAATACCACTATACCAGATTTGAGGTGGGTTTCCTATTTTCAACTGTGGGATTACAAATTTCCACGGAGGTAACTTTAGGGTTATTAAACCCAATGCTTTCAAAATGTGATATGCATGCTTAAACGATTTTATACTCAATTGCTTGTGGTTTACCAAATTGGAATGTTATTTCTTAATTACGATCGGCTTTGGGCTCCGTACAAGCCAAGGTAGTGTACACATGAAGTTATGACGGTTCGGATGGAGGGAGTGGCTCCCCTCTATTTGAATCGGGATGGTAACCCAAGAATGTGAGAAGTTTGGTACGCGTACTTATGTTCATTTTAAAATTATTTTGCTTATGTGAAAGGTGTTTTTACTAAAGTGGCAATCCCATAAGAAATGAAGCATGCTATATCTTTTTCAAATGTTTTCAAAGAGGTGCACGGAATCTACTGAGTGCTTTTGTAGTCAGCCCCCTGCATTGTTTTTCCTAATTCAAGTTGAACGACGTGGTGATGGAGGATGGGGTGTCAATGTTGTCCAATAACTCTCGGGTGACGGTCTCACTTTGCGTCATCTCGTTTCTCTTTCTATGTATTGTTGGTCTTTACGACCCTTGCTGTTATTCCAGTTAAGGGTTAGGACTTTAAACTCAAGTTATCTCACTATGTTCTAACCATCTATCTTTTGGATGGATGTCTTTTAAGACGTTTTCGCAGTGCGGGGCCGGTGTCCTCATACATCGACCCCAGTTATGTTATGCTAGGGCAAAAGTTGACTTTATATTTTTACTCACCTCAACTCTTTTATCTCAACAGTTATCATTCGGTTATCCCTATGGTTATGTTCTGTCCTCATTCATGTTATGATCATTATGGTTTCACCCCACCCCTGCCGTGGCGGCTCAGACGGATCCGCATAGGCCCGGGTCGCGGGTCACCACAATAATAAACCATAATTAATATTTATTTCAAAAATTTGTATCTTAAAAAAATTATATACCATGTTTTTGAAATAACTAGATATTAATTTAAAATCTACAAATTAAATATAAAAAATAAAAATTGGATCAATGAATCCTAATTAATAATCATAAAACTAAACTAAAATATAATGGATTGTTGAAGAAAAAGAATTTAAAAATAAAAATAAAAATGACAGTATGACACATAGTGGGACACTAAAAATAAGATACCGTCACACAGCCTTTAAAATTTCTTGTAATATTTGTTAAAAAATAATAATAATAATAATAATAATAATAATAATAATAACAATAATAATAATAATAATAATAATAATAATAAAAGATACCGAATAGTAGGTGAGTGACTCTCGGTTCGGATAGTTTTAACTACAGTTTCTATATCCTATCGTGTTCCACTATTAATTTTACTATTTTAAAATTATTACTCCATATTATACAATTAACTCTAGTTAACATTAATTGTTAAAACTTGAAACTAAGAAAATAACTCTAATTATTGAATAAATGAACCGTAATAATCATTACTAGCTGCAAATTACAAATTAAATATGAAAAATGATTATAAGTTATAATTGGACTAATGAACTCTAGGTAATAATTATAAATTAAACTAAAATATAAGAGATTGAAATTAAGAAGAAAAAGAAAAAAAGAAAAAAAAATTTATAGTGCATGGGACACCAAAAGCAGGATGATGATCCAATTGTTTCTAACACCACCACTAAACTCTACATGTGTATTAATGATACCAAATCAATGCATAGTATCAATTCTTATGTATCAAATAGAAAAATGAAATTCATATAACTATATCAGATGGGTCGTCATAGATGTGAGCAAATTGATAAAATATTTAAGTAGGCCGAAACTAATTACTTGGACCAAGCCCAACTCCAAAGAAATAAAACTATGGCTTGTGATAGAGATTCTACTATCAAAAAAAAAAAAAAAATATCGTGACAAAGTAAACTATAAATATATCACTTTTCACTTGAATTGGTAATACTCTTCACTCGACCTCTTTAGACTCATGCAAGTTTATAGCTTTACATCTCTCTAAAAACCCGTTCGTACTAATTTGAATGTTGGAATGCTCTCGTCTGAGCCACCTTCGACTTGTTTTGTAGATCTTTGTCGCATCTTCGACGAGGAAAATCAATGATCTCTTGTGACGCTCTACAAATCCAACATGTAAGTATATTTTATCTACATTTGCATATTTCTTTTATATGGACGGGTACACCCGTACCATCACACACCTTAAGCCTATTTTACGTTGGTGAAATAGACAGAAAAATGTCATAATTGTTTTCAACAAAAGGGGAATAAGTATGAAGAAAATCAGAGCTCAAACCCATAGATCAAAACCAAAACTAATCAGTTTGACCAAGCTCAACTCTAAAACAATAAAGCTAGGGCTTTATGGAGACTCCGGTACCAAAAATACTATCCTATCATTATGAGGTAAAACTATAAATGTATCACTCTTTACTTGAATTAGTAAGCTCTCTTCTCTCGAATTGGTTAGCTCACTTCTTTAAAACTTTTTACACTTATGCAAGTTTATTGCTTTATATATCTCTAAAATCACTCACATTGGTTTGAGCGTCGGAATAATCACGCCGAAGCCACCTCCAGCTGGTTTTGTAGATCTTTGGCGCGTCTTTAATGGGAAAAACTAAGAATCTCTTGTGACACTCTACAAATCCAACACGTAAGTATATGTTATCTAAATATTTACATATTTATTTTTTGTGGATCTCGAAATCATTCACATTAGTCATGTTGATAAGTATCTTATATTTACATATAAGATTTTGTTTTTCAATAAGTAAGTGTTATCTAGATTTACATATTTATTTTGTTGTGGATCTCCAAACCGTCAACATCAGTCATATTGATAAGTATCTTATATTTATATATAAATTTTTTTTTGTGGAGATTTATTTGGGGAAAAGTATATTGATATGGTTAACATTACTCAAAATAGACACTAATTGAAATTTCATTTTGTTTTGTGATATAGTAATAGTACCACTAGGTTGTTCTAAGGCTAACTAATCATATAAGATTATAATTAATCCATCTAATCACATTATTGCTAGCCACAACAATATCCTTAAAAGAATTTGTCCAACATTGCTCAACATTTATTAAGTCATCGGTTCAATTAATTAATATTCTTATCACTATAATGCCCTTAATCATTTTCTGTGTTAGAATCATAGAGAGATTAAGATTTAGAAGGTTAATGAATCTCTCTCTCCACAGTTTCCGATCTCTTTTCTTTTTATTTATGATTACAAGATCAATTAAGATCAATTCGTGCTCTCTCTCTCTCTCTCACATGATTTTCTTCCGGTAAATGGACCTAATGAAAGATTTGACAACAAGGTATGTGAGAGCCCAGCCTAAGGATCCGAAGATAATAAAGGGCCATCAGACTTTAATAATTAAAAGGGACATAACAAAGGCTACTTGATTTAAATTTAAATTGGTCTTGGCCCAAACCAATATAAATTAGTTCGGCCTAACAAAGGGTAAAAATGAGAGATAACACATTATGTGGACTTTATTAAATCATAAGTATGTATGTGTGTGTGTAGGGGAGCACTTTTACCGTAAAAAGTGATAATAATGCATTTTATGTATTATTACAATGCATCGTTATAATAATGCATTTTAGGTTATTATAATACATTGTTATGATAATGCATTCCATATTCAATTAAAATACATTGGTCAATGACAACCGTAGATCTACAAAGATCAATGGTTCAGATCGCTTCTCATTTCATACAGAAAAAGTGATTAGTATACCTTGACTTGCTCCAGTAAAGAGCTAAATTGGAAAATTTTGGAAATCTATAAACGATAATTTGGAAAAATTATAATAGAATCATATTGTCTGTTGAAGAATACAAATTTAAAGAAGTGATAAGAGAATGTAAAAGTTTATTAGTAATGACAAGTGAAAAATAATACTACTACTATTTAGTAATTAATGACCAAATAAAGATAATGTTACTAAACAATAAAAAAAAAAAGAGTGGATAGTGATGTTAGTACTTCTAGGATGTAAAAGATAATTTTAGCACTCAATTTAAAAAAGATAAATAATAGTAGCATTTTTGGACTATTTTGCCCCCCTTCTTTTTTTTCCCGCATTAAATTCACAATTTTTTTAGTGATGTCACATAAAAAAAATTTATGGATCACATATAAAATGAAACTATTACAAGTGTATTTTACACTTTTTATTTAGTGATAGTACGAATAAAATTTTTTGATCACGTATGAAATGAAACTAATGCAATTGCATTTACACTTTTATTTAGTTATAACACAAACTAAAATTTGTGATCGCGTAGAGGTAAAAGGTCCAAAAATGCTAGAATTTATCCTTTTTTATAATGATTGCTAAAATTTATCTTTACTATAAAGGTTAAAAAGCACTAATAACTCAAAAAAAATGGATAGTTTCTTCTATATAACTATCCATTTTTAATTGTAGTTAAATTACTTTCAATATTATGTTAAATATTACTGTCCATGTCGTTACACTATTATTATTATTATTATTATTATTATTACTACTACTACTACTACTATTATTATAATAATAATCATTATTATTATTACCTAAAGTTTGAACTGTATTATTATTATTATTATTAACAACAAAATTGTGTTACCTTCGTGTTTACACAAATCATATCATATTTATATTCGTATCGAATCTTTAACGGGTCATATTAGTATTTGATCTTATAGTATCAAAACGATAGCGGCACAACACGAATTAAGAGTCCTAATTCTCTATACTATAATTCAAAATACAAAAAAAAAAAAACAAAAACAAAAACAAAATAATACGCAATAAGATTAGAGCGAAAGAGCAATGTGAAATTGACCTAAAAATAAATCCTCGCAGAAATACTACCAAAAGCATTTCATTAATTGAAGCAAAAAGGCAAAAGGCAGTCCAAAAGCAGATGGAGCCACAAAAAAAGAATAGAAAAAACAAGTGTAGAAGTGGAAGCAAAGAATAATTAATTACAATAATACAAATAAACATTCTCTTTATACCCCTGCCCTAAAAAGCTATCCCTATATCAGTCCAACAACCTCACCTCTAATCATGGCAGTTAAAGTGGGCCCAACCCTCAAATTTTTCTTTTCATGAAAAATTCATTCCATAGCTAAAGAATAAAGATCATGATTCTCATGCAAAATACTGTGTAAATGTATAGTGTATTCATATAGAGAATCTTCTGCTCACCGATTAATTATTAGTAAATTAACTATATCTCACTTTTAGAATATAATAATTCTGAAAAGTGATTAAAAGACATTTCTTGTGCTTATTTTGTGATCGAATTGTTTAGTTTGAGAAGAGGCTTTTCGGAAGATGACTTTATGCAAATTCAAAATTCATTACTGCATGAGCTCAATCAAATAATTATATCAAATTGGTTTTTGCACCTTCGAATTCCGGTAATTCATTTAATGATCCAGAGAGATATGATCTAATATAGTTTTATATCTTTTGAATTTAAAAACTACATTAGCTTATTTAACTTTAAAGTAATATTGTCCTGCGTAACGATCCGGCTTCCGAACTGACAGTTGGCCCCACAAATCATCACAAGTCTTTTCTACTATGCTTTATTCTCACTAGCATACTTCCTGCAAAACTTTTCGGGAGGTCAGCCATCCTGAAATTGTTGTAAGTCAAACACGCTTAACTTTGAAGTTTTTTTACAGTGGGCACCATAAAAGAAGATGCATCTTGATGGTATGAGTAGCTCTATCAATTCCATTAAGCTATCCTCGAATATGTCATCCAATTCCGAAATATTCTCGGAATTCCTCTCATTCAGGTGTGTTTCGGTTCATTCTCGTCCTCATCCGCTTTGAAGTCTTATAGGAGCCGCTCCTTGTTCGTGCCTCTGCACCGGCGATCACTTCGTATTTCTGCCTCGGGCGTCACATCCTGCTTCTAGAGTCCCATCCATACACTTTTTTTTTGAGATATACATGATACATAAGTATTACAAAGAAGTCTATATAAATTGCAGCTACCACTCATCGAACTAGTATAAACTATAACAAACTCATCAAATTAGGTATACTATAAAAAAACCCATATAAAATGGAAATACAACTCACACTTTAGTAAGACTTGAACCAAAAATCACTTAATAAATAGAGATTTATAGTGCCCAACTTCACCACTTAATGGTAACAGTATGAAGTAGTACAACCGGCAAAAGTGGAGTCGAGTACTAAAATTAAAAATAATTTTTAAATAATGTACTAAATAAAAATTCGATTAAAGAATAATTAAGCCTAATGAATTTGGAACTGAGAAAAATACAAATCCTAATTACAAATTAATAAACTCTAATTTTATCCATTATTGATTAAAAATTGAATATTATAACTAAAGATGATTATAATTTATAAATCCTATGGATGATCAATTAAACCCTAACTAATATCTTCTTAAATACAACAAGAGTAAAAACTAAGATCAAAGGAAAAAAAAATTGAAAAAAAAAAGTAGTATCGGAATAGAATGGATAAAAATAGAAGTTAGCGGTTGAATTCATTGGAAGCATGTTTCTTGGTGTCGGTAAATAGTGTCTTGAGAAATTGAGAACACTTGATATTTATTGGAAATTGTCAATATCTATTAACCGAGATAAAATTAATACATAATCCTATTATTGGAATTAACCATTATATAATCTCATTAATTATATTACTCCCTCCGTTCTGCTCATTTTGTCTATATTCCCTAAAATGAACGTTGCACTCAATTTGTCTACTTCCCAATAAAGAATGAATTTACCTTCAAAATCCTTTAAAAAGTAGTGGGATCTACCCACTTTCTATCTTTTTACCCTTATTCTTAATCTCAGTGCCGAACAGTAAGTAGACAAAATGAGCAGATACTTCAAAGATTAAGCTCGGCATGAAATTAAAATTTGTAGTATTTAAGAAGGGATTGAAAAGTTGATGGAGAATCTAATACTAGTATATATCTTGAATGAAGTGAGGGGAATTGAAAGAAATCCAATATTATCTCCATGGCTTGAAAAGTCGAGCCCAGCATTGTCAGGCAGCATGCGTTTAATTCTTCAATCTTTTAATAGAGATTTGATCTTACGATATACGATTCTCAGCATGCATTTTTGTTACATTGATTTTTTTTTTTTCCTTCAATTTCAGACATGTACGGAATTTTCATTGCCTCATTTTCTGTTTTTTTGCTTTTGGAATTATCCAACATTCTCTTTGATTTATAAGTGAGAATAAACAGTCAAATCAAGAAACAAATACTATATCACTCACCGCTTCATTGCTTGTTCGAATACTAAATACAGTAATCAACATGTTGGGGTAAATTATTTTTAACCTTTCGAAAACTCTATACATAATATTTAAACGTGGTAATTTTTTTTGAAAGGATTGTATGAGATAGTTTCATCGGGTCATACAATTGGATGAGAGTTTTGGATTCAAATATTTAACGTCTTACTCTAAGAGCGTCTCATACAAATTTTTTGTGTGTTGTTATACCATTTAATTATTTATTTTGGTTGATTACTAAATCTAAGGAATCAAAAATTTATTATTTTCTACTGTCAAATGATTATGAAATCTAAGGAATATTCAAATTGCATTCCAGGCAGATGATTTAGTGGTGGGTTCAGGATGACAACCGCAAAAAAAATGGAATAGTTGAAATAAATATAAAAAGATCTAATTTAGTGGACAATTAAAAATTCATCATATCTATCTATTACTATATTAAAGCAGAATAATTGCAATGTCTTTTCCCGTCCATTCATGTACTTTTCCCTCCCATTCTGCATGCTCCATGCACACTTCCCGTTTAGCCCAATAGTTTCAATGTCTACCCACTCAAAATGATCATTCATCTGCTAAAAAAAATGATCATTCATTGATGCCGCCCAAAAATAAATTTTTTAATTTAAATGACTACATTCTGCACTAAAGTTGTTTATTACTTTGACATTATATATATACATTTGTAATTCTCTCAAAAAAGTTGTTTATTACTATGTTACAATTCTTTTGATAAAATATATTATTTGGTGATACTTTTTTTTTTAAATTTGTATGGATGAGTTTCTTAACTTGAAATATTAAATCTTGATATTCAACATAAGTATTATATATATATATATATAATATAATTGTATTAATAATCAAGTAAAAAAATAATTGTATTAATAATACTTATGAACGTAATTATATAATTTTGGAGAATCATTTAGAATATAAATATATATTGAAATATGTATTAATTTTTTAATACTGCTAATTAAAACACTAATTATCATTCAGCGCAGCACAACGCGCGCGGGTAAATCTAGTATAGTTCAAATGAAAAAAATAATAATTAATTTATCCAATTTTTTTTAATGTTATATGAACCCTCAGTTGCTACCTTCGATGCACACTGGGTAAATCTACGTCTCTGTTGCAATAGTCTGCAAACCACACAGAACAGTTAAACCACACTTTCCAAGTACAATGTAACAGACTCGACTTATAGAGACATTAGTGGGGTTTGAATCCAAAAAATTTTGGCCTCAAACAAACCTCTATCACTAGGTCATGCCCAACAGCTCACACTACAAAAAAAACCTGCCGATCACCGACGGAATTTGAAATTGAAAATATTCCACCTCTAATTTTAGACGGATTAACAACGAACTTGGGGCGAAGAAAACAACTACGGAACGACGACCTTTCGCGCAATGGATTCGTGCCACAATTACCGACGGAATCGAGACAGAACAACGACGAAATTATTAACGACGGAAAATATCTACTACTCCCTCCGTCCCACTGAACTTGTCTCCCTTCACTACTAGAAAAATTCTTATACATAACACTACATACATAACGGACATTTTTAAAATGCGTTATGTTTGGGTTATCCCATTTAAATTGTCTTATTTCCTCAAAAGGAAATAATTAACTCTTCAAAAGTGGTGGACCTACCCACTTTCTATCTTTTTACCCTTCTCCTTAATAACCGTGTCGAACAGTAACCGAATAAGTTCAATGAGACGGAATGAGTATTAGATACTTTGATGTTTGTACAAATTTGACGTTTATCAGACAATTCTATTTGGTATGTGTTTTTTGAAATTAAGCCTCTTGAAATTGTTTATAATGATTGTATATATAGGTTAATTGGGTAAATGAAACAAGTATATATATATATATATATATATAGGGAGCGGATCTGGTAAGAACGCATCTTATATGAGAACGTAAGAACAATTCATTTTTATTACATCGGAGATGCATAAAATGCAGAAACTAAATGCCTAAAATACAATAACTTAATGCATTAGCATTTAAATGCATAAATTAGAGTAATTAAATGCACGGTTAAATCTGGACCGTAGATCAACAAGGATCAAGGGTCTAGATTTGTTCTTATTTCTTATCTAAGAAAGTGTTCTTATTTGATCCGCGCCCTATATATATATGTATAAATTAAACACTTACCAAAATAGACGGAAAGGTAGTCGTCGGATTTCGGGAAGATCAGCGACGGAAAGTTTTTCTCCGGAGCCCGAGAAGATCAGTGACAGAATCATTTCCGTCGCTCCGTTTCTAACAGGCAGCGACGACATCGGCGACAGAACATTTCGTCAACGACGGACATGAATTCCATTGCTAATTTATTTTAGCGACTTTGTTTTTTAAGACGGCTCAAGTCTGTCACTAACTGTAAATGACGACGGTAATCATTGATTTAGAGACGGATTTTTCCGTTGCTAATCGGCTAGTTTTTGATATTATCAAGAGGATAATTTATCCTATTTTTCATATGAATGAATCACGTGTCTCTTGGTTAAGCGATTGAAATATTAATATGGCAAGTGAATCAAAGGTGACTAATATGATTTCAATGTCATACTATTATTTAATTAATATTTTGGCCTGATTGCATAATGATATAACTAATTATTTTTACAATCCAATATATTAGCCCTTATATACTGAACGAACACCTGTGAAACTATTACACATTCCAAATGCTGGTCATCCAATACTAGTCTGGAAAAAATACAAATATATTACACAGATAGTAACATTTCTACCCTAAAGTAGTAACATTTTATAGTTAATATATAATTCATGTGTCCTTATAATACATAAATATTTTGTAGATTATACTTTTGCAATGTTCGAAATAATTAACTTTTGAAAATGTGTTTAATGTAAGTGGGGGGATCTCATGTACCATAAACGAGGGAAAGGCTTTAATTGATTCGTATCTCAACCTATTTACATATATAAATATTTGAAAAAAGATTAAATTAAATTTATTAATAAGTATATATATAATAAAGTTGATGAGAACTTTTTGACTAGAATAGTGGGTGCATTCAACATAACCTTTTTTGTGTGTATTCACTCCAATTCCAATAGATGGGAATGTGTCTTCCGAAGCTTTTTGCATCGAACTTACAGCCTCAGTGCGCAATGGCATGTCACTCCTCTTTTCACATTTCCTCATGCAATTATAAATCTCATTTTTTTTATTTTAAATAATATTAATAATTTGTGTAATTACAGTATCTATTGCAAAATTTGAAGTTATATCAGTTTGGTCTCAATCAAACTTATCAATTTACCTTTAACTTTTCAATGTGTATCATATTTTTTATTAGAACTTGCTTTTGGTCCCAAAATTGTGATTTTGATGGTAAGTTACTCTGTCGTTCGATATACAATTAACAAATATCTGAAGTTTATCCCATCATTTTCAATGTGTAGTGATTCTATTATCAGAGCTTCTATGATGCCAAAATCATGACTTTGACGATTAATTACTCTGTTATCCGGTTTCTAATCGGAATGAATAGTTGGAAAGACCACGATGAGAGCTTTCTTATGCCCACCACGCCACGATTCTGGCGCTAGAGGAAAAGCTCCAATAATAGAATTGATACACATTGAAATTAATAGGATAAAAATTGATAAGTTTTAAAAGTTGGGATATAATTAAATAAATGATTAATTTGTTTTAAATCCAAAAAGATTTCTCAAATTCTGATTTTTCCCAAAAACTTTCAATTTTGTTTTTAAATATTTCTTTTGATTTTTCAAAAATTTCCATTGAGACCGGTTTCTGGCCAAATCGAATAGGATGGCCACGTGGTGAGTTCAATATTGAAAATAATGTCGTTTTTATTATTAGAATTTAAAATAATAATTTTTTTTTCCATGTCATCACTTTATCTCTCCATTTCTCATCACTCTCTATTCTATTCTCTCACCTCCCTCAACTCTCTTCTGAAACTTTGGCAACCAACAAGAAAATAGTTGTCGGGGTGCCAAGAAATAAGAAGATATAGAGAGGGGTTGGTGGGGGGTGGGGGGCTTATATCTAGTGTGTGAGAAAGAGAGAGAATATGAGGTTCTCTTGTGGGATTGTAAATTGAAAGTGTGACGTTCGGGGCATAAGTGCGGAGTGATCGTCGGTGCAGAGGTACGGACAAGGAGTAGCTCCGATAAGAATTCAAAGCGAAGGGACATGAACGAACCGAAGCACACCCAAATGAGAGAGATTTCGAGAATATGTCGGAATGAGACGGCATATTCGAGGAGAGTATAAGGGAATTGATATGGCTACTTATACCATCAAGATGCATTTTCTTTTCTAGTACTCATTGTAGAAGAACTTCAGTGTTAAGCGTGCTTGACCTATAGCAATTCTATGATGGGTGACCTCCTGGGAAGTTTGTGATTGTTTGTGGGGCCAACCATCAGTCCGGAAGCCGGGTCGTTACAAAAAGTAAGTCTTTTGCTTGTATATATACATTGTTTCTTATATCCATATTATTATTATATTTGAATTGTTATTTATTGTTAAATATACAATTATTTTTTTATATTAACATTATAGATTATATGATGCGTTGAAGATTACAGAAGATCATATAATCGGTTCCTTGTGAGATATATAAATCTAACTTTATAATCGAGATAATTTTGGACATGTTGTCGGTTTAGGCTGTAGCATAAATAGATAAATAATTTGTCCTGACTATTTATTTATACTAGTATGTTTTCCATAATGAAAGGTGGATGATAATTAGATGTGTTCTTCTATTATGACTTATATGAAGAACAAAATCTCGATGACTTAACTACCTTGAACCTTATTGAGTTCTCTCAGTGTGTATAAGTGTCTATTTATTATTTTGATTCACCATGAGTGAGAGCTTTTATAAAATCTTAATATGCTCCGTATTTTGGGTAATAATAGTTCTTGTACGATACACGATTGAACTGCATTAAGGAATCGTGTCCTAGTTATCCCAAGTTGATGATATCCTTTTGAGAAGCTTATAATGTTTATCATACTAAATCTTGTAGGTAGACTTAGTCCCGCATGATAACAATGTTAGGTCGAATTAATTTTACAATAAAAATAAACCTATTTATTTGGCCAAATAAAATTAAATCGGTTGTGCAAAATAATTGCGGGATGTTACATTAATTTTGAGTATTAATATATATAAATTCTCCAAGAGTGGAGTTTTATTGAAAAATAATGTGGGATGGAAAATTTTATATTAAATTTATACTAGAGCTTATATAAAATTTAATTTGAGAATTATAACATTAAATATTTATAATAGAGTGCTTATATATACTAATTAAATAATCAAGATTGAGAATTATAATATTAAATATAATACGAATGGATCAACAATAAATTTCAATAATATTAACTAAATTAATGAATTTTCAATAATATTAACTAAATAAAAATTAGAATATACTATCCTGCACAAAATATGAATTTAAGTAAAAATAAAAAGTTTATGTATTTAAAGACCATATTGAATATTTGTGAGAAATACTGAAATTTAAGAATTTATTATGGATTTAAAACAAATTATTCCTTAAAATAATGCCAAAATGTTGGGATAGATACATGGCTCCAATCCACACCCGTCGAAAATCGACGGGGAATCATTATTCAATAAAATTATGAGACATAATATGTGATACATTACCTACATTGAAAAGATATTGTTCGTTAATGAATTATTTTTTCTATTCTTGGATTTTTTGAATGAGAATCATTTATGTTGTAATTTATAAGTAAAAAATAAAAAGAAATATAAAAAAAATTTGGTTAATTTTATTCCTAAAGTAGAAATTTAAAAAAAATAATAATAATTGAATATGGTTCAACCACCCGAAATAGTTGACTGCATTATAACACGATAATGAATCAAAATGATGAGGTTAGAGTTCTACCATCCAAAGCTATTGACCGTAATAGAGCAAGAAGATTAACCGAAGATCCGAAACAATGAGTCTAAGATTATCTGGACTCATTTGAATAAAAACTGTACAAAATGAGAATTTAAAATAAATAGAAATAGAGAATGGAAGTGACATCAAGATTCCGAATTAGGGGGAGAACTTGAATCATAATCATATTAATAATATATAGATGATTTTTTTTTTAATTTTAAATATCGTCATAACATTTCTTTTTTTTTACATTTGCAACATATATACTGAAGCATTTGAAAACCTGATTCTCGTAATGTTCATCGATCTGACATTTACTGCGATTCTGCGAAGTCAACTTATGAGTTGAATGAAGTCACAAAATTGAATAATAAGTATAATAGCCTTTTTATTTTTTTATTTTTCCTATTCTTTCTTGTTGACAAGATACAAACTATATAGCCACTACTAGTGATACACATTGTCTCAATTTATTTCACAAGTCACAAGGTCCATTATTTGATATTCAATTAATTAATACAAGGGGATTAATTAACTTTGATTGGGATTAATTAATCCTAATTGCAAATTAATAAATTCTAATTATAGATTAATAAATTTTATTTGGGGATTAGTAAATTCTAATTGGGGAATAATGAACCCTAATGAAAAAGAATTAAAAAAAACTGAAAATTAAAAAATAAACGGAAAAAATTGAAAAAAAAAATAAAATGGAAAAAAGCGGGCGCGTACATCTTGCAAATTAATATATCCTAATTAGGGATTAATAAAATCCTAATAAAAAAGAATTAGCACGTGCCCATATGGAATGCTCATTATCTCGCGTGAGATGCACACGCCTTTGTACGCGTGGACTCAGTTGCATGGTGTGACAGGTCGTATGTATGGGAAAATTTATCTTAATACAATATCTGAATCATATATATAGGTGAATCTTTCAAAATATGTATCAAGTATATCTCCAGAATTAATAAAATAAAACAAAAGGAAACTAAAACTCGACTAATCGACCATTTATTTAACTCGTTTATAATTACTCCAAATGAAGCGAGTCTGAGTTAGAGAATCGATCAGCACTAGGGTTCTACAGATCTTGATGCATTAGAATTTGATTAAATATATCAAGAAATGCATATTTAGATCGCTTATTATGGAATATCCCACTCTTTACTGATTTTATCAAATATATTCCAATCCTTTTGAAATTTTCAATTCTATCTCAGTCTTTTTAACTCGTATCAATTTTGTCATCCTAACACCAATGATTGAATCATGACAGGGGGATATGTTAGGCTTACAGTTTTGAAGGGGGGAAACTTGATTTTATACATTCCCTATCATCTTGATCTATTTCTTTTTTTGGACAAAATTAGGGCATACTTAGGGCTTAATTAAATCTGCATGAATGCAAAGTCAAATAAAAAGCACTTTATTGACTAAAAAGACACATTATTAGTACTTTATTATTCCCAATTTCATTCTTCTTAATACCTGTGACAAAAAAAATCAGGTTAAGTAGAATGGAACGGAGGGAGAAAAAAGGATGGGATGATAAGAATTTTGTTTAAACAAATTTCTCAAAACAATGACGTTTAAGGTCCTTACGTAGAATATTAATATCCACGTATACAATTTATTTTGTTGGATGAGATAAAGGGTCATCTTCTGGCGCGCCACATCATGATTCAGTCGCTACTCGCCAGAGTGAAGTTCGGATGATAAAATTGATACAAGTTAAAAAGATTTTGATATAAACTAGTTTCGAAGGTTGAGATAAAATTGATAATCACTAAAAGTTGGGATAGCTTCCATAATAAATCATATTTAGATATATGTAGTTTGAAGCTTTGTTTAACTAAAAAAAATGACCTTTATACATATTTGTTAAAATGAAGTCCATGTACGTACTTTCATTTACGTTAATATTAGTTTTGTATCAAATTAAAGTCCTATACTCTTGAGTTTAGGTTGAAAATAGGTCCTTTGTGTTTCACTAAAAGTAAAGACATAGATAATAGCACAAAGATTTAGTTCCTAGCTACAAGAGAAAGTTCAATGATCAAATTCAAAAAGGTGTAAGTTTTGGAACTCAATGATTACAAATAAAAGTATAGGGATTAGGGAGTCATAAAAAAAAAAGAACAAGTCTCATATGTTTTATTTCTATTACTCCCTCCGTCCCATGATAAGTGGCTACTTTCTTTTGGGCACGAGTATTTAGGAGAAGAGTGTTTAAAGAGTAAAAAGATAAAAAGTGGTGGAGCCCACATCTTTTGTGTGAGAGAGGGTGTTTCCATATTAGGAAGTGGTCACTTATGATGGGACAGCCCAATAAGGAAATGTGGTCACTTATGGCGGGACGGAGGGAGTACTATTCAATCTAGCACTTATATTTCCTAGTTTAAAACATGATTTATAGTATTAATTCGTTATATGTACTTTTTTTTCCATAACAACGAAAAGAGGAGAAAGAGTTTCAACTATATATATTAGGATTGATTTTCTTGGGCATGCATTTTTCTAGGATAAAAAATCGTGTTGATCATGAATAATTGCAACAAAATTGGAAGTTATTAAAATGAGTACAATTTTCTCTACAAATTATGATGGGCAGAGCGGTCTCTCGTACCTACCTTTAATAGACAAAAAATGATCGGAATTTTTACTCTTTCTAGATCTACAAATTTGATACTTGAAGTCCTAATTAATTAACTTAATTTCTTAATGTAATATGGTTAGCTTAAATTAAAGGGATGGACTTGGGTGTGGTGGATCGTCCCATATGGTGCCGTCGACCATATTTTTATTTTTTTATAATTAATGAATGAATGTTTAATTAACTCTAATAGGAGAGTAATAAATATTAATTAAGATTAATAAACCCTAATAAAAATTAATTAACCACAATTCTAATTAATTTACTATAATTAGAATTAATTAATCCTAAATATTCTCTAATTACCTCCTAATTACCAATCCTCTAGTCCCCTTAATTAATAGTACGGCTAACGACACGGTGCAATTGGTTGTACCAGAATTTTTGCTTAAATTAAATTGGATCCCGCCGGTTTAAGCGATCGCCTTAGGCTTCAGAAAAAATTAAATGCATGTATATCTTTATCCTATTTTGTACGCAAATATATTAATATTTCTGTCAAATTTTATAAGTCATCTCGTTTGTAGTTTAGCGGTAAATAAATAAACCTTTGTTTTGTGTCACGTGGTTTACAGTTAATTAGTTGACAACATTATCTTTTGTTTTAATTTACGTCTTATTTTCTCACAAGGAATTACATAATCCTAGCAAAGTTTAACCTAATACATATAAATCAAAAGAATACAAAATCTTAGGAGCCTGTTTTAACGAATATATACGAATACGTGATTACAATTAATCAATTTTTCTATAATCACATTTGGAGTCGATCTTCCTTCTTACAAGGAATGGTCTAATCTTAAATGAGACATCCTAATTAAATTTAGCTTTATAACTTGATACGAAATAAATAAATAAAAAATACAGTCTCCAGGGACTATATGGACGAACATATATTAAAAATAAAAAATATTACTTAATCATATAGATATTACTGCCTAATTAATATATATATATATATATATATATATATATTTAAAATACAATCTTAATGGACTATTCGAACAAATATATACTAATACAAAAAAGAACTCAACCATATGGAATATTATTAGCTGTCTATAACAATTGTTTAAGTTAACTTTTTTCTTTTTAGTTGGATTGAAGTTAAAACTAATACTCCGCAAACAAGAAATTAGTATATAGAAGATTGATGTTTATTAACACATTCCGTAAGCACTATGTACGTTTAGCCCAAATCAGATTTTTTCTACTTATATTTTAATATTATTTTTTATTTTAATGACCTCAAAAATTATTATTTGAATCATGAATTTTACAAAATAAGTAAAAATCGAAGATCAATATGTAATTAAAATATTCTGAGTTTGATCCCCTCGAGATATCCAAACGGTGAAAACCTCTTTTATGTAAAGAAAGATCTCGGGTTCAACCACATCGCAGCCCTTCCCTCAATTCATTAAAGAAAATATACATTCTGAGTTTGAATCTTGTTAAATCAACAACCATTATGAATGACCAAAACATAATTAAGTAGAAGAAAAGTGGTACACATGCGCAATGTTTTATGCATCTTATATATATCCCTAGGCGTACGATATGAACTACACATAATTAATTCTATAATATCTATATGGAGTGGTTCTAGTGAAAAGATCCCTTAAATTAAGAAATAGGAATAAATTCCAACCTTTGATCCACTATGGATGGAGGGCCTGATCTGAACCGGGTCGGATCTGGGTCAACCCGTTGACTTTTCAATTTTTTTTTATATTTTCAATTTTTTTATTTTTGTTTTTTTAAATAAAGTGTGGTGCCTCTCATTTCATGTTGTAATGCATCTCATTACACAGTTTGGTACATCTACCACATTGTAGTGCATCTCATTATACATGGTGGTGCATCTCATTACACATGGTGGTGCTTCTCAAAATGCGTTGTGGTGCGTCTCATTATACATGGTGGTAAATCTTATTATACATGGTGATGCATCTTATACACTATGTGGTGCATCTTAAAATGCATGGTGTCACTATAAAAAAATAGTGAAAAAAAGGATATTAAAAAAATTAAAAAATGGTGCATCTCAATACACTTAGTGGTGCATCTCACTACACGTGATGCTGCATATCATCTGACCTTAAAAAAAATGAAAATAAAAACTTGAAAAGTCAACGGGTTGATCCGGGTTCGACCCGCTGACCCGGGTCCGACCCGCTGACCCGGGTCCGACCCGTTGACCCGGCTCAGATCTAACCCTTCATCCTTATAGATTTTTGGTGGAGATCTATTTTTATTTCTTAGCATAAGAGTGCTTCTTATATGATTCTATTCCTCTCTATATATATATATATATAGAGGCAAAATTTGGGATAACCAATATAGATAGTGGAAATTAATAGTTGGCCACAAACTTTATTTGTAGAAATTCTGACTAACTTTTGGAAATTTGGACCAATTTGCCCTTAGAACCACTATTAACCATCCATCCATCTATTTCATTTTTCAGTTTTCAAATTTCAAATTATCTGTTTCTGCAAAATATTCTCCCTCTAAAAATCCTATTTTTCTCCATTTCTTCCGTCTCCGCCGTCGTAATTTCATTTTGCCGTCGCCGCCGCCGTCGTACTTTCATTCCGCCACCGCATCGTCATACTTCCATCCCTTCCGCCGCACCGCCTCCGTACTTCCAGTCCAGTCCGCCGCGCCGCCTTGAACTTTCACATTCTGCCGGCCATATTCCAGATCTGTCGTCGCACCAGATTCTTCTAGATATGCCGCCGCACCAGATTCTTCCAGATCCCGTTGCCTTATTTCACAGCTTTCTCTCCGGAATCCATGGCGTCACATTCCAGATCTAATGTCCTGGATGATGTTCGTTTTTGGTCAACCGCATCCTGGTATGCCTTGGCACACCTGGTACGAAAACGTATTCGTACCAGGTGTGCCAAGTCGCGATGCGCCTAGACTTGGCACACTTGGTACGAATGGTGTGTATTCGTAGCAGGTGTTCCAAGTCTATGCGCGGTATGCCTTGGCACACCTGGTACGAAAATATTGTATTCGTACCAGGTGTGCCAAGTCGCGACGTGCAGTGACGTGAAAAATGCAGGAAGAACACATATGCACTAAGAGGACAACAAGATCTGAAAAATACGACAAGAACATGACAGACTAGATCTAGAAAACTCAATTAAAACTAATACAGTAAAAATACCTCAAATAAATCACTATGGAGATGAAAGCTACGCCAGAGAAGATGACCGGAAAAAGACTATAAGAGAAATAATAAACTGTTCGAAAAAGTGTACAAATAAATCAAATCGAAAAGACGACCAAGGAAGAAGACACGGCGGCGGCGGCAGACAGGAGGGAGTGGCGGTGGAGGAAGGGAGTACAGAGAGAAAGGGACATGAGAGGAGAGAGAAAGTGGGAATGGAGTGGGTGAAAGAGAGAGTACGGGAGAGAGAGAGAGTAAAAGTGAAAGTAATTATAAAGTGATATGGAGGGCATTTAAGTCACTTCAGCCTAAAGTTGACCACAATTTATTAGAATAAAGTTGGTGGCTAACTATTAATTTCCACTAACTTAATTTGCTAGTCAACATGATTAACTCATATATATTGGATTTACCGTATAATATTGTTTTGTCCATATTTTACTGTCGTCTACATAATTGGTATATATTGAAGAGTCTATTCCATTCCAAACAATTATACACAATATATAAAAAAGTGTTTCCATATGAGGAGACATATATATTAGTTGCTCCGATTACTATTACTACCGGCGCCTACCTACCACGCACACTATTTGATTTAAAACAAATTTTTTTACTCTTAATTATTGCATAACCATACAATTAAAAAATTTGTACCGAGGACAAGAACAAAATAAGAAATTCAACATTATTTTTTTATAAAATTACAAAATATGATACTTATTCGGGGAAAATTTTATTTTGAAATAAGATATTTATTCGTAAACGTATGAATATTAATTATATATCAAGTAGGACCTCGATAACTCTCCTAAAAACGGAATTAGTTTTGAAAAACGAAATATACAATGCATGCAGGACTTATATGTAATAAGTTTCCTTCCTCCGTAAATTTATTATCATTTCACCAATCTAAAATTATAACATTCTATTTTCTTTAGTTAAAGAGTTAATTATCATTCATTACTGAAATAACCTTATTATTAAATAAAACTTTAGATGACAATTTATCTTTTCATGTTCGTACGATCAAAACTCATATACTGTAGTGGATATTTTCTCTTATTACTCCTAATTATTGTATGTTAACCAAACAATTAAAGAGTTTGCAATAAGGACAAGGACAAATGAGAAAATTACCATCAATTTTCTATAATTTTTTTTTATTTTTTAACTTATTCAGGGACAACTTTTATTTTAAAATAAAACAATTGCTCGTAAACATATGGTATATTAGATATCAAGAGGAGCCAATAAGGCCTAGTTCAAGTGGCTAGCTGAGGCACCGTAAGACTCTATTTAGTGAGAGGTCTTGGGTTCAATCGCGCTTGTGTATTATATTTCTCACCTAGTTTGGTGGTGTAGTGGTCCCACTTTTATATGATGTAGAAGTCCCGCCTATATGGTGGTGTAGTGTTTGATTTGATTAAATATATATACCTTGTAATTCTTTAAAAAAAAAAGATATCAAGAGGAATCCCGATCTGCTAAAAATGTTACGGGATTATTTTTGAAAAACTAAATGTTAAATACGTGCAGAACTTATAACGTATGTAATACCTCCGATAATTTAAAGAGTTAATAATCATTCATTACTAGAATAACATTATTATTAAATACAACTTTAGATGGTAAGTTTATTTATTCATGTTAGTTACTGTAGGGTTAAAATAGAAAAAATGAGCACATATCTTTATCCAAGTATATTTAATATACACAAAAACTCTTGTGCAGTCAACTGTACGATGCTGATAGTCAGTGGCGGACCCATGTGGCTGCACCCCCAAAAAAAAATAAAAAAAATTACTAGTATTGGTTAAAAAAAAATTTAATTTTTGCACCCCTAAGGTAGAGAGTGTTTTCTGGAATGTAGAGAGAGTGTTTTCTAGAATGACTTATGTTAAGAATAAGTTGAGAAATAGCATGGGGGGTCAATTTTTGAATGATTGTTTGGTCACTTTCACTGAGAAAGAGATGTTTCTACAAGTTTTCGATGATAAGATTGTGAATCGCTTTCGACAAATAAAGATTCGTCTGATAATAAACTAGATAGATATGTAATTTCCTTTTGTAAATGACTTATGTCAAGAATAAGTTGAGAAATAGCATGGGGGATCAATTTTTGAATGATTGTTTGGTCACTTTCACTGAGAAAGAGATGTTTCTACAAGTTTCCGATGATAAGATTGTGAATCGCTTTCGACAAATAAAGATTCGTCTAATAATAAACTAGATAGATATGTAATTTCCTTTTGTATTTGAAATGCATTACTTTTTATGTCATAAATTTTTTACGTCTATAAATTTATAATTATTTTTCGCACCTCCAAGTTGAAAATCTTGGGTCCGCCACTGCTGATAGTACGAGCCCGAAAGATGGGTTAAGGTCGGCGAGTGCAATGCATGCACCACATCAGCGCGTCTCGAGGGTGCATGCATCACATACTTCTGCCTTTTTATTTTATTTTTTCCTTTAATTATATACAATTATGATTTATTAATTTCAATTAAAATTTATTAATCCCAATTAGAATTTATATTAAGTAAAAAAATTTAAAAACATAAAAAAATAGGCAACCGCACGGGAAAGGTGTGTTTGGCATTCGTAGAAAATAGTGAATATGTAATCATTGTGATATCTGCTCAACATACTTTTTACCATAAGCTAAAATTTTCATAGTATATCAATCGTTAATTGTATTTTTGCAATAGTACTTTTGGTTTTATTATTTCACACGAGTCTTCCATCCATCCCATATAATCAGTATTGATAAATCTCTACATCTTCAAATGCATTAATTGGTAGATTCTCACAACACAAAAGTGAAAGTTGCGAAAAGAATTAATTCAAAAGTTATGATGTACAAAAACTTAATTCATAAAGCTGTTTTGTATCGTTTGGAGAGAGAGAGAGATAATGTGAATTTACTAATATAATATTATAATATTATATAATATATTTGTTCATAGGGATCCGAGCAGAAAGAGAGGTGACAGTAATCATGGGAGGCCTAAAAGATGTCATCTTTTTGCATGTAAAATGTGAAATGGAGAAATAAAGGAAAAGAAGCAATGAAGTAATCTTTTTCTTTTCCTTTTTCAATTTCCTTTTTCAATTTCCTTTCACTTTCTTTGCTTTCCGGTCACCCCTTACCTTACCCCCTATCTTTAATCTCCCATCATATTTCCCTCTTTGATTTCAGTACCTGAAAGCTTCCCACATCTCTCTCTCTCTCTCTCTCTCTCTCTCTCACACACACACACAGTCCCATCCAAAGTGGAGCTAGGCAATGAATGAAACTGTAAATAATGTATTACTTCATGTAAATACTACACCTGATATATAATAAGTACAAGAGATGTAGCTATTGGCGATCTATTTAGTTATAAATTAACATCATGTATGTATATATGTGTGTGTGGGGAGTGGCACGTGTGCGAATTTTTATGCATTTTATGCATTACTTAATTTAATGCATCCATTAATCAGTATAGTAGATTATAAAAGGTTCAATTGTTCAGATTTATTAATATTTCTCACTTTAAAGTTCCTTTTTATTTGATCTCTACTATATACATATATATAGCTAGAGAGAGACGATGTGCTACACACTTTCCGTGCCCACTTTTCGTGGACACCTCTCCCATTTCGTCCATATTAATACTATTTTTGTTTAATTATATATATATATATATATTTATATTTACACACTTTCATGTAAGTTAATTAATACTCCCTTCGTCCCAATATTAATGGCTTATTTTTTTTGGCACGGGTATTAAGGAGAAGAAAATTATGGATCAAAAGGTGTGTGACCCACATGTTTAGTGTAGTTTTTATTTAATATTTAATCCTTTAGTCAATAAAGTGCTTTTTTATTCAATAAATAATTTTAATTATGGTCTAAGTAAGTTCTAAATTAGACCAAAAAGAAAATATACCATGTTCTATGAGATGGTCCAAAAAAAGAATACAAGTCATGAATATTGGGACGGAGGGAATAGTATGATATCACTACCTAACTAAATTTTGGAACTCGTAGATTTATGATTTAGCATCTATGGAAAGGGTTTTTAAGTTCATGATTATAATTTCAAGATCTAAGATTCAAGGGGCCGGGTTCAAACTTATTAATACTATGTTAACACAACATGTGGCATAAATTGAGTTAAATATTTTTATTAGTCATGGAGTAGCATCATTAAACTTTGAACCATATGATCAAGTCCTAATTAGATTAGTTAGAGAGTTAAAAAGGCTGGATCATAAGATAAACTTAAGATCTATAAATAAAGGAAAAAACATCCAAAGACAGAAGTCAAGATAAGATGCTAACACATTGAAAATATGGGAAATGTATTCAACTTTTGATCCTATTGTACTGTTGGAAATGTATGAAAATATCATACTAACATTTAGAGCATGCTATAGAGTTGAAAGTCAACACGACCATATTTGTTGACTTTGACATTTTATTTGGAAGAAGAAATTTAAAAAATAATGAATATGAGGGAAGGAAAAAGAATAAACAAATTGGTACATATGTTGATCAAAATGAATTTATTGTTCCGTGAGCACTTTTCATTAGCATCACTAGGGATGGCAATGGGTCGGATTTTTACGGGTACCCGGCTCTCACAAATCCTAATGGAACGGGTTTGGGAATCATTAAATGGTTTGGGTAGAAACATTCAAACCCGTGACGGGTTTGGGTCGGGTTTGGGAAATTACCTATGGGTACCCGCTACCCAAACTCATTTATATATATATATATATACAAAATATTATATATATAATTTATAATATAATCATAGATATTAGTGTAAATATTATTAATTTTAGGATTTTATATTATTCTTTTTAAACTGCATACAAAGAATTAATAATTTTAGTAATTAAATATTTATTTTATATATAATTTATATTAGTATATATATATTAATAATTTTATGATTTTATATTATTCTTTTAACCCACATATATTTTAATTTAATGAAATTTTCTATTTATACTTATGTTAAAATTATGTTTATAATATTTTTTTTTACTAAATTTAATATTGATGTTTATGTTTTAGTACATATGGGATTTTAGCGGGTTTTTAGTGGGTATTATCCAACGGGTTTGGGTCGGGTACGGGTTTTGAAATGATTTTTTAATCGGGTTTGGGACGGGTATGGGTTGAAGAAATTTTTATGGGTTTGGGTTTGGGATATGCTTAATGGGTGGGTACCCGACCCATTGTCATTCCTAAGCATCACTAATATATATAGGAATGGTATGTTTTGTTCATGTTAGTATTATTATTATTTTTTTTATTCTAATACATTAGAAATTGATATTGGATTCATTAAATTTATAAAATACATAAAAATCAAAGCTCGATTCAAAAGGTGGATCTTAATTGCAACGATTCAAAAGATATTGATAAATCCTAGTTGAGATTAATAAATCATAATTGTGGATTAACAAACCTTAATTGAAAATAAATTAACTTTAATTGAGAATTAATAAACTCAAAATAAAATATATATTATAATGAAAATTAATAAATCCTAATTATCCCCTAATTACTCTTAATCCCTCCTAATATGGTCGGCCTCATGGTAAGGTAGACACACAAGAGTTTTTGTCTTTGTTGGGGATGGATGTTTTATTTTCACGTCTCATGATTAGAGGTGGCCAAAAGTATCGGAACCGGCGGTTTCGGAACCTGAACAGAACTGCCGATTCTGGTTCGGAACCGAAAACCGCATCAACGGCGGTTCGGTTTCGGTTCCAAAGTTATGGAACCGAGAACCGTCAGTTCCTCCTATTTTTCTTTTATTTTTTACATTTTTATCTATATTTATGTTACAATTAATATTTATTTCACCTAAATGTTACATTAGAATGCATAAAATTACAATTAAACAAGAAAAAATAGCCAAAAACAACAAAAAAAACATACATAATTTGAACCCCAAAACATGCAGTTCCGATTTGGTACCACTGAAATCGAGGAACCGAATCGAACCGAAATTTGCGGTTCCAGTTTGGAACTGAAATCGAGTCGACGGTTCGGTTCCGTTTTCTTTGGGCTGGAACCGAACCGAATTGCGGTCACCTCTACTCATGATGTTACAAATTTCAGATTAATTAATTCCACATTTTATTTCATGCAATGTGGCTCTGACTTCGATACACATAAATATTTAACAAAAACCTATGTAATAAATAGATTATTCTGAATTCATTTAAGGGTGTGTTTACTCTGATTCCGGTCAGGTGCAGACCCCCAACAATATTTAACAAAAATCTATGTAATAAATAGATTATTCTGAATTCATTTAAGGGTGTGTTTACTTTGATTGTAAGGGAAAATGAAGGAAAAGAAAATTATCTCCCTTTAAATCCATCATTTCTTATCCACTTTATTCTATAGATTAGAATTTCACCATTTCTTATTCCTTCTTTTCACTCTAAGGAAAAAAATATTATCACACCAAATACCTCATATGGACTTTCCAATGATGGAATTTATCACTAACGGGTTTAAACGGTCACCAAGTCAATATATGAGGTTCGAAGAATGTATTAATTGAAGTTCAGGTTAAAACTGTCACCAAGTCAATTTATGAGGATAAAGGAGTGTATTTTTTCATTAATTAAACAAGATATCTTTAGTAAAATTTATTCGTTTCGTTAACGACAAAGTATTACGTCATTGAGAAATCAAATTTAACAAGATCAAAGAGGAATGAATTTATGTTGATTATCGAAACCGTAGCTGTATTAAAAAGAAAAATAATGACTGTAATATAAAAGTTGGAAATTTTGAAGTGGAAAGGAAGAAGATAATGCGATTGTTTTTATATAGATCCCAAAGTCCGAGGAATTATTAAGAGAATGGAATAAAATGAGAGTACAAATAGATAAAGTTGGAATAATAATAAAAAGGAAAAAAAGGGGAGGAAAAGAAAAGCGAGAAATGATTACCCAAAAACCAAAAGATTTTGAGATGGGCCAAAGCGCGCTTTCTTAGTTTGAACCTTGTTCCCACTAACCCCATTATTCACACATTCCTAAATAAACATAAAATTAATTTTATTTATATATAAATATGTTTCAGCCATACAAAAAATATAATAACATTCGAAAAAAAGAACTTTTTTTATTTAAGCCATTATTATGTTATTATGAACTCAACGACTTTTCCTTTTTTTTTTCGATATAGAACTTGTAAAAATTACTATGAGCACGTCATTCAGATATTGAGTTCGGGTTTATGGATTTTTTTTTTTTTTGCAATAAGAAAAAAATAAACACATGTGTGAGAATATTAGAAACAAAAAGCAATCCCTTGAAGGTAGTCTAATGATGGAGTGGATATTCCTGAAGCGAAATATGTGCATTAATAATTGAAGTTATAGGTGACACACCTAGTTTTTCATGTGTGGTTTATCTCTCGTGTGTGATTTGCAAAATATTGGGCTTGCTTAGTACGCGCAATAGAAATAGCGACTGCGGGTTCTCACAACAATAAAAAAAAAAGAATAAAATAAAATAAAAACAAATAAATTAATGTAACTATTACTCCCCCCATTCCACCCAATTTGTCTAATTACTGTTCTGCACGGTGATTAAAAATAAGAGTAAAAAGATAGAAAGTTGGTAGGTCCCTTTGAAGGGTTTTTTAACGGTTAAATCTTTTCTTATTTGGAAGTAGACAAATTGAGTGGAACATCCATTTAAGGGAATATAGACAAATTGAGTGAAATAGAGGGAGTAATATTTATCAATAGGCCGGGCAGCACTCTCATGCGGCCAATCACTAGTAAGTGACCAAATCCGGGTAGGGGCGATCCGGTCAACCCGGGTCAAACCCGTTGGCCAATATTTTTTTTGATTTTTTTAAATATTAAAATATAATTCATCTAAAAAGTAATAATTGTCGTAAACAAAAGTAACCATTTTTCAAAATAATAATTGTCGTAAACAAAATTAACATTTTTTAAAGTAATATTTGCCAGGATAAAAAGTATTCCTCCGTCTTCGAAAATTGTGATCTTATTACTATATCGGGCCGTCCCTAAAAATTGTGTTCTTTTCTCTTATGAACATTACCCCACCCACAAACTTAGATTTTAAACCTTATTCACATTCAATATTTACAAAAAAACCCTATCTATGGGCCCACAATTACACACTAATACGCAAGAGTTGTGGGATCCTTTCTCCACTCAAAATACATTTACCAAACATATTCTTAAAATCCGTGTCACTCCATTCGCACCACATTTTCGGGGACGGAGAGAGTAACAATTGTCATAAACAAAAGTAATATTTTTTCATAGAACTCCCACCATCCATGACCTATTTGTTTGTTCCATTTTTAGTAAGAGCATTAGCAATGGTGCCCTCCGAAATGGAGGGCACCAACTAAATTTGTGGGCCTAGGAGGGCTCTCCTTGTCTCCTCACAATAGTGCCCACCAAACTTGGAGGGCTCTACGTAATTCGTTGCCCAATCCCTAGTCACCACCTCACCACACCAACCCTCCGCTCTATCTCCGCCCACCTCTCCAAAATGGTGCAACTCCGTCATCCAACTTACGCCCTCCGTGGGCGCCAATGGCGTGCGCCCTCCACTTTTCATGCCTGCAGGGAGCGCCCACCGTATTTTGGGCGTCGCTGCGGATAATCTAATAGTTAGGACGTACACAACTCACTTATTTTCAACTACATGACACATCAAAAGTGGGATCCTTATTCCACTCATAACACATCTACCAACTTAATCAACCAAAATATTAAAACTCGTGACGGTCAACAACGAGCAAATAGGTCGTGGATGAAGGGAGTAATAATTATCGTAAACAAAAGTAACAATTTTATCGTTATGATATACAATTATTGAATAATAATATCATACTCCCTCCGTCCACAATAAGTGTGGTCTTATTTCCTTTTTACGTTCGTCCACAACAAGTGTGGTCTTTCCTTAAATGGAAATTACTCCACTCACAATAAATATGGGTCTCACTCTCCACTCATAATACATCTATCTAACTTACTTTCACACTCTTAAAATCCGTGTCACTCCATCCGGACCACACTTATCGTGGACGGAGGGAGTATATAATATTTTTTTATGAGTAATGGGGCTATCATGCACCCTTAAAAATATATAAACGTATATTAATTCATGTAAATACCAAAAGTAACAATTATTGTGAACAAAAGTAATAATTTTTAAAAACTGAATTTTCATAAAAAAAAAAAAAGTTAACGGATTAATCCGGATCGACCCAATCCGAATCCGATCACATATGTGACCGGTCGCAGACAAATTTTTGCCTTATCAATATGATGTTGGGAAAAGTGTGAATATATCTGGTATATAGTGTCAAATTAAGCGACTCTTGCAGAAGAATCAGGATAAATCTTATTCATGTTGTTGGATTAATAAATGGGCCAAAGTAATAAAATCAAATTTGGTACAGAATAATAAAAGGTGAAACAAGAATTCTTAAACATACCCACAAACTACCTTCCATTTTCATGCATAGAATATAATCATTTTCCTCATTAGCAAGATGATAGAAGATGTTATAATTAGTTTTTATTGTGCATGATATGATGTTTTATTCATCGCTCACATGCATATTTTTCTGGAATTATCACCCAAATAGAGATCCTTACAATTGAGAAGATATAAATTAGTGAGTAATTTGATCTCCTCGATCTCAACATATCACTAAGCCACGATGATTCCTCTATTTTTAATCCACATCTTCAATTGAGTGGCTTTGGTTCCACACCACTTGTTGGGATATATGTGGATATATATGTTGATAAAGAGTGTCAAAATAATATGTGCACATCGGAACATGGATAATTATTTTCTCTCGTTTAAGATTAAGAAACGAGGTCAAAATCGAGACTCTAGTGTTGACATTTTATCTGCACATTTCATGCGTGTAAAGGAGTGAAGAAGAGAAAGGACTTCTGTGCAATGTTACTGAGATGGAGGGGTTTAGTTGCAATAACTAAATTCTACGGCCAGCTGGAAAAATTCCTCAGCTGGGAAAATCTCGGCTGGATAAATTCCACAGCTGAGATTTTCTTAGCTGGAATTATCACAGCTAGATAAAATACTCAGCTGGAGAAAATCCTCAGCTGGGAAAGACTCTACAGCTGGATGAATCTTGGCTGGGAAGTTAGTTGGGAAGCAGTTATAGAAGCGGTTATGAGAGCAGTTATAACAACAGTTATAAATAGGCAATCCCAGCTCGTCCTCTTCATTCCAGTTTTCAAAGCTTGTGTGGGTAGAGAGAGAAAGAATTCTTCAGTTTCAAAGTTAGGTTCAAAATTCTATTATTTGTTACTTTAATCGAAGTGCGATCGTATGAATACAACATTTACAGCTCTTGTCCCGTGGATGTAGATCATTTTGACCGAACCACGTAAAACTTCTGTCTCTTATTCTACATTTTTCATCGTTTTGCGCTTGAATTACATCTAGATTAAACCAACACCTTACAGGCCGAAAAACTTACAAAAATATTGTGACGTGTAGTGTAAATTGCCCTAACGAATTTTTTTTATGTGTATATAGTAAAATGTACTTTTATTAGGTTTTTACATTGATACAAAAGGTATTATCTAGTGTTTGTTATTTATTCGAACATATTTAGATAATTTTCTAGAATATATTAAGTTTCGTGGTTTTGCTAGCACACAAATTATGGCGATTATGGAATATGTCTTATAAAAGCTTTGGACCAACATAGAGCATTTGTTAGATAACAAGTACATTGGACCGATTTGTTGAAAGTTCTCATATACAAACTCGAATTATCACAACAAGAATTTTTAAAGTGTGCTAGTACAAGTACGATATGATTACTCCTCATAGTTGATGATATCTGATGGTTTCGAAATGAGTATTTCGATGTAGATGGGGTGAATAGTACACCGACTTTTTGCAGGTTAAATGAATTTGGGTGAGCTGAGTTTTGAAATCCTGCTGACTTCTAAAGAAGATGATCACTGAAAACTCAGCTAGGTGCGGAATTAATGTGGTGATTTTAAAATTTACTCGTTTTATGCTTCAAAGAAAATTCTTTCAATCTCTTAATTCAAATTTTCTTTTAGTCAAGTTATGCAACTTGAGAAATTGTGTTGGATGTTGTGTTAGAATGCAGATAAGCAGAGAATAAGAACAGATAAGAACACAACAGAATTAACGTAGTTCGGAGATAAAGCTCCTACGTCCACGGACTTGAATCTCTCTGGTTAATCCCTTAACTTCGGATCCTCTTACTTTATGAGTAGCAAGAAAACTTGTTAGCTGAATCTAGAGTCTTCCTTACAGTTTACTCGTACAGAAACGTCGATCTTCACGACTTACTCGCTCGTAAACTACGAAATCTATTCATAGAATTTTTTGGATAGAAGGGTTGGGGGGTTTTCCAACTAAGAACAAGCACTTACAATTAAGAATAGTGGGATGTGAGCTTTCGAATCTAGGCAAGGATACAAAAATTGGCGTAATGATTGAAACTTGAAACAAAAATGAAGACTAAGTCTATAATTCTGGAAATGAGTTGCAGAGAGCTTTTCTTTGCTTGAGAATCAGTAACCTTCAATCTACTGTAAAGGTTGTATTTATAGGTGGAGATTCAAACTAGTCGTTTGAAGAAGTTGTTTGAATCTCACTTACTCTGCAGGGAAGACTGGCCGTTGTATTTTATTCCTCATTTGGATGTCTGCATGCTTCTCCAGGTTTTCTGCAACTTCTGTGCATGATATTGGGAAATCTGAGTTGTCGATCTTCCATTCGTCCACGTAAACTTAATCTTCTGTTGGGTCTTCATTCTTGAGCTGGGGCGACTCTCTCGGGTGAGCTCAGCTAAGTCTTTACATTTGTGTTTACCCTGCTGAATTTTCGACTGTAAGTTAGATCTTCAGTCTTAGGCTAGACTATCCTTGTTGGACCATCTCTGCTTGATCGTCGTTTACTAAGTCTGCTTTGCTGATAATTCTTGTTGAGGGTTCTTTCCCTCAGTTGCTTAATTACCTGTAAACTATGAAAATCTACTAGCTCAAACAGGCGAGTTGGCAAACAATACTTAGTCTTAGCAATCATCTACTTGGTTGGCGTCAGTTGGATTTTTATATCAAATTAAAATATTCATAATTTTCCCAACAATATCGGGTTCTAATTTAGTTTTGATATATTATTTGATTGCATCAATTTTATGAGGATGTTGCACAAGTTAAGTGAAGTGAAATAGGTCGGGAAGTATGACTATGAGGTCGGGTAGGAAAACGAAACAAAACATGGAGTTTAATGGGAGGCAGGCAAGTAATGAATGTATATTCCACTCATTCATGATGAGAGGATCCTATCTGTTTTTTTTAGTTCATAATTACTCTTAAATCTTGATCAATTCAGAATGAGTAGTGATTCACTATTAGATAATTGAATTTCAAATAAAACTCGATCAAATAGGGTTTCGATGTAGCCCAGATTAAATCAAGAGATTAAACGATTGAAGGATTGTGATATATAACTCGGCACCGAAATATGTATACTCCACTATGTTATCAAGTGCTAAATTAAGTAGCAAGAAGTTCTGTCGATGAAACTTAGCCACTAATTCGGGTTGTCTTCCCCATTTTATATGGGTTTGTGTCTAGTTTATGCTAGTTTGTTAAATATTTTATTTTGTTACTATTTTAATTTTTTATTTAATAAAATCATATATATTAAAATTTGATTAATATTTATTATTTTTACTTTTAAAAAAAATCAAAATATTTCGTTATTAAAATTAAGGTGCTTGACATAATTTATTTTTTGCTAACTTTTTTGAACCATATGATCTCTTCAATTTTGTCTTTGGTAATGTGTGTGTATTTTAAATATCCACCCTATATATAGATATAGATGAAGGACCAATTTTACATCATTTTTTTCAATTTCTTTCCTTTTTTTTTGTTTTTTTTTTGTTTCATGATAACTTCAACAATATTGCTTTGGGTGACGTGGGCAGATATGTCTTATTTGTAATAGTTGATGACATTTTTTCAGCAATGCTTTCTTGAATATTTGTCAGGGAACAGCAAAACCAAATGATTTTGAGAACCCCAAAAGATTACACATTCAAAAGACAAGAATTATGAAATTTAATTTAAAAAGGGATGCTTTTCTTGTAAGAAGAGCAAACTCGCATTTATTCTTCATCTTTATAATACTTTTTTTTTTTTATCAACTCATCAAAGATTATTTCCCAATGATTTGAAGTAATTTATTTAATCCATTTTCTTCAAATTCATTTTTGTTTTTTTCCCTTTCACACAGTGAATCTTGTATGTAAAACACAGGTTTAAAGTGGAAATTGCAATAACTGCCCCACATAATTATTTTAGGTCAGTAATGATCAGTCACTGCTGAAATTCCACTTTTAGCTTTCTGATGAGATCTTTCATTTTTGTTAATTGAAATAGTAACCGTTCATTAAAGTTGATTAATTATCCGATCTCAAAAACTTTAATGTGAGATAATCTAGACGCTATTTATGACTTTGACCTAAAAGTTTCTGTAATTGTAATTCACTTTGTGTAAAGTTGCACCATCACTCCATAATCCATATATTATGAATCTTTTATTTTTCTTAATTGTGTTTTAAAATAATGCCATGCATTATTAGTTTATCATACTAGCCACTAAGCATACGATGTTAATTGATAAAATCGAATCCCTCGAAATTTTAATTAAAAAAAAAATTCTAGTCGCGTGAATGAGAAAAGTTGCCATGAAATTCACTATCTTTTCTTGATTTACCAAAAAGGGAGATAAGTGGGTTGTTGGAGAAGCAATATTCAGCCTGTATGATATATATCCAAAACAAAAGAATTTTTTTTTCCTCTCCCTTTCACCTTAAATTCATAATTAACCAATTAATTTTAAGAGATGATACATTTCACTAATATTATGTTTTGGGATATTCTTTTTTTTAATCTCAGTGATAAGATCCGTGTCAATTTTATCTCAATAAATAGATAATGATAATTCCATGCCCAAAAATATAATTTCATATTTTAATTTTATCCCGAAACTATTTTTCTTTATCGAGAAATACCCTTTAATGAATTAAACCACTAGTTTCCAATGGGCCCTCAAATTGTCAATTGTGTTTCTCAGTGTCTTGAAATAAAATCGACAACGTTTTGTATTTAGTATTAATGAAATTGATATTGTTTATATATTTGGATAAAACGATATCTGGCCCGAATATTGGGATAAAACAATATATCTATCTTTTCTTTATTTTCTGCTAAATATTAAACCGTCATAATTTATACACATTTGACATTAACATTTTTTTAATAAAACATTTGACATTAACATTATGGCATGATGCATTAGTGACTTGCTTTCCAAGAGAATGTAGTTGCTGCAGTAGACCCCATAGAAAATTGTCTATCAAAACAAATTCTGCTATTCAAGCCTTACTACACTACACTCCAAAACCAAAGGCTTTTTTTTTTTTTTTCTAGAGAGAGAGAGAGAGGGCAGACAAAGAGTTACTTGTTCGGGTACTTTGGGGTTTAGGGGAGAATAAAACACACTGTCTGCCTACGAGGATTGGCGTGACAATATGATCGAAAATCTTTTTCCTCTCTTTAGTAACTATTGAGAGGAAGATAAATAAATAAATAAATTAATAAAGGCAAAATAAAAAGGAACATGCACACATTTATATGCAAAGAACAAATGACAAACTTGAAAAAGGCAAAAATACCAACTTTCTCTTTTTATCTCTCTTGTTATACCTGCTTTCTTTTCCACCTTTTTTCTCTTTTACTACTTTTTTTGAATTTCTGCTGCCCTCTGTCGCTCTGTCTCTCTGTCATTCAAACCTTAATTTTTTTTTTTCAAAATTAAACTACAAAATCAATTTAAATTTCTCCGTATCTTGAAGGAATAAATTAAAACAAATAAAGTGCAGCCCTTTGCTTAATGAGAAAAACAAAGAATGTTGCTTATTTTTTCTCTATTTTTTCGATCGTTTTTATTAGAAGAGTATTTAGATTGTTATTATGCTAATACATGTCACATATGGTAATTGGTAATGACGTGAACAAAAATGATAATATGATTTCTTTTTGAATGATAAACTAGATATTATTTACCTTTACTCCTTCTCCTTGCCTGTCATGAAAATTAAGAAGTCTGGTTTTCCAAATCGGATCATCTATGTTTTCTCCATGTGACATCTCCTATTACTTTAATAAGGGATGACACGTGGCATGACTAAGAGTTCAAGATTTAATGCATATATATTAATCTTTAACCCTTAGTCATGCCACGTGTCGTCGCCTTATTAAGACAATAAGAGATCTCACAATGCTTCCGACGTTCCGACATTTGCAATTGCTGAAATTTTTTTACTAGTCCACGTCACTAAAATGTGTATAAAAAATATTGCATTCAAACTCTATACGTTACATGAATTTATGACTGCAATCATCTTCTCACTTGAGTAATTGAACACACTTTTGATTTTGACACATCGATACTCAACAAGTGCATGTATGTTATTTTTAAATCCAAACTAGATGGACTTTTACGATATCAGATAATCGTATTTGCAATAAAAAATCACATGTCGCTAGATTTAGTAACTCAAATCGAAAAATTCCCAGGTGAATTTCTTATTGCCAATATGACTACCGAAAGAATCGATTCGGTCTACATTTTGAAAAAAAAAATTAAATTTTATTTATAATGTACTATAATATGTCAGTCAATAATATTTTTAATTATATTTTCAAAAAGTAGAAGGCAAGTTTGGTGGTAAAAGTATAATTTTATTTCATAAATAACCGAATGCTACAAAACAAGGTGGAATGATACATGATAGTACAATACTATCAGCATGCAATAATACTCACTGGATTAATAATATATGTATGCATATATAAGGGGAGCATGGAAATCCCGAAAAAGCCCTCGGAGAAAGTTAGAAACTCCAAGACAGCCCTGGAGACGCAGATTAGTAGTAGCTATTTATGTCCTTTTGAGTCCATTCTACTGAAACCATTTTACAAACCCCAGTTTCCAAACTCATAATTTCCAAACAACATTCAAAACACACACACACACACCAACCAGAGACGAAAATCAAAGCAGTAATAAGAGGTGGTGTGGGAATATACATACATACAATCATATATATAGAGAGAGAGAGAGGAGAGAGAAATCCGCAACGATAGGAGAGCGATACTGTGTAAGACCGGGGGGGTGTTGGGGGGTGGGGTTTTGGCCAAGTTATGCGTGCAGGAGCCTGTGCAGCGCAACAGACACTCTCCGCGGAGGCTGCCGCCGTGCTGAAGCACTCCCTCAGCCTGGCCCGCCGCCGCGGCCACGCTCAGGTCACCCCCCTCCATGTCGCCGCCACCCTCCTCACCTCCCGCGCCAGCCTCCTCCGCCGCGCCTGCCTCAAGTCGCAGCCCCACCACCAGCCCTCCCACCACCCGCTCCAGTGCCGCGCGCTTGAGCTCTGCTTCAACGTCGCCCTCAACCGCCTCCCCGCCACCCCGGGCCCACTCCTCCACGCCCAGCCCTCCCTCTCCAACGCCCTCATCGCCGCCCTCAAACGCGCCCAGGCGCACCAGCGCCGCGGCTGCATCGAGCAGCAGCAGCAGCAGCAGCAGCCGCCCCTCATCGCCATTAAAGTCGAGCTCGAGCAGCTCATCCTCTCCATCTTGGATGACCCCAGCGTCAGCCGAGTCATGCGCGAGGCCGGCTTCTCCAGCACCGCCGTCAAGAACAATCTCGACGACTGCAACACCTCCGTCTTCCAGTGCTACAACGCCTCCGGCGGCATCTACTCCACCCCCAGCTCGCCCCCCGCCGCCGATACTCATCAACGACCGCCCCTCATAAACCCTACCGCCCTCTGGCAAGCCCATTTCCTCTCTCACTCCTCCAACCACCATAGCCCTTTCCTCTTCTCTCCTCAAAACAAACCTTCACTCTGCATGAGCGACGACATCAAGCTTCTCTTAGAGGTCATGGTCGGCAGGCGGCGCAGAAACACCGTCGTCGTCGGCGATGACTCCTCCACGGCGGAGGCGCTCGTCGCCCAACTCATGACCCTCGTGGAAAAAGGCGACGTCCCCGACGAGCTGAAGGCGGCGCAGGTGGTGAAGTTCCAGTTCTCGTCGGTGCCGCTGGTGTTGATGAACAAGGATGAAGTCGCCATGAACGTCGCCGACCTCAAAAGGAAGGTGGACTCTTTCGCGTCGGTGGGGAGAGTGATCGTCTACATCGGCGACCTCAAATGGACGGTGGATCAGACACAGACGGACTCCGGCGAGTTCTGCGCCGTCGATTATTTGATCGCGGAGATCGGGAAGCTCCTTGCTTGGTACAATGCCTCAAACATGAAGGTGTGGTTAATGGCGACGGCCAATTATCAGACTTATGTCAAATGCCAGATTAAACAGCCGCCGTTGGATCTCCAATGGTCTCTTCAAGCTGTATCCGTTCCTTCAGGTGGACTTGGGCTCAGCCTCAATGCTGCTTCAAGGTTAGTGTATGTGTGTGTGTCTGTGATGATTTTTTTTTTTTTTCAAGAAAGTGGAAAAAAACTGTGTTTTGAATTTTAGTGATGATTAGAGTTGAAGATTTACCGTTTTAGGTTAGTTATGCAGCTTTACATGGAATGGTGTAAGTTTTTGGAGCCAAGAATTTGAGAAATTAATCTGTGCAGTCTGTGTCATTGAAAAAAAGTTTGGTCAAATTATTCGTTTATTTATTTTGTCTTGACTTGCATGATCATATGATTTTTAGTATGTACTTGTACAAGTGAAAAGAAAAGAAATTAATGATGATGATGGATTCAGATATTAAATTCTTGTTTTTCTTTTTCAAATTAAACATATTCATTTATGTTTGCTCGATATTTGATGGTATGTTTCCTTTTTTGACCACTCCAGACCAGAAATATTTACATAAATTTGAAAAGTTTGGCTCCAAATATTCAGATATTCATTTTTTTTTTCTGTAATTTGCAGTGGGAGAGATTCAAGAATTGCATTCTCAGAAAACTCATCTCCAGTTTCAGACAAAAAAGTGTTGTGTCTCAAGGAGGAAACAGATGTTGTTCTTACATGTTGTCAAGAATGCACATCAGATTATGAAAAAGAAGCTGCTTTAAGATCAGTCCACCATAAATCTTTTTCAGATAGAGAAACTGCTTCACCCCACTTGCCCTATTGGCTCAAACCACATGCCAATCAAACACTTGAAAAGGTACTAAATTTACTTTAATTTCTTCAGTGTGTGTTTTTATATGTCCATTCCTCACAAAATGATTTGTTTTAGTAAATCAGCTGATTATAGAATTGGTTTGACTGAGTTCAGGAAGATTTGGATCAGCTGAGGAGGAAGTACAACAAACTATGCCAGAATCTGCATCAAGGAAGCCAAAATCGACACAGTTCAAGCGCGATTTTCAGCAGCAATCAAGGCCATCTTGGGAGGAATCACTACCATACTTCATCATATCCATCTTGGTTAAATAAGAACAACATTAATCTTGCAGATTCTGAGACCATTTCATTTGCTTATCCTGCTGCTGCTGCTGCTGTCAAGCCTAATAATCAAGTTGCTAGCACTCTGCCTCGGTTCAGGAGGCAGCAGTCGTGCCACATTGAGTTCAGCTTCAGCAACGGGAGCTCCAAGAATCGATCAGAGGAGCCTAATTTGGACTCACTCAAGTTGATGGAGGACAAGGAAGTGAAGATCACGCTGGCCTTGGGGAGCTCGTATACTGATCAAGTGAAACACGACAAAACTGTTTTGTCCGACCTACTTAAACAAAACTTGCCATGGCAGTCCGAAGCCATTCCTTCAGTCGTAGAGGCATTGATGAGTGATGAAGGCAACAACAATCATGATAAGTTTCTGCTGATTCATGGGAATGACAATGTGGCTAAGAAAAGGCTAGCTCTTGCAGCAGCAGAATCCTTTTCCGGTTCTTCAAACCTTCTCCTTTGCATGAACATGAGAAACAACGACAAAACTACAACTGAACACCGCGAAATTCTTGAAAGGGCCTTGAGGAGTCATGAAAGGCTAGTTGTTCTTGTGGAGGATGTTGAGTTTGCTGATCCTGAGCTGGCCAGGTTTCTTGCTGACGCCTTAGAGGCCGGAAAGTTTGAGATTTTGGGGAGGAATGGTAAGGATTCGGGGCGTGCAGTCATCATACTAACCGCAGATTCTGACACAAATGCAAGCTACAACACCAACTCTGTGATGAAGATGAAACTAGTTGTTCAAGAATCCACATTTGTTGCTTCAGAATTGCCTAATCTTGATCACAAGCGCAGGGCAGAATGGGATTCGCCCGGGGGCAGGGGCAGGAGCAAGAGCAGGAGGAGCAACGAGATGGAAGAGGTCTCCTCGAATGCTACTGCTCAGCTTCTCAAGAGGCAGCTGAGCTCAAATGGCCTCGACCTCAACATCAGAGCTGCTGATGAGGACGAGGCCAAGGAAGGCAACCTGAGCCCCATCTCGAGTGACTTGACTAGAGAGATCACAATGGAGCCGCCCCACAACTCACTCACATTCCTCAAAAAGATCAAGAATCGGTTTGTTCTCAACAGGGGCTCGGATCAGGACAGAGAGGCAAGAGAGATGTTGCTGTCCAAATTCAAGAGAGCCTTTGATGAGGCGAGCACGGGCAGTTTGAAGGTGGAGGAAGAGGTGTTGGAGAAAGTTTTGAGAGGGTCGGGGCTGTACCTCAACAGCTCGTTTGGAAAATGGCTGAAAGACATTTTCCAAACGAGCTTAGGCGGCCTCAATAGCCGGGAGAGGGAGAGGGAGAAGGTTAGTGTTAGGCTATGTTTAGTAGGAGAGAGAGAGGGAGAGAGTTGTGCAGAGGATGGATTCATGGGAACATGTCTTCCCAAAAGGATCCCAGTTTCTTACATAGGTTGAATCACCTTGTAATATATTTCTCTTCCTAGGTTGCAATATTAGTGTTTTCTAATACAATGTCTGGTTTGTTTTCATTACAGTTTCATTTTTACCTTATTTTCACTTCAGTTTATGCTATATATCAACTGAGGGATTTAAGCAATAATATACATAGTAAGTAGAACATTACAACTGGAATTTAATATAGCTACATTCCTCCTTCAATTTGTGCGCCAATCATTGGCTAAACCTTTAATCCATGAACTTTGGATAAGCCAACTATAACATATGGCAAGTAACTTGGGAGATCATGGAATGTAGAATTTATCATAGTTGCAATTCATGTAACTCTTTTTTATTTTTTAATACTACCTCCGTCCCACAATATGTGGCCACATGTTTTGCTTTTTGTATCACAAAAAGCAAAACATGTGGCCACTTATAGCGGGACGGAGGGAGTAGTATGTTTTAGGGGCAATGCATGTTATTAATAAGCCTATAATTAACGGGTATGATCTTTATAAGGGCAAATACTATATAGTATCATCACAATGTTTAACTGTTTTTGTAATAATGTCGTTACGTTCAAACTTTATAAATTTATACATATCATCTCAACATTTTTACAATAAAGTCACGAATCTCAAGTTTTGTTATTGCATAATAAATGTTTCGGTGATTTCGTGGTGGAAAAGATTGTCGATCGGTGGTTCACACTGTTTCGGCTTCAGGAAACTAACATCCACGCCATATTGGACGTCATTCAAAGAGAGATACAAATGTATTTTTGAAATTTATGATATTGTTGGAAAATTGGCCAAATATTGAAACATATATCGGAGTATAAAGCATTTGCCCTTCTTTTAATTAGATTACAAAGAAAATAATAATCATGTAATGATCATAACATCAAATGTCCATGTCAAATTTGTAATGGGATAAACAAGTATCCATATATCTAAATGATGAATTAGGAGGGAAAACTTTTTTGTCCCACTATTGGTCAAGCAAATAATGAACTACTACAATAGCAAAAGAGAAAAGGTGTAACTATAGATAGGCTCATCATATAACCAATTTCTTTTCTTATTCTTATTTTATTTTAATGCCACAATCTCCATTAGCACCTGGAAAATGGGACCAAAGTAGGTTTTTCATGATGAGGAACATATGAAATGCACATATAAAAGTGATCTGAGATACAAGATGATGTAAAGAAGAAAAAAGATTTAAAAAGAGATGTGTTATTACTCACTAGCCACAAAGGTTTTTTCAAGACCTTTTCATTAAATATGTTATCTATGCAATAAATCACCTAAAATTATAAATCATCAAAGATGAGCACTTTTGACCAGAGTGCTATTCATATTTTGATAATTATATAAACATAAAAAATATATGTGTGCAATGAGTGCATGTTCAAATTTAGCCTCTCACAATCACATACATTTCTCCACTACATGACAAGGCTACTTTTTTATTTTATTTATTTAATTATTTATTTTGTTGAATCATTGCTTTGACTCATCAAGAATACGAAGATATGATTACATTAAGCGGCGGAGGTGGGAGAATGTCTCCATTTGATGGAGAAATGTCATGATTTCATATTTGGAAAAATAACAAAATGATGCACCTCCTGCAAAAAAGGGAGTACTCGATGCATATATCATATATTTATTTGTTTATTTTTATTTGGAAGGAACTTATGATAAGGAAATGATTGTCGCACTTTCATTGTCTACCCGTAGTAAAAAAAATTATTTGCTTTTGTAAAGTGATTATTTTTAATAAAAGAAGAATTAATAATTTACAGTTTATTTCATCTCATTTAAATATTATCATAATATTTATTTTTCGTTCTGTCATTTAAAAATAATCAATTTTTAGACTGAGCATGACAAAATTAAATTGGCCATGATGAGAAGATAAAAATTGGTCATAATAATAACACCATCAATGACTAAATTTGGGTCGTCCATGCAGTTGCAGCGCATGTCATGCATAATAAGAGTTAACTTTGACTCACTATGTCCAGAATAAGTGTTATATTTTGAAATTAAACGTGTTCCTAAATAAAATGTCATATTTCACAAATTATCATTATATATTCTTTATTGATCGATTTTCCTTGCAATAATAAAGATGAATAATAATTTTTTTGTGGCAAAAGATACTTATTTGGGGACATATTAAGTATTTTACTTATTTTTTTTTTTTATAATTGTAACATTAAATTTAGCTACGGTGGTCTTGAACCAGCTGAGACCGTTGGTCTTAAACATTAATTACCTCTACCACTAGGTCAACACACGCGAAATACTTCACTTACTTGAAGATGAAGACATTAGAATATGCTTAGTCATGATATAATTCAAAAGGTTACAATTTAGAGACTGTAATTTTATTATATTTCTTAGTTAATGAATCGGGCTCGTTCTTTTAATATAGGAAATAAGGTGATTTCAACCGGGCGAAATCATGATAATCATGTAGAAGTGTTCACGGGCCGGTTTCGGTTCGGAACTGGGTCCGAAACTGCCGGTTCCGGTTCGGAGAAATTGGAACCGGAACCGGCCCGCCACATACCACGGTTCCGGGTCGGAACCGGCCCGTATTGGACGGTTTCGGTTCCGGGCCGGAACCGCCAGTTTAGGGCCCGAACCGTTGTTTTTTTTTTTATTGAAATGAAACACATAAATCATCAATGTAATGTATAAGATCGAAATAGAATAATATATGTCTTCATTTATAACAATGTGTAATCAATTACAAATGGAAATATATTATTATTTAAAACTCGAAATCCTAAAACCCTTGGAATTCACAAAGTTTGAAAACTCAAGGGCCGAGCCTCGTTAAAACCTTCTTGGCGAAAACCCAATGGGAAAAACACCAAGTAAGGAAAAAGAGTACTCGTCTAAAATTATTTAGGACTACCCGTTGATGTCGGCGTCAAAGTCTCAATCATCTTCAAATTCATCGGTTTCAGTAGTGGCTATAGAGTCGGTGTCTGTGCTTTCGGCCTCGGTTGTGCTTATGAGATACTCCGCAAATATTTCATCCCAATTATTTTCTTGTTCACGTATTTCGGCCAATGTATAATCTTTGAGTAAAACTTGAGCTCTTAGGTTTCTTGGCGTCATCACCGATCTTCTTTCATCGAGCACGTAGCCTCCAACACTGAAAGTTTGTTCCACCGAGACTGTTGATGCCGGAACTGCTAAGATCTCCCTCGCCATCATTGCTAAAATCGGGTATTAGTTTTGCCTCCTCGACCACCATTGCAAAACATCAACATCATTTGGCCCTTCACCTGCTAAATCTGTACTTTTGGGTTCGCTAAGATAGATATCAAGTTCACTGCATATATTACTACACGTGCCCTGATTTTGAAAGAAACTTTGAAGTCTTTGTGCAGCTACAGAACTAGAATCTATTCCTAGATTAAAAGAGCTTCTTGGTCTTTGACTAGGCCTAGATGATGACCCTCTATCCGAATACTTATATTCATATTCTTGAAAAAGACCCCTCAATGTCGTATCTAGAGAAGTTTTAACAGATGCAATATTAGGCAATTCAAAAGAGTCTTCACCACGCTCACCCCCCTCCAAATGTCATTTCACGAAGATAACTGTAATACAAGTCTAATAGACCACAAACCCCTTCCAATTTCATAGAGGGATCTAAACATTTTGCAATAAAAAAGACATCGGAAATATAAGTAAAATATTTCAACCATTTAATGACCATCATAGTTATAGAATCCTGCAACCTTGGGTTATTACTGCATATTAAGAATTGAAGAACGATAACAACACAATGATATAGTACACGACATGAAGTAGGATAATAAACTCCAGATAAATCTTTAGTTGCAGTTTCAAAAACTTTTAAGAGTGCAATCAGACCTGAGCATTCATCCCAATAAGAAGGCAATAAGAACATGTTGCTAACCTCAGTTGAAAAGAAATCACATAATAAATCCTTATATTCAGAAGTTGCTGCCAACATTTCATAAGTAGAATTCCATCTAGTGCATACATCAATGTTAAAACTCTTACTTTTTCCAATTTTTGCTTACAAAATTTTGACCAATTTCTGTGTAGCTTAGCTTTATCCCTTAACATAGCAACACATTTTCTAATAGGTGTAATTGAACCTTCTAACTGCTTTAATCCATCTTGCACACATAAATTTAGTATGTGACATATGCATCTAGTATGAAAATATTTTCCTCCTAGAGTTGGATTACATGCAGCAATTAGAGCAGGCACACTTGCAGTATTAGCAGATGCATTATCAAAACCGATTGAAAAAATCTTAGAGGTTAATCTAAATTGATTCAACACTTTTATAATGCAAAGAGCAATGTTTGCAGCATTATGAGTACAATTAAACTTTCTAAAATAAAGTACGCGTTTGTTCATACACCAATTCGGATCAATCCAATGCACAGTCATTCCAAGATATGAATTTTGTTGCCAAGCACATGACCAAATATCAGAACAAACAGAGACTCTATATGGCAGCTTAGCAAACATGTCTCTTAATGCTTTTTTTATATCTAATAGATAATTTAGCAATTGTCCTAGTCATGGTACTTCGTGAGATTTTTTTAGCTTGCGGATTATATGTTTTTTTCATGGAATTTTCAAAACGCATGCTATCTGCAAATTGGAAAGCAAGAGATTCAGTAGCAACAAACTTAGCCATCACTTCTCTAGCTACTATATCATTATACTTAAATAAAGTGAGTTCATTACCTTGCGTGAAGTTTAGTTGAGTTTGAATTTCTTGTTGTGTACCTTTTTCTTGATCCTTCGGCTTGTGTTTGAGTATATGGCGGTTATAAGGTAACACTACCTTGTGCCGAAGAAGAAGCGTTCCAGGATGACTACTACGAAGATGATGATACTTCTTCCACTCCCACTCCCACAAGCCAGAATCCTCAATACCGGAGGGTCCCCACTCGCCGCCAACGTGAAGAAATGGAGAACCAGCAGATGGCAGAAAATGATGCTGCCTTTGCTGCCCACCAGATTGAAGCGGATAGGCTACTTGCTGAAAGCCTATATGTTGCCGATCTCGAAGTGGAGATGAATCCGCCCCACCAAATGCATCCTCACCGCACTATGCAGTCGTTCCCCTTTCACGAAGAGGCAATCAACTTGGTGGGCAGCAAAGGCAGCAGCATCTTCGGCCATCTGCTGGTTCTCCATTTCTTCACTTTGGCGGCGAGTGGGGACCCTCCGGTATTGAGGATTCTGGATTGTGGGAGTGGGAGTGGGAGTGAAAGAAGTATCATCATCTTCGTAGTAGTCATCCTGGAACGCTTCTTATTCTCGAATGACAACACCACGAGGATGACGAGGAGGGTTACCACTACCACGAGTACCACAAATATTTTCGACTGCCTTTTCCTTACCCTTACGAGGGTTGGAGGAAGACATTTTTGCTATAACTACTAAGAGAGTAAGAGCTAGAAAATAGAACAATGAAAACTGAAAAGAATGAATAACTTAGAGAGTAAGAGAAGAGAAGCGAGTAATTGGTGTGAAGAAATGATTGTGGGTAGGGGGTATTTATAGTTGAAAGTGAGAGGAAATGGGGGTGGGGGGAAACTTTGAATCATAGCCATTGGATCACAAGATGAAATCCTTGCCATCCATTTTGAATTTCAAATGGGTGCAAAATCCTAGGCGGTTGAACCGGCGGTTCACACGGTTCGGCGGTTCCGAACCGAAACCGCCGGTTCAACCTCGAACCTTATGTTTATTTTTTTTATTTTTTTGACATTTTTTCGTTCCATTTAGCATTCTAATTGTCATTATTGCTTGTTTTAGGATATAATTAACATGGATAACACAAAACATATTTTAAAAAAAAAATAGAACGGCCGGTTCACGGTTCCTAGCCCTTGGAACCGGAACATGCCCGTCCCAAACACGGTTCCGGGTCGGAACCGGCCCGTTGACCGCGGTTCCGGGCCGAAAACCGTTGACCACGATTCCGATTCCGGGCCGGAACCGGCGGTTCCGGATCTGGTGAACACCTCTATAATCATGGTGTTAATAAATCTTCGGGTTATTCTATGCCACAATTTTGGTATCGCACTTGTGTTTCAATCTTGAAGTAAATATTTTTATAATAGTTATCATCAAATATTAATTAAAATAAAATAATACTGGTTAATATTATTAACAAAGAGTTGAAATATAAAAAAATTTATAAATTCTTAATTATTGAAATAGTCAATCCTAATAATTATTAACTAAAAACTGAAGATTTAAAAATTAAAAAACAATTATGTGTAGAATAAACCTTAATCAATAATTTTAAAATTTAAACAGAACACAAGAAATTAAAATTGAAAAAGAAGGAAGAAAAACTAAAAGAATTGCGGGACACCAAATTTATGGGATGGTTAAGTGGGTTTCAATGGACAAAATTGATTAGGATTTACTATTCCAATGGTCTCGGCCCGCTAGAATGTTTAAATTTACATAAAACAATATTTCGGGCACAACCCGGCCCGATCTATGAACAAAATATTCGGGCCCATATCGGCCTGGCCCATACCGAACTCTCAACCTCTAGCTTATAATAGGTAGGCAAGCATGCATTTTGCGAATTGACATCCTTGTACAATTTTTTTTTAATATTTCCTTCCTCCCCAAAAGGTGTAACACAATTTTTGTAGTACAAGTTTTAATAAGTGTTTAATTATTTGTTGAGTGGAGAAATGCACCATCTTTTTAATAAATGTGTGGTAGATGTTTGTTAAGTAAAAAAAGGAACCCATCAATTTAAAAAACTATTGTATAGCCCGTCGAGCTTCGACAGAAAATCACTTCATCTTATAATTAATAAGTAAAGTTTTATTAAAATATAATCTTTTCGTCCCGCTATTAATGACTCACTTTTCTTTATAAATTGTCATGCTATTAAATATTAATGACTCACTTACTGTTTTTAGATTGTCCCGTTATTGAACTTTTAATGAAAATATTTTAAATAAAACTGTACATGAAATTTTGAGCTATACCAAATGGAGAGAGCGTCACGTATGACCTAAAATTATGGAGAGGCTTCAAATCCGCAATCGTTTTAATAATATATAGATGTGTAATGGATGTTTATAAGGAGTTGTGTGGGATAATGTATAAAAATTGAATGTGCTACACTTTTCGTGGACGGATGAAAATGACCTTAATGCTACAACTTTCGTAGACGGAGGGAGTATATAGGTCCTTCTGCTTTAATATGTGACATCATTAAGTCCTTGTTTAACGGAGCTAACGGAATTTTTTAACTTTTCCGTTATACGGTCTAACACATTACTCCCTCCGTTTCACTCAATTTGTCTACCTTTTTCTTAAATGGATGTCCTACTCAATTTGTCTACTTTCAAATAAAGAAAAAATTAACCCTTCAAAATCCTTCAGTAGTGGTGGAACCCACCCACTTTCAATCTTTTTATCATTACTCTTAATTTTCATGCTGAACGGTAGGTAGACATATTGAATGAGTTAATTTTTCTGATGAAGCCGGACAATTCCGTTAGGCTTAAAATAGCCCGCAGTAGAGAGATGGTTGATCCACAGAAAATCGCGCTGCCAAGGGTTGGAAACGATGAGGAGAAATTAAATATTTTTAAACTAAAAACAGAGCAAATATATTTATGGTATCATACAATTAAATCATACAAGAAGAAACTGAATAAACAGGAAATAATAAAACATTAATATGAGCCAAAGGCAATTACTTGTACAGCCCCATCGCATTAGATAGAATAGCTCTAACAACTCTTAGTCCATTTCAACACTCATTGTGGCGGTAACACTAGGCAATTTATATTTGTAATATTTGATTAACATTAACAAATTATAGTAAAAACATATCAATATATCTTCAGTCTAACGAACAACTCATTCACATTGGAAATACAACAAGCGCAAGGATTCATGAAAGTATTAAAATAAAAAACCTTGCTAGAAAATAAAGATCAAACAAAAGAAGAAAAGAGGGGAAAAAAAAAAGAATGACATATATTTGAAAGTATACAAACCTATAAAAGAAAAGAATAAGACAAACCTCTGAAGAAGATGAGAATGGAGAACAGAAGAAAGTTGTGGGAGCGGGAGCGCAATAGAAGAACGAGAGAAAGGAACGACAGTTAGGTTTTAATTGGTGTGATTAGGGTTGATTTAGAAGTATATATAACAACAAAAAATAAGTACTCCATAATATATAACAGACTCTTGTTTTATGAAAGGACGTGTGTTTTCAAGCAATCGAGATATCAAGGTGTCATAGGTAAATTATACAAGTATTTGAAAAGCGAAGATAAACTAAAATTTAGTAAATCTTGAAACCAAATACAAAGTAGGGTGAAACATTTTAAAATCAAAATGTTGTATTCAGGAAATGTATTTATACAAGGCATTGTATATATGCGCATCATCTATTATATAAAGGAAAACGGATTCGAGACCCCTCTCCTATGTGGCACCCCTCTAATCCCTCCATTCCTATTTTTCTAAATTCTCCAATTTTCTGAATTAAAACCAATATTTATCATATTTTATATTCTATATATATGGTATAGAGTTCCCTCTTTTTCTATGTGGCACCCCTCTAATCCCTCCATTCCTAATTTTCTAAATTCTTCAATTTTCTGAATTAAAACCAATATTTATCATATTTTATATTCTATATATATGGTACAAATTTCCATAAAATTAAAGTCTACGATTAAATCTTCAAATTATTCTTAAATTTTCATCCTTCAATTTTATTAACATATATTGATAATCATTATTATGAATACATAGTCATATTTTTATTGGAAAATTAATTCGGCCAATTATTAAGTTTGCCAATTAAATAATTTTATTATATTTTCTAACAATAAATATCAAGATAGATAATCAATTGTTCCATGAACTTATATTTAAAAATTTAGATAGAGTTATAAATTTAAACGAGTTTGTATAATGATTAATGAACGAGTATTACAATACGAGTTTGAAACGGGAACGAATAGTAAAATTAATTTTTAAATTGATTTCCGACATGTATGAATATATAAATTTTAAATGAGCTTCTTAGTCAATCAATATTTAAAAATATATAGAGAGAAAAACATAAACTAAAGATTTTCTAAATAAAAAATAAAATATAATTAATTTCAAAATATGGTATTTTAAGAGGAAAATATTTCATTATAATATTTATTTTCAATAAAAGGTAGAAGATTATAATTTTGAGACATAAACTTGGAACAAACGGAATACAAAAAAAATATGTGTTGGATTTTATATTTAATTACTTATTTATTAAAATTTCAATTGGGTTCATTTACAATTTCCATTTTTCAAAAATCTTAAATAACAAAAAACTTCGCATGGATTTATTTGTAGATTTCACTAATTGTATAATACAACTGGATTATTTATACGTCCTAAGATGTACTCCCTCCATCTCATATAAGATGACACATTAATTTTGGACACGTGTATTAATGAGAAAGATATAAAATGGTTAAAGTGGTAGGGTCCACAACTTTTTATGAGATACTAATTATTTCTATTTTGGGTATGTATCATTTTATATGAGATACTCCAAAATGAAAAACGTGTCACCTTATATGGGACGGAGGAGAGAGTATTTGAATAACGACAAATGTAATATCAAATTAAACTGGTGACCACGTTAATCGAAATTCTTACGTAGATTTTTCTTCATTTTCCTATTCTTATTGTTTCTAAAATCTAAAATAAAAGTAATTTCACGTTGATTTTTTAGAAGACTTCACCAATTGGAGAATAAAAATGAAATTATTAGTATGCACAAAAATATATTTATATAACATCTTAGATTATTTCAAATTAAACGGGTGGTCATGTATATGTTTGCGTGAATTTTCCTCATTTTCTACTCATATTTTTTTTTCTTATAAAAACTCAAATAAAAGGAATATCATATTGATTTCTTAAAAGACTTCATCAAATGGAACCTAATTAAAAAAAAAAGGAATCACATTTTCTTCCAATATTCTATTCCTATTTGTCTTAAATGTTTGATACTTGAACAAGAGAAAATTACTATTTAATTGAGTTCATGACGAGTAAATATATTAATTTAAATTAAACTGGTTTCATATATTGTATGATTTCGGTACATCTATATAATCTTAAATTCATAATTAAACGAGTTCCATAAATTGATTGAACTTCAAATTTAATTTAACCTTTTATTATTTATATTATTCATTATTAATATTTACTTTATTGTGTTCGTATTTTAATTGAGACAAATAACCTATTATTTATAGTTTATTATTTTGATATTTTATATTTAAACAGGTTCGATTAATTACGAATATTATTGTAGGGGACGAAACGGGTAGAATAATTACTTATTAATCGGATTTAAAATATGCACGATTATATATTTTAAACTGGTCTGGGTAGCTAAATCATAGCTTCATCATCTTGGTTCATCGATATCATCTACCACAACCAATGACTTAGACTGATTGGATGCTACTTTCGGTTAAATAACATAAAAAATCAACAATTTTCTTGAATTTAATTAGAAACTAAAGATATTAACCTTGAAAAAAATTTATATAATTGTCAATCATATTGCATCTAATAATTTAGTTAAATAATGAATTCCCGTCGATTTTCCACGGGCTACACGCTAGTCTTTAATGAATTTATTACAAATCTACTATTATTGAACGGAGGAATGAATGTAAGAAGAGAAATGCTACTTGGCCAGTTACACATAGATAAAGATTAATTCAATTATTACATTTTTCAAAATCTCGGTGAGGAACATTATCACTTCCAAATCAAACGTGGGCTACAATATGTAGGGCTGTAAACGAGTCGAGTCGAACCGAGTATTGGTCTGCTCATACTCGACTCGATTAAATATTCGCTTGACTCGAGCTCGAGTCGAGTTTTTGCCATCGTGATCGAGCTCGACTCGACTCGATCCAAAATTAGCGAGCTCGAGTTCGACTCGTCAAATACTCGATAACGAGGTATTCGAGCTCGAGCTCGAGCCAGACTCGTCAAAAACTCGATTATATTTAAATTTAGCTCGATGCATGTTAATCGAGCTCGAGCTCACTTAAAGCTAATTTTTTAATTTTATATACAAAACTCGATTATTAGACTCGCGAACAAGCTCGACTAAAACTCGATTTGTAGGCTCGCAAACATACTCGATTGTACATAGGCTCGCAAACATGCTCGACTAAATACGAGCCGAGCATGTTCGCGAGCCTGTCGAGACGAGCAATACGATGCTCGAACTCGGTTCGATAAACTTATCGAGCTCGATTTCATGCTCGAACTCGACTCGATTAGTTATCGAGTCGAGTGCCGAACGAGTTTTTTTCAAGTCGATCGCCGAGTAGTTCACGAACGGCTTGACTCATTTACAGCCTAACAATATGAAAAGAAATACTCTCTCTTCCATTTCATTATGCTAATTTTCCTTATTTAAACGTATCATTTCTTCTTCTTTTTTTTAGATAATTACAAAGATATATATATATATATATATATATATATGCAGCTACTATAACTGTATATAAAAGACCAAAAATAGAATTTTCACATACAGGACAAGGTTCAACGGATAATATAGGCAGAGAAAATTGAGCTCCCTCTAGTTTAAAATACGAAGAAGAATCTCAATATAAAGGAAAAGGAAGTAGAATGCCTATTGGAAAATTATACAGTAAAGAAATGTTATTATTAGAACGACAAAGTCCTCAATTATGGCCAGATGAAATCCTAATATGGGAACAAAATGTAGTTAGAAATTGGGAAACAAATAAAAGAACAGATATAGATATGTTTGCTTATTTAGAAACAACACTAGGACCAATTGCTCTAGGATTGTGGCAAAGTGTATATATATATATATATATATATATATATATATATATATATATATATATATGGTGTGTTTTTTAGGGATACACATTAATCCACAATAAATAAAAAGAAGAAGATCTTACGAGATGGAGGAGCTTTCCAGAAAATGGCAGCACTCTAGGTTGATCTTTGAGATGGAAAAAAGTTATACACAGTGGAGATTTTTTTTTCTTTTTTTTTACTGGGATATATTATATGAACTAGGAAGGAATAACTATCTGCTAAAAACTAAGAAAAAGAGAATTTAGAAACTCATTCTTGATTTAGAAAAAAAGGGGATTGTATTTTTCTTTGGTGTAGTTACAATGAAAGAGCAGAGCTCTTTTTATAGCCAAAAATGGCCGACAAAGAAAACTATTCTACAAAGAAAAACTAACCTAGACTAGGCTAAAAAGTCTTACAAGCTATGAAAGACTACAAAAGACTACAAAAAATAAAGCCGGTAATTGTGGAATTGTGGCCAAATAACAATAATCGTGGCCAAAAAATTCAAAAAGTTAAAAACTTTTTGACAATTTTAAACAAATGTCAGTGACAATTGATAAATTTTCGTCATTGCATTCGTCATATTCTTTCTAGAAATCCCTGTGAGTCTCTGGAATTTCTTCGTCATTTTCTGTATCACTTTCTTGATTATGAGAAAACACTTCTTCAGTATTGATGATGTGTTCGTCGTCTTCTAATTTTTCGCCTTCACCGCTGAATGGTAAAAGCATTTTCCAATTTTCTGTTCCAAAGATCTGGGTGAAATGTCCTTCTCCAAGGAGTTTGTACTGGTTCCAGAAAATTAATTCGAAACCCATGTTTTCTTGAAAGTATTCATACACCTTGGAATTTTCAATTCCCTTGAAATCAAATGATGTTGAATCATGATTTCTTAATCTGTCTTTTTCTTCCATAAAAATCTTCTTTCTGCTGGGCACATAAGAGCCATTTATAACTTGTGGAAGAGAGGATATAATTTTACAGAATACCTTGCTTTTTAGGGATTTTGATGCAATATTCTCTCCTATAAGCAAGAATTTTTCTCCCAATTTTTCCAAAATGTCTTCAATATTTGAGCCTTCTTCTTCAAGACGGAACTCAATAAAATCAACCATGCCATTGTGATAAAATTTTAAAATGTTTTCACAATTCATGTCTGTTGAATTTAGGTCAACTAGGAGTTTGAAAAGTCCAGGGACTCCATCTGGAAATTCTTGAGAATCAAAGTAGTATGTTGACTTTTGTACTACTTTTACTCCTTCGAAATGAATTTCTCCAAAAATAATTTTTACCAATTTCTTTTGGAGATTTTCAAAATCCTTTAATATTCCTTCCAAGGCCTTTGTTGAAATTATTTGTTCCAATTCAGGAACTCTGTCTAAAAGTGGTTTTAAGACCTCTTGGTAAGGGAGATCAAGCACTCTTGCCTTGAAATTTTCGAATTTTCTTTGGGGAATAGAATCTTTTTTCATTTCAAAATCTTTGATCTCAGTATTCAGGGAAAAAAATTTTGAATTAAGGTTTGAGATCCCTTTTTCCATTGTAAAAATTGTTTGGTCCTTGAATTTTAGAGCCTCAACATTCTCTTGAATTTTTGAATTGGCGAGAGAAAGTTGACTTTGTAAATCAAAAATTTGTTTTTCTAATTTTTGAATTATCTCGGATTGAGCTGAAATTACCCCACTTGGGTTTTCTTCTACAATTTGTGAAAAACTTTTGACTTCTTCGGGTTCAATGAAAAAGTTTAACCCTAAAGAATCTCTAGCATTATCTAAAGCTTCTTTGAAGGTATAATATCCTTTAAAAATAGGGTTTTGACAAGTAATATGTTTTCTAACTGTATCGAAATTATGAAAAAGACCTACTTTTGTACCTCTGTAAATAACATAATGAGAAAATTTTCTTTTTGGAATAATATTTTTTTCTGCCTTTAAATCTGAAAAATAAAAACTAAGGGCATTAAGAATTTGAACTTTGAAAGAGGTGGCGTTTGGAAGAGTTTGAATATGCCACAAATTATCTAACAAACACTGTTGTTGAGGATTAACCTAGATTCCAGTGTATGGTTTGAATTTTTTATTTTGATCTGTGTGAGTAGAAAGCATAACAGATCCAAACTGAAAGTGTGTTTTCAAATTCTTTTCTCCCTTTGTTGAAATTTTGGAAATAGGAGAAGTTTGAGAAAAATTTCCCATCTGTAAGAATTTTTAACTGGGAGAAATCTGATAATCACTTCCCATCTGTGTAAATTTTGAACAGTGAGAACTAGTAGAAGTATGTCCCAATTTTAGAAATTTAGGGCTACTTTCTGCACTAGATGTTATCATTGGAGAATTGTCTGTAGAAACTTTTTCTGTAGCAACTTTCTCCTTGCCTTTAGGTCTGATGACTTTTTTGTGATTCATGACCTGTATTTAAATATTTAAAAATGTTACGGGAAAGTAAATCAGCTAGATTATTATCTTTTCCTTTTATATGTTCAAAATTTATTATGTAACATTTTCGTTGAATTAGGTTTTGTAAATTTATCCATCTGGTTCTATTTACTTTTCTACTATTATCATTTTTTAAAAATTTTACTATTGCTTCACAGTCTGTTCTTACTGTAAATTCATTATTTAAATAAATTTTGAATTTTTCTAATGAATTTATTAATGCCTGTATTTCAAAATCTAAAGAAGTCCAATTACTTCCAATTTTTCCAAAATTTCCACTGCTATATGCAGCAATTCTTTCTTCATTTTTGGGGCAATATTTATTTTTCTTGCATAACATAACAGCTCCCCATCCTTCTTTGGAGCCATCACATTCTATAATAATATAATCTGTTACTAGAGGTAATTCTAGTGGGTTAATTATTTTAACTGCTTCTTTTATTTTCTTAACTAAAAGAATATCTTCTCTATTAAAATTTCTTTGCCCATTTTTAGTAGTTTTGCTATATAAAGGTCCTGCAAGCTTACTAAGGTTTGGTATAAATTTTCTAGCATAATTGAGCAATCCTAAGAATGCTTGAATTTGCTTTAAACCTTCTAGTTTATCTGGAAAGTTTAATAGTTTTTCTGCAATGTGTGGTTGTAATTCAATCTTTCCATTTCCAATTTCTAATCCTAAAAATGATATTTTTCTTTTAAATAATTCCATTTTTCTTTTACTAATTACAATACCTTGTTTTTCTATTTCTTTAAAAATAATTTCTAAATGGTATTCATGTATGCTATTCATGTTCTTTAATATTATTACTTGCTACAAGAATATCATCTATATAAACTAGACAGAACTCATATTTTAGAAATATAGAGTCCATAAGTCTTGAAAAACTGATGGAGCATTTTTTAAGCCAAAACTCAAAACATTCCATTCAAAATGTCCCTCTGGACAGGAAAAAGCTGTCCATGGTTTAAACCATTCTTCTAATTGTAATTGATTATATCCTGATTTAAGGTCAAATTTGCTAAAAATCTTTTTATTTTGGATTAGACTAATTAATCCATCCTTATTCGGAATATTGTAACCATCATCTATGGTATTACCATTTAATCTTTTATAATTATAAACTATTCTTGTTTTTCCTCTTTTTATTTCTGAATGATTTCTAACTATAAAAGCTGATGTTCTATGTGGGCTTTCTGATCTTCTAATTAATTTTTGTTCTAACATTTCTGGAATTTGTTTTTTAAATTCTTCTCTATCAAGTGGAGAATATTCTATATTTGCTATTATAATCCTTATATCAGGATTTTTAATTTTTTGTTTTATTAAATAGTTTACTTTTGTCTTGGTAATGTCTTCACCTATTAATCCTATTTTTTCAAGTCTTTGAATTATAGGGTAATTTATGCTCTTTGTAATATTTGGTCCTTTTTCTAATTCGTGACCTAAAAAATTTCCTAAATAAAACATTGTTTCATTTTCTATTTTATTTATCCTGTGACTTTCTTTATTTTGGGATTTTTTGAAAAAATCTAATTCACCAGTTCAACCACGCTTTCGAGCGAACTCTGATGTCTGACTATATCTATTTGTAGGAAAACTATAAACTTGTTTACTAAGAGTAATATGGTTTTTTGCTATTGTAATTGATCCATTTAAACTTGTAACAAATTTTAATCCTAACAGAAAATCTTCTGATTTTACAGATTCTGGATTAATAATAACCTGTGGTAATTCATATTTAGAACTAAAATTTCCTGCAAAGTCTAGGAATTGAATTCCTAATGCTTCAACTTGGTGTGTTATTTTAATAATTCTATTTTCAACAGTTCTTGTTTCAATATTATAAGTTAATTTTTTATGATACTGTTTTTGGATTAGACTATATCCTATTAAACTTTTAGTACTTCAAGTATCAAGTGTGGCTGCTAATGGTATATAAGTATTTTGATTTAGCCAAACTCTGCAATGTAGAGTTATTAAATTGGAAATTCCTTTATTAATACTTTCAAGACTTTTATTATTTATTGAAATAACTTCCTGTTTTTCTTCAATATGTTGTGACATTTTACTACATTCGGTTTCTTCATCTGTTATAAGTATATTTTTTCTTTTATCAATTTTTTCTTCTAATAAGTTATTCTTAAATTCTAATAGTTGTATTTTTTGGGTTATGAGTTCAATAGCTAACTCATGTTTATTTATTCTTTCTTTATAAAAATTTAATTTTTCATCCTGTTCTATTATATTTGTTGTTCTTCCTTCTAACTCAGTGTTAATTTTAAAAATTTCATGTATGCATAGGAAGCATATTTCTTTAAAACATTTATTACATTGATATCTTTTATCAATAGCTGGGAATAATTTACAAATGAAACAACTAATATGATTATTTCCTTTAAATCTTATCCAATCATGTTGACATTCTGTTTCTGTATTCATATATGTGTAAGTTATTTGTGATTTTTCTTCTTCACTAAATATACTATATACTGAATCATTTTCTGAGTCGGTTTTAATTTCTTCTATTTCAAAATCTCCTATTTGTTCAACTAGATTGTTTCTTTCTCTACTTCTATTATCTTTATTCTTATTCGGACATCTATTTGCTAAATATTTTGGATCCCCACAAATCAAACATCTACAAGTTCTATTTTGTGGTTTTCTAACATATTTATTTTTATCATAATTTTTATTTTTATCAAAACTAGTACTTTTTCTAATATGTTTATATTTTTTAGGTTTTTCATAATATCCATATGCATGTGGTGTATAAATTGCTGTTTTACAAAAAGCCCATGCTTGACTTTTAATTTGTTCTTGCATGACAGCTTCTTTGCACTTTTCTTCTAATTTATGAAAAACAAAAGACACTCTGGGCCCAATTCCTAAATTTATAGGTTTTGGATCAAGTTTTTTCCATTCTTCATGGAGACCTTTTCCTAAATCTCCCGGTAATTTTATAAAATATTTATCACATAACTCATCTTCCATAGCCCTTCCAGTTTGTGATATTATTCTAGTAAAATCTGTACTAAATTCTCTAATATATTTAAAATGTGAAATACTTAATTGTTCAAGATTTCTAATTGCAGTATCTTGAATAAATGTATTTTCTTTTGTAGGATCAACTCCTAATAATAATATTCTAATTTGACTTGTGAAATTGTAGGAATTTTCTCCTAAAGATTTAATTTGATTAATTTGTTCAGGAGCTTGATTCTTTTTACTTTGCCACAACCCTAGAGCAATTGGTCCTAGCATTGTTTCTAAATAAGCAAACATATCTATATCTGTTCTTTTATTTGTTTCCCAATTTCTAACTACATTTTGTTCCCATATTAATATTTCATCTGGCCATAATTGAGGACTTTGTTGTTCTAATAATAACATTTCTTTACTGTATAATTTTCCAATAGGCATTCTACTTCCTTTTCCTTTATATTGAGATTCTCCTTCGTATTTTAAACTAGAGGGAGCCCAATTTTCTCTGCCTATATTATCTGTTGAATCTTGTCCTGTATGTGAAAATTATATTTTTGGTCTTTTATATCCAGTTATAGTAGTTGCATCCATAAAATTTGCTTCTTTTTTGTAAAAATCTATTATCATACTTTTACCATTCATTATATCACTTACTAATGGTAAATTAAAGTATTTTTCTAATTCAACATATGACTCTTCATAATTCATACTTAATTCTGTCATACATTCAATTATCATATCATCAACTTGTTCCTGTATATTTAGTTCAGTAAATTTTTTATTTATTATTTGTTCAATAGAAGTTTTTGTTTCTTCTATTTTAAAACCTGTTTCAATTTCAATTTCTGATTCATTATCTGAATAGTCATTTAATTCATTAAATTGACTGTATCCAATTAAATCAATTTGGTCATAATCTTCAGTTTCTGATTCTGATTCAGGTTTTGTATCATAAATAGGTTCTGAATTATAAATAGAATCTTCTTTTATATTTGCCATTATGTATGATTTGTTTCTGTTTTTTCATCATCACTTTTTTCATTATCCTTTTTAATGTAATTTGTGAATCTTAAATTAAATGTTCCAGTACTTGTTTCATACATAAGACTTTTCTGTGTAACTAAAATCTTATTATCTTCATTAATACTAAAATTTTCTAATGACCAATCTAATCCAGCAAGATCTTCTGGATTGATTTTTATGGGGTCTATCATTTTTATTCCCTTACTATTTATATTTTTTACAATTCCATCTATGTTTACTTTAAAATTCATACCAGATCTATTGCTGGCTTTTCCTAAAATTCCTACACTTACAATTAGATTATTTCCTATATAACCATCATATCCTTTTGTCTGTAATCCTATTTTTAAATTTTTTAAATCATTTATATCTTTTAGTATTGCTGGTAAACAATAAAATATTGCACTGTTTTGACTCATATCTACTTCCATTCCGGAAATAGTTGCTTTTTTCATATTTGTACTCCAAGATTTATCCATTAATATTGTTAAAACTTTAGTACCTAACTCTTTTCTTCCTAATCCTTTTATTCCTATAACAACTAATCCAATATGGACAAATCGTTTTCTGGAATTTTTAATTTTTATTATTGTTTCTTGTGAGATTAAGTCTATAATTTGAGTATTTTCAACTATTCTTAGACTTTCTTCCCTACTGCTTCTTATTAATACTGTGTTAATATTCATCATGCCTGTTTGATATAAAATTCTTGGATTTAAAATATCAATTTGATGATTATTGTATAATTCTAAATTTCTGTCTATATTAATTTCATCTTCAATTTGAACAATATTTTCGGAAGAATTACTTCCTGATCCTCTTGTAGTTATTCTATTTAAAAATGTATTAGAAACTATGTCATTAATATTTGACGTACTACTTATTCCTTCTTGTATTGTTCTAGATCTTCCTATAAAACTATTCATTTTCTAGCTTTCCAATGTTTATAAATGGGTGGAGTAATATCTTTTTTAGGTCTTTCAATTGGACCTAATTCTAATTCTTTTATGGTTTTAGTTAATTTATCTAATTCTTTAGTAAAATCAAAAGGTTCTGAACTTTCTGTTTCTTTAGTTTCTTTTTTGCTGTTTTTTAATTCTGCAATTATATAACAATTTTGATCTTTTATAAAATCTAAATTTTCTTTAATTTTATTAATATAAGCCTCTCTCTCAAGACTTTTTTGTTTTAATTCTGTTAAAATTTTAATAATTTTATTATTTTCTTTTTCTAGGCCAAAGCCTATATTTATAACAAGATCTGTAATACTATTTAAATGATTATTTTCACTATGTAAAATATGATTAAAACCTTTTTTTAAATTTACAATTAAACTTAAAATTTTCTACAGAAACACAATGATTCTCTTTTATAGAATATTCTAGATCAAGAAATTCAAGACGTTTAAGCGGATTTAGATCAATGATGAGAGTTTCTTAGTTTTTAGCTTTTAGTTACCTTCCTTTTCTAAAGATAAAACATATCCCAATAATTAAAATTATAAGTATAAACAAAACAAAACATCAAAAGATAAAGAAACTAAAGAACACACTAACTTTTCCAATTAATATTAGTGCTTTTAAAGAAGAATAATCCTTCATTCTGGCGGGTTCTTAGTATAAGCAGGATTTATGCTAAACATAGCAACCTTGACTAAGCATGTCCAGACCTTTTAGGCCTCAAAATCTTAAAAGCTCTGATACCAAAAGGGGGGGTATGGTGTGTTTTTTAGAGATACACATTAATCCACAATATATATATATATATATATATATATATATATATATATAACGTCAAATAAAGCATTACACCATCATATAGTTGTGACCTCTACACCGCACGCAGGCTGGACCACTACACCACTAAATAAAGTAAGAAAATACTACAGTGCATGCAGGCGGGATTGAATCCAAGACCTCTCTCTAAGGAGAGACTTGTAGTACTCCAACTAGCCTACCCGAGCCCATCGGGCTTTTTCTCTTTTTGGGTTGGCCCATCCCGGCCCGAAATCTCATCGGGCCTATAATTTTAAAACCCAACTCAGCCCAAAATCGGGCCGGGTTCATTTTGCCACCTCTATGAAAAACCACATTTATTGTCAACGGATTAAAAAAGAAAGAATACCAAACTTATTGTGAACGGAGAGAGTAACTTTCTACCTCTCTTTTAATTATAAACTACTCAATTTCTTAACGTTTGTATCCAGCCAAATAAATATAATGAAATGGGCTGATAGAGTATAAAAGATAGAAAATCTTAAACTTCATCCGAGCTGCTGCTTCTTCATTATTCTTAATCCTTCTTCTCTTCTATTCTAGTTTCCATATTCTCTCTCTCGAAAAAAAAAAAAAACAGCAAATTCAAAAAAGGCAATTAAATAAGAATATGCACATCATCCTTTTAGAAATTTAAAATATAATTTCCCTAATTATATAGGATAAACTTCTGTTTATCCTAACTGCTACTTCAAAACGTGGATTGGATTTTGATATCATTTCAAAACTTTTATTAATTTTCCCTACAGTATTGGATATTAATAACGTTTTATTACGCTTTGCATATAATGTATACTGTGTCAACATTTCACTGTGTGTTCGATTTCTTTTCCTTTTATATTCATTTGTTGATTTAATCGAATCCAACCAAATCTTCCAGTTATTTTATTCTACAATTTATTATTTCTTGGTTTGGTAAATATTTTAATAGTTCAAAAGAAATCTACGCTAATCAATTTTTCTATAAATAGGAAACAATACACTGAGTGTTTAACTTTCGCAGCAATAGTTCACGTGGTTAGTTGAGATATCATAAAGTCTTTCCTTACTGAGAGATTTTGGTTTTAATTCCGCCTGCGTGTCGTGTAGTATTTTTCCACCTTGTTTGGTGGTGTAGTGGTACCGCTTGCATGTGCCGTGTGGTGTAGAGGTCCTATCTATATAATAATGAGTGATGCTATTCGGACATAAATGTCCGGACATAATCTAGCTAGGTTAGGTAAATGATTCGGTTCGATCCGTTTAACTTATTTATTTAATTTTGTAATTTCTCCACATTCATTCAATTTATTATTTTTTGAGTAATCTTATTCAAGTGAATGCATAAATATCTATTAAGTAATAGTATTTCCGAAAGATTAGTGAAAATCACAAAATAACTTTATTAGTTTAATTTCGTATTTTTTGTATTCATATTTCTCTCTTTAAAAATGACGGTATAGATTAATTAAGTAAATACATTAGAGTACTAACCAACACCATTATTTTATTTGATAAATTATAAGTTAAGATTATTAATATATTCATTTTATGTCCGATTATATATGTCCAAAAAGTATTAGTGTATAATAATATAGTGCTTTATTTTAACATTATATATATACCTTCATAATTTTCTTAAAAAAAAAAAAAAAACTTTCGCCCAGGGCCCAATATATACCTAATATTTTGCCCTATTGTTTAGGCAAAAGTCTTTTGGATTCGAGAGTTTTTTTTGTTTTTCTTTTCTTTTCTTTTTTTCCAACCACATTAGTTTGACTCAACAATATCGCAATTTGCACGAACAACCAATTTTCATCTCTTTTCAAAAACATGCGTATAGAAAATTCTAGAAGAATACAAAATATATATAGTAGGAAGATGTCAATTTTTGGATGGAATTTACTATTAATTAAGAAAGAAAGAAACTTATGCAAAAAAGAAAAAGTCTCATGAGAAAGTTGATGTAATTATGATTAAATTCAAGAGGTTCACTTTATAAACTAATATCTTAGTTTTTAAAAAGAGTTTGTGTCCACTTACTTCGTTAAAGTATAATTTATAATTTTCTGATATCTTACCTCCTTCGTCCCAATAACAAGGTCTTTTTTTTTTGTCCGTCACATTAGCATAGTTCCATTCCAAAAATGGAAACATTTAACTCTTTAAAAGTTGTGGGATCTACCATCTTTTATCTTTTTACTCTTGCTTCTTAATAATTGTGTACAAAGCAAGTGAGATCTTATTAGTGGGACGGGGAGTATTTTGTAAACAAGTAATTATCCACACTTTAACCGTGATTATAAGCTCTTTTAAATAATTTTATTAACTTCATTATCAAAGAGCTTATAAACTCAAGAATACACGTTTTTAAAAAAAATTGGGGCCAAGATTTCTGATTTTTTATAAGGCTTTCTTATGAATATCGTAGATAAATTTTATTTGATGCATGCATACCAGCGAATATCATGTCATAATTTCTGTCAGAAAAAATTTGACGTGATCTCAATTACAAAAGATCAATTGATTATGTATATATTAGATGGTAATTTAATTTGCAAATAATCCTAAAAGTATAACATATGCTTCATCTATTACGTAAATATCTCCCCTACACTTCGTTTTATACATAAAAAATAACATGTTCTTAATTAGAAACGATATTAAGTATGGTTACCATAGAAACAAAATAAATTTAATATTCCTTTAGGGGAAAAAAAAAGCGAAGATATATTTGAGATGAAAGAAAAATGATTGAACAATATTTTTTGCAGGATAGGTGTATATGTATTTTTATGTATGTCTAGAATGATACACGGTGACGTGTCCCAACAAAGATTTTCAATAAAAAATAATATCCATTATAATTTCTCTATCTGCATTCTGCACAATAATTATAACATATCGGAAAATGATTGAGATTTTTCGAAATAATGTCGGAGGAGAAAATAAAAAACTAAAATATCTAGTCATTCAGCTTCCACGTGTGCACCAACATGACCCCACGTAAAAGGCAAAAGAATTCCTCCAACTCAATCCTACGCCCCATGCGCACGTTAGCCTGATGAGTCTGGAACATACACCATTTTAATCACTGCGTCGAATCTTCTCGAAATCCGCACCGCATATAAATACCCTCCGCTGCTCCGCATTCCGCAACAGAGAGAGAAAAATCTCAGATTTCAATTTTAAAAGGGAAGGTAATCCATTCCAACTCAGAAAACGAAACCACACGCAGTGGGAGGTGAAACTATGTGTTTTCTAGGCTGCGATGAGGACGAGACGGAGGTAGGGCGGCAGCAGGCGCCGGGATCCTGCTCTTACTGCGGCGGTAAGGTGCAAGCAGTCGACGTCAGCAGCCGGTGGAGATTCTGCTTTATTCCGATTTGCTTCAGATTCAAGCGCAAGTACTTCTGCTCGCTCTGCTCCAGGCGCCTCGTCTTGTACGATTTCTAGTAGCGAATTTGATCGATTTTTTCTTTTTTCTGAATTTGACTGATTTATTCGTTGATTATTATTATTTTTTTCTTGTGGATTTGACGCCGTTGGCGGCGGCGATGAGGTTGATCGAATTGTGGTTTAGAGGTTGTGTAGTTTTAGATCTGTCGTCGGTGAGGAGGTGGTTTCTGTTGTGTATGCCTTTTGTATGAATAATTGTGAATGGACTGATGATTCAGTTGTGTGAATGAAGGTGTAATTTGATTTCATCATTTCTTCGTTTTCTGCTTCTGCGTTTGAATTTTTAAGAGAATTTTATATTTTATATATACTGATAATGTATCTACGTTATCACTGGGGTCTCATCAATTTTGCTTCCAGATGATAACTCAACTTTTCTTATCCATACAATCTATTGACATCTGGATTTCTCATATATGTTTTATATGTATATAGATATATAAACTATAACGCCAAGAATTACTTCATTCTCCTTTGTGGTGGGTGTGTAGTGGAGAGTGCGGCACGCGTGATAAGTAAATATTTGTTGAATGGCGAAAGGTCCCAAATATTTAATCTGTTGAGAGATATAAAATATTAAAAAATTATTGATGTTGTTTTCATTTATGAAAATACCACACTTATAAAGAACGATTCAAAATAGAAAATTAAATACACTATTCGAGAACGGAGGGAATATATCATAACTTATATTTTATCTTTTATATCTAAAGTCTGGCAGTCCCCTGGATTGAATTCAGCGACAGAGCCAAAAATGCTTCTTCCAGTTTTCAATTAAATCATAATTTCAAATGTCACAAAGTAGAATTCTAAATACAGTTTAGATTTTATTTTTATTTTGGTTAATTAGGTGTTTAGTAATTTATAATTAGAATTTAATAATTTATAATTGGGGTTTAATAATTCATAGCTAAAGTTTAGCGTTAATTTAATCAAATATAGTTAAACATAATAATTAAATTTATAAATTAAATTAAAATCAAGTTTACTCCATACTTATTTAAAATTGTCGGAATCATGCCTGTAACGACCCGAAATTTTCCACCACTATATCTGATTAAAATGATTTTTATAGCATGTATAAATTAATTTTATCGTAAATTTTCACGCGACCAAATATTTATTTCTTTTATATAGTAATTAAATATTTAAACCTCATAAATCGATTTCGATTTCGACCTAAAAAGATTGAAGTAATACAGATAGATTTCGATTTCTACCTCACACGGTCACACCAAGTTTATGCAAATTATTCTTTAATCACTTCCTCACTCACTTCAAATCATCAATTTCTTTTTTAATCAAGAGGGGGGGGGGGGGATTAATACATTAAATTTTAAAGAATCGTTTAACCTTATTATGCATGTATACAATCGTTAATAAAATACTTTATTAAATAGTTTCAATATTGTAGCAAAAACTCTAATTAATGTTTATTATGATATATAAGGTGGCGTCGCATGATCTTATTTTTATTTAAATACTTATTTTATTCATGAAAAATATGGGGCTTTACAACTCCAGTTTTCTAAATTATTGGAGAAATTATATATTTTTTAAATTTGGAGGGTAATAATGGTAATTCGACATATATTTGTAACATCTTATTTCCTTAAATTGTGGGATATATTTTTTGGTTGAATCATAACCAATGTATATGTTATTGTTGTATTGGGTCACGTGACAATTGAGGTTAGGATTATGGGAGAATACACCTGATGCAAATCTTTCATTTTCCTTTTGATACACTTGGAACAGTTAATTAGCATACGGACTTGAATGAATTTAAGAGTCAACTTGACTGAACGATGAATCCGACTAAGCTCTCAGACTGCATAACATCATAATGTAAGCTACCTGATGATAATTCTCCCATATAGCAATTCTGTTGACTTCATGTAGAGTATGTTGAGCAATTTTGTAGAGAGAGGAAGAGGCAATTAATTATTAGGGAAAAAAATACAATTAGGATATGATTTTAAATTTTAATGATGATGTGTAATTTAGATTGTGGAAAATTTAACCAATCTGTTAAATAAGGATTTATTGAAGTCAAAATTAAAGTAAAAAGACCTCTTAGAACGACAAATAGTACGGAAATTAATGAAATAAAAATCAAAAGTAACAAGGAACTTGTGAATGCATTTTGCCATAATTAATTTTTTTTTAAATAAATATTACAAAAAATTTTAAAGGCCGTGACCTTTGGTCCGGGCATTAACCACTCTACCACTAGGCTAACACACGCACACGCCATAATTAATTTTTTATTCTACTTGTTTGTCCTATGGCATAATCATATAAAATTAACTCAAGCATTGCTCTTAATAATAATAATAATAATAATAATAATAATAATAATAATAATAATAATAATAATAATAATAATAATAATAATAATAATAATAATAATAATCTATACCTAAAAGAGTCTTGTTTACAAAATTTAATTTACCTATTATACCCTTATTATAGTATTTTATTATTGGTATCTATTATCAGATAATTATTTTATATTTGACATATATATATAGGGTTTAGTTCTCATACAAAATACTTTTCCAATAAAAAATAATAATAATGCATTTTTTGGATACTATAATGCATTGTAATGATAATGCATTTCATATTCAATTATAATGCACCGGGGTCAAAGACAACCGTAGATCTATAAAGATTAATGATCCAGATCTCTTCTCATTTCTTACGGAAAAGGTGTTTTAATATGATCTTTCCTATATATATATATATATATATATATATTAAAATTTATTAATATTATGTGCATCGCAAGTACCAATCTACTAGTAATAATAAGGTATTGTACATACGTACATACAATGTATTTTTATCAATATAACATGTTTTACTCAAATATATTTAGCGGATTGTAGGAATCTATTATACCACAAGCATTCATAATAGTAAGCATTGTCCTTCACATGTAAATTGAACATAAGCATTATTCTTCATAAACGAAGCATTACGTATTTTTGTAGATTCATATATCTCAACAATAAATCTGCTTGCACGTATTTTATTTATTTATTTATTTATTTATTTTTTGTTTTATCACTACATTGATTTAGGAGATTCTAAGAATCATCCTTCACCCAACTTTAAAAATATTTTAATTGGTGGAAAACTATAGATTGGTTACTTTTTCCTTGCCCACTAGAATAGAAAAAGGTGCAAAAATTTTCAAAGTTCAAAGTTCAAACCATAATTTACACGTTCTGTCAAAGTTGGTCCCAACCAAAAAAAGCAGAGACGCAGGTCAATATTGGATTACTGGCAACCAATCAAAGTTTAAATACCCATGTTTTAAAGTTTGCTAATTAATCAATTTAGGTCAATTTAATATAAAAATTAATTAAAACTTTAAATAGAGTTAATAAATTTCGCTGCATGATTTCGGCATATGTACACAATTCTTGTCATTTTATTTTATATTTTTTCATTCTTTCACGTTTTCCTGCACAAAACACACACACAATTACTCCATCCAAAATTACAACCATTATTCACGTTGGTATATGCAATGAAAGTAATCCTCTTCTGTTTTTTTTTTTTTCCTTTTATTTACGAGATAGTGAAAGTATTCCTGATATTCTTTTAACACACAAAAAAAAGAAGTAATCCTGACATTCACGTTGCTATAATGCCTGGAATGAGAACACAAAAAAAAATTAAAAATTGGTATTTACCAAAATAATTTCCATATTATGAATATGTAAATAAATATACATGTCGCTCACATTTTGTGAGTATGCTCACGTTTAATCCATATTAATATTAATTTTTATATATTTTATTCTAATACCTTAGAAATAACTCTAATGTGGACTAAACATGAGCGGTGCTTACAAATGTGTTAAAAATAAGGTGAGTGATAGATCGATTTTCTATATTATACTAGTATATGTTTATGTACTGCCAACTTTATGCACAACTTACAGCTTAACTTGTAGATTTGTTTTATTATTTTATTTCTATAATTTTTTTTTTATGGACTAAACAAGTTGAAAAGTTTTATCCTCTCCATTTTTTTTAATTCAAAATGTAATACTACTATACCGAGAGCTTCATGACCCGCTCAACTCTCGTGTTGATAATTTAAGTGAAACAAATTAAAATTATAAAATTTCTGCCATCAATAGACCGACATAATTAATCTTATCTTCATCAAATGTAGAAGTAATCTTGACGTGGATTCAAGTATTTCAAAATATATATGTGTGGAATAATTATCATGATGACGAGTGCTAGTTATAAGGAAAACGTAGGTGTTACATTAAATGTAATTGTACTAATTAATACAATTATTATAGAATTATATATCGATTGATGCTATAAATAAACAAAAGGAGCATAAGTGTTACTTGGGCAATCCCAAGGGGTACAGTCACGGGGAGGGAAGTGTTACCAACAATAAAATGTGTACATGAATCTAAACAAGACCAGACTCGATTTAGAATATTAGAAATTAAAACATGTAGGTAAGAAAAGTGTGTTTGTGTGCTTATGCGAATTCATTTGTTGTTGCAATAAGTTAAGTATGAGGTTTTCCACGAGGTGCACCGCTTCGATTGGGCCTAGTGCGATCCCTCCTTCACACATAGGAATGCCAATGGGTCGAATTTTTATGAGTATCCGGTTCTACCAAATCATAATAGAACGGGTTTAGAAATTATTAAATGATTTTGGAACGAGTTTGGATAGAAACATTCAAATTCGAGACTCTCTGGTTTGGAAAATTAACTATGGGTATCCGCCAGGCTGCCACCCAAACCCATTTATATATATGTATACATACATACATATATACATATATATATATAAGATAAGAAAATGTAATATATATAATTTATAATATAATTATAGATATTAGTATAACTATTAATAATTTTAGAGTTTTATAGTATTCTTTTTTAACCCGCATACATTAATAATTTTAGTAATAATTAAATATTTATTTTATATATAATTTATATTGGTATAAATATTAATAATTTTTGGATTTTATATTATTCTTTTAACCCACATATAATTTAATTTAATGAAATTTTCTATTTATACTTATGTTAAAATTATGTTTATAATATTTTGATATTTCTCCTATTTAATATTGATGTTTATGTTATAGTACATTCGAATTTTTAGCGGGTATTACCCAAATAGTTTGGGTCGGGTACGGGTTTTAAAATAATTTTTTAATCAGGTTTGGCACGGGTATGGATTTAGAAAATTTTAATGGGTTTGAGTTTGTGAAATGCTTAATGGGCAGGTACCCGACCCATTGCCATTTCTACTTACACACCCAAAAAATTTCATTAATTGTTACAAGCGATGGCGTTCAAAAACATGGACCCAAGGGGAGGGGAAAACAGCCTCTATGGCGATACAAGAGTACCTCCTTCCATATGAGCTACAATATTTTTGATCGGAAATAAAGAATGCAATGTAGAATAAACACTTATCTTGATCTCCTTAACTATGTTCTTCACATCATATGGGATTTTTTCGAAATGAAGTAATTAAGTTATTCGTCGTACTCGTACATTGAGATTATAAGTTTATTTTTTTACTTGAGCAAAGGGGAGCGGTAGAGATTGAATACGAGACCTCACTGTTTATAGACAAAATATATTACCGATTGAATGTCCAGAAGGAACTTGAGATTATAGGTTTTGAAGAAAAAAAATGTAGATCGTATTACTCAAGTAAAGACTACTTAGCAATATATTTTACATAACATATATATTGTGGTATTTTATAAAAAAAATTAATATGAATTTAGCATCCATGGTCGTCGGAAAATTTCCATATATATATATATATATATATATATGTGTGTGTGTGTGTGTGTATAATATTGACAAGAAGACCTAGATACTTTATATATTACTAAATTCTACCAAACTGATCAGTTAAGCACAGATCTATAATACTGAAGGATATGGTTTAATAGCTAAATAAAAACACCATTTGACTAATTTATATAAGGGCAAATTTTGCAACATTAGATAATCTATTTATATTTGCCTTATTTATTTTTAAATACAACACTTTTTATTTGAAATTACTAGCCCAATAGCATCCACATTATTAAGTATTAATTTTGGACTCTATCAGATTGATGTTGAGTACTCAAATTGCAATATAAAAATGAGTAATTTTAAACATAATCCTCAATTTTTTCACTATAGTCTCTGATTAAATATAATAATAAAAATATTATTAAAATACTACTATGCCTTCGTAGCCCTTTAATCCACCTTCTTTCACAACCTTATCAAATTAACATGCAACCCCCTCCTATTGTTTTCTAACAATGTCGCTACCATCTCCAGTCGCAGCGCTAACCAAAAATTTAATAAAAAATCAACATTTGCAATTCGACATTGAAACAGAAAATATCAAAGATTTCATGAAGATAAAGATCCCCTTCAACAGACTATGCTTCACCCCCTTCTGCCAAATTTCGAGGCGAATTCGTTTGAAAAATTGACATTAAATATTAATTTACAGAAGAATTCAAAGATTCATGGACACAGAAATGCCAGAATATTCCTTATCTGCCACTCGGATTGGGTAAACATCTTTCATGTTAGAAATCTTAGCTCAAGAACGCTCTCAAGACCTAAACTAGATTGTGATGAATTCAAGATGAAGATGACACACACAATATAACGTGGTTCGGCCAATGAAGATGCCTACGTCCACGGAGGGTTAACGGCGGTTTCACTATTCAATCAAGATCAGAGATTACAAAGAAGAAGAACTCAGCTCTCAAGCCTAATAATGGCTGCTGTTTTCTAGCTCTCTTTCTCTTTTCTATGCTGTAATTCTCAGAGAATTTTCTCTCTGAATTCTCGATCTTATTCTCTTGTTTACAACATATTCCAATCTAATATACTATTTGCTAACCGACTCTACAATACATTGAGTTGTATTTGCAACTAAGTCCTCAAGAACTTTGATATTGCTGCCATGTCCTTTAATTGCTAAGATATTGCTTTCACAAATACTCAACAATCTCCACCTTGACAGCATATATCGTCCTTAACCCGATTCCTCCTCAATCACGCCCCATTACAGAGCACCAATATCTCTTCACCGAGACATCAAATTCACAAGCTCGAGCCCTTCCTGCAAACTGATAACTCATCCTCTATATAACAACAAAGAAGTTCTGCTATCTACTTACTGATAAAGAAACGAGTTCCAGGAGATTCCAAGCTAAAATACTTGTTAACAACCTTTAACCATTTCATTAACAATCACCTCCTCCACCCTTTCTTATACACTCATCAGTCTTTGAAGTATTTAAGTTTGCTGGACTAATGCTTCAGCAAATTGATCCTTCAGCTGCCTTTTCATGGCTGCAATCAATTGCTACTCATCTCCATATGCGATATCTTTAATGTAGCTATTCAAATTCTCTCTTTCAGCAGGATTACTACCTTCTTTTCTTGAACTATCAAGTTCATCCAACAGCTCACCCAAAAATCCATTCGGATGCTCACACAACTGCTCCTAAAACTTGACTTCAATCTGAGTTTGCAATCCCTCAAACTCCACCTTCTCATGTGCAATCTTCACAACAACTCCACCTTGACTCGTACTCAGAGTCACCAAAAAACATGAGGCTCAACCTCAAACTTTTATCAATCACAACTTTGACACCACGGAGCATTGGCCAGACCCAAACACTTCTCTTCTACCTCTGCTCTTTACCCATAGCTACAAGCTAATCTGATTCACACCCAGAAACCTATAAAGACATACAACAATACAGGAGAAAAAAACAAGAACCTATAGCTCCAAATCCTCCACCAGATTATGCTCATTTGCATTTCTCCATCAAGTATTCTTAGTTGCATTCTTGATTAAGAATACCATGATGGACTAAAGAAATAAAGATTTCTCTCGGACAAGGGCCAAAAAATAAAGATCCCTCTCGAGAGAAATTTATGTTTTTATGGGCGGAATCCACAATCTTTCCACGTGAATTTGATAAAGTTGATCAACTTTGCATGAGTGGAATTTCTTATACAATGCAGACTAGGGAGCACGCCACCTTACTTGACAATTCAATGTCACTTACCTTTAATTTGAACAGTAGTGGTGTAAATTCATCTGCTATCTTTTATGTAAATTTTGTACATTTTCACGTTACTTTTGTACCAATTTCACCTTCGAGCAAACAATTTAACATTCTATATTCTATATAATTGTTCGAATTAAAGATTTAGAAAACACCACAACCATCAAATACAAATTCAAACTTATTGTGCTTTACGAGCAGTAGATTATCTGTCTAAAAGAAAAATCAATTTTTTTGACAACAAATTCGACAGAGGTATGCTTTATTGTAATTTAATTTAGTAATGATACATTTTCCTCTAGGATTTTCACATTTCCCGATCCTACTACAACCAACCCACTGTTTTATCTTGTATACAAATATCCTTATCAATCGCAATTCTGAACAATATGTTAAAGCTTATCGCCAAGCTACTATCCCCAACCCACTTTTCCTTCCTGGAAAAAATCTTGTCTCCTTGCCCTACATCTCTACACACATATATTATCAATAAACTAAGAATCTAAAAGAACGACTTTACATAAATCTCTCCACCACACAGATCCCTTTTTCATCTCCCAATTTCCTAGCTCCCCAATATTATTCTCACAACCCATGTACTTAGAACTAAGAACCTTACACCATAGCTTCTTTCCTCGGATTTCCGAACATAAGAGTATCATCGAAAATTTTCCACTTTGTCAAATAGTTAACACCACTTTTTGAACAAGAAAGTATAAACTTTTGTGGCAGAAGCATTCTTCATAATCCGCAGTTAAGACTTGAAGCCTCTGCGAACATTTTTGTACATTAGAGATAAGAACCACTAACTGCATTAAAGACCATAAGTCGGTCTATTTATCATTTTCAAATTAATAATTAAGAAATACAAATGTGTTTCTTTGTTTGAGTGAATCTCTATACTCGAACGATGTTTCATCAAATGTGACATGAGGGGTCACTTCGACTGTCTGCATTCTTCAGTTGAACACTCAGTAAGCTTTACTTACAGCTGAATATCCAAGAAATACTCCTCTATCTGTCTTCGCATCGAATGTCTTCAGCTGGGTTTTTTCGTTATTTAAGATGTGACATTTTGATCCGAAAACCTTGAAGTACCCGATATAGGGTTTTTTATTATTCCATAGTTCGTACGACGTCTTTTCTTGTCTGGATGTGAGTAGAGACCGATTCTGAGTGAAGCATGCTGTATTCACAGCTTCAGCCCAAAATTCTTCTGAATGGCTGAGCTGGCTAACATTGAGGTAGATGCTTCTTTGAGTGTTTTGTTCCTTCTCTCAGCTACACCATTCTGTTAACGTGTTCGTGCAGCCGAGGTTTGATGTTGAACTCTGTTCTTCTCACAGTATTCGTAGATAGTTTCATTCAGAAACTTTGTTCCTCGATTTGATCTGATTGTGAGAATTTTGCATTCTTTTTGAGTTGTCAGTCTTTCTAGCAAAGCAGACAGCTTGGATTGGGTTTTGCTTTTCTGGTATAGGAATGATATCCATGTGAATCTGGAGAAATCATCCACTACAACCAGGGTGTATTTTCTACCGTTGAAACTTGCTGGAGTTACAGGACCAAAAAGATCCATGTGAAGAAGTTGGAGGACTATGTCTGTTGATGGAGTAGGCTTGAGGGAAAAAGATATCTTTGTCTGCTTTCCCTGTTGACATGCGCTGCATATATGACTTTTGTCATATACTTGATCTGGAATTCCATCGGCGAGCTAATTCCTAGCCAATCTGTTGCTGGTTTTGAAGTTGAGGTGATTCAGCCGTCTGTGCCACAGCCAGCTGACTTTATTGTTGCTCTTGGATACAAGACACGTTTCTGGAGGGCTGCTGTTCTAGTCAGCAAAATACATATTTACTTCTCGTCTCCCTCTCAGCAACACTTGTTTGGTTTCCCAGTTCTTCACTGTACATCCCTGTGCATCAAACTTGACAGAAAAACCGTTGTTGCAAAATTGGCTAATAGAAAGCAAGTTATGTTGCATTCCATATACATAAGAAACATTAGAAATTTTAATGTTGTTAATTTCAAATGTACCGTAACCATTGGTTAGACCTTTGGAGTTGTCACCAAATATTACTTGAGGGCCAGGTCGCTCAACGTATCCTTGAAGTAGATGATTTTAGTGAGTCATGTGCTTTGAGCAACCGTTGTCCATATACCACAGCGTCCTCATTGATTCCTCTATTATGCTCTGTTCCCGTGCAACCTGTCACAGGAATCAAAATTCAGGTCCCCAGTTTTAATTGGATTTTTGGGGGTTAGTTAGAGATCCCTTTATAACCCAGATCTGCTTAATGACTCTTATTGGGTCATTTGATCTGATTATCCTTCCAGCTGCATCTACGAACACATTCTTCGTGTTCTTTGGTCAACTCAGCTGGTTGGGTCTTGGTTTCTCTTGTCTCCCAGCTTGATTCCTTCGTTGATGTTCATATTTCTCCTTCTTCCAGCAGTGTATGCAGCTAAGACTTTCCTTCTTGTTTGTCTCTGATGTCTTGTCTGATATCTTGGCTGGTAATGAAAGTCCAGCTGGTAATCATAGGGTTGATATCCTGCTGGTCTTCTTTGCTAATATCTCGGTTGATATCCAACTACTTCGTGCTGAGCCTGCTGATATCTGGGATATCCAGCTTGATGCCTTTTCTGTGGTTGTGCTCGATGTTGATATCTGATTTGTGCTTGAGGTTGCCTCACAGCTTGCTTTCTTGGAGCTTGATGTGTTCTTTATTTATCGGCCATTTGATCAACTGGGATTGGATTCTCTTTTGCTTTTACAAACGTCACTTTTGTTCCACTTGTGGAAGCAACATTCGTAGCGTCCTTGGTTCCATCATAACCCAATTCGGTCTTTAGAGTTGCCGGTCGTTGTACGCTAATGATCTCATCCATAGTAGTGGTAGCTTTGATGAGTGCTACCATCTTTGTAGTCAGTGTTTATTCTGACTTCTTCAACTCTGAGATCTCAGCTGATTTTCTCTCTGTCTCAGCTGTGGACTTTTCCAGCTCGTCCAACAGTTGCTTCTTTTCATAGTAAAATTCTTTCATCAGCTTGTCTTGTTTCACTTTTTTTTTCCTAAGTGAAACAATCTCTTCTGTGAGCTGTGTGGCGTCAGCTACTTCTGACACTCTTTTCTTTTCCAATTTTGTTTTCAGCTCTGCATTCTCACATATTGTGATTTCAAGGATCTCTTGTAGTTCCTTGAAATCGTTCATAACTTTCTCTACCAGGTTCCAGTCTGGCATACCCTCTGATCCAAACACCTGCATAGAGTGTTCGTGTGATGGTGAGGGGTTAGTTATGACTAGGGTTTTAGAATTTACCTCCTCGTCGTCAAGTCTGTCTGTCTGTCCCATGAAGCAAGCATCCCAATCTTGCTCATCATAGGCCATGAGTGCATCTTCTTCTGAGTCTGAGAAAGGCATGTCGTCGTCTATCTTGTTGCATTCGGACTCTTCATCGGCAATATATGCTCTCCTTCTGTCAGTTGCCTTGGCTTTCAAAAGTTTCTTTTCTTTTCTGACAGCTTGGGATAGTCCTCATTGTAATGTCCCGGCTCCTTACAGTTAAAGCAGCCTTCTTCTGTCCTCTTCGAAGTGCCAGCTGACTTCTCGTCAGTTGCGGCATATTTGTCTCTGTATGATTTGGCAAACTTTTTGTATTTGCCTTTGTTGGTGTTGAGTTTGTTGGAGTTCTTTACCAGCATTGTTATCTCTTCTAGCAGTTCCCACTTGCTAATATCTTTCTTGTCCTTTTTCTTCTTGGAGGATTCTGCTGACTTTGCATATGTTGACTTTTCAGAGTTGGCTCTGAAAGCAACTTCCTTTGTAGCTGGGGTCAGCTCTTCGTCATTCTGCTTACTTGAAGATTCCTCCATGGTGATCTTCAAGTTGTATTAGTTGGCTTTAAGGAGGGAGAACAATCTTTCTGTGGTAAGGTTGCTCAAATCACTCCTACTTTGATGTACTCCTACCTTGTATGTGTTCCACTCAGCTGATAGGGCGGAGAGAACTTTTTGGTTCTTCTTCCTCTGAGTGTATTTCCCGGTTCTTATCGTCTATATTTCGATGATGATGCTAGAGAATCTGAGTTCCATTGCTTTAATGAACTCGTTTGTCAGCTGCTTGAAGTCATCGAACTTCTGACAGGCAATAGTGAATTTGTTCTCTTTAATCTCTTTTGATCCTTCGCAAAGTTTGGCTAGGGTTTCCCACATCTCTTTGGTTGTCTCACAGTTAATTATCTTGCTGAGGTAGGCATTTGAAACTGTGGAAGAGATGGTATTCCTCGCGAAGCTGTCTAGTCCAGCTTGTTTCCTTTTCTCAGTCATGTACTCGCTCTTTGCTTTGAGAATCGGCTGGTATATTTCCACCATCTAGAGCTGCTACAAGTTCGTTTCCTTGCTTATAAATTATGATGGGTCCATCTGTGATGACGTCCCACATCATATCATGATGTGCATAAAGAAAACTCTTCACTCTGAATTTCCATATCGCGCAATTGTCAACTGAGAAGGTGGGAAGATTCCTGCTAAGATAATAATCCATAGAAATATGTAGAGTATGCAATAGAATGAGTTTTTCCTTAAGAACGGATCTGTCCAGTTGACCACTGACAGCGGTGTTCAAGACTGATCTCTTGATTCAGATACAACGGTCTTTTGAACTATTGTTCTGATACCAATTGATGGCCCCGGAACGAGGTCTTCGGTGTAGAGAAGGGGTGAATACACCGAAGATAAAACTTTTGAAAACTTTTTCCAAGTTAAACTGAGTTGAGTGAGGGCTCAGTGATGAATCCTGCTGACTTCTAAGAGAAGATGGTCAGCTGGACTAATAACTCAGCTAGCGGTGCGGAATGTGGTGGTTTGAAAACTTATCCCGTTCTTTTACAAAAGATTAGAAAAATGTTGTGTTTCAATTTGCAGTTAAGTCAAGTTGTGCAGCTGGCTGGGTCACTCAGCCAGGGAAATAACAGCTTGAAAAAATATGATATGCTTAATGCGGTTAGTTCATTAAGAAACGATGCAGAAAGATAAATGAAGGCAATAAAGAACACAAGGTTTAACGTGGTTCGGAGAAACTACTCCTACGTCCACGACCAGAATTAACTAGTAAATCCACTAAAGGATGTCCACTTGGTTTAGCGAGTACCAAGCAACTTCGCAGCTCAAACCAGAGCTGTGTTCTAACAGTTTACGGGCACTATAGAAGCCTGAATCATTTCAGTTTTCGGGTATTGAAAAAACCTTACACACTCAAATTACGCGCTTCGAGCTAACGTAACCTTAACCTAACCTTTTCTGGGTAAAGAAGGTGATACGGCCAATAATTACGCGGAAGCAAAGACTCGAACAACGTCAACGACAAGGTTGATTCAATCCAAAATACAAACTGAATTAAGAGAGATTAATCACCTAACAAACTGATCTAAACCGAAAATCAAATAAGAAATAGAACAAAACACGAAATAAAGCCAAATAACGATTAAGAACCCTAAACTGAAACTCGAATTTTAACACGAATTATAAATTGAAGTCAGGAACAACATATCCAAAATTCAGCCAATTCGCACGAGGGGTTTGGGATTTGGCACGGGACGGACTTTTTGGTCGATCTAGGTTAAAACTTGAGACTACGGAACTGCTAGGGCGGAGATCTGATCTGGGCGTGGGATTGGGGTGGATAAAGAGGTGGAATGGACAGTATATGATGGGTGGAAGGAGGTCGAGATGGCTGGAAACAATGAGGACGAAGAAATAGGATGAAGAACTTACCCGAAACGAACCCCGGATCGACTTGAATCCGAAACGCGTCTGTGGAGCGATCTTCGTGGCTTGATTAACCCGGATACTACTGGATATGACGAACGAATCAATTGATTTCAAGCTTGCAGTTGCCAACAACAAACTCTACCAAGAACCGAAAGAAATCATGAACCGAAGCACGAAAAAGTGAGACAAATCGATCAATGAGATTTCTGATTCAAAGTTGTCTACTAAAAATAGTGTTCTCCAAAGACTTAAATACTAGGGCTAATCCCTTGACCAATTCGAACTAGGTCTAACAATTGGGCTACGAAATTAAATTAAAAGAAATACTACGTCACGAAAGAACAGATTAGCAACATGAACATCATCATCAGTTTTTCTGCATGCAATGAAATGAGACATTTTGGAAAACCTATCTACAACCACAAACACGGAATCTTTGCCAGACTTAGACCTAGGCAAACCAAGAATAAAATCCATAGAGATGTCAATCCAAGGTGCAGATGGTGCAGGCAGTGGAGTGTACAAACCAAATGGACTAGAACTAGATTTAGCCTTTCTACATGTAATACATCTAGCACAGATTCTCTCTACATCTCTCTTCATGCGAGGCCAATAAAAATGCTCATGCAATAAACTCAAAGTCTTAGTAACACCAAAATGACCACCCATCAGACCACCAGCATGAGACTCTAACACAAGTAAATCTCGCATGGAACAAGTAGGAACACACAACTTCTCATCTTTAAACAGAAAACCATCAGTCACATAAAATGAATCAACAGATCTAGACCTAGACTGACAATTCTCGAAAATATCACCAAAGTAAGGATCAGATGCATAAAAACTCTTCAAATTCTCTAACCCTAAGCACTGGGCATGCATCACAGAAAATAAGGTATACCTGCGAGAAAGTGCGTCAGCAACCACGTTCTCCTCACCTTTCTTGTACTTAATCACATATGGGAAAGATTCAATGAATTTAACCCATCTGGCATGTCTCGAATTCAAATTCTGCTGCCCTTTCAAGTGCTTCAGTGATTCGTGATCAGTGTGAATCACGAACTCCTTCGGTCACAGATAATGCTGCCAAGTCTCCAAAGACCTCTTCAATGCATACAGCTCCTTGTCGTACGTAGAGTACCTAAGGGCTGCTCCATTCAGCTTTTCACTAAAATAGGCGATCGGCTTCCTATCCTGCATCAAAACAGCACCAATGCCTATACCAGAGGCATCACACTCGATCTCGAATGTCTTAGCAAAGTCAGGTAAAACCAAAACAGGAGCATTACATAATTTTGACTTCAACAAATTAAACGCATGCTCTTGGACTTTACCCCACTCAAACTTCTTGTCTTTCCTACTCAACTCAGTCAACGGTGCAGCAATGGATGAAAAATCACGCACAAAACGACGGTAAAATCCAGCTAAACCATGGAAAGACCTAACTTCAGAACTAGACTTAGGTGTTGGCCATTCCTCAATGGCTCGCACCTTAGCTCTATCAACTTCTACACCACGACTACTAACAACAAAACCAAGAAAAATAACCTCATCCATGCAAAAGGAACACTTAGACAGGTTGGCATACAACTTAGCATCACGCAACAACTCAAAAACATGCCTAAGATGTCTAACATGCTCAGAAACACACGTACTATAGATAAGGATATCATCAAAGTAAACAACAACAAATTTCCCAATAACATCACGCAGCACATGATTCATCAAACGCATAAAAGTACTAGGAGCATTAGTAAGTCCAAAAGGCATCACAAGCCATTCATACAAACCATGCTTAGTCTTAATGCGGTTTTCCACTCATCCCCTTCAGACATTCTAACTTGAAAATACCCAGAACGTAAATCAATTTTAGAAAAGACAGACGCTCCAGACAACTCATCTAGCATATCATCTAACCTGGGAATGGGAAAACGATACTTTACCGTGATCTTATTGATAGCTCTGCAGTCCATACACATACGCCAATCATTCGTCTTCTTCGGCACAAGGATCACAGGGACTGCACATGGCGACATGCTCTTTCTGATCTGCTTCTTTTCCAGCAATTCCCGAACTTGTCGGTCTATTTCTTTGGTCTCCTCAGGGCTTGTCCTGTAAGCTGGTCTGTTGGAAAGAACGGCGCCAGGCTGGAAGTCTATCTGGTGCTCTATTCCCCGAATAGGCGGTAGACCACTTGGTATCTCTTCTGGAAATACATCCTTGAACTCCTCCATCAATGGCTGCAAAACAGAAGGAATAACAATATCAGGAGTATCATTAGCCTTAAAAGTAACTAGAACGATAGGCTTACCAGCTCGGATTGCTTTCTGTACTCTCTTTTCACTAATAAATAAGTTCTTGTGCACTAGTTCTGAATTGACTGCACTGGAACTCGATGGAGTGGCATCATGAACGGACTTAGCAGATCCTTTAGGCGTGGAAGAGGCTGCATTGGAAGACTTGGGATTAGCCGAACTCATTGTAGGGCTAGGAGACGGCGTGGCCGTGTTATCTGATTTCTTCTTCTCCCGTTCTTCCTTGAACTTCTCTTGCATCCTCTTCTGGTCTTCTGCAACATCCTTAGGCGCCAATGGCCATAATCTGGTGGTCTGCCCATCTTTAGTCACAGAATAAGTGTAGGCGAATCCATCATGTATCGCCTTCCTGTCAAACTGCCAAGGACGACCAAGCAAAATATGTGCCGCATCCATAGGGATAACGTCACATAAAACAGTGTCAGTATATCTATCAACTAAAAATGTAACATGTACCTGATATCCAACTCGGATTTCGCCTCGGTCAGACAACCTCTGTAGACGGTAATGCTTGGGATGCTTCTGTGGAATCAGGTTAAGTTTCCCTACTGCATACTGGCTGATAGCATTCACAACGCTTCCACTGTCTATGATCATCGAGCATGTCTTGTCTAGAATCGAACTGCGAGTGTAGAAGATGTTTTCACGCTGATCGTTCTGTTCTTCTCGAAAAAGGCTCAAAGCTCGAATAGAAACAAGACTAGGGTAAGTCTGCTTCGGTTTTGCATCTTCAACTTCGACGCCGGTGGACTCTTCAAGGGGCTGTTCGGCGTCTACTGCTTCAACTGGATCTTCGAGTTCATCTTCACTAGCTGATTCTAACTCATTCTGCTCGGTAATGATGAGAACTCGGCGATTTGGACACTGGGCTTGAAAGTGTCCCCATCCTTTGCACTTGTGACACTGTACGTCACGTGTTCTTTCTGGAATACCATTTTGAGGCTGACTAGACTGCATAGGACGATTCTGGGCATTTCTGTTTGGTGCAGGCGAAGCGTAGTCAGGTCTGCGAGAGGGCTGTGGTGCAGACTGCTCAGAACGGCGAACGGCCTGTGTGGGCTGGCTAAGAGGAAGAGTAGGGGATGTCCTAGGTGTGGAGGAGTCGCCTCGAACCCAAGGGCTCCTAGCAGGCGTCGACTGGAAGGATCGACGACGTTCGTCTCTGAGCTGCCGTTCTACAATATATGCATAATGAACCATTGCTTCAACAGAATTGAAGTCCCTCAATTCGACTTCACAAGCAATATCAGGGTTCATTCCTTCAATGTACCGGTTGAGTGTAGCAATCAATGTCTCTTCTTTCCCAACCCGGTTCAATGTTGTCTCTAATTCCTTGTGATATTCCTCAATTGATCTGGACCCTTGACGAATCTGACTGAGCTTCTTCTCCAATTCTCTCTCATAGTGTACTCGGATGAATCTGCCTCTCATCACATCTTTCATTTCTTGCCAAGTGTCAATCAGAGGATATCTATCTCTTCTGCGTCTATTCTGCTGAAACTCCCACCAAGTTGCTGCATATCCAGTGAACTCAAGGGAAGCTAGCTGCACTTTCTTAGGCTCTGGGAAGTCATAACACTCGAAAATCTTATCAACTTTGCGCTCCCAGTCTAAATAGACATCTGGATCATGTCTGCCGTCAAATTCTGGAATGGTGGTCTTGATGTTGTTGAGAAGACCATCTGCATTACCATATCTAGGCTGCTCTGGATAGACATTCCTGCAAGCTCCTTGGAAACGTGGTTGGAATTGATCACCACGGCCCCGGCCTCTACCTCGAGCTGTAAAGCCGTTTCTGTCCCTATGAGGCGGGAAGAACTGAGCTGTATTATCCTCAACTCGTTCATCCTCAAAGTGTTCTGATTCAGATACTTCTTCATGCAGTTCGAACTCATCTTCTCGATTAGCAGGTGCTGGCTGTGGATTATTAGCCTGTGGTGGTGTCTGAACTGTAACTGTACTGAATTCCTCAAATTTAGCCAACAATTGTGCCATTATGTTCTGAACTTCTCTGATTTGGCCCTGTACACGACCACTCAAAGCATCAAAGTGGTACTTGGCATCCCAATCTGACTGGGTGCCTGAAAACTGCGGTGACTTTCCTGGATCCATTAAACCTGCACAGTGAACAAACGTAAAGAAATAAAAAGGGACCTCACAGTTCCTCACAATCACTCGTTTGTTCTCTCAAATTTTTACCACTCGTGTATGTCACTCAGTGTATAAGTATGAAGGAAAAATGGAAACTGTAAAAACTGCAAAAAATGTTCCGGTAGTATCTATCGTCAACTCTTTAGCTTTAGTCAAGAGCTCGGACTTGACTTCCAGAGAACCAAGGAATAGCAATGGAACCATGAAGATGGCTGTAATGGGAAGTATATGCAAAGTGGGGGTGTAGGAGAAAGGGCTTGAACAAAAAAATTGAAAAAACTCAAAAATCAGAAAAACTGAAAAAGTTCGGAGGGCGATTTCACCTAGAAGATGAAGGAATTTGGCCAAAAAAGCCTATATATCACAGCAATGCAGTGAGTCTTTCTCAGAGCATCGTTCCGCTTCCGGAATGGTATTATGGGCAAAAATCGGGCTTCGGGAGCAAAAGTTATAGTGAAAAGATGAAAAATCGAAAATTGGAAAGGAAATTGGATTGGGATGGAATTTCCGGTACTAAGGGCTATAGAATGTTCGGTTATGCAAGGAAATAGGTAAGGAAGGCCGACAAACAGAATGAAGTGGATGAATTTCAGATGGAAAGTTGTTACGAATTTGACTTCAATTCAAATAAGGAAACAAATTTGAGCCAAATCAAGAAAGCAATAACTCCAAATCCTAATAGAACTAGGACAGTCAAAAATTCAATCCCAATTAAACAAAGATGACCGAATATCTAAGCCACCAAAATTCGACAACCCAGATTCCAAACAAAAACAGGCGAAATAAAATGCAATACGATGTCCCCAATCGTTAATCGATGAAGGACAACAACTCTACCCAACAAAGAAGACACACGACTCAAACAAACTGTAATCAAGATTATGAAGATTCAAGACAATAAAATTCACGAATTCTGTGATCCAATCCTAGGGCTTCGACTTCTACTTTTTTTTTTCGTTTTCTTCATTTTTTTTTTCAAACTTAGTCGATCACTTTTGCCCCTAGAATGTCACACCAATTTGGATTGAACCACGACAATAGCTGACGTGGCTCTGATGCCAAAATTTATGATACGACCAATAATTACGCGGAAGCAAAGACTCGAACAACGTCAATGACAAGGTTGATTCAATCCAAAATACAAACTGAATTAAGAGAGATTAATCACCTAACAAACTGATCTAAACCGAAAATCAAATAAGAAATAGAACAAAACACGGAACAAAGCCAAATAAAGATTAAGAACCCTAAACTGAAACTCGATTAGAAACTATAGCACAACAACTCCGATCAAGCTCAAATTTTAACACAAATTATACATTGAAGTCAGGAACAACATATACAAAATTCAGCCAATTCGCACGAGGGGTTTGGTATTTGGCACGGGACGGACTTTTTGGTCGATCTAGGTTAAAACTTGAGACTACGGAACTGCTAGGGCGGAGATCTGATCTGGGCGTGGGATTGGGGTAGATAAAGAGGTGGAATGGACAGTATATGATGGGTGGAAGGAGGTCGAGATGGCTGGAAACGAAGAGGACGAAGAAATAGGATGAAGAACTTACCCGAAACGAACCCCGGATCGACTTGAATCCGAAACGCGTCTGTGGAGCGATCTTCGTGGCTTGATTAACCCGGATATTACTGGATATCACGAACGAATCAATTGATTTCAAGCTTGCAGTTGCCAACAACAAACTCTACCAAGAACCGAAAGAAATCGTGAACCGAAGCACGAAAAAGTGAGACAAATCGATCAATGAGATTTCTGATTCAAAGTTGTCTACTGAAAATAGTGTTCTCCAAAGACTTAAATACTAGGGCTAATCCCTTGACCAATTCGAACTAGGTCTAACAATTGGGCTACGAAATTAAATTAAAAGAAATACTAACTATTGGGCTTTACTAATGAATTAAATTACATACCACAAAGTCTGAGCCCAAATAAAATAAAACATAAAATAATTACACAAACAAGGGCCCAATTTTCGAAACTAGACCCATCATAAACATCAATCCTGGGCACTGGTCAAGTTCACCAACTTGGACTGCTTACTCCCGATATCTTCATCTTCCAATTTCTTCCGGACAATGCACTGAAAATAGCCTTGAAGTTTCTTGGCTCTCAATCGTGTAACTGGACCTCTCAGCTGCAACTCCGGGTTTGACTCATCAGTGCTGGACCCCGGCTCATCAGAAGGGTTTGGGTTTGGGGTTCCAACTATGAACGAGTTCTTACAATGAAGAACTTAGAGTTAGATGAACTCATTCAAAACTAGGCTTCGGATATGAAAAGATTTCTGCCTAGAGAACAGACGAAAAATTGAAGCAGTTTCTAACTAGAAACACTTAAAGATTAAGTGTTATTCGAAGGATTATGAACTGCTTGTGAGCTTTGAGTGCTTGTGAGTTTCAGAGATGTTGAAAGCTTTAGGAGAGTTTTTTCGTATCTGATTCTATTGTTGAAGACTGGTATTTATAGGTAGAGATTCAAAACTAGCCGTTGGATGAGCCATTTGAATCTCACCTACTCTCTGACTTGCCATTCTGTCGTTGAGCAGATCTTCACCTGTCTTCATCATTGTGTCAGATCCTAGGTTTACCTTTCTAGGATGTTGAGTTGTCAATTCCTCATTGGTCAAGGTAAATTGACTTCTTCTGACACCGAGATCTTATCTTAGGAGCTGTCTTTTGAATTTTCAGCTGATCCATAGGATCTGACTTGATCGGATGACTTCAGAGTTAACTCCGCTTTGTATGCTTAGCTGGATAAACTCTGTTGGATATGCTCTGCTGAGTCTTCTTGAGTCAGCTCAACTTTCTTGGCTCCGTTTGGATCTCTTTTTCAATTCTTTTAGCTCTTTGCTTAAGTCATCTCATCTGGGTCCTTTGGCTGACTTTGCTCTGCTTGAACTTTGCTCAGCTGTAAAACTCCCCAGCTGCTCGTTCCTCCAGCTGACCACTCAGCTGAGTCTTCTGCTTTCTTCAGCGTCTTCTCCTGTAAACTTAGAAAATCTAAAGCTCAAACAGGCGAGCTGGAAAAATAACTTAGGCTTGTGCAAACATCTACTAGGTTGGGGTCAGTTGTGTTTTGGTATCAAATTAAAACTTAGAATTTTCCCAACAGAGTCCAATTTCCCAAGCTTTACCTTGAGGACAAGGTTCAATTTGAATGTGGGGGAGATGATGAAAACCCAATAAAGGTTAACATTAGGAGGAATAAGAAGAAGCGTGAAGAATAAGAGTCCTAATTAGATGTTATCTATTTTTATTATTATTTGTTTCTTTTTTTCTATTTTATTTCCTTTTCCTAGTAGGATTATATAAACCCTTTTAGTGGGCAGAGATTTGTATCTAGGTTTTATTATTGAATACAATTCCATCGCTTATTCTGGATACTAGGATAATTCTGGGGATTAGGGTTGCTAGAGTTTCTGCAGGAGATTTCATCAATTAGTTTGAATACCTTGTTTTTTGTTTCATTAAATTCATTAAAAATTAATTCTCTTTCCTTCTAAGGATAAGATTTGTTTCTAATTCTTTTTATAATGGAAACTGATCAAACTAAATTGATTAAATATTAATTAATAAGAAAATTCAATCTAAATGTAACAAAAATCATATTGAAATAAGAAATCTTTACTACTATAATAGCAAGGCCGGCTTTCCGTTTATAGTAAAAAAAAATTCAGTTTTTTTCTTTCAATATTCCATTTCTAGAAATAATTTAAATAAATGGTATAATCCTAATTATTCATTAATATTTTTCAATTACATAATTAATTTCGGACGTTACAAAAGCATAATTAATGACAACACATTAATTTATTTCCTAATTTTATTATTTTTTTGGCCTATATAATCTAAAATTCTACAATCAAAAGTACTCACATATAACTTCTTTATGCTCATTCTCATTTTGATAATCTCGGCTAAAGGAAGCACAATTTTGATAAGAAAGATGTTACTGCACGAAGATCATTGGCATCAAGATTTTTAAAATTTGTTGGAGAAGTGATTGTGACGCCTAATGACAATATTGAAGTAAGGATCATGTAAACCGATTTAATGATCGATACAAATATGTGCATAATTTGATGTTGCACAAAAACTTCTCAATGCATTTTCGATCCATATCAATTTTGCAGTTCACGAATTCTATTAATTCGATCACATGAATCTTATAATTAGTTTTGATGTTGTAATATTATCAATGATTTTAATGTATTTTGATTGTATATATAGATTATCCTTCGTTAGTGTTAATGTTGTAATGTCCTCATTTGCATCTTAAAAAGATTCTATAGATCCAAAAATACATGTGGTTATTTATACGTGGAATTGTTTTTCTTTTTCTTCTAACTTTTAATTATTCAAATTCATCATCGTTTAATTAAATTGATTTATTTCACTATAATTACCTTGACAACTTAGGGAATCCATATTTTATATTTATTTTTTGTTTTGTCTTATCAACATATATATTTAATCTCAACATTACTCAAATTAAATCTCAACATATATATTTATTTTTTGTTTTCTTTTCCACGCATGCTTGGTCGACATTCTTTAAAAATGTGCTTTATAAAAGATTTAATTGCACAATTTAGTTAAATTAGGATTAGTTTAATAATTAAATTTCATTAAGGCATATAACAATCAATATTAATGATCAACAATTTGTATTAAATAAACTTAATGAAATTTAATTATTAAACTAATCCTAATTTAACTAAATTGTGCAATTAGATCTTTTATAAAGCACATTTTTAAAGAATGTCAACCAAGCATGCGTGGAAAAGAAAACAAAAAATAAATATATATGTTGAGATTTAATTTGAGTAATGTTGAGATTAAATATATATGTTGATAAAACAAAACAAAAAATAAACATAAAATATGGATTGCCTAAGTTGTCAAGGTAATTATAGTGAAATAAATCAATCTAATTAAACGATGATGAATTTGAATAATTAAAAGTTAGAAGAAAAAGAAAAACAATTCCACAAATAAATAACCACATGTATTTTTTGGATCTATAGAATCTGTTTCTGAAAATATATTTAATAATAAATTATTGTTATTGAACTATCAACACCATCAAATTTTAAAGATTTAAAATGCGAGAGAACGTAATGGAGAATTCATCCAACTAATTATGCAAATACATAATCAATCCGATAGTCACCTTACAAATAGGAATATAGGAATTTTTAGTAATATATTGTATATTTACTTATGTATCGCATTAAGTACCTTAGTTAGTGCAATTTTTAATAAATGTGATAGTAATTGCTCATATTAATATAAAAACATGGTATATCATAATTGTAATTTAAATAAATTTCAATCAACTAATTAATAACATAAGTTAGCAAAGCATGATTTATGGTAACAAATTAAACTCTTTCTTATTTTTATGAAAAAATATTGATAGTTCTTAATCTTAAGAAAATTCATAAATTATCCCATTGCAAGTTAGACCCCCTCAATCTTTTTTAGTTTTTCAGTATAGTATTGTTGTAACATAGAATTAATTCTCAATATATTCTGATTTGTGTAATACGGGGATCAATAGTCGAGCACATTTTTAGTATTTCATTTCCTAATGTGGATATTTTACAAGATTTGGACACCTTTTATCAATCTGTAAGTCTCTTTATATATTTTATGGACGTTCAGAAATAGGATATGATATACCTTTTAAATTACTGATTATATCTAAAATCTATATAATGACATGAGAAATATATGTAAGAATAAACATAATGATTTAAACATAAATCATTTTGCAGCGGAAGTAAATTAACGACATACTTCCAGCCATTGCTATGTCTTGAAGTAAATAATATCACCATATACTATATTGAATCCAGAAAACCTTCAGTGAATCCATAGATTGAATTTACGGTGGGTGCTTCTCAGTTTTTTCCTTTTCTCTGTATTGATGGTGTATTTTTTTTTTCTCTTAGAAGAAAAGCAAACTCAGGGACCCTAAATACCGTTAGAAAATACTTAATGAAACCGCTTCTTCCCATCAAAGAAGTTACTAGACGGTTTCTCTCATAATTGGGTTTTATCTTTTCCTTAAAAATAGATACATGTTGAACCAAATAATGTATAATTTATTTACTTGACTCTCAGTCAAATAAATAAATAAATAAATAAAGTGATAAATCTAACAATATAAGTATATCTAAAATTACTGATTATATCTAAAATCTATATACTGATTATATCTAAAATCTATATATAATTATTATAAGTATAATATTAATATGAGAAATAAATAGAAGTCTATATAATATATTAGTGTTCTCTAGATGCATGAAACTTCAAATTATATAATCTACTATCCATAGTTACATTTACTCTAACTGGTGCTACAATATTTCAGTTTAATGGTAGATGTAAATCACCTAATAGAATTCAACGCATATCACAACCACAGGCTACAAGAAAAGAAAATAGAGATCATAAGAATATTAAAATTGATTTCTTCATCTATATATATATATATATATATATATGAAAAGGATTATATAGGAATTCATCTTTATATGAGTCCGTATGAACCATGCATTTTTACCACACCGGTTAATGCACAAATTGCACAATTATATGTTAATAAAAAAATTGAACCGTCGGTCTTTTTTATGTATTATCGAGATTTAATTGGTGTATTAAATTATTACAGGTTATGCATTAAAAATGTATTAAATATTTGTGCATTAATTTACTACATTTTGTGCATTAAATCATTTGTCATGTTTGTGCATTAAAATACTGCATTTTGTGCATTTCCGAAGTGATAAAAATGCATTATTCTTACGGACTCATATATGGTCCAAATTTATTCTTATTTCTCATCTAAGAAATTGTTCTTATTTGATTCGCTTCTTTTATATATATATATATATATATATATATATATTGTCCCTATACTTTTCACCTATGGGCAAAGGGAGTCATGTCGTCAACAACCTTAAAATCAAGGATTTTGCTAATATGTGAGATTCTACATTAATCTTTTAAGATTGTGTTTGGTCAGTTAGACAAAATATTTTTGCAAGAATATTTTAATATAAACATTGTGATAGATGGTGCCATATATAAACAAAGTCATCATGTGATCAAGATCCTGATATGCTACAATAACTGACATCATTTACGATGAAATCTTTGATAAATTGTGAGGTAATTGCGAATGTAATTTTCACATTTTAGATTAATATTATTATTAACTTTTTAAATAATTATTTAGTTCGTTCAAAAAATATTTGTTTAGTTTAATTTCTATTGGTTTCTTAAAGATTGGAATAAAATCGAAGAAACACTCCTCTTGATCGATTGTTGAAATATTATGACTCCAAAATGATATTGAATTACTTTTAAAGTTATACTAATATGATTTCGACGTCGACGGGAATTCATGATTTAATAAGACACGATATGCTTGGTATATCTATAATCTTTAGTTTTCAAATTCAAGAAAATCTTTAGTTTCCTTTTTTGTTATTAATTTCTTTAAGAGATAGCGTGAAGTGTACTTATTTTTAACCATTTCTTTAATGGATATAATTTACGATCTAATTTATAAATAGTAATTTAAAAAATAATTTAATACTTAATGAACGTTATTTACAAGGAAAATTTTCAGAATTTATAGATATATGAATTTTGAACGAAATTTTAATTTACATTGATTGATACTTTCATTTCTTATATTTTATTTATATTATTTTACAAAAAAATGTTAAAATTCAACTTATCCTGTGTACATCTCTTATATTTCATTACTCATATTAGTTACAAAAATATTAAAAATTCAACTTAACCCGTGCATCGCACGGGATGCAGTACTAGTATTACAAAATAAGAACCGCATAACAGACAAGAGCGTATATTATGTAATGAATTATCCAAATATTTTATTTTTAATTTTTGATCAAAAGTCTATACAAAACAAGCTCATTTCGACCCACCAACATAACCCACCTATGTCCCAGCCCTGACCCAACTCAGGTCCACTTCGTAAATGGTCCTGAGCCGAGCCGAGCCGAGCCGATCCTACATATATTTTATATAAAAAAATCTAGTCCAGCCCAACTCAATTTAATTGAAGGCTTGGACCGAGTTGGATCTAACTAGTGATGCATCTACCTGGACCCTGGTTAGGCTGGACTGACCCAGTCCATTTGAGAACTCTATTATAGGGAGAGAGCGGCACGAGCTAAGTAGTTCCCAAAGACAAGTGGTATATCTCCTATATTTAATTATAATGATATTTTAGTTTAATTTTATGATAATTGATTAGGATGCATTATTTCTATTAGGGTTTATAATTTACAATTTTTGAGTTAATTATTGATTATTATAGGGTTGATTATTTTAAATATGGGTATATAAAATTTGATTTTAGTAATAAATATTAAATATGATTCATTATATAAGTACTAAATTTTATTTTATAATAAATAACATTAAGATATTAAAATTATTAATACAACACGGTGTAATGAGACATAGTTATGCATTGCAAAAAGGATATCATCCGCTTTTTTTGCTCCATCAAGAACGAGATTATGTGTGCGTGTGTTAGCCTAGTGGTAGAGCGGTTAATGTCCGGGCCAAAGGTCACGAGTTCAAGTCCACTGTCACACGGCCTTTAAAATTTCTTGTAATGTTTGTTAAAAAAAAAGAGAGAGAGATTCTAAGAAGTTCAACAAAATAAGAGGAAATTAAGAATATTAAAGAATATTCTTCTTGGAGTAAAACCTAAACTAGCTAGCTATAGGGGTTTATATACATACGAAGATTAAATTAACTGCGAAAGTTATGGATTGGATAACTGATAAAAGTCGTTAGGTCGATCGTTGAGTCATAATTTATGTGCTGATTAATCGATGTTAAATTCTAATCTCGTTTAATAGATTAGACAAGTCGACGCACAAATGTTAAGATCAAAAATTCAAAATAAAATCCAAAACAAAAGGGAAAAAAAATAAAAAATAAAATAAAAAGTTAAATCAAAATGGTCCCAGTGTTGATTTAGAGATGCTCCTAGTCCTAGCACAAGTGGTCCATTGTAAAATTGGTGATTCTTTATAACATTCAATTTATTTAAATTTCTACCATTTATAGAAGTTGAATATCCGTTTAGCATATTGCTCTTCATTGACACTGACAAATTAGTGGACTAACTTTTATTTATGCCTCATTAAAATTTATTTATGTGTCCCATTATAAAAAATAAAAATAAAAACTTATATTGGAGTACTATATATTTAAATGTGTTGAGTTTGAATAAATCGATCAACATATATACGAATTTATAGATAATGAGAAGAAACCTGTTGGAACTCGGAACGCTTGATTATAGCCACGAAAAATAATCAAGAGAAGATTATGAACGACTTTGGGATTATAAGAGAGAAATATAATGAATTATTTTTACAATGTTGAGCTAAGAAGGTTATATATATATATATATATGGGGAGTGGTTCTAGTGAAAATCCTTAAACTAAGAAATGAGAATGAATACGGACCACTCATTTGCAAAAAATGTATGGTCAAGATTTATACTAGAATTTAACCTAGATTAAAAAGAAAAAAGGTGCACTACAAAAAAAACTGTATTTACCGAGGGAATTACCGAGGGCCGCAATATCCGTCGGTAATTTCCGACGGATTACCGACGGAAAAAACACGGGTCGGCTAAAAATAAAATACTGATGGATTACCGACGGGCGCTTCCCTGGTTTGTTTGCGCCAGAATTACCAAGTGATAAATCCGTCGGTATTTTACCGAGAGAAATATCCCTCGGTAAATGCTTATAAATTAATAAAAAAAATAATTATTTACTATACCGACGGAATTAATCCCTCGGTAAATATACCGAGGGAATATTCCGTCGGTAAATTATTTTAAATTAATTTTAAAAAAAATATTACTTTTACCGACGGAATTAATCCCTCGGTAAATATACCGAGGGCATAATCCGTCGGTAAATTATTTTAAATTAATTTTAAAAAAATATTACTTTTACCGACGGAATTAATCCCTTGGTAAATATACCGAGGGCAAAATCCGTCGGTAATTTTTCCCCCTCCAATTTCAAAATTTTCGAATATACATATTAATTAAAAATATTACCGAGGGAAATACCGAGGGATAATCCGTCAGTAAAATACCGAGGGAATTTTCCCTCGGTAAAATTGATTTAGATCTAAACTCTGCGCGATGGAATTTCATTTCTCTTCTTCGCCCTACTGTCGAAAATTCCCAATCCTTCCACCGCCGCCCTCGCCGGATTCCACCGCCGTCCAGTCGATCGTTGCCGCCACCATCCTCGCCTCTCTTGTGCAGGTATTCTCTCCCTCTCTCTCTCTCACTCTCATTAATTCCCTTCGCTCTTTCAGTTCTCTTACTTCTCTTTCTCTTTGGTAGCCGCCGTCGTCACTACCGCCGAAAGCCGCGGCCTGGATTCCACCGCCGCAGTCGTTCGTCGCCGACACCATCCTCGCCTCTCTTGTGCAGGTATTCTCTCCCTCTCTCTCTCCCATTCTCCTTCGCTCTCTCATTTCTCTTACTTCTCTCTTTCTCTTTGATAGCCCCTGACCAAAGGCCTCTGCTGTAGAGGCTCCATCGCAGCACTAGCTCGACGCCGTGCCGGCCGCCGCCGCCGTTGACTCGTGCTGAACGCTCTCGTCACTCTCCCTCTCCCAATTGGGCACATATAATTCCGTAATTCGAAACCTAACCTCTAGTTTTTTCTCTTTAATTCATTTCTTTAGTTTGGGAATTTGGAAATTTTTGTGAATTTGAGATTAAAGTCCATCGCCAATTTTGTGAATTTGAGATTTAACTCCATGTTTCTAGTTTCTATTTTTTCAAATATTCCAACACCTATTTTTTTTGTTGCTCGTGTAGCTGCATTCAGTTTAGCAATTGCAACATGTTTAAATCTCCAAACATTTTTATTGACCTTAGATTGACTTAATCAAGCAGCCTAACAGTTTGTATGTTTTTGGATTTCTTCTACTTTTGTTCTCTAGGTGAAAGAATTCAGCAAATGTTCGGTTGCCTCCCTATCGCGCCGCTGCAACCCTACCGTGCCGCCTCTACTTGGTGAGTCCTCTCTCCCTATCTCTCTCTCTCTCAGGACATCTTTGAATATTATCATATATCGAATTAAGTGAATATAGAATGTGTAGTTTCAATTTATTAGAATGAACGAATTATAAATATAATTTATATCTGTGTGATGCGAGGTGATGAATTATTATAAACCAGGAATTGAGGAGTTTGTAGATATTTCCTTCACAGATTTCACCCAAAGTATAATGAGGATTGAGAAGTATATATTAATTTCCCTTTTACTTACAAAAGATACTCCAAAACAAATTATATTAATTGGTTAACAATATTCTGATATATTAAGAATGGGTGTCTGAAATGGTATTTGGAGGTAAATTTTGTTTTGCTTCGTCATCGCAGCTGCAAGAATGAGAGAGAGATTTGGAGAAAGAGGGATTGATGGAGATTTTGCCATCAAATTTGGTGTCATCTGCTCATATTCTTGCTAACGTGGCAAATTTGTTGGATATTAGGGATACAGAACTAAGTAGGTAGGTATATTTAGTCCCTTTTTATTCATGCTAAAATTCATATACAGAACTTGGTGTTAATTGATGAAGGAAAAAAATGTATTAGTTTTCTTGTAGTTGCAATTGATCTATCTCAGAGGAAAGCAGAAGTTGAAGAGAAGATGGCGCAAGCAAAGAAAGAATCCAGACTACTACTTGATTTTACTTGACACAGTTTGCAGCCACACAGAGAATGGTTGAAGAGCTGATGTCGAGCCGTCTGAACCGCTCCTCGGATGGTTCTGAGTAGTTAGTATGTTTTTTATTTAGAATATTAAAAATAACTTTGAAATATTTGTTTATTTTGTAAACTTTGCATGATTTATTTATTTTGTAAACAACTACTATCTACCGACATTAATGTTGTCAAAGAGCATACTTTATTATTATATATGATGCGTTATTGTATTAGTTGTTATAATATGCTTGTTTGGGATGATTGAGCAAGTAAATGGGTTGAAAATGGATACAACTAATACATAATTAATATTAAAAAAATTACAGAAGAATACCGAGGGATTTTCCTCGGTAATTACCGACGGAAATTATCCTCGGTAACTTTGTTTGGTTGACGAAATTCGGAAACAGAAATTTACCGACGGAAATATTTCCGTAGGTATTTACAGACGGAAAATCCCTCGGTAAATTCCTCGATAAAAGTGCTCCCGACGAATTCCGTCGACAACAAAATGGTGACAGGATAAAATCCGTCGGTATTCATTTACCTACAAGCCATTTGGCAACAGACACTATCCGTCGGTGATTCCGTCGGTAACTCATTTACCGGCAGAAATTCATAGGTTTACCGACAGAAATGTCCGTCGGTAAACGCAGTGTTTTTTGTAGTGGATGAGGGGTATTTGGGTAATTTAAATCAATTCCCTCCTCCCAAATCAGAAATCACGCACGCATATTCATTTCTCTCTTTCTCTCATGTCTGCAACTCTCTCTCTCTCTCTGATCTCTATGCCTGAATCACTTACCGGCGCTGTCATCTCATCGACCACTCCTCGACACTCCTATCATCCACCATTACTCGCCGATCAAATTACTTTCAGACTTTACGGAACGAAGTTCATCCCAAAATCCAGATTCTGCAATGAAGTTCAACTGAAAAAAAAAATCCGATAGAAAATATGAAAAAGTAAAATTGAAGGTAAATCGAGAATCAAATCGAGCTAGGGTTTGATTGTCGAGCATCAATTTGAGCTAGGGCGTGAATTTTTCTGTGCGACAGAAGAACAAGCAGTAGAATGTGCGAATCCATCTGAAGAATAATATTTATGTGGATGGTCTTTTGATCATATAGTGTCCGATGAATATGATATTTCACATCTTAAGTAATTTTTGGATGATAAATTCACAATTTAGATATTTATTGATTTCTAATGGATTATTTTTGAATCAGTTATTTCTGAAAATACAGTGTGATGCATCTGAGTAGTCATTGTGATGCATCTACGTAGTCAATTATGATGCATTTGACATGTGTTAATTTGTTTGTTTGTGCTGCATATGAGTAGTCACTATGATGCATCTGACTAGTCATTATGATGCATCTGACTAGTCATTATGGTGCATCTACATAGTCATTGTGATGCATCTGACCATATACATTTATTTTTCTATGTTGCATATTTTAATACCAATCAGAGAGAAGTAAAAGAAGTCATGATAGTATGGTGCATCTAGGTAGACATTGTGGTGCATCTAGGTATTCCATAGATATATTAATGCAATAAGTGTTCATGTATTTGTCTGTGATGCATCTGATTGGTAAATATGGTGCATCTTAATAGTCATGGTGGTGCATGTAGAAAGTCATTGTGATGCATCTGACCCTATATATTGTGTGTCTGTGTTGCATCAGAGAGAACTAAAAGAAGGCATGATGAAAACCAAAATTCAAAGAAGAATGAGGTTGAAGAAGCTGATGATTTTGAGGATATTGTAGGGCTTTAATTGGTTTCTTGGTGGAACAAAATCTGAAATCAAAAGCAAGGTTGTTGGACAAGGCCTAGTTCAGCATTGAAAACATGAAATGGAGGGACAAGAGAGATAAAACCGACATTGAAATATTTACAATGAGGCACAATGAGACTTTCATGGGTGAACCAATCACAAGCTGGAGGACAGGACTAATGAAGAAATCAAAGAATGGATGAAGATGCTTAGAGTGAAGTACTGCGTATCTATTGTTGGTTATGAAGAACAACAAACTGCAGGAGAAAATTAATGCGGAAGCACAGTACTACTGCAAGGAAACATGTGAAAATGAAAAAATTAATGCAGAGAAGTGGCTGATAGGTTGAGTTAAGAGGTGTAAGTTAGTTAGATCAAAATGAATTTAATCTGTTTTGGACAAATTAGATATGATTGAAATTGAAAAATGTACGAGACATGAATACTTTAATGTAATGTTTTGAACTAGTTTGTTCCCTGTTGTTTAATCTACTTTATAATTTTCTGAAATTTCAATTCATTTCATCAGTTTCTCTCTTCATGATATTTACTCTGGACAGATTTCTATCATTACCTAAGTCTGCATCATATGCAATTAATTACATCACATTATATATTATGCAATTAATTTTGACATAAATTTGGAAAAAGTTATAAGCATCTTGTGGTGCATCTCTTAATGATTTGTTGTGCATCTGTGAATGATTTATGGTGCATTTAGTAATGCATTTGTGATGCATGTAGTAATGCATTACTGATGCATCTCTTAATGCTATGTGATGCATCTCTCTGTTCTATGTAAAGAATCTCCCAATAACTTGTGATGCATCACTACTGGTTGTACAATCTGCCAATGCAGGACATTCGATCAAATACTACTCAAAATACAAATCAGTTAACATATGAAATAAGTTTAGACACTAATGATTTTTATTGAAACAAACAAATAGAAACATAATCAAATTATAAAATAACAAATGAATGTCAAATAACAATGAATATGTTATTTCGAACACAACAACAATTTAAGAGATCCAAAAATAAAAAGCAGATAATAAAAGTTACATAATTTCTTTTCCATATCACAATTACGTGCATCATGATTCGCCATTTTCTTGTAATTGATGCATCTTTTCCTTGGTTTGTTTGTCTTTGTAAGGCCACCTCATTTCTTGACTTCAACATACTACTGCCTTTGAACTAAGACAATATCTGGAAATGTACAACCATAAAAATTTTCGAACACCTTCTTATTTACATCACCAACTGACGAGCTCCCACCAGCTTTGATATATTTTACTAATAGCAACCTGAAATCCTGCAATAAGTCTGATATACGATCAACATTACCATTAACCGATTCTATGAATCTGTAAACCTTCATGAACACAACAGGAGTTATACACTAGTTGACATCTTTTTTTCGTTTCTTACATCCATCGTGTACGACTACAACACCATTGTTGCTTCTACCCTCACGATTGCATAAAATATATATAAACTTGATTATTTCATCAAATCTTAGTAACAGTACCAAGCCAAACATCAAATCCACATACACCACCATACATCCTATAAAACGGAATACCTTGTTCCAAAGTGCTAAAATAACGTCCAACAGAAGGCTTCATATCATCATCACATTCTGAAAAATAAAGAGAAAATCTCTTTTGAACTACGATCACTATATATTTGAGGATTACAATCTGCAAAACACAGTAAAAACTAATTTGTTGTAAAAACTAATTTGTAGGTTTGTAACACTAACAAACTACCATAACAATTGTGTTGGGAAAATTAATAGAGTTTTGATTTGATACCAAAACCCAGCTGACCCCAACCGAGTAGATGATTGCACAAGCCTAAGTATTTTTCAGCTCACCTGTTTGAGCCTTATAGAGTTTCTTAGTTTACAGGTAGAGTCGCAGAAGACACAGCTAAGCTGACACAGCTGAAGTATTCAGCATAGCAGACTCAGCAGAGCAAGACCAAGCAGAGTCAAAGACCCAGCAGTATCAAGACCCAGCTCAGTGACGGAAACCCAGCTCAGTGTCAAAAACCCAGCTCAATGTAAAGGACCCAGCTTAGTATCAATGACACAGCTCAGGTCTAAGATAGCTCAGGTTAATGACACAGCTCAGGTTGAAGACACAGCTTAGGTTAATGATACAGCACAGGTCTAAGACAGCTTAGAGTCAAGACGCAGCAGAGTCCAAGACGCTGAAGACACAGCAGAGACGCTTAGCAGCTCGAAGACGAAGACATTCTCCAAGACAAGATCCCGATGTCAGAAGATCTTATCTGACGCGGTCAAATCAGAGAAGAAATAGCTTCTGCAGATGCAGACCTACTTCGTAGGTTAAAGGCCAGAAGTTAATGAAAGTAGGTAAGATTCAAACGGCTCTCTTTCAACGGCTAGTTTGAATCTCCACCTATATATATCTCCTCACCATTGAAGAGAAGAAGCTGACTGGAGAGTCTGGCGAGAAGACTGAAGAAATAAAAGAGAAAACAGAAAAATGAACAACGATCTTAAAAGCCAAATCTTTCAAGAACACCCAGCCAGTCAGCTGTGTTCTTAGTTGTTCACATATTCAGTCATAGGCAGAATAGATTAGAATAGAAATATCTTAAGCCTAGTTTGAACGAGTTAATCATACTCATTGTTCTTCATTGTAAGAACTCGTTCATAGTTGGAAAACCCATACCCAAATCCAAACCCAGAAAGGTTAGGTAAAGGTACGCCTGCTCGAAGCGTATAATTCGAGTGGTTAGGTTCTTCAGTACCCGGAAACTGAAGGTGTAGGCTTGACAGTGCCCGCAAACTGTTGGAACACAGCTCAGGTTAGAGTTGTGAAGTTGCTTGGTACTTGGAAACCAAGTGGTAGTGAATTACCAGTGAATCTGGTCGTGGACGTAGGAGGTGTTACTCCGAACCACGTTAAAATTGCTTTGTTCTTTATTGCTTTGTTTTATGCATTCTGCTAACCCCTCATGGGCATTATTTCAAGCTGCGTAAACTGACTAACTGAAAAGTGAAACAGAGCTCTGCAATATGATTTGAAGCAACAGACGGACTTTCCAAACCCACCAACTTCCGCACACACTCACACAGCCAGCTGTGTTGATCAAGCTGTCATCCAGTTGGATCGAACACAGCAGGCTCTCTGAAAAGAGTTTTAAAACTGGGAAAAGTTTTTAAACATTGGTGTATTCACCCCCCCTCTACACCAAGGTATCCTTCTTGGGACCGACAAATTGCTTATTATGATTATGTCAAAGACTATTGAAAGCAAAAAGGGCAGTAAATCTCAAGGACTCAGAGTCTTGCCCCTAATAGATAAAAAGACTACCAACAAAATGATGCAACTATACACGAAGAGATCTCAAAATCACACACAGAAGGATTAAATTTCTATCTTAACTTATTCTGTCAAATATATAAAAAGTTTCGTCATCATTCATCTGTGAATATATGAAGTTCTCACCGACAATTTAACAAAATTATACAATCGAGAGATAACATAAATTCTGCATAAATAGGAAAAAAATATATGAAAATTACCTGTGAAATTCAGCATAATTTCTAACCCGAACAAACCAGCAGCACAATAAGTGTTGAAATCATCAAAGGAGACAAAAAACCAGAAGAAAAAAAAATCAAAATCACAATTAAGACTCACGGTAAAATTGAATAATAATTCGTGAAAATTAAGACTCATAGGAGAAGAATAATCGCAATGAATCGAAGAAGAATAAGCGCGATGCACAATCGCGAATCGAAATGAACAATTTTGAAGAAGAAAATCTATTTTGAAGAATCATGCAGTAGGAGAAGTAAGCTAAAGAAGAAGAAGAACGAAAAGAACTGAATTTCAGAAGCTGTCCTTATAATAAACTAAAAGGAAATAAATTACTAAATTACTATTTTACCCTTACTAACTTAAAATAAGCGAAAATTACTTATTAGATTCAGATTAGATCTTAGCCATACATTTTGTGAAATAAAGAGTGGGAATTTATTCTTATTTTTTAGGTTAAGATTAATTCTTATATGATCCATCTCATATATATATATATATATATATATATATATATTGATTTGTAAAGGTTATTGGAATAATATTTAAGTATTTCTTACAATAGAACAGTAATAGAGAGCAATAGTGAGCTCGTGAGTGATGATGATGCCACAAATGCAATGGAATGCCTCTATTTATAGGCATCTTACATGGGTACGATGGTAATCTGGCATGTACATGTTGTAGGGGTATAATAGTCTTTTCAGGTCTGCTCTCTAAGTAGTAGCGGGGCACGTTCGTCTATTCAAGTCTTCATGCAATGGGTGTGAGGGATTGCTATCCGCATTGTGAGTAGTATCTTATGGATTCTCGTGTACAGAAAGTTAGTTAAGAATATTTTCAGATGAACCAATGAGAAACCTCCACATTAAAAGAGAGGGGAAATGATATCTTTGTCTTGTAGTGTCCAAATCCTTCAATCTGAGCTTTATGCTCCAATGTTTATGTCTTCAAATAGATCTCTTTTTGTACTTGATTTAACATTAATCTTTCAGTTCTAATCCTCTTCCTTGAGAGTTGAACTAATCGAGCCTGCCTACTTTCCTAATCATTATCTCCTTCAGTTCTACCTTCCACATAATTCTCACGGGGTTGATGACTTCTAGCAAATATTATTCCTTAGGTTTGATTTGAATTCCTTCTAGTCTGAGCGTTATGGCAGTCTCCTTTGTCTTTTTCTCTTGTTTTGGGCCAATCATTTGGGTCTTCTTGATGTTTTCTTCGTCCGAATACCTGCTCAAATCAACTTATTCGAGAGTCTCGTCAGTAATAATATTTTAGACCTTTAATGAATCAGAACATATTATTTTATTAGAGTTAAATGCATGGCTTTTATGTCGAATAAACCTTTATTCTTTGCTGAATGATAAAAAATCGCCAGTACATTCTTTGCTTAAAAAAAGAAAAAATCACAAGTGCATTTTCCAACAGATTATTATTATTATTATTATTATTATTATTATTATTATTATTATTATTATTATTATTATTATTACATAGCTTTTGAACCATACTTGCTTTTGTTCGTATAATCCGAAATGGAAAAAAGGTCAAATCTCCTTCAGTTGAAACCAAGATAGCTTACAAAATATAAAATATAAATGTGGAAAATACGTAAACCAACGAAAGTTGTTCCTCCACACGCCAATTTCATATGCTTAAACGGCAGTCTCTAACCAACTGCATTTTACCATATTCTAATTTCGTATTTTATTTCGTCACATGAAATTTGCATACACCAATAAAATTTGTCGATTTTAGTTTAGCTTTTTTATAGTTATGTGCAATCCAGCTTTAGAATACCCTAAATATTTGAAGAATTATAGGAAATGTGAAAGCGATCAAAACAGTGTAGAACATGGTTTCTGTTGGAAAAACCACACATCATATTCACAATAATGTTTTTTTTTTTTTTTGAGGAGATATTCACACTAATGGTTATGACTGCATTAAAGAGAAAAAACCCAAAACAATGAATTGCTGCAAACTGCATTTAATTCATTCGTGCATATATTTATAGGGATAGAATGGTGCGAGAATTAATTCTCCCCTGAAAATACAGAACTATTTTTTCTATATATATTCATGCTTATAATACTTTAATAATATTTTTTTTTCATGTATAAAAAATTACTACTCTTACAGTCCTATAATAACATGCATAAATTGGGACGACACGAATTTTAATAATTGAATTTTTTTTTTTTTTAACACTCCTCATCATAAGTTACCTCATGAGATTTGTAACAGTTACATGGGTAGGTGGCTTTTAACATTTACTGTGCAGTAAACATTGAAAACGAGGCGTAAATAAAATTTTCTACCTATATATATATATAGGCCACCGACCCCATCGGCTGCAAAACATAAGGCAGCGAAAACAAAAAACAACAAAAACGATTTAATTTAGTGAGAGAAATTAATAATGATTTCGAACGAGAAAGAGTTGGGGCGGCGAGAAGCGACGGGGGCGTGTCCCCATTGCGGCGGAAAGGTGGCGGCGGTGGACGTGGAGCGGCGGTGGAAGCTCTGCTTTCTGCCCCTCGCCTTTGTGGTCAAGAGGAAATATGTCTGCACCAAATGCTCCAGGCGATTGGTTTTGTATTCCTAGACATGTATATGTATATTTTTTTCTCTTTTTCTTTATTTTTAATTTTCATTTTCCTTTTTTTATGGTTTTTGCAGTCTTATTTTCTGGAGATTGTAGGCAGGAACTTTTTTTTATTTTTTCTTTAATATATAATAATACTCCCTCCGTCCACAATAAATTTGCCACATTGTGGATGTCACGAGTTTTAATAATTTGTTGGTTGATTGTATTGTGAATGGAATAAGGGTCTCACTTTTATATAGTTTTAAATTGTGTTGTGAGTGGAAAAGTAAGTGAGGTGTGTGGGGTCTATTACCATAAATGGATGTGGCAAATTTTTTATGAACGGACCAAAAAGAAAATTGTGGCAAATTTATCGTGGACGGATGGAGTATTAGTTAACCAAGATCACAGATCACGTGAACGGTGAACCAAAATCAGCTACTATTATTTAGATTAATCAACTAATTACTCGGTATTTCTTTTTGGATTATTTAATTTTGTTTTGGAGGCTCTGAGTTTGAGATTACATATTATAAGCATGCACTTAATTTTTTTCTGAGTTCTTGCATGATTTGACTTTGCAATTTAATTATATATATTTATGCACATGTTCGCGGATCACGTGAACCAAATTATGCTACAACTATTTAATTAATATTATTAATCATTTTTCAGTCAATAATAGATTTACTCCTATTGCTCAGCTCAATTTTCCATTAGTTATTGACCACTGCATTTACTCAGAAAAGTATTTACTCATAAAAGGTGGTGGTTGCGAATGTTCCTTCTATTTTTTTTTTTTTATTTGATAAATTAACAAATAAATTAAATAACGCGCTACGGTGGGCTTGAATCTAGGGATGGCAATGAGTCTGATTTTTATGGGTACCCGGCTCTACCAAACCCTAATAGGACGGGTTTGGGAATTATTAAATGGTTTTGAAACGGATTTGGGTTAAAACATCCAAACCCGTGACGGGTTTGGATCGGGTTTGGGAAATTACCTACGGGTACCCACTACCCAAACCCATTTATATATATGTAAAATAACAAAATATTATATATATAATTTATAATATAATTATAGATATTAGTATAAATATTAATAATTTTATGATATTATATTATTATTTTTAACCTGCATACAAAGAATTAATAATTTTAATAATTAAATATTTGTTTTATATATAATTTATATTAATATAAATATTAATAATTTTAGGATTTTATATTATTCTTTTAACACTCATGTAATTTAATATAATGAAATTTTTTATTTATACTTATGTCAAAATTATGTTTATAATATTTTGTTATTTCTATTATTTAATATTGATGTTTATGTTCTAGTACATTCGGATTTTTAACGGGTATTATCCAATGGGTTTGGGTTTGGGTCGGGTACGGGTTTTAAAATAATTTTTTAATCGGGTTTGGGACGGGTATGAGTTGAGGAAATTTTAATGGGTTTGGAAAATACTTAATGGGTGGATACCCGACTCATTGTCATTCCTACTTGAACCCGATACCTTTGATTTCAGATATTTAACCACCCTACCTGCTAGGCCAACACACACACACAATGTTCCTTCTATTTATTTTTTTTCTTTTTTGTCCTAAAAGGGCATCAACATATCTCCATATATTTGATCTCGTTAAAGTTCAAGCCATATATTGCGCTCACGGACCAAGAATCTTTTGATTTACACTTGGCAGTGTTAAGAAACACTTAAGAAAATCATATTCTACCTACTTTTACTAATCTAGAAAAAGAAAAGATTTCGAAAGGCAATTTATAAAAAATACTCCGTCCGTCCCAATAGCAAGGTCTCACTTGCTTTGGGCACGGTTATTAAGAAACAAGTGTAAAAGGAGAAAAAGTGGTAGGTCCTACAGCTTTTGAAGAGTTAATTATTTCCATTTTTGGAATGAGACCTTGATATTGGGACAGACAAAAAAGGAAAGTGAGACCTTGCTATTGGGACGGAGGGAGTAGATCACAAAATGAAAATTCCTTGTAATAGTAGTTCGTGCTAGAAATTCACTAAAATCGCCTAACACCATTTGTTAACACTATTAAGTGTAAATTATAAAATTGTGGTGTGACGTTCATCCACAAATGTAATAGAAAATGAAATACAATTATGAATAAAATATTGACTTAGGTTAAAATTAGAGTAATAAACATATACTAATCAAATTAATATATGTTATTAAACGAATATCCATTATCATGTCAGAGGTCAAAATTTTGAGCTGGACTTAAGTGACTTCGTCAAGTGGTTGGATCCGAATTATTACACTTTTGTTCATAATAATTGTCACTTTAGCATTTTAATTACCTAAAGGGTAAAAGCATAATTGCCAATTTTCTTCCATATAATTGTCAGTTTTCTTCACGATTATTATTACTCCCTCAATCCCACAATAAGTGGCTCAATATTTTTAGGCACAGATATTAAGTAAAATGTTATAAAATGGTTAAAGTGATATGACTCATAACTTTTAAAGATTTAATTATTTCTACTTTAAAAAACGTGAAGTTATAATGGAATAGCACAATATGAAATACACACCACTTATTTTTGAACGAAATGAGTATTTTTTATCTAATGAACATCATGCAATGCAATCAACCACACCCAAATCTCTCTACAAAAAGCAATAAATCGAATTATATATTCGCACAAGACTCGATTAAGTAGCTGTTAGTCTTTCTTGGGGAGGTATTACTAGAACTATGTAAACCTACACACTTGCTAATAGAGACAATGAGTTTCTTGTTCTAAAAGAAGAATGGAATTTATATATTAGACACGTCTTAAATTGAAATAACAAGACAGGGATGTCCTCACTTATGTTCCCTTGCAAGTACTTTTAGTCTTTTCAAATCAATTTTAAAATGTATTTTGCGAAAAAAAAAAATCTTATATAAGTACATACAAGGGAATGCACCCACCACATTTTGTCAGTCCCTAACGTTTTTTTCCCAATAATTCATTATTTAATACTCCTTCTGTTTCATAATAAGTGTTCTATTTCTTTTAGTCACATAAATTAAGGAGAAGGGTGATTTAGAGGATAAAGAGATAGAAAGTAATGGAGCCCACAAAAAAAGAAATGGAACACTTGGATGAGACAAACCAAAGAGAAAAGCTGAACACTTATTATGGGACGGGGGAGTTATATTTACAATATAAATAAACTTTATTCAAATATAAGGTTTCCTAATTAACATTTATTACTAAAAATTGAAGTTTAAAAAATTATATTATACCCTAATTATAGAATGGTGAATTATAATAATCAATTGTAGCTTAAATTTTTTTAATTGCTAGAAATAATTGTATATCTTAATTAGATATTATAAACCCGAATTAGTAATTACAAAATTAAACTAAATTACAATTAATTAAAATTATAAAAACAAAAGGATGGATATAAAAATATGTGTCGAACACTACAAAATGAGAGAAAAGATATCGAATCATTTATAAACAACGTATATCGTGTACAATGAGCATGTTTTAGTGATATCAATAGGACTTGATAATTAATATATCTACACTAAACTTTTTTTTTTTAATATTATACGAAGCTGTAGTTGCTATTTTCGGTACGCACATAATAAACTCTCGTTCTTATATACTAATAGAGTGCAAACTACACCGTACATGTCTACCCTAAACTTATTAGTTATTATATATATGCACATGTATGTATGTATATGTGGAACCAAGTATATAGAAACACTGATAAAATAAATAAAAAAAACTGAATTTGTTGCAATATATAGAGTGGGCCACTAATCTTTTACTTGTTAGGTGAAAAGTTATTATCGTGACATTAGCTTTTGCACAGCGTTTTCAGACTTCGTATTCTAGTGGGTCCCATGCATGATCAGAAGTTCAGAACTAGGGATGGCAATGGGTCGGGTTTTTACTGGTACCCGGCTCTCCCAAACCCTAATGGGATGGGTTTGGGAATCATTAAATGGTTTTGGGGACGGGTTTGGGTAGAAACATTCAAACTCGTGACAGGTTTGGGTCGGATTTGGAAATTACCTACGGGTACCCGCTACCCAAACTCATTTATATATATATATATACAAAATATTATATATATAATTTATAATATAATCATAGATATTAGTGTAAAACTGTAAATATTATTAATTTTAGGATTTTATATTATTCTTTTTAAACTGCATACAAAGAATTAATAATTTTAGTAATTAAATATTTATTTTATATATAATTTATATTAGTATAAATATTAATAATTTTAGGATTTTATATTATTTTTTTAACCCACATATATTTTAATTTAATGAAATTTTCTATTTATACTTATGTTAAAATTATGTTTATAATATTTTTTTTTACTAAATTTAATATTGATGTTTAAACTCTAGTACATATGGGTTTTTAGCGGGTTTCTAGTGGGTATTACCCAACGGGTTTGGGTCGGGTACGGGTTTTGAAATGATTTTTTTAATCGGGTTTGGGACGGGTATGGATTGAGGAAATTTTTATGGGTTTGGGTTTGGGATATGCTTAATGGGTGGGTACCCGACCCATTATCATTCCTATTCAGAACTATTATTTGATTTCTCATTGGTCTATAAACAGGGAAATTCTATTAGAATTTCCCCTATAAACATATTTTTTTCTTTTTTTTAGGGAAAGTGGTCTATAAACATGTTGCTGAGTTTTTTTTTTCAAAAAAAAAAAAACATGTTGCTGAGTTAAGTTGGTGAAATTTTCTATTTTAGTCACAATATTCAGTAACTTAGGGCATCTCCAGTTTTACATAAAAAAATAATACAAATATACAGCAAAAACAGTTAGTCATCTTCAGTATTCTGCTCTATGTTTTACATAAAAATATAATATTCTAGAATATTCTATTTTTTATTTAATTTTCAAAAAATGAATAATTTGTGTCAATTAATGAAGAATATAACATGAAAAAATTATATTAATGTACAAAAAAATCTCATAAATAAATAAAACTACAAACCTAATAATTCTTATACAATTAAAATTCGAGGAACGGGCCTCATTAAAACTCCTCAAATTAGTAGAAAAAAAGAGTACTAGTCCCACATTATTACATAAAAACATGGGTTATACTATAATTTTTGCAGTAATTATATTAATTAATTTATTTTAATTTGTCTTGTATCTTTTTATGAAATTGTGCTTTTTAAGCAAATTTATATATACAAGTTTATTGTTGGCATAAAGTGTGCTTTTATATTTAAGTATTTCATAATATAAAATCACTTTTTATCACATATTAATTATTAAACATATTTAAAAAAAGGCAATAGTGAAAGAGCAATGAACAGTGTTGCACTATATTAATTAGTATTAAACATATTTTAAGAAAGGCAATAGTGTAAGAGCAATGAACAGTGTTGCACTAAATATAATGCAATACTGTTGAAAACTTGAAAATAAAGCATGGCTGAACATAATTTTTGCTCTAAAATAGAGATTTTTGCCAATCTCCAGCAGCGCTGGAGATGATGGCCTTAATCCATCTATGGGAGGCGCGACCTGGGGGAAGATTCTGTGAAAATCAATAGTATCATTTTATCTTAAATCTTCGGTTTTATCAACATATACATTCCTGTAAAGTACATATATGATTTCGTTCTTCTACCCACCGTGGACACCATTAACGTGTCTACAGTTGATGTGGCATGCCATGCGGAATAAGAAGTCAATAATATAAATAAGATTATTTTGAATTGCCCCCATTAAATAACTCCACAATTTATGAAAACAATATATATCTCCTAATAATTTTAAACAAACAAACTAATGCAGTCTAATTAATTTGTTAAATTACCTAAAAAAATTAATTATGGCCCATTCATTTTATATAAATTAATGGCATTAGATTGATTTTCACGCTGGATAATGAATTATATATTACCATAGAGACTCGTCATGATAAAGTATCTGCTTATTACATTAGTAAATCATACAAAAATCAACGATCTAGATTTATTTTATTTTTTTTTGTCACATTAAGGGTTCATTTTATTTCATCTCGGCCCTATTTATTGACAAAATATATTTATGAAAATTCTTAACTTCTTCTGCATCGAAATATCGATCCTATGCACCTGCCACTTATTCATATAGCGTAATTGTCCAACGACAAAGGATAATATTTGCTAGGCTTCGTTTGGTTAGATTGATAATATTTGATTGATAAAATAATCCAATTTAATGAAATGTTTGGTTTGAATGATTTGATCCTAAATGGATAACTCGATTCATAATTTTATTTATCAATTAAGTAATAATTTATCCTCTCAAATTTAAAGATTAATCAACCATACAATCTATCCAAAGGTACCATAATTCTAAACTTAATCATAATCTTAATTGTAATCAATCAAATTAAAACACAAAATTAAAACAATCCAAAATAATGCAATATCCATCGCACCTAGTGGTGGCCGCGGTTCGGTTCGGTTACGGAACCGAAACTGAACCGGCGGTTCTTGGTTCTGCCCCAAGGGAACCGGAACCGAACTGCCGAACACTTCGGTTTCGGTTCCAAATCGGAATCGCAAATTTCGGTTCGGTTTCGATTCCAAACCGGAACCGCAAGTTTCGGTTCGGTTCGGTTCCACAGTTCCGACGGTTCCAAACTGGAACCGCATGTTTTGGGCTTCAAAAATTATGTTTTTTTTTTTCGTTTTTTTCTATGTTTTCTTGTTTAATTGTAATTTTATGTATTCTAATGTAACATTTAGGTGAAATAAATATAAATTGTAACATAAATACAGATAAAAACATAAAAATTTTAAAAAAAATAGAAGAAACCGGCGGTTCAGAATCGAAACCGAACCGAAACCGACGGTTCTCGATTCCGCAACTTTGGAACCGGAATCGAACCGCCATCGATGCGGTTCTCGGTTCTGAATCGGAACCGGCGGTTCGGTTTCGGTTCCGGAACCGCCGTTTTCGGTTCGGTTCCGGCGGTTCCGATTCCTATGGCCACCTCTAATCACACCCTATTTTATCAATCACATCCTCTAAATCAAAATAATCCTATCATATATCACATCCTATTTTATACTCTCTTCGTTCCAATATTTATGGCATGTATTCTTTTTTTGGACCGTCCCATATAACATGTCATGTTTCCCTTTTGGGCTAATTTAGAACGTACTTAGGTACTAATGAAAGCATTTAATTGACTAAAAAAATACTTTTTTGATTAAAAGATTAAATAATGAATAAAAAGTACACTAAACATGTGGATCACACACCTTTTGATCCTTAATTTCATTCTCCTTAATACCCGTATCCAAAAGAAATATGCCATAAATATTGAAACTCCTGAAGGAAGTAAATCACATCATCTAAACCAATCGCCAAACATTCTGCTATAATAAAATTATTAAAAAAAATCATCATAAAATGAGACTTCTTATTTCTATTTAATTTTTATCGGATGCACCTTATAATATTTGACAATTCTGTATATTTGACATTGAAGTTTGTTTTGCATAATTTCACACGTGTTGCACTAATTATTTTTTAAAATAATCATTCATTTGGTATTTAAAAATTCTAAAATATGACAGCAGCTAGTTGTCATAACTTATTGCTTTATACTCCCTCCGTCCCACGATAAGTGTCTACTTTCTTTTGGGCACGGGTATTTAGGAAAGAAGTGTTTAAAGGGTAAAAAGATAAAAGTGGTGGAGCCCACATCTTTTGTGTGAGAGAGAGTGTTTCCATATTAGGAAAGTAGACACTTATGATGGGACAGCCCAATAAGGAAATGTAGACACTTATGGCAGGACGGAGGGAGTAATAATTTAAGAACCAGATATAATCGACGAAACCCATCAAACCGGATATTATCTCTAGTCTAGAAATCAAACACAAATCTTGTTAGTGCAAATTATGCACTACTGAAGATTGTCAATTATATAACTAAAATACTCTTCATTTTATTATTTTGAATTGTGTTCATCTTAATTTTGTTGTGCTTCTTCTATATATTGAGACATGTAGAACATGATTTTACTTACACCGCAACAAAAGTAACATTTATAAATCCAACATTTATATATAAATCCCACACTTCTTCAAACATTATAACATCATAATACATTAACTACTCTCAGGAGCACAACTATTGAAATTAAAGCTTCATCGAAATGCCAAAAATATATATTCTAAAATGAGACGTTGAACCACTATTTTTTAAATGGGCTCCACTACTTTCTATCGTTTTATTATTTCATAACCTTCTTTTTAAATAACCGTACCGAAAAAAATGTACCACTTCGAGCAGGATAGATGGAGTATATCATTGGAGTGAAGAATCAGTTTGATGAACAGCTCTTGAATAAGCTAAAACATCTTCTGCTTTCTCCATATTATTCTTCTGCTGATTATTATTATTACTATTATAATTATTTGCTGCAGATGAAGAAAATAGAGTAGTAGTATTACTTTTCTGATAATTATGATCATCATCAGATTTGGTGATTATAGCTTCTCGAATCACTTCTCTAGCTTTACCCATCTCATCTTGCTCCTTCTGCTTCTCCATTTGCTCCTTTGTCGCCTTTCCTTTGATCGATTTAATTTCAAGAAGATGATGATATATGTTGATGTTAATTGTTAGTTGGTGCATGAAGTTTATTACATATAGAATTTTGTTATTGCAACGTGCCTTCACCAGAGGAAACACATGCTTACAAAGCATTGCTCATCCTACACGTTGCATTAAAAGGATGACTTATCACATTTATTTTTCAATCTTTAATACGAAAAATTCTATTATACATGTACACACACTACACCCACTTCTCACATGAGATTATTTTAATAATATAATTCATAGTATTAAAATAATTTCATGTGAGAGATGGGTGTAGTGTGTACATGTGTAATAGAATTTCTCAATAATACTTTAATACTTTTTTCGTCTACAATAATAGTTCCCATGACGGGAAGCTGGGGATTAATAAAAGTTAGGTATAGTGGATTGTGAGTGGAGGAAAAAGAATATTTTATGGTGGATAGTATACAAAAATGGAGAGGGAAAAATTTTCGTGGATGGACTGAAAAAGAAAGCTATAAAACTATTATTGTGGACGGAAGGAATTTGTTATTTAAATCCTGTAATATAAATCTCGCCAATATTTTATAAATTGAGCATATACAAAATATTAGGAACATGAAAATTAATTATCGATTCATAATAATATTAACATATATAAAAATTAATTAATTAATAATGTATCTTACATAAAATTTGCTAATATCAATAAATAATTAAATATAGAGGAGAAAATATTATATATATGTGTGTGTAATACATAATCAAATTAGCAGAGCAAATATAATATTATGATAATACTCAATGTGCAAAATTTGATAAATAATAATACTAGCATTGGGATATTTCCCATTAATTAAAACCAATAATACATGGAATACGTATTAAGTATTAGCATTAACACTTGCAATGGCAAACGTGAGAATTTCCAACTTTTTTGCAGACACCTCCTTGTTCACAGTCATTGATGCAGTAAAGCCAACATTTCCCATCCGTTTCTGGGTTATCATCCACACCTGGTTTGCACGCCCCAATATTTGCGAAATTGTTGCAGCATTTCCCCTTTCCTTCTACAATATTCTCACTTCCTGAATTCATTTAATATTCATTTATCAATATAATAATAATAATAATTTTAAATATTGAACATAATTTCAATGTGCGTCATATTCGGCATGACTAGTGAAGAGCATTGTGACAATCATTTCTAGTTAGAATCAACGATGGACGCAAAAAAAAAAAAAAAATCATTATGGGATTATTGTTTAAATTTCAACTACTGTATTCATTCAGATAATTATGAGTGAATTGTGATAGGTCATCCACTTATATATAAGTCTCTACTTCTTAGGAGGTTACATAGAAATCCAACATAAAAGATAAATCAAAAGGCAAATTATATAACATAATATAAATGAAAATCTCTCTCACACACACACACGCATGTGTGTGTGTGACCTAAGCTTCGTGTTATATAGACATGGGAATTCTTTCATTTCAATATATTAGATAAAGAGGATGAAGTTATTAGAAAACACAACGACAGAATGCAAGGAATATTTTCATGTGTTGCTTTTGGGGAAAAGATGTAAAATAATTAAAAAGTATAAGAAAACTATAACATTAATTGGGAGAGGATATTGAAATTAAACATTTGAATTTAGTAAGGCTGATAACAAAAATAAGATCAAAAAGTAACCTAAAAGAAAGACAAAAAGCATGAGAGTTAGGAGAAGAGAAATATTCTTCATTGTGGCCATCCTTCTTCGAAAAATATATTTATGCAAAGAGTTAGGAGAAGATGATTAATTCTTCAATTGATAATTTCTTCAACCTTAACTTTTGCACAATTTATAAGAAAATGAATCGCTTATAATTTGTATATATATATCATATATGCAGTTAATGAATATATTTTGGGGGTAGATTGTGATATTTAATAATAAATGGAAAGTAAAATATGCCTGATTTACTCAAATATCACATTATGGAGCAAATTTTACTGGGATTTCGGTTATTCCATATTCGAGTATTGTCATTAGATTAATTCGATTTTGTCATCATGGTTTAGAAATCTTGCAGAGACGAAATGAAATTTTTGGTTTTTATTAGCAAGATTTGATTCTAGTAATTGATGTTAATTGTCCTTTCTAAAAAAAAAATAGTGATGTTAATTGTAATGTGAATATATTAGCATTGTTCAAGTGGGCCGGGCTAATCCAGGCCCAGCCTAGTTCAACAAAGATGTGGGCCTGATCTGAGCCTCCTCCTTGAAAGGGTAATTTTAAACGTAGCCTCCATTTTACTTTTTATAGTTCCCTAATAAATAAATAATTAAAATTATATTAAATGTACAATTTTAACCCCATAGCCCCAATAATTATAATTAACTAATATCTAAAAGTTCAAACAATGAAGATAAAAAAAATAAAATAAAAAATTGAATGAATTTCATAGCCCCAACTAAACACATGATTTTGCAATTTGAATAGCATAACCCCCAAATCTAGAAATTGCCGCCTACAGTTAACGCATTTGTTGAAGCTTCTTCATTTCCTCCATTCGCGTTTTCATTATGTTATTGGCTAATTTGTGGACTGTAACAATCAATTCTCGAGACTTCTTCTTCGACCCTAGATTGAAGAACTTCTTGATTAGATAGAATTGCGGCAGAGCGTATAAGAATCTTCCAAAACTGAGATTCGCTGCTATTTCTAACGCTCGCATGAACTCGCCGCCGACAATAGTGTCGCCGCCCAGACAGTTGGGATCGACGTTGAAGGAGAGTTTGCAAACATTGTCGAAAGCAAAACGTTCGAGGATGTCTTGAATATCTAAGATTCTGTCGATTTCAGTTGCAGATTTGAGAATCGTAATGAGGCGATTGTGCAACTCGGAGCTGACATTATCCCTGTCGAAATTGCGGAGGGATTTGGTGTTGAACTCATAGCTGGCGGTCTTGCACTGCATTATCCAGAGTCACCGTCAGTGATGAACATTCCGGCGCCGAGGAAGTCTTGGAGGAGGAAGTCTTGCGTAGAAGTTTCTGGGTTGGGGTTTTGGGGCTATGAAATTCATTCATTTTCTTTTTTTAATCTTCATTGTTTGAAATTTTAGATATTAGTTAATTATGAGCTATGGGGTTAAAATTGTACATTTAATATAAATTTAATTATTTATTTATTAAGGGGCTACAAAGAGTAAAATAGGGGCTACGTTTAAAATTACCCTCCTTGAAATTGTCTCCATATGGGCCTATATATTTTCAGGTCCATAACCGAACCCGGCTCAAGTTCAAACCTGGTCCAGGCCCATACTAGGCATCACCAGTAGGGTTGTAAACGAGTCAAGCTACTCGCGAGCTATTCGGCGTTCGACTCGATAAAAGCTCGTTCGATAATTAATTGAGAAGCTCATTTTGATAAACGAGTCAAGCTTGAACATGACGGTACTCGACTCGTTAGCTCATGAGCAAGCTCGTTAAGTGATTTATCTTAAAAATGCAAGATTATTAGTTAGATATCTTATATTTTATACAATAATTAGTAATATTTGGATTAATTATCTAGTTAACTTTATTTATTTACAAGAAAATAGTAAATATATTACATTATTGTGAATAAAATAACTTATATTTTTGGAAAAGGTAACTAAATTTTAAATGAAAGACTAAATTTTAAAAGCTCGTTTAGGCTCGACTCTGCACTCGACTCGATAAGAGCTCGTTCAATAATTAAATAAGAAGCTCGTTTAGCCAAATGAGTCAATCTTGAGCAAGGTACTATTCGACTCGACTCGGCTTGATTACACTCCTAATCACCAGACTTGAGTTAGGTTGGATCGGTTCAAGACTCACTTGACAACATTAGTGAATATTGGTTTGTTGATCCTTCTACTCTCACCCACGCGATGGATGTAATAAATGTAGATAAGTTTGTGATGTAATTAAGATTTTGATTGAATAAAAATTTTAATACAGTTGTATGAAAAGATGACTAAAATCTCAAACTTCATATAAATTTTTGAATATTTTATTAGATGCACTCCTATAGGACGGTGTAAAACTTACACTTTGATTTATTAAAACTAATTATTTTGATAATTACAATTATCACTTGGATTCATAATAACTGTCACTTTCATCTAGGGATGGCAACGGGCCGGATCTGGACCGGATTCTATTGGATCCAAATTCAGATCCGAATTTTTTGCTTGGATCCAGATCCGGTCCGAATCCGTCGGGTCCGAAAATCTGAGATCCAGATCCAGATCCATCAAATCCGCGGGTCTACGGATCTGGACCCGGATCCGTTTTAAAAAAAAATTAAATAAAATCAATACAACAAATTATAAGTATCCAAATTTCCAAAACAAAAAAGAGTATATTTATTTTTTAGATTAGGGTTTCTGTTATTACTTATTAAAAAAGAGTATATTTATTTTTTTAATTATAAAATAAAATATAGATATTAATCGTATGGATCCGCGGGTCGGATCCGGACCGGATCCGGATCTGAAAATTCAAGATCCAGATCCGACCCGATTTTTTTTATATGGATCCAGATCTGGACCGGATCCCTCGGGTCCAAAATTTTGAGATCCGGATCCACGGATCTGGACCGGGTCCAAGATCCACTACCATCCCTACTTTCATCCATTAGGACTAACATTTTGATTAATTAAAACTGACGCTTTGATTCATTAAGACTGATATTTATATTTATTAAGATTTAAGACTTAATTTTTTTACTGCTTTTATCCATTAAGACCGGCACTTTAAGTCATTAAAATTGACACTTTGATTTATTAATACTAACACTTTTACTGATTACAATCCGATCTTGGACCGTTCTACAAGAATTTTTGTGATATACAAATTCTACCAAGATATGTATTCTTCATGAATGCAAGTATTTGTTTTTATATTTTTCTAAACATAATATTCCCTCTGTCCCATTTATATATGCTTGTTTTCCTTTTTCGGATGTCCCAAATATATAGGCTTGTTTCCATAAAAAGTAATGTTTTTTAGCTCATTTACTATTATACCCCTATTTAATTTTTTGATTAACTCATAAAAAATACATAGTCAAATAATAAATAGGGGCATATTAAGAAATTTACTACATAATTTACTTTTCCAATAATTTTTCTTAATCCTCGTAAAAATTTTCAATCCGCCTATATAAATGGGACGGAGGAAGTATTCTTTTTTAGGTTGATTGTATCTTAATTTCTATATATGTGAATTGCCAAACTACAAAATGATTGTGAAAATTGATTTAACGAATGAAAGTAAAATTAAAATGAAACTGAAAAATTGCAAGTTTTATTGTGATGTTGATTTGACATCAATGAGAATACAAAACTATTAATCCACTTCCTTAGTTCCTATAATTTAATCTAAAAATTATTACTTCCCAACAAATTAGCTTCATGTCTAAAATAGAAATTACTAATACATCATTCACATAATAAATATTTCAACACAATTCATAAATTATACACTATATCATGCAAAAAACATTACTTTCTTTCTTGCTCCACATGATTTGATGGAAATATCTTTCTCTAATTTTATTATAAATAACTCATTTTTTAACATCTATGTTGATGGCTCCGAGACTAAATTTCCGATACACAGAAGGAGTATTATCAATTCTTTTGTTATTTTAAGCCTACCAGTTTGGAAGGGTTGCATTATTTTGAAGAACTACGTTCTGGTGCGATGTTTTGCACAATACGGTTGGTCCGTTCACCATTTTTTCTTAATTAATTTTTTCTTAATTAATTACTTTTATAATTAATTAACTGATATTTAATTAATTCCAACGGGCTTAATAAACTCTAAATGAAACTAATACTTTAATTGAGATTAACAAACATAATTGAAATTAATAAACTCTAATTAAGACAAGTAAACTCTGATTAGATTAATGGACTTTAATTGAGATCAATACTTAATTACTCCATATTACTTTCTAACCATCCTTATTATTCTCTAATTACGATCAACCTCACGGTGTGTTTGATGGTTAGGGCTGTCAAAATCCTGGGCCGGCCCAACCTGAGCCCGCCGGGCTTTTTGGGAAAGTTGGGCAGGGCCAGAAATTTTTATTGGGAAAATCGGGCCGAAAATTTTTCGAGCCTGGAAATGTGCCGCCCAACCCGGCCCGAAAACAGTTTTTGTATTGTAATTTTTCGGGCCGGGCCGACCCGAGCCCACCTGGCTTTTACCCATTTTGGGTCAGGCCGGCCCGAAAAATTTTCGGGCCTGATAATTTGATGCTCGGCCCGGCCCAAAAATATTTCGGGCCTGGAAATCTGCAGCCCGGTCCGATTTCGGGCCGGGCCGGACCATTTTTGACACCCCTAGGATTAGACCTGCCACGGGCCCCGAACCGGCGGTTCCGGGCCCGAGCCCGCCGGTTACGGTTTCACCGGAGAGTGAACCGTAACCGGCCCGTGTACACTGTACACGGTTACATATATATATATATAAGAAAAAAAAATTAAAAACCGGGCTGGTTTTTAACCGGAACCGGCGGGTTTTAAACGGGCCCGGAACCGCCGGTTAAAAAGCCCGGCCCGTATATATATATATATATATATATATATATATATATATATATATATATAAATTAAAGGATTTTGAAAATCTCACCACAATAATTATTTTTAAAAGATATTATACCTTTAAAGAAGCTTTAAATAATGCTAGAGATTCTTTAGGGTTAAACTTTTTCATTGAACCCGAAGAAGTCAAAAGTTTTTCACAAATTGTAGAAGAAAACCCAAGTGGGGTAATTTCAGCTCAATCCGAGATAATTCAAAAATTAGAAAAACAAATTTTTGATTTACAAAGTCAACTTTCTCTCGCCAATTCAAAAATTCAAGAGAATGTTGAGGCCCTAAAATTCAAGGACCAAACAATTTTTACAATGGAAAAAGGGATCTCAAACCTTAATTCAAAATTTTTTTCCCTGAACACTGAGATCAAAGATTTTGAAATGAAAAAGGATTCGATTCCCCAAAGAAAATTCGAAAATTTCAAGGCAAGAGTGCTTGATCTCCCTTACCAAGAGGTCTTAAAACCACTTTTAGACAGAGTTCCTGAATTTGAACAAATAATTTCAACAAAGGCCTTGGAAGGAATATTAAAGGATTTTGAAAATCTCCAAAAGGAAGATTTTTAAAAATCTTCCTTTTTGAGAATGCCTATTGGAAAATCCTTTTAAAGCTAGAGGGAGATTTTTAAAAATCCTTTTTGGCCTATTGGAAAATCCTTTTTTCACAATTCAGGACCTTTATTATCTTTAATAAAGTAAACAATAATAAAAAATTTAAAAATAGGATTACAGACAAAAGAATATGATGGTTATATAGGAAATAATCTAATTGTAAGTGTAGGAATTTTAGGAAAAGCCAGCAATAGATCTGGTATGAATTTTAAAGTAAACATAGATGGAATTGTAAAAAATATAAATAGTAAGGGAATAAAAATGATAGACCCCATAAAAATCAATCCAGAAGATCTTGCTGGATTAGATTGGTCATTAGAAAATTTTAGTATTAATGAAGATAATAAGATTTTAGTTCCACAGAAAAGTCTTATGTATGAAACAAGTACTGGAACATTTAATTTAAGATTCACAAATTATATTAAAAAGGATAATGAAAAAAGTGATGATGAAAAAACAGAAACAAATCATACATTAATGGCAGATATAAAAGAAGATTCTATTTATAATTCAGAACCTATTTATGATACATAACCTGAATCAGAATCAGAAACTAAAGAATTAGATAAATTAACTAAAACCATAAAAGATTTTGAATTAGGTCCAATTGAAAGACCTAAAAAAGATATTACTCCACCCATTTATAAACATTGGAAAGCTAGAAAATGAATAGCTTTATAGGAAGATCTAGAACAATACAAGAAGGAAGAAGTAGTACGTCAAATATTAATGACATAGTTTCTAATACATTTTTAAATAGAATAACTACAAGAGGATCAGGAAGTAATTCTTCCGAAAATATTGTTCAAATTGAAGATGAAATTAATATAAACAGAAATTTAGAATTATACAATAATCATCAAATTGATATTTTAAATCCAAGAATTTTATATCAAACAGGCATGATGAATATTAACACAGTATTAATAAGAAGCAGTAGGGAAGAAAGTCTAAGAATAGTTGAAAATACTCAAATTATAGACTTAATCTCACCAGAAACAATAATAAAAATTAAAAGGAAGCTTTAAATGATTTTTAAAGTTTTTCACAAAAAGGATTTAAAAATCTCACCTCTAGCTTATTATTATTATTAGCAATTATTGTTATTTGGCTTTTTAAAATCTATTTCCAGAAAATGATTTTTAAATCCTTTAATAATAAAAATCTTTTTATTATTGCTTTAAGAAGGTTTAAAGCAAATTCAAGCTTTCTTAGGATTGCTCAATTATGCTAGAAAATTTATACCAAACCTTAGTAAGCTTGCAGGACCTTTATATAGTAAAACTACTAAAAATGGGCAAAGAAATTTTAATAGAGAAGATATTATTTTAATTAGAAAAATAAAAGAAGCAGTTAAAATAATTAACCCACTAGAATTACCTCTAGTAACAGATTATATTATTATAGAATGTGATGGCTCCAAAGAAGGATGGGGAGCTGTTATGTTATGCAAGAAAAATAAATATTGCCTCAAAAATGAAGAAAGAATTGTTGCATATAGCAGTGGAAATTTTGGAAAAATTGGAAGTAATTGGACTTCTTTAGACTTTGAAATACAGGCATTAATAAATTCATTAGAAAAATTCAAAATTTATTTAAATAATGAATTTACAGTAAGAACAGATTGTGAAGCAATAGTAAAATTTTTAAAAAATGATAATAGTAGAAAAGTAATTGTGGCCAAATAACAATAATAGTGGCCAAAAAATTCAAAAAGTAAGAAAAACTTTTTGACAAATGTTAGTGACAATTGATAAATTTTCGTCATTGCATTCGTCATATCCTTTCTAGAAATCCCTGTGAGTCTCTGGAATTTCTTCATCATTTTCTGTATCACTTTCTTGATGAAGAGCAAACACTTCTTCAGTATTGATGATGTGTTCTTCGTCTTCTAATTTTTCGCCTTCACCGCTGAATGGTAAAAATATTTTCCAATTTTCTGTCCCAAAGATCTGGGTGAAATGTCCTTCTCCAAGGAGTTTGTACTGGTTCCAGAAAATTAGTTCGAAACCCATATTTTCTTGATAGTATTCATACACCTTGGAATTTTCAATTTCCTTGAAATCAAATGATGTTGAATCATGATTTCTTAATCTGTCTTTTTCTTCCATAAAAATCCTCTTTCTGCTTGACACATAAGAGCCATTTATAACTTGTGGAAGAGAGGATATAATTTTACAGAATACCTTGCCTTTTAGGGATTTTGATGCAATATTCCCTCCTATAAGCAAGAATTTTTCTCCCAATTTTTCCAAAATGTCTTCAATTTTTGAGCCTTCTTCTTCAAGACGGAACTCAATAAAATCAACCATGCCATTGTGATAAAATTTTAAAATATTTTCACAATTCATGTCTGTTGAATTTAGGTCAACTTGGAGTTTGAAAAGAGACTTCATCTGGAAATTCTTGAGAATCAAAGTAGTATGTTGACTTTTGTACTACTTTTACTCATTCGAAATGAATTTCTCCAAAAATAATTTTTACCAATTTCTTTTGATAATCTAAGTTTACTTATTGGAAAAGTAAACTTAGATTTTCTAATTAGGAAAATCTAATTAGAAGAGTTTACCTATTGTTATTGCTAATAATATTGTAACCATCATCTATGGTGTTATCATTTAGATTTTCCTGCTAATATTATCATAATCTTTTTTCACCTATTGGAAAAAAGTAAACTTAGAAAATCCTTTAATAATATTAGCAAAAGGATTTAAACCTTTTGCTAATATTATTATCATTTAACCTATTGGAAAATCCTTTTTTCACAAAAAGAATTTAATAATTTTTCACAATAATAGAATGCCTATTGGAAAATTATACAGTAAAGAAATGTTATTATTAGAACAACAAAGTCCTCAATTATGGCCAGATGAAATATTAATATGGGAACAAAATGTAGTTAGAAATTGGGAAACAAATAAAAGAACAGATATAGATATGTTTGCTTATTTAGAAACAACGCTAGGACCAATTGCTCTAGGGTTGTGGCAAAGTAAAAAGAATCAAGCTCCTGAACAAATTAATCAAATTAAATCTTTAGGAGAAAATCCCTACAATTTCACAAGTCAAATTAGAATATTATTATTAGGAGTTGATCCTACAAAAGAAAATACATTTATTCAAGATACTGCAATTAGAAATCTTGAACAATTAAGTATTTCACATTTTAAATATATTAGAGAATTTAGTACAGATTTTACTAGAATAGTATCACAAACCGGAAGGGCTATGGAAGATGAGTTATGTGATAAATATTTTATAAAATTACCGGGAGATTTAGGAAAAGGTTTCTTTTTCTTTGGTTTCTTTTTTGCTGTTTTTTAATTCTGCAATTATATAACAATTTTGATCTTTTATAAAATCAAAATTTTCTTTAATTTTATTAATATAAGCTTCTCTCTCAAGACTTTTTTGTTTTAATTTTGTTAAAATTTTAATAATTTTATTATTTTCTTTTTCTAGGCCAAAGCCTATATTTAAAACAAGATCTATAATACTATTTAAATGATTATTTTCACTATGTAAAATATGATTAAAATCTTTTTTAAATTTACAATTAAATTTAAAATTTTCTACAGAAACACAATGATTCTCTTTTATAGAATATTCAAGATCAAGAAATTCAAGACGTTTAAGCGGATTTAGATCAATGATGATAGTTTCTTAGTTTTTAGCTTTTAGTTACCTTCCTTTTCTAAAGCTTTTAGTTTATCTGGAAATTTTAATAGTTTTTCTGCAATGTGTGGTTGTAATTCAATCTTTCCATTTCCAATTTCTAATCCTAAAAAGGATATTTTTCTTTTAAATAATTCCATTTTTCTTTTACTAATTACAATACCTTGTTTTTCTATTTCTTTAAAAATAATTTCTAAATGGTATTCATGTTCTTTAATATTATTACTCGCTACAAGAATATCATCTATATAAACTAGACAGAACTCATATTTTAGAAATATAGAGTCCATAAATCTTTGAAAAACTGATGGAGCATTTTTTAAGCCAAAGCTCAAAACATTCCATTCAAAGTGTCCATCTGGACAGGAAAAAGCTGTCCATGGTTTAAACCATTCTTCTAATTTTAATTGATTATATCCTAATTTAAGGTCAAATTTTATAAAAGCTGATGTTCTATGTGGACTTTCTGATCTTCTAATTAATTTTTGTTCTAACATTTCTGGAATTTGTTTTTTAAATTCTTCTCTATCAAGTGGAGAATATTCTATATTTGCTGTAATAATCCTTATATCAGGATTTTTAATTTTTTGTTTTATTAAATAGTTTACTTTTGTCTTAGTAATGTCAATAGGATTTTAATTTGGATTTTATAAAATCCTAATTAGATATTAAGTATGAATTATGAAGAGTCATATGTTGAATTAGAAAAATACTTTAATTTACCAATAGTAACTGATATAATGAACGGTAAAAGTATGATAATAGATTTTTACAAAAAAGAAGCAAATTTTATGGATGCAACTACTATAACTGGATATAAAAGACCAAAAATAGAATTTTCACATACAGGACAAGGTTCAACAGATAATATAGACAGAGAAAATTGGGCTCCCCCTTTTTGGTATCAGAGCTTTTAAGATTTTGAGGCCTAAAAGGTCTGGACAGGCTTAGTCAAGGTTGCTATGTTTAGCATAAATCCTGCTTATACTAAGAACCCGCCAGAATGAAGGATTATTCTTCTTTAAAAGCACTAGTATTAATTGGAAAAGTTAGTGTGTTCTTTAGTTTCTTTATCTTTTGATGTTTTGTTTATACTTTTAATATATATATATATATAAAACATTGAAAATTAAGAAAATGAAACATAAATGAAAATGAACTAGTTTTTCATTAATACTTGAAAATTAAAATAAACATGACTAAATAGAAATTACAAGTACTTGAAAATTAAATTAAACATTACAAAATACATATTTCAATTTTCAACTACAAAATAGAGATTACATTAGTAACATTACATACTCAATTTCCCATAGCTTCGGTTGGATGCGCTTTTTGAATGTGACGAACAAGGGAAGCATAGCCATCATTTTGAGTCCACTTGAAAACTTTGTTGCAATAATTGCAATGAACTTCATAGGTTGGATTAGAATAGTCGGGCAATGGAGCACTACGGGTGTAGTGCTTGTTGAAAATATCAACCTTAATACTAGATCTAGGAGGCATTGTTGTTTGTATTTTGTAGAATTGAAGTTGAAACTTGAGTCTTGAGAGAGAAAATTAAAAAAGAAGAAAAAATGAAGAAGATAGATAAGGTGAAGAGATGAGGAAGATTGAATGATAGATCATTAAGGTGAAGACGGCTGAGGGAGTGAGAGTGGGTGAGAAAAGGGTTGGGCTTGGGGGGGTATTTATAGATAGAATTTAGGGTTTTAGAAAAATAATAATAATAATAATTAAAAACCGCCGGTTTCTGCCGAACCGCCGGTTCAGGGCCGAAAACCGGCGGTTAATTACAGATTGTTTTTGTATTTTTGGAGCACTTTTTTCAACTTTTGTAATTTTTTGTAATTAATTGTTGTATATATATATATCTTAAGACAATATAAGCAAAAAAATTTAAATTTTACTTAGTAGTCATTGAATAAAAATATTAAATCATTTCTCATTAATATTGTTGAAATTACAACACTTGAAAGTTGAAATGAAAAAAAAGGAAAAAAAAAAGGACTTGAGCTCAATTTTAATATTAAAATTGAGTTGCCTACGTATCCTCATAGAGGAATCAAAGTCCACGTAGTTCGATTACATTACATTACTCCCTAGTAGTTCTCGTCCACCGATCGATCACTCTCGGTGAACTCTTCGTTTGGGCTCTCGTCGCGATCATCCCAATCGCTCTCTTGAGCTCTAAGGTCGGCCCTCGACCAATCATCAAGCAACATTGTGGCTTCAATGTTTCTTGGTTTCATCGTTGATCTTCTTTGGTCCAACATGAGTCCGCCAATGCTAAAAGCTTGTTCGACCGAGACAGTGAATGCGGGACGGCAAACAACTCTTTCGCCATGATAGAGAGTACGGGATACTCCGTTCTCTTTGACCACCACTTCATCACGTCGATTTGTGGAGCACTATCTTCAACACCAAAAACAAAACGACAACCCAAATACATATCTAATTCACTATTACCTTGGCCCCTAGGGAGTTCATAAGATCTATCTTGGTACATGCTACTTAATTGTTGAACTAAGGGATCTAAGGAGTTTAAATCAAGTGGTATAAATAAAGAGGTAGAAGTAGAAGAAATAGGTGCATTCATGTCAAGATCAATACCATGAGTCATCCTATATTCGGCAAAAAAGAGATCTTAAAGTTCTTTCTAAATCATCTTTTATTTGAGTAACATTAGGAATATCAAAGAAAATTATTTCTCCATCAATTCGTACATTTAAAAAGTCCATTTGCTTAAAAGCATTATAATAAATATCTAACATTTGACAAACACCATCATATTTCCATTTAGGATCTAAGCACTTAGCTACTAGAAAAACATCCGGAATATTTCTAAAATATTTTAGCCATTTTTGAACCATAAAATAAATCACACCTTGCAAATTGGGTTTACTAAAACAATTTTTAAAGCTAAGTGCAATATACATGCAATGTTCCAACACACGAACGGAAGTACAATAATAAACACCCGATAATTGAACGGTGGCATTATTAAAAACCTTTAACAATTGATATAAATCCATGCATTGGTCCCAATAAGAAGGTAATAAAGTCAATTGAACCGTCGCAAATTCTTTTCTAAAAAATTCGCATAAATAATCTTTATACTCTAAAGTAGAATTAAGCATTTCATAAGTGGAATTCCAACGATGTGATACATCTCTAACAAAACTCCTATGTTGAATATTCTTATGACGACAATATTTTTGCCATTTTTTACCTAAAGTTATATTTTTATGCAAAAGGGCAACGGCTTTTCTAATTGGCATAACCGATTCATTAAAAATTTCAAGTCCATCTTGAACACATAAATTCAAAATATGACAAATGCATCTACTATGAAAATATTTTCCTTGGAAAGATGGATTACATGCTTCAATGAGTTCGGGAATACTCGCGGTGTTGGCGGATGCATTATCAAAACCAACCGAAAATACTTTATTAATCAATTGGTATTCATTTAAAACGGTTATAATTATTAAAGCAATATTAGTGGCCGTGTGTGGATCATCGAACTCCCTAAATGCAATTAAATGTTTTTGTAGTATCCATTTATCATCAACTCAATGACATGTTATTCCCATGTAATTATTTTGATGAAAACAATCCGTCCAAATATCGGCACAAATAGAAACTTTATGGTCTAAGTTCATCAAATATTTCATTAATTCCATTTTTTTTTTATCAAAAAAGCTTGTCTTCTAATTCGTCTAAGCATATTACTTCTACTAATTTTTTTAGCGGGGGACAATATGCATCTTTTATACTTTCTTGATAGGTTATTTTATCGGCAAATGTAAAAGGTTGTTTTTTCATAGCACAATATCTAGCCATAACATCTTCGGCATGTGGATGATCATATTTAAATAAAGGGTGAGAAGACGTACCCGTCGCCGAGAAAGCGGTGCCACGAATTTGAGTTTGTGTTGATGCAATCCCGTATTCTCCCGGATGACACGTCTCCATGTGTCGCCTTAGTGTGCCATAGCCTCCTCCATGCGTCCATTTGTAGACGTTATTGCAATAGTTGCAATAGGCGTTGTATCCGGGGCTCTAGGCATTTTTTTTAAAATGCTTAGTAAAGATATCCGACACAAGAGGTCGACCTGTCGGTTTGTTTGGCGGCGCTTCGACTTCTTCTTCTTCGTTGGATTGTTCTTGAGATTGCCGAAGCATCTCCTCCTTTTGACGATGAACTTGCTCGGCAAACTCTCGATCCTCTTGTTGTTGAAGTTGTTCCGCATACGCCCTTGATATTTCTTCGGCGGCCATTGCTCGAGCTTGCCGAGCCGATCTTCCTCCTCTTTTGGATCGAGGAGGAGCATCGTCTTGATTTTTGGCAACGCCTTTGCCCTTATCGACACGAGAGGAGGTCGACATTATGGAATATTGTTATGGATGGATTGGTGAAGTGTGTGGTGAGAGAAGTTGAGAACTTGAGCACAAAATTAACACAAAAAATGAAGAATTTGAGCAACAAATAATAGATTGAATGCTTGAAATTAAATAGAGAGATATGAGAATTGGTGTGATTATTTGAGAGATTATAGTGTGGTATTTATAGGGTAAAATGGGGGGAAGGGAGGGGGGAGAGGGCAGCAGCAACGACTATTTTTCTAGCCGTTGAGCTGCTGCCATTGATGCAGCTGCTGTGCTGCTGTGCTTTCTGTCTTCTTCCCGTTGGAACCGGCGGTTCCAGTTCCGCCGGTTCCAACGGTTAACCGCCGGTTCCAACGGTTAACCACCGATTTTGACCGTTCGAACCGGCCACGTCACATATATATATATTTTTTTTAATAATTCAGGTTAACCGCCGGTTTTTACCGGCGGTCACGGTTTGAACGAAGGCAGGCCCGGAACCGGCCCTTGAGCTCACGGTTCCGGTTACGATTCCGGCCCGTTGACTGCCGGACCGGTTAAAAAACCGTTGACCGGCGGGCCGGTTCCGGTTAGGCCCGCCGGGCCCTCCAGTTTGGGCAGGTCTACCTAGGATGGTTCCTAAGTTTTGCTTATTTTGAAAGGCCACAAGAAAATGTACAAGACGAGAAGCGCGCAGTACAACAGCAACTGCATATCAAAACCCTAACAATATAATATGCTTACACATTAGTCTTCATATAAAACCTCCCAATTAGAACAAAAACCCTTCTCCGTCGACTGGAAAAGCACCGCCGTTCCTCGGAAGTTTCCAGACGCACGGACATCGTATGCGCGGAGGTACTGACGTCAGCCCTAGCTCGTCTTCCCTCATCGCATTCAAGCCGCGCCAAATTCTTCTTTTGCAGCACCAGCAGCAGCGAAATCTATCAGCTTCCGCACCAATGGCCGACGACGACTCTATTTTGATCTTCTCCGTCGCTCTCTGGCTCCAAAACAAGGGCTTCTCCAAAGTCCTCAAACGATTCTGCGCCGCAGCTCAAATTGAGGTATGGATATTATGTCGCCGATTGATGAAAGAGGTATTTAATTTGATGTCGTTTAGTGAAATGCATTTTTGGAGAGGCTAATCTTCTATGAACGGTTGTACATTGGTTCTTGGGAACCTTGCTTAGCAAATAAATTTCTGCAAGCGTTTCAGCTTGGTCACGATGAACGTGTAGATGAAGGACTTGAAAATGTAAATGAGCTGGAAATTTTGAATTTTAGGCGGATAATTTTGTTTTGATTGTGGATTTGTTTTATTTATTGATGAAAGTGTGCTCTACAAATTTGTTTCTGGAGAACTCTGTAATTGACCCTTGTTCGTTTTTTTGTGTAAGGATGAGGATTGGAAGGCCAAGGCACTTGATTTGAATGAGATTTTCTCCAAATATCAGGAGATAAGGTAAGCTATTTAAACTGATTTAACATTCAAGGTCATTTTCAGCGCTCTGCTCTTAGTTCCTTCTTCCTTTGTTTTGTTATGTATCTTCCTTTCTACATGTATTCTAGAATTTGTGCTCATGTTTCTGGCTGTTGATGTTAATTTTGATCCTCATGCTGCTGAGATTGTCTTTTTCTGCAGCAATAGTGTCTCCAAAGACTTGAAATCTCAGGAAAAGCAAGGTATATGGATGACTTTATGTTGGTTCCCCATATTATCATCCTGAGTATTGAAATTTTAATTTCACACTTTCCTTCTGTCCAGAAGAACAGGTTGCCGACACGGCAGCAATAACTGCAAATGGTACAACTGATGAGGAAATTAAGGGCAAGAAGAAGAAGAAGAAGAAGAAAAAGAGCAAGGACGACAGTGCAGTCAATAGAAGTGAAAAAACACTTGACGATACAACCGTTACTGAAAAGATAAATGAATTGTATGAGAATGGCAATGAGGATGAATCAACTAAGAAGCCAAAGGAAAAGAAAAAGAAAAGCAAGTTGGCAACACAGTCGCGGGATGCTGATGTAAAGCAGATAGATGTAATGCCTGAGGTGACTGAACAAAAACAAGAAGATTTGTCATCTAAAAAAGCTGCAGACTTGCTTGATAGAGAAATCAAAGTAGGTAAGAAATCTAAAAAGGCTGAGGCTGCAGTAGATGAGATCGATGAATCTGAGAAGGCTTCCAAGAAAAGAAAACGAATGGATCCTGATGAGAATGATAATAAGTCTGATCAGGAAGTAGCAATTGAAGAGTCAAAATCTAAAAAATCAAAGGGCCTTGAAGGCAAAGCTGTTCCACAACATACTGCCCTCCCTACAGCCAATGGAGATTCTTTCGACCTTCAAGGTGGTGAAAGCACTAAAAATACTACCAACAACAATGAAGTGGAGAAATCAAGTCAGAAAAAATCTGCAAACAGACAACCCAAAAGTTCTGAGGTATGTCCATGTCTCTGTATTTAATTATATAGTAATAATATTTGAATGACTTTTTTTGTATCATTGTGCAGTGAACTCTTAATAAGGATGTCAAAACAGAGATTATATTTTGAATCACTAGTGTGCATCTCTTACATTCACAGTAGTCGATAGAATTCACTATAATGATCGCATATCTTCTCTATAATTGTATAGTGGCACCCCTTAATACCTTCAAATTAAAGTAATTGGGAATATGTGATTGTTACCTGCTCTAGAATTTCATGCATACAAGGTAAATATAAATATGTACATTCAACTTGTGCAAATGTTTGTGCATGCTATTGCTAGCTCGTGCATGTTCTAGGTCTGGTGGTATCCTATGGACCTATGCATTTCTCTAATATTTTTCTTGGTTGTTTGTAGTGTATTGAGCATTTCAATTTATGTTTTTTCTCTGATATTTCAAGTTTTGCCTCTTGTCTATATTGAGAAAGTAGTGATGCTATACTGAAAAAATATAATAAAATGGGGCTATTCTTCTATAAACAAGTTTGCTTTTCTTTGCAGCCAAATACAGTGAAAGCATTCCAAAGAGTGAAGATTGACGAGGTGGAATTCGTTGATGACAGACTTCAAGACAATTCTTATTGGGCAAAGGTTTGTGGCTCTTCCTTGTCTTGTAGGATTATATATGCAGCGAATGTGCATGTCTATTTGTACTTGTATATATGTTTTGGCTCAGATAACTAGATCTTCTTGTCACATAAATATCATGTAATCTAATTAACTATTTTATTGCCGTGTTTGTCCAACAAAATAATATCTTAAAAAGGTGTGCTTGATTGGGGTAATAGGGGAATATTCCTACATATGGTTCTTGGTATGTTGGGTCCGGATATCCTCAATGATTATCCCATTTTCATTAACAGTTTGATACTCATATCTATTGCCCTCAATCAAATCCATCCTCATTACCATTCAGGAATTTGAACCTAGCACCTCCTTATGGATAGAAATTTTTTATATATGAATAGATACCAACAAATACAACTTATATTAAAATCATGCATCTAGTCCAGATAGTAATTTTCTTGGTCCATTTATTTGTCCATGGAGTTAATGGTGCACACAATGATTTCTTTTATGTTTTTTTCCCCCCCTCAAAATGAACAAGCTTTCAGTTGACGCTCTAGGTTTATCTACTTCTTGTTTCTAAAGTTCAAGTAAATTAAGATGATTGCAGAAGAAAGTGGCATAAAATTGACTTTTGTTGACTCCTATTGAAAGAACCAAATGTGACTTCTTTTTTCACACGATATTAATTTCTTGTGTTATCTTCATTGCAGGATGGCGCAGAAACTGGTTATGGTGCTAAAGCACAAGAAGTCTTGGGACAAGTCAAGGGAAGGTATGTTTCTGTGTCTACTGAACATTGACCCCCTATAATTATTCTATGTAAAAAATTATGCATGTGCTTTCTTGGGATTCTGTTTTTCCTTTCGCTTATTATTATTTTCTTCATTGGTAAGAGTCTAAATTTCCTTGTTTAATTTTAGCTCTGAAAATCTTGTTTCTGGTTTATTCATGTACAATATACTTATCCTGCCCCTCTTGCTCGGTCTTACGTAGGGGCTTTCGACACGAAAAAACCAAGAAGAAGCGCGGTAGTTACAGAGGAGGACAAATTGACCTGCAATCACACTCGATAAAGTTCAATTATTCTGATGAAGAATGATGAGGATGGATATATATAAACATGCTTGTGTTGTGGTCCATTTTTGATCCCATAATTGGGAAGTAAGTCTTCCTGGTGTCCTGTATTACAATTCAATTTATAAGACACCATATTCTTATCAGATATTTGGTTATGATTTTCTTCTTTTCTGCACTTGCTCTCATGTTCCTTTATCTTGAGCTACCCTACTGTGGCCAACTAAGTTTATTGAAGTTATATTCCTAATTGTGTGTAAAGTTGGTTCTTTGTAGGGATGTTAATGGGTTATCATCCCATTCGATTTTCAGCCAGCCTTATTGGGCTTGGGCTATTTTCGGTTTGGGCCAATTGACTGAATTTTTTTGGGCTGCCTAAACCTTCGGTTTTGGGGCTAGTTTGGTAGGCCAGGAAGTTTGCAAAAAAAAAAAAAAAAAAAAAAAATAGCATGCATAAACTTTATTGATTATCATATTCCTGTAATAAATCCAATACATACTTGACCTTGTATTAGTTACAAAAATGATTGTTGTTCTAACTATTAAATATTGAAACAAGATTTTACCATCAAATTCATATGCAAAGTAATGAAGGTAGACAATTAAATAGCTGAGAAATTTTTTGGTTTAACTGTGACCCCTCGGTTTTTGGGTTATCCTTATTTTAGGTTATTTTCGATTTGTGCCAATTAGATTAATTTTTTTTTCGGGCTAAAAATTTTCAATAATAAATCTCATTTTCTAGTATATTTGGATCGCTTAGTCGATTTATGGCTAAATTGATATTCCTAGTTCTGTATATGAAGATTTGTGAACTAAAACTAGGTAGATCGCTTGTACAATTTTTCCCCTCAAATTGTTCAAGTCTGCGGTATTTACAGTATTAATAATCATCTAATTCTAATTCTCTCATAGGGTTGGGTTGGGCTTCTACCCAAAATTTTCTCCCTAAAAAACCACACATTGTAAATGACACTTTAGCCCGATTGGGGGGGGGGGGGGGTTGCGTATTATTCTGTATTTTGTTTTTTTAGGAAAGTTTATATTCTGTATTTGCATTTTAGTATTTTGCTTGGAATATTCTGCACCTTCCAAACGCTCTACCAAATATCTTAAGTTTGAATTTCGCTAACATATTATCGATCAAATTTATCGTACCAAGCTTCCATAGTACAGTTTACTTTTCTTGTGTGATTTGTATATTTCTTCAGGAACAGAAATTTTACTTAGTGCACATTTCGAGTAGCATCTACGGATTACACTTGTCAATTTAAAAAAAAAAAGTGTGACTTATAAGGTTTTCTTATTATGTAATTACCAAATATCTTAATCAAATCAAGTCCTAATTTCCTCGAGCGGATTGTGAAAAATATCTAAAATCAAAAGATAAAAAAAATGAGAAGTAAGGGGAGTACAGATTGGGATGGCCTTGAAAGTCTGCCTAAAATTCGTCAAAGAATACGGTGGTGAATTAAGAACTACGACTGAAAGAATCATGATTGAAATTTGAAAGAGAAGATTTCGGATGAAAAAGAGGATTGTGTGTGTGTGTGAGAGAGAGAGAGAGAGGATTTTCGAGTGAGAGAGTATCATCATTCTGAATGAAGTGGATTAACAAAAGGTAGTAGAGGGGTATCTTTGAAATTGATTGTTTGCTAAAAAGATCTTGAAAAATAAGATGGGGTGACGAATTTTTTATTTTTATTTTTTTGAATTTATAAGCTGTTAGAATTTATTTTCTAATCATATGATTTTATTTTGTCAAACACTTATCAAAAACTTAAAAAGTCTTAAATATCTTATATTGAGATATTTTAAATATTAACTTATAAATTCAGTCAAACACACTCTAGGACTCAGTTTGGTTTTATTGATAAGGTTTGATTGATAAAATAATCCAACCTATTAAATGTTTGATTTCAATAATTTGGCTTGATAGATAACTCGGCCCGTGATCCTATCCATTAATTGAGTGAAAATTTATCTTCCAAAATTTAGGGTGGTTATAATCAATCATACAGTTCATCCAAAAGTAACATAATCATAATAATAGTCATAATCCTAATCAATCAGTCCACACACAAAATAAATTTTTTTAAATAATTCAAACAATAAAACCATATCCCTATTTTACCAATCACATTCTCTAAACCAAATGAGGCCTAATTAGACATTGCCCAATTCAATTGGACTCGATCCAAAGAAGATTGACCTGACATAATTAAGCCGAAACAAACTATGAACGCCGTGTCCCAAAATTCATACTAACATCTTTCAATTTATTTCAATATTCTGCTCAAGAAAATTCCGCATGTTATTATTACCAAATTCTGTGTACCAACTATATCTTCAAAATTCCAATTTTAACCTCGCAATATTTTATTGTTGGAAACAAAATTGATGCCGAATTTGGGGGTGGGTGGGTTACGTAAATTGCTTACTTTGAAGTAATGGTTGTCAATTGAAGGGGTCTGCTTACCGACCCCCGGCCGACATAATTTTTATGGGTATAATTCCAATTCTTCTTTAGTAGAGCTGGCAAAACGGGAGGGTCGGTCCGGTCCGGCCCGGCCCGGCCCGAGCCTATTGAGCTTGAGCTTGAATCAGAATTGGCTCACCTGACCCGATCATGCTTCGGGCCACTAAAGTTCAAACACAACCCAACCCATCCCTACACAAAGCATCGAGCGGGCGGGCTAAACCCGCCCAAGCCCAATATGGATTTGCCTACCATATTCATGATGTCATTTGTTTAAAAAATTACTCCCTCTGTTTCATTCATCTTGACATGTTTCTTTTCGGCACTGGTATTAAATGTAAAGGTGGTGTTTAGTGTAGTTAATAAAGTAATATAAAGTGTTTTTGAAGTGAATAATGTAATATAAAGTGCTTTTGAATTTATATAAAGTGTTTTTTGAAATGATGTAAAGTATTTTTAAAGTGAAAAAAAATTGAATAAAGTGATTTTTTAAGTGAACCTTAATTATTTCCATAAAAAGAAATGTGTCAAAATAAGTGGGACGACCAAAAAAAAATACGTGTCAAGATGAACAAGACGGAGGGTGTATAAAATTGGCGACGCTTCTAGATGAGTTTTGAACCTAGGTGCTCGAAGTTGCAAAGCAGGCAACAAAACTAATACACCACAACCTTCTACATGTCATTCATTGAAGCTAAAAATTAATATTCCCTCCGTCCCTTCAAAAATGTGGTGTACTTTTCATTTGTTGTGACATATAAAATATTAGTTGAATTACATTAATTTGGGATGGAAAAAGTATATAACAAAAACCGAGAGCCCAAAATACCCGAGTTTTTTGTGCGGATTTTTTCAAGCTTATTTTTTTCTAGCCCAACCTGGCCCTATTTGCGGGTACCCATGCCAGCTCTACTCTCTAGTGAGACAAATCCAAACAGCGCCGTTTCATGTGAAAATCTCAATTTTTTAGGATAGTCATATTTATTCATATAAAGACAATACTTCTTAATATATATAATGATATCTTTTTTTATGATTATGCTTTGTTATATAATAAATGATGTTTTTTCTTCTTATTTTTTATGTATTGCAATTATATTCTTTTTCATCACAATCTTAGATCATGCAAAGATCAATAATCCATATCAGTTTCTATTTCTCAAACTAAGATTTTATCTGTATGAACTATATATATATATATATATATATATATATATATATATATATATATGGAGATGATCATATATGAATTCATATTTATATGAGTCCGAATGAAATGCATTTTTATCACATAAGTTAATGCACAAATTGCATTATCTTAATGCACAAATTCATGTTAATGAAAAAATTGAATCGTTAATCTTTTTTATGTATTGTCAATAATTAATTTGTACATTATATCATTGCATATTGTGCATTAAAAATGTATTAAATATTTGTGCATTAAGTACTACAATTTGTCCATTGCCATATTTGTGCATTAAAGTATTGCATTTTGTGCATTTCCGAAGTGATAAAAATGCATGTTCCTACGGACTCATATAAGGATGAGTTCTTACCAGATCCACACCATATATATATATATATAATCTATTGATCATGATATAATATAAGATTATGTTTATCTAATTCTTTCAAAAATTTGGTAAAATTTATATTTTTTTTCTAATTTATGACTTACTCCCTCCGTCCCTGATAAGTGTGCTCCGGAGGGAGGGGCACGGGTTTTAATAAAGATGTTAGGTAGATGTGTAGTGAGTAGAGAATGAGACCCACTTTGTTGTAGTGTTAGTGTAGTGTTAATTACTTTTAAAGGATAAAAGGGTAAAACTTTAAGTGGGATCATATCCATTTAAGGAAAGACCGCACTTATGAGAACGGACGAAAAAGAAAAGTGAACTAGACTTATCAGGAACGGAAAGAGTATATGCCTGTCACGCGTACCATCCAAATAATTTTATGAAAGCTTAGGTTAAAGAATTCATTCTTAGCACTGAAATTGGAGTCATCACGTAATTGTAATTTTTTGTGACCCGAGCTTAATGTTAAAAATAAAAAATCAATGTTTTCAAAAATAAAAGTTTCCAGTCTAACTAGACGGCTTATGTCAGATTAAAGAAAATGTATCTAAGCTATCTATCTCATTTCGGCCTATAAGTCAAGCGCGTATGATCAAGGCACGTGCACGCGCCTGATAATTTTTTTTTTTAATTCGGCACCTGTGTTACACGCGCCGAACTTTTAATTTTTTTTCCAGTTTATTTTTTATTTTTTATTTTTTTAAAGAGTCAAGCGCGTGCACTGTAGACCGCGTGCACTCGGAAAAAATATTAATGTTACCACAATCATTATATATAAATTAAAATCGGAGCCGAAGGCGGAGAAGAAAAATAAATTAAAAAAAAAACTGACCGGGACAGGTTGACCAGTTTTGACCGAGTCGAGTCAACATGATCCGGTCACTTATGAGTGACGGTCTTACAGGAGACCTTCTCTTGATGTGTTGGAAATTTGAATTCCGATAATATGCTACAAAGAGACGCAACCATTCAATTGGGAAGCAACGGTTCAGATAAGGCAACGTCTCATACGATATGCCCATACCGACTGTGAGGTCTGATGGTTGGAGGCGTGTAGCAAGCACAAGTGATGGTGATTGGGTCCAAACCGCCACAATGGTTCGAATGGATGGAGTCAAACCGCACGTGTCAGCCACACGTACGGTATGTCCATACTGACTTAACGCCGAGCGGTTAAGAATGAACAAACACGACTGTTCGGATTGGCTCACACATGTTCACGCCTTGGGGCAGTTGAGACCGAAGAGACACATCGGTTAGGGCATAGTTGTGCCTATCACACGCGTGCGGTATGCCCATACTGACTGGAAGGTTCAAACCACCTTCGCACCCCTTCGTGTACAAACACCAATATGCTATAAATAAACCCCTCCATGGACGACTTCATACACTCATTTGGAATTCGTTTCACACATAATCAAATACAAAGTTCGAGGCATTTCTATCATACACGTAGTTCGAGTCTTAGGAATTGAATACTAGCTCGGTCTTGAGTATAGAGTAGTTCATCGGAACATCAACACGTAGTACAACGTCTCGAGTTCATCCTGAACCGTTGTATCTTGGAGGCAATTGTTGTAGACTGCGTGCACTGTAGCGGAGCAATATTGTCTTACGGAGATAGAGCCTAACTCTAACCTCGGTTCATTTCTATCTTTTCATTTTCGATACACATATTTACGAACATAAGGTGCTGCAGATATCTTGATTGCTGGCAATATATGTATCTCTATTCAAATTCATTTTTTCAATATTAGAATATAAAAAGGATGAGGGGTTAGTTAGACGATAAATTACTAAAATTAGAACTAATTTACACATAAAAAAATGCTAAGAAATTGAAATTAATTTATCTCTTCCAATAAATGCTAAGAATGAAATCCTTATGCTTATTTTTATTATATAAGTTCGAATATATTATATTATATATTTAGCCAATGATGAGTGAAATCCAAAAAAAAATCAAATAAAGCGAAGATCAGATGCACTTCTGTGCCCATGTTTTAATAATTTTTGTTATTTTTAATTAATTAATAATTAATTTTAATTGTAAATTAATTAATCTTAATTGTGACTTAATAAATCCTAACTGGATTTAAATAAACACTAGTTGAGATTAATAAACCCCAATCAACATTATTAAATTCTAATTAGGATTAACAAACCCCAATTAAAATTATAAACTCTAATTATGATTAATTAACCCCCATTGAAATTATTAAGCTCTAATTACCTTCTAATTACCCTTAATAAGATTGAGAAGATGGAAATAAAGCAGAAATTATTTTTCCTTGTGGAACGTCGCCGTTTGAAGCACAACAGGCGCTACTGTGATACTATAGTCGATAAGTAAATATTGACTCTCACTAAATTATTATACATTTAAATTAAGGCGTCAGAATAAACAATAAATTACAGTATAAGATTTCGGTGTGTGTGAATTTAGAAGGATGAGGTCAATAAAGCAAATGAGCTTAAGTACGTGGATTAATTGTGTTATTCCATAGTCTTCAGGGGACATTCAAGCAGTGTGACTTCAGTCTGTAAGTAGTGAGGTCTCGGAATCAAATCCCATCGCCCCCCCTTGCCCTATGTCAAAAAATAAAAAAAAGAATTGTGTTATTCCATACTAAATTAGGGCCTGTTTGGTATTCATATATCAGTATATCAGATATCAAGTATGGGTATGGGTATCAGATATTATGTATGGGTATGAGATTGATATCTGATATTTATATTTGGTATGATGAAGATATCGACTGATATCAAGTGGGGAAGAAATGAAAGATATGAGTCATACACTAGTAAAAACTGGTATATGAAAATGTTGAATATTAGTATATCAGGTATATCAAAGATATCAATTTGATATCCATATACTAATATATCAAACACAAGGTATGGATATGGGCCATATTCATACACATACCTGATATATGTATATGGATACCATGAAAACTAAATAATGTCCTTGAAATCATTTTTAGCCAAAGCTATCTCTAACTTATCCAATTTTATTAGTTTTCAATACATATGTTAATACCTGAATTGAGTTGATTACTCTTTCTATAATTTTCCATTTTAGAATCTCGAAAAAGATATGTCCCTAATTTCAGAAACAAAGAAAAATAATCAAAAGTCCAAGAAATTACACAAAAATATATACATGTTGACGAAAAAACTTTATTTTATTAAACACAATATAAATTACTTTTATTTTTAATGTTTCGAACTTTTTAAATTTTTAAAAACTAATATAAATGAATTCTTTTAACTTTGGGGATGCTTTGGTCTTACCAATGTTTGCCCTTGTAAAGGAATGCATGATAGAAAATATAGTACTGGTAGCAAATAAAAATAAATTGAAGTGACATGATATAATTAAAAAGTTAGATAAAATGGTAGAATAGAACAAAAAGAAGTTATGAAAGCGGACTAGACGGAAAAGGTTCAAGAAATTTCATTTGCCTTTTGCCACAAAAAAAAAAAAAAAAAAAAAAAAAAAAAAAGAAGAAGAAGTGTGCTCTTAGTTCTCCCGAAATTTAAGTGACGAGACCAAAATTTTTCCAAAACTTCACAAGTAACTTTTACCACAAAGTAAAAATAAAAAATAAAAAAATATTACAGTCTCAGCCCCATAAAATCCCCCAATTGGTGAAGATCGGTTGCAGAGTATCTAAAAAAATATGTATGTTCGAGGATATCCAAGTAGTAAAAGATCTTATGTTGGGAAAATTAATAGAGTTTTGAAGTGATACCAAAACCCAGCTGACCCCAACCGAGTAGATGTTTGCACAAGCCCAAGTGTTTTCCAGCTCACCTGTTTGAGCTTATAGATTTTCTATGTTTACAGGTGGTCGCTGAAGACAGCAGAAGACCCATCTGAGTACACAGCAGGGTAAGTCAAGTCGAGTAATAAGGAACGTTGTCCAAGATCCAAAACGATAAAGTTCTTCCAGACACAGCTGTAGGAAAGACCCAGCTCGTGTGACAACTCAGCTCAGCGTCAAGACCCAGCAGAGTTCAAGACTCAGCTCAGCGTCAATGACCCAGCAGAGTTCAAGACTCAGCTCAGCGTCAATGACCCAGCAGAGTTCAAGACAGCTCAGCGTCAATGACCCAGCAGAGTTCAAGACTCAGCTCAGCGTCAATGATCCAGCAGAGTTCAAGACAGCTCAGTGTCATCAGCACAGCAGAGTCGAAGTGAACTTTAGATAAAGTCAGATCTGATCTGGACTGTTGGGAAAATTAATAGAGTTTTGAAGTGATACCAAAACCCAGCTGACCCCAACCGAGTAGATGTTTGCACAAGCCCAAGTGTTTTTCCAGCTCACCTGTTTGAGCTTATAGTTTTTCTATGTTTACAGGTGGTCGCTGAAGACAGCAGAAGACCCAGCTGAGTACACAGCAGGGTAAGCAAAGTCGAGTGAGAAGTAACGTTATCCAGATCCAAGACGATAAAGTTCTTCCAGACACAGCTGTAGGAATGACCCAACTCGTGTGACAACTCAGCTCAGCGTCAAGACCCAGCAGAGTTCAAGACTCAGCTCAGCATCAATGATCCAGCAGAGTTCAAGACAGCTCAGAGTCATCAGCACAGCAGAGTCGAAGTGAACTTGAGATAAAGTCAGATCTGATCTGGACCATCAGGAACTCGACACCTCAACACCTAGAAGTCAAACCTAGGATTGCTTTACGAGGAAATCAAGGAAGAAGACAAGTCAATCCTGTCAGAAGTTAGGTAAAGATTCAGAACGGCTCTTTCCAACGGCTAGTTCTAATCTCTCCCTATATATAGAAGTCTTCTTCATCATCAGATAGAGAGGAGCGACGAGAGAATATATTCAAGAGAGATCAACATACTTCATTGAAGGAAGTCCAACAAAAGATCAAGAGATCTCTCATAAAAGCTTCAAAGATCCAGCAGCCTTCATTCTTATAAGATGTTATTTATTCTCAGGCTGCTGAAGCTCTCTCCCTCTAGTATCTAGGCATATAATCCTTCCCATCTTAAGCCTAGTTTGAACGAGTTCATCATACTCAAAGTTCTTCATTGTAAGAACTCGTTCATAGTTGGAAAACCCCCAAACCCAAACCTAGAAAAGGTTAGGTAAAGGTACGCCTGCTCGAAGCACGTAATTCGAGTGTTGGTTCTGTAGTACCTGCAAACTACAGGTTAGGCTTCAGCTGTGCCCGTAAACAGTCTGGTTACGTTTCGATACAGTACGCGTAAACTTGTATCCAGCTTGAGGAACTAAGCTGCAACGCTTGCTGACTGCGCGAAAAGTCAGTGGTATCCTTAGTGGATTACCAGAGGTTTCTGGTCGTGGACGTAGGAGTAGTTTCTCCGAACCACGTTAAGTTGCTTTGTTCTTTCATGTTTATTTATGCATCCAGCTAACCCTTCATAAGCATTATTTCAAGTTGCATAAACTGACTAACTGAAAAGAGAAACACAGCTTTGCAATATATTTAAAGCAACAGACGGACTTTCCAAAATCCCACCATATTCCGCACACAGCCAGCTGTGTCGATCAAGCTGCCTTCCAGCTGGATCGAACACATCCAGCTCACTCAAAAGAGTTTTAATTGGAAAAGTTTTTAAACCTTGGTGTATTCACACCCCCTCTACACCAAGGTATCCGTCTCGGGACCATCAATTGGTATCAGAGCAGTGGTTCAAAAGATCACTGTATCTGTCAAGTCAGCATTTCTTTGCTGATAGTGGTCACCTGAACAGATCCTTCAAAGTTTCAAATTCTTTTTAAAAGTCATTATATTGCATACTGTCATGGAATCTTCCCTGTGCAGGAATCTTCCGACATTCTCTGTCGATGATTATCAGATCTGGAAGTTCCGACTCAAAAGCTTTCTGAGTGCGCATCACGACATGATGTGGGATGTTATCACTGACGGACCCATCATCATCATGAAGTCAGAAAGACAAGCAGAAACCTCACCTGGAGCTGAACCAGTACTCCGTCAAGTTGTGAAGCCCAAAAGGGAGTACTCTCCAGAAGAAAGAAGACACGCTGGTTTGGACAGCTACGCTCGCAACGTCATCTCCTCAACAGTGACGAACGTTTATCTCAGCAAGATCATCAACTGCGAGACAGCTAAGGGGATGTGGGACACTCTAGCCAAGCTGTGTGAAGGCTCAGAGAAAATTCAAGAAAACAAATTCTCAGTTGCATGCCAGAAATTCGACAATTTCAAGCAACTCCCCTATGAGTCCATCGATCAAATGGAGCTCAGATTCTCCAACCTCGTCATCGAGATCGAGACGATCCGAACTGGAAAATATACAGTTCGAGACAAGAACTTGAAAGTTCTTTCAGCTCTCTCCTCAGAATGGTGTACACACAAAGTGGTTCATCAAAGCAGAACTGATATTGGCAGTATGGAGACGGAAAAATTGTTTTCCATCTTGAAGGCCAACGAATTTGATCTGGGGATCACAAGCAGAGATTCATCCAGCCGAATGAATGAAGCAGAGCTGAAGATCAAGCCGAGAAAAGAAGCTCAATCAGCTCAGCTTGGAAAGACCAACAAAGAGCTCAGATTTATGAGCAAAGAAGATTTGAACGAAGAAGTTGCCCTGCTTGTACGAAGCATTAATCAGCTGGAACAAAGCAAGGAAAAGTACAAGAATATCGTGAAGGTTCATCACGACAAGCAACTCTACCCAAAGAGCAACCCAGCTGAGTCATTCTCCCGGAGAGAAGATAAAAGGATCGAATCGAGCGAAATGGATGATGATCAAATCTCCTTCTCCGACTCAGATGAGGATGATTGCTCTGATTAAGATGTCTGAAACATCTTAGAGAAGAAACCCAGCTAGCTGACTGGGACCAGCTGTGAAATAAAGACAGCTGGATACAAAACTGAAGAATCAGCTAGTCATACAGCTGAGTACATTGGTCTCAAGAGATGATTAGAGAAGCAGCATTTGAATCAGCTGAATTTGGGACAGCTGTCTACTTGCTATACAAACTGAGATCTCATCAAAGAAATGAACTGATGTAGGATGCAGCTGAAGAAAAAGCCACCTACTATCAAATCAAGAGGGAACTCTACGTAGCTGGAAAGAGTGCAAAGAATACCCAGCAGGATGCACTCATCAAGAAGACACAGCTGGTGTCATCAACTGAAGAGAAACCTGATCCAGCAGGAAAATCAAGATGATCCTCTAACCCAGCTGACGACATGAAAGCATCCAAGAGATATCTCAACATCTGAAAGAATCCATTGTTGGGAAAAGTCACGCAAAAGCACAACATGCTGAAATCCAAGTCAAGATGATGTGTGGATCACATGGACCGCTCAATCCAGATGAAGAAAAATCATCCAGCTGAGGGGGAAACAAACTCAGCTGGATCCCAAAGCTCAGTTCAGAAGGATTTCCCAGCCAAAAAGGGAATCAAGCTCAGCTGGACATCAGTCGAAGAGATAAAGGGAACTCAGCTGAAGGAAATTCAAGCTAATCTCAAAATACTCAGCTGAGGAGAACTGTCAATCAAGCAAAGGAGAAGACCGCTGTGATATCAGCTGGATACTGTGTCCAAGCTGACCGGTCTGCATCTTATGCAATAAATGCTCTGAGGAATATGCTATATAAAGTCCAATTATTTTGAATTCATATGTTAAGCGGACAGACATTCCTTAGTTAAATTGTTTGATAAGTTTCCTTTCCCATCGCATTAATTATAAAGTCTGCATAGTACTGTAGCACGGCAGGATCGAGGCAGAACGTCAAACGTTTGAAATACCTCACGCGCGGTTGTAATACACTCGCCGAAAGCACGTCAGCAAAACGTGATGAGTGAATCTCTCCCAGCCGTTGATCAGAATATCAACTGTTTCAATCTTAACCATTGATCCGTTATGGCAGTTGATATATATGGAAAAGATACGCAGATTCTTTCATCCTTCATCTTTATCTCTGCAAATTTCAAATCTCCAGAACCTCCATCTTTTCTTTGCAAGTTCTTCGCAAGATCTAAAATCAACAGATTGCAGAAATGGCTCCCAAGAAATCAACTGTAGGGATGAATCAGTTTGAAGCCCTAATGACAAAGCTGTCATTTGAGAGTATCCTGTCAACATCCAACCTCCATGTGTCAGAGTTAAAAGAGATGGTGGATATAGTTGCAGACTCCGGTCTCCTGCTGTGGGCAACCTCCATGCCCAAGCTTTTGCTGAAGAGAGATGCCGCACTGTTCTACCTCAACATTATCGACGAAGATGGCTTCTACTCATCTTCATTTGACATGAGTGTCAAAGGCGAAGACGGAAAGTTTGATACAGCAACCGTCACCATCAAACTCAATAAGATTCTACGAAAGGTGTTCAACCTTCCCAGAGAAGGAGGATTCATCCCAGATGATTACAGTCGGGAAGAAGTAGATGAATTACTCAGCAGAGAGATGCTTATCTCCCCAGAGCCGTACAGAGCAAGCATGTCAAAGCTCCTGCTCAAGCCAAAGTACAGGCTGCTGCTGGATATTACTCAAAAATGCATCTTAGGGATAGCTGGATCTCAAGGAGAGATCAGCATTCCAAAACTCAAGCCGATGATTGCCATGATCAAAGGCGCAAACGTCAACTGGTTTGATTTCCTACTCAACCGACTGGTCAAGGAGTCAGAGAAGATAAAGTTCAACTCCACCAGGACGACGTTTTCAGCTTCAGAGCCACTGTATCTCTGCTCCAAAATTTCTTTCTTAATAGAGCAAGCAGTGAAAGGGCACACAGTAAAGTGGGCTGATTCAGAACCGTTTCCAGAAACGAAGATTCTTTTCCAAAGAATAAATCAAATCAATGATCTTCTGAAGAAGCAGCCTGCTGTGAGTAAGGGCAAGAAGCGAAGGAACGAGAACGAGCGAAGTTCAGTCGAAAAGAAACAAAGAAAGAGGAAGGCAGCTGACCCTAAACCAGCTGGAGGTCCAGCTGAGAAGAAAAAGAAAACAGCTGTCATTCCAAGTCAAGCTATGGTGATTCTCTCCCCACAGCCAGTGTCGGCCTTCGATCAAAACGGATCAAACATCCTGGCCGAGATGGGATTGAATGATGGATTGTCATCCAGCTCAGAGGACGAGCTGGATAATCCAAGAAGCTCACCCAAGCCCTCACCTCCTCTCAGCTCTCCGCCGAAACTGCCTTCCCCTCCACCCAGCTCTCCAACCAAAGAGCCATCTCCTGCAAGAGAGCAGGAAGATATTCAACTGGCTGAAGCTCCTTCACAGCCCACTCGACACCCATGCTGAACCCTCTTCCTCGAATCCCAGCTCACCCCCAAAGCAGCCATCACCCAAAGCTCAAACTCCCACACAGTTGGCTGATACTTCTTCACAGCCAATTGTGAACCCTTTTGAACCTTCTCCTCAAATCTCCACAGAATCAGAGGAGAGTGATTCTACTACCTCTCCTTCTCTCAACTCTACTGGCTCAGCCTTTATGGAAGCCATGTACGAGGACTTGCGCATTGCAGGGATCAAGAGTGCTCTAACTCAGTATCCAATTCTGGCGCACCTGCCCATTGCCCTAGTCAAAGTTGGAGACCTCAAGTTCTATCTGGCTACCAAGATGGCAACTTGGTACCAGAATGAGCAGCTGATAGAGACTTTTTCCTTTGAGAAACTGAAGACTGATGAAGCACGCCTCCAGCACACTTTTGGCTTTGGAAGTCTGGAGGATGCATACTTACACCAGAATGATCTCATCAGAGGAATTATTGAAGTGTCTCAGCAGTATCCCAAGCCGCACCCAGCTGAAGTCTGGGAATCAGCCGACAAGCTTCTTATAGCAGCGGGATGGGAGACACATTCTGGAGCTGACAATTCTAAGGAAGTCTCAGCAGAGATTACCAAGGAAGCTGTACCTGTTGAAACAGCTGAGGTAATGATCATTGAAGAACCAAATTGCATCAACCGAACCAGGAAGCCGCCCCACGCAGTCCAATTGCCGATGACACTCGCTCACCGGTCGAGATCGAGGCAAGAAACCCGCCCAAGCCGAATCCGGAACCCAGACGGATCCTGTTGTGCTCTCTGATGCAATGAAGGACGAGATTGCCAAACAAGTCGAGGAAATCCTTTTTCAGGATAGACTCAAATCAAATGTGGATACCCTTCTGCGCATCACAGCTATAGAGTCGCAAGTCCAGAGCAATGGACTGTCCATTGACGACGTTCACAGATTCGCTCTCAATCTGCAGGAGAGCACCAGCAGAGATCTCAAAACAATCTCTTGTTTCTCAACAAATTGATCAGTCAATTCATCTAGAGAAGAGAGTCCCTGAGATCATCTCAAACCTTCAAGCTCCACTGGTTGACAACATTGCAAATATTTCAAGCCAGCTGGAAGCTCTAAAAAAGACCACTCTCTCCAACAGCTCTGACATCCGCCATCTCTTCAACTTATATAAAGATCTGGATGCTCAGTTCAGAGCTGGAAGCAGCAGCAATGCCCAGCTGAATCTCGTCACAGCTGACAACTCAGTCAAGATCGCTGATGTTGAAGGTATTCTCTCCAAGCTCAGCGCAACAGTTGCCAACCTCTCTACCTCCCTTGTTGATAATGCCAAAAAGGAGGAAGATCAGAATGAAGCTGGAAAAACAAGTGAGAGGGAAGTTGCAGCTAAGGGGGAACCTGTGCAGCAAATACAGAGGGAAATCGACGATTTTGCAAAAGAGCTGCATGAAGAAGAGACAGAGCCAACTGCTTCAGCCAAAGCTGTTAAAGAGACATGGAGAGAGAAAATGGTCGCTCTTGCCAAAGCATGTGGACACAAGCCTGAAGAATACAAAGACTATCACTGGCTGTGTAACTTCCACAACGAGCAAAGAAAAGAAATGCAAGAGCTGGATAAGATTGTTAAGAAGAAAGCTGAAGCTCTCAAGCCTGCTGAGAAAAAGCAGAAGAAGAAAAGGCAGAGCTACAGACAAGCAAAGAAGAAACAAATCCAAGCAGCCTCAGCTGATAAGAAGAACCAAGATGATATAAATGAAAACTGGGAAAGATGCAAATCAGAATTCATCAAAGAATTCTACTACTTGAATCAGTTCAAAGGCATGGATCCAGAAGCTGCTTTCCAGGACTATTTCCTCGAGCTTCATGAGACAGATCCAATTATGGCAAGGTCAATCGCCCTCTATGCCAAGAGCAACAACATCCAGCTGAAGGCTCCAAAAGTCAAACAGCTAAAGCCTTCATTTCTAGCTGGAACAAACCTTCCTGACAAGGCCCAAATCATCAAAGAAATTAATCACTGGACTGGTGAAAGAGGAATTTCAAAGTCGACGAATCAAGCTGAATGGAAGGAGCTGGAAGAGTTCATCTTCAATAGATATGGTCTAAAGACTGACCATCAAATTGATGAACAAAGGAAGCAGTCAAGCTGAAGACCCAGCCAACTGGGAATTTTTATTTTGAACTTTTGTATTTAGAAAGTTGTAAAAATTCTTCATATTAATGAAAAGTTCATTTTATCAAAATCAACCTGAAGACAATCTCTCTATGTCCAGGCTCTGAATTTATTTACCTGCTGTGAATGTTTAATCTTTTGAAACCCCGTTTTTGAAGTGATACCAAAACCCAGCTGACCCCAACCGAGTAGATGTTTGCACAAGCCCAAGTGTTTTTCCAGCTCACCTGTTTGAGCTTATAGTTTTTCTATGTTTACAGGTGGTCGCTGAAGACAGCAGAAGACCCAGCTGAGTACACAGCAGGGTAAGCAAAGTCGAGTGAGAAGTAACGTTATCCAGATCCAAGACGATAAAGTTCTTCCAGACACAGCTGTAGGAATGACCCAGCTCGTGTGACAACTCAGCTCAGCGTCAAGACCCAGCAGAGTTCAAGACTCAGCTCAGCGTCAATGATCCAGCAGAGTTCAAGACAGCTCAGAGTCATCAGCACAGCAGAGTCGAAGTGAACTTGAGATAAAGTCAGATCTGATCTGGACCATCAGGAACTCGACACCTCAGCACCTAGAAGTCAAACCTAGGATTGCTTTACGAGGAAATCAAGGAAGAAGACAAGTCAATCCTGTCAGAAGTTAGGTAAAGATTCAGAACGGCTCTTTCCAACGGCTAGTTCTAATCTCTCCCTATATATAGAAGTCTTCTTCATCATCAGATAGAGAGGAGCGACGAGAGAATATATTCAAGAGAGATCAACATACTTCATTGAAGGAAGTCTAACCAAAGATCAAGAGATCTCTCAGAAAAGCTTCAAAGATCCAGCAGCCTTCATTCTTATAAGATGTTATTTATTCTCGAGTGTCAAGCTCTCTCCCTCTAGTATCTAGGCATATAATCCTTCCCATCTTAAGCCTAGTTTGAACGAGTTCATCATACTCAAAGTTCTTCATTGTAAGAACTCGTTCATAGTTGGAAAACCCCCAAACCCAAACCCAGAAAAGGTTAGGTAAAGGTACGCCTGCTCGAAGCACGTAATTCGAGTGTTGGTTCTGTAGTACCTGCAAACTACAGGTTAGGCTTCAGCTGTGCCCGTAAACAGTCTGGTTACGTTTCGATACAGTACGCGTAAACTTGTATCCAGCTTGAGGAACTAAGCTGCAACGCTTGCTGACTGCGCGAAAAGTCAGTGGTATCCTTAGTGGATTACCAGAGGTTTCTGGTCGTGGACGTAGGAGTAGTTTCTCCGAACCACGTTAAGTTGTTTTGTTCTTTCATGTTTATTTATGCATCCAGCTAACCCTTCATAAGCATTATTTCAAGTTGCATAAACTGACTAACTGAAAAGAGAAACACAGCTTTGCAATATATTTAAAGCAACAGACGGACTTTCCAAAATCCCACCACATTCCGCACACAGCCAGCTGTGTCGATCAAGCTGCCTTCCAGCTGGATCGAACACAGCCAGCTCACTCAAAAGAGTTTTAATTGGAAAAGTTTTTAAACCTTGGTGTATTCACCCCCCCCTCTACACCAAGGTATCCGTCTCGGGACCATCATGGACCATCAGGAACTCGACACCTCAGCACCTAGAAGTCAAACCTAGGATTGCTTTACGAGGAAATCAAGGAAGAAGACAAGTCTATCCTGTCAGAAGTTAGGTAGAGATTCAGAACGGCTCTTTCCAACGGCTAGTTCTAATCTCTCCCTATAAATAGAAGTCTTCTTCATCATCAGGAAGAGAGGAGAGACGAGAGAATATATTCAAGAGAGATCAACATACTTCATTGAAGGAAGTCTAACCAAAGATCAAGAGATCTCTCAGAAAAGCTTCAAAGATCCAGCAGCCTTCATTCTTATAAGATGTTATTTATTCTCAGGCTGCTGAAGCTCTCTCCCACTAGTATCTAGGCATATAATCCTTCCCATCTTAAGCCTAGTTTGAACGAGTTCATCATACTCATTGTTCTTAATTGTAAGAACTCGTTCATAGTTGGAAAACCCCCCAAACCCAAACCCAGAAAAGGTTAGGTAAAGGTACGCTTGCTCGAAGCGCGTAATTCGAGTGTTGGTTCTGTAGTACCCGTAAACTACAGGTTAGGCTTCAGCTGTGCCCGTAAACAGTCTGGTTACGTTTCGATACAGTACGCGTAAACTTGTATCCAGCTTGAGGAACTAAGCTGCAACGCTTGCTGACTGTGCGAAAAGTCAGTGGTATCCTTAGTGGATTACCAGAGGTTTCTGGTCGTGGACGTAGGAGTAGTTTCTCCGAACCACGTTAAGTTGCTTTGTTCTTTCATGTTTATTTATGCATCCAGCTAACCATTCATAAGCATTATTTCAAGCTGCATAAACTGATTAACTGAAAAGAGAAACTAAGCTCTGCAATATATTTGAAACAACAGACGGACTTTCCAAAATCCCACCACATTCCGCACACAGCCAGCTGTGTCGATCAAGCTGCCTTCCAGCTGGATCGAACACGGCAAATTTCACTCAAAAGAGTTTTAATTGGAAAAGTTTTTAAACCTTGGTGTATTCACCCCCCCTCTACACCAAGGTATCCGTCTTGGGACCATCAATTGGTATCAGAGCAGTGGTTCAAAAGATCACTGCATCTGTCAAGTCAGCTTCTTTGCTGATAGTGGTCACCTGAACAGATCCTTCAAAGTTTCAATTTTTTTAAAATCATTATATTGCATACTGTCATGGAATCTTCCTTGTGCAGGAATCTTCCGACATTCTCTGTCGATGATTATCAGATATGGAAGTTCCGACTCAAAAGCTTTCTGAGTGCGCATCACGACATGATGTGGGATGTTATCACTGACGGACCCATCATCATCATGAAATCAGAAAGACAAGCAGAAACCTTACCTGGAGCTGAACCAGTACTCCGGCAAGTTGTGAAGCCCAAAAGGGAGTACTCTCCAGAAGAAAGAAGACAAGCTGGTTTAGACAGCTACGCTCGCAACGTCATCTCCTCAACGGTGACGAACGCTTATCTCAGCAAGATGATCCACTGCGAGACAGCTAAGGGGATGTGGGACACTCTAGCCAAGCTGTGTGAAGGCTCAGAGGAAATTCAAGAGAACTAATTCTCAGTTGCATGCCAGAAGTTCGACAACTTCAAGCAACACCCCTACGAGTCCATTGATCAAATGGAGCTCAGATTCTCCAACCTCGTCATCGAGATCGAGACGATCCGAACTGGAAAATATACAGTTCGAGACAAGAACTTGAAAGTTCTTTCAGCTCTCTCCTCAGAATGGTGTACACACAAAGTGATTCACCAAAGCAGAACTGATCTTGGCAGCATGGAAACGGAAAAAATTTTTTCCATCTTGAAGGCCAACGAATTTGATCTGGGGATCACAAGCAGAGATTCATCCAGCCGAATGAATGAAGCAGAGCTGAAGATCAAGCCGAGAAAAGAAGCTCAATCAGCTCAGCTTGGAAGGACCAACAAAGAGCTCAGATTTATGAGCAAAGAAGATTTGAACGAAGAAGTTGCCATGCTTGTACGAAGCATTAATCAGCTGGAACAAAGCAAGGAAAAATACAAGAATATCGTGAAGGTTCATCACGACAAGCAACTCTACCCAAAGAGCAACACAGCTGAGTCATCCTCCCGGAGAGAAGATAAAAGGATCGAATCGAGCGAAACGGATGATGATCAAATTTCCTTCTCCGACTCAGATGAGGATGATTGCTCTGATTAAGATGTCTGAAACATCTTAGAGAAGAAACCCAAACTAGCCTCGGGACCAACAGAAATAAAGACAAATTAATACAAATCAAGAATCACTACTATACAAATTGAGTACATTGGTCTCAAAAGAAGATTAGAGTAGCAGCAGATAAATCAGCTGGATATGGGACAGCTGACCTTATCAAATGAATGAGCCAATGATGAGAAAATCCGTTCGATCAAAGGAAGTAGGATGCAGCTGAAGAAAAAGCCACCTATTGACAAATCAAGGGGGAATTCTACATAGCTGGAAAGATTTAGTAAAATCAAGTAGAATACCCAGCAGGATGCTCTCTCCAAAATAAACACAGCTGGAGTCATCAGCTGAAGAGAAGCCTGATCCAGCAGGAAAATCAAGATGATCCTCTAACCCAGCTGACGACATGAAAGCATCCAAGAGATATCTCAACATCTGAAAGAATCCATTGTTGGGAAAAGTCACACAAAAGCACAACATGTTGAAATCTAAATCAAGATGATGTGTGGATCACTTGGACCGCTCAATCCGGATGAAGAAAAATCATCCAGCTGAGGGGGAACAAACTCAGCGGGATCCCAAAAGCTCAGTTCAGAAGGATTTCACAGCCAAAAAGGGAATCAAGCTCAGCTGGACATCAGTCGAAGAGATAAAGGGAACTCAGCTGAAGGAAATTCAAGCTAATCTCAAAATACTCAGCTGAGGAGGACTGTCAATCGAACAAAGGAGAAGACCGCTGTGATATCAGCTGGATACTGTGTCCAAGCTGACCGGTCTGCATCTCATGCAATAATTGCTCTGAGGAATATGCTATATAAAGTCCAATTATTTTGAATTCATATGTTAAGCAGACAGACATTCCTTAGTTAAATTGTTTGATAAGTTTCCTTTCCCATCGCATTAATTATAAAGTCTGCATAGTACTGTAGCACGGCAGGATCGAGGCAGAACGTCAAACGTTTGAAATACCTCACGCGCGGTTGTAATACACTCGCCGAAAGCACGTCAGCAAAACGTGATGAGTGAATCTCTCCCAGCCGTTGATTAGAATATCAACTGTTTCAATCTTAACCGTTGATCCGTTATGGCAGTTGATATATATGGAAAAGATACGCAGATCCTTTCTTCCTTCATCTTTATCTCTGCAAATTTCAAAGATTCAAAATCTTCATCTATTATCTGCAAGTTCTTCGCACAATCAAATTCTCCAGATTGCAGAAATGGCTCCCAAGAAATCAACTGCAGGGATGAATCAGTTTGAAGCCCTAATGACAAAGCTGTCATTTGAGAGTATTCTGTCCACCTCCAATCTCCATGTTTCTGAACTAAAAGAGATGGTAGACCTTGTTGATAACTCCGGTCTCCTGCTGTGGGCAACCGCCATGCCCAAGCTTTTGCTAAAGAGAGATGCCGCACTGTTCTACCTCAACATTATTGACGAAGACGGCTTCTACTCATCTTCATTTGACATGAGTGTCAAAGGCGAAGACGGAAAGTTTGATACAGCTACCGTCACCATCAAACTCAATAAGATGCTACGAAAGGTGTTCAACCTACCTAGAGAAGGAGGATTCATCCCAGATGATTACAGCCGTGAAGAAGTGGATGAATTCCTCAGCAGAGAGATGCTTATCTCCCCAGAGCCGTACAGAGCAAGCATGTCAAAGCTCCTGCTCAAGCCAAAGTACAGGCTGCTGCTGGACATCACACAAAAGTGTATTCTTGGGATAGCTGGATCTCAAGGAGAGATCAGCATTCCAAAACTCAAGCCGATGATTGCCATGATCAAAGGCGCAAACGTCAACTGGTTTGATTTCCTACTCAACCGACTGGTCAAGGAGTCAGAGAAAATAAAGTTCAACTCCACCAGGACGACGTTTTCAGCTTCAGAGCCACTGTATCTCTGCTCCAAAATTTCTTTCTTAATAGAGCAAGCAGTGAAAGGGCACACAGTAAAGTGGGCTGATTCAGAACCGTTTCCAGAAACGAAGATTCTTTTCCAAAGAATGAATCAAATCAATGATCTTCTGAAGAAGCAGCCTGCTGTGAGTAACGGCAAGAAGCAGCTGGAATGAACAGAGGCAGAAGTTCCAGCTAAGAAGAAACAAAGAAAGAGGAAGGCAGCTGACCCTAACCCAGCTGGAGGTCCAGCTGAGAAGAAAAAGAAAACAGCTGCCATTCCCAGTCAAGCAATGGTGATTCTCTCCCCACAGCCAGTGTCGGCTTTCGATCAATACGGATCAAACATCCTGGCCGAGATGGGATTGAATGACGGATTGTCATCCAGCTCAGAGGACGAGCTGGATAATCCAAGAAGCTCATCCCAGCCCTCACCTCCTCTCAGCTCTCCGCCGAAACAGCCTTCCCCTTCACCCAGCTCTCCAACCAAAGAGCCATCTCCTGCAAGAGAGCAGGAAGATATTCAACTGGCTGAAGCTCCTTCACAGCCAGCTGACACCCAAGTTGAACCCTCTTCCACTTATCCCAGCTCAACCCCAAAACAGCCATCTCCCAGAGCTCAATCTCCCACACAGTTGGCTGATGCTTCTTCACAGCCAATTGTGAACCCTTTTGAACCTGCTCCTCAAAACACCTCAGAATCAGAAGAGAGTGATTCTACTACCTCTCATTCTCTCAATTCTACTGGCTCAGCCTTTATGGAAGCCATGTACGAGGACTTGCGCATTGCAGGGATCAAGAGTGTTCTAACTCAGTATCCAATTCTGGCGCACCTGCCCATTGCCCTCGTCAAAGTTGGAGACCTCAAGTTCTATCTGGCTACCAAGATGGCAACTTGGTACCAGAATGAGCAGCTGATAGAGACTTTCTCCTTTGAGAAACTGAAGACTGATGAAGCATGCCTCCAGCACACTTTTGGCTTTGGAAGTCTGGAGGATGCATATTTGCATCAAGATGATCTCATCAAAGGAATAATTGAAGTGTCTCAGCAGTATCCCAAGCCGCACCCAGCTGAAGTCTGGGAATCAGCCGACAAGCTTCTTATAGCAGCGGGATGGGAGACACATTCTGGAGCTGACAATTCTAAAGAAGTCTCAGCTGAGATTACCAAGGAAGCTGTACCTATTGAAACAGCTGAGGTAATGATCATTGAAGAACCATTGTTGCATCAATCGAACCAGAGGAAGCCGCCACGCAGTCCAATTGCCGATGACACTCGCTCACTGGTCGAGATCGAGGCAGTAAAACCCAGCCAAGCCGAATCCGGGACCCAGACGGATCATGTTGAGCTCTCTGATGCAATGAAGGACGAGATTGCAAAACAAGTCGAGAAAATCCTTTTTCAGGATAGACTCAAATCAAATGTGGATACCCTTCTGCGCATCACAGCTATAGAGTCGCAAGTCCAGAGCAATGGACTGTCCATTGATGACGTTCACAGATTCGCTATCAATCTGCAGGAAAGCACCAGCAGAGATCTCAAACAATCTCTTGTTTCTCAACAAATTGATCAGTCAATTCTTCTAGAGAAGAGAGTCCCTGAGATCATCTCAAACCTTCAAGCTCCACTGGTTGACGACATTGCAAATATTTCAAGCCAGCTGGAAGCTCTCAAAAAGACCACTCTCTCCAACAGCTCTGACATCCGCCAACTCTTCAACTTATATAAAGATCTGGATGCTCGGTAGCCGGAAGCAAGAAGAATGCCCGAGTGAATCTCGTCACAGCTGACAACTCAGTCAAGATCGCTGATGTTGAAGGTATTCTCTCCAAGCTCAGCGCAACAGTTGCCAACCTCTCTACCTCCCTTGTTGATAATGCCAAAAAGGCGAAGATCGTAATGAAGCCGGAAAAACAAGTGAGAGGAAGCCGCAGCTAAGGGGAACCCGTGCAAAGAATACAGAGGGAAATCGACGATTTTACAAAAGAGCTGGATGAAGAAGAGACAGAGCCAACTGCTCCAGCCAAAGTTGTCAAAGAGACATGGAGAGAGAAAATGGTTGCTCTTGCCAAAGCATGTGGACACAAGCCTGAAGAATACAAAGACTATCACTGGCTGTGTAACTTCCACAACGAGCAAAGAAAAGAAATGCAAGAACTGGATAAGATTGTTAAGAAGAAAGCTGAAGCTCTCAAGCCTGCTGAGAAAAAGCAGAAGAAGAAAAGGCAGAGCTACAGACAAGCAAAGAAGAAACAAATCCAAGCGAATTTCACCGACAAGAAGAACCCAGATGATATAAATGAAAACTGGGAAAGATGCAAATCAGAATTCATCAAAGAATTCTACTACTTGAATCAGTTCAAAGGCATGGATCCAGAAGCTGCTTTCCAGGACTATTTCCTCGAGCTTCATGAGACAGATCCAATGATGGCAAGGTCAATCGCCCTCTATGCCAAGAGCAACAACATCCAGCTGAAGGCTCCAAAAGTCAAACAGTTAAAGCCTTCATTTCTAGCTGGAACAAACCTTCCTGACAAGGCCCAAATCATCAAAGAAATTAATCACTGGGCTGGTGAAAGAGGAATTTCAAAGTCGACGAATCAAGCTGAATGGAAGGAGCTGGAAGAGTTCATCTTCAATAGATATGGTCTAAAGACTGACCATCAAATTGATGAACAAAGGAAGCAGTCAAGCTGAAGACCCAGCGAACTGGGAATTTTTATTTTGAACTTTTGTATTTAGAAAGTTGTAAAAATTCTTCCTATTTAATGAAAAGTTCATTTTATCAAAATCAACCTGAAGACAATCTCTCTTTGTCCAGGCTCTGAATTTGTTAACCTGCTGTGAATGTTTAATTCGGTGAATCCCCGTTTCCTGTTAAGGGGGAAGCAATTTTTGTTTTTCCAACTTGGGGTTTTGGCATCATCAAAAAGGGAGAAATTGTTGGGAAAATTAATAGAGTTTTGAAGTGATACCAAAACCCAGCTGACCCCAACCGAGTAGATGTTTGCACAAGCCCAAGTGTTTTCCAGCTCACCTGTTTGAGCTTATAGATTTTCTATGTTTACAGGTGGTCGCTGAAGACAGCAGAAGACCCAGCTGAGTACACAGCAGGGTAAGTCAAGTCGAGTAATAAGGAACGTTGTCCAAGATCCAAAACGATAAAGTTCTTCCAGACACAGTTGTAGGAAAGACCCAACTCGTGTGACAACTCAGCTCAGCGTCAAGACCCAGCAGAGTTCAAGACTCAGCTCAGCGTCAATGACCCAGCAGAGTTCAAGACTCAGCTCAGCGTCAATGACCCAGCAGAGTTCAAGACTCAGCTCAGCGTCAATGATCCAGCAGAGTTCAAGACAGCTCAGTGTCATCAGCACAGCAGAGTCGAAGTGAACTTTAGATAAAGTCAGATCTGATCTGGACCATCAGGAACTCGACACCTCAGCACCTAGAAGTCAAACCTGGGATTGCTTTACGAGGAAATCAAGGAAGAAGACAAGTCTATCCTGTCAGAAGTTAGGTAGAGATTCAGAACGGCTCTTTCCAACGGCTAGTTCTAATCTCTCCCTATAAATAGAAGTCTTCTTCATCATCAGGAAGAGAGGAGAGACGAGAGAATATATTCAAGAGAGATCAACATACTTCATTGAAGGAAGTCTAACCAAAGATCAAGAGATCTCTCAGAAAAGCTTCAAAGATCCAGCAGCCTTCATTCTTATAAGATGTTATTTATTCTCAGGCTGCTGAAGCTCTCTCCCACTAGTATCTAGGCATATAATCCTTCCCATCTTAAGCCTAGTTTGAACGAGTTCATCATACTCATTGTTCTTAATTGTAAGAACTCGTTCATAGTTGGAAAACCCCCCAAACCCAAACCCAGAAAAGGTTAGGTAAAGGTACGCTTGCTCGAAGCGCGTAATTCGAGTGTTGGTTCTGTAGTACCCGTAAACTACAGGTTAGGCTTCGAGTGCCCGTAAACGATGCAGGTTACGTTTCGATACAGTACGCGTAAACTTGTATCCAGCTTGAGGAACTAAGCTGCAACGCTTGCTGACTGCGCGAAAAGTCAGTGGTATCCTTAGTGGATTACCAGAGGTTTCTGGTCGTGGACGTAGGAGTAGTTTCTCCGAACCACGTTAAGTTGCTTTGTTCTTTCATGTTTATTTATGCATCCAGCTAACCCTTCATAAGCATTATTTCAAGCTGCATAAACTGATTAACTGAAAAGAGAAACTAAGCTCTGCAATATATTTGAAACAACAGACGGACTTTCCAAAATCCCACCACATTCCGCACACAGCCAGCTGTGTCGATCAAGCTGCCTTCCAGCTGGATCGAACACAGCCAGCTCACTCAAAAGAGTTTTAATTGGAAAAGTTTTTAAACCTTGGTGTATTCACCCCCCCTCTACACCAAGGTATCCGTCTTGGGACCATCATCTTATCTGTGAACATAGAGGTCTCGACTTCAAGCTCTACCGCTCCTCCTTTTCCCATGTCAAGAAAAAATAAATAAAAAATTGTAAGCTCTTGTAGTAAAAGTAAAGCTGTCAATTTAGGCCCGGTCCGATGGCATGGCCTGATTTCGAGCCGGACTGGGCTCTCCATTTCCAGGCCCGACCCAAAATGGGTAAAGCCCGGTGGGGCTCGGGCCGGCCCGACCAAAAATGGGTAAAGTCCGGTGGGCTCGGGTCGGGCTGGCCCGGTAAAAATTACACTACAATTTAGTTTTCGGGCCGGGTTGGGCTGCTCAATTTCAGGCCCGATGATTTTTCGAGCCTGGTCGGCGCGGCTCGATTTTTCCAAAAAGCCCGGCGGGCTTGGGCCCGGCTCGGCCCGATAATTTGACAGCTCTAAGTAAAAGTTTGATTCATATGTAACGGGGAAATTCAATCATTTAATTACAAAAGTTGTACTCACTCAATGTCTTAGTTGACAAATAGTCGTGAATTTGAATCTCATTGACATTCATTCTTGACATTTTTTGAATTTTAGACGAAATAAGAAATAAGATTTGTAATAAATTTTATTTTTTTAATCAAATTAAATTAGTATGGATCCTTTCTAATTAGAGCGGTCAAACTTGTTGGGCTGGACTAACTCAGTCCAATCCCATCAGGCCATAGGTAATTTCTGGACTGGATTGGGCCCGAAAATCAATCAAGCCGCTAAAATGGAAGTTCAAGCGGGTTCGGAATAATAAATATAATGAGTTTGAAGTCATTTTGAGTCGGATCGGATCATTCCAAAATTCAATTAGACCTCTATTTTGATGGCCTCAGAGACGGAGCCATGGGGTGGCAGTGGTGGCGGCCGCCCCCCTCAAATTTTCTGATTTTACTTTTATATATATGTACATATTATAAATATTTATAAATTTGTGTAGTTAAAAATATATATATATATTATAAGACTAATTATACAGAAATTTCTAAGCCCATTATTCAAGCTCAATCTCAAATGATTTAAATTTTCTTATTTAAATAGATTGAGTTTTACTTAATTGATTAACATACTATATCTTTGGATATATAGAATCAACAACGAGATTTAATTTAGAGGAGGAAAAGTGATTTTGTTTGGACTTTTTATATGTGATTGAATATGGCAGAGGGCGAGAATAGTATTGGATTGATTAAGTGAGAAATATATGTTTATTATCTAAAATTATATTGTCAAATTTAAAATTAATTACAGAAGTCTAAAATAGAATATTAACCTTACGTGTTTATTCCGCCATTTTTGTATAATTAGTCAAATTTAGAATTATTTATTTTTATTAATTATTATCAGATAATTTATCTTTATAATTTTTTTTGAATGTTCATGTATAAAGCAACTGTCATTCATGCCATTACGACATGTATTACAACTCATCTAGGGCTATAGTGATATTTACGGATTCTTTCACGGTAGCTAGAGTTTTGAACGATGAAGATGAAGCAGATGAATTGTTACATGAAGAAATTCAAGATATAATGGAGGCGACTCGAGGATTGTTAGTTCTTGCCATGCTTATAGATCTGCGTTGAACGCAACTCATTTCTTAGCGCAATTTGCAGCGCATATTTCTAGTTCGTCTGTTTGGACTCAAGATTTCCCAGCTTGGCTGAGGAAGATTGTCTTGTCTGATGTTTCCTAATTCAATTAACGAGTTTCCTTTTCAAAAAAAATGTACTCCATATTGTGCGGAAAATATTATTAATACTTTGAGAAAGTTCGTCCCCCTATATAAAATTCTTTGCTCCGTTCCTGAATGGCCTATACCCCCACCCAATGTTGTACCATGGGCCGCGATCGCACCTCTTGCCTATGCCCGGTGATGACCGATCATATCCACTCATAATTAATTTAACTCATAACAATTTGCTTGTTTATGTCGGTAGGAATCATACTCTCTTCGGATGATCATGACATGCATCATAATATCTTGATCCCTTTCACCAAATATCTCACCATATGATATTTGTCCACATCTAATGAAATTCATTATATATTAGGTTAAAACATGCGACAAATTTTCCCTACCCAAAAGGGAAAAAAGGGGTTTAAAAAAAAGGACATATATTTAATTAAAAGGACACAAGAAGAACTCTGAGTGACGCTAAATGCAACCCACTTGTAATCAATGAAAAAATGCGACATATGTTGAACATTTATATACTACTACTCTTTTTTTTGACATAATTTATATACTATTTAATACTGAAGAGTTTTAATAATGCCGATATTATTGAGAGGTTTAATATTAATTTACGATCTCATTTAAGTATTAGTATTATTTGAGTTGGCGACAGTTTATACGCCGTATAGGCCTGCAATTAATAATATTTTGTTATTTATGGTGCTATCCAATTGCAGGCCACGCCCCTCAAATCCTCATGTCGGTGAAGCTCACAAATAAGGTACTTTTTCACACCCAAGAATTTAGTTTCAGAGGTCTCATCACAGATGTTAAGAAATTAATTATTTATAATAAAATTAAAAAAATAAAACAATTTTTTGAAGAGTAATTTTACTTTTGGAGAGTGTTTTTGTCGAATCACTTTGAGAATAAGAGATAAACCATCTTTTTCTGCATGACATGAATATGTGATTCGAGAGTTATGTTGAGGTGTTTATTATATGTGATATATTGTAATTTCTATTTTCCGTGTGAGACTGATTTGTTGGGACGACTAATTAAGAAAATGGAGACTAAATTTTTGTGACGGATGGGTAAATTACACATTTATGTTTAAATTTGGGTAAGTTCAGAAATGGCGTGTACTTTCAATTTTGACATTTTTTTTCAGAGTGATTTTTTTACATATAATTACTCAATAATATTGTCTCATTTTTAAATCTAAGTTGGATTGAGTTTTTCGATATTGAAAAGTCATGTTGGTAGTTTGAATTTCGACCCATTCCAAAAAATTAACACGTCAGTAAATCCATGTGGAATTTAAATCTAGCAACGCGACTTTACAATACCGAAAAAAGTCGATCTAATTTAAATTTAAAAAATTTATTTGTAGAGTACTAATATGTCAATCTATATATGAAACCGGGCCAAACCTCGGGTGTGGAAGTGTAAGTGATATTTTTTCTGTCTTTATCATAATTATAAAGAAGTACAATATTTCAGTATTAATTATACTACTTCCGTCCCACTATAAGTGGCCACATGTTTTGTTTTTTGTCTCACAAGTAATATTTTGTTGTTAGCCTTAATTTAGTTGATGCACTTCTACATATTACTTGGACCACATATGAGAGAAAACTGTACTAGGGATATTTAGAGACCCGACCTAAAAATGTTTTTAAAATTAAAACTCGTGACTTTTGAATTATGATATTTATGAAAAAGTCTCTTATGAAAAATGCATTAAAGATTAGGTTTGAAATTTAAAATTTTATCAGTTAAAAAATATTGTATCAGATTCCTAAAAGTCCATAATGATTGCCCGTTAAATAACATCCAAAAGATATTAGATTTTGTTTGTCATTAGAGAGGAATCAGATTCAATTTCTACCGCTCTTTTTTTTTTAAGTAAAAAATAAAAAATAAAAATTGGACCCCAATGTGATGTACCTTTAGGTCATCACTACTTAGAACACAAGCATAGTTGTCGGATCTATCATATATATGCATGAAAATGATGTTTACTATGTCAAAGATGCAAATAGCCAAGAAATTAAATTCAATGAATTAACCATTTTTTGCAAAAGAAGTAATTAACCTTTTTTGTTCTGATATGAAACTTGGTAAATTGGTGGGGAGAATCATCTTATTAAAAGTAACGGTGTGTACTTTAATTGTAAGTAAAAAAGCGGGAAAATAAAATTTTATTCTTTTAAATCACTCATTTTTTTTATTTTTTATTTTCTACAGATTGGAATTTCACCAATTTTTATTTCTTCTTTTCACTCCAAGGAGGGAAAATATTATCATGAGTTATTTGGTGTGATAATATTTTCCCTCGTTGGAGTGAAAATAAGGAATAAGAAATAATGAAATTCTAATCTATAGAAAATGAGGGATTTAAAGAAAGAGAATTTTCTTTTCCCCTATTTTCGCTTACAATAAAAGCAAACATAACCTAAATAGAAAAGAAAGGGGCTGAAACATGATAACTTGTTGGGAATAATGAAATCGTAACTTTGCTTCTTTTGAAAATAAGATGGCATCATTTTTTGTTAAAAAAAATATTATTATTTTTTAAATATTAAAAATAAAGAGGTATCTCTTATAGAATATTTTACTGTAACCTTTTGCACCACCTGCCTCGCTGCTTTGTTCCTTATTTGGAAATCGAATATATCTCACATAATTGAATATAAATTTGTGAAAAGGCAAAAAAAAAAAAGGTAATGCCATTGAACAATAATTAATTGCCGAAAATGTTAGCTTTGTTTAGCTTTAAAGAAAGCATAAGAATGTGAATATTAACCGTTATGCTTTCTTGTAACTTGTAAGATTAATCAATGTTAAAACAATCTGAAACTAAAGAAACTATTTCTAGTGTGGAAATTAGGAACCAATTTGAATCGTTGATCTTTGTATGTTTATGGTTGTTATTATTAAAAGAAGTGGCGGAGCCACATACAACTTAGGTGGGGAAATTGACCCCCCTCAAAATTTTGCAATTACCCCTAATAAGCTACATAATTATAAAAATTATGTATAAATTTTTCAAATTTTATATGTTTTGCACCACCAAATTTAAAAAAAAAAATAGGGACAAAGAAATTTGCCCCTCCTATCTTAGGGGGCCTGGCTCCGCCACTGATTCGAAGCATGAATATATGTAGATTTAAGCATGATTTTACATAAGCACAATTGTTTATACAAAATGCAGAAACTAAATGCATAAATATTTTAATGCATAAACTACAATAACTTAATGCATTAGCATTTAAATGCATAAATTAGAGTAATTAAATGCACGGTTAAATCTGGACCGTAGATCAACAAGGATCAATGGTCCATATTTGTTCTTATTTCTCACCTAAGAAAGTGTTCGTATTTGATCCGCGCTATATATATATATATATAACGCGTTTTTTTCGCCTTCATAATTTCGGGAAATAATTTTTTTTTCTCAATTGAGATAAAATTCATTCTTATAACATGTAAATTAATAGTAATAATAATTCTACGCTCCTTGTTAGATATGATTAAAAAAATAAAAGAATTGTTCCAAGGACGATAAATTTTTTTTTATAGAATGCACAAATGCACACTAGCCACTAGGTAAACCTCCGCTCATGTACAATAATTTTTAAAGGCGGATCTTTAGAGGCGTTGGTGTGATTCGAACATGTAACCTTTGGTTCCAATAATACTCATACAACCACTAGATTATTAAATGAGAGAAGGGTGTGTAGTAGTGAAGTGTGGATTAAACAGAGACTTTTACTCTCTTTTTTTTTTTTTTGATAAATTGGTAATGAAATTTAAAGATCGCGCTACGTGGACTCGAACTCGAGATTTTTAACCTCGGACATTAATCACTCTACCGCTAGGCCAACACATACACACCAGACTTTTACTTTTGATATAGTGGAGATACATATGTTTTGATATCATATTTAAATGATGAGTAACCTCAATGAGAACACTAGAAGTCATGTACTTCATTAAGTAAAAACCATATTTTTGTACTAACATTTTATTTAAAATCAAATCCTCTCCTAAATCCAAAATGAAAGTTAATCGTTTTTGTGTAGTAGATCGATAGTTGTTAATTCATACTTGGACTTGGTTCTAGACTTCTAGTCCAAAATCATCATATAAACGGCAATGCAACACTAAGCCCAACTTTTACCAAATTTGGGAATGTTGCTTCCGAAGTTTTAGATCCCAAGATAATCTCTCCCCCAAATATGTATCTGTAAATTGATTGTATAATATTGTCACATATTTTTAAATAATTAAAATAGCTAAAAATAAGTATAATATTATTTAATTTGTCTGGACGCCATTGACGCATGCTGCATCGAATTTACCCCTCTCACACACCACGCGGTCGTTGTTGCAATGATCATATGCATGCTTACTATTTAAATCCAAAATATCATGCGACAAATTGCACCTGAAATTTTTATAATTACAAAATTCGCTGTGTAATTTCTTAGGATTAAATGTGTGATTTCATATAATATCATTTGACCGTTCTTAATCTTCCCCAATAAATGCAAACGTATTTATCCTAACGCCTCGTTTGGTAGGGGTGATTAAGGTGTATAATATGTTTATGACACTCTAATATCTTGTTTGGTATGAAGTATACGGCCCTTTATAAAATTCGGGCCCGTATGAATAATACTTACTTTTGTTGTTATGTATACTACCTATGACGTGGTATAAATAATACTGCAACTAATTATAGCAATAAATTACAATAATTATTATGTGTTCCAGAGAATTTAATACATCATACCAAACGGAATATTAATTCTTTATATTTATAAGACATCTCAGTCAAACATATCAGACCTTATCCCATACTTTGTAAATATTTTCGGATTAATTTATTTAATGACCCATCATCAATTATTTGCTTCGACCACAAAAAAGAAGATGAAAGGAAAATTTTAAAATATAGAACCTCACCCTTTAAAAATAATAAAACATTTTATATCTATCAAAGCATAAAATACTAACATTATTAATACTTTCAGAAATATTATTAATATTAAGGATGTGTTCTCTTTAATTGTAAATTTATCATGTGAAAAAGAAGGAAAATAAAATTCTCTCCATTTATCTCTCATTTCTTATCAATCATTTTATATAAACAAAAAAAATTCACTCTTTCTTATTTCTTCTCTTCACTCCAAGGAGGGAAAATATTATCATGAGGTATTTGGTGTGATAATATTTTCTTTACTTAGAGTGAAAAGGAAGAATAAGAAATGGTGAAATTCTTTTTATAAAAAAAGATGGATAAAAAATGAAGAATTTAAAGGGAGATAATTTTCTTTTCCCATTATAAATTTACGACCAAAGAGAACACACCAAGTTTATCAAAATGACGAACTTGTTAATTTGCTTAAAATATAATTCATATTATTTATATAATTATAGCATGCCTCAAATCCATATTCTATTTCTATGGACAAATAAAGAAAGTTTATTGCAATAATAATTTATGATGCCGACATGTTTCGACAAAAGATTGACTTGCCAATTCATCTAGACAAAAACTTGGTACAATCAATCATTGGGCAGGATTGACTGTAATTATAGATAGTTAAGGGAGATTAAGGGGTAATTAAGGGGTAATTGTGGTTTATTAATCCCAATTAGAGTTTAGTAAAGTCTCAATTAGAATTTATTAAGCCCTAATTATAGGATGTATTGATCCTATTTAGGGTCTATTAATCATCGATCATAGTTTATTATTCTCGATTAGAATTTATTAATTCCCAATTAGATCTATGAAACTCCAATTAAAATTAATTAAGCTCCAAGTAAATTAAGCTAAGTATTAATTAATTAAAAAATAAAATAAAATAATACTAAATTAAAAAAAACAATATCAATGTGCCGTTAACCGCATGGGAGTGTTGCTCATTCATATAAGAGGGAAAGACATTTGCCTAATGAAACACGAACTGACTTACTTGGTTGCGACAATTATTTTAAAATATTAATCATAGTAAGGTTAATGTCAATTTTTATCCCACTATATATTTGTGTGTGTGTGTATTTTTTTTTTTTTTTTCATTTTGATCTCAAATTACAAATTAAACTTACTAATTTGACCCCGAAATTTTCAATGTATATTAATTCTACCATCAGAATAATGGAATGACTTTTGAAATTTGGACTGTTCGTTTTGTCATTGGACGTCTGATGACGAAGGTAATATGAGTCGAGAAGTTGACGCAATGAAAGACCAACGCTCGATGATAAAAATTGGAAATATGGATGAACACCCCAGATTATGAATTTTAAAAGCCCTCAAACAATTTCGAGTTTCAATACACTTGATAGACATTAGTCAGGATAAAATTGATAAATTTTAAAGGTCAAATATAATTAAAAGTTAGGATAGAAAGTGATACCAACCTTTATAATAAGGACTGATACATCAAATGATTCAAACTAACATAAATTTTGTCTGTTTTATACAAAAATATCTCATATTATTGGTATTACACAAAGATAATCCAAACTATCAAATGTTTACACTAATATGACATGTTTTTTTGAGGAAATTACATGAGGTATAATCTATTATCAAATAAATCACTACACCACCATATAGGTGGGACCTCTACACCATACAAAGGTGGACCACTACACCACCAAACAAGGTGAGAAATATACTACACCGCACACAGACGAGATTAAACTCAAGATCTCTTACTGAGGAGAGACTTGTGATGCCTCAGCTAGCCACTTACTAATATGACGTTGACAGGGCTCCAGACCCATTCCTATATTTTTATAAGCCTTGAGGATAATAAGAAATTAAATAAAAACCCTTTATGTAATAAATATAATATTAAAATTAAAAGCCCCTTATATAATAAACACTATAGAATAAGAAAGGTCCTTTTAATCAAATTAGATTTATACAGGTTCTTTCCAACTAGACCCAATAGAAGGATTAATGCATGAGATGGACTGCCAATTTTTGTTTATTACAACGATAAATTTTTGTTGGGTCGTTTTCATCATTGCATCCTAGTCGATTGCACCTCTCGCCTAGGTCCAGAGTCGGGCCTGCCAAGCATGTCGACGTGGTAACTACCATTTCTTTCAATTTAATCGTATTATTAATACTCATACAACATCGTCCTTTTTTCATGAAAAACTATTTGATATCGTATTAGTGTAAAAATTTGACAATTTGGATTATTTATGTGTAATATGAATAGATGGGTCATTTTCATTGATACAAATATAGTTTACGTTATTTGGATGTAATTGTCTCTTTATATATATATATATAACAATTTCAACTTATTACGAAAATATCACGTATGTGAAAATTCTGTCCGACCTTTGAAAAAGCAAGTGTTGGAGTAAACTGTTTTAGCATATTCTATTTTGTGGAGTAAACACGCTACTTGGCTGATGTGAAGGTTGAATAATAGTACATCTTTATTTTCCTTAAAAAAAAAAAAATAGTACTACATCTTTATTCTCATGCACTATACAAACATTGCACCACGTTATGGGATTATATTTTAAATTATAATTATTTTTATTGGAACAAATTTTAATTAAACTTAACCGACAAAAAGATGAGGCACATAATGAGAGATCATCGACTTCGACCTACTCAACGTGCTTTTGAGTTAGTTGAGAGCTTGATAAATTAAGTTGACTATAATCATCTACAATTTAAATGTTATTTTTAATTGGTTTACTAAATTTCTATGAAAAACAATTAGTTTTTGTAAACAATTGAAACTCTATGTTTTTCAGAGGAATTAACAATTTTTAACGAATACCATTACCATAGAAAAAATAATAAAGTCTTCAGTATTTTATAAATACTAGCAGGATGATGATATGTGCGACACACGTAAAAGAAATGAATTTAAATAATATATATCAAAAATTGATAAATCATATCACAATCGTGAAGAATTTTAGATGCAAAAGTATCAATTATATTAAACCTATATATATTATAAAATTATTTACAACTAAAAGTAAGGATATTTAAGGTATAACCAAAACTTGTAAGAGTATACATTTTTACAATAAAAATAATATATAAATATAATATAGTATTATATTACATTGTTGTCCTTATATTAAATATATAGTAAAAATATTATAAATAAATCAACTTTGGTAAACAAATATCTCGTATAATAGGTATAGATTTTAGGTGTAAATGAAGGAAACATATATTTCACTGATATTTTCCTATTTCTTCTGTCAAGGAAACAAATACAATTCAGTTGGCAATATTAATATTAAAGTATATAATTTAAAAATAGAAAAACAAACATACCAAAAACCTTGAAAAAAGTGTAGATGGATTGGATCCTCAACGTGCATATAACACCTATTCATTCCCTTATCCTTTATTCAATGTGTATTTGAAATTCAAATATTCAAATTGAATAAAATTGATTGCTAGCACTCATACATTTGAAACTAATTTCAAAGAAGATTTGGTAAAGTGGATTAGTTGACACATAAGACCATAAACAACAAACAAAACATTCATTAAATCAAGAGATGCGTGCAAACTAGTAAAATATAAAATAAAAATGCCATCTTCTATGTTATTACGCCAAATATAGTAGAAAATAAAGATCCATAATTTTTAAATCAAGTGATAGATGGGATACTATATCATCAATAATTCAAGATTTAATGGCTACATGTACCTAAATATTTCTACAATTAATACGGTAGGAAATGGTATTAATTAATCAACTTGAATCAAAAGATACAATATTTCATGAGTTATGGAGGCCAATTATTTTCTAACAAAATTGGGCATATTTTAATCTTTTAAGCATTTGATGGCGTATATTCACACCGAAAGCAAACAAATTTATATAGGTATATTAAGAAGAAAAAAAAAATTCGTAATTTCTTATCAAAATAAACATTCCCTAAAAAAAAGTCAAAATAATATATTCGGACAGAAAAATTTTCTTACTACCAACGTAAAATTCACACTTTCCACCAAAGCAAAAATTAAAGTTATTCCTGAAAAAATAGAGAGAACAAAATAATATCCTTATTCCATTTCCACGCCGCTTTTAATCTTCTTTCACAGTTTCACGTAATCGAATATTTGGTTTTTAAGTTATGTCAAAAAAAAAAAAAAAAAAAAATTGGGTATAAAGTAAAATCTCACCGACCTTAAGGAAATATCGACACCTTCATTTTTTGAGTATTTATGCGAAATTGCCTGGAAATTTCTCATATTCTCTCTCACTCTAACTCTTAACACCTTTCTACACGCCATCTGTGTGAATCCCACCACTCTCGGCGAGGGCGGCGGTTTCGAATTTTCCGGTGGTTATTCCGCTTTATCTGCTCTTTTTACGCTTATTTTCTCTGAATTATCGTAATCTGCTCTGCCAAAAACGTAGTAGTAGTGATAACTAACAAAACTGGAGTAACAATTGCTGCGATTTTTTTTGTTTGTTTTTTTTGGGGTAACATTGGCTGAATCTCAGTTTTCCGGTAGTGTTCGAAGTGAAGTGTTGGTGCGTGCGCTTCTGAAAACGTAGTAGTAGTGATAACTAAGAACGCTTCTGAAAACTGGAGTAACAATTGCTGTTTTTTTTTTTTTTTTTTGTTTGTTTGTGGCGACATTGGCTGAATCTCAGAGTTTTCCTTCAGTGTTCGAAGTGTTGATGCGTGAGAAGACTAGATTGCGTCATCTCTCCTGCGACTAAGGAACGGTGACAAAAGTGAGTATGAGTGAGAAGAAGGCGTTCGACCTCGAAGCGGGGAGTAGCCGGCGCGATTATCCGGAGGATGAAGAAGACGACGGTTCCGGACCGTTCGACATTGTTCGGACGAAGAGCGCTCCGGTGCACCGATTGCGTAGGTGGAGGGTAAGTCGGCCGCATTGGTTGCTTTCTGATCTTATCTTGTGTTTTTTGTTACTTTGATTTATTGGGTTCTCCCAATTTCACATATGAATAGAAACCATTTACCTATGTAAATTATTCAACCCAAAATATCTGTATATAAAAGGATGAAGACGAGGAGGGAATGGAATTACTCAGCATGCTATTCCCATTGTAGATACCATCATTCACTTGTGTTCCTCATATACAAAGAGGACGAAGAACACAACAAAGGCTAACGCCATCAAGATTGAGCAAATAATAAGGAGACCGTGTGCCGTCTTTTGTAAATCCAGTCTGAGGAGCCATCGAGCACCAAATATCTGGCTCCCTATTTTGCATGTTAAAGAATGTCTTTCCACAGTTCTCCATGGTTCTAGTTGAATTGATATCAATTTTTGCTTTTCAACTACAGTTTGTATTTTGTATGTGGGTAGTTCCGTTATTCTATATGTAGCCTTTTAGCATTTCATACACAATAACCTAATAGTAATAGAGTTTTTTAGTTCTATTTAGTTTAACATGTGCAAATTGTTTTCTGAATATTGCTGCTGACTGACTGAAAGACAGTATTTACACTGGCAAATATCCTAGTTTTGAGTTTCATATTAATATGAACATAGATAAATGGAAGCCCTTATCAATGGTTGTTCCAGTGAATCCAGTCCCAGAAACTCAAATGCATGCTTGCTAATCAAGCAAACCCTTGTCCCCTTCTGCTCACTACTGCATAAACTGAGTGGTTATAAAATAACACCATTTGCCTTCATTATTTAATGCAACAATTATTAAGTTGTAACTAGAGATCATAACTTGCTCATTTCAGTTGCTAGCTCAAATTACACTTTCCCTTAGGAGAGTGGCTATGGGTTGCAGATTCTTTCCTTTTTTCTCCTCTAATGTTGAATTGATGATTCTCTTTTGGCAGAGCCAAGTGCCCCACTGCCGATTTTAGCGCGTGTGAACTATAGTTCTTTGAATCTGTTGGGCAAGGTCAAATTGGCTGGACTCAATGTTTTCTTGCTTTTATTCTCCTTGAAATAGATTAAGCAGCACATTAGTGGTGGTGGCAATGGAGGGTCATATGGGGAACTTGAGATTGGTTTAATCTAGTGTCTCTAATTTTACTGCAGCAAGCAAAGTGCTTTTGAACTTCTTTAGTTGCTATCTGTAATTTGCTTTAATACTCATATGGATCTTGTCTTTGGTTTGTTCATGCTTAAGCTCGATATTTCCAGTCAAGTTAAATATTTTTTTTTTAAAACTCTGGTTGTTTCAGCAAGCTGCACTTGTCCTAAATGCTTCACGGCGATTCCGATATACGTTGGACTTGAAGAAAGAAGAAGAGAGGAGACATTTAATTGCTAAGATTAGAACACATGCTCAAGTCATTAGGGTATATTATCTTTCTCATTTTACTTAGGTAATTGATGCTCATTCAATTGATTGTTAATCCATAATTACTTGATCAGGCTGCTGTCCTGTTCCAAGAGGCTGGCAAAGGACTACCTGGTAATTCTTTTTTGGAAACTGTAGTATATCATATTAGTGTTGGTTTCGAGTTCGTATTCTATTTTGGTTGCGTTTATTTATGAACCTTGCACTAGCTGTGATGTTAATCCGGGAAATTACAAGTTCTTATGACCGTACTCCGCTCATCATTTTCTTGATTTTCATTGGCTTATCGATGTCATTTTAGCTGTTTAAAGTTGATTATATGTTTTGATTTATTTTCCTGTTGACACTTATAATACACAATCTTACATTTGGCCGTGCATAGTTTTCTGTTCTTTTTCTGCTTTCTGCAGCACCAACATAGGCTGCTGTTCTTCCTTAGACCCTGATTATTGCTGTTTTGTCTGACATTTTAGGGCCAAAAACTTCAACTACACCTTCAAGTCCTACTCGAAATGCTGATTTTGGCATCAGCTCAGAAGAACTAGTTGCAATAACCAAGGAGCACGATCATTCTCTTTTGCAGCAAAATGGAGGGGCAAGTTTACCCCCAATACATCTACTCATATATAGCTCGATCATCATATACTTTTTGCATGTATTCCATGTCATCCTTATTTCATCACTTTTGTCTTCGCCAGGTTAAAGGATTGGCTGAAAAATTGAAATCACATCCAGAGAATGGTGTACCTGAGGATGAGACTGACTTCATAAACAGGAAGAAATATTTTGGGTCGAACACATATCCTCGAAAGAAAGGAAGGAATTTTTGGGTGAGTAATTTTGTATTTGAGACAATCATCTTACCTTTTCTATCAAGGAAAATATTAATTCATTAGCGTCCGATAACTATTATTTGTTTATTTATTTCGTCCTGTAGAGTTTTGTCTGGGATGCTTGTCGAGATACCACTTTAATAATTTTGATGGTTGCTGCAACTGCTTCCTTAGCACTGGGTATAAAAACTGAGGTAAGATTCGGTGCACCCTACTATGTAAGTTTAATGACATTTTTATAAGATAAGGACTGTCTAAAGATCATGTATTCTGCCTGGCTGCCTAATTCTTGATTGTCGCTTTTTTGTTCCTATGCTGTGTGTCGATTTGTTGTCTTGCTTAGAGCAACATATTATTTTATTGAATTGTTCCTTGAGATCATGTTTATAATGGTATTGAGTTTTCTTGCAAGTAAATTAAGGAAAAATATCTATGTTCACCAACCCTTATAGGTGATTGCATCCCCAAAATTAATTGTGTTTCTTATGATGGAAAATTTGTAATTTTAATACATTTCATAAGAAATAGTCATTTTCTTTAGTTTGTTTATTAAGTTGTTTAAATAACTGGGACTGGAACTCAACAATTATTTTCTAAAATAACCGTATCTCTTGCTTGTATGGCTCTTCATTTGAGATTTTTCAATCTATGACAAGTATCAGTGCTTGCATAATGGTGTTGATTCATTCTTATTGGTGCCAGTAACAGTTTAGTCTCATTTTAGGGTATAAAAGAAGGCTGGTATGATGGAGGAAGCATTGCCTTGGCGGTTCTTATAGTCATTATTTTTACAGGTAATACGAGTATGCGATTAGCTTGGTTTATTGTACTGGTTTTAGTTGCAGTTGCAGACCTCTTTGCCGCTTGCTTGATTTATATGCTGGATGGATTTCATACTTACTTCTCTGCATAATCAGCTTAGATACTTCTGAGACTAGAGATGCAGTCTATAGGTCAATGAGATGCTAACTCATTCTATGGGTCTTGCTGGTTGACTTTGGTTCTAATATCTTGTTTGGTGATAAAGTTGTTCAAAAGTGGATCACCATGGGTATGGTTTAGAAGATACGCAGCCTTCAGTTAGAAACAGAAGATAATTTTTGTTGTCCTTGGGGTTTTCTTTCGAGGGTTAAGAGGGGGAGGGGCGGGGAGATTAGGCTAGTTAAAAACAGAATGCCAATGAAAATGAAATTTTGATGTGAGCATGAATAATCAAATAGTGTAAATTTCTTTTAAATAATCAGAAGAACTAAAAGAAGTTAATGTGCAACTGTTTTCAGAAAAGAACAATGAGGTGTGATAATCAGTTCGTGCTTTGGTTGAGAATATGGGTATACATGTTCTTATACGATCCTGAACATGCCCTGTTTAACTACATGGGTCAAGTAATCTAATCCAAACATGACATTTATATAACCGATAGCCTGACACAACATGTTAACATTCATACTTTAGAGAGGAACGAAATCAACCCATTAAAACATTCATATTTGCTAACAATTTTTATGTAGAATATGAAATTTTCACCCCTAGCAGTTGCATAAAATAATAAAAGAAAAAAATTTGCTCTGTGTAGTAAGAATGTAGTTTCTTGTTGATGCTTGTGATATGAATGAAGGCAACATTTTGGATATGGATTATATACTGCTTTCTATTTTATCTGTATGCAGTTTTTTAACTCATCTGAATTATGGTATAAAATAATAAAAGAAAAAAATTTGCTCTGTGTAGTAAGAATGTAGTTTCTTGTTGATGCTTGTGATATGAATGAAGGCAACATTTTGGATATGGATTATATACTGCTTTCTATTTTATCTGTATGCAGTTTTTTAACTCATCTGAATTATGGTGTTTCGGGGACAAATTATTCGAAAGAATAAAATGGTTTCCTCGAAGAGAGGGTAGCAAGTGTTCTGTTTTTTCAATTCTTATTTTCTCTTTTGAGTGGTAGTTGTAGCAGATGTTTTTCATAATGCATTTTCTTTGCTTCATGTCAACTGGTTACAAGAAATGAATATTTTAAAACTTTTGCAGCTGTTAGTGACTACAAGCAATCTCTTCAATTCCAGAACTTGAATGAAGAGAAAGCAAATATACAAATGGAGGTATGGTCATGTGAATAGAATTTTGTGCATGTGCTGCTTGTGTACTTCTCTTCTTACTCTTATGTTTGCTTGGAACATCCTCCAGGTGATAAGGGGTGGACGCAGGATTAAGATATCAATATTTGAAATAGTTGTTGGTGATGTCCTGCCTCTTAAAATTGGTGATCAGGTGATTGAGAAGACCTTACTTTTTTTTGCTTTGGGGGGGGGGAGGGGTGTTGATTAGAGGAATTTATATTTGCATTTGATTGAGCTAGCCCTTCCTTTCATATGCATATAGGTACCAGCTGATGGACTTGTAATCTCCGGCCACTCCCTTTCAATTGATGAATCAAGCATGACCGGAGAAAGTAAAATTGTACGTTTAAAGTAACCAGTTGCTTTATATTGCGTTGGTTGAAGTGTGCGATACTCCAATTTACTTTTCAATTATGGTCTGTGTTAGGTTCACAAAGATCCTGTGCGAGAACCCTTTCTTATGTCTGGATGCAAGGTTGCTGATGGCTATGGGACCATGCTGGTAATTTCTCATTATTCATTGAGCACTTGAATACTTTTAGAATTTATGTATATCCTCCTGAGGAAATATAGATGAACTATGGCTTCACTTGCTCAGGAATGTACACACTCGTCTAATTCGTAATTATGCTGTGGTTTGATGGGAACCGAACGTATGGATTCATAGAATAAAAGGATAGAAGTAGTTTACTTGTATATGCATGAATGGAATTCTAGTTGCTCAAGTTAGTAGTAGGTAGTTGGCAGTTTGCCTTAAATTTTATACTTTCACATATTCTTAGTCATTATGCAGCAGGTTATTTTACATGCATATGTCATGGGGATGAAATCAGAAGGTTCAAGTGCAATTCTCTGTAGTTAATGAAACATGTTTGCTTACAGTTCAAGAGAAAATGAAGTTATTTCTCTTTACTGCTCATCTGACAACCCTTTCTTCAACCATGTCATTTGGCTAATAAATTCAATTTTGTTATGTTAGGTCGAGAATATTTGCTTTGTTTAGATATAGCTGTAGGAACCAATGTTGTAAAAAACGAAAGGCGTACCTGAGGCGTTTTGCCTTGATGAGGCGAGGCGTAAGCCTCAAGGCGGTTTGAGGCGTAAGCCTCAAACTAAAGAAAAATAAATCACATAAAAGTAATAAAATAATTATAAAATAAAATAACAAACCACACATAAAGTTCCATAGTTTATGAGTCCTAAAAATTTAAAATCAAAATGCATGAAGTCTTCCAAGATAGGCACAAAGTCTTAAACATAGCAAATTAAACACATAAAAGATAAAAGTCTTAAGTCTTAATAGCAAATCAATAATCATTATCACTATTCACTATCCATATCCATTTGTAGCATGTCATCATCATCACTCTCATCCTCGTCCTCATCCACCCACTCGGGCTCCTCCTCATTGTTCTCATTGATCAAATTGAAGCCACTTCTTCTTGTACCTTTTCCTAATAATTGTGAAACTACTTAATTATAAATGAAATAACAATAAATATTTGTTATTATAAGTTAAAAATTAAAGTTTACCTCTTGCATTTGTGCTTTTCTTGGCCTTATTACTTCCTTGATGACCACCACGTCGACGATTGCTTGAACTTGAAGTGCCTTCATTTCTCATTGGCACTTCTTCAAACATAGTTTCAAGTTCATCATTAGTCATTTCACTAAATTTTAGTCTTTGCAAAGTATCACTCGATTCACCCTCCTCATCACCAACAAGCCATTCATCGTCGGAAGACAAATGATCTACTTCCAATGGATCAATGTCACCACTACGACTTTTCACCTTCACATGTCTATCTTTCAACCTTTTATTGTACATGACATAGACCAAATCGTTCAGCTTCTTAGTACTCAAACGATTCCTTTTCTTTGTATGCACCTATAATTTTAAATTTTTAACAATAAAAGATAAGTTATACAGTATAAGTGTATAACTATAAAAAACAAAGATCTATAATTAACTTTAACAAAAAAATATAAAATACCTGATTGAACATACTCCAGTTACGCTCACAAGCTGAAGCTGAACATGTTAAACTTAAAACTTTAACAGCAAAACTTTGAAGCTCTAGAACTTCATCTCCAAATTGAATCCACCAATTTCCTGTTGTGAAACAAAATAAATTATACATATTTAATATAAGGTATTAAATTAATTAATCAAAAACAACATAAAAGATAAATCGGTCACTTACCAGGAGATCTGTGAAGATACGATTCTCGTGCTTGTCTGCAGCCAAAGAGTCCTACCTTATTTTTAAACAAATCCAAGTCCAAATCAGCTTTTACTAGGGATTCTGAAGGAACCAATTTCTCCATGCAGCTGATCAACCCCTTCTTTATCTCACGATGGTTTGAAAATTCTGGATGATATTGATGTCTAGGATTTAAGAAGTACGCTGCAGCATGTATGTCTCGATGGAGCTGATTTTCCCACTTCGCATTGATAATCTCCCATATTTCCTTGTACTTCCCGAGCTCACCTCCAAAATTTTTAGAAATCTCTTCTTTAGCTTCATCAATAGCACCATATATGAATCCCATTGCCGGCATTTGTTCTCCATCCACCATTCTTAAGAGTTTTACCAATGGTCTCGTACTATGAAGAGTATAGAGAACACTTGGCCAAAAAGTCCTATCACTTAAAATAATCGCCTTTATCTTTTTTCCTTTACTTGAGGCTGCCCATGTACTGTTTGCCCATTCAGCAGAAGTGAACATAGCTTCTAATGGTTGCTTTGACTGAACCATACTCTCTAAAGTCAAGAAAGATGTGGCAAACCTAGTAGTTGCTGGACGAATAAGCTCTCTATTAGTGAATTTCCTCATCATTGCCAACACAAATCCATGATTGTAGATGAAATTGCTGACTTCTCTTGCCTTCAACAATGCATTCTTATGTTGGGGTAGCTCTCCAAGTTTCTCAAGCATCAAGTCAATGCAGTGGGCAGCACATGGTGTCCAATAGAGACGTTGTCTCTTATCCATCAACTTCTTCCCGACAGCTTTGTAGTTGCTAGCATTATCAGTCACGACCTGCACCACTAATTCCTCTCCAACTTCCTCAACAATGCCATCAAGAAGCTCAAATAACATGTTGGCATCTTTAACTGCATCTGAAGCATCAATACATTTTAGGAAGACTGTGCCATAAGGGTTGTTCACCAAGAAATTGATCAAACTTCTTCCTCTCATATCTTTCCAACCATCGGACAATATGGATACACCAGTTTGTATCCAAGTCTTCCGAATTTCATCACCAAAAGTAGTGGTTGTGTTAACTTCTTCCTTAAGAATCCATCCGCTCAACTCATGTCTTGAAGGAGACTTCAAACCTGGACCATACTGACCAACGGATCTAATCATGCTCACAAATGAAGCAGACTCAATCACATTGAAAGAGATTCCATTCTCAAAAAAGAATCTTCCAATGTCCAAAGCTACTTGTTTTCTTGCTTCTCTGGGCAGAACCGGAGGAATTTCTTCACCATCTTTATTGATCCTTGTAACCCACTTATCGATTGCTCCTATCTTAGTTCTTTTTTCACCTTCAAGAGAAGTTGAATCAACATGCTGCCCACTTCCACTCCCATTCCCACTTCTAAAATATGCTCCTGTTTCAACCCTCTCATCAAATTTTTCTTCAGCCATTCGCTTTGTCTTTTTTCGATTCTCGATTATGGCTATCATCTCTTTTTTTGCCTCCTCGGTCACTGATGGACATGGCTGAACATTATTATGAGTGCCGGCAAGATGTTCTTTCATTCTACTAACTCCGCCAGTGATCACTTGTTCACAAAAGTTGCATCTAATGTATGCATAAGATGCATTCGGATTTTTGGGTGCAACTCGAGTCCCATACTTCCAACACGGATCTTTTTTTTGAATTGTTTGATTGACTACAATCACGCCCTTGTCTTGGAGGAGCCATTAACCTAAATATTGTGAACAAATTACAATATTTAGTCCAAAGTCCAAAATGACAGCCACATTAAAAAAAGGTAATCACAAAATAATTATAAAAAAGAAAAAAGAAACTACTTAACTGCTGCTATCAATCACAAAATCACAAAATAATTAAAAAAAATCACTACTTAATTTAACTGCTACTTTACTGTTCGAAAAAAAAAATCACAAAATAATTAAAAAAAAATGAAACTACCTAAGTCTGCTGCTATCAATGTTACGAACAGTAACTTAATATACTTAAATACATAACTTTAAGCTTTCAATTAAACAAAAATACAAGGGGGGAAGAAGATATATAAAAAGAAAACACAATACTAAATTACTAACCACTTACAGCAGCACGTGAAGGGTGGCGGCGGCTGACGGCGGTCGCCGGCGACGGCAGTGACTGGTGGCAGAGGGAGGCCGAGTGAAGAGAGGAGTGGAGAGGAAATGAGATGCGAGGAGTGGCAGCAGCGGGAATGAGAGAAATGAGGTGTTTTATTTTTAGGTTTAATTAACAATTGGGTTTGATTTAATGTATGGGCTTTAAATTAATTTAAGAATGGGTAGCCCAAAAATAAAAAATAGACAGCCCAAATAAGTTAAATAACACAAAAAAAGCCCAAAAAATTGAGGCTTAAGCCTCGAACCGCCTCGAGGCGGTGCGCCTCAAGGCGTACGCCTCACAGAAAAAAGGCGGTAGCCTCAAAACTAGTTATTAAGGCGGTAGCCTCAAGGCTAAAATATGCAAAAACGCCATGAGGCGCGCCTCGAGGCGTACCGCCTCACCGTTTTTTACAACATTGGTAGGAACCTTTGCATCTGAAGTAAATCAATCTGTAGGAATTGCTTGTAATGAAAGTGGCATGTATTCTTCTATCACATCTAGTCTGCGGATGTACTCTATATTCTATAAGTGCTATCTAAATTTCATTGGGCTTTCATAGGTAACTAGTGTTGGTATAAATACTGAGTGGGGATTACTTATGGCAAGCATATCAGAAGATAATGGCGAGGAAACACCTTTACAGGTTACTTCTAATGGAGCCTCTGAAACAGTTTTTTGATTCTTAATGGCTGCCTGATTGTGACATTGTAACATTGTGTTGAGTTCAGGTACGATTAAATGGGGTTGCTACTTTCATTGGTACAGTTGGTCTTGTAGTAGCAGTTCTTGTTCTTGTTGTCCTTGTGGCCAGGTAACTTGCTCATGGATACAATATCTGATGTTTCACCATAACATTTGCTCTGGAAAGTTGAATCACTGTATATTACTTTGTGGTTGGGCAGATTTTTTACTGGGCATACAAAAGATCCAGATGGCAGAGTCCAATTCGTTCGTGGGAAGACTAAAGTTGGTGATGCGATAGATGGATTCGTAAAGATATTCACTGTTGCAGTATGTATTATTTTTGACAATATTTGATAATGTTTTAATGTGTGTTCGTCTTGTATTGCTTACTAATTGAGTTAAAACTGTAGGTCACTATCGTAGTTGTTGCGGTACCAGAAGGTCTTCCATTAGCTGTCACACTCACGTAAGCTTATTTGTTCAATATTATGCCTTCCTTAGCTCCTGTGCTTGTCGATATGGGAAATAGTAGCTTTGATCTCTGGTCATTATGTGCTTGTTGGCATGTAAAACCATGTGAAGATAATAAGGAATGAATAATCCTTCTCATTTCTTTTTCTATATCAGATAGCATCCTTCTTTAGATGTTTTGACCTACTTGAATATAAAATGTAATACATCGTTTTTTTAACATTCCATATCAGTTGATGGAATTTGAAGTCTAAACTACCTGTTTGGTTATGTTTCTTATGCACTTACAGCTACTGTTTTCGCTGCCGCTCGTATTTTCTAACCACACATTTTATTCATAACATCGCCTTTAATAAGTAATTGTGTTTCAGGCTTGCTTATTCAATGAGGAAAATGATGGCTGATAAGGCATTGGTATGCATTCGTGCTAACAACATTCCCTTCTCTAAAACATTTACTCAAGAAACTGTGAGAATTATTAACAATTAAACTGCAGGTGAGGAGGCTATCTGCCTGTGAAACAATGGGTTCGGCAACTACCATTTGCAGTGATAAAACTGGGACCCTAACTCTGAATGAGGTGCTTATCAGTTTTCTTATTTTGCTTCTAGTTTTCCTCTGGAGAGGAAGCCTATGTTTGTTGGCTGCTTTGGCAGTCAGATAGTATAGAGATCTAGGGAATTTAACATCAGTTTGCAAGCAATAATTTTTTTATCATTTTTGTACAGATGACTGTGGTGGTGGCATATGCTTGTGGAAAGAAAATTGATCCACCAGACAATAAGTCACTTCTTCCTTCTAAAGCTGTCTCTCTACTGATTGAAGGCATCGCACAAAACACTACTGGAAGCGTATTTGTGCCTGAAGTATGTTTTAAGGGCTGTTCTTCTGATTGCTTATATTTATTTACGTTTCATTTCTGAATAGAAATTATTGAAGTTGCTTGTTTGGCATGTTACTCCTAGATTTTGGGTGTTAGATTCTGATGGCTTAGAAAAATGGTTTTATCTCTTTCTGACAATTTACCATGAATGCTTCTACTCGTCTGGTTTTGCTTCCCGTCTCATGTGTTCCAGTGTTTTGTAAACTATTATTATCAAATTGGGTATCTGTCATGCAGCATACAAAAGTTTCAACATGTGAAATCACTGTATTTTATGCTATATTTTGTTTTTGTTATTTTCAATTGAATTTTGGAGGGCATCAGTTTTTGTTACATCATCTTCTTAGGTATAGCCTTATAGGCTCTTATAATTTGTGATAATCCTAGTTGTTTATCAATATTTTCTCATTGATATCTTCGGGATAACATTTATTTAGCTGTTTTTTAATAGGGTGGTGGAGCTATGGAGCTTTCTGGATCGCCAACTGAAAAGGCAATTCTGCAGTGGGGAGTAAATGTAGTGCAACTGAAACCTTATATTGGTTTTTGTAGGAGTGTTTTGTTCTATTCGGTAACTTAATTTCCCTTGTTGTCCTCCTGTAGCTCGGAATGGATTTTGTTTCTCTTCGGTCAGATTCCGTTATTATCCATGCTTTTCCGTTTAATTCGGAGAAGAAGCGAGGTGGTGTTGCACTAAAAATGGTAATTTCAGAAATTTGCTTTGGTGGTATATTTTACTTGTGTTCTCTGCCTTCTTTTCCTGGTTTTGGATTTAACTTTCTTTGGTTGTATGGTTCTTCGGTTTTCTTTTTTTTTTTTTGAATTGATATGGGTGCTCTGGCAGTCGGATTCTGAAGTTCATGTGCACTGGAAAGGGGCTGCAGAAATAGTACTTGCTTGCTGCACAAGTTATGTAGATAAGGATGACCATGTGGTGCCACTGGATGAAGATGAGGTGTGTATAGATAATATACTCCCTCTGTCCCAATAGCAAGGTCCCTCTTTCCTTTTTCGTTTGTCCCAATAGCAAGGTCCCATTCCAAAAATGGAAATAATAACTCTTCAAAAGGCTTGGGACCTACCACTTTTTATCTTTTTACTCTTGTTTCTTAATAACCATGCCCAAAAGAAATGAGACCTTGCTATTGGACGGAGGGAGTATTTGCTAGCTTTCTCTTAACCCGGTTCCACTGAATAATTCTATTGACAGTAGCTGTTAGTTTCTATGGTATTCAAGAATAATTTGCTGTATTTTAATTTTATATGATAAAACTATAAATGTCATTACTAGGCATTTCGTCTTTAAGTATTAACATAGTTCTCACTTTGGTTTTGGTGGTAATGTGAGTTGTTGGGTTTTTATGCAGCTATCATATTTTAAGAAAGCTATTGGAGATATGGCTGAAGGGAGCTTGCGTTGTGTTGCCATGGCCTATAAGCCACTTGACGTAAAGAGTATTCCATCTTCTGATGAAGAACTCGAAAATTGGCAGTTACCTGAGTCAGGCCTTACTTTGCTGGCCATTGCTGGTATCAAGGTGCTCCTTACTTGTTCTATCTTGTTTACATTTTATATTATCTTTATTAGAAACTAAATTACCTTACATGATTTTTTGTATTTTTGGAAAGTTATTGCACATTTGCATCATGAATAAAAGACATTCAATCAGTCAGCAACATTGTATTAAAGCACATTCTAAATATCATGGTTCCTCACATCATCTCCTGGTTTTGGAACCAAAGAAAGTTATACTAATCTGGCCTGCGAGTTTGGCTTTGATCTCCTTGCTACGTTTCTCCCTCTGTGGGATGCTGTTGCCTTTCTAATTCTTTTTGGTAGACATCAATTTTTGGTGACTCCTAATTATTAATGATATCTTGGTCATTTTAGTGGGATTACACATCAAATTTATCATTTTGCACATCTTTTTAGTCAATATCACTTTTTTCTTGTATGTATTTCTGGATTCCAAATGAGGGCTGCTTGGTAATTTGAGTAAAAACATTTTTGATACAGGATCCTTGCCGACCAGGTGTGAGAGAAGCTGTCCAATTGTGCACCAGTGCTGGTGTTAAGGTATGTACATATATTGCCTCAAATCACCTCTGGCACAGTTTTCTGGCTGTATTCTATCTTAATCTAAAAAGTAATGTCTATGAAAAGATGTATTAAGATTCTAGTAAGAATGATATTTGACGATATCCTAGAAAATGAATTTTGTATAATGTCAGTCTGATTTATTGCATCAGTTACGGGTAAGAGTCAAAGTGTAATGTTAATCCAGAAAAAAACAAAGTGTCATTGAAGTGCAAATACGAAATTTTAACCTTGTCAGCAAACATACCTACCAACAGTAATATCATCTTTGCCTTGCCAATCTACTCAGAACATCAATTAAAATAATGATATGAAAGGGAATAACGACTGCCTTGCCTCTGCCCATTAGAACCTCAACATTTTTTCCATGTCTTTCCCATTGATGGGGGTTTCTTGAAGATATTATAAGCTGACTAGGCATTTTTGGGGTTAGAAATGTGCTGTCCTTTCTCTGTCGAATATTAGATTCATATTTGCTGTTTGTCTTTTATTTGTTTCTTGTTTGATCATGGAACTTTTAACTATGCAGCCATTTTTACTTTTCTTGGTTTATCAATTTTCTAGGTACGCATGGTTACTGGTGACAATCTTCAAACAGCTAAAGCAATTGCCTTGGAGTGTGGTATATTGGGTTCTACTGGAGATGCAACTGAGCCTAATATTATTGAAGGAAAGACATTCCGTAGTCTTACAGAAACACAGAGATTAGAAGTAGCTGATAAGATTTCGGTATGATATGATTACTGACTTGGAATCTTAATCTTTTAGTTGGTGTATAATTTGCTAGTTGTTAATGAGTTATGATGATTTTGTGTTTCCCTTTTTGCCCATAGGTGATGGGAAGGTCATCACCTAATGACAAGCTCCTGCTTGTTCAAGCATTAAGAAAGAGGGGGCACGTAGTGGCTGTTACTGGAGATGGTACCAATGATGCTCCTGCACTACATGAGGTCTGCTTTTTTACTTGATTGGAGTATGTGGCTTTGTCATGTAAAGTTGATGCGCAGACCATCCATTGGATTGTATGATTTGATAATTAGGTTATTCCGTCTTTAGAGTTTTGTCACTTGTTAAATTGTTGGCGCGCAATATGTTATTAAGATTGTGGAAAAGACTAATATTATTGATAGCTGGATTTACATTAATGCTTCTTTAAAAGTTAATGTTAGGGATGTAGTGGGTTCATGGTTAGATGTTACAATTTGTTCCACTTCAAAGGGTTCATAATGTAATAATTTGTATTATGGTTCTTCAGCTAATGTGATTAAATTTGGAATTTGATGATGGTGTAGGCTGATATTGGTCTTGCAATGGGTATCCAAGGCACAGAAGTTGCAAAAGAGAGTTCAGATATCATTATATTGGATGACAATTTTGCTTCCGTTGTGAAGGTTAGTTTTTCTTTTCTTTTTTCTTTTTTGGCTGGTGTGATGCACTGATAAGTCTATTTAGAGGCGTGTGAATTTTGTACTTGTATTGAAGAGCTTACATTCTAATCAATGTGGTAGTGGTCTTCACCCATCCTGATTTTGGGTTGATCTAGAAATTTTGGCTTAGTATTTTTTTTTTTTGAGATAAAACCAACATTTCATTAATGAATCGGAGCAACATCCGAGGATACAATGCGCGAAAGCGAAGTATGGATTGTTTACATCAAAGCAAAAAGAAGAACGACGAGCCTGTCATCTTTTTGGCTTAGTATTGAAATCTCATCTTTTTGATAGTGCTGCTAGTGTGTTGTGTTTTAAGTTTGTTTGTTTTTTTTTTCCCTTTTTTTTGGGTCGTTGGTAATTGTAGCATTAAATTTAAAGATCGCGCCACGGTGGACTCGAACTTCAGACGTTTTTGGCCTCAGGCATTAACCACACTTCCGCTAGCCCAACACACGCACACGTGTTTTGAGGTTTTGGTGGGCTTTAAATGCAATGGAAATATTTGATGTTCCAGTCAGTCTTCTAATATTCATTTCAGATCAGCAATATCTAGAAACGTCTAGACATAATATGAATTGTAACAATCGAATGAGCCTGTCATAGGCTTCTTGTCAGACAGTTTAAATAACTACGAGTCATGAAAATTTTGGGCCTCGTATTTAAATATAACCAGGTTACATGGATTGTGGTTCAAAGGGAAGCTGTTCAAATCTTTAGCCCCTGTAGTTCAGATTCTAAATGTTATGAAACTACAGGTTGTCCGGTGGGGAAGATCTGTGTACGCCAACATTCAAAAATTCATACAATTTCAACTTACGGTTAATGTGGCTGCTTTGATTATCAATGTTGTGTCTGCAGTTACTTCTGGCAATGTCCCACTGAATGCTGTGCAGGTGTGTAGCCTATCTTTCGTGTGATGATATACTCCATTTGCTTAAATTTCTTGTTTAAAATTTGGTTCCTTTTTTTTTGGTGAACAGCTTCTCTGGGTAAACCTTATCATGGACACATTAGGAGCTCTTGCGCTAGCCACAGAGCCTCCCACTGATCACCTCATGGGTAGACCACCTGTTGGTAGAAGGTCAGAGTCGTGCAAGTTACTTGCTTTTTTCTTCCCTTGTTGCATGATTTGGCTCGTTTTCTCCTCTCATATCAATCTCTACTCTCTTCGATACTGATAAAACCACATAACTGGCGTCTTTAGTTTGGATCATGATCCTGTGTAATGTGTGTATTTTAACACATGAGCAAGGTTTTCATAACGCTGCTTGGCTTACTTTTCTATCCTGTAATAGTTTGTCATTCTACGTGAGTAAAACTTGTTGAAACAATTCATTTTGTATTGTCAGTTCCTTATTTTTTTGTTAAGAACTGAGTTCATGTTTTAATATGTTCCTTTAGGTAGTGGTCAAAGTGAATTTGCTGGGAGAGTATAAGATAGGATTGTCTGGTTCTGGTGTTTGCCATCTGTTTTGAAAGGACATATCATATAAGTTAGCTCACTGAAACATGCTTTGCGTAGCTGAATTGACGTATATTCTAGAACATTGCAGGGTTATTATGTTGTTGGTTTTACGTTCTGTGTGTTTGTTATACTCGTTATCTAGAACAAGAGTTTATGACTTGTTCAAATGAGTCCATGCTCATGATATGCACTATTTATCTGTTTTATTTACTACACCGTATCTTTTGTATTGATGGATCAATTTTCGGTTAATTGGATAACTGATTGATTAGATTTTGACAAAGTTATTGTTGGTATTCTAGGGAACCTCTTATAACGAATATCATGTGGAGGAATTTGTTAATACAGGTATGGGGCGTTCTATGATAATATTCACAATGAAGTTGCATTTAACAGTTGACATGGAATGATCTCAATTTTGTACACTAATTGCAGGCTTTATATCAAGTCACTGTGCTTTTAATCCTCAATTTCCGGGGAACGGATATCCTAAATATGAATCATGACAATGAAGATCGTGCTTTTCGTGTGAATAATACGTTGATATTCAATGCATTCGTATTCTGTCAGGTAAGAGTAATACTAAATATTATATTTCCTCAATTATGCTACATGAGATGTGACTAAGCAGTGTTTGTTTGTAACTATAGGTATTCAATGAATTTAATGCTCGAAAACCAGATGAGATCAACGTGTGGAAAGGGGTCACTAAGAACCGTCTCTTCATGGGAATAGTGGGCCTTGAAGTGGTGCTTCAGGTAATTTTGTACTGCGTGATGGTAGCTGTGTTTCATCTAGTCTCACCATCGCCAATTTCTTATACGTCCTTTCTTTGTTGTCTAGTTTGTCATAATCTTTTTCCTGGGGAAGTTTGCCGATACTGTAAAGCTGAGCTGGAAATTGTGGCTTGTTTCCATCGGTATTGGTGTTATCAGGTTCGTAGGCCGGTTCTATGCATTTTGTTAAATGCGCTTTGTATTGCAACCTTCAGTATGCTAAATAATAGATTCTGTCTTTTGTTTCAGTCACAAGTGTAGTATTACTTTGATGTTTTTCCATAGCTGATAGTTATATTGCTTCTGCTAATCACCAGCTGGCCTCTTGCTGCTATTGGGAAACTGATTCCGGTTCCGGAAAAGCCTTTTGCTGAAGCATTTTCGAAGAAAATTAAGAAACAGAAAAACCCCGATGATGGTAATTAATTCTTTTACTTAAAGAAGTGCCTTTGATGTGAGATGATGTGTTTCGTTAATTGTTGTTCTTTCTTGTTTTTCAGGTTAAGAGATGTGATCGATTTGGTTTTGGGTTTCTGCAGTATAGGCTAACTTTTTGCATAGAAAAAAGATATGGTAAGATACGATACACTAACAAGGATATAGGTGCAAGGTACAGGAGGTTGTGTTCCTGTTTAAATGTGAATTTGTTATTATCAGAGTAGAGTTTGCTTCTTATTATGGTTTCTATCGTTGGACTGTTTCCACATTCTAACTGGATTATTCTTTTGATGCCTCCTAAGCTTTATTGTACAATCAGCAATTTTATTTTTAAGATCACTTTGTGTTTTCATGCGAGATTTGTATTGTATGTTTCCGATGGATATATCTCTTATCGTTCTCTGTTATTTTGCCAATTTCCGACTCACTACTGCTTTGAACCTGGGAGTTTCTCAATTTGTACAAATTGTTGGAAATACGTCCTTTTCCTATGAGGCTAGCAGCGACCCAATTTGATTTGTGATTTTCAAAATGAGGAGAGCTTGAAATGTAGTGTATGTCATGTTTATCGTGTTGTATTATATTTGATGTAGCTTACGAGCAATACGTTGCCCTGCTGAATTAGTACTGACAGTGAAAATATGATGTGTATAGACATAGGCATAGTTTTCAGCAGAAGCAGGAATATGCAAAATGAGTCCTCTTAGCTATATATGGAGACACATAGTCAGTTGGTGCAGTTGAAGTAGTGTTGTCTGGAATGAGAACTTGTGTTCTGCCTTCACCAATTCTTCTCCCCACGACGTCACTGTTGAATCTGCCCGGCAAAGACGGCACGAAAACATCGCTCTCCATGCACACGTACAAGTCAATGATCTTCCCGTATTCCATAAACGTAGCCTTCTGATCGACGGCCATTAATGCGTCCTGGTGATGGTATATTCATTTGATTTATCTGAGGAAAACACAACCACCACAAAATTGATATGTTACCTTAGTGAATGTGTTGGGGAAGACATTCCTCAATCCATTAAGACTGCTGCTCCATCCTCTTTGAGTTACATATATACTCGTTTCTCTCTCAACACCAATTTTTGTGAGAAATTTTTCTATTTCTTGAGCGTTGTAACAGCGTTTACTCGCCTTGCAGATACTCGTCTTCAGCGTATCGACCTTTAAGTCCACTGCTATGTAATGGCCGTGTATTGTCTGGCTCAAGCTTTTCAGTGTTCTGACCATGGAGTCAACTAGTTGTCGCAAATTAGGCTGCAGTTTGAGGCTCTCAAACATTGCAATGCATTCATCTTCTGTTCTTTCCTTGGATGAGTTGAAGTAAGTAACAATCTTCAAATTTCGTTTGCTGCGAAAAACGGGGTCGATATTTGAAGCTATGAAATCCTTGGAAACTCCATTGGGAACCCTTACGATGGGGAGCTTCACATTTGATAATTCAGCAGCTGGATTCGGGTCGACTCGGACTATACCTTTCAGGCTCGTGACGAACGTGTCCACGTCATAAATTTCTCCGAAGCGCCTGAAAATTAGCCAAAAATATTTATTACTAATATTGTTTTTTGTCACACTTCATAAAATTAGTATGTGAAGTTAGTGATTTTGATGGGATCAACGATCACATTTTCTCTCCTGATTTGGATCCTATGATATCTGGAATTGCAAGCTGTGCACGGAGATGTCTGGCCACCGCTACAGCATTTGCTACCTGAAATGTTCCAAAATATTTTTGCGATCAAATTCGAATTTTAATTGGTGACTGAAACTATATTCGATAATAATGATTCAAGCAAAATGTAGCAGTTGTATGATCAATTTAAATTGAATTTTACACCTGTGAGGCATGGTATTCAGGTGCCCAGCTCAATGAGAAGAAGATGTAACCATAATTGGATTGTTTTCCCTCTTCTGCTGATAAAATAAATAAATAGTAACAACCAAATTTGAAGTTCAAGTAACTGAAAATGAACACACACACACACACGGAAATGATCAAATAGAGATTTTTCATCTTGTAGAAATTAAAAATCAATCTAGATCGTTGATCTTTCTATGATATATGGTTCTCATAAAATAGGTATTTACTGCACACACACATATATATGGATGCATTCATCTAAAACTATATCCTAATGTAGGAATTAAGAACCAATCTAGACCATTAATCTTTCTGTGATCTACTATGTCATAGATAGAAGGATGATTGTAATATATAAAATCATGCTTTTATATGTCATGCTTTTTATACTACTATCATACACCTATATGTGATTCAATCATTCAAATTGATTCATAGTTCTCACATTAGAATTGGTTATCATGTGATCCATTCTCTCTCTATTAATACTCACACAGTGGCACATCTTGAAAACAAATTATTAATTGGTGGGGGTCTCAACTCCACTTTAATTTAATATTGGGTTCTGCAGTATTGTGGTGTTGAGGGCTATATATTCCTTCGATTCGCCTATTCAATAGGGAAAAAACAAAAAAGAAAATCTGTAGAAAAAGAAATTATTGGCTCACTTATAAACACATGCATACATACATACATATTGGGATGGGTTAGTATAAAAACCGATCATTCATGCTTTTTTAATATATCATCATACTTTACTCGATTCATGCATTTTTTTTGGAAAATCATGAATATAGTATGTAAAATAGTAGATCATACCGTGATCAACGGTTGAGATTAGCTTGTAGTTTTTACATGAAAACTAGTTTTTATATAAACCAAATCCCATACATATTTATATATATGGCCAGATTAGAAGGACTCACTGAATGATGGCTTTTTCCAGCATGGTTGCATGGCTTCATTGTTTACCTTCCAAAGGCCATTACTGATTTCAGTTAGTTTAAAAGTGGTCGGTTTTGACACTTTGAGGTAGTTGTATTGCACAATTCTTGATTCCGGATAAGCTTCCTGCAAAAAAAATAATGTCACAATAACGAATATACCAATTGCAACCAAAAATTCATGTTTTCGAAATTATTAATTAAACAGAAATTAGCACCTTCTGGTTCAATAGGGTGTGTCTCCGGTATGGTTGACCGCACCAAACGGTTGGTGCAGTCAGCCAATTTTATTATTATTTTTTAAATTTAATTATTGATATTTTAATTAAATTTTAATTGATGATTAATAAATTCTAACTGGGAACTAACAAATCTTAAATGAAATTCTAATTTGGAAGGAACTAAAAAAAATCCTAAATGGAAATTATAAATCTTAATTAGAATTAATAAATTCTAATTATATTCAATTAAATTTATTAAAAATAGAATTAACGCACTGATTGTACTATACGATCAACCACACAAGAGTCTTTGCCAATATAATAGTACTATTATTATACATCGTACAGGAGACATTCTAATTGATATTATTATACTATTAATTTTTAATTTTAATTAACTGATATTTAATTAAATTTTAATTGATAATTAATAAATTCTAATTGAGAACTAATAAATCCTAAATAAAAATTATAAATTTTAATTAGAATTAATAAACCCTAATTAAAATTACTAAACTTTGATTGAAATGAATAAATTCTAACACCGCAAAATGAAGAACGAAGAAAAAAAATCCAAATAAAATTTTAATTTCCTCTTAAAATTCAAGAAACCATTACAGCTCTGATGATCACGACATCTATATTTTTTTCTACAGACGAGGTCCATGATATTTTTAGTGATTTGTTTCAAACAACAAAATATAACAAATAAAAGTGACTTTAATTAATTAAGAAGAATTAAAAATCAATTAAGCAATAACTTTACCAGAAGCGGATCGATATGGTCTCTTTTAATCATGTTTCCGAGCATCAGAAACATGGAAAATGTAAGAAAAGCAGCCATAACTTGCCTCAAATCAACTGTCATTTTTCAAAACCCTTAAAACTTTTTTTACCCTCTAAATTTCTTGATTATTTGGATAGAGTAATAATATATATATATGTATGTATAAATACAGTGGGAAACAAAAGATTAAAGAAGCATATATATATTTGTTTGAGATTTTGATTGCATATCGCCAAAACGCCGACTGAGAGTAATTAGGTAAGTGCAGAAAAAACCAGAAAAAATGACTTAAATTATACAGCCAAAATACAGCTGCATAATGCATGCGCTGAAGCTGATGTATTAAAACCCCTTTTATTTTTTATTTTTTTCATTTAATTATTTAGTTGCTTCTTCAAAATTCTTCAAGCGGTTTGGTTGTGTTCATTGGATGATTCGGTTTCTCTAAGGTTAACGATAGACTCATTGGATCCCTCTATTTACTTATTATTATATTTATTTATGATGTCATATATATATATATATATATATATACCACGAATGCTTTTTAGCATTATTTTCATAAATAAACATATTATCCCAAACTTTAATATAATAAAAAAAACTATAAAAATTTGGGAGTGCTTTATAATTTTCAAGTTGCTTGCTTTGATAAAGGGCCAATCCCCAATCTGAGGAAGAAAGAATTTTCTTAATAATACATTTAGAATAAGCGTATTCTTTACCGCGATCCATTTGTTGAATTTCAACAGATCCGGTTTCAGTAAGAATTGCTTCAAAATATTATCGACTTTTATTTCCAAAGATTGGTAGCATATCTTTATTAAGATAGCTTTGTGCCAATTGATTTGGAGAAAGATCTTTTAGATCTTTTTCAATTGAAAAATAATTAATATATCCCAAAATAATATATGGGTATCTAATTTCTTCTTTAGAACCCTTTTGAAGGAAGATGACGTTTTGATAGTATTGAATTTCATATGCCATTTCATCTTCTTCAAATTCTTTGTTAGGATTAAATTTCGGAAAATCTTTTAGATCAAGAAAATCATCATCTGCTGATTTCTGTTGATCATTTGATTTCTGTTGAGAAGGCTTTTTAGCCATATTTGATAAAGTTGACTTTTTAGTCAAATTAACCATTGGTCTTTTGCCCATGGACCGTTGTTTTACCATTGTGTTCCAAGCTTCTGCCCTGCAAGAATTCTCTGGTTAGAAAATCTGGTAATGAATTAGATTTTCCAACAATATGTTCAATATCAAAATCAAAACATGCATATATATATATATATATATATATATATATACATAGGAAAATGATCATATAGGAACTCATCTTTATTTGAGTCCGTATGAACATGCATTTTTATTACACCAGTTAATGCAGAAATTGCATTATTTTAATGCACAAGTATATGATAATGAAAAAATTGAATCGTTGGTCTTTTTTATGCATTGTCGAGATTTAATTGGTGCATTAAATAATTGTAGGTTGTGCATTAAAAATGTGTTAAATATTTGTGATTAATTTATTGAAATTTGTCTTTTGTCATGTTTGTGCATTAAAGTACTGCATTTTGTGCATTTCCGAAGTGATAAAAATGCATGGTTCTACGGACTCATATAAGGATGAGTTCCTACCAGATTCACACCAGATTCATAGAAGATCATATATGAACTCCTTTTTATATGAGAAATTGTGACGTCCGGGGCAGAAGTATGGAGTGATCGCCGGTGCAGAGGCACGGACAAGGAGCGGCTCCGATAAGACTTCAAAGCGGAGGGGGCAGGAACGAACCGAAACACACCCGAATGAGAGGGATTATGAGAATATGTCGGAATGGGACGGCATATTCGAGAAGAGGTTAAAGGAATTGATTGGGCTACTTATACCATCAAGATGCATCTTCTTTTCTGGGGCTCATTGTGGAAGAACTCCAAGGTTAAGCGTGCTTGACCTGGAGCAATTCCATGATGGGTGACCTCCTGGGAAGTTTTCTCAGGAAGCGTGTGAGTGAGGACAAAGCACGCTAGAAATGACTCGTGATGGTTTGTGGGGCCAGCCGTCAGTCCGGAAGCCGGGTCGTTATAAATGGTATCAGAGCCGAACCTCTCCCAGTACGGTGTGGTTCGGGGACGAACCAAGCGGAAGCTGGTGGGCCTGTGACGCCCGGGGCAGAAGTACGGAGTGATCGCCGGTGAAGAGGCACGGACAAGGAGCGGCTCCGATAAGACTTCAAAGCGGAGGGGGCAGGAACGAACCGAAACACACCCGAATGAGAGGGATTCTGAGAATATGTCGGAATGGGACGGCATATTCGAGGAGAGGTTAAAGGAATTGATTGGGCTACTTATACCATCAAGATGCATCTTCTTTTCTGGGGCTCATTGTGGAAGAACTCCAAGGTTAAGCGTGCTTGACCTGGAGCAATTGTATGATGGGTGACCTCCTGGGAAGTTTTCTCAGGAAGCGTGTGAGTGAGGACAAAGCACGCTAGAAAGGACTCGTGATGGTTTGTGGGGCCAGCCGTCAGTCCGGAAGCCGGGTCGTTACAGAAATAGGAACAAATCCAAGTCATTCATCCTATCCTATAAGATCTATGGATATGATTTAATCTCATAGTCAACAGGTCAAACTCGCTTATATGGGTCGATCCTGTTTTTTTTTTTTTTACTTAAGTAAGGTTAGAATGATAATTTTCGCTGTTTTATTCAGTGAAAAATGAGATGCATAAAATAGTGTAAAGTGATGCATTAATTAGTGTAATGTGATGCATCAATATCACATTTTTAATGCATCAATTTTTTTTTTTTATTAATCTGAAGTAAGTAATGTTTTTACACTCCATTTATGATTTATAAAGAACAAAGATGATTTATAAAGTGTGTATTTCATCACAATTAATGCATTAAGTAGAATGTCTTTGTATTTGTTATTTCATGTTCTAGACACAATTTTATAATGCATTAACACGATTTATTTGATGCATTAATATGACATTGTAAATGCACATAATCGAGACAGACCTATTAACATAATTAATACATTATATATTTGGTATTTATGCATTATATCGTGTATTTCTTATCATACCAATTATTTTAAAAAAAAAGTATAAACTGCGTATTATTCGCCAATCTTCCGAAATATTCTTCTTATTTTGGATGGAAGAAATGAATAACTGGACATAATGAATCTAAGAATGAATGTTATGCATTTCACTACTACGCTTAATTTATTATAAAAATATGTTTGTTAAAACAAATTTTAACATGAAGCTTCAGGTATTTCTTAGTTTTATGCTGCATTATTGAGGTAAAAGCATTGATTCTTAATTTTCAGTCGAAAAATTGTAAATTCGATGCAACTCCTCTGCCGACAAATTGATCAGATCTCGATTGCAATCTTCATGAATTCTTCTTCTTCTTCGATGTCTTGTTTGCTGCCGTCGCTTTTGAAGTTGAAAAAAACTACATAAAATTGCTAATCTATCAGTTGCAGGAGAGAGAGAGAGATGGTAGTGGTGATGGTGGGTGAAGAGAGTAAGAGAAGAGGGAGGGAGGTATGGAGCGATCGAACGAGAGAGAGAGAGTGGAGAAAAGATGGGTGCTGAATTATTTTTTCCCAATTTAGCTCTCCATTCTTATTATTTAATCCATGTCAAATATTTAGATTTAATCCTAGTCACAATTTTTTTACAAATAAGTGGTGAAGATTAGTTCTTAATTCTCATATGAGAAGGAGTTTTCACTAGATCCATACCCCTCTCTCTCTCTCTCTATATATATATATATAGGTGATGTACGACACACCTTCCGTGAGCACCTTTCGAGTTATCCACATTAACATTATTCTGTTTAATTTTTGATATTGCATTTTATTCTAATACCTTAGAAATTGTTATTGATATCGTTAAATTTACAAATTAATATATAAACTAAAGCTCAATTTGTTCTATTTATTCATTTCTTTGTTAAAGTGAAAAAAATATATCGAGCTTTGATTTTTATTAATTTATAAATTTAACGATGTTAATAACAGTTTCTAAGATATTACTAGAATAAAACGCAATATAAAAAATTAAATAAAATAATGTTAATGTGAACAAATCGAGAGTGATGCTCTTGAAAGATGCTCACGGATATTGTGTTACATTTTTATATAACCGAATCATTATTCGAAAAAAGCAGGTAGCAAATGCAAATAATGTGACGAATCACTGATGATCCTTAAAATGATCGCCGTCACCTCTACACCGCTCATGCGGTAACATTCATTGCCCTATCCACAAATTTTGGTGATTCTTTCACATATTCTTCATTAATTTCTAAACTGGTTTTATCCCAATAATAGAGTTTTATATCAGTTTTATCCCTACTAGTGTGTAACCCGTCGAAATTTGACGGGATCACTTAATATTATAATTTGAGTACGACGACGAATAATTAAAAGAAGTGTTACATTACATATAAATGAAAATAATTAAATTGTGAAAAGAGTGGGTTTATTCAATTTATCCCAACTTCTTTTTATCTGCAAGAAATGTAAAGAAATCAAAGTAAATATATGCTTAAAATAATTATAATAATCAGTTTTTAAAATAATTAATTTTATAATTACCTTACAATCTATCGAAAATTTCATTGTAAACCAAGTTAGTTGTTGTGTCATGCACCTACCCATCATCGTTACTGATTAAAATTTTGAGATCTTTTTTGCTAGCGACTTGTGAGATAACAACGTACAATTGATCATGGCTAAACACATGTTTTCGAAAGAGATTGACCCTGACTCTTGTTTATGCATGGTCATAGAAAACAAACAGTCAATTAAAGAGAACGGCCTCCTCTGCAATCGAATTGAAAATTTAGTAAAATCCAAGAACTCATGATCATTCTTGCAATTGGAAACTTTTTGTTCTCATTTTTTTCTGAAATTAATTTGGCTTCAATCATGCGGTCCATGAGTGTAGTGTGTTGCCCATCGAAATTCGACGGGGATTGACTAATTATTTAACTTGTGAAAAACTATTAAACATATATATCATATCATATAATGCCAATAATTATAATATTTAACTTAAGTGCACAAATAAGTATCCTTGTTTTTCCTTTTTTTTTGGAAATAAATAACAATTTCTATTCATAAAAAAATTATGTAAATGTATTTAGGCTAAACTATATTTAAGTATTTTTTTCGTAATTATCTATTTAAAACATACCAAGTTCAAACAAGTCTTTCAAATAAAAAAATGTGAAGATAGGGTTCAGTCACTCGGATCTATTTAGAATTTATATACTCGTACTCGTTCCAAACCTGATTAAAAAATGATTTCACTACTCGTCATCGTTCCAATCTCGTATTAAAATACCCGATAATTATACGAATCCGCTTATATTTATGAAATATCTAAATAATAAATGTAAGTTATTACAATAATTGACTATCAGTCTCAATTAAAACTCGAACATTAAAAAATAGACATTAATAATAAATTATACAAATAACAAAAAATTAAAAATTGAATTTCAAGTTTAAACTTGAAAGGTATGCAATCTAAGAAACATGTTTATAATTTATATAGTCGTACTTGCTTGAAATCCAATTAAAAAGTGATTCGCTACCAGCTCTTGTTCGAAATCCATATAAAAGTACCCGCTAATTACACGAACTCGTTTAAATTTAAGAAATATCTTAATAATTAAATATAAGTTACAATTCTCAATAAAAACTCGGGTATTACAAAATAGACATTAATAATAAATAGCATAAATAACAAAAGATTATAAATTAAATTAGAAATTTCAAAAATATACAATCTACAAAATCCGTTTAGAATTTATATATTCATACGCATTAATTTAAACCCAATTAAAAATTAATTTTACCACCCGTTTTCATCCAAAACCATACCCACTAAGCAAACATCAACAGCATAAATAACAAAAAAAAAAGTTCATAATTTATGTATAAATTTGAAAATCATACATTCTACAAAACCCGTATAAAAATTAACTACTCGTACTTGTTCTCGTCTCAAACTACTCGTTTATGGTCCATACCCATACCATATAGTAAACTCGTTAATTACTCGAATCCATTTTTATATACATGTGCCCGTTACAACTTGTTCGTATAAACTTGAATATTACAAAGCGACCATTTATAATATATAGCACAAATATATAACAAAAAATTAAAATTTTAAATTCAAATATAAATTTGAAAATAATACAATCTGTGAAACCCTTTTAAAATGTATATACTTATACTCGTAGTAAAGCTGATTAAAAGTAAAATATTTTTACAACTTATTCTCATCTCAAACCTGTAGAGCTAGTATAAAGCCGAGTATTAACAAAGTAAACATTAATAATTCACAATATAAATAAAAAAAGATTAAAAATTAAATTTCAAGTATAAAAAAATATAATATCTACAAATTCCGTTTAAATTTAATATACATGTATTCGTTCCAAAGTCGATTAAAAAGTAATTTATTATGTATTCTTATCTCAAAACTACTCGTATACGTCACAAACATGTATAGAAATACATGAACACATAGTTTATTCAATACCCTTCTAATATTTGATTAAAAAATAATTTTACAGCTAGAGAAAAATAGAAATAGAATATTTAGAGAAAATGTGGTTCCTTTTATTTAGGTTCCAATTGATGACGTAAACTCATTTTATTTAAAATTTTAGTGAATGGAAAATTAAAAAACAAATCACGAAAACATGTCAATTAAATTTAATATCACACATATCATTAAATTATATACTTTACGAAACCCGTTTAGAATTTACATACACGTACACGTTCCAAATCCGTATAGTAATACTCATTAATTACCTGAATTTTCGTTTAAATTTATAAATATATAAATAAAAAAAATATAAGATGTTACTATAATTATTGATTATCCGTCTTACTAAAAATTGAACATAAGAAAGCAAACATTAATAATAGATAAATGACAATGATTTAAAAAAATGAAGAAAATTCCGCGCAGGTATATCAACATGATGCTTTGAAACCGGACGAACATGTTCATATGGAAATATGATAATAACTAACAATTAAAAGTGTGATTCCGTAAAACTATTATATATATATATAAATTTACAACGTAGATGATATATTTTCTCAACTCCAACATAAACTAAGGTGCATAACCTCTTTCCTATTAATGTAACGATGCCAACGTGAAATTTTTCCCAATTCTAAACTTAGTTATAACTTATAAGTATCATGTAGAAAATTGACGGGAATTTATTATTTAATAGAATTTGTAAAATTATTAGACATGTATTACTAAGTTAAATAAAAAATTTAACTATGTATTTAGCCAACTTAAGTACTTCAACATAACATTAACTGAAATATCTGAAATGATGAGTCTAGTATTACTCAGACTCGTTTGAAATTTATATACTCATACTCGTTTTAAACCCAATTAATAAGTAATTCGAATTCATGTTCCTGTCTCAAATCCATATACTAATACCAAGTAATCTTCGTGCTTAAATTTATAATATATCTAGATAATCATATACTACATAATTGTGAGTATTCCTTGCTACATAATTCTAGTTTATATAGGCACAAAACATGATAAAAATTAGAAATAAATTAATTTTTGTCATGAATTATGCTCTTGTAACCCTTACTAATAATTGTTGATTGAAAATTATTAATGAATAATTACAATTAATTGCTACTGTATTGTTAAGGATATATATAAGTTGACATTTTAGATAATTAAAAAAGAAAAATTCTAAAAATGTCACATCATCATGAAAATGGATATGGTGGCTCTAATATGTTTTGCTATTAGGAATTCGACGTGGAATACAGTTAATTTTATCAGTGTTGATTAGAGAGTGTAGATATAAACGCTTACATGCACTGTTCATTCAATGGAAATTTTTTTGATGTCTAGGATCTAGCTATAGTCTATACAATATATATGTTTTATATTAATTTCCTTCTATTATTTAGAGGGTTTTCTGAAGACTCCTAGTTAAATTCCTAATAACGGCTACAGTCATCAGTTAGAACTTAGAACTATTAAAAGAACAATTCATTTCCAATAATATTGTGCTACGATCAAGCAATCAAGTAGAGCATAGTTTTTAGTAATTTACCATAAGTTTTAGTAATTTAATCTATATAATAATTTAATCACTAAAAACTTATTTTTCAGAAATGAAAATGTACAAATGAATGGGAAAACGGAAGTTACTTATTTCCGAAAATCCATAATATATCTTTATAGGTTGCTAAATAATTTTCTATAATTTGGAGTTAGTATGGTGTATATATTATCTATATATGGTGAACTTGTTTTTTGCATTTCGTCGTCAAAAAATTTGAGTGTCCATCGTATTCTTTTAGTGTTACAAAACTATTATTGACTCAGACGAACCACTTCCCTCAATACTCTTAGATCTTCATTCGGAGATGCTAGCCTCTTGTATAATTAGTTGTTGAAGAATCAAGGTTTTAACAAATTGAGGATATCATTACTTCTAATCATCTCATCTTTACTTCTGTATCGTATTATGTTGCAGTATTCTTTTTCCTGTCAATAGTATTTCCTTTAGTTGGGAAAGTCGGAATGAAAGAGTACCAAAGTGTGGATGATTGGTTGATAAGTTCAAAAATATATAGGCATAAAATAGTACAAAAAATAGGATCATTTATTACATTTTCATATTTCATTTTCTATTTTCTTAATAAGGATCAGATGAGACGTGGCATTGCTAAAGGTTCAAGATTTAGATTATATATTTTTTATTATATATATACTAAATCTTGAACCTTTAGTAATGTTACATGTGATTCTCTTAATAGTAAATCAATAGAAGATGAAACATGGAGAAAATCATATGTATTATTTTTTCAATAATAACTAATCAAAGACAATTTTGAGACAATATAAAATAATAATAATAATAATAATAATAATAATAATAATAATAATAATAAATAGTTAACTATTTCTTTACCCAATGAATTCTCCTAAGCCACGTATATAACCGCCAGCAAAATTGCCATAAAAATATGAATTTCACATCTTTTCTTTGGAATCCACAATCGATTATTTAAAAAACACATTTTTCCTTATTGGTCAACAAATTGAGATATATACTCTAATTTTGACCCACACTAATATGATGTGTGATTAAATATTGATTATATTTTTCTAAAAAAATAGATATATTATATTTTCTATCCCTAAAAAAAATAGATATATTATATTTATGAATATGGGAATCTAATATTTGGTAACTGAATTAAATACTACCAGTTTTTTTTATAATTAATCTATATAAAAAACAGAATCTATAACATGGATATCCAATAATTACCATATATATATATTGATTGATCATGAATTTCATGATTTGGATAATTACTTTCCTTATTACGTTAATAATTATAATTATTATTTTATAATAAAGTATATTTATTATATTAGTACTAAAAGTAAAAATCAAAAAATTATACTATCTTAATTATTATTTTATCCACCCTAACTAATATTAAATTAAATGTTAAAAATGATTAAAGGGTGGAGAGAATATTGAAAAAGTGAAATATTATAATAGCCACTTAAATTAATAAAAACAAAATACTAGCCACTAAGTTAATATTATATAAATACTGGCCACTCTTACAAAAATACCCCTAGATAGAAACAGAACCGCCGTCTTCGCACAATCTCATTCCTTCTTCGCACCTCCGCCGTCTTCACATCTCCTCCGCCGCTGTCTTAGCACCTCCGCCGTCTTCGCATCTCCTCCGCCGCCGCATTTGCATCTTCTTCCACCAACACCTTCGCGTCTAGGCTTCTTCGCGCCTAATCTCCGCCGCTCGTGCTACCCGTCGCGCCTCCCTCTCTGCCGCGCCACCATCTCCACCGACGATGTCGAATAGCTCAAACAGAAGTGATTCCGTTGAATCGGAATCCGACGATGATTATGGCGCCGATGTAAGTTTCCTACTATAAATCTATATGTTAATGGTGTTAATTTGTGATGTAAAACTCCGTTGCGGTGGTAGAAGGAGCGAATAGATCTAGTCGCTCCATATAGGGTGCGAGTGGATCTACTCACCCCATGTATTGTGCGAATAGATCTAGGTACGAGCGGGCGAACGAGGGCAGTTCGCGCGACTCGCGCCTGATGTCTGGGTAAAGTGAGCGGCGCGAGCGGGCGAACGAGGGCCGTTCGTACGACTCGCGCCTGATGTGTGGGTAAGGTGAGCGGCGTGAGCGGGGCGAACGAGGGCCGTTCGCGCGACTCGCGCCTGATGTCTGGGTAAAGTGAGCGGCGCGAGCGGGCGAACGAGGGCCGTTCGCGCTACTCGCGCCTGATGTCTGGGTAAAGTGAGCGGCGCGAGCGGGCGAACGAGGGCCGTTCGCGCGACTCGTGCATGATGTGTGGGTAAGGTGAGCGGCGCGAGCAGGGCGAACAAGGGCCGTTCGCGCGACTCGCGCCTTGCTCGAGTGTGTGGGTAACATGAGCGATGCGAGCGGCGCGAGCGGGTCGATCGGTGCCCGTGCGTGCTGTTCGTACCACACTAGTTCGCGAGGTGGAGGCGCGAGCGGGTTGAATGGGCTGCCGTTCGCCCGTTCGCGTACAGAACGAGGGCCGCTCGCCCCGCTCGCGCCTCACTCACACCACTCCATGTTTGACACCCGAAGTGTACCAGGCGAACGAAGGTGCGATTGGAGCGAGTAGATCTCACTTGGGCCCAATATAGCAACATAGTGCGTGGTGGCAATATTGCAATTTCTAGTTAAAATGGTAGAAATATAAGTTAAAGGGTAAAAAAGTATTTTCAAACAAATAGTGGCTAGTATTTATATAACATTAAGTTTGTGGCTAGTATTGTATTTTTATTAATTTAAGTGGCTATTTCACATAGTTACTCATATTGAAATGTCTTAAAAGCGATATCCACACGAACGTGGGTTAAGAGCAGTGATTTTTTTGCCAATTAATCTTTTATTAATGAGTGGGTACATATGATGATATGAATATACAAAATTGAGTCGATAGGAAAAAAAAATTGAATTGTGATGCTAATTGCTTTTATTATTAATATTAATATTTTAATTGTGGTGTGGTACTAATTAAAGATTATGAGTTGCTAATTAATAACATTAAATTAAGGGAAAAGTAGTATATACAATCCTAGCGTGTCAACTTCGATCTCATTTACACCCTTAAGGGAAGGGTTGGGGCTACCAGAACCCCAATGTTTAAAAAGTAGGGGCAAATAACCCTCCAATCTAACGATTAGACGTTGGGGTTCTGGCAGCCCCAACCCTTCCCTTAAGGGTGTAAATGAGATCGAAGTTGACACGTTAGGGTTGTATATGCTAGTTTTCTCAAAAATCAATTATGTCCAAGACGTTATGTTAAAAAATCATTTTCCTTTATTTAATAATCTAATTTGATGGAATCCAATTAATTATTTAATAACCAATCTATAGAATATCCAATTATGATGGAAATTGATGTACATATAAGATCCAAAATCAATAGAATATCTATTATTATTGTATTTTAATTTTATGGCAAGAATTATATATTTATTTAATAATCCCATGGATCCATCCTTAATTATATCAAATTAAATAAGAAACTATTTTGGTTGAATAATACGAAATTTTTTTATCACACATCACTTTTCAATAAGAACTCTACTCTTAGACAACATATATAAATACTCAAGAATACTGTGTACTTTTTTAACTTGCAATTGTTTGCACCACCAATTTAATTTGGCCAATTAATTACTTGGTTAAATTAAATTAATAGTTTAATTTTATATAAAATTTGATTGGATAATTTATTAAGTTGTCTATATTAATTTGTTTAATTTGACAAATTATATAGTTGGTGTAAATAGAAGAAAATTTATACATTTTGGCATGTATAATAAAAAATATATTTATCTATATATTATTAATAAAAATGTATGTCTATCTATTTAATATAAAAAAGGGAAAAGTAGCATATACAACCCTTAGAGTCGTTAGACGGGAGGGGTCATTTGCCCCTACTTTTTAAACGTTGGGGTTCTGGCAACCCCAACCCTCCCCTTTAGGGTGTAAATGAGATCGAGGTTGACAAGTTAGGATTGTATATGCTACTTTTCCCTTAAATTAAATACTACAATATTTTTAGGTAATAAACTTAAGAAAATCGAAATGATTTAATAGTTGATAGAATTTTATTATTTTTAGAATTGGCAAGATACAAACGGGCTGTAAAGTGGATGTTTATTATTTCGGTTCTTGCAAATTGATTTTTTTACTAAATAGGTCATCCATAATTTAAAGAAATCATGAATTAAAAATCATAATAAAAAACACAACTACGTAAGATGAATTCTACCATAATTTATATATGCTAAAATACTCGGTGTGAGAAAAAGTGAAATTGGAAGCATACAAAACTCTCTATTTACAATTACAAACAATATGTAATCTTCATATTCCCCTTCTTGTAGATGCAGCTTCATCGGCGGATCTTTGAAGAAGTTGAACCACAAATATTTTTTTTTTCGATTTCATTTTGAAACCATAAAGCACATTGGTCTTTATAACTATATTTATCTATCTATTTATTTATCGTATAGACAGAACAAAGAAATAACGAATGAACAAAAACATGAATTTAAGGTATAGGCATGAAGCAATATGAAAAAAAAAAACTAACATACATACATACAATATATATAGCCACAAAACACAATAAAATAGGAAATAAATTAATTGATTGCATAAATTATGTTTTGTAACGTCTACTATTAATTGCTAATTAAAAATTATTAATTCATAATAATTAATTTGTTTATAAATTGCTCTATTCGAGAATTTAGATAAATGTTAAACAAAAATTCAATGCCACATAAGCATGAGAATGGATGTGGTGACTTGAATATATTTTGCTATTAGGAATAGATAAATCGATAATGACAATTTCATATACAATAAATACAAGACAATTTCAAATTTATTCCGATGCCATTTTCTAGCGCCGAGAAATCCAATTGGCAGCTGAATTTCATGCATCGTATTTTCACTTCAATAAATTTAACATGGAAAATTTGAGTATTATACATAATCAAAAATATGTCATTCTTTCATGTCAATAAATTTTTTTCAAATGTAATTGCCACACGTGAAATCCGATTGCCAATTAATTTCCCGACACTAGAAAATGGCATAAGGATAAATTGAAACAATTGAGTTTTATTTTGTATGATATTGTTATTATTGATTTACTAAAATAAAATTGACACCAAACCCCTCTTATCTGGATAAATAGTATATTATCACATTGCCTCACTTTTACAACAAAATACTATATAATTATCCTGTTTTTTCTTTGCATTCTCCTTTTGTGATTGATTCATGATTGTACTACAATACAAACACATTTTCTCCAAGGAAAAAAAATATAAAAATATAAAAATATAAAGAGAACAGATACTGAGTTAATATGGAGGGCGTATTGATATTCACAAAGGAAATAGTTTCTTAAGTATGCCCCTCTTTTGCTCTATAATTACATCAGGTGAAATATATATGTTTGACACGATATATACACATTGAGCCTGTGATTTTGTAATATTTCAGAAGAAAACTATATAGACTATATTTCACCGACAAAGACTTGGATGTGGTTGACCGCATGATTATGTTGGATTAAAAGTAATAATTATTGTAAAGAAAAATAACAATTATACTTTACCTTATAACTATTTAAAATACCAAGTGACGATTATCATGAATTTAAAAACGACTATTAGCATGAAAAAAAGTGACAATTCGGATCCAACTGCACGGTAAGACCAACCTCACACAATCACTTCTTTCGCCAATTATCAGTTTACCACGTTGCATATAAGTCACAATAGGCTCTTATTTGTAAAGGAAAACGAGGGGCATTAGTCTTAACGGATTCTTTGTGGTTGCACTTATATATTTTGTAGAGCCTTAGGGAGCATTTACTTTGTGTGATAGGATAAATTGATAAAACATAGGATTGATTATATGAAGCATTAGATGATCAAACAAGCTCAAAAGTAATCAATCCATCAAAGTAAACAGTAGATTAACCTATATTATTTTTATCTATCTATCCTATCACCCAAAATAAACGCTCCCTTAAAGGATTAGAGGACCTACTAGCAACTTCAACCATTGGCGGACACACCAACTATATTCGAGGGCCTCGCCTCGCCTAATTGACATTAGCCAGAGAGGTCCAGACGCGAACAAAATCCTTCCAAATAAATTTGTGATATTTTCTGTCCCACAACGCAAAAATAGCTAGTTTTACATGCAACTAAGGGAGTCAAAAGACTTACAGTAGGGGATAAAAGAGTTCTGATACTAATTACAAATCTTAATTCTCGAGTGTTTTCAACCATAATACCTAATACTTTCAGTTATATACTTCAACATTCTTTTCACTTCCATCATAGTAATTAGTTTAGTAAGGAGAGGATCGATAAAAATATCTAGGAGATTAATATTGTCGTAGATTAGTGAAGAAGGCTGTATCTGTCGGTACTAACTTGTTTAGAGAGAGAGAGAGCACTTCAGTCATCTTGTCCACCTCCAGAACATAACGACGATGATGATAGTTACAATCATGCCTGCATACTTAATCCATTTGTCAAAACGGTTCCGCCTCTCAATGAGCCTCAATAGGGAGTTTGATAGCCCCAAAGTATTGAGAACATCTAGTGCTTTCCTTTGAGCTCTCTGCATCAATGAAAAAACTTGTAAAATGTTTGCTGGGACCAATAGAAGAAAACTTGTAGATGAAGAAATTAACAACTTCACACTTCCACAAGATTTTAGAGGTTGTTCACGGTCAGACTATCTGCCAAGATTCAATGAGAATCAAGTCCACAGTGGACAAATATCTCATTGCTACAGCTACTGAAGAGAAACTCAATAATGAATTTATAATAAAATCCCTGGTTAAAAAGCAGCTAATTGAATGGATATAATTAGGGGTGTAAGTGAGTGGAGCCAACTCACGAGCTACTCGAAATTCAACTAAAGGAAAACGAGATAAAACTCGAATTTTAGGCTCTCGAGCCGATATCAATCTTGGTAGTACTCGGCTCGTGAGCCAACTCGTTATAAACTCGGAAGCAACTTCTTATACTTTGTAATTCAAATTTGATATGTGTGTGTGTGTATATGTGGGTGTATATATTGTTTTTTGCTCAAATAATATCAAGAAAGAAGGAATTCCTATTTATCTGATTTCAATTATATTTTATCAACAATATTCTGTAAGGTACATAAATATTGCACATCAAGTAAAATTACTAAATAAATATAACATGAATTTAATTTTTACTTCTTAAGTTTTCTTCGGCTCAATTAAGTTCGTTGAGGATCGTCAGTCAATCTTTAGCTTCTTACTCAAGGTTGAGTTAATAGTAAACAAGACGATGTTAAGTTTGTCCATACTCAACTCATTTACACCCTTAGATATGACACTAAGTTACCAGGCAACATAAAGTTGATATTTCCAACAAGGCAACTATATTATAATGCTAAATTGCAACAAGATGAAGTCCAAATCTATCAGTCAGTCCGCAACAATTATGGTGGTATTTAGCAAATGAAGATAGAAATTTATGTCAGAATACTCTTGCACACACACATTCAATCATTAAATTTAACTTCAAATTTCCCATTACTGCTAGTGACTTCATGCAAGTTCTTCAGTCAGAGTATTTCATACTAAATTGTGTACATAAAAGTGCCACAAAAATTTGCAAGACATATTCATACTTTTGCATCCAGCAAGGGCTTTGAAATGGTTACCTTTAAGTGGTCCCTTTGCTCACTATACTTGGAAAGGATAGCAACTCCTGTGGCAAAGGTTTCTTCTAGTACTTTGGACGATCTACGGAATGACTCGGTTGCTTGAGATTCCTCATCAAAGATTCTCAAAACATGCGTATCGCCACTCTGAAACAAATGGAAAATCACTGAACGAATAAGTTGCCATAACTTATACAAACATAAAAAGATAAGTTATTTCTAATCTGAGACAGGGGGCCATACAGCTCTTCCAAGTAATTCAGCTCTCTCTTGGGCTTCTTGTACTCGCTTCTGATGCCTTGATGTGTATTTATCCAGACTAGCTCTAAATGATTCAGCCTCCTCAATGACTTGTTCTACCTTCCTGCACAACAAGTAAACAATTTTCTTCATACCAAAAATGAGATCTCAGAGCAAGTATAAATCTAACATCTTCACAGCCATAAGAAAAACCAGGTTCATAGAATAGTTTGATAACATAATGCCCAAACAAACAACATAGAATCAGGTCATGAGTTCATGAGGCAGACTTGAGGAATACAGGCAACATCTTTTCTATATTCAACTTCTCGCTGCCATTTGAAAAGTACCTTCAATTAGCAAGAAAAGTTCCAATATGACATTCTAAATAGTAAATACCATAATTCTTAGTTTCATTTTGCCGGTATGAAGTGCTTAGAAGATCTTTGAGTAAAAGGCTGCCACCTAATTAGATCCTTACTCTGACCAACCTGTAATGTATTTATTAATTACATGGCAGACAACTCAAATCCTCACCCCAAAACCAATGATGCAACATATTCTTTTTATCTGTTCATGTAATTACTATCTCAGTTAGTTCTAGCCTAGAATGGCCTTTCCACTTGAGTTTAATAAAGTTTTCCTAACAAAATGAGAAACTAAATGATCAGAATGAGAAATCCAGGCAGATGCTTCACATCACACAAAAAGGGATAGAAATGCCCATTTCTTTAGCATTGCATTGGCCAACCATTAGCATTTTCCAAAACGCTTACTCCGTCAAAGTAATTCAATGAGGATTTATAGCAAAACCATACATATAAATTTATCTGCATGAGCGATATTCATATAGTTTACATACAGAGAAGTGCGTAACTGCGTTTATGATACCACAAAAATTGCCCTAACAGCAAGGATATTAAAACCAATCCGCCAGTGATCAAATCAACAAACCGATATTATATCAACAGAAAATAATCTCATTATCTAAATTTCACAAAATTATAGGACTAAGAATGAAAATATCAATTCAACCAGCACTATTGCAGATCAGCAGCTTCTAATCTCCTTCCAAGAGCACTCATATCATCATCGAGATTACAAAACCATCGAAACAACGTGATTCAGAGAATTAATCAAATTTAGGCCTAAATCGATACACAGGAAGGCATATTTCAATCACTATATAGATTCAATAAGACGAATAAAAATCGAAGAGAGAGAGAGAAAGAGGGACCGTTTCCAGAGATCGCGTTGAGGCCTGGAGGGTATGGAACGCCAGAGGCGATCCATATCGTCACAGAGCGACTGGATCTGGAGGATATCTCTTCGAATCAAAGTAGGTTGATCATCAGAAGACCCCGCGACGACGGCGCTCGACGATGAAAGCGAAGAGGAGGATGTTGACGTAAATTCGAGACGCTCGAGCCTCTCCAAAGCATCTCTGATTTTCAAGGACAGCCGCTTGGAGCTGGAGTAGATCTCCGACAGATTTCCGCTGCCGCCTTCCATCACCGTCGCCGTTACCGTTGCCGTCGCCGTTACCGTTGCGTCGCTTGTACCCGATGTCGTGCGTGTGAGAGACTCTTGCAATCGGAAATAAATTGATTGTTGTCCCCCACAACACCAATTAGGAGTATAACTTTGCCACTTGAAATTTATAGTCCATCAGTATATTATTAAAATGATTATGGATTCGAGTCAGTACTATGTGGCCCCCTCTCATTTCAATATTCTTATTTATGTTTAATTTTTATTTTGATCATTTTTATTCATTTTATTCTATGTATATTTAATATAAATTTTTTCATTCTACATTGATTCTTAATAAAACTTCACCATTGAAGAACCTATATAAATACTAACAATCCATTTGTATTTTCTCATTCCGCAATTATTTTGCTCAATCAATATAATTTGGCAAATTAATTTGTTGGCCAAATAAATAGTTTTATTTTTATTGACAATTTTAATTTGATCAATTATTTAAGTTATCAATATTAATTTGTTTAATTTAATTTTTTTAAATTGATTTAAATAAAATAAAATTCTCAAAAATATGTATTCTCAATTATAATTCTTGGATTTGTATATATATACACGTAGGGATAATTCTCAAAATTTTATTTTGTGACGAGATGATCAGGCGTACACAACAATTAATATGGTATATAATGAAATCTTCAGATTGTCAGGTAAAAAAATAGCTTGATTTCTATTGATTTCTTGCAACTAAAGAAAGTGAAATAAAATCAAAGAAACACTTTTTTTGATCAATTATCGAAATATTATTACTCCGAAATAATATTAAATTATTTTTAATGTTCATGCTTATATATTGCAAAATAACAATAAAAATATTTGTTAAAGGAAGTATAATAAAATCGAAGAAACAACCTTATTGATGTATTTTATTTTAATAATATAGTTCGCCGTCGATTTTCGACGGGAGACGCACTAGTTAACCCTTTTAGAAGAATGCATGAATATTTTAATGCATAAATTAAAGGTAGCAGTTTTGATAGGAACATCCTTAGAATTGGAATAAGCAATCATGATGAGAAAAATCTATTTGCCCACCAAATAAGGTGGGAAAATTAAAATACTATACCGCACTCAGGTGTGATTGAACTCAAGATCTCTATTGAACTCAAGATCTCTCACTAACGAGAAACTTGTGATACCTCAACTAATCACTTGAGTTATGCGTCATCGGCTCTCACATCCTTATTTTATGCATTCTTTAATTCATATACTCTATTCTACTCCTATTTATCTTAAATCACTATAGTGGAAACAAATAGAAAAAGAAAATTATGAAAATAGATAGATAGATTTACATTAAAAGTATAATAACATAAACTACAATAATAATGGGTTAATTCGTACTCCATCCGTCCCATTTATATAGGCGTATTGAAATTTTCACAAGGATTAAGAAAAAATATTGGAAAATTAAATTAAATAGTAAATTTCTTAATATGTCCCTATTTATTAATTGACTATGTATTTTTTATGATTTAATCAAAGAATTAAATATTGATGTATTAGTAAATGAGCTAAAAAATATTACTTTTTATGGAAACAAGCCTATATATTTGGAACTTCCGAAAAAGAAAAACAAACTTATATAAATGGGGCGGAGGAAGTATATCTTAAATCGCTGTAGCGGGAATTCATTTTTAATTGAGCCGATAAATAGGAATCAAATATCAATTTAGATCGAAATAGAAGGAGCAATCCAAATATATCGAGAGAACGTTTTAATATGCATACTAAAGGAGAGGCAAATGATTGGATTGGATGCTAGCTAAGTAGAGGAAAAGAGATGTGGGCACCCACATTCTAAATTATTATTATTATTAAATTGAGATTATAAATGATTAATAATAATGCCTAATATGTTACATATTGATAAATACCTATATTACTATTAAATTGCGTAGTAAAATGAGAAGATAAAGTATATGATATATACATGGCTTATTTTTATATATTATATACTCGTAAGTAGCTCGTCGGAATTTGACAGGAAATAATTTTATGTTTTAATTTATATGTATATATTTTAAAAATAATTTTATATCTTATTTAAAACTTTTGATGTTGTTCGCGTTAATTATTAATCAAACTTAGAAAATTAATTTATTTCACGTATCTAAATTTATAATTAGGAATGATAATGGATCGGGTATACTCAACCATTATGTATTTTCTAAATCTAAATTTATTTAGAATTTTTCTACATGTTCGTCCTAATCTCAGTTAAAATAGTGACTTTACTGTACATACTCGTCTCAAATCAGTTGAATAATACTCGACAAAAATATGAACACTCCAAGTAAAATTAATTAAAATTAGTAAAAATCCTTATTTCTATGTTTTTTGAACTGTATCGTTGGTTTATGCTAAATTACTCGATAAAAATATAAACAAAGTTAATATTAATTAAAATTTGTAAAAATTCTTCTTTTTAAGTATATTTGAACCGTCTCGTTGGTTCATGCTAAATCGATATCTCTAATCTTTGCCAAAATGCTGAAAAAAAAAATGTTTACATCTTCAAAGTAATATTAATTAAAATTAGTAAAAATAATTCTTTCTATGTTATTTGAACCGTCTCGTTGGTTTATGCTAAATTACTCGATAAAAATATAAACAAAGTTTTTTCTTGAGGAAAAATATATAAATAAAGTTAATATTAATTAAAATTAGTAAAAATCCTTCTTTTCAAGTATATTTGAACCGTCTCGTTAGTTCATGTTAAATCGGTATCTCTAATCTTTGCCAAAATGCGGAAAAAAATATGTTTACATCTTCAATTTTTTTTGTTCTTTTCTTTAGCTATCTATCCCACATTTGATTCAATGTATATATTTTATAGAAAGCACTAATCGATTTTTAGAAAAACATGAATGAAAAATAAAAAGGATTCCATATAGACACGTTGATTAAATATATTTATTTAGTCTTCATAGGGATTTTTATTTACAAATTTTCAATAGATTATTATATACTACCTCCGTACCATTATTCTTGTCTCATTTCTTTTGGGCATGGGTATTAAGGAGAAGGGTGTTTGTTGGGAAAATTATAAGGTTTTGATTTGATACCAAAACCCAACTGATTCTCCAACCGAATAGATGATCGCGTCAACCTAAATAGTGTTTTCCAGCTCGCCTGTTTGGGCTTTAGATTTTCTAGGTTTACAGGTTAAGGAAGCGGAAGACAGCAGTCGACCCAGCTGTGTCTACAGCAGGAGTCAGCTAGCGGAAGACAGCAGGAGTTAACCTTCAGCTGAGTCCTCCAGCAAAGCATGATCAAGCTGAAGAGAATTCGAGCTGAGTTCAAAACATAGCCGGTCCAGCTGTACAGATCAAAGGGAACTAACTCTGAAGACATCACTTCAAGTCAGTTTGCCAAATCCAACTCTGAATTCAAAAGCCAGCTCGAAAGGCAGAAGATCCCGGCGTCAGAGGAAGTCAACATGCCTCGACCAATGAGGGATTGCCGAATCAGCATCCTAGACTTCAGGACCTAGGATGTGACACAAATGAAGACAGGTGCAGATTCGCCCAACGGCAGATCTCGAATTTAAGAAGAGAGGTAAGATTCAAACGGCTCATCCAACGGCTAGTCTTCAATCTCTACCTATATAAATCCGTCTTCAACCTCAGGATCAAACATGAAAAACTCTCTACAAGCTTTCATTCTCTGAAATCATCAATCTTTCAAAAGCTCTCAAGCAGTTCTACATAGATCAAAGAACACTTTATCTTAAAGTGTTTCTAGTTCAGAAACTGCTTAGTTTTTCGTCTGATCCCTAGGCCAAAATCTTTGTATATCTTAAAGCCTAGATTTCGAACGAGTTCATCATACTCTAAAGTTCTTAATTGTAAGAACTCGTTCACTGTTGGAACCCCAAACCAAACCCCTCTTTACCCAGAAATGTTAGGTCAAGGTAACGCTTGCTTGAAGCGGGAAATTCAAGTGTGTAAGGTTTTTTCAGTACCCGTAAACTGAAAGGTTAGGCTTGACAGTGCCCGCAAACTGTTGGAACACAGCTCGGGTTAGAGTTGTGAAGTTGCTTGTGTCGCGCCCTGACCCCCGGTTCTAAGCGGATGGCCGGGTTGCGACGCCGGCAGGACAACATTCGACAATGCAAGGCGACATAGAATTAACAAAAACATGCATTGGGTTTTCGAAAGATAACATAAATATTTTGCTAAGTTTTCAAAATAAAGTTCGGAGTTTATCAAACCAAAATGATAGATAGGCCCGTAGTATGAGGACTTCGGGCCTCGCATTGCGGAAGCGTCAAAAGAGTTGTCATCGACCACTTGCGATCGGGAAGTCGGCGAAAAGAAAATAAATAGTACAGTTTGTCTGGGGAGTTAAGGAATTACATATTTAAAATATGGGATAACCGCAGTGCAAACAACAAAATAAAGATGACGACAAAAAAAAAGTCGTCACCCAGACCCCATCGGATACCATCACTCCCGCCTCCAGCTCGTCACTCATCCTGCATTAAGGAAAACAATGCAGGGGGCTGAGTACAAAAAACACTCAATGAATTTCTTGCCCCTTAAAAACATTTGATTCAAAAAATAGATATAGCATGCTCATTATATATAAAGGGTTTTTGATAAATAAAATAATTCCCTTTATATAGTTAAAAACATATAACCGAGCCGAAGCTCACATTTTAAGCTGCAGCAATAAAAACTCACATCCTTGTGTTACTATCCCGGAACAATTAGTGGGGAGCCACTCCCACTCAATTGAACCGTCCTTTACTGAGACAAGGGGATAACATCTTTCAGTTCCTCCCAAGTCCAGTTTACCGTGTAACTACCTTGGCTTGATCGAAGCTCAAGGCCGATCGTAATATAAGTGGCAAATTCTTGCCGAGAGAAACGGGAATACCGATTCTCGAGTAACCACAAGTTGGAGATAAAATATTTAGCATGCATATCAATTTAAAAGCGTTAAAGTTTAAAACCCGAAAAGTTACCTCGTGGGAATCTAACCCACACTTGAAAACATGAAACCCACCTTTCACTTCTTGAGAGATAAATTCGTTCCTTGAGTACTATTGCCGACGTCTCCTACAAGACGGTCTAACAATCTTAAGTTTCTAATCAAGAATAAAAATTAACGGCGTTTACAACAACGCACTAGGTCTACCTATTCCCGCCTTATTTAAAAACTTAAGAAAAAAACATAACAAGGGTCTCCTCGTATTTTCTATTCTTAAATATGGATCGAGAGTCCATAATATACATATTTTATTTGAAAAATTAAAGCAATGACATGTAGTGCACATATGAATTTCACATAGTTCGAATATGCATTTCATCAAATAATCATGCTCAATTAATCATTTTTAAAACATATATCATAGTAAAAATAATTAGTAAACTCACATTCATAATTATATATAATTAGCACATATGCTTACATGTACTTAAAATATATATATTGATCATACAAGTCATTTTACATACTAAGATTTATAAAATCTCGCAAAGATGAGAATTAATTCTCATAAACTTCACTGACGCATTTTTACAGACACCTGCTGTGCATTAAGTACTTTCAAGTAACCATGTTTGACGCGAAATAACATACTGATCAAGAAACATATATAAGCATGATTTATCATTATGGAAAGATTATATGACATACTTTAACATACAAGTAATCCCATATAAAAATATACAGCGGTTTGGAAATTATGCTCAGCCAAAGGTAGGTCAGTACACACATTCTCCATGTTATAAAATCAGAAGCTGTACTTGTGCATTTTGTCAAACAGTTGGTGTGCGTAAAATGTATTCAACTAGCCATCTTTGTGAACTCACCACGAACTGTACATGCAACATCTAGGCGAACAACACACCATTCCAAAAACCTTGAACTACATACTTTATCATAAAATTCGTTTTACACAAAAATAATTAACGGTCTGAGAGTTATACTAGATAGAACATGGATCGAAACAATCTACTTATACACTTTTCAGAATGATTTTCTGCACAAATGTCAAGTTCGTCTTCGAAACTGACTTCGCTCGAATGTTATAAAAATTCAAGGCTTACATAAAAATAAAGTTTGGGATGTCTGGGTTATGCAGAAAAAAGCGGTTCGTGAATACGAGTTCCGACGAGCAAGATATGCTCGTCTAATCTCGACTGCGCAGATCTGAAAATGAGCTGTTCGCGCGACCATAATGAAGGAGTCACTATGCTTATAATACTAGATAGAAAGGTCTCTAATTTTACAGACATATAAAGGATACGGCATAGAATAACATATAAAAATTCCAGATAATTCCGAACACTCTAACCCACTAAACAAGTCATCGACATGTTACGGCAAAAATATTGTCAAAAACGAAATGACATTCTTTCTCCAAGACTTAAATCTCGAATAAATGCTCATGAATCTTGAAAACTAAGCAGATTATACATTAAGAACCATACGGGGGTCGATTCCCGACATATTCGATGCCAACTAAACTCATAAACATCAAAATACGAAAGAAAAAGAGAGTTATCAAGATACCTAGCCTTCAAGTCTATCAACTTTCGATCTCTCCCTCTCAATCTCGTAATCTATCACTCTCCTTCCCACTGTCGAGTTGCTGCTCCTCCTCTGCCTCTCCGTAAAGTCCCGACGGCGACGACGTCGGCAGCAACAAGGTGGGAAAATGAGGGGGAAGGTGGCTGTAATGTGGTGCTGTGTGGAGAGAAAAAGAAAAGGGACTTGGTGAGCGTGTGTGTGTGTTTGAAATCTGATGATAGTGAAAAAAAGTGAGGGAGGTGGTGGTTGCTGCTGCAGGTGTATAAGGAGGGGACGAGAGAGAGTTTTGTTTCATTTCTCTTCCAAAATGATTACAAAGTAGCAAAAATGAGAGGGCAAACGGTGGTGGCACGTATAGGTTAGGAAAGTAGGGAATTATTATTGCTCTTTCTCAAATATAACAAAAGGGAGCATACTTCTTTTCCTTTCTCCCAAAACCAGCCGTCCTCTTTCCTCTCTCTCCCTCATAAATTGTTGATTTAAAAGCTAGACAAGTCATCCCTCTTAATACCCTTGTCTTGTAGTGTGTTGTCTTGTTCACACACATAATAGATATATACATATATATAACACACACACACAACACATATATAAATATATTCATATACACTTCTGCACACACACACATATATATAATAATATATTATATATTTATCTCTTAATTTGCTTATATAATTTGTGACGCGTCGTTTCCTTAGTCGAATCGTATTTTCGATCGAGTATTATAATAGGAATAAATATTTCGATTCTAACGAGCCTAATATCGAATATTGGATCATAGATGGAATTTTCTAAGATTTAACGAATAAATATACAAAATAAATCACATTATTACAATTATATTTTTATCACATAAGATTAATTGTTTCTAATTAATCGAAAACATATAATCACATAAAGAATTAAATTTGCGCAATTATATCATACCATATAGCATAATCAATTAAATATGAAATTATGCAATGCATGAAGAAAATGAAATTTTAAATTCCTTTGATTTTATTTTCTTAAAATAAATCTCTTTTCAATCTAAAAGAAAAATTTCACCTTCTAAAAATTTAAATTTATTTTCTTAAATCAAAATCTGGGAATAAGGACCTAAGATAACTTAGTCTAAAATTCGTAAATTCAAACGACGAGAATTCGGGCTCTCACATCCTACCCTCAAAAAAATTTCGTCCTCGAAATTACGTACCTTTAACGGGCAAGTCTGGATATAATTCTTTCATTTTAGACTCTAGTTCCCAAGTGGCCTCCTCTTGTCCGTGGCGCATCCACTGGACTTTAACTAGGGGGATTTGCTTATTTCTAAGCACTTGAATTTTTCTATCGAGTATACACTCGGGCCATTCTTCATAACTTAGGTCTTGATTGAGAACTAGATCGTCGTGATGGATTATGTGTTTTGGATCAAACACATACTTTCGAAGTTGCGAGACATGGAAAACATCGTGAACATTATTGAGACTTGGCGGCAAGGCTAATTTGTAAACGACTGGGCCAATTCTTTCTAGGATCTCGAACGGTCCTATAAATCGAGGGTGCAACTTTCCCTTTTTGCTAAAACGTATCACCCCTTTTGAGGGCGAAACCTTAAGAAAAACCTTGTCTCCAACTTGGAAACTTAGTTCAGTCCGGCGCTCATCAGCGTAGGACTTCTGTCGATCTTGAGCCTCCTTAATCCGTTGGCGGATTCGTTCTATGGTTTCGATCATTTCTTGCACCATTGCTGGGCCTAGCATCTTCCTTTCACCAACATCATCCCAGTGTAGTGGTGACCTACACCTACGTCCATAAAGGGCTTCATACGGTGCCATTCCGATGGTCGCTTGATAACTATTGTTGTAGGCGAACTCGATTAGCGGTATATATTTCTTCCATTGACCTCCCTGATCTAGAGTCACGGTTCTCAACATATCCTGTAGAACTTGAATGATTCATTCGGACTGTCCATCGGTCTGAGGGTGGTAAGCAGTGCTAAACTTAAGACGTGTTCCCATAGCATCTTGCAAGCTGGTCCAGAATCTAGAGGTGAATCTAGAGTCTCTATCGGATATGATCGCAACAGGTACACCGTGTAATCGCACTATCTCCTTAACGTATAGTCTCGCAAGCTTATCTAAGCTCCAGGTCATTTGTACTGGCAAAAAGTGCGCGGACTTGGTCAATCGATCAACAATGACCCATATTGCCGTGTTTCTGTGATTTGACCTAGGCAAACTCACTACGAAATCCATGGTGACGCTCTCCCACTTCTACTGAGGTATCTCTAGAGGTTGCAGAGTTCCATAGGGTCGCTGATGAAGTGCCTTCACTTGTTGACAAGTTAAGCATCTCTCTACGTAAGTGGCGATGTCTTTCTTCATGCCTTCCCACCAGAAACTTTGCTTCAAGTCCTGGTACAATTTTGTTCCTCCTGGATGAGCTGTGTAGGGAGTGTCGTGAGCCTCGCTCATTATTTCTTCTCTTAGGCCTTCATCATCTGGAACGCATATCCTACCTTTGAATAGAAGGGCATTGTCTGTTGCCTCTCTGAATTCTCCTTGGCTATTCATCCTAGACTTAAGTCGCATCTTTTCTAAGAATTCGCATTTACGCTGGGCACTCACTATCCTCTCTCGGAGATCCGGCTTTGCCATTACGGCGGCAATACGCCCTTGTATCGTCTCTGGATGATATACCTCATCGATTCTTAGTCGTTCGAACTCTAGAATGAGCTCTTTCTCTTCGGTGAGTAGATAGCCTAGTTTCGCTCGGGGTTTGCAACTTAAAGCGTCTGCTACAACATTGGCTTTTCCTGGGTGGTAGCTGATTGTTATATCATAGTCTTTAACTAACTCCAGCCATCTTCGTTGTCTCATGTTCAACTCTTTCTGTTCGAAGAAATACTTCAGGCTTTTGTGATCGGTAAATATCTCACACTTGGCTCCATAAAGATAATGTCGCCATATCTTTAGCGCGTGAACGACGGCTGCTAGCTCTAGGTCATGTGTAGGATAATTTAACTCGTTTGGTCGCAACTGACGTGATGCGTACGCCACAACTTTGCGTCCTTGCATTAGCACACATCCTAATCCTTGCATAGAAGCATCGGTATAGACGATATAACCTTTATTTTCTTCTGGTACAGCAAGTACCGGTGCAGTGGTGAGTTTCTTCTTCAGTTCCTGGAAACTGGCCTCACACTCAGGAGTCCATGTGAAAGTAACTCCCTTCTTAAGCAATTGCGTCATTGGCTTGGCGATCTTGGAGAATCCCTCAATAAATCGTCTATAATATCCGGCCATTCCGAGAAAGCTTCAGATTTCTGTAACTGTAGTCGGGGCTTTCCAGTTATTTACTGCCTCAACCTTTGCAGGGTCCACTTTTATTCCATCGGCCGAAACTACGTGGCCTAGGAACATCACTTGGCTAAGCCAAAATTCACACTTACTGAATTTGGCATAGAGTTGTTCTGATCTCAGGGTCTCTAGCACTTTTCTCAAATGTTCTTCGTGCTGCTTTCTATCCCTCGAGTAGATGAGAATATCATCTATGAATACCAGGACAAAATTGTCTAGGTACGGATGAAAAACCCTATTCATCAAATCTATAAATACGGCCGGAGCGTTGGTTAATCCAAACGGCATTACTACGAACTTGTAGTGACCATATCTAGTCCGAAAGGCAGTTTTAGGAATATCTCCTTCTCGATTCTTCAATTGATGGTATCCTGATCATAGATCGATCTTGGAGAAAACAGTGGCTCCTTTCAATTGGTCGAACAAATCATCGATTCTTGGCAACGGGTAACGGTTCTTAATCGTCAACTTGTTCAACTCTCTATAGTCGATGCACATACGAAGTGATCCATCTTTCTTCTTCACAAAAAGAACTGGGGCTCCCCAAGGTGAGACACTAGGTCGAATACATCCGGGTACTCACAGACTATAGGTGTTTCCTCAATCGCGGTCTTTACTTCTTGGTCTCCTTTTAAACTAACCAAGAAAGTTTGGCAGTTTCCTTTCATGAGCAGCTTCATAGTCTTCATCGCAGAAATAACAGGTATTCGACGACCGCATCCTACTTTTGCTCCGTAGAATTTCGTCTCTTCCTTGCCGGGAGGTTGAAAAGAAATCTCCCTATCCTGACAGTGAATCGTCGCACTATTGGCCGAAAGCCAATTCATTCCTAAGATAAGATCAAAATCGTGCATCGGAATAACGTGGAAATCGGCCTTATGTTTAATGCCCTCTAAGTCTAGTTCTACGTCTAGACACATATCCTTAGACTTCATAACTTCGCCTGACGGGAGTAACACAGATAAAGTTCTATTGGTTCCTATTGGAAGTAAGTCTAACCCAAGGCACATTTCCCAATATATAAACGAATGCGAAGCTCCGGTATCAAATATTGCTAAAACAGGTTTTCCTGAAACTTGGATCATACCTGCAAGATTTCCAGGTTTCTGAGCAGCCTCCTGTTGATTCATCGCATAGGCTCTAGCTCCTTGGCCTGGCCTTTGTCCAAGGTTGTTCCTCTGGTTGCCTCCCTGATTCTGGTTCTGCCTCGGAGGGCCTCCTTGATTATGGTTTTGCCTTGGAGGGCCTCCTTGATTCTGTCTTGCTGGATTAGCCCGAGTGTTTTGAGGACAATTCTTTTTGAAGTGGCCTGCTTGCCCACATTGGTAGCATACATTAGTCCCCATCTTGTATTGTCCCGAATGCTGCTTCTTGCACTGAGGGCAGGGTGGTTTAGGTGGCGGTGGTAATGCCTTAAACCCAGTTTGAGGTTTCTGAGGTCCAATCTGGTTGGGTCCTCGCCATGGCTTCTTGCCCGTGTTGTTGTTCTGGTTATAGTTGTATTGTCCGGGATTTCTCTCATCCCACTTTCTCTTCTGATCAAAGACTTGCGGAGTAGTCTTCTTTTCTTCCTTGGGCAAGACTGCCTCTATGCTCAGTGCTCGACTGAGTACTTCAGGATAAGTTAACCGTCCGTGACTAGCTAGGGGAAGTCCAATCTCAGGCTTCAACCCTTGTCTGAACCTGTCAGACCTCTTCTCATCAGTGTCCACTAGATGCAATGCGTAGCGTGATAGTTGGTTAAAAACTCGATCGTACTCTGTCACAGTCCGTGCTCCTTGCTTGAGGTTCCAGAATTCAGTTTCTTTCTTGTTACGGTAAGTCCTTGAGACATACTTCTCAAAGAACTTATCCTTGAATTGAGTCCAAGTAAGGGCTCCTAGAGTCTCTGGGGCCATTGTGTTTCGTTCTGCTTCCCACCAATGGTCAGCCTCTTCAGTAAGCTGGTAGATAGCACAGATTGCTCGCTCTCTTGGGGTACACTCCATGAAGTCAAAGATACGTTCCAGGCTGCGAATCCATTTCTCGGCTTCCGGAGGTTCTCCTAGCCCTCCGAAAGTAGGCGGGTTTTGCTTCCTAAATCGCGTCTCAATTCTTTGCTCAAGGGGCGAGGGTGGTGGTGGTGCGTTATCGTTCGGTTCAGGGCTATTGTTGGGAAAATTATAAGGTTTCGATTTGATACCAAAACCCAACTGATTCTCCAACCGAATAGATGATCGCGTCAACCTAAATAGTGTTTTCCAGCTCGCCTGTTTGAGCCTTTGATGTTCTAGGTTTACAGGTTAAGGAAGCGGAAGACAGCAGTCGACCCAGCTGTGTTCACAGCTTGAGTCAGCTAGCGGAAGACAGCAGTCGACCCAGCTGTGTTCACAGCTGGAGTCAGCTAGCAAAAGACAGCAGGCGTCATCCTTCAGCTGAGTGATCCAGCAGAGCCTGATCAAGCTGAAGAGAATTCGAGCTGAGTTCAAAACACAGCTGGTCCAGCTGTACAGAACAAAGGAACTATCTCTGAAGACTCCACTTCAAGACAGTCCAGCTCTGAATTCAAAAGCCAGCTCTAAAGGCAGAAGATCCCGGAATCAGAGGAAGTCAACCTACCTCGACCAATGAGGGATTGCCAGATCAGCATCCTAGAATTCAGAACCTAGGATGTGACACAAATGAAGACAGGTGCAGATACGCCCAACGACAGATCTTGTATTTAAGAAGAGTAGGTAAGATTCAAACGGCTCCTCCAACGGCTAGTCTTGAATCTCTACCTATATAAACCCGTCTTCAACCTCAGGATCAGATATGAAAAACTCTCTACAAGCTTTCATTATCTGAAATCATCATTCTTTCAAAAGCTCTCAAGCAGTTCTACATAGATCAAAGAACACTTTATCTTAAAGTGTTTCTAGTTAAGAAACTGCTTAGTTTTTCGTCTGTTCCCTAGGCCAAACTCATTGTATATCTCAAGCCTAGATTTCGAACGAGTTCATCATACTCTGAAGTTCTTAATTGTAAGAACTCGTTCATAGTTGGAACCCCATACCCAAACCCAAACCCAGAAAGGTTAGGTAAAGGTACGCTTGCTCGAAGCGCGTAATTCGAGTGGTTAGGTTCTTCAGTATCCGTAACCGAAGGTGTATAGGCTTGACGGTGCCCGCTTGTTGGAACACGGCTCGGGTTAGAGTTGTGAAGTTGCTTGGTACTTGGAAACCAAGTGGTAGTGGATTACCGGTGAACTCCGGTCGTGGACGTAGGAGGTGTTACTCCGAACCACGTAAAAACTCGCGTGCTTCTTACTCTCTCTCTTTACTTTTGCTTTATATTCAACTGTGTACTAACTCCTTCATATCATTGCATATTTGTTCAAAACTGCACAACACAGCTGCTCTCCAAAGACAAATTGTGTCTCTCTAAAAGTTGCACAACCTGACTAAGTTGAAAACGTTAAGTTAATCTTTTCAATCTGAGTTTTTCTAAGTAACCGAGCTAAGTTTTCAAACCACCACTTTCCGCACCGCCAGCTGAGTTATTTACCCACCGACCCTCCCCACTGGATCAATAACCGAGCTCACCAACTCGTGTTTTAACTTGAAAAAGTTTCGAAAAATCTACTTGGTGTATTCACCCCCTCTACACCAAGTACCCGGCTCGTGACCATCAATTGGTATCGTAGCAAGTGGTTCAAAAGACCACCGTTTCTGTATCAAGAGATCTCTCTTGACACTCTGTGTCAGTGGTCAACTGAACAGATCCGTTTTTCAGAAAAACTCATCTTATTACATACTGCACATGTCTATGGATTCTTATCTTAACAGGAATCTGCCCACCTTCTCGGTGGACGACTATGCAATCTGGAAATTCAGATTGAAAAGCTTCCTTTGTGCACATCACGACATGATGTGGGACGTCATCACAGACGGACCCATCCTTATTTATAAACAAGGAAATGAACTCGTACCTGCTCATGATGGAGGACAACCAGAATACAGGCCAATTCTCAAACCAAAGAAGGATTACTCGTCAGAAGAACGAAAGCAAGCTGGTCTGGACAGCTTCGCAAGAAACACCATCTCATCAACAGTCTCAAACGCCTACCTAAGTAAGATCATCAAGTGTGAGACAACCAAAGAGATGTGGGAAACACTTGCCAAGCTATGTGAAGGATCAGAAGAGATCAAAGAAAACAAATTCACAATAGCTTGCCAAAAATTCGACAACTTCAAGCAGCTAGCCAACGAGTCCATCGAAGCGATGGAGCTAAGGTTCTCAAACATAGTCGTTGAGATAGAGACAATCAGAACTGGGAAGTATACCCAGTGGGAAAATAATCTAAAGGTTCTTTCAGCTCTTTCAGCTGAATGGAACACTTACAAGGTAGTTCACCAAAGTCGAAGTGACTTGGGTGATCTATCTACAGAAAGGTTGTTCTCACTCTTAAAAGCCAACGAATACAACTTGAAGATCACTCAAGAAGAATCTTCAAGGCATTTAATGACGGAGAACTCACCCCAGCTCCAAAAGAAATAGCTTTCAGAGCCAACTCTGAAAAGTCAGCTCATGTCAAGTCAGCTGAGTCCTCCAAGATGAAGAAGGACAAAAATGATATGAGCAAAGAGGAGCTACTCGAAGAAATTGCCATGATGGTGAAAAATTATAACAGACTCAACACCAGCAAGGGCAAATATAAGAAGTTCGCAAGGACTTACAGAGATAAGTACACAGCAGCTGATGAGAAGTCACCGACCAACGAATGTAAGAAGGTTGCTTCAATCGCAAGGAACTGTGACACTACCGACAAGATTGTCCAAAGCCGTCCAAGAAAGACAAAGACCAATTAAAAGCTAAGGCAAATTACGAAGGAGAGCTTATATCGCTGATGAAGAATCAGAGTGCAATAAAATGGATGACATGCCATTTTCAGACTCGGAAGAAGAAGCCCTGATGGCCCATGATGAACCTGATTGGGATACATGCTTCATGGGACAAACAGACGGCATCGATGAAGATGAGGTAACGTCTCGAACTCTAAATCTATCTAACATCTCACCATCACACGAACACTCTACACAGGACTCATAATCTGGACTACCTGATTGGAGTCTAGTAGAGAAAGTAATGAACGATTCCAAAGAGCTTCAAGAGATCCTTGACGTCATTATGTGTGAGAATGCCGAGCTGAAGGCGGAACTAGAAAATACAAAGGTATCAGACGCAGCTGATACAACACAGCTCCAACAGGAAGTCGTTTCACTAAAAGACAAAATAGTGAAACAAGATCAGCTGATGAAGGAATTCAACAACGAGAAGAAACAGCTGATAGAAGATGTGGAAAAGGTCACAGCTGAATCGGAAAGGAAGTCAGCTGAGATCATTGAGCTGAAAAGCACCGAAGAGGTACTATCTAAGAAGATAGTAGCTCTCATCAAAGCCACGTCAACAATGGACGAGATCATTAATGCTCAGCGTCCAGCAGCACTCAAAGCAGGACTGGGATACAACGAATCAAAGGATGCCTCAAACATTGCCTCCACAAGTGGAACAAAGGTTATGTTTGTACGTGCAAATGAACCTTCAATCCCAGCAGCTCAGCATCAACAGTTGAGGACACAGCAGGCGTCGGGAAGACCAGCTGTGAAACATTCTCAAGCTCCGTCGAGAACGCAGCAGACGTCAAGAAGAACAGCTGTGAAACATTCTCAAGCTCCGTCGAGAACACAGCAGACGTCAAGAAGAACAGCTGTGAAACAGTCTCAAACTCCGTCCAGAACACAGCAGACATCAAGAAGGTCAGCTGTGCGACAACCTCAAGCCCAACTCAGACAAAGAACGTGATCAACCTCAAAGAAGACCACAGCCGGATTTTACGGATACCGGCCACAAGATCAAAGACGTTGATCGATATCAACCAAGATATCAGAGATACCCATCTGGATACCACTCATACGAGTATCAGCTGGATAATCATTTCCAGCCACAGTATCACATGAGACAGCAGAGACTAAGGAACGTTTCAGCTAGGCACACAGCTGGAAACCAAAAAAAATCCAGACAACAAAACAAGAAGACACGAAGATCAAGACCCCGCCAGCAACAACAGAAGAACACAATGAATGTGTACATCGACTCAGCTGGGAGAATTATCAGATCAAATGACCCAATTCGAGTCATCAAGCAGATCTGGGTCGTCAAAGGATCTCTGTCTAACCCACAAGGACCCAATTAAAACTGGGTACCTGAATTTTAACCTTTTGTTTAGGTTGCAAGGAATCGACGCATCTCTGAGGAGTCGATGAGAACGCTTTGGTACTTGGACAGTGGATGTTCCAAGCACATGACGCACCTAAAGCATCTACTCCAGGAGTATATTGAGCGTACAGGTCCACAAGTAACATTTGGTGACAACTCCAAAGGCCTAACCAAAGGTTATGGTACATTTAAAACTAGAAATGTTATAATCCCAAATGTTTCTTATGTACAAGGATTGCAACATAACTTGCTTTCCATTAGCCAATTCTGCGACAACGGTTTTTCTGTCAAGTTTGATGCACAGGGATGCACAGTGAAGCACAGGGAAACCAAGAAGATACTCCTAAGAGGGAAAAGAGAAGGAAATATGTACTTCGCTGACTGGAACAGCAGCCCTCCGGAGACTTGTCTTGTATCAAAAAGCAACAATGAAGTCAGCTGGCTGTGGCACAGACGGCTGAATCATCTCAACTTCAAGACAATCAACAAACTGGCTAGGAACCAGCTCACTAATGGAATTCCAGATCAAGTATATGACAAAAGTCATATGTGCAGCGCGTGTCAACAAGGAAAGCAAACAAGAATTTCATTCTCTCTCAAGCCAGCTCAGTCATCTGATCGAGTTCTACAACTTCTTCACATGGATCTCTTTGGTCCAGTTACTCCAGCAAGCTTCAATGGCAGAAAATATACTCTGGTCGTTGTGGATGATTTCTCAAGATTCACATGGGTATCATTCTTATACCAGAAGAGCGAAACTTGAACTAAGCTGCCTATCATGCTGGAAAGACTATCAACACAGAAGGAGTGCAAGATAATGTCAATAAGATCAGATCGTGAAACGGAGTTTCTGAATGAAACTATTTATGATTACTGCGAGAAGAACGGAGTTCAACACCAAACATCTGCAGCTCGCACACCTCAGCAGAATGGTGTAGCAGAAAGAAGAAACAAAACCCTCAAGGAAGCAGCTACCTCAATGCTAGCTAGCTCTGCTATTCCAAAGAAGTTCTGGGCTGAAGCAATCAACACAGCTTGCTTCACTCAGAATCGCTCCCTACTCACATCAAGGCAAGGAAAGACACCGTATGAGCTATGGAACAACAGAATACCATACATTGGATATCTCAAGGTATTTGGATCCAAATGTCACATTCTCAATAATGGGAAGACACAGCTCAAGACGTTCGACGAAAAGACAGACCGAGGAGTATTCCTTGGTTACTCCGCTGTGAGTAAAGCATACAGAGTCTTCAACAGAAGAACTCAAATAGTCGAAGTAACTCCACATGTTACCTTTGACGAATCCTCCTTCGAATATAGAGATTCTATCAAACGAAGAAGCGAAGGAGAATCTTCAAGATTGATTCAGACAAGGGCTCAAGAGAATAGAATCAGGAATCTGGCCGAACCATTAATTTGGGACAATGAGCCAGAGGAGGAAATTCAAATCAACCAAGAAGCTTCATCAGCTGGAAATCAAGAAGAAGCTTCAACGCCAAATCAAGGGGGAACATCATCAGCTGGGAATCCAAACACAGCTGAGTCCCCAGCTCCATCTCCAGCTGAGCCTCTACAGAAGTCTCCTCAAAATCTAAATCAAAGAGAGCCAAACTCTCAAGATTTAACTCCTGAGCAACTACAAGTCAGACGAAATTTAGCCACGTCAAGCATCAATCAATTGGAAGAAGAAATTCGTAAGAGGAGAAGATGGATTGAAGATCATCCATCATCAGTAATCATTGGAGAACCATCTGACCAAGTCAAAACCAGAAGCTCAGCTGCTCAAGCTTCATCGGATCATCAAGAAGCAGCCGACACAGCTCAACTCTCAGTAGAGCTAGAATTGACGGTCTATGATGAAGACACAGCTCTAATGGTGTGTTACGTAGCTCAAGTGCCAGAGCCTCAATCAATTCTCGAAGCTTTGAAAAGCGTGCCTTAGACAAATGCCATGCAAGAAGAGCTGAACGAATTCCTCAGAAATTGTGTCTGGGAATTAGTCGACAGACCTCAAGAAGTCAAAGTCATAGGACTCAAATGGATATTCAAGAACAAAATGAATACCCTGGGAGTCGTCATCAGAAATAAAGCTCAACTAGTTGCCAAAGGCTACACTCAGCAGGAAGGAATTGACTTCGAAGAATCTTTTGCTCCAGTAGCACGATTGGAAGCAATCAGACAAGGGCGAATTGGCATTAAGAAGCCATATCCGGACTATCATTGAGAGAAATCGGGACTAACGAATCACTTATAACAGCTGCTCAATTGAAGACTTTCTATATCTGGATCAGGCTCTTCTGTAACAAGAACAACAAGGGAATCTGACTTAGCTTCACCGACCGATTGTTCGTACCGAGTCGTTCACCAACCGAAGTCTACGTTCCGAGACGATCAGGTGTCCTTCTTTACGGTTAATAAACAGGAACTTTTCTCGCCTTTGCAGCACATCACAAATTCAAGGTCTATCAAATGGATGTGAAGTGTACATTCTTAAATGGAGAAATCAAAGAAGATGTCTACGTTGAACAACCTCCAGGATTCGAAGTAGAAGGAAATAAAGTCTACAAGCTAAAGAAGGCTCTTTATGGATTGAAGCAAGCACCTCGAGCTTGGTATGACACTCTGTCAAATTTTCTCATATCCAAAGGATTCAAGAAGGGCTCAGTAGACAGAACTCTCTTCACCATCAAGTCAGGAGAAGATATCCTGGTTGTTCAAATCTACGTAGACGACATCATCTTTGGATCAAGATCAAACTTCTTATGCTAAAGATTTGGAGAGATAATATCCGAGAAGTTCCAAATGTCCATGATGGGAGAAATGAGTTTCTTCCTAGGACTTCAAGTCAAGCAATCTTCAGAAGGGATTTTCATAAATCAATCCAAATACGTGAAAGATTTGATCGCCAAGTATGGAGTTCAATCCAGCAGAACTGTAAAGATTCCAATGAACACCAACTGGAAGATTGAACCATGAACTGGAGGGAAGTCAGTTGATTCCAGCAAATACAGAGGGATAATAGGATCCCTGCTGTATCTAACAGCAAGTCGTCCAGACATCTCTTTCGCAGTCGGAGTGTGTGCCAGATTTCAAGTTGATCCAAAGGAAGCACACATGCAAGAAGCCAAGAACATTCTCAAATATCTCAAAGGAACTCAGAATGTTGGGCTGTGGTACCCAGCTGAAGACAATCTACAGCTGACTGGATACTCAGATTCAGACTTCGCTGGAGATAGATTGGACAGAAAATCAACTTCAGGAACTTGTCAGTTCTTAGGAAGTAAGTTAATTTCATGGTTTTCAAAGAAACAAACGTGCGTCGCAACTTCCACGACAGAAGCAGAATATATGGCCGCTGGAAGCTGCTGCTCGCAAATTCTCTGGCTGAAACATCAGCTGGATGACTATGAAGTAAAAACTGGACAGGTTCCAATTTTCTGTGATAGCTCAAGTGCGATTGCCATTTCAGAGAATCCAGTACTTCACACAAGATGCAAGCATGTAGACGTACGACATCATTTCATCAGAGATCACGTAGAAAAGAAGGATGTGATTGTTGAGAAAATTCACACAGACATACAGCGGGCTGATATTCTCACAAAACCGCTGATGGAAGCAAGATTCAAAATGCTGTGCGGATTACTTGGACTCCTCAACCCAGACGATGCTTCACCCAGCTGAACGGAAGCAGACCCAGCTGAACGGAAGCACACCCAGCTGAACGGAAGCAGGCCCAGCTGAATGTAAGCAGACCCAGCTGAATGCAAGCAGTCAACTGAAATTCAGAATCAATGTCACTGATATCAGCTGAGAAAGAATTCAGCTAAAACAGATGCTGAAAGGAAAAGATTATTCAGCTGAGGGGGAACCAGCTGGAACCACGATGACCCAGCACACCCACTCAACCGAGGTATCAGCTGACTACAATGATCAGCTGAGAGGTTTGCAACAACATTAATTACACCTACTCAATCTGTTTTCTGTCAACTACATCTTGTCATTTCTAATCAATCTTAATTAAAAGTCTACAAAGAATTGAATAATGGGAGTTTCGAGGCAAAAGTCAAAACGCCTCAACCGTTCTCTCTCGCGCATTATCTCACATCTTCTAATTGACATGATGCGAGAATCACTCCCAGTCGTAGATCTTCTTATCAATAGACAAATCTTGATCGTCCATTCATCAAGAAAACTCTTTAAATATGCTAGAAGATATACGCATCAACCCTAGAAAGTTTTTTTCTTTCTTATTTCCATCAATTGGTATTGTTTGTTTCTACTAACAAAAGATGCAGAAAAAGAACATGGAATCCAGAAAGATGTCTCCCGAAGCCAATCAAACTTGAAGAATCTGTCAAAGCTTCAAGATAAGAGTTGCCTAACTCTCAAGAACCTCAAAGAAGACGGAAGTCCAGAAGAAGGTGAAGCCCATCGACAGAACCAGGCCAGCGCAGTAGGAGACAGCAAAGCTCAAGAACGTCATTCACCAGGAAGGTGCAGAAAACTTTCTGGGAATGACAAAGGAAAAAGACCTCCTCAGCCCCACTGTTTCTCTCAACATAAAAGAGAGAACGGGACACACAACTCCCTGGGATGCAAAAGTCAACAGACCTGGACCAGATGTTGATAAAACCGGAATATTCAAGAGCAGTCATGTCAAAGCTCTTGCTCCACCACAGGAGGCACAGAAAAATATGCAGGAGACAAAGCAGCATGCATCTAACTCCGTCCCAGCTGGGAATCAGAGACAACTTGAGGAGACAAAATATACTGAAGCACTGTCTTCAAACCGAAGACTCAAGTCAAAGGTGCTCAGTCAGTCAGCAGAGAAGCCAGCTGACATTATGAGAGAATTCGTAATCACTCTCCAAGGAGCAGAAGGCCCTCAAGCGGTCATTTCTTTCGGTGGAGGAGAAGTTCACGCCCCTGCGTGAACATCATCGTCAGCGACACCGCAACGGAGTATTCCAGCTGATCAACCAAGCTTAAACCCCAAGACAGATGGGATACTTCAACCGCCTTCTCCTCAGTTTCCTTCAGCTCCACATGGACACCATCTTCGAGATCTTTCAATAAAAGATGCTCAAGTCCCTGCACCAAGCTCAAATGAGAAACATCACCCAGCCAAAGATCACCTGCAGCTGGATGATGATGATATGAGCTGAATACAAGTCCCTCAAGGGCTGAATCAGACTTTCTCATTCAATCTAAGGAGTCTGAAGAAGCAAAATTGCAAGGAATGAAGTTATGCCCGACTCAAAAGATGCTATCTCCCGTGCTAACTCATCCCTCCAAGCACTCAGCTGGACTGCCCCAGCTGAATCAGGCCAAGGACGCTGTGTCTGCAATCACAGCTGAGGCTAATGCAACTGAAGAAGAGCCAGCTAATACAACAGCTGAGCCACTTAGACTCTAAACCTCGCTGCTCAGAGCTGAAAACCACAGTTTTGCCAAACTAAAACATCACAACAGCCGATGGTGGATATCTCCCACCCTGTTTTGATCATGCCAAAAAGGGGAAAGTAAGGGAGAAGAGAGACAAGTCAATGAAGAGGCAAACTGTTGAGCTAGAGGAACCAGCTGAATCAGAATCAGCTGAAGAAGAGACGAGTTAAAAGAAAGAAGCAACGGATGCAGAAGAGAAGACCCAACCAACTGGGACTGAAGACTGAAGGATTGAAGACTGAAGATTTGAAGATTTTTTTTTCCTTTTTCTTTTTCCTGTGTTATAATGTATTTTCTTACATAATAAAACACAAGTTTTTCTGCGTCATAAGTTGTCTCAGTTAGGTTTTGGCATGATCAAAAAGGGAGAAATTGTTGGGAAAATTATAAGGTTTCGATTTGATACCAAAACCCAACTGATTCTCCAACCGAATAGATGATCGCGTCAACCTAAATAGTGTTTTCCAGCTCGCCTGTTTGAGCCTTAGATGTTCTAGGTTTATAGGTTAAGGAAGCGGAAGACAGCAGTCGACCCAGCTGTGTTCACAGCTTGAGTCAGCTAGCGGAAGACGACGGATCGACCCTGTGTTCACGGCGAGTCGGCCTAGCAAAAGACGACGAGACGTCATCCTTCAGCTGAGTGATCCAGCAGAGCCTGATCAAGCTGAAGAGAATTCGAGCCGAGTTCAAACACACTGGTCCAACAGACAGAACAAAGGAACTATCTCTGAAGACTCCACTTCAAGACAGTCCAGCTTTGAATTCAAAAGCCAGCTCTAAAGGCAGAAGATCCCGGAATTAGAGGAAGTCAACCTACCTCGACCAATGAGGGATTGCCAGATCAGCATCCTAGAATTCAGAACCTAGGATGTGACACAAATGAAGACAGGTGCAGATACGCCCAACGGCAGATCTTGTATTTAAGAAGAGTAGGTAAGATTCAAACGGCTCCTCCAACGGCTAGTCTTGAATCTCTACCTATATAAACCCGTCTTCAACCTCAGGATCAGATATGAAAAACTCTCTACAAGCTTTCATTATCTGAAATCATCATTCTTTCAAAAGCTCTCAAGCAGTTCTACATAGATCAAAGAACACTTTATCTTAAAGTGTTTCTAGTTAAGAAACTGCTTAGTTTTTCGTCTGTTCCCTAGGCCAAACTCATTGTATATCTTAAGCCTAGATTTCGAACGAGTTCATCATACTCTGAAGTTCTTAATTGTAAGAACTCGTTCATAGTTGGAACCCCATACCCAAACCCAAACCCAGAAAGGTTAGGTAAAGGTACGCTTGCTCGAAGCGCGTAATTCGAGTGGTTAGGTTCTTCAGTACCCGTAAACTGAAGGTGTATAGGCTTGACAGTGCCCGCAAACTGTTGGAACACAGCTCGGGTTAGAGTTGTGAAGTTGCTTGGTACTTGGAAACCAAGTGGTAGTGGATTACCAGTGAACCTGGTCGTGGACGTAGGAGGTGTTACTCCGAACCACGTAAAAACTCGCGTGCTTCTTACTCTCTCTCTTTACTTTTGCTTTATATTCAGCTGTGTACTAACTCCTTCATATCATTGCATATTTGTTCAAAACTGCACAACACAGCTGCTCTCCAAAGACAGCTGTGTCTCTCTAAAAGTTGCACAACCTGACTAAGTTGAAAACGTTAAGTTAATCTTTTCAAACTGAGTTTTTCTAAGTAACTGAGCTAAGTTTTCAAACCACCACTTTCCGCACCGCCAGCTGAGTTATTTACCCAGCTGACCCTCCCCAGCTGGATCAATAACTGAGCTCACCAACTCTGTGTTTTAACTTGAAAAAGTTTCGAAAAATCTACTTGGTGTATTCACCCCCCCTCTACACCAAGTACCCAGCTCAGGGACCATCAATTTTCAACATGATCGTTATTTCTTTCTCTACGACCACGACCACGTCCATGTCATCGACCTCGGCCTCGACCTTGTTTTTCTTCTTGCCTTTTCTCTTGTCGTTCCTCTCGTTGTTCTTCTTCTCTTCCCGACATTCTGCGAATTAAGGTTATTAGGTTACGCTTCGAAAGAATTCTCACTCTAGATTGTTTTCTTAGTTAAGGCGAAAAGGCACACATGAAAATAAAGGTATTTTCGCACATAAATAAAAGATAGATAAATAAACGAGTCGCATATAACATAAACATTACTGCCCTAAACCAGGGTCTTACGTCATCGATAATCGCTTGCCTCTAAGAGGACTTTCAAAACCCAAAATTGCCTCCAAAGAGGACTTTCAAAACCCAAAATTGCCTCCTAAGAGGACTTAAGTATCGTAGCACCATAATGTCATCACCATCATAACAACAAAAGATGGGATCATAATAGCAAAATATGAAATAAACAATACACAAAAGTAGTCAATCAACTTAGAAGTAAACAGACAACACTACTGGCGGCGGCTCTCAACCTCATCCTCACCGTCCTCCTCTGGCTCAGACTCGATCGTCCCCCAATCAGTCACTAGGTACAAGCTACTATCCTGACCCGGTGCCGGCTTCGGTGGCACCTCTCGTAAAATTTCACCGACCTTCCTCTTCCGCGAGGAGTCGGGGAAAACAACTCTCTCCTTTGCAGTGTCCTCCGTGAAAAACTGACGAGGTGGTGATGGGCTCCGGGAGTGGTTCGGTGATGGTGAACGCGGTGACTACTCTGGTGATGGTAAACGAGCTCTACCAGTTGGGCGTCGGGAGGTACCTGCCTCGTGGTCGTACTGGCTGGGGCGGATAGGTGAGTAACTCGGTGAGTAATCCGAGTCGAAGTCATCATCTTCCATCACTGGCTCTTTGGCTCGAAGACTGTCCTCAACAGTGGTAGGTCGGGTCGGTGGCACTACACGCTCTCTCGGAGGAGAACGAATCACCACAGGAGGTAGGGGTTATCGTGCCACAGGCGGCGGTGGTGGTCGCTCGTGAGGCTGGGGTAGGGAGGTGTCATCTCGTTCAAGGTCCACCGGGCCTGAATAGCCAAGACAAGGCGTTGAAGGTTGGCCGTCCGTAGGTAGCGCTCTCTCTCAACCGTGATGGACTGAAGATGTTGATGAGACCGGGCCTAGCACTGAAGACCTAAACCCGGAATTGCAGCTTAGAGGTCCAGTGACGAGATTAAGAGCCAAGAAGCTGCAAGGATATTTTCAGTGCTATATTCAGAAGAAGTTGGAAGACGATGGAGCTGAAACCCGACATTACAAGTTGGTAACTTTCATGAGCATTGCGGAGGACACCTAGCCACGACCATGTGTACTATTGAGTTATTTATCCATTAGTATAGTTTGTTTTTATTTCAATTTAATTAGTAGCCCAATTATCACAACATGTTTAGGTGATTAATTGGCCCAGTTATATTTAATTAAGGGATTCGAAATTACCAAGCCCAAGCCTTGTAATTTTCGAACCCTAGCTTAGAATTAGCCTAGTATTTAATTAATTTTCGTAGGTACTGTTCGACAGACGAGTTTTGAATCAAAAGTTATTTTTCGACTTTGTCTCACGTGTTCTTCAAGTACACAAACCCTAGTTCTTGGTAGGATTCGATTTTGGCACCTTTGAATCTGAAATCTCTAGTTCGTTCGTGATCTCGTGTGGGTCTCGGGTTAACTACGCCGCCGGAGAATTGCTTCCGTGATACGTGTTTCAATCGTTCGTCGATTCGGGGTCCGTATTGAGGTAAATCTCCAATCTGTTCGTTTCTTGTTTCTGTGTTTTTCGCCCAGCCATCCTCGCCTTCTTATCACCCTCATAATTCGACCATAATCATCCCTTCCATCGCCCAAGTCCAGTTTTCATCAAATTCGAACCCGTTGCTTTGCTAAAATCCTAAATCGTACCGAAATTGAGCACCGAGCGTTTTTGAGTTCTACTCGTGCGTTTTTGCTGAATTTTGGATATGTTCTTTCTGTGTTTAATTTATAGTTCGTGTTAAAATTTCAGCTCAATCGGAGTTGATTTGCTATAGTTCCCAGTCGAGTCGTCTGTTAGGGTTTTTAATCGTTGTTTTTGGATTTGTTTTGTGTTTGATCTGTTTCTCGTTCAATTCTCGTTTGAGATCAGTCGATTAGGTATATAATCTATATTGATTCAGTTTGTAATTTGGGTTGAATCATCCTTTCCGTTGACGTGAGATCGAGTCCTCGTTTCCGCGTCTTGTTTGGCCGTATCATAAATTTGGTATCAGAGCCACGTCAGCTTGCTGTTCGTGGTTCAATCCAAATTGTGGTGTGATATACTAGGGGCAAAAAGGATCGATCAGATCATTTAAAAAAAAAAAAGAAAAAAAAAAAGAGAGAAAAAAAAAAGAAAAAAAAAAGACAAAAAAAAAAAAAACAAAGAGATCGAGCCCTAGTTTTGGATCACCGTTTATTTCTTAAAGTAATCTTGAATTTTTTTTTCGTGGTTTAATCTTGTTGATTTATTTTGATTGTGTGAGCAATTGTGTTGGGTAAACTAGTGTCATCGTTTGCTTACCGTGTGTGTGTAGCATTTGTCGTCCTTCGTCGATTAGCGATTGGGGTCGTCGAATTGCAGCTTGTTTTCTCATTCTTGGAGTCATTACTTTCGGTTATTGTGTCTAGTTGGGGGTATTAGAATTGGTTTGGTATAATCCTAGTTTGATTTGGTTTTGGAAGTCCTTTTCCTAGTCGAACTCAAAACTGTTTCCTTGCTCGATTTGGTTTTGGTTTTGGATTTTGGTTCTGTAATTTTTCTCTACCTTTTTCCCTTACCAACCGAAATATCCCTCCAGCCCTGTTACCACCCTTTTCTGTTTTAAATCTCTCGTTTACGGCAGAATTTCGATTTGACGTAGAATTTGCTCTAGAACTCCGATTTTTCTCCATAATACCATTCCGGAAGCGGAACGACGCTCTGAGCAAGACTCACCGCTTCGCTGTGACCTATAGGCATTTTTGGCCAAATTCAGTCGTCTTCTAGGCGAAATTGCCCTCCGAACTTTTTCGATTTTTCTGTTTTTCGAATTTTTTTCAATTTTTTGTTTGAGCATCCCGTTTTTTGTGCTTCTTGAGTCGATTTATTGTGAAATATTGTTCTTGGAAGTAATTTGAGATATTGGTTGTTTTGACCCGTGCTTCACCGAGAATCGAGTTCGAGCTACTGACTACGATCGAAGGGGTTCAATTTTGGATCCTTTCAAGTTCGACAAATTTGGTGAGATTGTTCTAAGTTGCATTTTTCAATTCCTGAGTGATATACACGAGTGGAAAAATACTGAGGGAACAAACGAGAGAATTGAGAGGATTGTGAGGTTACTTTTCCTTCTTTACGTTTGTTCATTGTGCAGGTTTAATGGATCCGGGCAAGACACCACAGACTTCAGGCACCCCGCCAGATTGGGACGCCAAATACCACTTTGATGCTTTAAGTGGTCGTGTACAGGTTCAGTTCAGAGAAGTACAGAACACAATGGCCCAATTGTTGGCCAAATTTGAGGAGTTCAGTACAGTTACAGTTCAGCCACCACCACAGGCTAATAGGGCAGAGCCAGCACCTACTAACCAAGAAGATGAGTTCGAACTGCATGAAGAAGTATCTGAGTCCGAACATTTTGAGGATGAACGAGTTGAGGATAATACAGCTCAGTTCTTTCCGCTTCATAGAGACAGAAACGGCTTTGCAGCTCGAGGTAGAGGCCGGGGTCGTGGTGATCAATTCCAACCACGTTTCCAGGCAGCTCGCAGGAACGTCTATACGGAACAAAACAGATATGGTAATGCAGATGGTCTACTCAGCAACATCAAGACCACCATTCCAGAGTTTGAAGGCAAGCATGATCCAGATGCCTATTTAGACTGGGAGCGCAAAGTAGATAAGATATTTGAGTGCTATGACTTCCCAGAGGTGAAGAAGGTCCAGTTAGCTTCTTTGGAGTTTGCGGTTACGCGGCTACATGGTGGGAGTTTCGGCGGAACCGGCGACGCAATCGAGACATCCTCCTATTGACACTTGGCAGGAGATGAAGGATGTTATGAGAGGGCGTTTCATTCCTGTGCACTATGAACGGGAATTAGAACGCAAGCTCAGTCAGATTCGTCAGGGTTCAAGATCGATAGAAGAGTACCACAAGGATCTGGAGACAGCGTTGAACCGAGTTGGCAAAGAAGAAACATTGTATGCCACCATCAACAGGTACATCGAGGGCATGAACCCGGATATTGCTTGTGAGGTCGAGCTAAGAGACTTTAACAGTATTGAGGCGATGGTTCATTACGCATCCATTGTAGAGCGGCAGCTTAGAGATGGACGCCGACGTCCCGCTCAATCCACTCCTGTGAAGTCTCCGTGGGTTAGGGGCGAGACATCTACGCCTAAGTTACCTCCCACACGCCCTCCAACACAGTCCACGCCGTCAGCACGCCGTTTTGAGCAGCCCAGCCGCAGGAATGATTTCAGTGCGTCTGCACCGAACAGAAGCTCACAGAATAGGCCAGCGCAGTCTAGTCAGCCTCAGAATGCTACATCAGGCAGAGCACGTGACGTTCAGTGTCACAAGTGCCATGGTTGGGGACATTTTCAGGCCCAGTGCCCTAATCGTCGTGTTATGTTCGTCACCGCGGATAATGAAGTTGAATCAGCCAGTGAAGAAGAGAAAGAAGATATTGCCGACACAGAGACCGAAGATCAGCCGAGGGTTAGCATACCAATGGCGGAACTTGAGGAGGAGATAGCCCCTCCTGCCCATGGTTGTCTAGTGTCCATCCGGACTTTGAGCATGCTGAGAGAAGAAGATCTGACAGATCAACGGGAAAACATCTTTTACACCCGTTGCGTTATTCAAGACAAGACATGCTCCGTTATAATTGACAGTGGCAGCGTGGTGAATGCCATCAGCCAGTATGCAGTCGACAAGCTCGCACTCGTGCCGCAGAAGCATCCAAAGCCATACAAACTACAGTGGCTTACAGATAGAGGCGAGATCAGAGTCGTGTGTCAGGTAAACGTTCAATTTACTATTGGAAGGTTTACTGACACCGTTCTTTGTGATGTTATTCCTATGGAGGCAGCGCACATCTTGTTAGGTCGTCCATGGCAGTTTGATAGAAAGACAATTCATGATGGGTACGCGAACACTTATGCGATCCCAAGAGAAGGAAAGACGACCATTTTGAAGCCGTTGTCGCCTAAGGAAGTGTTAGAAGATCAATTGAGAATGCAGGAGAAGTTTAAGGAGGAACGGGAGAGAAAGGCCAAAGTTGAGGCCGCCAGCCCTAAGCATGACACGGCCGAACACTCCAAGGCCAAGTCCACACCTCCAGTGCCCAAGAATTCAAAGAGAGCAGCTCCTGCATTGAATCCACCGAGTTCCAGTGCCAACAGTGGGGATCCAGTGCACCGAAATCTGTTCATTAGTGCAAAGGGAGTACGAAAAACCATCAAAGCTGGTAAGCCTATCGTTCTAGTTACTTTTAAGGCTTATGATACTTCTGACCCTATTATTCCTACTGTTTTGCAGTCTTTGATGGAGGAGTTCAAGGATGTGTTCCCAGACGAGATTCCTAGTGGTCTGCCGCCAATTCGAGGAATTGAGCACCAGATCGACTTCATCCCGGGTGCAGTCCTTCCTAACCGGCCAGCTTACCGGACCAGCCCTGATGAGACAAAGGAGATAGACCGTCAAGTCATGGAGTTGCTGGAAAAGAAGCAAATTCGAGAGAGTATGTCGCCGTGCGCCGTTCCACCATCCTAGTTCCGAAGAAGTCGAACGAGTGGCGCATGTGCATGGACTGCCGAGCCATCAATAAAATCACGGTAAAGTATCGCTTTCCCATTCCTAGGCTTGATGATATGTTGGATGAGTTGTCTGGGGCGTCTGTCTTTTCTAAAATTGATTTGCGTTCTGGCTATTTTCAAGTTCGAATGAGTGAAGGTGATGAGTGGAAAACTGCATTTAAGACTAAGCATGGATTATATGAGTGGCTTGTGATGCCCTTTGGTTTAACTAATGCGCCTAGCACTTTTATGCGTTTGATGAATCATGTTTTACGAGATGTGATTGGCAAATTTGTCGTGGTTTACTTTGATGATATCCTCATTTATAGTACTTTCGTTGATGAGCATGTTAGACATCTTAGGCATGTTTTTGAATTGCTGCGTGATGCTAAACTGTATGCTAATTTGTCTAAGTGCACCTTTTGTATGGATGAGGTTGTTTTTCTTGGCTTTGTTGTGAGCAGTCGTGGAGTTGAGGTAGATAAGACTAAGGTGAAAGCCATTGAGGAATGGCCTACGCCTAAGTCATGTTCTGATGTGAGGTCCTTTCATGGTTTAGCTGGATTTTATCGACGTTTTGTGCGTGATTTTTCTAGTATAGCTGCACCATTGACTGAATTGAGTAAAAAGGACCGCAAGTTTGAATGGGGTAAAGCTCAAGAGCATGCATTCAATTTGTTGAAATCAAAATTATGTAATGCTCCTGTTTTGGTTTTACCTGACTTTGCTAAGACATTCGAGATCGAGTGTGATGCCTCTGGTATAGGCATTGGTGCTGTTTTGATGCAGGACAGAAACCGGTCGCCTACTTCGGTAGAAACCGAACGGCGCAGCTCTTAGGTACTCCACATACGATAAGGAGCTGTACGCGTTGAAGCGGTCTTTGGAGACTTGGCGCACTACCGCGTCCAAAGGAGTTCGTGATACACACCGATCACGAGTCCTTGAAGCACTTGAAAGGGCAAAGAGACCGAATTCCCGTCATGCCAGGTGGGTAGAGTTTATTGAGTCTTTTCCTTATGTGATTAAGTACAAGAAAGGAGAAGAGAATGTGGTCGCCGATGCCTTATCCCGCAGGTACACTCTACTATCGGTTATGCATGCCCGATGTTTAGGTTTCGAGAACATTAAGTCATTCTATGCTGCTGATCTGTTCTTTGGTCCTATTTTTACGTCTTGCATGACTAAGTCTAGGGTTGTTGATTCATATTACATAGCTGATGGGTTTTTGTTCAAGGAGTCGAAGTTGTGTGTCCCTGATTGTTCTATGCGTGAGTTGTTGGTTGTTGAGTCGCATGCAGGAGGTTTGATGGGTCATTTTGGTGTTGCTAAAACGTTGAGTCTGTTGCATGAGCATTTTTTCTGGCCACGCATGAAAAAGGATGTTGAGAGGATCTGTTCCCGTTGTATTACTTGTAGGAAAGCCAAGTCTTCTTCGAGTCCTTTTGGATTATATACGCCTTTGCCGGCGCCGTCGTCCCCTTGGGTCGATATATCCATGGACTTCATTCTTGGCTTGCCTAGATCTAAAACCGGGAAGGATTCCATTTTTGTGGTAGTTGATAGATTTTCCAAAATGTCTCATTTCATTGCATGTAGGAAGACTGATGATGCTGTGCATATTGCTAACTTGTTCTTTCGTGAAGTCGTCCGTTTGCATGGTATTCCTAGGACGATTGTTTCTGATAGGGATTCCAAATTTTTGGGACATTTCTGGCGAGTCTTATGGGGTAAGTTAGGTACCAAGCTTTTATTTTCTACTGCATGTAGATTGAAGACTGATGGGCAGACTGAAGTAGTGAATAGGACGTTAGGTACTTTGCTTCGTGCGTTAGTTCGGAATAATCTTAAGTCGTGGGAAGATTGTTTACCTTTTGCTGAATTTGCTTATAATCGTGTTGTGCATTCTTCCACGCATATGTCGCCTTTTGAGGTAGTGTATGGTTTTAATCCGTTGACTCCAACGGATCTTATTCCTTTGCCTACTGACAATCTCTCGAGTTTGCAAGGTTCTCGTAGGGCTGCACAGGTTCGAGAGATGCACGCCAAGGTGAAGGCAAGGATAGAGCTACAAGGGGTGCGTAATGCCGCTAAGGCGAATACGCATCGCAAACAAGTGTTGTTCAAACCTGGCGATAAGGTTTGGATCCACTTCAGCCCGGGGCGTTTCCCGAACTTGAGGCAATCTAAGTTGATGCCTCGTGGAGATGGGCCGTTCACCGTGGTCGCCCGTGTTAACGACAATGCATACCGCATTGATCTTCCAGGTGAGTATAAGTGTTCTCCGACTTTTAACGTTTCTGACTTATCTCCTTTCCCTGTAGATGATTTCGATGCCGAGGAGGAATCGAATTCGAGGACGAATTCTTTTCAGCAGGGGGGGAATGATGAGACCGGGCCTAGCACTGAAGACCTAAACCCGGAATTGCAGCTTAGAGGTCCAGTGACGAGATTAAGAGCCAAGAAGCTGCAAGGATATTTTCAGTGCTATATTCAGAAGAAGTTGGAAGACGATGGAGCTGAAACCCGACATTACAAGTTGGTAACTTTCATGAGCATTGCGGAGGACACCTAGCCACGACCATGTGTACTATTGAGTTATTTATCCATTAGTATAGTTTGTTTTTATTTCAATTTAATTAGTAGCCCAATTATCACAACATGTTTAGGTGATTAATTGGCCCAGTTATATTTAATTAAGGGATTCGAAATTACCAAGCCCAAGCCTTGTAATTTTCGAACCCTAGCTTAGAATTAGCCTAGTATTTAATTAATTTTCGTAGGTACTGTTCGACAGACGAGTTTTGAATCAAAAGTTATTTTTCGACTTTGTCTCACGTGTTCTTCAAGTACACAAACCCTAGTTCTTGGTAGGATTCGATTTTGGCACCTTTGAATCTGAAATCTCTAGTTCGTTCGTGATCTCGTGTGGGTCTCGGGTTAACTACGCCGCCGGAGAATTGCTTCCGTGATACGTGTTTCAATCGTTCGTCGATTCGGGGTCCGTATTGAGGTAAATCTCCAATCTGTTCGTTTCTTGTTTCTGTGTTTTTCGCCCAGCCATCCTCGCCTTCTTATCACCCTCATAATTCGACCATAATCATCCCTTCCATCGCCCAAGTCCAGTTTTCATCAAATTCGAACCCGTTGCTTTGCTAAAATCCTAAATCGTACCGAAATTGAGCACCGAGCGTTTTTGAGTTCTACTCGTGCGTTTTTGCTGAATTTTGGATATGTTCTTTCTGTGTTTAATTTATAGTTCGTGTTAAAATTTCAGCTCAATCGGAGTTGATTTGCTATAGTTCCCAGTCGAGTCGTCTGTTAGGGTTTTTAATCGTTGTTTTTGGATTTGTTTTGTGTTTGATCTGTTTCTCGTTCAATTCTCGTTTGAGATCAGTCGATTAGGTATATAATCTATATTGATTCAGTTTGTAATTTGGGTTGAATCATCCTTTCCGTTGACGTGAGATCGAGTCCTCGTTTCCGCGTCTTGTTTGGCCGTATCAGATGTCTCCAAGCCCAAGCATCCCATCCAAGGGGTAGCTGCTCCACAAGCCTCCTCGCTGCCTCGTACTCAGTCATGTCGCCTCCTAAGGCGGCTCTCCAAGCAGTGAGGTACCTAGCCACAAATACTCCTACAGACTCTTCCCTCGCCATCATGATACTTCGGAACCTTCGGACTAACTCGGACACAGGGGGTCGACTACGCATTTGCTTTCGCGCCGTAAACACAGTCCTTGCCATCTACAAGGAAAGGGACAAAAAGTTCTATCAGTACCATATCTTATAGTGATAATCTTAAAGTTATAAATAAAAGCAACTAAGTTTGGTTCTACGGGTTGAGGTTCGGATTTCCGACCTAAAGCGATTTCTTCGAAATCGAGTCCTAACGACATAAGTCAACTAGGAGTTGTTTATCCCGTACTTAGCAGTCCACCTAGGGTACTCCGTCCCTAATTCGTGACTGTAAACCGAGCAATCGAGGGCGACTACCCTCCTTTGATTAAACATACATCGGCATAATTTAAGACATAAATCATAAAGTACATCCATCACATAAGATTAAACAAATCCATTTTACATAAAAAAAATGACATTCAACATTTTCATGTAAAAATAATAATAATCCCTTTTAGAAATCATACCTTTACTTGAGTCGACGCGGAGCGGAGTGATGAGGTATCCGATATCATTACTACTTGACTTACGATTCAAGTAGCGGTCATTTAAAATTTGACTTAGAAAAAAAGTTTTTGATTTTAGAAATAATGGGAGAATTATTTCGAAATATTTGAAAGAAGGTTTTGATTCAAGGAAAACTTAGCAATGAAAAGAATTTTCTATTTAAAGAAAAGGTCTTAGCAGTTCAGAGCCAAACCTAGGCTCTGATACCATCTTGTCGCTCCCCGACCCCCGGGTCTAAGCGGATGGCCGGGTTGCGACGCCGGCGGGACAACATTCGACAATGCAAGGCGACATAGAATTAACAAAAACATGCATTGGGTTTTCGAAAGATAACATAAATATTTTGCTAAGTTTTCAAAATAGAGTTCGGAGTTTATCAAACCAAAACGATAGATAGGCCCGTAGTATGAGGACTTCGGGCCTCGCATTGCGGAAGCGTCAAAAGAGTTGTCATCGACCACTCGCGATCGGGAAGTCGGCGAAAAGAAAATAAATAGTACAGTTTGTCTGGGGAGTTAAGGAATTACATATTTCAAATATGGGATAACCGCAGTGCAAACAACAAAATAAAGATGACGACAAAAAAAAAGTCATCACCCAGACCCCATCGGATACCATCACTCCCGCCTCCAGCTCGTCACTCATCCTGCATTAAGGAAAACAATGCAGGGGGCTGAGTACAAAAAGCACTCAATGAATTTCTTGCCCCTTAAAAACATTTGATTCAAAAAATAGATATAGCATGCTCATTATATATAAAGGGTTTTTGATAAATAAAATAGTTCCCTTTATATAGTTAAAAACATATAACCGAGCCGAAGCTCACATTTTAAGCTGCAGCAATAAAAACTCACATCCTTGTGTTACTATTCCGGAACAATTAGTGGGGAGCCACTCCCACTCAATTGAACCGTCCTTTACTGAGACAAGGGGATAACATCTTTTAGTTCCTCCCAAGTCCAGTTTACCGTGTACACTACCTTGGCTTGATCGGAGCTCAAGGCCGATCGTAATATAAGTGGCAAATTCTTGCCGACAGAAACGGGAATACCGATTCTCGAGTAACCACAAGTTGGAGATAAAACACTTAGCATGCATATCAATTTAAAAGCATTGGAGTTTAAAACCCGAAAAGTTACCTCGTGGGAATCTAACCCACACTTGAAAACATGAAACCCACCTTTCACTTCTTGAGAGATAAATTCGTTCCTTGAGTACTATTGCCGACGTCTCCTACAAGACGGTCTAACAATCTTAAGTTTCTAATCAAGAATAAAAATTAACGGCGTTTACAACAACGCACTAGGTCTACCTATTCCCGCCTTATTTAAAAACTTAAGAAAAAAACATAACAAGGGTCTCCTCGTATTTTCTATTCTTAAATATGGATCGAGAGTCCATAATATACATATTTTATTTGAAAAATTAAAGCAATGACATGTAGTGCACATATGAATTTCACATAGTTCGAATATGCATTTCATCAAATAATCATGCTCAATTAATCATTTTTAAAACATATATCATAGTAAAAATAATTAGTAAACTCACATTCATAATTATATATAATTAGCACATATGCTTACATGTACTTAAAATATATATATTGATCATACAAGTCAATTTACATACTAAGATTCATAAAATCTCGCAAAGATGAGAATTAATTCTCATAATCTTCACTGAGGCATTTTTACAGACACCTGCTGTGCATTAAGTACTTTCAAGTAACCATGGTTGACGCGAAATAACATACTGATCAAGAAACATATATAAGCATGATTTATCATTATGGAAAGATTATATGACATACTTTAACATACAAGTAGTCCCACATAAAAATATACAGCGGTTTGGAAATTATGCTCAACCAAAGGTAGGTCAGTACACACATTCTCCATGTTATAAAATCAGAAGCTGTACTTGTGCATTTTGTCAAACAGTTGGTGTGCGTAAAATGTATTCAACTAGCCATCTTTGTGAACTCACCACAAACTGTACATGCAACATCTAGGCGAACAACACACCATTCCAAAAACCTTGAACTACATACTTTATCATAAAATTCGTTTTACACAAAAATAATTAACGGTCTGAGAGTTATACTAGATAGAACTTGGATCGAAACAATCTACTTATACACTTTTCAGAAGGATTTTCTGCACAAATGTCAAGTTCGTCTTCGAAACTGACTTCGCTCGAATGTTATAAAAATTCAAGGCTTACATAAAAAAAAAGTTTGGTATGTCTGGGTTATGCAGAAAAAAGCGGTTCGTGAATACGAGTTCCGACGAGCAAGATATGCTCGTCCAATCTCGACTGCGCAGATCTGAAAATGAGCTGTTCGCGCGACCATAATGAAGGAGTCACTATGCTTATAATACTCGATAGAAAGGTCTCTAATTTTACAGACATATAAAGGACACGGCATAGAATAACATATAAAAATTCCAGATAATTCCGAACACTCTAACCCACTAAACAAGTCATCGACATGTTACGGCAAAAATATTGTCAAAAACGAAATGACATTCTTTCTCCAAGACTTAAATCTCGAATAAATGCTCATGAATCTTGTAAACTAAGTAGATTATACATTAAGAACCATACGGGGGTCGATTCACGACATATTCGACGCCAACTAAACTCATAAACATCAAAACACGAAAGAAAAAGAGAGTTATCAAGATACCTAGCCTTCAAGTCTATCAACTTTCGATCTCTCCCTCTCGATCTCGTAATCTATCACTCTCCTTCCCACTGTCGAGCTGCTGCTGCTCCTCTGCCTCTCTGTGAAGTCCCGACGGCGACGACGGCGGCAGCGACAAGGTGGGAAAATGAGGGGGAAGGTGGCTGTAATGTGGTGCTGTGTAGAGAGAAAAAGAAAAGGGACTTGGTGAGCGTGTGTGTGTTTGAAATCTGATGATAGTGAAAAAAAGTGAGGGAGGTGGTGGGTTGCTGCTGCAGGTGTATAAGGAGGGGACGAGAGAGAGTTTTGTTTCATTTCTCTTCCAAAATGATTACAAAGTAGCAAAAATGAGAGGGCAAACGGTGGTGGCAGGTATAGGCTAGGAAAGTAGGGAATTATTATTGCTCTTTCTCAAATATAACAAAAGGGAGCAGACTTCTTTTCCTTTCTCCCAAAACCAGCCGTCCTCTTTCCTCTCTCTCCCTCATAAATTGTTGATTTAAAAGCTAGACAAGTCATCCCTCTTAATACCCTTGTCTTGTAGTGTGTTGTCTTGTTCACACACATAATAGATATATACATATATATAACACACGCACACAGCACATATATAAATATATTCATATACACTTCTACACACACACATATATATAATAATATATTATATATTTATCTCTTAATTTGCTTATATAATTTGTGACGCGTCGTTCCTTAGTCGAATCGTATTTTCGATCGAGTATTATAATAGAAATAAATATTTCGATTCTAACGAGCCTAATATCGAATATTGGATCATAGATGGAATTTCCTAAGATTTAACGGATAAATATACAAAATAAATCACATTATTACAATTATATTTTTATCACATAAGATTAATTGTTTCTAATTAATCTAAAACATATAATCACATAAAGAATTAAATTTGCGCAATTATATCATACCATATAGCATAATCAATTAAATATGAAATTATGCAATGCATGAAGAAAATGAAATTTTAAATTCCTTTGATTTTATTTTCTTAAAATAAATCTCTTTTCAATCTAAAAGAAAAATTTCACCTTCTAAAATTTTAAATTTCTTTTCTTAAATCAAAATCTGGGAATAAGGACCTAAGATAACTTAGTCTAAAATTCGTAAATTCAAACGACGAGAATTCGGGCTCTCACAGCTTGGTACTTGGAAACCAAGTGGTAGTGGATTACCAGTAAACCTGGTCGTGGACGTAGGAGGTGTTACTCCGAACCACGTAAAAATCGTGTGCTCTTTACTGTGTCTTTAAATTCAGTTTTGTACTAACTCTTTCTTAACATTACATATTTGATCAAAACTGCATACGCAGCTGCTCTCCAAAGACAGCTATGTCTTTATGAAAGTTGCACAACTTGACTAAGCTGAAAACATAAAGTTAATCTTTTCAAGCTGAGTTTTTCTAAGTAACTGAGCTAAGTTTTCAAACCACCACATTCCGCACCGCCAGCTGAGTTATTTACCCAGCTGACCCTCCTCAGCTGGATCAATAACTGAGCTCACCAACTCTGTTATTTTAACTTGAAAAAGTTTTCAGAAATCTATTTGGTGTATTCACCCCCCCCTCTACACCAAATACCTAGCTCAGGAACCATCAATTGGTATCAGAGCAGTTGTTCAACAGACCTCCGTTTTTGTATCAAGAGATCTCTCTTGACAATCTGTCAGTGGTCATCTGAACAGATGCTCTTTTTGAAAAACTCATAATATTACATACTGCATATTTCCATGGATTCTTATCTTAACAGGAATCTTCCCACCTTCTCGGTAGACGATTATGCAATATGGAAGTTCAGACTGAAGAGCTTTCTCTGTGCGCATCACAATATGATGTGGGACGTCATCACAGAAGGACCCATCATCATCTACAAACAAGAGAACGAGCTTGTTCCAACTCAAGATGGTGAACAACCAATATATCAACTCATTCCCAAGCCAAAGGGTGAGCACACCTCAGAAGAAAGGAAGCAGACTGGACTAGACAGCTTCGCGAGGAACACCATATCCTCAACGGTCTCCAATGCCTACCTCAGCAAAATCATCAACTGCGAAACAGCAAAGGAGATGTGGGAAACCCTAGCAAAGCTATGCGAAGGGTCGGAGGAGATAAAGAAAATAAATTCACAATTGCATGCCAGAAGTTTGATAACTTCAAGCAGCTGGTCAACGAGTCCATCGAAGGAATGGAACTCAAATTCTCCAATATAGTGGTGGAAATAGAAACCATCAGAACTGGAAAATACACCCAGCGAGAAAAGAATCTAAAAGTTCTTTCAGCGCTCACAGCTGAATGGAACACTTATAAGGTGGTACACCAAAGTCGAAGTGACTTAGGTGATCGTTCAACTGAAAGATTATACTCCCTGCTCAAAGCCAACGAATACAACTTGAAGATTACCATGTAAGAATCTTCAAGCAATCAGAATAATGGAGAGCTGATACCTGCATCAAAGAAATTGCGTTCAGAGCCAACTCTGAAAAATCCGCATACATACAGTCAGCTGAGTCATCGAAGAAGGATAAGAAGGATATGAGCAAGGAAGAGCTACTTGAAGAAATAGCTATGCTGGTCAAAAACTACAACAGACTCAACACCAGCAAGGGCAAATACAAGAAGTTCGCAAGAACTTACAGAGACAAGTACGCAGCAGCTGATGAGAAGTCAGCTGACAAACAAACAGAAGAAGGTTGCTTCAACTGCAAGGAACCAGGACACTACCGGCTAGATTGTCCAAAGCTGTCCAAGAAAGATAAAGACCAACTGAAAGCTAAGGCAGTTGACAGAAGGAGAGCTTACATCGCCGATGAAGAATCAGAGTGCAACAAAATGGATGACAACATGCTATTTTCAGACTCGGAAGAAGAAGCATTGATGGCCAATGATGAACCTGATTGGGATACATATGCTTCATGGGACAAACAGACGGCATCGATGAAGATGAGGTAATGTCTCGAACTCAAAATCTATCTAACCTCTCACCATCACACGAACACTCTACACAGGTTTCAGAATCAGGGCTACCTGATTGGAGTCTAGTAGAGAAAGTAATGAACGATTCTAAGGAGCTTCAAGAGATCCTTGACGTCATTATGTGTGAGAATGCCGAGCTGAAAGCGGAACTGGAAAAGACAAAGGTATCAGAAGCAGCTGATACAACACAGCTCCAACAGGAAGTTGTTTCACTAAAAGACAAAATAGTGAAACAAGATCAGCTGATGAAGGAATTCTACTATGAGAAGAAATAGTTGATGGAAGACTTGGAAAAGGTCACAGCTGAATCAGAAAAGAAGTCAGCTGAGATCATTGAGCTGAAAAGCACCGAAGAGGTACTATCTAAGAAGATAGTAGCTCTCATCAAAGCCACATCAACAATAGACGAGATTATTAGTGCACAACGTCTAGCAGCACTCAAATCAGGACTGGGATACAATGAATCAAAGGATGCCTCAAACATTGCCTCCACAAGTGGAACAAAGGCAATGTTTGTACGAGCAAAAGAACATCCAATCCCAGCAACTCAGCATCAACAGTTGAGGACACAGCAGGCGTCAGGAAGACCAGCTGTGAAACATCCTCAAGCTCCGTCAAGGACACATCAGGCATCAAAAAGGCCAGCTGTGAGACAATCTCAAGCCCAACTCAGACAACAACGTACTCAACCTCAACAAAGACAACAGGCTGGACTTTACAGATACCAGCAACAACAACAGCACGTTGAACGATATCAACCGAGATATCAGAGATACCCAGCTGGATATCACTCACATGAGTACCAGCTGGTTAATCATTTCCAGCCACAACATCACATGAGACAGCAGAGACAAAGGAACGTCTCAGCTAGGTACACAGCTGGAAACCGAAAGAAATCAAGACATCAAGACGGGAAGACACTGAGATCAAATGTTTCTTATGTACAAGGATTGCAACACAACTTGCTTTTCATTAGCCAATTCTGCGACAATGGTTTTTCTGTCAAGTTTGATGCACAGGGATGCACAGTGAAGAACAGGAAAACCAAGCAGATACTCCTAAGAGGGAAAAGAGAAGGAAATATGTATTTTGCTGACTGGAACAGCAGCCCTCCGGAGACTTGTCTTGTATCGAAAAGCAGCAATGAAGTCAGCTGGTTGTGGCACAGACGGCTGAATCATCTCAACTTCAAGACAATCAACAAACTGGCTAGGAACCAGCTCGCTAATGGAATTCCAGATCAAGTATATGACAAAAGTCATATGTGCAGCGCGTGTCAACAAGGAAAGCAGACAAGAATTTCATTCTCTCTCAAGCCAGTTCAGTCAACTGATCGAGTACTTCAACTCCTTCACATGGATCTTTTTGGTCCAGTTACTCCAGCAAGCTTCAATGGCAGAAAATATACTCTGGTCGTAGTGGATGATTTCTCAAGATTCACATGGGTATCATTCATGTACCAAAAGAGCGAAACCAGGACTAAGCTGCCTATCCTGCTAGAAAGATTGTCAACACAGAAGGAGTGTAAGATAATGTCAATAAGATCAGATTGAGGAACGGAGTTTCTGAATGAAACTATTTATGATTACTGCGAGAAGAACGGAGTTCAACATCAAACATCTGCAGCACGCACACCTCAGCAGAATGATGTAGCAGAGAGAAGAAACAGAACACTCAAAGAAGCAGCTACCTCAATGCTAGCCAGCTCTGCCATTCCAAAGAAGTTCTGGGCCGAAGCAATCAACACAGCTTGCTTCACTCAGAATCGCTCCCTACTCACATTAAGGCAAGAAAAGACACCGTATGAGCTATAGAACAACAGAATACCATATATTGGATATTTCAAGGTATTCGGATCCAAATGTCATATCCTAAACAATGGAAAGACACAGCTCAAGACGTTCGACGAGAAGACAGACCGAGGAGTATTCCTTGGTTATTCTGCTGTGAGTAAAGCATACAGAGTCTTCAACAGAAGAACTCAAACAGTCGAAGTAACTCCACATGTTACCTTTGACGAATCATCTTTCGAATATAGAGATTCTATCAAACGAAGAAATGAAGGAGAATCTTCAAGACAGATTCAGACAAGAGCTCAAGAAAATCGAATAAGGAATCTGGCCGAACCATTAATTTGGGATGATGAGCCAGATGAGGAACTTCAAATCAACCGGGAAGCTCCACCAGCTGGAAATCAAGAAGAACCTTCAACGCCAAATCAAGGGGGAACGCCATCAGCTGGAAATCTAGACACAGCTGAATCCCCAGCAGAGCCTCTGCAGAAGTCACCTCAAAATCCAAATCAAGGAGAATCAATCTCTCAAGACTTAACTCCAGAGCAACTCCAAGACAGACGAAATTTAGCCACTTCAAGCATCAATCAAGTGGAAGAAGAAATTCGTAAAAGGAGAAGATGGATTGAAGATCATCCATCATCAGCAATCATTGGAGAACCATCCGACCAAGTCAAAACCAGAAGCTCAGCTGCTCAAGCTTCATCGGATCATCAAGAAGCAGCTGACACAGCTCAACTCTCAGTAGAGCTAGAACTGACGGTCTATGATGAAGATACAACTCTAATGGCGTGTTACGTAGCTCAAGTGCCAGAGCCTCAATCAATTCTCGAAGCTTTGAGGAGCGTGCCTTGGACTAACGCCATGCAAGAAGAGCTGAACGAATTCCTCAGAAATCGTGTCTGGGAATTGGTCGACAGACCTGAAGGAGTCAAAGTCATAGGACTCAAATGGATATTCAAGAACAAATTGGATACCCTGGGAGTCATCATCAGAAATAAAGCTCGACTGGTTGCCAAGGGCTACACTCAGCAGGAAAGAATTGACTTCGAAGAATCATTTGCTTCAGTAGCGCGATTGGAAGCAATCAGACTCTTTCTCACTTATGCAGCACATCACAAATTCAAGGTCTATCAAATGGATGTGAAGTGTGCATTCTTAAATGGAGAAATCAAAGAAGATGTCTACGTCGAACAACCTCCAGGATTTGAAGTAGAAGGAAACAAAGTCTACAAGCTAAAGAAGGCGCTTTATGGATTGAAGCAAGCACCTCGAGCTTGGTATGACACTTTGTCAAATTTCCTTGTATCCAAAGGATTCAAGAAGGGCTCAGTAGACAGAACTCTCTTCACCATCAAGTCAGGAGAAGACATCCTGGTTGTTCAAATTTATGTAGACGACATCATCTTTGGATCAAGATCAAACTTCTTATGCCAAAGATTTGGAGAAATGATGTCAGAGCAGTTCCAAATGTCCATGATGGGAGAAATGAGTTTCTTCCTAGGACTTCAAGTCAAGCAATCAGCAGAAGGGATTTTCATAAATCAATCCAAATACGTGAAAGACTTGATCGCCAAGTATGGAGTTCAATCCAGCAGAACTGTAAAGATTCCGATGAACACCAACTGGAAGATTGAACCAGGAACTGAAGGGAAGTCAGTTGATTCCAGCAAATACAGAGGGATAATAGGTTTCCTGCTATATCTAACAGCAAGTCGTACAGACATCTCATTCGCAGTCGGAGTGTGTGCCAGATTTCAAGTTGATCCAAAGGAAGCACACATGCAAGCAGCCAAGAACATTCTCAAATATCTCAAATGAACTCAGAATGTTGGGCTGTGGTACCCAGCTGAAGACAATCTACAGCTGACTGGATATTCAGACTCAGATTTCGCTGGAGATCGGTTGGACAGAAAATCAACTTCAGGAACTTGTCAGTTCTTAGGAAGTAAGTTGATTTCATGGTTTTCAAAGAAGCAAATGTGCGTCGCAACTTCCACAATAGAAGCAGAATATATGGCCGCTGAAAGCTGCTGCTCACAAATTCTCTGGCTGAAACATCAGCTGGATGACTATGAAGTGAAAACTGGACAAGTTCCAATTTTCTGTGATAGCTCAAGTGCGATTGCTATTTCAGAGAATCCAGTACTTCACACAAGATGCAAGCATGTGGACGTACGCCATCATTTCATCAGAGATCACGTGGAAAAGAAGGATGTTATTGTTGAGAAAATTCACACAGACATACAACGGGCTGATATACTCACAAAGCCGCTGATAGAAGCAAGATTCAAAATGCTGTGCGGATTACTTGGATTACTCAACCCAGACGATGCTTCACCCAGCTGAATGGAATGAACGGACCAGAATGAAAACGAGACCAGTGAATGGAAGCAGACAGCTGGAATTCAGAATCGACGTCACTGATATCAGCTGAGAAAGAATCCAGCTAAACCAGATGCTGAAATTGAAGGATTATTCAGCTGATGGGGAACCAGCTGGAACAACGATCACCCAGCACACCCACTAAACCGAGGTATCAGTTGACTACAATGATCAGCTGAGAGGTTTGCAACAACATTAACTACACCTACTCAATCTGCTTTCAGTCAAATCATATCTTGTCATATCTAATCAAATTAAATTAAAAGTCTGCAAAGAACTGAATCATGGGAGTTTCAAGGAAAAAGTCAAAGTACCCCAACCATCCCCTCACGCAATTAACTCGCAATGTCTGAACAAGAAATTGACATGACGCGAGAATCATTCCCAGTCGTAGATCTTCTTATCAATCGATAAATCTTGATCGACCATTCATCAAATCAGCTATATAAATATGCTAGAAGAGATACGTAAAACATTGCATCAACCCTAAAAAGTTTTTCGGCATTCTTTCTTATTTCCATCAATTGGTATTATTTGTTTCTACTAACCAAAGTTGTAGAAGTAGAATATGGAATCTAGAAAGATATCTCCCGAAGCCGATCAAACTTGAAGAATCTGTCAAAGCTTCAAGATAAGAGTTGCTTAACTCTCAGGAACCTCAACAAGACAGAGTTCCAGGAGAAGGTGAAGCCCATCGACAGATCCGGTCCAACGCAGTGGAAGACTACAAAGCTCAAGAACGTCATTCACCAGGAAGGTGCAGAAATCTTCCTGGAAATGTCAAAGGAAAAAGACCTCCTCCGCCCACTGTTTCTCTCAAAATAAAAAAAGAGAACGGGACATACAACTCCCTGGGATGCAAAAATCAACGTCAACAGAACTAGACCAGATGTTGATAAAGCTGGAGTCTTCAAGAGCAGTAATGTCAAAGCTCTTGCTCCGTCACATGAGGCACAGAAAAAGATGCAGGAGACAAAGGAGCATGCATCTATTTCCGTCCCAGCTGGGAATCGGAAACAACTTGAGGAGACAAAACATGCTGAAGCACCGTCTTCAAACAGAAGACTCAAGTCAAAGGTGCTCAGTCAGTCAGCCGAGAAGTCAATTGACATTATGAGAGAATTCGTAATTACTCTCCGAGGAGCAGAAGGCCCACAAGCGGTGGTTTCTCACGATGGAGAAGAAGTTCATGCGCCTGCGTGAACATCGTCATCATCAACGCCGCAACGAAGTATTCCAGCTGGTCAACTAAGCTTAAACCCCACGACATGGAATACTTCAACCGGCCTCTCCTCAATTTCCTTCAGCTCAACAAGGACATCAGCTTCGAGATCTTCCGATGAAAGTTGCTCAAGCCCCTGCACCATGCTCAAGTGGAAAACATCACCCAGCCGATGATCACTTGCAGCTGGATGATGATGATATGAGCTGAACCCAATACCCACCACTTCGAAGTGGAAGGGGAATACTCAAGTCCCTCAAGTGCTGAATCAGACTTTCTCATTCAATCTAATGAAGTATGAAGAAGCAAAATTGCAAGGAATAAAGTTGTGCCCGACTCAGAAGATGTTATCTCCAGTGCCAACTCATCCCTCCAAGCACTCAGCTGGACCTCCCCAGCTGAATCAGGCCAAGGACGCTGTGTCTGCAATCACAACTGAGGCTAATGCTACTGAAGAAGAGCCATCTAATACAACAGCTGAGCCACCTAGACTCCAGACCTCGCTGCTCAGAGCTAAAAACCACAGTTTCGCCAAACTAAAACATCGCAACAGCCGATGGTGTATCTCTCCCACCTTGTTTGATCATGCCAAAAAGGGGGAAATAAGGGGGAAGAGAATGAGACAAAGAAGAGGCAAACTGTTGAGCTAGAGGAACCAGCTGGAGAAGAGACGAGTCAAAAGAAAGAAGACTGGATGCAGAAGAGAAGACCCAGCCAACTGGGATTGAAGAACTGAAGAATTGAAGATTTTTTCTTTCTTTCTTTCTTTTTCCTGTGTTATAATGTATTTGCTTACATTAATAAAACACAAGTTTTTCTGCGTCATAAGTTGTCTCAGTTAGGTTTTGGCATCATCAAAAAGGGGAATTTGGTATCAGTGAATACACCAAATAGATTTCTGAAGGGACCATCAGTGTTTAAAGGGTAAAAAGATAGAAAGTGGTGGAGCCCATAACTTTTTGTGAGAGAAGCATATTTCCTTTTATGGAAACAGGACAAGAATAATGGGACAGCCCAAAAAGGAATACAAAACAAGAATAATAGGACGGAGGGAGTATGAATTAAGAATGTATAAAATAAGGGTTTATAAGAATGCATTCCAAAATTGTTATTATTTTAATATGTATAATAGAAGAATTTAATTAAATAGATGGAAAGATAAATATGAGATGTGATTAATAGATAAACATGTGATATTTCAAGAATATGAAATTAATAAAAATAAAAATTAGAATATATATTAATTGAAATTAGACAAATTACCTGACTAAAGAAAAATTTGAACGGAGCACCGTGGAGGATATAACTTTATTTTCGTATTAGTTATAGATTTTTTATTTATATATATTGAATCAATAATGCAGAAATACGAGAATTAAGATAAATATGAATTGAAAACCGTGAACACGCCACGTGGTATGAATATAAAATTCGCTATTATATAATTACAATGATATGATGATAAGCATATAAAAAACTAGGAAAAAGCAAGAGAATAAACATTAATAAAAATATCTCCAATTGCTTAGATATAAGTTATTGATTGCTTACATTCTTATAATGCTGTAATGATGCATTGCTTACATCTGATCTCAATTAAATTAAATATACATTAGCTACTAGCCTTGTTGAAGCCCGACTTAGAATGTAGAGCTCTAATGGGTTTTTCTGCCGTTTCAGCTTTGGTGTATTAGGTCTGTTCCGTTGATCTTCACACAACAGATAACTCCTCAGCTGATCGAGCTGATCTTCAATTAGCTGACTGCTCAGCTGGATATTCTGTTGTCTTTAGCGGCTTCACTGTAAATTTATAAAATCTACGAGCTCAAACAGGCGAGCTGGAAAAACACCTTAGGCTTAAAAATCATCTACTAGGTTGAGATCTGTTGGATTTTGGTATCAAATCAAAATACTTAGAATTTTTTCAACATCAAAGTAGCGGTTGCAATCTCACGATATAAAAATAAAATAAAATAAAATAAATAAAGAATAATGTTATAAGCAATTATGAGACTCAATTTGAATTCCTTACACCGGGGTTTAAGAATTAAGATTGACTTGAAAAGGTGTTTTCTTCTTTATATAATTGTATTTTCTTTTTTCTTTTGAGAAGCAGAAGCAATCTATCTCCCTATTTCTCACTGCAGTTGGACTCCCTCACTTCATTGTTTCAAACAATAATTCAATCTCTACTTCTCAGATCATGAGGTAATTCCAATCAATCATTACTTCTGTAAATACCAAATTTATTGTTTGATTTTCCTCTCTCTCTCTCTCTCTCTCTCAAGTTTTGACGCCGCTGTTTTACTATTTGTGATTGGGGGCAGTCGGCAGCCGGAGGTTCTATGGGCGCAGCGGTCGGACAAGGTGTATCTGACCGTATCTCTGCCGGACGCCAGGGACATTTCCGTCAAATGCGAAGCCGACGGCGTCTTCACTTTCTCCGCCGTCGGGGTTAATGGCGAGCCCTTCAACTTCTCTCTCCAACTCTATGGTAACATTGCCCCTCAGGTACTATGCCCCTCAATTTGCCATTAATATATCGAGTCGAGTGCGTATAAAGTTATTATGTCTAATCGATGTTTTTAGTTTGTACACTGCTTAATTATGTAGTATAGAGGTTGTAGAGTTGAACATTCTGTGTGAACAAGTGCAAGCAAGCCGAGTAAAATCATTTTTGAAATTACATTGTGACTTGCTGAAGAAATTAGGAAACGTGAAAATGAGACAGGATTGATGAATGAAATAAGGAAATTGCTATTATTTTTTACAAAAATGATTGTTTTTTTGGGTGTGGAGTAGTTCAATTTACTCATTGCCTTGTCTAAGATCCCTCAATGGTCAAGAATAATTCGCTTGGAAGTGCTTCAGTGTTGCCTTTCATAAAAAGTAGTAATTCTTTGGACTCAGAAAGTTGTTCTTGGGTTTTTTGACTAGTCAGTCATGAGATGAGATTCACATAGTTTAACTGCGCAGGATAATACTGACATAAATCTTTGAAGTTAAAATATTATGGATGACTAACGGGTTAATCGTATTCTTAATTCAGTTCGATTTAAACATTTGTATATTATAGATTAACATTTGAAGCAAGCTAGAACGTGACCTGAGTATCAGCATTTGTATAGCTATTAAAACGAATCTAGATACCCATTACTCAACCATTGGTTTTTGGAGTATAACAGAACTACACCGGAGTATTATTGCATATAAGATGAACTAACATCTGGATACCTAGTTGATCTTCCTTTGTTGTATGTATTATCTACATCTATGACTCGCATGAGAGTGTGAGCATGTGTCGGTCCTTCTATCCAAGTATTGCTTGGCACATAGAAAATTAGTTGTTTCAAACATATTACAATATTTCTCCTCAATGTAGCTTGTTTAACCTAGATTTACCTTTGCTTTTGCTTGTGTGTATTTCCGGCATCTTCTGGTTAAGATTTTTGGAAAGAGAAAACATATTCTCCAATCGTGAAGGAAAGTTTGCAGGTTGATTTATCCATTATCCAATGCCTATTTGGGTGTCTCTGTTAATGCAGGGATGCAAGACAAAAACTGGTTTAAGGAATATACTATGCTCTGTCCTGAAAGAACAAAAGGGTTGGTGGAAAAGGCTACTGAGATCTGAAGAAAAGCCTGCTCCGTTCATTAAGGTCGATTGGAATAAATGGTGCGATGAGGATGACGAAGAATCTGACTGTGAGTTCATACTAAAACACGTTGATATCTAGGTTTCCAGGTCTCCTTAGTCCTTAGTAACATAAGTTAACATTCTGTAGATCCCGCCTCACATATTTTCTCTCTTTTTAGTGGAAGTGTTAATAATTGTACTTAAGGGGGACTGGTAATTATACTTATCCACATCCTACTCTGTTATTTGTGAAGTAGTTTTCTCCCCTAAAATATTTCTTGAAAAGTTTTTCTGCTTATTGGCCTTATCTTTTAAAATTTCTGATAATATGAGGTATGTTTACGGTTGTCAAGTGTCATATACAAGCAGATGATGGCATCTATTTTGGCTATCACTTCCATCATTTTTATCATCACTACATATCCTAACATGCTTTGCTTGTGTTTTAGAATAATTTTTGATACATGAATACATTGCAAAGACACTTCAAGTTATTTTATAGGGTGGTATTCTAAGCAGTTGACACTCACTATTTGATACTTGCAGCAAATCTGGCTTATGATGATGATGATGATACTGTGGTAGTCAACTGAAACCCCTTCCACGGTCAAATATTTTAACCCTAGTAATGAATGAGATCATGTTGTGTCTCTAACGTGGATTCTTGTTTTCCAGTACACTGGTGAAAATGAAGAGAGCAGTGACGATGAAGGAATGCTTTGTGAGTTAAATCTTCTTTTCTCGTGCACCTACATATATCACTATATTCTCAAAACATTACATTCCAACAAGGATGGTTGTTCATTCTTGTGGTTGATGCATTGTTCTTATTGAGTTTGCCGAGTTTTACATGGCAGTTCCCTTTTCTTTATGATTACCGGAGTTATCATCTCATACTTTATATGAAAAATTATGTACTACTCTGTTGATTTGTGGTGCTTCTTGCATTTCTCTAATTCAAGCATATTTCTGGACCAATTTGTGAAGTGTTGAAGTACATGATGATTAGTATTCAAGCATGTTTGATGTCTTGCTATAGTTCAGTGGAAACTGAGCATTTTTTCGGAATCTTTGTTCTACAATGCACTCTGATTTTTTGCAAGGATGCCCCGTTCCCTCCCCCCCTGGCCGCATCAACTGCAGCTGGATCTGTTGTTCATACTGTTATAACCATCCAAGATCAAAATATACAGAAAGAGAAAAAGAAACAGAGGTTCGAGTATTCTGGGCTTTCTATATGCTTATTTTGTTTTTGATGGTGCAGATCTTCCTGATTTGGAGAAAGCTAGAGGTAACTAGAGAAAACCAGGAGCAACCCGCACAGAAGTAAGCATCTCCTGATGTCCACATATCGTCTTTTGGCATCAAGAATCTTCTAGAGTTATTGCGAGTAAGAAATGAGCAATCTTTTCGATTTAGAGATTGCATTATTGTGTAGACTTCGATCTCGATCAAAATGTAATGAGAAATTCCATGTATCGAACATTTGGCACCGAAACGATGATCACTGGATTTCAGCTGTGAAATTCATTGAAATTCTTTGAGGCTGTACTTGTTTGTGCTAATTCAAATTGCTATGCCATTCTCATTTTGATGCTTCTTTGACAAATTTTATCATGAAATTTGGCAGTGTTGGTGCAAAAGAAAGTTCAACTGATAACAGGCAATGCCTTTTCAAGACTTTCTGAATATACTTAATTGATTATATATATATATATATATCTATCTATATATATATAGGGATGGGTTAGTATAGAAATAAGTCTCCATTTGGGAATTGGGAATTCATCATAACCATCCATTCAATAAAAAATTGTGGTTGAGATATAATCATACACTTCAATCGAGAGTTAGAGAGTTTAATTCCTCTAGGGACATTCATGGAAGCTTTGAATTTATATATATATATATATATATATATATATATATATATATATATATATATAGGGCGCGGATTAAATAAGAACACTTTCTTATGTGAGAAATAAGAACAAATCTGGACCCTTGATCTTTGATGATCTATGGTCCAGATTTAACCGTGCATTTAATTACTCTAATTTATGCATTTCAATGCTAATGCATTAAATTATTGTAGTTTATGCATTAAAATATTTATGCATTTAGTTTCTGCATTTTATGCATCTCCGATGTAATAAAAATGCATTGTTCTTAGGTTCTTATATAAGATGTGTTCTTACCAGATCCGCTCCCTATATATATATATATTTGTGTGTGTGGGGTTATTTTAATTTTTTCCTTCTATATTTTATGTTCTGGAAATAATTGACTGAAACATAGAGGAGAGCTTAAATTAATCTTAAATTATTTCCCATAGGAAAGTTGATACAGAAAATGTTGTTTTAGTTGACATTAATCTTAAATTTTATATGGCTGAATGTTGTTTAATTTACAGAGATAAAATAAACTAATCAAATTTTGATAACTTATCTGGCGGCTGTCAAATGGATAGCAAAGAATTCTTGATATTGTTTTTTTTCTACCAACTGTCGGTTCTACCCAACATGTTACATACTAGGGGTGAGCACGGTTCGGTTAACCAACCGTTTGCCACAAAAAAAAAAACTGACCATACGGTTTTTAATCGGTTCGGTTAACCGCTAAAATGTAGAAAATAAAAACCAAAAACCACTATAACGGTTAACCTAAAAATCGGTTCGGTTAACCATTATTCAACGGTTAATCATGTGGAAAAAAAAACTTTCAATTTTTTTATAATTCATAGCATGAAAAATAAAAATCCATATCTTAAGATGTGAATACGAAATATACATTTAAAGAAATATAAATAATAAATTGAACACTCTCATGTTTTCAAGTCAAAGTAGTAAATCAAGTTAGTTAATATTATAATTTATAACATATAATTAGTTGGTATAATACATATAATTAGTAAAATTATAATTTTAAATGAGTTTCGGTTCGGTTCGGTTAACCGTCGGTGTTTATACATAAAAATAAAAACCTAACCGTTATCCTCGGTTTTTTAAAATTAGAAAAATAAACCGAACCGTCGGTTCGGTTAACCATTTTTTCGGGACGGTTTCGGTACGGTTTGTCGGTCGGTTCGGTTTTTCGGTTTGTTTTGCTCACCCCTATTACATACGCCTTCTCGAGAGAGCAATGTGAACCTTAAATAGCGGCTGCAGATTACCTTTGTCACAAAAAAAAGAAAAGAAAAGAAAAGGCAGATATTTACACCTTTTGTTACAATGTTGTATAGCACACTCCTCTTCTATTGCAACTAGATATTGCATTACATGTTTCTTCACAAACATATATCCTACAATTATATTGACAATAACTTATACTCCTATCATATGTATGTAAATATGCATATACATAACTTGTACTCTAAAGAAACAAAAACTAAGATAATAATAAATAAAATAGAAGAAATCGTCGAAACCAAACCATCTATCACCTGGCCACTCTAACACGACATATTACTTCCCTAATAATAAAGGGCCAATATTCATATAATTGAAAAGAAATCCTAATAATACGGCTAATTTCACCTATATTTAGAAAATTTCACTGCCATCCCTTAATGTGCCTATAAATACCTCAATTTTGTAAGATGCATGTATTCCATATTTCTTGTGTAGAGATAAAAGGTATAAAGTTAAGAAAAATGTCACAGATGGGAGAAGAGAAGCACAAGCATGAAGGTGTGGAGGTGAAGGACAAAGATATCCTTGATAAAGAAGAGAAGAAAAAGAAGAAAAAGAAGAAGAAAAAGAAGAAGAAGAAGGCTTGTGCCGCGGCTGGCGCCATAGGCGTAGTTTTTGAAACGGTTATTGCTTTAATTGTCGGAGAGGGAGAGGGAGGAGGAGAAGAAGAGGAAGAAGAAAGTGGGAGCGATAGCGATTAAATTTTGGTTTTAAAAAAAATCATATTCTTGATTGTATAGCATGCATAAACCTTTTTTTTTTTTCGTATTTTTGGTAGAAATGTTGTCCATCAATTGCATTTTAAAATGCAACATCAGGCATCAAGTTACATACGTTTTGTATTAATTCATCAATTGCGATAAGATGATTAAAAATATGAACAAATATCCATCAAGTTATGAGATAGCGATTCTTGTTTAATTATTTTTTTTGTGGAACAGTTTTATTTGAAAGAATAGATATAAAGAGAAACACGAATTAAACAGGTGAAGCACAAATATATAAATAAAATTATACACAAACAAATGGATTACCAAATCAGGTAATATATAATTATATTTTTTACTTACACGTACTTTTTGAAAGATCATAACATTAAATTACTCCCGAGTGCTCTTTATAGATAAATAAACTTATAAACGAACGCACTTGCACAAGCAGCACAACCGAATTATTGATGAATTTTCTATCTTATTTTTATAGTAATATTTATCTTTCTTAATACCTATTTTTTGAATCAACAATTTTACGAACTTCATATGTTCATTAATAAGTATAGAAGACTAAGAATAACCAAATTATATCTATATCTATAATAAAAGTGTCTTGTTTACAAAATTTGATTTGTTTATTATACCCTTATTTTAGTATTTTATTATTAGTATATATTATCATATGATTACTTTATGTTTAACATATATCTATATATATATATATATATACATATATTATTAAAATATATCAATATTACGTGCATCGCACGTACCACTCTACTAGTATCTATAAAAGCATCCATACCGGTGGTCACAGAAAGCTTGTGCTCATCATTATTTAATTAATTTTTGTGCGTCAAAGGGACACACATATTTTGTCCATAATGGTGCCCATCAAACTTGGTGGACGCTAACCCATTTCTTATGTTTTTATTTTATGATTAATTTTATTTACTAATTTAAATAATAATTATTTTATTTAGTTTATTTAATTTGGTCATTAATTTTTCTTTCATCATTTATATGAAATATTTTTCCTGACCAAAAAAAAAAAACACGAATAAAATATTTTTCCTCCTCCTTCGCCTAGCTATTTCTTCTTCCTCCTCCTCTTCTTCCTTGCCCATTAGGTTGCCGCCACCTCAGCCTCACCATCCCACTGCAAAAGGGCGTAACTCCGCCTTCCACCATCGCCCTCCCGCAAGTGGCAACGGCAAGAGCTCCCACATGAAGGGCGCTATGTTGATGCCCACACCTCGAACGTTCACTAATGTGGGTGCTCTAAAAAGCACTCGGGAGTATTTTTTTTTTGAATGAAAATTCACTTTATTTATCACTCTAAATCATCATGAACAATATTCACTAGCCAAAGAGGCCAATTTTCATGCCATATGATCTTTCAAAAAGTACAATGTATTTTTCCTAATTTCGATGCACTATCGAAAAAAATTAAAATCCAAGTCATTTTTAACATGAAGTTTTTATTTGATTACCCAAATTAAACGAAAAACAACTAAATTAAAAATTTTAAACTTCGTTTAACGCCCAGTTAAATCAGGTTTCCTCGTCCCGATTTATTTCATTCAAATACAAATTCTATGCTTAATCACTTCTTGCCAATTTAAAATTCAACAAAATTTATTTTTATTGTTTATTTATTCCTTTTTTTAATTTTTTTTTTTCTATTGTTCGCGCTCGGACATGATTCTTCACATGAACACTGTGTTGCCAGAACATAAATAAAAATAATGCTGAAATTCACGCTACAAAATCTTGCACCTCCAGTTCCAAATCACGTTCGCTGCCGATTCTTATCAATGCTTGAAATCGCAGCTCACTCACAGATTCAAGACGCCCCAGTTTCTGAATTTCCAAAAAAATTCAATCTTTCCACACTTCCCAAGTGTAAAAATCTTTCCCAATTGCGAAAACTGCACTGCGAGCTGATCGTTAACGGACTCATTTCAGAGCTTTCCACTGCTAATAAAATCCTTCACTCGTACACACTGCACAGAGATTTGGAGAGTGCCTACGCATTGTTTAGTGAGATTACATACAAAAATTCTTATTTTTGGAGTGTTATGATCGGTGGATTTGCCAGAGCCGGCGATTCCTCGAGATGTTACAGAGTTTTTAGGGATTACCTGAGGTCCGGCGATCGTCCCGACGACTATACTTTGCCCGTCGTTATAAAGCTTTGCCGGAATTTGCTGGACTTGCAAATGGGCAGATTGCTGCACGGTTTGGTGTATAAATCTGGGTTTTACCCTTATACTTTTGTGGCTGCAACGCTCGTAGATTTGTACGCGAAATGCAAGGCGATTGGGGATGCGGCGAAGGTGTTCGACGAAATTCCCCAGAGAGACCTTGTTAGTTGGACTGTGATGATCGGTGCGTATACTGAATGTGGGAATCCGGAGGCGGCGGTGGCGCTGTTTGATCGGATGAGGGAGGGAGGAATTGCGCCGGACAAGATTGCGATGGTTAATGTTGTGAATGCTGCTGCGAAGCTAGGTTCTATGCATAAGGCGAGGATTGTGGGTGATTACCTGAAGACGATGGGATTTTCGACGACGAATGTGATCCTTGGGACTGCCTTGATCGACATGTATGCAAAATGTGGGAGCTTGGAGTTGGCAAGAGAGGTATTTGATGGGATGAAGGAGAGAAACGTCGTGTCGTGGAGCACGATGATTGCAGCTTACGGGTACCACGGTGAAGGCCGGGAAGCTCTTGATTTGTTCGGCATGATGCTGGCAAGTGGAGTCTTGCCCGGTGACATCACGTTTCTTTCCCTCTTGCACGCTTGTAGTCACTCGGGCCTCGTTGATGAGGGCCTCCGAATTTTCTCACTAATGCAGGACGAGTACGGGGTGAGGCCGGACGTGAAGCATTTCACTTGTGTTGTGGATCTATTCGGCCGTTCTGGGAAGCTGGAGCGCGCCCTGCATTTGATCGAGGATATGGATATTGAGAAAGACGCGGGGCTCTGGGCTGCGCTGATTGGCGCGTGTAGAATCCACGGGGACGTAGAAATGGCGGAGAAGGCTGCAAAGTCTGTCCTCGAATTACAGCCCCAGAATGCAGGGCATTATATACTGCTTTCGAACATCTATGCCAAAGCTGGTCGATGGAAACAAGTGGCTGATATGAGGAGACTAATGACTCGTCAAGGAATCAAGAAAATCGCGGGGTGGAGCTGGATTGAAGTGGATGACGAGATTCATAAGTTTGGCGTTGGAGATCGCACACATGCCCGATCAAGAGAGATATACGAGCAACTAGAGCGTCTGAGGGAGAGACTGGAGGCGGCCGGTTATGTTCCGGATACGAATTTCGTGCTGCACGACATTGATGAGGAAGTGAAGTTGGATGTGCTGCATTCACACAGTGAGAAGCTGGCTGTTGCATTTGGACTAATTGCTACAGCAGAGGGAAATCCCATTAGAATTACCAAGAATCTTAGAGTTTGTGGTGACTGTCACACTTTCATCAAATTTGTGTCTCTCATCACAAAACGAGTGCTCATTATTCGTGATGCAAATCGCTTCCACCATTTCAAGGAAGGGGCTTGTTCTTGCACTGATTACTGGTGAGTGTTTCACTGTGATTGAAAAATATTGAATATCATTACTATTTGCGTTGACAGATTTTTATTTGGTAGAGGAAAACTACTGCCGTTAGCATATTGTTGGGTGCAAATAATCGCACCATGTCCGATTAAAAGAGGGAAATTTTGAAAGCAATAATTAATTATTTGCATCTGTCCCGCTCGAAGGGGCACACTTTGTTTCGGCACGGTTATTTAAGAGAAGTGTTATTAAAGAATAAAGTGATAGAAAGTGGTGGAGCCACACCTTTTTATGAGAGAAAGTAGTTTCTTTTTTTAAGTGAGACGAAGGGAGTATTATTTTTTTTGTTAAGCAGAACAAGAGTGTCACATCACTCCCAAATTTAAAAACTAGGTGTAGTATATAGTTAGCATTGGTGTAATCGTCCTTGGAAAAAATCACCGTTTTGTTTTATTAGTCATAATATCAAAACAAATATTGGGAATATTTTCCTTACAGGAGTACATGGACCATCATTGATAAATTTTATTGAAATTTGATGTGATTCACTTTGAAATGAAATATATAGTAATTTATATGTGAAGGAATAAATTTGCAAAACGAATGTAAAGGAATTAAGGCCACATTTCAAGATTATAATTGATGGAAATCCTAAGATTGTGACTTGAAAAAGGAGAAGAAAATTAATATTTGCAGCCCACAAAAGGAAAATAAAAATACAAAAACTTAAAAACATTAGTTGTAAACAGAGAGTATTTCGTTTCCAATCATCTATCATCTCATATATATTGGTTTTCTGTCTTTCATTCTATAACAATCATGGCTTCGGATCTTCTATTTTCAATTTATATTGCATCGTCTACTATAAATCTTCCGTAAATTAATAACATATTAAAGAATCGAACGCAGAAATAGAAAACATAAAATTTGGGGGTAAACTTTCACACTTTTCTTAGCGCACAAGATAATTCTTCAGAACTTACAAAATAAAGGAAAGAACCTTTCCTTATATAATGTTTACAAATAACTGTAATCAGCTATAGGAAAGTCGCAGCAACGTTTTAATTTAAAGTAGAAAGCGTCAAGATAAAAGCGTCAACAATCGTAGCCATAGAGCTGGATCAAGGATCAACGGCTCGTAACAGCGTCAACTCCACCACCGTGTAGGAAAGATAAAAGACATCTTCACCCCTCCCTCAAGCTTGACTTGGTGGAGATCAACCAATCCAAGCTTGCCCAAGAGAAACCGGAAACGAGGACCAGGCAAAGACTTCGTGAAAAGATCAGCGAGCTGGAGAGAAGTGGAAACATGACGAGGATCAAGAAAACCTGCACGAAACTAGTCACGAACAAGATGACAGTCAATATCCAAGTGTTTAGTGCGCTTATGAAACACTTGGTTCTTGGAGATATGAATAGCAGCATGGTTATCACATAGCAGAGGAATAGGTTGAGTCGGTGAAAGAGCAAAATCACGGCATAAGTAAGAAATCCAAAGCAATTCGCGAACAGTGGCACTAAGTGCGTGATATTCGGCCTCGGCAGAAGAGGATGAAACAGTTGCTTGCTTCTTGCATCTCCAGGACACCAAAGCACCCCCTAAAAACACACAGTAACCAGTAAGAGATCGTCGAGTATCAGTGCAAGAGCCCCAATCCGCATCACTGTAAGCAAGGATGGAAAAAGAAGCACGAGCAGGGTAGAAAAGGCCCAGAGAGGGGCAGCCTTTGAGATATCTTAAGACATGTAACGCAGCCTCCCAATGAGGAGTACAAGGTTGAGCCACAAACTGGCTTAACTGTTGGACAACATGCGAAAGATCAGGGCGAGTAAGATTCAAGTATAACAACTGACCAACCAATTTCCTATACTTATCAGGCTCAGCTAGCAAAGCATCAGTACATGTGGAAAGCTTAGATCCTTGGGGTAAATGAGTGACAACAGAGTGACAACCAAGCATTCCCACGGAATCTAAGAGATCAAGTATATATTTTCTCTGATTAAGAGCATTGCCTGAAGGTCCACGAATTATCTCCATTCCCAGAAAATATTTAGCATGACCCAAATCTTTAATGGTAAAAACAGAATGAAGATACTCCTTAAGTTGTGTAATGAGATCCTCTTGAGGGCTAGTTATCAAAATATCGTCAACATAAACCAATAGGCAAATGAAAGAACTACCCTCACCTTTAACAAAGAGGCAATGATCCTTTGGAGACTGAATAAAACCAAAGGAGAACAACTTTCTGCAGAATTCGGCATTCCACTCTCTAGAAGCCTGTTTAAGACCATAGAGACTTTTCACAAGCTTACAAACCTGCCCAGATTTAGCTTGAGAATAACCCTGAGGAGGTGTCATATAGATATCACCAGAAAGAAAACCGTGCAGAAAAGCATTATTCACATCAATTTGATCTAAAGGCCAATCTTGAGAAGTGGCAACTGCAATTAAAAAACGAACAGTAACAAGCTTTTCCACTGGAGAAAATACCTCAGTGTAATCGATACCATATTCTTGGTTGAATCCCTTGGCAACCAAACGTGCCTTAAATCTCTCAACAGTACCATCTGCTTTCAATTTCACCTTATACACCCATTTTGAACCAATAGCACGCTTACTGGGAGATAAAGAAGTGAGCTCCCATGTCTGATTGTCTTCAAGAGCTGCAAGTTCCTGATTCATAGCATTAGTCCGCTCAACATACTGACTTGCTTCTCTATAAGACGTAGGCTCCCTTAAGGAAATGACTTGCACTAAAAAAGCAGTGTAAGTAGGTGTAAAGTGACAAGAAGTAGTATAAGGAAAAAAAGGTGGTGTCCTACTCCTTACACCATATTTTGGAATCACACCAGGTGTAACCAAGCCAACATAATCCTTCATCCACACTGGTGGTTTAGTGCTCCTAGTACTCTTTCGATGTACAGTCCCCAAATCCAAATCTCTTGTATCAGTCTGTTGAATTTGGTAGAATAGAACCCTCCTCATGGTCATCATTTGGAGCCTGTGAACATCCATTCAGATCAGTATTCTCATGTGCAACTACAGGAAAATTCAAAACAAGATCCAAAGAAGAAACCGCAGTCTCCAAAAAAGGAAATGTACTAGGAAAGAATTTCACATCTCTGGAGATCAACAACTCTTTTCCATCCAAATCATATAAAACATAACCTTTATGTGAAAGAGCATAACCTAGAAAAATACACTTAAGACTTCTGCTATCAAATTTTTTCTTATGAGGATTCAAGTTCACTCCATAAGCCAAGCATCCAAAAGGTTGAACATGCGCATAATTGGGGTCAACACCATTCAACAAAGCATAAGGTGTGCTCCAATTCAATATTCTGCTAGGTAAACGATTCAGAAGCCATGTATAAGTTAAAATGGAATAGGGCAAAAAATGTTTGGGCAGATTACTAGTAAACATTAGCTAGCGCTCTAGCAACCTGCAACAAAGTCCTATACCTGCGTTCCACAATTCCATTTTGCTGAGGGGTATAAGCACAAGACCTTTGATGAATAATTCCAAATTCTTCATACATATGTCTCATAGCATTATTAACAAACTCAGTACCATTATCTGTTCTTATATACTTGATCTTTCTATGAAACTGAGTGGAAACCATTTTAACAAAACTGGTCAGAATACCACAAACTTGACCTTTAGAACTCATCAAAAAAGTCCATATGACTCTACTGTGATCTTCCACTATAGTCAATATAAATCTAACATTGCACACATTATCAACGTGATAGGGACCCCACACATCAGCATGTAGTAACTCGAACAAGTTATTTGTTCTTCTATTCAACACAGAAAATGAACTATGAGGTTGTTTGAATTTAAAACATACCTCACATTGCATTATTTTCTCATCCTCTGCTTCTGTTATCTGCCCCTTAAGAAACGGTAGATGCTTCATTGTTGTAACAAAAGGATGTCCCAATATCCTATGCCATTTTAGTAAATCTGATTCTCCATGCTGTGCTAGATGGCAGTGAGCTCTATTCATATGAACATCAGAACTCTCCACAATGTAAAGATTACCAAATACCTTCCCAATTCCCAATACATGATCATTATCTCTTCTTTGTATAACAAAATGAGTAGATAAGAAAAGACATTTGGCATCCAATTCATTATTCATCTGTGCAATCGACACCAAATTATGAGTAAAAGTTGGAGCATAGAGCACATTTTTCAAAAATATCCCTGCACTCAACTTAGCCTCTCCAGTATATGAGACTGATTGTATAGAACCATCGGGTAAATAGATATCTAAGGGCAAATCCAACTTATGAACTGATCTCAACAAAGTGAGATTACAACAGACATGTGTGCTGGCCCCAGTATCCATAATCCAAGCTCTTGGATTCGTTTTGTTCACAATGCTAAAAGCATAATGTCCATTAAAACCACTTGCTCCAACTTCTCCTGCATGGATCATGTTGACATCATTCTTTGGTTGACTAACTCCTCCATTCTTCAGATATTGATTCATACATTTTGCAATTTCCATTTGAATCAATTTGCTTATATCATTACTCATTTCTTCTTTCTCAGTGCTCTCAACTTCTTCATGTAACTCCAAAGGATTCTCAGCAAAATTAACTCTCATCTTTCCTTTATTCCCCTTCATTCTTTTGTACCAATCCGGATATCCATGCAACTTAAAACAGTCACTCTCTTCATGGCCAGGCTCATTACAATATGTACATTTGAGCTTCTGTTTTTCTTCTTTGCTCATTCTTCCTCTGAATCCATTTCCCTTCCATGCATAGGCTGTTTTCCTTTAGAGTTATATCCTATGCCTACATTCATAGTCACTTGATGATTCACATCTGCATAGGACTCTGTTACTAACTTCTGATCTTTCTCCTGCAATATGATAGAATAAGCTCTGTCCACACTAGGAAGCGGATCCATCATCAAAACCTGACTATGAGCATTCTCGAAGCTATTATTCAATCCTAACAAAAACTGCATAAGTCTCTGTTGGGAAATTAATAGAGTTTTGATTTGATACCAAAACCCAGCTGACCCCAACCGAGTAGATGATTGCACAAGCCTAAATATTTTTCAGCTCACCTGTTTGAGCTTATAGAGTTTCTAAGTTTACAGGTAGTCGCTGAAGATAGTAGAAGACACAGCTAAGCTGACACAGCTGAGGAATTCGGCGAAGCGGACTCGGCGGAAGCGGACTGCGAGTCAAAGACCCAGCAGTATCAAGACCCAGCTCAGTGACGGAAACCCAGCTCAGTGTCAAAGACCCAGCTCAATGTAAAGGACCCAGCTTAGTGTCAATGACACAGCTCAGGTCTAAGACAACTCAGGTTAATGACACAGCTCAAGTTGAAGATACAGCTCAGGTTAATGATACAGCACAAGTCTAAGACACAGCTCAGAGTCAAGACGCAGCAGAGTCCAAGACGCTGAAGACACATCAGAAACGCTTAGCAGCTCGAAGACGAAGACCTTCTCCAAGACAAGATCCCAATGTCAGAAGATCTTATCTGACGCAGTCAAATCAGAGAAGAAATAGCTTATGCAGACGCAGATCTACTTCGTAGGTTAAAGGTCAGAAGTCAATGAGAGTAGGTAAGATTCAAACGGCTCTCTTCCAACGGCTAGTTTGAATCTCCACCTATATATATCTCCTCCTCCATTGAAGAAAGAGGCTGGCAAGACGACTGAAGAAATAAAAGAGCAAATAGAAAAATGAACAACGATCTTCAAAGTCAAATCTTTCAAGAACACCTAGCCAGTCAACTATGTTCTTAGTTGTTCACACATTCAGTCATAGGCAGAATAGATTAGAATAGAAATATCTTACGCCTAGTTTGAACGAGTTCATCATACTCCTTGTTCTTCATTGTAAGAACTCGTTCATAGTTGGAAAACCCATACCTAAACCCAAACCCAAACCCAGAAAGATTAGGTCAAGGTACGCCTGCTCGAAGCGTGTAATTCGAGTGGTCAGGTTTTACGATGCCGGAAGCGTAAGTCGGGTTTTCGGTACCCGCATGGCGAAGGTGTAGGCTTGACAGTGCCCGTAAACTGTTGGAACACAACTCAGGTTCGAGTTGTGAAGTTGCTTGGTACTTGGAAACCAAGTGGTAGTGAATTACCAGTGAATCTGGTCGTGGACGTAGGAGGTGTTACTCCGAACCACGTTAAAATTGCTTTGTTCTTTACTGCTTTGTTTATGCATTCTGCTAACCTCTCACGCATACATTTCAAGCTGTATAAACTGACTAACTGAAAAGAGAAACAAAGCTTTGCAATATATTTGAAGTAACAGACGGACTTTCCAAATCCACCACATTCCGCACACGGTAACCGTGTCGATCAAGCCGTCTTCCAAATTGGATCGGACACGACTCACTCAAAAGAGTTTTTAACTGGAAAAGTTTTTAAGCCTTGGTGTATTCACCCCCCTCTACACCAAGGTATCCGTCTTGGGACCAACAATTGGTATCAGAGCAGTGGTTCAAAAGATCACTGTATCTGTGTCAAGTCAGCTTCTTTGCTGATAGTGGTCACCTGAACAGATCCTTCAAAGTTTCAAAATCCTTTTCAAATCATTATATTGCATACTGTCTTGAGAAATCATGAATCCAGGCATGTGTCCGAGATGCGAATGTTACAGGAACTATCTCCATGACTTGAGGGTACGAAGAACAAGATACCAAAGTATTTTGGAGCACTGGAGAGAGGAATTTCACTCAGCAGCAAACCGGATGGACTGTGATGAAATCGTCTCAAGCCACCAGGAGATGAGAAGAACAAAAAGGTTGATTGACGACTTGGAAACGTCTCATACTCAGAGTATATGACACCATGAGAGACAACCATCAGAGTCATCACAATATCTGATGGATTTTCTGAATAATTCCAAGAGATGCAACCAACAAAATTGATCTGGGGGTCAAAGAAAGAAGAATCATCTAGCTAGATGAATGAAACAAAACTGACTCCCAAGGCAATAGAGACAGCCTTCAGAGTGCAGAATCAAAAATATCAGCTCAATCAGCTCAACTTGGAAGGACCAACAAGGAGCACAAAATTATGAGCAGAGAAGAATTGCACGAAGTAGTTGCTATGCTTGTACGGAACATCAATAGGCTGGAACACAACAAGGACAGGTACAAGAAGATCGTGAAGGTTCATCTCGACAAGCAAGTCTACTCAAAGAGAACCCCAGCTGAGTCGACCTCCCGAAGAAAAGATAAAGAGCTCAAGTCGAGCAAGATAAGAAGATCAAGTATTTTCTTCCGACTCAGAAGATGAAGCATTTCATTTAAGATGCCTACTTCATGGAACTCTCAAACCCAGCTGTGAAAAGCAAACACAGCTGGACACACTGATGAGTACATTGGTCTCGAGAAGAATTCAGAAGTAGCAGATGAACCAGCTGGATTTTGGGACAACTGACCTTATCAAAGGAATGAGCCAATGATAAAAAAATCCGCTCAAAGGAAATAGGATGCAGCTGAAGAAAAAGCCACCTGCTATCAAATCAAGATGATGAATCTAGCTGAAAGGGGAACTCAGTTCAACAGACTCACCAATAAGTGGTATCAATAATTGATCTCATCCCAGTCCAGCAGAATTATCAAGAAGAGCATCCAGCAGGAAATACTCAGCTGGATCACCGTGTTGGACTAACTCAGCAGAAACCCCAAGGACTTCAAAATGAATTTATCAAATCAAAGGGAAACTTTACATAGCTGGAAAGAGTCAGCAAAATCAAGAAGAATACCCAGCTGGATGCATTCACAAAGACAGACTCAGCTGGAATCACCAGCTGAAGAAAAACCTGATCCAGCGGAGGAATCAAGCTGATTCTCTAACCCAGCTGACGACATAAAAAGCACCCAAGAGATTACTCAACATCTGAAGGACACTGTTGTTGGAAAAATTCACACAGAAGCACAACATGCTGAAATCTAAATCAAGATGATGTGTGAATTACTTGGACTGCTCAAACCAGATGAAGTAAAATCGTCCAGCTGAGGGGGAACAAGACTCAGCTAGATAATGAAAAGCTAATGGGACATCAGGGTAGAAGAATTCAAACCCAGCTGGATCTTTCAACTCAGTTTAACAAGGAAAACCAGCTGAGGGGGATCAAGCTCAGCTGGATAATAAATCTGAAGAAAAGCTCATTCAACATAAAGAAAACACAGCCGTGGTATCAGCTTACTACAAAGATCAACTGACAGGTTTGCAGACTCTTTATCTTTTTCCTGAAGAATATGCTAGTTAAAGATAAAAATATTTGAATTTAACTCAAATACCCAGACATTCCTTAAATGGATTAGTCAGTAAAGCCATCCATCCCATCGAATCCCATCGTATTTAATAAAAAGCATACAGAATACTGTAGCTCGGGAGAACTGAGGCAGAAGTCAGAACAGTTCGACTACCTCACGCGCGCGTGACCTACACTCTATAAACGCACTACATGTGACGTATTGCGCAAATCTCTCTCAGCCGCAGATCTTCAATTCTTTTGCCAAAATCTCAACCTTCCATCAAAATGGACAGTTGATATATACATCTAAAATATGCAAATCTTTGCCATATTTTCTATCGCTCATACTTATCTCTGAAATTCATATCTCATATTCTTGATTATCTCTTTGCAAACACGCTCCCCTAGTATCTTCGTCTTTCTAATCTCTTGCTACAAAAGAAGATCATGGCCCCAAAGAAGAAGACACCAGGAGCAAGCCAGATTGAGAATTTGTTGTCAAAGCTTCATTTCGAGAATTGTTTAACTCTCAAGAACTATCAGAACTCAGAGTTCCAGGAGGTGCTGGATCTCATCGAGAATGCCGGCTTGCTGCAATGGGCGACTGCAAGACCTAAGAACATCTTCCTCCGGGAAGTGGCAGAATTCTTTCTGGAGATGACAAACCGAGATGAACGTCTCCGCTCCAACATCACTCTGCAACTCAAGGAGAAGACTGGACATACAACTCCGTGGGATGTCGACATCAACATCAACCGGATGTTGAACAAGCTGTTCGGCCTCAAGATTCTTGGGGACCGCTCCCCAGAAAACTACACCAGAGAAGAAATCCAGGTCGAACTAGATAAGATGCTGTTCAAACCGGAACCTTACAGGGCGAGCATGTCCAAGCTCCTGCTCAAGCCCAAGTTCAGACTACTTCTGGATGTCACCCAGAAGTGCATCCTCGGTATCGCTGGATCTCAAGGAGAGATCAGCATACCCAAGCTGAAACCGATGATAGCCATCCTCAGGAATGACCCTGTTGATTGGTTCTCCTACTTCATGGGAAAATTGGAAAAATAATCTAAAAAGATTCATTTTGAAGATGACAGCTTCACCCGGTACAGCTGTAGGGAGACAATCTATCTATGCACCAAAGTAGCGTGCATAATAGAAAACTACACTACCGGACGGCAAATCAAGTGGCACGACACAGAAGAATTTTCTGTGTCCAGAATATTTTTTGAGAAACCAAGTCAGCTCACTGACTTATTGAAGAAAGCAGCCCCTGAAGGGAAGAAGAAGGTGCAAGAGGCAAAGCAGCAGACTGCCCCTCCCTCTCAAGCAGGAAAAAGGAAGCAACCGGAGGAGACACAGCCAGCTGGATCTCCACCTGCCAGAAAGAAGCTAAAATTCAAGGCAGCCAGCAAGGTAGGCGATGGAGTGCGCACGTAAATCGCTGATAAGCCACCGAATCCGAGTCCACTCTCGCGGCATCCCCAATCCAAAAGCAAGAAACCGAGTGGGGGACCGGTCCGAGGAGACAGCTCAGGGATCCTCCTCCAGCTCAGACAATGAAAGGGAGTTCGTGATTACATCACGAGAAACTGAAGAACCACAAATAGTGGTCTCCCACTCTGACCCAGAGGATGCTATTCCCCTTCGTCAATTTCTTCAAGCATCTTCACAACCCGCTCCATCTGATCCCACATCAGCTGGAACCGCTCAACAAGGCTATCATCTCCTTCCTCTTCATCCTCAGGTACCTCTCTCAGATTCCCCACCCACTTGCTCAGTACCTGAAACCGATCAACTCCAAATTTCATCACCCAGCTCTCCGCCTAAAGAACCCCATCCAGCTGACGCTCCTTTGCAGCTGGATGATGAAAACCAAGCTGAACCTACAAGCCCTTCTGAGGAATTTGAAATCCTCAGTCCCAGAGCCGTTGCACGTGCTGCCACTATCATGAGATTCGATGACCTCAGGCTTCAAGGGCTAAAGAGCGCACTGCAACAGTACCCTTCTCTTACTTCACTCCCCGCCGCACTAGTCGCCGTCAGCGACTTCAAATTTTACATTGCTACCAAGATGACTACTTGGTATGCAAATGAGGAACTTGTGGAGTTCTACTCCTTCAATAAGCTCAAAGCCGAAGAAGCTACTCTACAAGAGATCTTTGGATTTAGAAGTCTTCAGGATGCCTTCATGCATCAAGACAAGCTGATCCAAACTCTCATCCAGAAGGCTAAGCAAGATGAAGTACCGCCGTCTGAGGAGGTAATCGCAAGAGCCAACTCCTACCTCCACACTCTCAGCTGGATTGTTCCAGTTGAGAATGCCAAGGAAACTGCACCTGCCGATACAGCTGAGGCAATGGTGATTGAAGACGAGCCAACTACCGCAACAGTTGAGCCCGCAGAAGCTACCCTACCAAGTCCAATTACCGATGACACTCGTTCACTGGTCGAGATCGAGGCAGAGAAACCCAGCCAAGTCGAATCTGGGATCCAGACGGATCCTGATGTCGTGCTTTCTGATGCAATGAAGGACGAAATCGCCAAACAAGTTGAGGAAATCCTATTCCAGGATAGACTCAAATCAAATGTTGACACCCTTCTGCGCATCACAGCTGTAGAATGGCAAGTCCACTGTAATGGACTGTCCATTGATGAAGTTCACAGATTTGCCCAGAATCTACAGGAAAGCACCAGTCAAGATCTCAAGCAATCTCTCGTCTCTCAACGCATTGATCAGTCAACTCATCTAGAGAAGAGCGTCCCTGAGATCATTTCAAAACTTCAAGCTCCACTGGAAAGCAGCATCAACGACATATCCAGCCAGATGACAGCTCTCCAAAAGCAAGCGCTCTCCAACAGAACTGACATTCAAACGTTGTTCAACCTCTACAAAGAGCTGGACACTCAGTTCAAAGCTGGAAGTAACAGCACAACACAACTCAACCTCTTCACAGCAGACAACACATCCAAGATTGCTGATGTTGACAAAGCCCTGGCCCAGATAAATAAGACAGTCGTCAACCTATCCTCCACCCTTATTGATAATGCCAAAAAGGGGGAAGGTAATGACAAGAGAAAAATATCAAGAGCAGGCAAAGAGAAAGCTGTAGCTGAAAATAAAATCCAAGTGCTGCAGTCTGAGATTGATGAAGTTGTTACTGAGCTGGAAGCAGAAGAACCAGCTGTAAGGAGAGGAAAATTGAGCAAAATGATCATTCCTCTTGCCAAAGCAAGCGGAGCCACGCCAAAACAAATCAATGATACTCAATGGCTCTGCAACTTTGTAAATCAACAAAAGCAAGAGATGAAAAGCTTTCAAGAGCAGCAGAAGAAGAAGGAAATCTTGCTCAATGCTGAAGAAAAGAAGCAGAAGAAGAAAAGAGCATCAGAGCATAGAAGAAAAAGTCTCAGATGCCAATGAACTGGAGAAGAATAGATGAATGGATCCCAGAAGAGTTAAATGACGACTGGGAACATACAAAATTCGAGTTCATTGAAGATTACTACTATATGGGAGCCTACCCAAATACGCCACCAGATGTTGCTTTCAAGATGCATCTAAATGAGCTCTTTCATCAAGATAGGATGACTGCGAAAGCATTCTTCAATGCTGCAAAGACCGCGAAGATCCAGTTCTCTGCTCCACAGCTGTATCATCTCCAGCCTCCACAGATACCTGGAACTCATCTTCCTGACAAATCGCAAATTATCGCAGAAGTAAATAGATGGGCGATCAGGAGAAAAATTTCCAAGGTAAACAATGAAGAAGAATACAGGAAGCTGGAACGGATGATCTTCAACCGGTATAGGTTGAGAACGGATGAGCAACTGGAAGAAGATAGACTGAAGAATCAGCAGCAGTAGCAGAAATGAAGACCCAGCCAACTGGGTTTAAATAGTTTTTGTCTAATTTCAGTTTGTTAACATTGTAATTCTTGTAATCATATTTGAGGTTTAATAAAACTGAAATGTGTTTGCTCTCAAGCACACCCTGATGACAATAACTCTTTGTCCAGGCACTGAACTCTGAATTTAATTACCTGCTGTGAATGTTTATTTTTTTTGAAACCCCGTTTTCAGTTAAGGAGAAAGTAAATTCTTTTTCTCAGATAGGTTTTGGCATCATCAAAAAAGGAAAAATTGTTGGGAAAATTAATAGAGTTTTGATTTGATACCAAAACCCAGCTGACCCCAATCGAATAGATGATTGCACAAGCCTAAATGTTTTTCAGCTCACCTGTTTGAGCTTATAGAGTTTCTAAGTTTACAGGTAGTCGCTAAAGATAGCAGAAGATACAGCTAAGCTGACACAACTGAGGAATTCAGCAGAACAAACTCAGCAGAGCAGACCAAGCAGAGTCAAAGACCCAGCAGTATCAAGACCCAGCTCAGTGACGGAAACCCAGCTCAGTGTCAAAGACCCAGCTTAGTGTCAATGACACAGCTCAGGTCTAAGACAGCTCAGGTTAATGACACAGCTCAGGTTGAAGACACAGCTTAGGTTAATGATACAACACAGGTCTAAGACACAGCTCAGAGTCAAGACGCAACAGAGTCCAAGACGCTAAAGACACAGCAGAAATGCTTAGCAGCTCGAAGACGAAGACCTTCTCCAAGACAAGATCCCAATGTCAGAAGATCTTATCTGACTCAGTCAAATCAGAGAAGAAATAGCTTATGCAGACGCAGACCTACTTCGTAGGTTAAAGGCCAGAAGTCAATGAGAGTAGGTAAGATTCAAACGGCTCTCTTCCAACGGCTAGTTTGAATCTCCACCTATATATATCTCCTCCTCCATTGAAGAAAGAGGCTGTCAAGATGACTGAAGAAATAAAAGAGCAAATAGAAAAATGAACAACGATCTTCAAAGCCAAATCTTTCAAGAACACCTAGCCAGTCAGCTGTGTTCTTAGTTGTTCACACATTCAGTCATAGGCAGAATAGATTAGAATAGAAATATCTTACGCCTAGTTTGAACGAATTCATCATACTCCTTGTTCTTCATTGTAAGAACTCGTTCATAGTTGGAAAACCCATACCCAAACCCAAACCCAGAAAGGTTAGGTCAAGGTACGCCTGCTCGAAGCGTGTAATTCGAGTGGTTAGGTTTTACAGTACCCGGAAACTGTAAGTCAGGTTTTTTCAGTACCCGCAAACTAAAAGGTGTAGGCTTGACAGTGCCCATAAACTGTTAGAACATAACTCAGGTTCGAGTTGTGAAGTTGCTTGGTACTTGGAAACCAAGTGGTAGTGAACTACCAGTGAATCTGGTCGTGGACGTAGGAGGTGTTACTCCGAACCACGTTAAAATTGCTTTGTTCTTTACTGCTTTGTTTATGCATTCTGCTAACCTCTCACGCATACATTTCAAGCTGCATAAACTGACTAACTGAAAAGATAAACAAAGCTTTGCAATATATTTGAAGTAACAAACGGACTTTCCAAATCCACCACATTCCGCACACAACCAGCTGTGTCGATCAAGCTACTTTCTAGCTGGATCGGACACAGTCAGCTCACTCAAAAGAGTTTTTAACTGCAAAAGTTTTTAAACCTTGGTGTATTCACCCCCCTTCTACACCAAGTGATACGGCCAATGAATATGCGGAAGAAAGGACTCGAACACACGTCAACAGAAAGGTTGATTCAATCCAATTATAAACTAAACTAAAGGAGATTAAAACACCTAATAAACTGATCTAGATCGAAAATTGAGGAATAATAAGAACAGAACACAAAACAGAACCAAACTATCGATTAGAAACCCTAGACTGAAACCCGATTAGGATCTATAGAAAATCAACTCCAATTAAGCTCACATTTTAACACAAATTATGAATTGAAGTCAGGAACAATATATCCAAAATTCAGCCAATTCGCACGAGGGGTTTGGGATTTGGCACGGGGCTGACTTTTGGCTCGATTTAGGTTAAATCTTGGGACGATGGCTTTATGGACGGAAATCTGGACTTGGCGAGGGTTTAGCGTGGATGCAGGGATGGTATGGACAGTAGATGATGGAAGGAAGGAGGTCGAGATGACTGGACGAAGAGGACGAAGAAATAGGATGAAGAACTTACCCAAAACGAACACCGAATCGACTTGAATCCGAAACGTGTCTGTGGAGCGATCTTCGTGGCTTGTCTAACCCGGATACGACTGGATATCACAAACGAGACAGTTGATTTCAAGTTCTAAAGATGCCAACTCAAGAACTCTACCAAGAACACAAGAGAAAACGTGAACCTAAGCACGATGTGAGACAAAACAATCAACTCGATTTTTGATTCAAAATTGTCTAATTTTCGTCCAAAACAAAACCCTCTATATATAGAGGTGAAAACCTAATTCAACTAGGAAACTAAACATGAAAAATAACTCATAAGCTAATAAGGAAACAAATCCTTAGTCAAAACAAAGGATAAAAGTCAAAACTAACTCAACTAAGACCTAATTTCGGTCACCCTAAATAAACCCACGAAAATAACAAATAAAATAACAAAAACGACTAATTAACTAAACTACGAGTCTTCATGGATCAGCCCAAACATAAGATATTAAATTGATTAATCTTGGACTTCCATCTCCATCTTCTCCAATGGGCTTCTTTGACAATTCTTGAGCCCAAACTTTTTCAACCAATCCACTTAGGACTTTCTTGAACTTCTTTGCTCGAGCTCTCGTGATTGGCCCAACAGAAACTTGGATCGGACTACGGGCTGCACCAACTAATCATCATGGTAGAAGTAACCAAATAATGTCGAGCTGGAATATCTTCAATGGCATCTCTCGAAGCTTTGGCATTACCGCTCGAAAATGCCTTGGCTGGATCTCATCATTCCCCCCCTGCTCAAAAGAATTCATCTTCGAATTCCAGCTTCTATTATGAATGAAAAAATCTTTTTCGATCTGAACGTCTTTTAAGTAAATATGGTCAGGGCTGGATGATTCCTTATCAATTGATTGATCTTCACATGGAACATCAACATGCTCTAACTTCAATTCTCCTTCTTCTTTCTCCAATGAATAGGTCGAAACGTCGTCGAAGCTAGGGCTAGGGTTTAGTAAACTTGATTTCTCTTCGAGCTTAACTTCAACCTCCACTTGAGAATTCGAGACTTCATCTATCTGACAATCAAGGTTAGCTGTATCGAGGTCAATTGGCATCTTCTCGAAGTCTTTCTCCTCAATATGCACATCACTAGAAAAGACAAAATCATTAGTAGCACTGTTCTGATGAATCAAAAGATTATCCAACTTACCTTGATCAAGTGCTTGATCAATGCATATGGGCTGGGACGCAATTGTAGCTCTACTTATCATGTCTGAATTCAACTGGTGATCCGCGTCATCGGATAATGTAGGATCCAATTCTGTAACTTCAGGTACTGCCACAACTGCAACAGATGCATCTTTTTCACTGGATTTGGCTGCATACATCGAATCTTCAGAAAGAGTGACAGTTTCAGTGGGTACACTCAGTTTGAGCTCGTGTTTACTGGCTGATTCGAAGTAGATAAATGCATCAAATTGGTTTGGACACTGGATTTCAAAGTGACCCCATCATTTGCATTCACGGCAATGCATATCTCGGGCTCGGATTGGAGTGTCAATCGGCGGCTGATTGTAATTGTATGGTCGTGTAGGATTAGCTCGAATGGGAGTGGATGAGCTAGCTTTAGCTCGGCGACTGGGCTGTGGTGCAGACTGCTCAAAACGACAAATGGACTGTCTGGACTGAGCTTGGAATAATTGTGGTTCAGATCTAGGTATAGAAGTTTTAGTTCTAACCCACGGATTCTTTGCACTTGGCGTCGCATGAGATGGTCGTCGACATCCATATAAATCATTGAATTGATCAAATTTGACCATGATTTGGGCCATAGTATCCTTCATTGCTTGGCAACCTTTTTGGATACTTTGATCTAGGGCATCAAAGTGATTCTTGGCGTCCCATTCAGGCTGGGTGCCTGAAGACTGAGGCATCTTGCCTGGATCCATAAAACCTGTATAGTGAACAAACAAACGTAAAAGAAATAAAGGACCTCACTGTTCCTCACAATCACTCGTTTGTTCTCTCAGATTTTTACCACTCGTGTATGTCACTCAGTGTATAAGTATGAAGGAAAATGGAAACTAAATTAACTACACAAGATTTCCCGACAGAATCTGTCGTCAACTCTTTAGCTTTAGTCAAGAGCTCGGACTTGACTTCCAGAGGACCACGGGAAAGCAATGAGACCACGAAGAGGGCTCTAATGGTAAGTATAGGCAATGTGGGGGGTGTAGGGGAAAGGGCTTGAACAAAAAAAATGAAAAAAATTCAAAAATAAAAAAAAACCGAAAAAGTTCGGAGGGCGATTTCACCTAGCAGTTGATGGAATTTGGCGAAAAAAAGCCTATAGGTCATGAAAAAGCGGTGAGTCTTGCTCAGAGCATCGTTCCGCTTCCGGAATGGTATTATGGGCAAAAATCGGGCTTCGGGAGCAAAAATTATAGTGAAAAGATGAAACAACCGAAAATTAGAAAAGAAATTGGATTGGGATGGGATTTTCGGTACCAAGGGCTGTAAGATGCTCGGTTAGGCAAGGGAAAAGGTAGGAAGGACCGAAAATTAAAAGAATATGGATGAATTTCGGATGGACAGTTGTTACTAATTCAATTCAAATTAGGAAATAGATTTGAGCCAAATTAGGAAAGCAATAAATCCAAATTCTAATAGAACTATAGGACAATACAAATTAATCCTATTAAACCAAGATGACCGAATATCTAAGCCACCAAAAAACTCGACAATCAAAATAAAGGCAAAGAAAGCGAAATAAAATTCCAAACGACGTCCCCAATCGTTAGTCGACGAAGGACAACAACTCTACCCAACAAAGAAGACACACGACTCAAACAAACTGCAATCAAGATTATGAAGATTCAAAACAATAAAATTCAGGAATTCGGTGATCCAATCCTAGGGCTTCGACTTGAATTCTTCTCTTTTTTTCTCTATTTTTTTTCATTTTCTTCTCTTTTTTTTAAACTTAGTCGATCACTTTTGCCCCTAGAATGTCACACCAATTTGGATTGAACCACGGCCAGCAAGAGCTGACTTGGCTCTAATACCAAAATTTATGATACAGCCAATGAATATGCGGAAGAAAGGACTCGAATACACGTCAACAGAAAGGTTGATTCAATCCAATTATAAACTGAACTAAAAGAGATTAAAACACCTAATAAACTGATCTAGATCGAAAATTGAGGAATAATAAGAACAGAACACAAAACAGAACCAAACTATCGATTAGAAACCCTAGACTGAAACCCGATTAGGATCTATAGCAAATCAACTCCGATTAAGCTAAAATTTTAACAAAAATTATGAATTGAAGTATGGAACAACATATCCAAAATTCAGCCAATTCGCACGAGGGATTTGGGATTTGGCACGGGGCTGACTTTTGGCTCGATTTAGGTTAAATCTTGGGACGATGGCTTTATGAACGGAAATCTGGACTTGGCGAGGGTTTGGCGTGGATGCAGGGATGGTATGGACAGTATATGATGGAAGGAAGGAGGTCGAGATGGCTGGACAAAGAGGACGAAGAAATAGGATGAAGAACTTACCCGAAACGAATCCCGGATCGACTTGAATCCGAAACGCGTCTGTGGAGCGATCTTCGTAGCTTGTCTAACCCGGATACGACTGGATATCACGAACGAGACAGTTGATTTCAAGTTCTAAAGATGCCAACTCAAGAACTCTACCAAGAACACAAGAGAAAACGTGAACCTAAGCACGATGTGAGACAAAACGATCAACTCGATTTTTTATTCAAAATTGTCTAATTTTCGTCCAAAACAAAACCCTCTATATATAGAGGTGAAAACCTAATTCAACTAGGAAACTAAATACGGAAAATAACTCCTAATCTAATAAGGAAACAAATCCTTAGTCAAAACAAAGGATAAAAGTCAAAACTAACTCAACTAAGACCTAATTTCGGCCACCCTAAATAAACCCACGAAAATAACAAATAAAATAATAAAAACGACTAATTAACTAAACTACGAGTCTTCATGGATCAGCCCAAACATAAGATATTAAATTGATTAATCTTGGGCTTCCATCTCCATCTTTTCCAATGGGCTTCTTTGACAATTCTTGAGCCCAAACTTTTTCAACCAATCCACTTAGCACTTTCTTGAACTTCTTTGCTCGAGCTCTCGTGATTGGTCCAACAGAAACTTGGATCGGACTACGGGCTGCACCAACTAATCATCATGGTAGAAGTAACCAAGCAATCTCGAGCTGGAATATCTTCAATGGCATCTCTTGAAGCTTTGGCATTACCGCTCGAAAATGCCTTGGCTGGATCTCATCACCAAGGTATCCGTCTTGGGACCAACAGTCTCTGTTGGTGTTCTCGCTTACTCGATATGTTTGCAGCTCCACATTCACAATCCAAAGGCGGCAACAACATATCAAGTTCATCCCATAGTGCCATCAATCCATTAAAATACAGTAACACATACATATTTCCTTGAGAAAATGCTCCTATCTCCTTCTGCAATCGACAAATCTTAGGTCCATTGTTTCTACCGAACCTTTGATTTAGTGAATCCCATAGTTTCTTCGAATTATCAACATGTATAAAAGCATTAACTAACTCTTTCGAGATCGAATTCGTAATCCAATTCGTAACCATAAAATCTACTTTTAGCCATGCTTTATGAATAGGAGAATTAATCGCTGGTTCTGGAAACGATCCATCCAAAAACTCAAGTTTACTCTTAGCTCCTAGCGCTCGACATACAGATCTACTCCAAGTCATGAAGTTGTTACATGTGAGCTGACCTGCAACGAGCTGCATTCCAGGATGATCCGACGTATGAATCTGCAACATCTCATCAATTTCATGCTGCTGAAAACTCATATGGTGAACCGGTTGCTTTCCTCGATCGATCAATTTCTGTTGTTGATTTGATGTTTCTCCTTCAACAAAAATACTCTGATCTACATTTGGATCTATATTCTCCTCCTGCGCAATCACGTTCCAAGGAATTCGCCTTGTTTTCGCCATTTGCAAACTTGATTAAAGGATCAAACCCGTTCTGGATACCATAAAGAATCGAACGCAAAAATAGAAAACATAAAATTTGGGGGTAAACTTTCACACTTTTCTTAGCGCACAAGATAGTTCTTCAAAACTTACAAAATAAAGGAAATAACCTTTCCTTATATACTGTTTACAAATAACTGTAATCAACTATAGGAAAGTCGCAGCAACGTTTTTATTTAAAGTAGAAAGCGTAAAGATAAAAGCAACAGCAATCGTAGCCATAGAGCTGGATCAAGGATCAACGGCTCGTAACAGCGTCAACTCCACCACCGTGTAGGAAAGATATAAGACGTCTTCACATATGCCGATTTGAAAATAATTATATACCTTAATTGTCATACTTAGATTTTCATATTGACTTCACATAGTATTAGTTTAATTTAATGGGAGCAATAGAGGATGTTACACAAATTGACAATAGAAAATCATGTGTGCAATCATAAATATATTTCAAATTCAAGCTTTAATTAACCACAATTATCTCATCTAAAAACTACACATATCTTACATTTTTATATTATTGCCCCAATTGCAAAGAAGAATTAATACGATATGTTATGCCTAGAATCACAAGTCTACCCAGATTTCAAACTTTACAAATATTCCTAGCCTCTCAAAATATTACAATCAAGACCTGCAATTCTCAACAATCTCTCTCTCTCTCTCTCTCAACTGAAGCAAAGACAAACACCTAAATCTCAAAAGAATTTCCTGCTCCATCGCATATCCTACACCACCGCCATCGGCGCAGCCCGATCGAAGCTACTCCGCCGCACTCTACCACCGTAATTCGCCTTCTTCTTGGCGGCTCCGACGTCCATCTCTCTAACCTTAGCAAACGCATCCATGCTCCTCCGATCAGCCGCCACGACAACATGCGACCCTCCTCCATCCTTGGTCGGACCGCCACCGCCACGCACCTTCAGCAACCTTATGATCCCCGAATAGTTGAAAGACTGCGCAATCTGCATTGCTGTCACCCCCTTATTGGTCCTCGCCTCCACGTCAGCTCCCTTCTTCATCAGCACCTCTATCACGTCGGCCTGCCCCGCCTCCACCGCGCAGTGCAGCGCCGTGTAGCCTTCCTCATCCTTGGCGTCGGCGTCGATCCCCTTCTCGATCAGCGCCCTCGCCACGTCAACCCGCCCCTTGAACGCCGCCCGGTGGAGCGCCGTCCACCCGTTCTGGTCGCGCCCGTTCACGGCGGCGCCGTTCTCGATCAGCCTCATGACCATCCTCAGGTCGCCCTTCCTCGCCGCCGCGCACAGGCTGTCGCCGAGGCGGAGCGCGTCGTAGAGCTTGGTGTGGCCGTTCTCCGCCGCGAGATCGTACGCCGTCTTCCCCGCTTTATTCCTGATATCCTTATTAGCTCCCTTGTGGAGCAGCAGCTTCACTATCTGCTCGTCGCCCAAGCTCGAGGCGGCGTGCAGCGGCGTGTCCCGGTCTCTGGCGTTGCGGACATCCGTCCGGGCTGCGTTCGCCAGCAACAGGCGAACGCAGTCCCTGCGCCGCTCCTCCACCGCCAGGTGGAGGGCGGTGCTCCCGTCCTTCGTGACGGCATTCACATTCGCGCCTTTGACCAGAAGATGCCTCACAACATCGGCATGGCCGTTCCCCGCCGCGAGATGGAGCGGGCCCCAGTTCGACGACTCCGACCTCTCCGTACTGGCCTTATGCGCCAGCAGAAGCTCCACGATCAGCGCCTCCCCCGCCGCCGCCGCCGCCTCGAGAGGGCTCGACCCCGACCGGCCGTGCGCCTCGACGTCGGGGTCGAACTCTAGCAACAGCTGCACCAAATCGGGACGGCCCTGAGCGACGGCGAGGTGAAGCAGAGACTGGCCGTCGGAATCGACGGAATCGGCGGCTTTCCAGAGAGGATCGCTCTTCTCAAGAACCTCTCTGATCTCATCCATATACCCCTTGGTGACGAGTTGCGTGAGAATGGCGGAGCCCACGAACATGATCTTGATCCCACTGTCGGAATACACTTGCTTCTTCTTGTTGGTAAACCACTCGTTCGGAACGGCGTCGTATGTGGAGGCGGGGTTCTTGACGGCGGCCCCCGGGGCGACGACGCTCTGGAGGGTGAAGGAGTCGTCGGAGAGGGGGTAGCGGTGGGGGAGGGGGGGCGAGTTGGGGGGGAGGTGGTAGGTGATCTCGAGGGTGAGGGTGGTGAGGGGGAGTATGATCCCCGACTGCGGGGCGACGGCGTAGCGGCTCTTGTTGGAGGGATAGAGGCGGAAGGCGACGGGCATGGTGTACATGACGTTGCGGAGGGTGATGAGGCCGGAGCATTTCTGCCCGGCCTCGATCCTTATCGTCACCACGTTCGACGGCTCTAAGCTGATCAGCCTATCCATTTAATTACCAATTTCTTTGATTTGAATTTGATGATGTTGGTGCGGAGATCATTCGTAGCATTTGAAGGTGAGAGAATGGAGGAGTGTGGGGGTGCATATGTGATAGTATATGATATATGAGGAGGAGAGGGGAGGGGGGTGGTGGAGGCCGGCGGAGAGTAGGGGGCGCCACTTGGTGGAGTTGAAATCAATGAAGACTTGTTCTATCTAGTGTCCGACTTGGGAAATTCCTCGACCAAGAAATATGCTACTATATCACTAATATATTAAGTGTTAACATTGGGAGTTAAAGTATTTTGTTTCGAGTGTAAAAGATAAAATATACTTCATTCGTCCACGATAAATGTAACACTTTGAATTCGGCACGGGTTTTAAGAAAAGGTTGATAGATTGGCTTTGAGTGGAGAAAGAGATCCACCATAATGAATTGTTGTGGGGCTTAAAATAAGGATAGTGGGTGGGTCATCTCCCAAAATGAAAAGTATTGCACTTATCTTGGACGGAGGGATTAGTTATTTGGTCTTCAAATTAAATATACAGAAACTAGCAATTTGTATCGAAACAGCCTTCAGCGTGATTACACGACTGAAAGACGATTACATGATTGACCTGGCTAATTGTGTAATCGTGTATTGTAGAAATTGTTAGTGAGTTTGGGGATAGAATACATGATTAGGTTAATTGTGCATGTGTTTGATATTTTAATTATGTTAATGCACGACTAGGTTACTACTCATAGATTCGTGTATTTCGTGTTTTAATCGTGTTATGATATGATTAGGTCGTGTACACATGTTATCGTGATGCGTGTAATTCGTGTATACGGAACCAATTTTATTAAGAGTAAACTTGTATATTTACACAAAAAGCGATTACATCTTGTATGTTTGGAAGGGAAAAAAAAAAGTGGTTATATTTTATGATATTTTCACATTTGCCACATATACTATTAATTTGTATTTTGAGGTCGTTTTCGTTTGCGTTGTACTTTTCTGGTAGTATATATTTTTAAATTCATAGCTGATTCCGTTTTTTACGTATGTTGTTGCTGTACATGTCAACACAAGACACTTTGCGATGATCTCCTCGATTTTATTTTTTATTTTTATTTTTTTATTTATGTTTTCATCGCATCAAATTATTGAATTTATTCAACTTGGAGAACGCACGAAAATTTCGCATACTGTGGTATATGATGATACCAAAAATTAATTTAATTTGAAATTCAAGATTGGATCATTGAGAAAAACTAAAACTAAAATTTAAACTGAGATTTACTAAAGACAGAGATTGTTTGGTAATATTAATTATTATTCTGTTTGGGAAGGAAAACGATTTGAATAAAAACATATGTGTTAAGCAGCTGGAACTATATATAGTTTGATTGCATAACTGGCAGGGATATCCTCGACTTTTTCAAACAAGATAGAAATAAATAAAAATAAAACTACATGCATATTTTATTTTATTTTTAGGAGAAGACTACATGCATATTTGCCTTCTTAAGACATACTTAATACAAAAATCTGTATCCCAGCATTTTATTAGATGATATCCCACATTTTGAGACCTTTTTTTGAAGAAATGCATTCAATCAAGAGTGATGCTATTCGGACATAAATGTCCGGACATAAATTTTGTAATTAAAAGAAAATATGAAAAATAAAATAATAATAAGTAATATGAAAAAGAAAATTGGGTAGATGCATATTTGAGAATTTTATTAGTGGTAATAAATTAATAATATTAAAAAAGATTAATCGTGAAATAAGGTAAAAAGTAGCAGACGTTTGAGTAGAAAACGAAGCGGCAATAATGTAAAATGATTGATGATAAAAGGTATTTATGAAAATATTAGATAAAATGATTGATTTTAAAATGATTTTATTAGATAAATCTTAAGTTAAAATTATTAATATACCTTTTTATGTCCGAACATATATGTCCAAAAAGTATTATTGTTCAATAAAACCCTACTCTATATATTGAAACTTGCATCCGTACATTATTAAGTTCTAAAATAAACCTCCATTTTTCTAATCTTGTATAAGATCATTTTAGACATCATATTTACATGTGCATGCATGTTTTAAGAGAACTATGATAAATCAATGTGATGTAAATCTTTAGTGAGCACGGACTCATATAGATGTTATGTGAGCCATCATTTGTACGTTGAAAGAACTATGATGCTACATATCAATACGACTATAAGAAAAATAAAAAATTGGCGCTTAAATAATGGATTACGTGGAATCTACATCAGTGTGTGTTCAATGACGGACGCACTTGACACATGCCCCCACACATTTATTTATTTTTTATTTACTAAGTATATATGTTTATATATTTATGTATATATTTAATCAAATTATATAATAAAATAATCAAAACTTTAAAATCCAATTCCCAATTCATACTGCATACACGGTCCCCCACTCCACTGACTTTCCCAAAACATCAAGTAGATGAATGTACAAACCTAAAATTCTAGAGTTTTGATTCAATTTCAAAACCCAACTGTTCTCTAACCTAGTAGATGAATGTACAAACCTAAGTTAAGCTTACCAGCTCGCTTCTTTGAGCCTTAGATTTTCTAAGTTTACAGGTAAGGAAGCTGAAGACGAAAGAAGACCCAGCTGAGTAATCAGCTGGACCCAAAGTCAGCTAAAAGGTTTCTTAGCTGAACAGAGTTCAAAGACTGAGCTGAGTCAGATTGACTCTCAAGAAAAGAAGAGTGGATCCAGCCAAGGAGATCCAACGGAGCAGAATAACTTGAGTTGACTCAAGTCTAAGAGAGTCAGCTGAGCAGACAAAAAGGGAAGTAACTTTGAAGTCGTCACTTCAAGTCAGTTTACCCAATCCAGCTCTAAATTCAAAAACCAGCTCGAAAGACAGAAATCCCGGTGTCAGAGGAAGTCAATATACCTCGACCAATGAGGGATCGACATCTCAGCATCCTAGAAAGGCGAACCTAGGATCTGACAAAATGATGAAGACAGGTGAAGATACGCTCAACGGCAGATCGACAGATCAGAGAGTAGGTAAGATTCAAACGGCTCCTCCAACGGCTAGATTTGAATTTTTACCTATAAATACCAGTCTTCAACCTCAGAATCAGACACGAAAAACTCTCTACAAGCTTTCAACCTCTCTGAATCTCTCAAGTTTTAAAAAGCTCTCCAGCAGTTATCTAATTCTTTGAAGAACACTTAAATTCTTAAGTGTTTACTTTCAGAAACTGCTTTAGTTTTTCGTCTGATCAATAGGCAGAAATCTTAGTAAATCCAAAGCCTAGATCTGAACGAGTTTATCTTCCAAAGTTCTTCATTGTAAGAACTCGTTCAAAGTTGGAAACCAAAACCCTCCTTTACCCAGAAAAGGTTAGGTCAAGGTTACGCCCTCTCGAAGCACGAAATTCAAGTGTAAGGTTTTTCAGTACCCTAAAACTGAAAAGATATAGGCTTCTACAGTGCCCGTAAACTGTTAGAACACAGCTCGAGGTAGAGCTGCGAAGTTGCTTGGTACTCGTAAACCAAGTGGTTATCCTTAGTGGATTTACCAGCTAAAACCTGGTCGTGGACGTAGGAGTTCTCTCTCCGAACCACGTTAAAATTCCGTGTTCTTTATTGCTTTATTCAGTCTTTGCATTTTATATATTTAAAGAACTAACCGCATTTGCACAGCACAAGTTTTCAAAGCTTAAGTTCTCTGGCTGTGTGACCCAGCCAGCTGCATTTGTTTTAAACCTGCTTAACTGAAAACTGAAACTAAGTTTTTCTGAGATTTTGTAAAGGGAACGAGCTAAGTTTTTCTTTCCACCACTTTCCGCACAACCAGCTGAGTTATCACCCAAATTCGATCACCTTCTTTAGAAGTCAGCTGAACTCATAACTGAGCTCTCACTCAACTCTGTTTTAATTTGTCAATCGTTTTCAAAAATCCCTCTTCGGTGTATTCACCCCCCTCTACACCGAAGACCTCATTCCGGGACCATCAATTGGTATCAGAGCAGTGGTTCAAACGACCTCTGTTTCTGAATCAAGAGATTTGTCTTGAAACTCTGTGTCAGTGGTCAACTGAACAGATCTATTTTTCAGAAAAACTCATACTAGTGCATCCTGTACATCTCTTCATGGATTCTTATCTTAACAGGAATCTTCCCACCTTCTCAGTTGATGATTATGCAATATGGAAATTCAGATTGAAAAGCTTCCTGTGTGCGCATCATGACATAATGTGGGACGTCATTACAGACGGACCCATCCTCATTTATAAGCAAGGAAATGAACTCGTACCGGCTCATAATGGAGGACAACCAGTATACCAGCCAATTCTCAAACCAAAGAAGGAATACTCTTCAGAAGAGCGAAAGCAAGCTGGATTGGACAGCTTCGCAAGGAACACCATCTCATCAACAGTCTCAAACGCCTACCTGAGTAAGATTATAAAGTGCGAGACAGCCAAAGAGATGTGGGAAACACTTGCCAAACTATGTGAAGGGTCAGAAGAGATCAAAGAAAACAAATTCACAATAGCTTGCCAAAAATTCGACAACTTTAAGCAGCTAACCAACGAGTCCATCGAAGCGATGGAGCTAAGGTTCTCAAACATAGTCGTCGAGATAGAGACAATCAGAACTGGGAAATATACCCAGCGGGAAAAGAATTTAAAGGTTCTTTCAGCTGAATGGAACACTTACAAAGTAGTTCACCAAAGTCGAAATGACTTGGGTGATCTATCTACAGAAAGGTTGTTCTCACTCTTAAAAGCCAACGAATACAACTTGAAGATCACCCAAGAAGAGTCTTCAAGTAGACAGAATGAAGGAGAACTCATCCCATCTCCAAAAGAGATAGCGTTAAGAGCCAACTCTGAAAAGTCAGCTCATGTCAAGTTAGCCGAGTCCTCCAAGAAGAAGAAGGACAAAAAGGATATGAGCAAAGAGGAGCTACTCAAAGAAATTGCCATGTTGGTGAAAAATTACAACAGACTCAATACCAGCAAAGGCAAATACAAAAAATTCGCCAAGACGTACAGAGACAAGTACGCTGCAGCTGATGAAAAGCCAGCTGACTCCTCAAGACGGACAGAGGAAGGCTGTTTCAATTGCAAAGAGCCGGGACACTACAAGCAAGACTGTCCCAAACTGTCAAAAAAAGAAAAAGATCTTCTGAAAGCTAAGGCAGCTGACAGAAGAAGAGCATATATAGCTGATGAAGAGTCCGAGTGTAACAAAATAGATGATGACATGCCTTTCTCAGATTCAGAGGAAGATGCACTCATGGCCCGTGATGATCAAGACTGGCATACTTGCTTCATGGGACAGACAGACGGACTCGACGATGATGAGGTAACTTCTAAAACTCAGGACGTATCTAACCCATCACCATCACACGAACACTCTACGCAGGTCTCTGAATCAAAAGGACAACCTGATTGGAATCTGGTGGAGAAAGTCATGAATGACTTCAAGGATTTACAAGAAATTCTTGATGTCATAATGTGTGAAAATGCTGAGCTGAAGATAGAACTGAAAAAGAAAGAAGCATCAGAAATAGCTGATGCCACACAGCTCAAAGAGGAAATAGTGTCGCTCAACGAAAAGATAGTCAAACAGGATCAGCTGATGAAGGAATTCTACTATGAGAAAAAGCAGCTGGTGGACAACTTGGAAAAATCCACAGCTGGGTCAGACAGAAAGTCAGCTGAGATCTTGGAACTAAAAAGGTCAGAAGACACACTAACCACAAAGCTGGTAGCACTTATTAAAGCTACATCAACGATGGATGAAATAATTAGTGTACAACGACCAGCAGCATTAAAGACGGGATTGGGTTATGATGGGTCTAAGGATTTAACAAATGTTGCAACTACAAGTGGAACCAAGGTAACTTTTGTGAAAGCAAAAGAGAATGCAACTCCAGCTGCACAACAGACTGAGAAATAGAAAACACAGCAAGGTCCTAGAAGACAAGCTGTAAGGCAACCCCAGGCACAAATTAAACAACATTGGATTCAACCACAACGAAGGAATGACGCTGGACTACATCGACACCAAAGATCATCAAGAAGAAGTGGCAAGATATCAACCAAGATATCAGAAAAGATATCCAGCTGGATATCAGTCATATGATTACCAGCTGAATTATCAAGTCCAGCCGAGATACCAAGTTAGACAGCAGAGACAGAGACAAAGAAATGTCTCAGCTGTACACTCAGCTGGAAACCAAAGAAGAACTGAACAATCAAGAAATCAAGTTGGGAGACGACAGAGATCAAGACCCAGCCAACAGAGTCAAACAAAGAACACAAAGAACGTGTACATAGACACAGCTGGGAGAATTATCAGAACAAATGATCCAATCAGAGTCATCAAACAAATCTGGATCGTAAAGGGATCTCTAACTAACCCATAAGGACCCAATCACAACTGGGGACCTAAATTTTGATTTCTGTAACAGGCTGCAAGAGAAAGACGCATCATAGAGGAATCAATGAGAATATTGTGGTACATGGACAGCGGATGCTCAAAGCACATGACTCATCTGAAGCATCTACTCCAAGAATACGAAGAGCGCCCAGGCCCTCAAGTAACGTTTGGTGACAACTCCAAAGGTTTAACCAAAAGTTACGGTACATTTGAAACCAACAATGTTAAAATATCTAACGTTTCATATGTACAAGGATTAAAACATAACTTGCTTTCCATTAGTCAATTCTGCGACAATGGTTTTTCTGTCAAGTTTGATGCACAAGGATGTACAGTGAAAAACAGGGAAACCAAGCAGGTATTACTGAGAGGGAAAAGAGAAGCAAACATATACTTTGCTGACTGGAATAGCAGCTCTCCAGACACTTGTCTTGTATCAAAAAGCAGCAATGAAGTCACCGGTGGCACAGACGGCTGAATCATCTCAACTTCAAGACAATCAACAAGCTGGCTAGAAATCAGCTCGCTAATGGAATTCCAGATCAAGTTTATGACAAGAGTCATATTTGCAGTGCCTGTCAACAAGGAAAACAAACAAAGATTTCATTTTCTCTGAAGCCGACGCCCTCAACTGATCGAGTTCTTCAACTCCTTCACATGGATCTTTTTGTTCCAGTAACTCCAGCGAGTTTCAACGGCAGGAAATACACTCTGGTCGTAGTGGATGACTTCTCCAGGTTCACATGGGTTTCATTCCTGTACCAGAAAAGCGAAACAAGATCCAAGCTGTCGGCCCTGCTGGAAAGGTTGACGACTCAAAAAGAATGCAAAATTATCTCGATTAGATCAGACCGAGGAACTGAGTTTCTGAATGAAACTATATATGAATATTGTGAGAAGAACGGAGTACAACATCAAACCTCAGCTGCACGTACACCTCAGCAGAATGGTGTAGCTGAGAGGAGGAACAGAACACTCAAAGAAGCAGCTACCTCAATGTTAGCAAGCTCAGCCATTCCAAAGAAATTATGGGCTAAAGCAATCAACACAGCTTGCTTCACTCAGAATAGATCGCTACTCACATCCAGACAAGGAAAGACTCCGTACGAGCTATGGAATAACAGGAAACCCTTCATCGGGTACTTCAAGGTTTTCGGTTCAAAATGCCATATCCTAAATAATGGGAAAATCCAACTGAAGACGTTCGACGCCAAAACTGACCGAGGAGTATTCCTTGGTTACTCAGCTGTAAGTAAAGCTTACAGAGTCTTCAACAGGAGAACACAAACAGTTGAAGTGACCCCTCATGTCACATTTGATGAAACATCTTTCGAATTCAGAGAGTCGATCAAACAAAGAAACACAGCTGGAACATCAAACACCGATCCAGCTCAAACAAGATCTCAAGAAATTCGAATCCGGAATCTAGCCGAACCATTGATTTGGGATGATGAACCAGGAGAACCTCAAATCAATTCAGCAGAGGCAAATCAACCAGCCGAAAATCCAGAGGGATCCCCGCATCGTACCAAGGGGGAATGCCGCCAGCTGGAAATCAAGACCCAGCTGACTCCCCAGCTGAATTCACTCAGTCTACGCCTCAAGATCAATCTAATTCTAATCCAAATCAGAACGAGTCTCAGGATATGACTCCAGAACATCTCCAAGCAAGACGTGACTTAACAACAACTTGCATCAATGAGCTAGAAGAAGAAATTAGAAGAAGACGAAGATGGATCGAAGATCATCCAGCTTCAGCAATAATTGGAGAACCATCAGACAGAGTTAGAACAAGAAATTCAATTGCTCAAAACCCGTCATCAAATCCTCAAGAAGCAGCTAATGAAGCTCAACTCTCAGTAGAGCTAAAACTGACCGTCTACGACGAAGACACAGCTCTCATGGCATGTTATGTAGCTCAAGTTCCAGAGCCTCAAACAATATTCGAAGCCTTAAAGAGCGTGCCCTGGACAAATGCAATGCAAGAAGAGCTGAATGAATTTCTCAGAAACTGCGTCTGGGAACTGGTCGATAGACCAGAAGGAGTCAAAATAATAGGACTTAAATAGATATTCAAAAACAAGCTGGATACTCTTGGAGTAATAATCAGAAATAAAGCTAGATTAGTCGCCAAGGGTTATACACAGCAAGAAGGAATAGACTTTGAAAAGTCATTTGCTCCAGTAGCAAGATTGGAAGCCATTAGATTATTCCTTGCATACGCTGCACATCACAAATTCAAAGTATACCAAATGGACGTGAAGTGTGCATTTCTGAATGGGGAAATCAAAGAAGATGTCTACGTAGAACAACCTCCAGGATTTGAAGTAGAAGGAAACAAAGTTTACAAGCTAAAGAAGGCTCTTTATGGTCTGAAGCAAGCACCTCGAGCTTGGTATGACACTCTATCAGGATTTCTTGTATCCAAATGATTCAAGAAAGGTTCAGTCGACAGAACCCTCTTCACCATCAAACTAGGTGAAGATATATTAGTTATCCAAATTTATGTGGACGACATCATCTTCGGCTCAAGATCAACTGTCTTATGTGAAAAATTTGGAGAGATGATGTCAAAACAATTCCAAATGTCGATGATGGGAGAAATGAGTTTCTTCCTAGGACTTCAAGTCAAGCAATCAGCAGAAAGAATATTCATAAATCAATCCAAGTACGTGAAAGACTTGATCGCCAAATATGGAATTCAATCCAGCAAAACGGTGAAGATCCCTATGAATACCAACTGGAAGATTGAACCTGGAACCGAAGGAAAACCAGTGGATCCCAGCAAATACAGAGGGATAATTGGTTCCCTGCTGTATCTTACAGCTAGCCGCCCAGATATATCATTTGCAGTCGGAGTATGTGCCAGATTTCAAGTTGATCCTAAAGAGGCACATATGCAAGCAGTCAAGAATATTCTCAAGTATCTAAAGGGTACTCAGAGCGTTGGGCTGTGGTATCCAGCTGAAGATAATTTGCAGTTGACTGGATACTCAGACTCAGACTTTGCTGGAGATCGATTAGACAGAAAATCAACTTCAGGAACATGTCAATTCCTAGGAAGCAAGTTGATATCATGATTTTCAAAGAAACAGACGTGTGTCGCTACATCTACAACTGAAGCGGAGTATATGGCAGCTGGAAGCTGCTGCTCTCAAATTCTCTGGCTGAAGCATCAGCTGGATGACTATGAAGTGAAAACTGGTCAAGTTCCAATCTTCTGTGATAGCTCAAGTGCTATTGCAATATCTGAAAATCCAGTCCTTCACACAAGGTGTAAGCATGTTGACGTTTGACATCACTTCATCAAAGATCACGTGGAAAAGAAAAACGTCATTGTTGAGAAAATTCACACAGATATCCAACGAGCTGACATTTTAACAAAGCCTCTGATGGAAGCAAGATTCAAAATGTTGTGTGGATTGCTTGGATTGCTTAATCCAGATGAAGAGACTTCATCCAGCTGATGGGGAATAAGACTCAGCCGGATACCTTTGGGTTATCAAGTTGGAAGAATCCAGACCTAGTCGGCTCGTGAACTCATTTCAAGAAGGGAAACCAGCTCAGGGGGAATCTAGCTCAGCTGGATAATAAAACTGAAGGAGAAACTCAACATAAAGAAACACAGCCGAGGTATCAGCTGACTACAAAGATCAGCTGACAGGTTTGCAGTCTTTCATTTATTTCCCTGAGGAATATGCTATTTACGGATAAAATTATTTGAATTTAATTCAAATACCCAGACATTCCTTAGATGGATTAGTCAATAAGCCATCCATCCAATCGAATCCCATCGCATTTAATGAAAAGCATGCAGGGTACTGTAGCTCGGAAAAGTCGAGGCAGAAGTCAGAACGTTTTGACTACCTCACGCGTGCGTGACCTACACTCTACTTACGCACGTCACTTAACGTGAAGCACAAATTTCTCCCAGCCGCAGATCTTAAAGTCGGATGCCAAGATCTCAACCGTTCATCAAAATAGACGGTTGATATATATATATATATATATATATATATATATATATATATATATATATATATATCCAAATATATGCAAATCGTCGCCATAGTTTCTTTCATATCTCTGAAATTTTATATAACACGTTCTTGCTTATCTTTCTGCAAAACACATTTCCTTTGTATCTTCTAACTCTTTAATACAGAAAAAGATCATGGCACCAAAGAAGATAACACCAGGAGCGAACCAGTCTGAGAATCTCATGTCAAAGCTTCACTTTGAGAGTTGCTTAACTCTCAAGAATTACAAGAACTCAGAATTCCAGGAGGTGCTGGATCTCATCGAGAAAGCCGGTCTACTGCAATGGGCGACTGCAAGACCGAAGAACATCTTCCGCCGGAAAGTGGCAGAATTCTTCATGGAGATGACAAACAGAGATGAACGTCTCTGCTCCAACATCACTCTACATCTCAAGGAAAAGATAGGGCATACAACTCCTTGGGATGTCGACATCAACATCAACCGGATGTTGAGCAAGCTGTTCGGCCTAAAGACTCTTGGGGACCGCTCCCCAGACAACTACACCAGAGAAGAAATCCAGGCCGAACTGGACCAGATGCTATTCAAACCGGAACCTTACAGGGCGAGCATGTCCAAGCTTCTGCTCAAGCCTAAGTTCAGACTACTTCTGGATGTCACCCAGAAGTGCATCCTCGGTATCGCTGGATCTCAAGGAGAGATCAGCATACCCAAGCTGAAGCCAATGATAGTCATCCTCAGGAATGATCCTGTGGATTGGATCTCCTTCTTCATGGGAAAGTTGGAGAAAGAGTCGAAAAAGATTCACTTTGAAGATGACAGCTTCACCCGGTACAGCTGTAGGGAGACAATATATCTATACACCAAGGTGGCATGCATGATAGAACACTACTCCACTAGACGGCAAATCAAGTGGCACGACACAGAAGAGTTTCCTGTGTCCAAAATTCTTTTTGAAAAGCAGAGTCAGCTCTCTGACTTGTTGAAGAAAGCAGCCCCTGAAGGGAAGAAGAAGATGCAGGAGACAAAGCAGCAGACTGCCTCTCCCTCTCAAGCAGGGAAAAGGAAGCAGCCGGAGGAATCTCAGCCAGCTGTATCTCCTCCTGCCAAAAAGAAGCTCAAATTCAAGGCAGCCAGCAAGCCAGCTGAGGAGACAGCAGAGAAGCCAGCTGATAAGCAAGCTGGATCTGAATCCACTCACACAGCCTCTCCTGTCCCCCACCCTGACCCGGAGGATGCTATTCCCCTTCGCCAAATTCTTCAAGCATCCTCACAACCCACTCCAGTTGATCTCACATCAGCTGGAACTCCTCAACAATACTCTCTTCTCCTTCCTCTTCATCCTCAGGTACCACACCTAGCATCCTCTCCTACTTCTTTAGTACCTGAAACCATCCAACTCCCTCACACCCAATTCTCAGCACCCAGCTCACCTAAAGAGCCCCATCCAGCTGACGATCCTTTGCAGCTGGATGATGAAAACCAAACTGAACCATCTAGCCCCACTTCCTCTGAGGAAATCGAAATCCTCAGTCCCAGAGCCGTTGCACGTGCTGCCACTATCATGAGGTTCGAGGACCTCAGGCTTCAAGGAATAAAGAGCGCACTGCAACAATTTCCTTCTCTTGCTTCTCTACCCGCCGCATTAGTCGCCGTCAGCAACTTCAAATTTTATCTAGCTACCAAGATGTCTACTTGGTACGCAAATGAAGAACTTGTGGAGTTCTACACTTTTGATAAGCTCAAAGCCGAAGAAGCAGCTCTACAAGAGATATTTGGATTTGGAAGTCTTCAGGATGCTTTTGAGCATCAAGACGAGCTGATCCAAATTCTCATCCAAAAGGTTGAACGGGAAAACGTACCACCTTCTGAGGAGGTCATCTCAAGAGCCACCTCTTACCTACACAATCTCAGCTGGATTGTTCCAGTTGAGACTGCCAAGGAAGCTGTCCCTGCCGACACAGCTGAGGCAATAATGATTGACGAAGGGCCAACTAATGCAACAGTTGAGCCTACCGAAGCTACCCCACAAAGTCCAGATGCCGATGACACTCGCTCACTGGTCGAAATCGAGGCAGTAAAACCCAGCCAAGTCGAATCCGGGACCCAGACGGATCCTAATGTGCTTTCTGATGCAATGAAGGACGAGATCGCCAAATAAGTTGAGGAAATCCTATTCCAGGATAGACTCAAATCAGATGTTGACAACCTTCTGCGCATCACAGCTGTAGAACGGCAAGTTCATTGTAATGGACAGTCCATTGATGAAGTTCACAGATTTGCCCAGAATCTACAGGAAAGCACCAGTCAAGATCTCAAGCAATCTCTCGTTTCTCAACGAATTGATCAGACAAATCATCTAGAGAAGAGAGTCCCTGAGATCATCTCAAACCTCCAAGCTCCACTGGAAAGCAGCGTCAACGACTTATCCAGCCAGCTGGAAGCTCTCCAACAGCAGACTCTCTCCAACAGAACTAACATTCACCAGCTGTTCAATCTCTACAAGGAGCTGGACAATCAGTTCAAAGCTGGAAGCAACAGCACAACACAACTCAATCTCCTCACAGCAGACAACTCAGCCAAGATTGCTGATATTGACAAATCCCTGGCCCAGCTGAATGAGACAGTTGTCAACCTCGCCTCCGCTCTTCTTGATAATGCCAAAAATGGGGAAGGTAATGACAAGAGAAAAACATCAAGGACGGGCAAAGAGAAAGCTGTAGTTGAAGACGAAATCCAAGTGATACAGTCTGAGATTGATGAAGTTGTTGCTGAGCTGGATGCAGAAGAACCAGCTGGACGGAAAGGAAAATGGAGCAAAATGATCATCCCTCTTGCCAAAGCTAGTGGAGCCACGCCAGAACAGTTCAATGATACTCAATGGCTCTGCAACTTTGTGAATCAACAAAAGCAAGAGATGAAAAGCTTTCAAGAGCAGCAAAAAGAAGAAAGAAAGTTTGCTCAATGCCGAAGAAAAGAAGCAGAAGAAGAAAAGAGCAAACATAAGAGCAGCAAAGAAAAAGTCTCAGATGCCAATGAACTGGAGAAGAACAGATGAATGGATCCCAGAAGAGTTAAACGACGACTGGAAACATACAAAATTTGAGTTCATTGAAGATTACTACTATCTGGGAGCTTACCCTAATACGCCCCCAGATGTTGCTTTCAAGATGCATCTCAATGAGCTTTTTCATCAAGATAGGATGACTGCGAAAGCATTCTTCAATGCTGCAAGTACCGCAAAGATCCAATTCACTGCTCCCCAGCTGTATCATCTCCAGCCTCCGCTGATACCTGGAACTCATCTTCCTGACAAATCGAAAATTATCGCAGAAGTAAATAGATGGGCAATCAGGAGAAAAATTTCCAAGGTCAACAACGAAGAAGAATACAGAAAGCTGGAACAGATGATATTCAACCGGTATAGGTTAAGAACAGATGAGCAGCTGGAAGAAGATAGATTGAAGAATCAGCAGCAGCAGAAATGAAGACCCAGCCAACTGGGATTTAATTTTGTTTTTTTTCAGTTTGTTAATCCTGTAATTCTTGTAATCATCATTGTGGATTAATAAAACTGAAATGTTTTGGCTCTCAAGCTCACCCTAATGACAATAACTCTTTGTCCAGGCACTGAACTCTGAATTTAATCTTCTGCGGAAATTTTCTTATCATTTTTTTTAAACCCACTTTCTCATTTAGGGGGAAGTAGGTTGTTTTTCTCAGTTAGGTTTTGGCATCATCAAAAAGGGGGAAATTGTTGGGAAAATTCTAGAGTTTTGATTCGATTCCAAAACCCAACTGTTCTCCAACCTAGTAGATGAATGTACAAACCTAAGTTAAGCTTACCAGCTCGCTTGTTTGAGCCTTAGATTTTCTAAGTTTACAGGTAAGAAAGCTGAAGACGAAAGAAGACCCAGCTGAGTAATCAGTTGGACCCAAAGTCAGCTGAAAGGTTTGTTAGCTGAACAGAGTTCAAAGACTGAGCTGAGTCAGACTGACTCTCAAGAAAAGAAGAGTGGATCCAGCCAAGGAGATCCAACGGAGCAGAATAAATTGAGCTGACTCAAGTCTAAGAGAGTCAGCTGAGCAGACAAAAAGGGAACTAACTCTGAAGTCGTCACTTCAAGTCAATTTACCAATCCAGCTCTAAATTCAAAAATCAGCTCGAAAGACAGAAATCCCGGTGTCAGAGGAAGTCAATATACCTCGACCAATGGGGGATCGACATCTCAGCATCCTAAAAAGGTGAACCTAGGATCTGACACAATGATGAAGACAGGTGAAGATACGCTCAACGGCAGATCGACAGATCAGAGAGTAGGTAAGATTCAAACGGCTCCTCCAACGGCTAGATTTGAATCTCTACCTATAAATACCAGTCTTCAACCTCAGAATCAGACACGAAAAACTCTCTAAAAGCTTTCAACCTCTCTGAATCTCTCAAGTTTTAAAAAGCTCTCTAGCAGTTATCTAACTCTTTGAAGAACACTTAAATTCTAAAGTGTCTACTTTCAGAAACTGCTTTAGTTTTTCGTCTGATCGATAGGCAGAAATCATAGTAAATCCAAAGCCTAGATCTGAACGAGTTTATCTTCCAAAGTTCTTCATTGTAAGAACTCGTTCAAAGTTGGAAACCAAAACCCTCCTTTACCCAGAAAAGGTTAGGTCAAGGTTACGCCCTCTCGAAGCGCGAATTCGAGTGTAAGTTATTTCAGTACCCGAAAACTGAAAAGAGATACGCTTCTACAGTGCCCGTAAACTGTTAGAACACAGCTCGAGGTAGAGTTGCGAAGTTGCTTGGTACTCGTAAACCAAGTGGTCATCCTTAGTGGATTTACCAGCTAAAACCTGGTCGTGGACGTAGGAGTTCTCTCCGAACCACGTTAAAATTCCGTGTTCTTTATTGCTTTATTCAGTCTTTGCATTTAATATATTTAAAGAACGAACCGCATTTGCACAGCACAAGTTTTCAAAGCTTAAGTTCTCTGGCTGTGTGACCCAGCCAGCTGCATTTGTTTTAAACCTGCTTAACTAAAAACTGAAACTAAGTTTTTCTGAGATTTTTTAAAGGGAAGGAGCTAAGTTTTTCTTTCCACCACTTTCCGCACAACCAGCTGAGTTATCAGTCCAGCTGATCACCTTCTTTAGAAGTCAGCTGAACTCATAACTGAGCTCTCTCTTAACTCTGTTTTAATTTGTCAATCGTTTTCAAAAATCCCTCTTCGGTGTATTCACCCCCCCTCTACACCGAAGACCTCGTTCCGGGACCATCAGACATTCACCAGCTGTTCAATCTCTACAAGGAGCTGGACAATCAGTTCAAAGCTGGAAGCAACAGCACAACACAGCTCAATCTCGTCACAGCAGACAACTCAGCCAAGATTGCTGATATTGACAAAGCCCTGGCCCAGCTGAATGAGACAGTTGTCAACCTCTCCCCCGCTCTTGTTGATAATGCCAAAAAGGGGGAAGGTAATGACAAGAGAAAAACATCAAGGACGGGCAAAGGGAAAGCTGTAGTTGAAGACGAAATCCAAGTGATACAGTCTGAGATTGATGAAGTTGTTGCTGAGCTGGATGCAGAAGAACCAGCTGGACGGAAAGGAAAATGGAGCAAAATGATCATCCCTCTTGCCAAAGCTAGTGGAGCCACGCCAGAACAGTTCAATGATACTCAATGGCTCTGCAACTTTGTGAATCAACAAAAGCAAGAGATGAAAAGCTTTCAAGAGTAGCCAAAGAAGAAAGAAAGTTTGCTCAATGCTGAAGAAAAGAAGCAGAAGAAGAAAAGAGCAAACATAAGAGCAGCAAAGAAAAAGTCTCAGATGCCAATGAACTGGAGAAGAACAGATGAATGGATCCCAGAAGAGTTAAACGACGACTGGGAACATACAAAATTTGAGTTCATTGAAGATTACTACTATCTGGGAGCTTACCCTAATACGCCCCCAGATGTTGCTTTAAAGATGCATCTCAATGAGCTTTTTCATCAAGATAGGATGACTGCGAAAGCATTCTTCAATGCTGCAAGTACCGCAAAGATCCAATTCACTGCTCCCCAGCTGTATCATCTCCAGCCTCCGCTGATACCTGGAACTCATCTTCCTGACAAATCGAAAATTATCGCAGAAGTAAATAGATGGGCAATCAGGAGAAAAATTTCCAAGGTAAACAACGAAGAAGAATACAGGAAGCTGGAACAGATGATATTCAACCGGTACAGGTTAAGAACAGATGAGCAGCTGCAAGAAGATAGATTGAAGAATCAGCAGCAGCAGCAGCAGAAATGAAGACCCAGCCAACTGGGATTTAATTTTGTTTTTTTTTTCAGTTTGTTAATCCTGTAATTCTTGTAATCATCATTGTGGATTAATAAAACTGAAATGTTTTTGCTCTCAAGCTCACCCTGATGACAATAACTCTTTGTCCAGGCACTGAACTCTGAATTTAATCTTCTGCAGAAATTTTCTTATCATTTTTTTTAAACCCACTTTCTCATTTAGGGGGAAGTAGGTTGTTTTTCTCAGTTAGGTTTGGCATCATCAAAAAGGGGGAAATTGTTGGGAAAATTCTAGAGTTTTGATTCGATTCCAAAACCCAACTGTTCTCCAACCTAGTAGATGAATGTACAAACCTAAGTTAAGCTTACCAGCTCGCTTTTTTGAGCCTTAGATTTTCTATGTTTACAGGTAAGGAAGCTGAAGACGAAAGAAGACCCAGCTGAGTAATCAGTTGGACCCAAAGTCAGCTGAAAGGTTTGTTAGCTGAACAGAGTTCAAAGACTGAGCTGAGTCAGACTGACTCTCAAGAAAAGAAGAGTGGATCCAGCCAAGGAGATCCAACGGAGCAGAATAAATTGAGCTGACTCAAGTCTAAGAGAGTCAGCTGAGCAGACAAAAAGGGAACTAACTCTGAAGTCGTCACTTCAAGTTAGTTTACCCAATCCAGCTCTAAATTCAAAAACCAGCTCAAAAGACAGAAATCCCGGTGTCAGAGGAAGTCAATATACCTCGACCAATGAGGGATCGACATCTCAGCATCCTAGAAAGGCGAACCTAGGATCTGACACAGTGATGAAGACAGGTGAAGATACGCTCAACGGCAGATCGACAGATCAGAGAGTAGGTAAGATTCAAACGGCTCCTCCAACGGCTAGATTTGAATCTCTACCTATAAATACCAGTCTTCAACCTCAGAATCAGACACGAAAAACTCTCTACAAGCTTTCAACCTCTCTGAATCTCTCAAGTTTTAAAAAGCTCTCCAGCAGTTATCTAATTCTTTGAAGAACACTTAAATTTTTAAGTGTTTACTTTCAGAAACTGCTTTAGTTTTTCGTCTGATCAATAGGCAGAAATCTTAGTAAATCCAAAGCCTAGATCTGAACGAGTTCATCTTCCAAAGTTCTTCATTGTAAGAACTCGTTCAAAGTTGGAAACCAAAACCCTCCTTTACCCAGAAAAGGTTAGGTCAAGGTTACGCCCTCTCGAAGCGCGAAATTCGAGTGTAAGGTTTTTCAGTACCCTAAAACTGAAAAGAGATAGGCTTCTACAGTGCCCATAAACTGTTAGAACACAACTCGAGGTAGAGCTGCGAAGTTGCTTGGTACTCGTAAACCAAGTGGTCATCCTTAGTGGATTTACCAGCTAAAACCTGGTCGTGGACGTAGGAGTTCTCTCTCCGAACCACGTTAAAATTCCGTGTTCTTTATTGCTTTATTCAGTCTTTGCATTTTATATATTTAAAGAACTAACCGCATTTGCACAGCACAAGTTTTCAAAGCTTAAGTTCTCTGGCTGTGTGACCACCTACTCGCATTTGTTTTAAACCTGCTTAACTGAAAACTGAAACTAAGTTTTTCTGAGATTTTGTAAAGGGAACGAGCTAAGTTTTTCTTTCCACCACTTTCCGCACAACCAGCTGAGTTATCAGTCCAGCTGATCACCTTCTTTAGAAGTCAGCTGAACTCATAACTGAGCTCTCACTCAACTCTGTTTTAATTTGTCAATCGTTTTCAAAAATCCCTCTTCGGTGTATTCACCCCCCTCTACACCGAAGACCTCGTTCCGGGACCATCAGACATTCACCAGCTGTTCAATCTCTACAAGGAGCTGGACAATCAGTTCAAAGCTGGAAGCAACAGCACAACACAGCTCAATCTCGTCACAGCAGACAACTCAGCCAAGATTGCTGATATTGACAAAGCCCTGGCCCAGCTGAATGAGACAGTTGTCAACCTCTCCCCCGCTCTTGTTGATAAATTCAAATTTTGGATTATAATCCAAATATTCGAGATGAAGTTCGAAGGGCATACATATCGAGGGGTTCTTGTCAACCATTGAAGCATAATTTTCCTTTCACAACCTTTGGAAAAAAATTAAGGCGTTTCAATTCTAATTGGTTTTCTAAATATGCAAATTGGTTGGAGTATAGTATATCCAGAGATGCCGTATTTTGTCTTTGTTGTTATCTCTTTAAATCAAAACCTGGAGAACAAGCACATGTCGACTTTGTTGGTGAAGGGTTTAGGAATTGATAAAAAGGGAAAATACTGAAAGAACTTGTCGGAGGTCCTAATAGTGCTCATAACAAAGCTTGGGCTCGGTGTGAAGCTTTGAAAAATCAAAAACAACATATCCAATATGCATTTGACAAGCAGACAGATCAAAATCGAAAAGATTATCAAATTATAAGGTTAAATGCTTCAGTTGACTGTGTTCGATTTCTTTTACGTCAAGGGCTTGCATTCCGTGGTGATGATGAATCAAAGAATTCAGTTAATCGAGGTAATTTTATTGAGCTTTTGAAGTTTCTTGCTGATCACAATGATGATATTAAACATGTTATAAATGGTGCTCCTGAAAATCTCAAATTGATAGCACCTAGTATTCAAAAGGATATTGTGAATGTTGTTGCAGTAAAAACTATTAATATTATCATGGAAGAGATAGGAGGTGCACTATTTTCTATTCTAGTTGATGAATCTCGTGATATTTCAATGAAAGAGCAGATGGCAATTGTGCTACGTTTTGTGAATAAGGATGGTTGTATAGTTGAAAGATTTGTCGGTGTTGAACATGTTACTAGTTCCACTGCTCTTGCACTAAAAGAAGCAATTGGTTGCTTCTTTTCTAGACACAACTTGAACATTTTGAGGTTGCGAGGTCAAGGTTATGATGGAGCTAGTAATATGCATGGTGCGTTTAATGGTTTAAAAGATCTTATTTTGAAGGAGAATCCATGTGCCTTTTACATTCATTGTTTTGCTCACCAACTTCAACTTGCTCTTGTAGTTGTTGCAAAATAACACATTCTAGTTTCTACTTTGTTCTTCTCAGTTACTAGTGTGGTAAATGCTGTTGGGGCTTCTTCCAAAAGGTGTGACATTCTTCATCAAAAAGAAGCTGAGAAAATTTTTAATGCTCTCAACAATGGTGATCTTGTAAGTGGAAAAGGTTTAAATCAGGAAACAACACTCAAACGCCCAGGTGATACACGATGGAGCTCTCATTATGATACTTTGATTAGTTTGATCACTTTGCTTTCTTCTACAATCAAGGTTCTTGAGATAATTGTGGAAGACGAGGTAAGTTTCTGAGTAAAAGGGTGAGGCGAATAATTTATTGGGATTGATGCAATCATTTGATTTTATTTTTACCTTACATTTGATGAGAGTCAATTTAGGAATTACAAATGAATTGTCAAAAGCATTACAAAGGAAAGATCAAGATATTGTCAATGCTATGGCTCTCGTGAAAATAGCAAAGAAAAGGCTACAAATGATGAGGGATGAAGGATGAGATTCTTTTTATGATCAAGTTTCTTCCTTTTGTAAGAAAGAAAATATTGATGTTCCAAATATAAGTGATAAATTTGTAGCTCGATGCAGGTCAAGGCGTAAAGCTCCTGAAGTTACAAATCTTTCATCATTAATATCGATTTGATGTGTTCTGTTCTATCATTGATATGCAGCTCATGGAGTTAAATGACCGTTTCACTGAGGCAAATACATATTTGCTACTTTGTGTAGCGCATGTTTATGTCCAGATGATTCATTCTCAGCGTTTGATAAGCATAAATTGATCAATCTTGCTAGATTCTATCCTCAAAACTTCTCTACATTTTAGATTGAGGCACTTGATGATCAGCTTGAAACTTATATCCTTGACATGTGTTCTACTGATGTGTTTGGAAAACTAAAAGGTATTGGAGCTCTTGCACAAAAGATGGTAGAGACGAAAAAGCATGAGGTATATCCATTGGTTTATTTGCTTATAACGCTTGCTCTAATTCTTCCGGTTGTCACTGCTTCAGTTGAACGGGTATTTTCTGCAATGAATATCATAAAGAATCATCTACGCAATCGGATGGGAGATCAATGGATGAATGATAGTTTGATTGTATATATTGAGAAAGAGGTTTTTGATAGTGTTCATAATGAGTCAATCATGCAAATGTTTCAGTCAATGGAAACGCGTAGGTTCCAATTGTAATAGATTTGGATTATTATGTAGTAAAAAATTTCGTATTTTGTATTTATAGTTATTTTGTGCCCCGATAAAAAGTTTCTGGATCCGTCCATGCGTGTGTTCATGGAAAGAAAAAAAAAATTAAGCTATGTCTGCAGCATATTTTTGTTAGTAGAACTCTTACCTAATCAAATGAAGTTGTTAGTTTAAGTGCTTGTCTCCTGGGATCCTACTTTAAGCTTGGAGTTGAGCCAATCTCCATTTTTAATTATGGGAGTGCGTAGAATATGTCAAAAATCTAATTTTTATTATTTAAAGAATGTGATCTTTTTTATTTAATGATATAGTGGAATATCTATTCTGTTTTAATCTCTCATTTTTTTGCCCCTCTTTGATAGGAGGATGAGGATTTTTCCACTATTTCTTAGTGTACTACTTAATGGAAGTTCTTTCACGCTTATTTTTGTGGTAGTTCATTATTTATTTACTCACAGTTTTATTGAATTTTTGTGGTAATTCAGTATTTATAGGTAATTCATTATTTATGTACACAGTTATAATATGTTCAATAGTTAATAATAGAGAAATACTTCAAGTGTCTATCCAGATTAAATATATATATATGTATAATAAACATGTATATAAAAATACGTATAAAAACTATTCATTTGTCAGTTCTTATTTTAACTACAAGTAAGAAACTTTGTTTAGAAAATCATATTTAATTAATTTATATTCAATTAATTTATTTGATAAGAGTTTCATAATGACAGTTGAAAAACTATTGAATACAGTATAGAAATTAGGTACCAAATCCATAAAATTAGGTACTTACACATAAAAATTTATTTATTATTGTTTTGGTAGGAGGTTGCTCTATATAGTTAAATAGTTAGTTCTATTATTTACTTTTACAATTATAAATAATCATATATAAAATTATTTTGAAATTTCCAAACAATTAATTCAAAAGTATACTAAAAATTATCAATATTACTATAAAATAAAGTAAAATGTAAAATATACTTATCACAATTTATTTATTAGAGTCATTTCTTTGCTACTAGAGTAAAAAATAGATGCATGTTTCCTAACATTATTATCAAGTAATTAATATATAGCAATTCCTTATGATTAATATAAATATTTAGGTATGTAATAATTTAAGATAATTTTTATTTGTTATTCAGTTACAATTTTTGCAACCAATACTGCATTAATTAGTTCTGCCCTGGTAAATGGACTCAGTCGTGCCAACTTAAGAATGGCTAGTTTTATTTGGGTTGCTATTGAGTAACAGATTATGGGCCAAGCCCAATTCAATACGAAACCATCATAGTTATTAAAACTCCCTCTATCCACCATTAATATGCACATGTGACCATGACACGAGTTTTAGCAAATGTAGTAGTGGGTATAGTGAATGGAGAAAGAGACTCACATTCTTGTAGTGTTATGTTAGGAGAAAGAGAAAATTGTGGTGCATGTTTATCGTAGATACAAAGAGTATTAGATCAGCTCATACACGATAAGTGTGTGTGCGTGTTGTCAGCTCGGTCATGGCTCGTGACTAATAGGATCAATAAATCGCTACAAATAAATTTTATGTTTACTAACTCATTTAGAGTTGTTAAAATGATTGGTCGTACTCGTTCCGAACCCATCAGGCTTAAGGATAGAATCAAGCCGGATCGAAAATAGCTATAAGAACAAAAATCTAGGGTCAAGCTGACGGGCCAAATCAATATTTTTGGGGTAATTTTAAATATAGCCCCCATTTTACTTTCTATAGCCCCTATTTAAAAATAATAATTAAAATTATATAAATTTTACTATTGTATCCCTATAGCCCTAAAAATTATAATTACCTAATTACTACAATTAATAATAATAAAATATCGCTAAACTTAAACTATAGCCTCTAGTTCGTTAATTCTGCAAAACTATAACCCCAACTTTGTAATTATGTGATTAGTGAAAATTTGAAGGAAAAAAATGACAAAGAAGAAGCAATTAACTTCAAACATTCTGCAAGTTGTTGCTTCAAAAATTCATATAATCTATTTATTATAATTATTCAATCCATCACCCAATTAATAATCTTCATAAGAAATTCTATTCCTACACCTTTAGTTTTCCAAATTTCTTAAACTATGTCCATCTACAGTGTATCCCCTAAGCATCAGTGCCTTATCGTCGTCATTGAAATTTGGTCGCCTCAACCCCACCGGATTCACCTCGTCCCATCGACTCTTTGATCGCAAGTCGTCGTCGTACTAGAGACGAAATCTGTGAACGTCGACTTCCCCTCTTCCCAAACCTGCTTCTATCTCTACTCATTCTTCTTCTCCATCCTGGTTGAAGAGAAGCACCCTCATCCTGCCGTTCGCCGCCAACTGCTGGTGGGAGATGTCCGTCCATCTTCGATTGAGCAGAACTCATCACCCCATTTTCTCCTAATCTCGTCTTCTTTTTCTCCGGTGGAAATTAACAAATTTGAATATAATTAAAATCTTGATTTCTTGAATAATTTCAATTTAAAATTTGGTATCATCATTGTCATCGATCAACATATTTTTCTCTGATCTGAATTGGGGGCTATGGACATTTTTTAGGTCTTATTATTCAATTATACTTATTAGATAGAGTGATTATTTTATTATGAATTTAAATTGGGATTATAAGGGTAAGATAGTACATTTATTATTATTTTTATAATTTTTTAAAATAGGGAGTTATAGAGAGTAAAATGGGGGCTACGTTTAGAATTACCCTATTTTTGGCCGTCGGAGTGGATTGAAATTTTATGGGAGGAAAAATTTTATGGCTCAGTTCGATTCGAAATCGGGTCTCTTTTGACAACTCCATCCGAACGAGTTAAATAAGTTCCACTTGTTTTATAGCCAATCAATCTTACTCGTCTCTTATATGAGTGAAGTTTGGATTCTAATATGAATTTTCTTTACTATAATTTTTTTTTCAGATTATTTGAGGTAATAATTGTCAAGACGATACATGGTCTAATTGTAAAAATGAAACTAAATAAGTAAGCAATTGCTATTTTTTTGCTTTAGTCATTTTTTTTCTTTTCAAAAGGAGAGAGATTCCAAGAATATGCAGGAATGTGACTGCATATTCGAAGAGAGCTTGTAGGATTTGATATGTGTTACTCATACCATCAAGATGCATCTTCATTTTTTATGTCCACTGTGGAAAAACTCTAAGGCTAAGCATGTTTGGCATGAAACAATTCCATGAGGGGTGACCTCATGGAAAGTTTTCTCATGAAGTGTGTGAATGTGGACAAAGCACACAGAAAAAAGACACGACTTGATATACTGAGTCAGCTGTCAATATGAAAGTCGAGTCGTTACAGATGGTGAATTGAAAATGATGAAATTATAAAAAAAGTTAACATATAAATTTAATAATTGTAACATTTTAAAAGCCGTTAAAAATTACATTGAAAATTACGTATTAGGGTCAATGTTATGTTATTTCCAAATATTAATTCAAAAACGAATTAAGCAAATATAAACACCTTAAAAGTGTTAAAAAAATGTGTAATGCATATTCCTCAACATAAACCAATTTATTTTCATATTACACAATAAAATTATTAATTTATGTCGGGTACTTGAAATAGTATCTAATATGATGATGATATATTGCATATATAATATTATATATATATATATATATATATATATATATTTGTTTAGAGTTTCACTCCTGTGCATACATATGTACATACAACTAGATCCAGAACCAAGATCCGACTCGATCTGGACCCAGATTTGGATCAAACCCGGTCAACGTTTGACCAGGTGACCAGGTCAACGGTCAACATTTGACTACTGACTTTTTCGAATTTTAATTTTTTTTGTCTCCACCTTCGGCTTTGATTTTAATTTATAGATAATGATTGTGGCAACATTAATATTTTTAGCTCACTCCGAAGCCTTTGGTTCCCTCGCTCGACTCTTGAAAAAAAATATAAAAAATTTAAAAAAAAATCAAAAAGTCAACTGTCAATGTTGACCATTGACCGGTCAATATTGATCGGATCTGATCAAATCTGACCCGAATATACCATAGAAATGTTTCACACAAGTTTTTGTCATTTGTTTATAATGAGTTAAACTAGTTGTTTCGTCTTGTCATATTCTTACACCCAAAATGAGGCTGGTGGGCTAACCTTTTGTGATAGGGCTCAATAAATCAAATATTGGCAACCCAATCTCAACCCCACAAAAGCCCAGAGCATATATATGATTTATAGAGTATTTTATTCTTGGAAATATTATACTTTTATGCCCAAATTTAGCCTAATCTTCAGTAATAGAACATATTTTTTACTTTTAATATATTAGTACTCAAATGAATGTATTTTATTTTTAAATCTATATCATATCAATTTTTTCATTACCAGAAAATCGAGCCGGCGGTCTAAATGCCACACGGAATTTGTAATATATATAAAATAATGAAAATACTATGACAATTCGTGTTGGATTCAGACCGTCAACTCGACAGTTGGGAACCATTCGTTCTAGATTTGAAAAGGGAATGCAATCAGTGAGTAATAATATGTCAAAGTCAAAAGCTTGTTCTATTTATTAAAATTGGATCAATCTTTGCATGTAAGAGCATAATTTTCCCTAAATGACAACATTATCAAAATTATATTCATACAAAAAATGCACATTATTTATCTGATGTTTGTTATTTATACACATTTAGATAAATTAAGTACCTACATCATATTATTTTATGAGGAAGGACTGCTCTTTTGGTGGTTTTCATGGAATATTCATTAAAATCTTTGGTCACAAAATTTGTTCTAAGTCAAATGGTATTTTATAATGGGACATTGGACTTCTCAGCTTGAAATGAAAATGTAGTTGTTGGATTATTCGAGTTTACAATTCTATCATCGTGCACTAAGGGAGGTGATTCCTCGATCAAGTTTAGGCTGGCCGGCCCGGACCGAGCCTTTCGATTTTTGGAAAATCAGATTGGATCGGGCCGGCCCGAAAATCCATCGGCCTAAAAATGTTGAGCCCAATCCCGGCCTAAAATTGAATTATAGTGCAATTTTCCGGGCCGGCCGAGCCCATCGAACTTTTACTCCTTTTGGTCCGGCCCATCCCGATCCAAAATTAAATCGGGTCTATAATTTTAGGTCCAAACCTGCCCAAAACCGGGTCGACCCGTCGGGTCGGGCCGGGCTATTTTTGCCGCCTCGTAATGTAGTATCCTAACTATGAGAATAAAAATATTACCTATTATAGCTCCTAGCTATATGTGGATTGCATGTGTGTATTTTTAGTACTTAAAATATAATTTTCCATACATAACATGCGTAACTATTGGATTGGCAAATGTCTATCTTCCTATATGACTTGGGATCTATTTATGAATTGGAAAAAAGAAGAAAAAGAAATCGCACTCAACCCATTATAAAACGACATGCTAAGCGTTATTTAAGTACATATATATATATATAGTCTTTCATGTTTAGATTGTTGAGGTTGATATGTGCCTAATTAATAATAAAATTCAAAATTTGCTTAAGTTAGTGGTAAGATGATGGGTTGGTAAGCTTCTCATGACAAGATCAAGTAGTGGTTGTTGACTATGGCCTCAAAGGTCCAACAAAAAATAAAAATAGAAGTAAAATTAAAACTTTAAAAGAAAAGAAAAGAAAGTTGTTGGCCTGGAATCAAGACTCTAACATGTGCATATATATGTAGCTTTTACCACAATTTTGGTTGGGGCAATATAATCGCTAGTAACTAGGGGTGAGCAAAATATTCGAAATCCGAAAATCCAAACCGAACCAAACCGAATTATGAAATTCGGTTCGGATTTTTTCGGATTTCGGATCGGATCGGATCTTCTCATCTCAAAATTTCGGATTTTCGGATCGGATCGGAGCTTTAAAAAACCGAACAAATCCGAAATCCGAATTATATATATATATATATTATATTATTTTTATTAATGTCCATTTTATTTCTAAAACCCTAAAACTAAGTCCCAGTCTCCCTCACCCGCAGACACTCAGTCCCGCATACACTTTGTAGTTAATTTGGTGGATATTTTGAAGCTCATTTTTATTTTCAATTTTTATTTTGTTTGATTGTAATGAATGAATGATTGGTAAACTTAGGTATTTAAGAATGTTCTATGTTTTGAATTGTGATTGGTTGATTGTTGATTGGATTGTGTTTGCTATATTATTTTCGAATTCTTTGCTACCAATTACCAAATGAGATGAAAATAAATGAATAATTATATTAATTTCGAATTTATGGATTTTGGAATTTGTTTGGAGAATTTCGGATTTTTCGGATCGGATCGGATCGGATTTAGGGTTAAAATTTCGGATTTTTTCGGTTCGGATTTTCGGATTATTCGGATCGGATCGGATTAATTATATTCAAAATTTCGGATTTCGGATTCGGATCGGATTTGGCAGAAATCCGATCCGTAATCCGAATACTCACCCCTACTAGTAACTAGTAAGTAGTAAGGGCGGCGAGTCTTGTGTGAAACGACAATCCGTCACACGATACTCATATTTGATTTCATATGCTATGCAACATTAATTAAAATTAGGATTAATTAGGATTTGTAATTAATCTATTTAGAATTTAATAATTCACAATTACAGGATTTAGTAATCCATAATTAGAATTTGCGACAAGTTTTATTAGAATTTATTAATTCATAATCACAATTTCTAATTAATTTAATTAAATATTAAATAAATTAATTATTGAAAAAAATAATATATTCAAAGCCACATTCATATACATGTGCTATTTTAATCCTTTAGATGTGCTACATGTATACAATGAATCCATAGTTTGTTATGAAAAATGGGAAAAAAAATTAGAAAAAATTGTACACATATAGCACATCCAATAGATTGGTGTACCATATGTACATGTATAATAAAATTTTCGGTTGCAGTATCACGATCTTGTTGACAGATCCTATGAGCTAGGAAGCTTGCTCTAATTTAGAAGTTCAAGAATTAGGTTGAATCTAGATTAAATCAATATTAGAGCTAGCTTCTATAAAGTTGTTGCCAGAGTATCTAAGTGAAACAAATAGGTATTTCCAGTATCTCACTCAAAATCATTATTAATTTTAAATTTAGGCTAACATAATAAAAAGTGAGATAAAAAGTTTATTCAATAAATCTCTCAAATTGAGTTGGATCCACAAAAATATTTACACCTCCTTAAATCTACTCTCAAATTTACACATCCCTAAATCTACTCACATCTCAAAAAATTGGGTTGAGCTAGCCCACAAAAATATTATTTTTATAAAATAATTAATAGAAAATAGGATAATTGTTGCATGCATTTATAAAGCAAGCTTTAAGAGTTAAATTAGGAACAATTTAGGAGCAATATTTTGAGAATTCTGCCGGGATTACTCTTAACCAACTATATTAGCATTTTAAATTATTTATTTTAATATATGAGATCGAAACACTAGAAGGAGCATATAATTTTATGTGTGATGTGTGAATACAATTTTGATAGCATTTTTGGCAAAAACAATGGTTTTTTTGTTTTTTGTTTTTGTTTTTATTTTGTTTTTTTGTTTTTTTGTTTTTTTTTACTTGCAATATGCGATGTTAGATACTTTAGATTCCATACTTGACATATTTATTTAAAGTAAAAGGTAACAGCTAAGAGCAAGTAATAAAAGAGATTCGGCTTTGCTTTGTAGTGGTGAACGACTTCTCCACTCTCTAACCATGACGTGCCATAATTAATTCATGTTAGTTATATATGTATTCCCAATTTTTTTCTTTTTCGTTTCTTCTTATTCATTTGCATTTATATTTGGAGTTATAAAACTTATAATTCCTACAATTTCAAGTACTGCTCTTCTCATGTAATTTATTAAATAAAAAATTATTCATATCATATAGCATGTTGTGATCATATTTGGCAATCTAAAACTATCTCAATAGTTAATTGCTAATTAAATCATGCATCGCACGAATTACATTAAAGAACTTGAAAACAATGTTTAGTACTCTCTCCGTCCCGTCCAAAGTGACACGTTTCTTTTCAGCAAAGTTATTAAGGAGAAATGTTATTATTGAATAAAGATATTGAAAATGGTGGAGCTCGCACTTTTTTGTGAGAGATAGTGGTTGTCTTTTTTGGATTGTTCCACTTCGAATGAGGCGGTACAATAAGGAATACGTATCACTTCAAGTGTGACGTGCTATTAATTACTTTTTTAAAGAAGACATTCTTTCATACCAAAAAAAAAAAAAAGGAAGGTAACAATAAAGTATTTCAACTTGTCCCACGTGAAGCAATGTGGTAGATCATTGGTTATAGATGGTCTTTGATTGAACTTATTAGTCTTTACAATAATATATAAGACATCTATAGAATTTGTTTGGTGACATTTTATTAGCCTTACATGGCTTTAAAGTAGGGTGATAGAAATTTATAAATTGTATTATAACACCTTAGAGCACCTTAACATTTTTAAAGAATTCTTTTTGTTTTTTTTAAAGTAAAATATTATGTTGCAAAATACTTTAATCATTTGGATTACATACCTATCGTTTATAATACACACACATATATATCTTTAAAATTTCCTTTTATAAAAAACTTCAAGAACTTATATTTGGAATAAGAATTACTCCCTCAGTTCCGGGTTAGTGTGGTGGGGAGAGTGCTACACGCGTTTTAAGAAAATGTAAGTAAATATTTGTTAAGTGGGGAAAGTACCCACATATTTGATTTGTTGTGAGTTATAAAATATTAGAAAGTTAGTGAGGTCAATTTACATTTATGAAAACACCATAATTATCAGGGGCAATCAAAAATAGTAAATTAACCACACTTTTCGAGAACGGAGAGAGTATTTTTTTGTGTGGGATGTAAACTTGTACAAAATTTGCCCCGTAGTAACCTATAAATCATGTTAGCTTCTTTATATATAAAACAATAATTTTTATAATACACAATAATGTTTCTTTTATGATAATGTTTGATTTTTTTTATGATGATAATACTTCATATATTAACGCAATACTTATTTTTATGACATTCTTATAAGATTTATTTCTAGATATTACATGTGGCAGTTCCTATTTAATCCTCCAATTAAACTTCTGGTAACCCTACATATATTATATCTTATAAGCCAAATGTTAATCAAGACAATATATATATGGTATATATTTGAATGTGATGAATGGGAAAATAGTGACAAGTATCAATAATATCTGCTGTTTAAGAATGGTCCCCACACAGGTGCCCAATACGCAGTCGTTTAGCACTAATCAAAGGGCATTCAGGGTAATTCAAATAATGGTGGGAGAAATATAGAAGTGGGCCACGTATTCTACGACCAATACAATACTCACCAACCACTGCCACACACACCACCAACTTTCACCAAAAAAATTACTCCGGACGAAATTACCCCCCACAATTCACAGCTCAACTTAACTAAACTAACCCACTGAATCTATCCTGCGCGTGTCCACGACGCTCCGGCTCCCCACTCCCCTTGACTAGAATTCTGTCCACGTACAAGGGAAAAATATGGTAATTCACCTCTAACCCTACGGGAATGCATATTTTTTAAACCCAATTAAAGGGAGTAAATAGGTAAATTGGCAATGAAGACTAAGGACCCGTTTGGTAGGGTGGATTAAGCAAGATTGCTTAGCTATCTAGACTTATCAGGCCGTCTGGTAGGCAATATTACTATCACGGGCGGCCCGGTATTATACCCAGCCCGCGTTTATTTCACTGTTTCCCTTTAGAAGAGGTATCTCACCAAATTGGTGAGATACCATAAATCTCGGTTGAACAGTTCCAAATTTGCCCTCCTCTCTCTCTCTTTCTCTCGCGCTCTCTATCTGTCTCCCGTCGCCCTCTCTCTCTCTATCTGGACGGAGACGAGGGGTGTGGTGGTAGTGGCGGCGGAAGGAGACGAGGGTGTGGCGGCGAAAGTAGATCTGGCGGTTTACATGGTGGTGATGCTGGCGGAGATGGGTGGCGGCGGCGGATGGTGGTGGGTGAAAGACGAGGAGAGAGAGAGAAGAGATGGGATGGTGGTGGCGGAAGTAGATCTGACGAGGGTGTGGCGGCGGAAGTAGATCTGGCGGTTTACATGATGGTGATGCTGCGCAGAGATGGGTGACGGCGGCGGCTGCGAATGGTGGTGGGTGAAAGACGAGGGGAGAGAGAGAAGGGATGGGATGGTGGTGGCGGTGGATGGTGGTGGTGGCAGACGAGAGGAGAGAGATAGTGGCGGGTTGTGGTCGGCGGTGCTGGTGGTGGTGGCAGGTTGTGCTGACGGTGATGGTGGTGGTAGGTGGCGGCGGTGATGGTGGTGGCGGGTAGGTGGCGGTGATGGTGGTGGTGTGATGGAGAGAGAGACGAGCGGCGGCGGTTGAGGGGCATGGTGAAAGAAGAGAGAGCGAGAGGGGCATGGTGGAGGTTGGCGGCGGCAGCGGTGGCGGCTGCGGATGGTGGTGGGTGAAAGATGAGGGGAGAGAGAGAAGGGATGGGATGGTGGTGGCGGTGGATGGTGGTCGAAGGAATGGGATGGTGGTGGTGGCAGACTAGAGGAGAGAGATGGTGGCGGGTTGTGGTCGGCGGTGCTGGTGGTGGTGGCAGGTTGTGCTGACGGTGATGGCGGTGATGGTGGTGGCGGGTAGGTGACGGTGATGGTGGTGGTGTGATGGAGAGAGAGACGAGCGGCGGCGGTTGAGGGGCATGGTGAAAGAAGAGAGAGCGAGAGCGGCATGGTGGAGGTTGGCGGCAGCAGCGGTGGCGGCGCCGACGGCGACGAAGACGGAGGATATAATTAATTTAAAATTAAAAAATAATTCAAAATTAAAACATAATTCAAAATTAAAAAATAATTAATTATGAGGGATATAATTGTCATTTCTCACTTAATCTTGAATTTAAACTAGGGTACCAAACAACCAACCTGTTATTCACTATATTTATCTTGACGCTATCTTATCTACCAAACACAAAAGATACATAACAATCACTCCTTATTCACTATATTTATCTTGACCTTATCTATCTTACCTTATCCTAACATACCTACCGAACGAGCCCTTAGTTTATAGGGAAATAAGGAAATTCCCGACCTATTTATAATGGGTAATTTTAAACATAATCCTCATTTCACTCTTTATAGCCCTTTAATAAAAAAAAATTTAATAAAATTATAATAAATGTACAATTTACCCCTATAGTCCCTAATAGTTAAATGGAAAAATTATCATTTAAATCCTAAACTATTCATGTTTTATCAAATATAGTCTGAACTATCATAAATGACCATTTAAATCATAAACTATTATTTTTGTATCAGATATAGTCCGAAGATATCTACGTGGCACGCCGGAGTCCACGATGGATATATATTAATTCCAACTAATTAAACGTTATCATTAAAAAAAATCCATGTCATTATTTTTTATACTTCCGATCCTACTGGATTGGTGTATAATTTCTCTTATTTTTTCTTTTTTTCTAATTTTCGATTTTGTCGCGTACATATAATTCGTGTTTAGTTCTTGTAGGGTGTTTGGTTTGATGGATGAGATAGATAATATTTGATAGGATAGTGTAGGATGTGATTATTTAGATTATTTAGTCTTGTGTTTGGATTGTTTGATTGTGGTGTATGATAATTGAAGGACTATGTGAGTGTGTGTAATGTGTGCATCTGTGTGTTTATGTGTGGGTATTTTAGGAATTTTACATCATAAATTAGACGAGGATTAATAATCAATCCAAATTTAGGATAATAAGTTATCATCCATTTGAATGATTGGAGCACAAGTCTAGTCATTCATCACGGGTTTCATCATTCAAACCAAACACATGATTAGGTGGGATTATATTATCAATCACTCTTTATCTAGCAAATCAAACGTCACCGTAGAGTTTCAGCTGGGATGATTTAATTTGTTTAAATTTAATTAGAGATGGCCGATCTGTTTTACGATGATTTGGAAATTGCCCTGTCCTCTTATTCCCACACCCAACAACAATGAAATATGTGGTTGAGCTTATTATATTTTATATTTTGGTTTGATGATTCTTGGGCTGATTTATTGTTGTCCATTGTAGTTTTCTGAATGTGTGAATTTTGTTGTAGACGATTACAATGAAGAGGATGAGGTAAATTTCAATGGAACTCGACACGAATTATTTTGGATGTAAATAAAAAAGTTAGAGACGAAATTCATTCAAATTTAAATTTAAGAAAAAATAGATAACGATAGATTCATATTTTTAAAAATTATCATAGTAAATATAATTGTAATAAATAAGAATTATTAATTTATAATATTGATGGGACCTATATACTTATAAGGGGGATCTTCAAAAAATTATTATTTTATTATCTTATTAAATTGATGATTTTTTGCACTGGTCCGAGTCGGAACCGAAGAAATTTATTATTCTAAAGAGTTTATTAATTTATAGAGTATTAATTTATAGAGGTTTTGTTGTACTATGGTTTTATTAAACGTGACTACTATTATGGTAAACTTATAAAGATCTAAAGGTAAGCTATAGTTTTGGTCTTGCAATAGTGATCCATACAATATTTTTAATCCCCTAAATATGAGGATGTTAACTCAAAAGTCTTTCAAAATTTTAATTACTCATTTTCACTGTAATCTAATTATTTTTTTCGTTGGGGAAACCAAACCTCGCATTTAATTTTCTGGCTAAAAAAAAAAGAAATCAAGTCATTAATTTTATACTTGGCTTGTTTGAAATTTTATTGTTTATGGAATTTAATTACATGGATTTCTATTTTTTTTAAATGACAGCATGTAATTAGTTATAATTAATATATATCCATCTTGGACTTCGGCTTGCCACGTAGATATTCAAATGGGCTTCGGGCTATATTTGATACAAAAATGATAGTTTATGATTTAAATAGTCATTATATTTGATAAAACTTGAATAGTTTAGGATTTAAATAAAAATTTTCCCTAATTAAATTCCATACAATGAATAAAAGAAACATATCCCACAAATCCAGAAATATGATGATGAATTCTGGGGGCTATGCAATCCAATTAATGGCAGCACACACATTTGCACTTGATAAATGTATATATTCAATAGGCATGACTTTGCACTTGATCATCTCCGAGAACATCAGGCCATTTCCAGCGGTGATAGCTGCATTTGCGATCGCGGCGGGGTGATCGCTAGCCGCTTGCAATCATTCCAATGTAATTGCGCGCGCGCGATCGCGGTGCAAGGGAGAGGTGGAGGCGGGGTTGACGTGGCGGCATGCTATTGGGCAACGGCTATGCCGTTGAATGCAACAACTAGTCCGATTTTTTTTTTCTTTTTCAGTTTCTAAATTTCAACTATAAATATATATATCCACAACACATTTTTTACACCATTCTTCATCATTCTCTCTCAATTTTTTCTCAGTTTCTCCAACATGTCTTCAATTTTTCACTAAAAATGGATCACAATTTCCCTTGGTTTAATCCTAGTGAAATTAATTTTGATCCGAATAATCCAAATTACTTCATGAATTACCAACGTGGCAGACCGTCTATAGGCATCCATTCAAGCACTTGGTTACTAGAATTTTTTTGCTCATTGAGCCTGATTGTATCAAGCCCAGTAAGATGGACATGGAATATTCCATATCTCTGGTGATTTAGTCGCGTGCAATAGATCAACTTTTATAGTTGACTTTTTTTCTAATTTTTAATAAATTAAATTGAAAATTAATAAATCCTAATTGTGGATTAATTACAAAAAAATAAAAAAGTAAAAGAAATAAAATAAAAAAAGGATAAGGCGGGCACGTCCATAAAAAAAATACTCCATCCGTCCACGAAAAATGTTTATTGCTTTTCTTTTTAATCTGTCAACGAAAAATGTTATCTTTCCATTTTGGTACACTACGCCATCACAAATATTCTTTTTCCTCCACTTACAACACTACACTAAATGTGAGACCCTTTCTCCACTCACAATCCATTATACCTAATTTTTATTAATTCTCGTGCCCACCGTCCCGGAGAACATTTATCGTGAACAGAAGGAGTATAAAAAATAAAAAAGACAAGTGTGTGTATCTCATGCGCCCACCATACGCATTTGCGGACGCGTACCGTGAGCTGAGCGCGTGAGATGCATGCCCCACACATAAAAAATAGATCGCATCATGTGATCGATAATACCAGAATTTTTTGAAGTGCTAATATGGTACTCCCTCCGTCCCAATAGCAAGGTCACGCTTTCATTTTTCGTCTCTTCCAATAGCAAGGTCCAATTTCAAAATGGAAATAATTAACTCTTCAAAAGCTGTAGGACCTACCACTTTTTATCTTTTTACTTTTGTTTTCTTAATAACCGTGTCCAAAGCAAGTGAGACATTGCTATTGGGACGGAGGGAGTATTTGGTTGGGGGTGTAATGTAAAGTAGAAACTCGGTTGAGAATATTGAAATGGTATTTGTAAATATATTTGTACTTTTATAAAATTCGTACTTTGAGCTTAGGATTGGTTTATATTGTTATCCATATATATATAAATATAAATGCATGTGAGGGTCACGTACGCCCTAAATCCTGACAGTACACCTCTTCTGTTTTTAGCTAAAGTTTAAAACTGATCAAATTCATAAATGTTCATGCAGATTTACCCAAACTAGCGAAAATTGATTTCCGCAGCTTTGTAATATACAAATTATGATAGAATTAAGTACATTCTATGGTCCTAATTTTGGAATTTTCTAAAAAATAATCTGAATTTTAGTTAATTTACTAACACAGAGACTTCAATATTGTAGACCCTATACATAAGTTCGTAATTTATTTTGTCAAAACCCCTACATATTATAATAATAACAAATAAGTACATTTTAATCACGTATACGCCCATTATCGGATTTTTATCCAACATTTGCTAATTGAGTTGAAACATCCCTTATTTATTGGGTAAATTTATTTACTTAAACACTATGAATATTATATTTGAAAGTTGAGGAAAGTATTTACAATCGCAAGTAGAATTGAAGTATTTTATAAGTGATAAATGAAGCACACTCTCATGCAACCAACCTCATGGAATGAGATCGGATCCGGATCGCAAGCATAATTGAAGTATTTTTTAAATTCGATTTTTTTATTTTTATTTTTTCTTCTCCTCCTTCGGCTCCGATTTTAATTTATAGATAATGATTGTATCAACATTAATGTCTTTTAGCTCGCTCCAAGACCTTCGCTCGACTCATTAAAAAATGAATAAAAATAACTGAAAAAATGATAAAAAAAACTGAAAAAAAAGAATAAAAAAACCTGGAAAAAAATAAAAAATAATAAAAAAATTTAAAAGTCGGGCGAGTGTATTACACGCCCCGACTTTAAAAAAAATTGCCAGACACGTGGACGCGCCTTGAAGGACACGTGTATCTCACACGCCTAACTTAATGATCGATAGAGCCACGGGCTGGCGTGCGTGGGCTCGGTCGCATGCCGTGCAACCTGCCGCATACAAGTTATTGCCGTGATAAATAGATTAAATTTTGATGAAATTAAATGATAGCGAGTGAGTAGCGGTGATCACGTGCTAGGTTGCATCGCTTCCTTTGATTATGTGGTATCAATTAATTGAAGGTCCACTTAAATCCACGCCCCACCGACAACCGACAAGATCTGTGTTCGTGTCTTGCTATTTCTAATTTTCTTTTGCTATTCTCTCCTTTTTATTAACAAATCTTTTCTTTCACACTTCACTTAGTTGTGATTAAGATTTTATTTTATGAGGAATTATGATGCTTTTGTGAGAATTTATAAGGTAAATGATGACTTGTAGTGCATTTACTTTTTTTTTTAAAGAAAATGATATTAAAATCACGAAATATCAGAAATAACAATCTCCCGCAGCCAAGCTGAAAATTCTTCAATCCAAATAATCGGACTAGAAATATGCACTGCATATTGTGCTAAAGTAATGCAAATAATACAAGTAATCTGGCTTTATTACTACTATATTACAAAAAAATAATTTGGTAAATGTACGTAGTAAAGTAGTTATGATTGGTGTTTTCATCCTTACTATTTGATTCACACTGAACTCAATTTTAAAGTGTTGAGTAAAGGTGACTCGAGGCTCTAGTCATGATGGATTGAACGCCGAGTCCTAATCATATGATTTATGCTCATCTTAATCAAGTCTAGGAAAAACTTAGCAATCGTTAATTTACTAAAATCCAAAAGAAAATTTAAAATTGCTAAGAAAATATTTTTCTGAGTGGTTTAAAAAATGAGGTCAGAGTCGACAGATCTTTGGGTAAATTTTCTGTTTGGTCTAAATAGTAAGTAGCCCGTCGAAATTCGACGAGAAATAACTTTATGTTTTAATTTATATGTATACATTTTAAAAATAATTTTATATCTTATTTAGAAGTTGTGATATTGTTCGCGTTAATTATTAATCAAACTTAACAAATTAATTTTATTTAACGTATCTAAATTTATAATTAGGAATGATAATGAATCGAGTATACTCATTTATTATGTATTTTCTAAATTTAAATTTGTTTAGAATTTTTCTACATGTTCGTCCTAATCTCTGTTAAAATAGTGACTTTACTGTACATACTCGTCTCAAATCCGTTGAGTAATACTCGATAAAAATATGAACACTCCAAGTAATATTAATTAAAATTAGTAAAAATCCTTCATTTTTAAGTATATTTGAACCGTCTCGTTGGTTCATGTTAAATCGATATCTTTAATCTTTGCCAAAATGCGGAAAAATATGTTTACATCTTCAAAGTAATATTAATTAAAATTAGTAAAAATCCTTCTTTCTATGTTATTTGAACCGTCTCGTTGGTTTATGCTAAATTATTCAATAAAAATCTAAACAAAGTTAATATTAATTAAAATTAGTAGAAATTCTTCTTTTTAAGTATATTTGAACCGTCTCGTTTGTTCATGCTAATTAAATCGATATATCTAATCTTTGCCAATTTTATAATATTAAATATATATATATATAGATTATTATATATGAATTAAGAATGTACTCATTCCGTCCCTGATAAGTGTAGTCCACTTTCATTTTTCGTCCGTTCCCCATAAGTGTGGTCCTTCCTTAAATAGATATGACCTCACTTAAAATTTACCCTTTTACCTTTTAAAAGTAACTAACACTACAACAAAGTGGGTCTTGTTTCGCTTGTTTTTTGTTGCATTATCTTGTTAGATTGGTGTTTGTTTTGTCAGTATTCATCTTGGATTGCTTTTGTTTTTAGAATGAAATGCACTAATTTTGTTTTGTCAAGTTATTTGTTATAGAGATGCGGGTCTAACGATTTTAGCTCGATAAGTTTGGAACAAATGCAGGAAATCTCGAGTGTGCCGCAATCGCGGGAAGGCTAGGAAGAACACACCGAGACTGCGGTGTGTGAGCTCGAGACCGCGGCAACATTGGATAAAATTCTCCAGAGGTCTCTCACTTATATGTCTCCCAGAGGTCTCTCACTTATAGAGACCTCTAGGTTGTGTCGTGAAAAATCTCAAATTGATCCAGCGAGGAAGTCCCTGCGGTCTCTCACTTCAGGAGACCGCGGGATGTGATGCCTTTTTCGGAAATTGTATAAATAGATTAGGTATTTTTTGTTAAAAACTCTCTCGATTTTTAGTTTAGTCTTCTTTGTTTTATCTTTTCGTGGATTGATTTAGTTCATCGGGAGTTTTGCCCTTCTTCTGTTCGTACGTCGTCGATTAAGGACAATTGTTACAGTTAGTTTTCAGAATTATTTCTCTACGCGTCTGTTCTTCGATTCAAGGCACAAGCTACATTAATTAGTCGAGTGATTTATTTCGTTTTCTGATTCTGTAAGTTCTTGCTATTGCTTCCCTAATCTTGTTCGTTGTTATTTTCAATTACATGCTTTAAGTTTCGTCCATCATTTTGTTAAGAATTAATATGCTAGGGTTTTATTTTCTATTTGTCTGTATTAGGGTTTTGTTTGAGTTAATTACTTGCCTAGATAATAATACCAATTTCATTTACGTCTAGATAATCTAGTAGATATTAGAGAGAAGTGAAAGACCCAATCCTTGATTAGAGTGTTTAGATTTACTGTTTTCTGTGCGCAACGTGAATAATTTCCCTGCTAAGCTTTCCTTGAGAGACGACTTGGGGTGGTTAGATTATCTATAACGATCTCGTTTAATTGCGAGCGACTTAGGATAAATTTAGTCGGAACAAATTTGGCTCCGTTGCCGGGGAAAGCTTTAGGCGATTATTTGTGTTGCTTTGTTTCTGTGTTTATGTTTATTTCTTTTCTTTTTAATTTTTGTTGGCTATTTTTCTCCCTCCGGTGCGTTTGATTTGTTTGTTAGTGTTGTGTATGCTAGGTCGCAGGAGTCAGAATCCCGAACTAGTGCCTTGCTTCGACAACATTGATCATCCTCGCAACGTATTGGAGGCTTTGAAGGAAAAAGCCGAATCCGATTCACTCCCTGTTAAAGAATCCGGATCAGAGACGGATAAAAGTGAAAATTCAGAAGAAACCAAGGGAGGAAATTTAGGAAAGACCGCCCTAGTAAGGAAGATGACGAACATGGGAGATTTTGCCCGGCCTACATTTGGGACTACAGCATCAGCTATAGTTCTCACCACTGCAGCGAGGAATTATGAGCTGAAACATCATTTTTCAAACTTGCTGCCATCTTACTATGGAATGGCGAAAGAAGACGCTCTGTTATTTATCAGAGAATTCTGCACAGTGGTCCAGTCTTTCCCTCTGTCGGGATTGTCTGAAGATGATTTGAAGTTGAGATGTTTCCCTTACACGCTGAAGGATAGAGCCAAATCGTGGTTCATGTCACTTGCACCGAATTCGTTGAACACATAGACAGCAGTGTGTGAGAAGTTCATGATGAAGTACTATCCCAACCACAAGACGCAGGAAGTTCGCACGAAGATAATGAACTTCACACAGGGAAACAATGAACCGTTTCATGAGGCTTGGGAAAGATTAAGAGAATTACTTCAACAGTGCCCACATCATCAAATGGCTGATGAGATGTTGTGGCAATTCTTTTACGATGGGCTACTGCAGACAGCTCAGTTTATGGTTGATAGCACTGCTGGAGAAAACATTGGGGTGAAGACAGCTGATGAGTTACAGGAAATTTTTGAGACCTTGGCAACCAGTTCACAACAGAAATCCTCGCGCACACGACGTGTGGATGTGAAAGCGGTTGCAGCCAGTCCAGATATGAAGAAGCAGATGGCAGAGATGATGAGGGAAATTCAGGAATTGAAGATGAAGGCACCTTCATCCCCTGCCAGGCAGGAAAACAATTCCGAACCTTGTGGAATTTGTGGAGAGAATGGTCATGTAGCTGAGGAATGCCATAGAATGGCTGAGCAGACTTATGAAGGAGAAGCAGAGGTTTACGCTGCTCAAGGATATCCACCACGTCCTCCTTTTGAACAGAGACAAGGATTTGATCAGAATTATTAGCAGCAAAATTCAGGGTGGAAAAATCAACCCAACTCTGGATGGAGGAATCAGAACCAAGGACAAGGCTCAGGACAGAATTTCCAGTACCGTCGTCCTCAGCAGCAACAGTATAATCAGCAACAATGGTATCCTCAACAGCAACAGTTCCAGTTATCTCAGCAGCAGCGGTATCCACAACAGCAACAAGCTCAGCCACATCAACAGCAGTTCCAGCCGCTTCAGCAACAGTTTCAACGCCAGCCTCCTCCTCCTCTGAGGAATTCCATGGAGGATAATATGAATGCCTTCATGCAAGAGAGCAAGCAGGCGAGAGAAGCTCAAGACGCCAACATCAAGCGTCTAGAGACAGCTGTGGGGCAAATTTCTGGAACGCTTAATCAGATGCAGCAGCAGCAGCAAACTGGAAAAATTCCGAGTCAAGGTCAACAACCTCATCAAGCTCATGCTGTAACTGTTCTGAGAAGTGGAAAAAAGGTTGATAACAAGGTGGGAAACACTTCTTCAGAGGAAACACTGCCTGTAGTTGCGAATGAAAATGAAGAATCGGAGGTCCGATTGCATAAGGCTGAGAAGCCTTACCGACCACCAGTGCCTTTTCCCAGCAGATTGAGGAACGAAAAACAAGATCAACAGTTTTCCGAATTCTACAAGATGCTTTCCAAAGTAAATGTAAATTTACCATTGTTGGAGGTTATCAGGAATGTCCCAGCATATGTGAAGTTCTTCAAGGAGTTGGCATCGAAGAAGAGGAGGTTCGAAGAGAATGAGCAGATTTTGGTATCCGAGAGTGTCAATTCAATTATACAGCAGTCTCTACCTCCGAAACAGCGGGACCCTGGGAGTTTTGTGATCAAGATTGCAATGGAGAATGGAAAAGAAGCATCAGGAATGCTAGATTTGGGGGCCGGCATTAATCTAATGCCGTACTCTATTTTCAAACAATTGGAGTTGGGAGAGTTGAAGCTGACCAGGATGTGCTTGCAGCTGGCCGATCGATCCATTCGACACCCTAGAGGGGTAGTAGAAGATATTCTGGTCCGGATTGGGAAATTGATAGTTCCCATTGATTTTGTGGTTCTCGAAATTGAAGATGTGCAAGAGGATGGACGTGAGCATACTCTGTTATTAGGGAGACCATTCATGGCAACTACCAACATGCTGATCGACGTCAAGAATGGGATCATCAAGATGTCAGTGTTGGGAGAGACGGTCTCTTACAACGGCACGCCAGTCGAGCCATGCCATCAGTCAATAGTATTGAAAACTGTTCTTACATAGACGTCATTGATGTTCTTACTGAGGCATGTTTTGTGGAAGAGAATCAGATAGAAGAAGTGTTTGAAGGATCTGCTGATTTAGAGGAACGACTCAATAAGGAAGCAAGTTTAGAGGAGTTTGGGAGTGTGCCCGTTGACCGAGCTTTGATGACTGAGAGTTCCATGAATGAAAAAGAAGTAGAACTCGAGCTCAAGGCCCTTTTCCAGAATCTGAAGTACGTGTTTCTTGAATAGGAAAGGAAAAAGCCAGTCATCATTTCCTCTGAGCTCAACAAAGAAGAAGAACAGGCCTTAGTGGGGATTCTAAAGAAGTTCAAGGCGGCTTTTGGATGGAGTTTATCTAATATTAAGGGTATTAGTCCCGCCACTTGTATGCATCGGATTAACTTGGAAGAAGGTACTACCCCGAAGAGAGATGGACAGAGGAGATTGAACCCTGTGTTGATGGAGGTCGTGAGAAAAGAGATTTATTAATTGTTAGCAGAGGGGATTATTTTTCCCATTGCTGATAGTGAGTGGCTGAGCCCCGTACACGTGGTATCGAAGAAAGGGGGGATTACAGTGGTGTTGAATGACAGGGATGAGTTGGTGCCCACTAGACCTGTTACTGGTTGGAGGATGTGTGTTGACTATAGGAAGCTCAATGCCGCTACAAAGAAGGACCACTTTCCGCTTCCTTTCATTGATCAGATGCTGGATAGACTAGTTGGTCACGAGTTCTATTGCTTCTTGGATGGGTTATCAGGATAGCCCTAGAAGATCAAGCCAAGACAGCTTTCACGTGTCCCTTCAGCACATACGCCTGCAAGAGGATGCCTTTTGGACTCTGCAATGCCCCAGGTACGTTTCAGAGGTGTATGATGTCTATTTTTTCTGAAATGATTAGTGATTTTGTTGAGATTTTCATGGATGATTTTTCTGTCTTTGGGTCGTCTTTTCATGATTGTCTTGGTAAAATTGACCGTGTTTTGTGTCGATGCGTTGAGAGTGGTCTAACCCTTAGTTGGGAGAAGAGTCATTTCATGGTGCGAAAGGGAACTGTTCTGGGTCATATTGTCTCCAGGAAAGGGATAGAGGTCGATAGGGCTAAGGTGGATGTGATCGAGAGATTGCCTTCACCTCGTGATGTGAAGGGAATTAGGAGTTTCTTGGGTCACGCGGGTTTTTACTGTCGTTTCATTAAGGATTTTTCTAAAATTTCCCAGCCTCTGTGCCGTTTACTTGCTCAAGATGTTGTGTTTAATTTTGATGAAGCATGCTTAGATGCGTTCAATACACTAAAACATAAGTTGAGCACTGCACCTGTTGTGATTGGTCCTAATTGGTCAGACCCTTTTGAAATCATGTGTGATGCTTCGAACTCTGCAGTTGGAGCTGTTTTAGAACAGCGTGTCGATAAAATGCTGCGTGTGATTTACTATGCGAGTCTTACCCTAACTCCTGCTCAAGTGAATTACACTACTACTGAACAAGAGATGTATGCTGTGATTTTTGCTCTAGATAAATTTCGTGCTTACATCATAGGTTCTAAGGTGATAGTTCATAGTGACCATGCCGCTTTGCGTTACCTGTTAACTAAATCCCAAGCTAAGCCTAGACTTATTCGGTGGGTTCTTTTGTTGCAAGAATTTGATTTAGAGATTCGTGATAGGAAGGGCAGTGAGAATGCTGTAGCTGACCATTTGTCTCGTTTAGAAAATTCATCTACTTCTCTGTCTTGTAATAATGTGGTTGATTCCTTTCCGTTTGAGCATGCTTACAGTTTGGATTTTGTGCCCTGGTATGCCGATATTGTGAATTATCTAGCTTGCGGTAAAACGCGGTCGGATATTACCTCCCAAGAGAGGAAACATTTTCTATCTCTATGCAGGCAATATTTCTGGGAAGATCCTCACCTCTTCAAGCTCGGAAAGGATGATGTTATTCGGAGGTGCGTACCCGATGAGGAGCACGCCAAGGTATTGCAGTTGTGCCACGAAGCGCATTGTGGTGGTCATTTTGGAGGACAGAAGACAGCACACAAGGTACTCCAATCCGGTTTGTTTTGGCCAACATTGTTCAAGGATGCCCAAGCCTTTTATATGTCTTGTGATCGGTGCCAAAGGGTTGGATCCATTGGGCGGAGGAACGAGATGTCTCTCAATAATAGTGGTCGAGATCTTCGACGTGTGGGGTATTGATTTCATGGGGCCGTTCCCCAAGTCTTTTGGATTTGAATATATTTTATTAGCCGTTGATTATGTATCAAAGTGGGTTGAAGCAATCCCCACTAGGACTTGTGACTCTAATGTTGTCCTTAGATTTGTGCAGGAAAACATTTTGTGTAGGTTTGGATTTCCAAAGGCAATCATCAGTGATGGCGGAAAGCATTTCTACAACAAGTTGTTTGAAAAGCTGATGAAGAAAAATAGAATCACGCACAAGGTGGCCACTCCTTATCACCCGCAGACTTCTGGGCAAGCCGAGACAAGCAATCGGCAAATCAAAGGGATTTTGGAGAAGACGTTGAAACCGTCTCGTAAAGACTGGTCTACGAAGCTAAGTGATGCGCTATGGGCATATCAGACAGCGTATAAGAGTATCTTGGGAATGAGTCCCTATCGCTTGGTTTTTGGAATGGATGTCATCTCCCCGTGGAGATTGAGCATAAGGCTTATTGGGCTATCAAGGAGGCAAATCTTGATCTATCTGAAGCCGGCGAGCATCAGATGCTACAAATGTCCGAGCTCGATGAGTTACGTAATGAGGCGTATGAGAATGCCAAGATTTACAAGGATAGGGTCAAGCGACTTCATGACAAGAGGATTTTGGTGAAAGAGCTCAAGCCTGGGATGAAGGTTTTATTGTTTAACTCATGGTTAAAGTTGTTTCCCGAAAAGCTCAAGTCTAGGTGGAGTGGCCCATACACTATCACAGAAGTTTTTCCATATGGCTCAGTTCAACTGTTGAATGAGGAAACGCAGCACTCTTTTCCAGCTAATGGGCATCGAGTAAAACCTTATCTTGAAGGCGAGACTAAGGCACAGACGGTAGAGTACGTACATATCTTTGATCCGGATTCTAATTGATCGTTTAATCGTCGAGCTAATGACGTTAACCAAGTGCTGCGTGGGAGGCAACCCACGATTTGATGTGTTGTTTTTGTTTTCCTTTAGTAGGTTTTCAGTTTTGCGAGTTGAAAGAAGGGGAGTGAGCAACGCGGTCTCTAAATCCCAGAGACCGTGGCATATGGTGATATGTATTTCAGGAGCGACAGCTCCGCGGTCTCTCAATTTCAGAGACCGCGGTATTTGGTGGTACTCTCTTTCAGTGAGCGAAGCTCCACGGTCTCTTAATTTATGAGACCACTGCACCCATTGCCCAAAAAAAAAAAACGGCGATTAGAATTGAAGCCCAATCGAGAGGAAGCCCTAGTTCCAAACAGCCGCCATTCTCCAAGTCATTCACCCCTCCACCACTTCGAGTTTTCCGTCGAGCTGTTCCTTTCACTGCCGTTGAGTTCTTATCTGAGAATTGCTCCGTCACCGCTGCGAGTTCGCTATCTTGCGACCGTTGCGCCACTTGCTGCGACCGCGTCATTATCTCCGTGCCGTCTCCTTCATCTTCATCGTCATCCACCACTCTTCCGCTATAGAGATTGCTGTCAACACTGTGAGCCTCTTCATCGTTGAGTTTCTATGGTCTTTTCCGCCGACTTCGTCAAGTCCGTGCCAGCGCCGCCACGGTCTATCCATTTCCGCTGTATCACAACGCCGCAGTCTCCAAGCTTTCTCTACTACCTCTGCTTGTTCATCTTAGACTCAAATGGGCCGCACAAAGAACGTTGCTAGTTCTTCATCTCGACCGCGGCCGGCCCGACGTCTTCCGGAGGAAGAAACTCCTGCTGACCGCCGTCGAGAATTCAGTTGTCCATTTGCCATCTATACTACCAATGAAGGTAAACTTTTCAAGCGTCTCAATGGACTTGAGATTTCTCAACATCGGGTTATAGATTGGGAATTATTGGATTCACTTGGAATTAAAACGCAAGTTAAGCGTTATTTGAAAATTTTGGGGTTGGAGACTTATGTGATGTTGGATATGCCTGGGTATGATACATTGTGCTTGGAATTTTTGACTACTTTTGAAGTTGCTGATAGTTTTACTTCATTTACTTGTCGGTTCTTTGGCCAAACATATACTATTAATGAGGATGTGATGAAAAAGGTTTTTGGTTTTCCGAAGGGTGGGGCGTGTAAGGTTCCTGATCAGTTTAATCCTGCGGTTGCTTGGAAAGCGTTATCTGGATTCAGTAATTGGAAATCACATGGCATGTCGAGTGGTTTTCTTCAGGATCCCGCAGTCGGTGTTCTTCATAAGTTCTTGGCTTTTAACTTGAGCGGTCATAAAGAGGCTAATAAGGTTAATAAAATTGAGACTTTTCTGCTCACGGAGGCTATTGACAAAGTCAAGGTGTCTCCTTCTGCATTTCTATTTGAGACCTTCCAGGATATTCAGAGCACGCCGCGATGCCATCCTGCATTGCCGCATATTGCTACCGCTCTAGCTACTCATTTGAAGTTTATCCCTCCGAATGGGTTGCCAGTAACTGAAAAGATTTAACCGCGTTGCATTAATTTGAAGGAGTTACGGGGGGCGCATTTTGCTAATAGTCTCACCATTCTGGTACCTCAGAGTAAGCGTCATTGTGTACGGAAATACCTAAATTCTATAGCTGCTGGAGAAGTCATGGGACCTTCCACTTTCCGAGTGCATGAGAGGGTCGAAGCTGTTGCTACCGGTTCCCGAGATCACCCCGAGATGACTGCCAAACCCGAGACACAAGCTGATGAGCATATGCATGATGCGATACCTCAGGGTGGCGACGCCCAGATCCTAGGAGATTTGCAGGCTTTTCAAGATAATATGACTAATCAGTGGAGTTCATTTCAAGAAACTATGAATACTCGGTGGGGTTCTTTTCAGCGGGATGTCTCTTCAACTTTAGTCCTTCAGACTGGATTGATTGGTGAATAGAATCGGCTGTGGACCGAGCAAAACCAACGGGTGCAGTTACAGCAACAACAGTTGCTTGAGCACAACAGTTGCTTGAGCACAACCAGTTGCTTCTTGAGCAAAATCGGCAATGGTTAGAACAGAATCAGCAGTGGGAAGCTCAGCTAGCACAGTTGCGTGAGCAAACTCGTCACATGGCCAACTTGGAGCACCAAATCGCTGATTGGACCTTGCGTTTTGGCCATCATTTTCCGCCACTTTCGGATCAACAGTGATTTCTTCACTGTTGCATTGTACGTTTCCTTTTCTCTTATTTTGTAGTTTTTGTTGCTTTTATTTTGTTCGTTTCTGTCTTGTAGGTTGTGCTTCTTGAGTTGCGGTTCTTGGCTGCCACTTCATTGCCCGATTTTCAGTAAAGTTCTCTCTTTCCCTTCCTTGGCTTGTGTGTGTTCTTACAATGAGGACATTGTGTATTTCTGTTGTGTGGAGGGAGGAGGTGCTATGTATTGGGTGTTTTGATTGGTGCGTGCTTAATCTTGTGGTGTCCTCGTTAGTTTTAGTTTGATGCGAACTTGAGGGAGTATGTGATTTTGAATCGTTAATTGTGCTTTGATATGATTTGACATCTTGAGATCATTATCACCATACTTTACTTTTGTGTTCGTGTTCAATTTGACTGTGGGGCATATCTATTTGCGAATGATTGAGGTGATGAAAGTTGAATGTGAGTAGAAGGTGGAAAATTGTGTTCGTAAGTATTGGCATTAAAAAAAGTAAAATAATATATAGTTTGAAGAACTGTGTGTGAAGGTCGAGTCAGAAGGTCTCTGCTCTTCTGGAAACCATGAGCATGGAAAATCACATGAGGACACTTTAGATGATCTCTAAATGTCTCCACCTCATGAATTATGACCATATAACCCGACTTACCTCCATTGTAGTTAAGGAATGAATTAAAAGATCTCTAGATGCTTTCTAGTTTTTGTGTTAAAATGTGATTCGAGGAATTCTACCCCGCTTTCTCTGTGTCTTGGATTGAATATCTTATGAGAAATGGGTATGGGAAACCACACTAGGAGACCCGGATTTTCCGGAGTAAGAACCTAGTGCATCTTGTTCCGGAGATCATGCTTTAATGCCAATTGATGGTTTGTTATTAATATGCCAATACTTGTTCTTTAATTTGATTTCCTCCTATCTTACTTGCACTTGATTTTCTGATCTAATTGAGTTCGTCTTTGGAGGGAAACATGCTGATTTTGATGCGAATTGCATTTTGTGAAGAATTGTGGTTATGCTCTTTTGATTGATATGATTATTGAAGTGTAGTGCTTCGATTTTGAGTATAATAATCTCTCTAGTTTGTTTTGAATTAAGAATTGGGACTCAATCCAAAACACCTATGAATTGACTCGTAATCGCACGAGGTCACTCTAGTGTGAAAAACTAACCCAAGTCGTATCTCAAGGAAGGCTAAGCAGGGCGATTAATCATGCTACGCATAAGAAGCAATAAATCCTAAACCTCTAAACAATAGGTTGGGTCTGACACTCTAACTCTTCATTATCTAGACTAAAATTAAATATTAAATTACCAACACAATAAACATAGACAAGATCAAATAAATAAAATTATCAGAATATAAACCCTAACACTAAAAATTCTTGAACTAACAACCGTAGATAAATTGACAAGCACAAATACTGAACATCAAAGAGAACGACAATAATAAATCATAACAGTAATGCAAAATCAAACTAAGCATAAATAATAAAAATACCAGATTGAATCAAACGAAGAAAAAAAATGAATACTGGTAAGAACTAAACGGAATTACTAAATAGAATTAAAATGCATTTGATCCTTACAAAATCTGAAAGCAAAGGTATCAGCAAAAAAAACGAAAATTCATAATGATTCCCAGAAGAAGTAGTTTCCGTCTGTTGTCTGTAGCGAAAAAGATAACCTAAAAAAATTACAATTCTCTAATTTAAATAGCTAAAGAGCGCCCGCTCAACATAAGCGAGGGCAGAATAAAACTGCGCAAAATCTAACAACTAATATATTAAAAGTGAACCACCGCTCATAAATAAGCGACCGCTGACACAAAACACGGAAAATGAGCGATGAGGGAATGAGAGGCCGCTCAAAGAAATGAGAGACCTCTTGTTGGGAAAATTATAAGGTTTCGATTTGATACCAAAATCCAACTGATTCTCCAACCGAATAGATGATCGCGTCAACCTAAATAGTGTTTTTCAGCTCGCCTGTTTGAGCCTTAGATGTTCTAGGTTTACAGGTTAAGGAAGCGGAAGACAGCAGTCGACCCAGCTGTGTCTACAGCAGGAGTCAGCTAGCGGAAGACAGCAGTCGACCCAGCTGTGTTCACAGCTGGAGTCAGCTAGCAAAAGAAAGCAGGCGTCAACCTTCAGCTGAGTGATCCGGCGAGCTCGATCAAGGCGAAGAGAATTCGAGCTGAGTTCAAAACACGGCTAGTCCGGTATACGAGAACAAAGGAACTATCTCCGAAGACTCCACTTCGAGACGGTCCGGCTACGAATTCAAAAGCCGGCTCTAAAGGCGAAGATCCCGGAATCGAGAGGAAGTCAACCTACCTCGACCAATGAGGGATTGCCAGATCAGCATCCTAGACTTCAGAACCTAGGATGTGACACAAATGAAGACAGGTGCAGATACGCCCAACGGCAGATCTTGTATTTAAGAAGAGTAGGTAAGATTCAAACGGCTCCTCCAACGGCTAGTCTTGAATCTCTACCTATATAAACCCGTCTTCAACCTCAGGATCAGATACGAAAAAACTCTCTACAAGCTTTCATTATCTGAAATCATCATTCTTTCAAAAGCTCTCAAGCAGTTCTACATAGATCAAAGAACACTTTATCTTAAAGTGTTTCTAGTTAAGAAGCTGCTTAGTTTTTCGTCTGTTCCCTAGGCCAAACTCTTTGTATATCTTAAGCCTAGATTTCGAACGAGTTTATCATACTCTGAAGTTCTTAATTGTAAGAACTCGTTCATAGTTGGAACCCCATACCCTTAATTGTAAGAACTCGTTCATAGTTGGAACCCCATACCCAAACCCAAACCCAGAAAGGTTAGGTAAAGGTACGCTTGCTCGAAGCGCGTAATTCGAGTGGTTAGGTTCTTCAGTACCCGTAAACTGAAGGTGTATAGGCTTGACAGTGCCCGCAAACTGTTGGAACACAGCTCGGGTTAGAGTTGTGAAGTTGCTTGGTACTTGGAAACCAAGTGGTAGTGGATTACCAGTGAACCTGGTCGTGGACGTAGGAGGTGTTACTCCGAACCACGTAAAAACTCGCGTGCTTCTTACTCTCTCTCTTTACTTTTGCTTTATATTCAGCTGTGTACTAACTCCTTCATATCATTGCATATTTGTTCAAAACTGCACAACACAGCTGCTCTCCAAAGACAGATGTGTCTCTCTAAAAGTTGCACAACCTGACTAAGTTGAAAACGTTAAGTTAATCTTTTCAAACTGAGTTTTTCTAAGTAACCGAGCTAAGTTTTCAAACCACCACTTTCCGCACCGCCAGCTGAGTTATTTACCCGGTGACCCTCCCATTGGATCAATAACTGAGCTCACCTACTCTGTGTTTTAACTTGAAAAAGTTTCGAAAAATCTACTTGGTGTATTCAGCCCCCCCCCTCTACACCAAGTACCCAGCTCAGGGACCATCAATTGGTATCAGAGCAGTGGTTCAAAAGACCACCATTTCTGTATCAAGAGATCTCTCTTGACACTCTGTGTCAGTGGTCAACTGAACAGATCCGTTTTTCAGAAAAACTCATCTTATTACATACTGCACATGTCTATGGATTCTTATCTTAACAGGAATCTCCCCACCTTCTCGGTAGACGACTATGCAATCTGGAAATTCAGATTGAAAAGCTTCCTTTGTGCACATCACGACATGATGTGGGACGTCATCACAGACGGACCCATCCTTATCTATAAACAAGGAAATGAACTCGTACCTGCTCATGATGGAGGACAACCAGAATACCGACCAATTCTCAAGCCAAAGAAGGATTACTCGTCAGAAGAACGAAAGCAAGCTGGTCTGGACAGCTTCGCAAGAAACACCATCTCATCAACAGTCTCAAACGCCTACCTGAGATCATCAAGTGCGAGACAGCCAAAGAGATGTGGGAAATACTTGCCAAGCTATGTGAAGGATCTGAAGAAATCAAAGAAAACAAATTCACAATAGCTTGCCAAAAATTCGACAACTTCAAGCAGCTAGCCAACGAGTCCATCGAAGCGATGGAGCTAAGGTTCTCAAACATAGTCATCGAGATAGAGACAATCGAAGCGGGAAGTATACCCAAGGAAAAGAATCTAAAGGTTCTTTCGGCTCTTTCACCGAATGGAACACTTACAAGGTAGTTCACCAAAGTCGAAGTGACTTGGGTGATCTATCTACGAAGGTTGTTCTCACTCTTAAAAGCCAACGAATACAACTTGAAGATCACTCAAGAAGAATCTTCAAGCGAACGAATGACGGAGAACTCACCCCGGCTCCAAAAGAAATAGCTTTCGCAGCCAACTCGAAAAGTCAGCTCATGTCAAGTCAGCTGAGTCCTCCAAGATGAAGAAGGACAAAAAGGATATGAGCAAAGAGGAGCTACTCGAAGAAATTGCCATGATGGTGAAAAATTATAACAGACTCAACACCAGCAAGGGCAAATACAAGAAGTTCTTTAGGACTTACGAGAGATAAGTACGCGACGGTGATGAGAAGTCGGTGACCAACGAACAGTGAAGGTTGCTTCAGCGCAAGGAACCGAGGACACTACCGACAAGATTGTCCAAAGCTGTCCAAGAAAGACAAAGACCAATTAAAAGCTAAGGCAGCTGACAGAAGAAGAGCTTATATCGCTGATGAAGAATCAGAGTGCAAGAAAATGGATGACATGCCATTTTCAGACTCGGAAGAAGAAGCCCTAATGGCCCATGATGAACCTGATTGGGATACATGCTTCATGGGACAAACAGACGGCATCGATGAAGATGAGGTAATGTCTCGAACTCTAAATCTATCTAACATCTCACCATCACACGATCACTCTACACAGGACTCGAATGCGGACTACCTGATTGGAGTCTAGTAGAGAAAGTAATGAACGATTCCAAGGAGCTTCAAGAGATCCTTGACGTCATTATGTATGAGAATGCCGAGCTGAAGGCGGAACTGGAAAAGACAAAAGTATCAGACACAGCTGATACAACTCAGCTCCAACAGGAAGTCGTTTCACTAAAAGACAAAATAGTGAAACAAGATCAGCTGATGAAGAAATTCAACACTGAGAACAAACAGCTGATAGAAGATGTGGAAAAGGTCACAGCTGAATCGGAAAGGAAGTCAGCTGAGATCATTGAGCTGAAAAGCACCGAAGAGGTACTATCTAAAAAGATAGTAGCTCTCATCAAAGCCACGTCAACAATGGACGAGATCATTAGTGCTCAGCGTCCAGCAGCACTCAAAGCGGGACTGGGATACAACGAATCAAAGGATGCCTCAAACATTGCCTCCACAAGTGGAACAAAGGTTATGTTTGTACGTGCAAATGAACCTTCAATCCCAGCAGCTCAGCATCAACAGTTGAGGACACAGCAGGCGTCGGGAAGAACGGGCGTGAAACATTCTCAAGCTCCGTCGAGGACACGGCGGACGTCAAGAAGAACGGTGTGAAACAGTCTCAAACTCCGTCGAGAACACAGCAGACATCAAGAAGGTCAGCTGTGCGACAACCTCAAGCCCAACTCAGACAGCAACATGCTCAACCTCAACGAATACCACAGGCTGGATTTTACAGATACCAGCCACAGCACCAGTACGTTGATCGATATCAACCAAGATATCAGAGATACCCAGCTGGATACCACTCATACGAGTATCAGCTGGATAATCATTTCCAGCCACAGTATCGCATGAGACAGCAGAGACTAAGGAACGTCTCAGCTAGGCACACAGCTGGAAACCAAAAGAATTCCAGACAACAAAACAAGAAGACACGGAGATCAAGACCCCGCCAGCAACAACAGAAGAACACAATGAATGTGTATATCGACTCAGCTGGGAGAATTATCAGATCAAATGACCCAATTCGAGTCATCAAGCAGATCTGGGTCGTCAAAGGATCTATGTCTAACCCACAAGGACCCAATTAAAACTGGGTACCTGAATTTTAACTTTTTGTTTAGGTTGCAAGGAATCGACGCATCTCTGAGGAGTCGATGAGAACGCTTTGGTACTTAGACAGTGGATGTTCCAAGCACATGACGCACCTAAAGCATCTACTCCAAGAGTATATTGAGCGTACAGGTCCACAAGTAACATTTGGTGACAACTCCAAAGGCCTAACCAAAGGTTATGGTACATTTAAAACTAGAAATGTTATAATCCCAAATGTTTCTTATGTACAAGGATTGCAACATAACTTGCTTTCCATTAGCCAATTCTGCAACAACGGTTTTTCTGTCAAGTTTGATGCACAGGGATGCACAGTGAAGCACAGGGAAACCAAGCAGATACTCCTAAGAGGGAAAAGAGAAGGAAATATGTACTTCGCCGGCGGAACGGCGGCCCTCCGGAGACTTGTCTTGTATCAAAAAGCGAGAATGAAGTCGGTAGGCGTGGCACGTACGGCTGAATCATCTCAACTTCAAGACAATCAACAAACTGGCTAGGAACCAGCTCGCTAATGGAATTCCAGATCAAGTATATGACAAAAGTCATATGTGCAGCGCGTGTCAACAAGGAAAGCAAACAAGAATTTCATTCTCTCTCAAGCCGGCTCGGTCAGGCGATCGAGTTCTTCAACTTCTTCACATGGATCTTTTTGGTCCGATTACTCCAGCAAGCTTCAATGGCAGAAAATATACTCTGGTCGTTGTGGATGATTTCTCAAGATTCACATGGGTATCATTCTTGTACCAGAAGAGCGAAACGAGAACTAAGCTACCTATCCTGCTGGAAAGATTATCAACACAGAAGGAGTGCAAGATAATGGCAATAAGATCAGATCGTGAAACGGAGTTTCTAAATGAAACTATTTATGATTACTGCGAGAAGAACGGAGTTCAACACCAAACATCTGCAGCTCGCACACCTCAGCAGAATGGTGTAGCAGAAAGAAGAAACAGAACTCTCAAGGAAGCAGCTACCTCAATGCTAGCTAGCTCTGCCATTCCAAAGAAGTTCTGGGCTGAAGCAATCAACACAGCTTGCTTCACTCAGAATCGCTCCCTACTCACATCAAGGCAAGGAAAGACACCGTATGAGCTATGGAACAACAGAATACCATACATTGGATATTTCAAGGTATTCGGATCCAAATGTCACATTCTCAATAATGGGAAGACACAGCTCAAGACGTTCGACGAAAAGACAGACCGAGGAGTATTCCTTGGTTACTCCGTTGTGAGTAAAGCATACAGAGTTTTCAACAGAAGAACTCAAATAGTCGAAGTAACTCCACATGTTACCTTTGACGAATCCTCCTTCGAATATAGAGATTCTATCAAACGAAGAAGCGAAGGAGAATCTTCAAGATTGATTCAGACAAGGGCTCAAGAGAATAGAATCAGGAATCTGGCCGAACCATTAATTTGGGACAATGAGCCAGAGGAGGAAATTCAAATCAACCAAGAAGCTCCACCAGCTGGAAATCGAGAAGAAGCTTCAACGCCAAATCAAGGGGAAACATCATCAGCTGGGAATCCAAACACAGCTGAGTCCCCAGCTCCATCTCCAGCTGAGCCTCTACAGAAGTCACCTCAAAATCCAAATCAAGGAGAATCAATCTCTCAAGACTTAACTCCAGAGCAACTCCAAGACAGACGAAATTTAGCCACTTCAAGCATCAATCAACTGGAAGAAGAAATTCGTAAGAGGAGAAGATGGATTGAAGATCATCAATCATCAGCAATCATTGGAGAACCATCTGACCAAGTCAAAACCAGAAGCTCAGCTGCTCAAGCTTCATCGGATCATCAAGAAGCAGCTGACACAGCTCAACTCTCAGTAGAGCTAGGAAGCGACGGTCTATGATGAAGACACAGCTCTAATGGCGTGTTACGTAGCTCAAGTGCCAGAGCCTCAATCAATTCTCGAAGCTTTGAAGAGCGTGCCTTGGACAAATGCCATGCAAGAAGAGCTGAACGAATTTCTCAGAAATTGTGTCTGGGAATTAGTCGACAGACCTCAAGAAGTCAAAGTCATAGGACTCAAATGGATATTCAAGAACAAGATGGATACCCTGGGAGTCGTCATCAGAAACAAAGCTCGACTCATTGCCAAGGGCTACACTCAGCAGGAAGGAATTGACTTCGAAGAATCTTTTGCTCCAGTAGCACGATTGGAAGCAATCAGACTATTTCTCGCCTTTGCAGCACATCACAAATTCAAGGTCTATCAAATGGATGTGAAGTGTGCATTCTTAAATGGAGAAATCAAAGAAGATGTCTACGTTGAACAACCTCCAGGATTCGAAGTAGAAGGAAATAAAGTCTACAAGCTAAAGAAGGCTCTTTATGGATTAAAGCAAGCACCTCGAGCTTGGTATGACACTCTGTCAAATTTTCTCATATCCAAAGGATTTAAGAAGGGCTCAGTAGACAGAACTCTCTTCACCATCAAGTCAGGAGAAGATATCCTGGTTGTTCAAATCTACGTAGACGACATCATCTTTGGATCAAGATCAAGCTTCTTATGCCAAAGATTTGGAGAGATAATGTCCGAGAAGTTCCAAATGTCCATGATGGGAGAAATGAGTTTCTTCCTAGGACTTCAAGTCAAGCAATCTTCAGAAGGAATCTTCATAAATCAATCCAAATACGTGAAAGATTTGATCGCCAAGTATGGAGTTCAATCCAGCAGAACTGTAAAGATTCTAATGAACACCAACTGGAAGATTAAACCAGGAACTGAAGGGAAGTCAGTTGATTCCAGCAAATACAGAGGGATAATAGGATCCCTGCTGTATCTAACAGCAAGTCGTCCAGACATCTCTTTCGCAGTCGGAGTGTGTGCCAGATTTCAAGTTGATCCAAAGGAAGCACACATGCAAGCAGCCAAGAACATTCTCAAATATCTCAAAGGAACTCAGAATGTTGGGGTTTGTGGTACCCGATTGAAGACAATCTACGGTGACTTTGGATACTCGGATTCGTACTTCGGCTGGAGATCGATTGGACAGAAAATCAACTTCAGGAACTTGTCAGTTCTTAGGAAGTAAGTTGATTTCATGGTTTTCTAAGAAACAAACGTGCGTCGCAACTTCCACGACGAAGCGAGAATATATGGCCGGCTGGAAAGCCTTTGCCGTCAAATTCTCTCGGGCCGAAACATCAATTTGGATGACTATGAAGTAAAACTTGGACGAGTTCCAATTTTCGTGATAGCTCTAGTGCGATTGCCATTTCGCAGAATCCAAGACTTCACACAAGATGCAAGCATGTAGATGTACGACATCATTTCATCGTAGATCACGTAGAAAAGAAGGATGTGATTGTTGAGAAAATTCACACGTACATACAATGGGCCGATATTCTCACAAAACCGGCGATAGAAGCAAGATTCAAAATGCTTTGTGCGGATTACTTGGACTTCTCAACCCGGACGATGCTTCACCACTGAATGGAAGCAGACCAAATTGAACGGAACCCAAGTGAACGGAACGGAAGAGAACGGAAGCAGAACCCAAATTCAATGAATAAACGAACCGAATGGAAGAACCAATTGAATGCAACGATCAACCGAAATTCGAATCAATGTCAGCGATATCACTGAGAAAGAATTCACTAAACCAGATGCTTTGAAAGGAAAGGATTATTCGGCGAGGAACATTTGGAACCACGATGACCAAGACACCCACTCAACCGAGGTATCACCGACTACAATGATCACCGAGAGGTTTGCAACAACATTAATTACTCCTACTCAATCTGTTTTCTGTCAACTCACATCTTGTCATTTCTAATCAATCTTAATTAAAAGTCTGCAAAGAATTGAATAATGGGAGTTTCGAGGCAAAAGTCAAAACGCCTCAACCGTTCTCACTCGCGCATTAACTCACATCCTCTAATCAAGAAATTGACATGACGCGAGAATCACTCCCAGTCGTAGATCTTCTTATCAATAGACAAATCTTGATCGTCCATTCATCAAGAAAACTCTTTAAATATGCTAGAAGATATACGCATCAACCCTAGAAAGGTTTTCAGCATTCTTTCTTATTTCCATCAATTGGTATTGTTTGTTTCTACTAACAAAAGATGCAGAAGAAGAACATGGAATCCAGAAAGATATCTCCCGAAGCCGATCAAACTTGAAGAATCTGTCAAAGCTTCAAGATAAGAGTTGCTTAACTCTCAGGAACCTCAAAGAAGACGGAAGTCCAGAAGAAGGTGAAGCCCATCGACAGAACTAGGCCAGCGCAGTAGGAGACTGCAAAGCTCAAGAACGTCATCCACCAGGAAGGTGCAGAAAAATTTCTGGGAATGACAAAGGAAAAAGACCTCCTCAGCCCCACTGTTTCTCTCAACTTAAAAAAAAGAGAACGGGACACACAACTCCCTGGGATGCAAAAATCAACGTCAACAGACCTGGACCAGATGTTGATAAACCCGGAGTATTCAAGAGCAGTCATGTCAAAGCTCTTGCTCCACCACAGGAGGCACAGAAAAAGATGCAGGAGACAAAGCAGCATGCATCTAACTCCGTCCCAGCTGGGAATCGGAGACAACTTGAGGAGACAAAATATACTGAAGCACTATCTTCGAACCGAAGACTCAAGTCAAAGGTGCTCAGTTAGTCAGCAGAGAAGCCAGCTGACATTATGAGAGAATTCGTAATCACTCTCCGAGGAGCAGAAGGCCCACAAGCGGTCGTTTCTTTCGGTGGAAGAAAAGTTCACATCCCTGCGTGAACATAATCATCACCAACACTGCAACGGAGTATTCCAGCTGAACAACCAAGCTTAAACCCCAAGACAGATGGGATACTTCAACCGCCTTCTCCTCAGTTTCTTTCAGCTCCACAGGGACACCTTCTTCGAGATCTTTCAATAAAAGATGCTCAAGTCCCTGCACCAAGCTCAAATGAGAAACATCACCTGTACCAACGATCACTGCGGTTTGAATGATGATGATATGAGCTGAATACAAGTCCCTCAAGTGCTGAATCAGACTTTCTCATTCAATCTAAGAAGTCTGAAGAAGCAAAATTACAAGGAATGAAGTTATGCCCGACTCAGAAGATGCTATCTCCCATGCTAACTCATCCCTCCTAGCACTCAGCTGGACTGCCCCAGCTGAATCAGGCCAAAGACGCTGTGTCTGCAATCACAGCTGAGGCTAATGCAACAGAAGAAGAGCCAGCTAACACAACAGCTGAGCCACTTAGACTCTAAACCTCGCTGCTCAGAGCTGAAAACCACAGTTTCGCCAAACTAAAACATCGCAACAGCCGATGGTGTATATCTCCCACCCTGTTTTGATCATGCCAAAAAGGGGGAAGTAAGGGAGAAGAGAGACAAGTCAATGAAGAGGCAAACTGTTGAGCTAGAGGAACCAGCTGAATCAGAATCAGCTGAAGAAGAGACGAGTCAAAAGAAAGAAGCAACGGATGCAGAAGAGAAGACCCAGCCAACTGGGACTGAAGACTGAAGGATTGAAGACTGAAGATTTGAAGTTTTTTTTCTCTTCTTTTTTTTTCCTGTGTTATAATGTATTTTCTTACATTAATAAAACACAAGTTTTTCTGCATCATAAGTTGTCTCAGTTAGGTTTTGGCATCATCAAAAAGGGGGAAATTGTTGGGAAAATTATAAGGTTTCGATTTGATACCAAAACCCAACTGATTCTCCAACCGAATAGATGATCGCGTCAACCTAAATAGTGTTTTCCAAATTTCGCCCGTTTGAGCCTTAGATGTTCTAGGTTTACGTGTTAAGGAAGCGGAAGACGACGGTCGACCAGCGTATCTATAGCAGAGTCGGCTAGCGGAAGACAACGGTCGACCCGAGTGTGTTCACGGTAGTCGGCTAGCAAAAGAAAGCGGCGTCAACCTTCACCGAGTGATCCGGCGAGCTCGATCAAGTCAAGAGAATTCGAGCCTGAGTTCAAAACACGGTGGTCCAGATGAGAGAACAAAGGAACTATCTCTGAAGACTCCACTTCGAGACGGTCCGGCTCCGAATTCAAAAGCCGGCTCTAAAGGCGAAGATCCGGAATCGAGAGGAAGTCAACCTACCTCGACCAATGAGGGATTGCCGCATCGCATCCTAGACTTCGTAACCTAGGATGTGACACAAATGAAGACGGTGCGTATACGCCCAACGGCAGATCTTGTATTTAAGAAGAGTAGGTAAGATTCAAACGGCTCCTCCAACGGCTAGTCTTAAATCTCTACCTATATAAACCCGTCTTCAACCTCAGGATCAGATACGAAAAAACTCTCTACAAGCTTTCATTATCTGAAATCATCATTCTTTCAAAAGCTCTCAAGCAGTTCTACATAGATCAAAGAACACTTTATCTTAAAGTGTTTCTAGTTAAGAAGCTGCTTAGTTTTTCGTCTGTTCCCTAGGCCAAACTCTTTGTATATCTTAAGCCTAGATTTCGAACGAGTTTATCATACTCTGAAGTTCTTAATTGTAAGAACTCGTTCATAGTTGGAACCCCATACCCAAACCCAAACCCAGAAAGGTTAGGTAAAGGTACGCTTGCTCGAAGCGCGTAATTCGAGTGGTTAGGTTCTTCGCACTGTAAACTGAAGGTGTATAGGCTTGACAGTGCCCGCAAACTGTTGGAACACAGCTCGGGTTAGAGTTGTGAAGTTGCTTGGTACTTGGAAACCAAGTGGTAGTGGATTACCAGTGAACCTGGTCGTGGACGTAGGAGGTGTTACTCCGAACCACGTAAAAACTCGCGTGCTTCTTACTCTCTCTCTTTACTTTTGCTTTATATTCAGCTGTGTACTAACTCCTTCATATCATTGCATATTTGTTCAAAACTGCACAACACAGCTGCTCTCCAAAGACAGATGTGTCTCTCTAAAAGTTGCACAACCTGACTAAGTTGAAAACGTTAAGTTAATCTTTTCAAACTGAGTTTTTCTAAGTAACCGAGCTAAGTTTTCAAACCACCACTTTCCGCACCGCCAGCTGAGTTATTTACCCAGCTGACCCTCCCCAGCTGGATCAATAACTGAGCTCACCTACTCTGTGTTTTAACTTGAAAAAGTTTCGAAAAATCTACTTGGTGTATTCACCCCCCCCCTCTACACCAAGTACCCAGCTCAGGGACCATCACCTCTTAAGCGGCGGCTGACTTGTTGTTCGCTATTTTCTCTTTGTTTCTTGCCCTTTTCTTACCACTTCTATTATTCTCCCCAATCTTCTGCTAAACTACTTCCACAATCATAAAAACACTCACAAATAAGACCAACAAATACATCAACTATATCACAAAGATTACTCAAATAGGAACAGATAAACACAAAACAACTCCCCCCGCACTTTGTCTTTTGCTTGTCCTCAAGCAAAATTATATGAATCCATTAAAAGATCAATTCAACAAGTGCTCAATTCCAACCAATCATTCAACCAACCAGATCAAGCTCTCCAAATACACAAATCTCTCAAGGATGTATAGCATTCAAAGTTTAAGAAGTAATATAGTCATAAAGCACAATGATTCGATCAGACCCAATTCTCCACCAGAGGTGAATTCCCTAATGTGACTGCCTTTATAGACCTTAACTCCAATTTCTAAGCTATTTCATCCAATTCTCTTCTTCAATAAAAAAAAATTCTTTTTTTTTGTTTTTATAATATAGATGAGTCGATTTTCGTGGGATCGAAACTTTTGGAGCTATTCCAAAGTATTCCCACACGGTTTTCCGTACTCATAGTAGATAACCAGAGGAGTAGAAACTCAGAGCTATAAAATTTTAAATAAAACAACCCACTTCCCACTCCCTCTAGCATCTACCGGACAAATCACAACTCAAATGCTTAACAACAAGTTACAACTAAAATTTCAAATAATTCCACCCAACAAGAAACATGCATAAATGACAGAACAAGAAATAACCACCAACTATACAACCCGAATATCACACTTTGAACCACATCTTCAAAAGATCCATACAAAGAATTTCGAGTTCAAACATCAACAACGTGCAAGGGAATCATTTGACCAAAAGCACACAAATTAAAATTTTCCAACCACATAAATTAACCAGCTGTCCCCCCTCCCCCCACACAATGAGTTGGCCTTGTCCTTAAGGCGACAGATACATAAGATATATGACAAAAAGCACACAGACCACCAAGACAAATATACGAAGATAAAGCCAAAAGATAGGAATTATATACAAACAAACCGTCGTGATCAGTCACGCATTAGCTGGTGGGTCCTGTGCTGGTGGGTACTAAGGTGGTGGAGCATTGAATGTCCAAGCATCCCACTGTGCTTGCAAAGCAAGAACATGGGCGTTAGTGTCTCTTATCTGAGTGTGGAGAGAACCCATGTGTCCATCCCAATAGGAAGTATACTCTCGCAAAATCAACTGTTGCATGAACCGTTGTGAGATGGCTATACATATCATGAAGCTGGCTGGAAAGGGGCGTGACGTGTCCTTCTAGCCTACCCATATGGCCAGTCATGTCACTCATCCGGCCGTACATCTCATCTATTCGCCCATGCATATATGTCATGTCCCCACTAAGCTAATCGAGTCGACCATTAACATCTTGGCGAAACTCGCCAAAGAAATTGTGTCAAAATGAGTCTGAAAACCCGCCAACTGATCGCTGAGTCGCTGAAAATCAACAGGCGGCGTAGAGTTGGGGACTGACTGAGAAGTGGAAGCAAAAGGCACAGTAACTGGGGGAGGTTTGTGCGACGGCCCGGTACCATCAGCATCTATATCCATGGCATTAGCGAGCCCGATATCTTGGCGAAATTTCTTAACAATACGTCGTGCAGAATGCTCAATTAGGTGACCATCTGGGCGACCAAAAGTTTGATACTCGGAAAAGGGCATAAGGACGCATTGCATAATGCGAGTGTGCCGTGGGGGATCTCCATTCGTATCTGTCATTTTGAAGTGTTGGGCAAGGCCGGTAGCATATTGCGACAAGGAGGGACTAGCCTTTGCATTATTTTGGATTCTGTGAAGTTTTCGCCAAAGAAACCAGACTGGACAGACTTGTTGCCCCTTATAAGCAGACCACAGCATAAAGAGCTCGTCTGCATTCACTTTGTTAGCCTACTCTTTTCCTGAAATACTGTAGGCTATAAACTTATGATAAATAGTCAAGGCAGGGTCAATTATTAGGCCCGCAGGCACTCCAATAGTATCCCAATTTTTAAAACCAGATATTTCAAACCACGCACTATGTAAATCAAACTCCTTCAGTCGCTCTGTAACCCCAGATAAATTGAATTTAAATACTTGATTCATAAGCTGTGGTTTAACCTCAAATGACTCATTCATCAATCTACACTTCATAGACCTCCAATTGTGAGTAAATTCCAAGCTCACTAGAAATTCATATGCTAATGGATAAAAACCGTGAAAACACATGTCAGCAAATTTATCCAAGCCCAGCAAAGTCAAGTAGTGTTTCACCTGAGTGGTTAAGCAAAAAGTGTCTACTTCAATCCACCCAATCGTGCGTGGAGCCGGAAATTGCTTTCGGATTAAGCGCTAAAAAATTTCAGCTTCCACGTTAGAATACAGCTAAAATGGAGCACCATAATGAGCAGCACGGGCCTGTCGTTCATCTTCCTCTCGGTGCAGACGGGCCTGTACAACCGGATCAATCTGTTTTGTACAAACCATTGGTATGGATAATTCTGACTGCAGAAGGTCGCTTAAAATCCAAGGATGTAAGCGGCGGCTATTGCAGAAGAAGCAGCCACTGGAGGAGATAAATATGCAGAAGTGAGCGGTGGCGAAGGTGGAGAACCGAGACGAGTGAGCCGCGGCGCAGACGGAAGGAACGGCCGCTGTTGGGAAGATAAGTTCGTGGAGGTGAGCGGCGGCGTGAAGGAACGAGCGGCCGCGAATGAACTGAGCGACGGCGATAAGTTGAGCGAGATGAGTGGCCGCTTAAAAAGTTGAGCGGCGGCGATGAGTTGAGCGGCGGTGATGAATTGAGGAATGGAATGGAATGGCTGCGAAAATGAAGGGAAATAAGGAATGAATGTAAGCGGCGGCTATAGTAGGGTTCCTTTTTTTACGCAAGCATGAGCGACCGCTGGTATATGAGCGAGCGCTCACTTCTTCTGCGGCACACTCCAACAATAAATATAAGCGATCGCTAAGAGATTAGCGATCGCGTTCTCCATCTGCGACTTCCTCTGCATTTTTCAACTCAAATACTCCCATATACTGCATTTACATACCTTGCACCAATAAGAAACACCAATAACAAAAATTATATTAGTTCGATAATAAAAGGGAAGAAACACTAATTAACTACAAAACAGAAGTAACAATAAAATAAAGAAATTGAAAATGGAAAAGAAAAAGAAATATGGGTTGCCTCCCAATAAGCGCTCTAGTTAAGGTCGAGAGCTCGACACAAGAAGACTCTTAAAAAACCAGGTCGTGGAGTGCTTGAGACTCCACCACAATAGGCGCAGAGCTGTGTTCCAAATAAGGCTTCACCCTTTGTCCATTCACGGTAAAACTCTCATCGGACTTTTCCTTGCCCAACACCACTGCTCCATGATTCAACACTTCTTTGAGAATAAAAGGACCACTCCATCGAGATTTTAGCTTGCCCGGGAATAACTTCAACCTAGAGTTGAATAAAAGGACTTTCATCCCTGGACGAAGCTCTTTATGAGAAATACGGTGATCATGGAGCCGTTTCACCTTATCCTTGTATATTCGGGCATTTTCATATGCCTCATTGCGTAACTCATCCAATTCTTCCATCTGCAGCATACGCTGCTTCACTGTGGTGTCGAGATCGCAATTTGTGGCTTTAATGGCCCAATATGCTCTATGCTCGATCTCCACAGGCAAATGACACGCCTTTCCATAAATAAAACGATATGGACTCATCCCGAGCAATCCTTTGAAAGCAGTTCTATATGTCCACAATGCATCATTAAGCTTCAAAGACCAATCTTTACGCGACGGCTGAACCGTTTTCTCCAAAATGCCTTTAATTTGCCTATTGCTCGTCTCAGCTTGGCCAGAAGTCTATGGGTGATAAGGTGTGGCCACCTTATGTGTGATACCATTCTTTTTCATAAGTTTCGCAAGCAGCTTGTTACAGAAATGTTTACCACCATCACTAATAATAGCCTTTGGAAATCCAAACCTGCAAAGAATGTTTTCCTGCACAAACTTTAGCACCACATTAACATCACTTGTCCGTGTGGGAACTGCCTCTACCCACTTGGACACATAATCAACAGCAAGCAAAATATACTCATATCCATGAGAGACAGGAAATGGACCCATAAAATCTATGCCCCATACATCAAAAATTTCCACAACTAGAATATTAGTGAGAGGCATCTCATTCTTACGTCCAATCGTTCCTACTCTTTGACATCTATCACATGCAAGGTAAAAAGTGTGTGCATCTTTAAACAGAGATGGCCAGAATAAACCAGATTGGAGAACTTTATGAGCCGTTTTCTGTCCACCACAATGGGCCGCATGGCACAAGCTCAGGACTTGCTGTTGTTCCTCCGCTGGTACACATCTTCTAATTACCTCATCTTTTCCCAGCTTGAAAAGATATGGATCTTCCCAGTAATAGTGCCTGCACATAGCAAGAAATCTTTTCCTCTCCTGAGACGTTAGATTTGGTCTTAACTCTCCACATGCTAGATAATTCACAATATCAGCAAACTAAGGCACAGAAGTAAGTTCATATGCATGCTCAAAAGGAAAAGAATCGGGAATAATATTGTGACTAGATTCAACCACATCATGTTTCAATCTAGACAAATGATCAGCCACAGAGTTTTCACTCCCTTTTCTATCCTTAATTTCCACATCAAATTCTTGTAACAACAAAATCCAGCGAATAAGACGTGGTTTAGCTTGAGCTTTAGTCAGCAGATATCTCAAAGCAGCATGATCACTATGCACAATTACTTTAGACCCAATAATGTAAGCACGGCATTTATCCAAAGCAAATACCACAGTAAGCAATTCTTTTTCGGTTGTGGTGTAATTTATTTGAGCATTGTTCAATGTCAAACTAGCATAATAAATTACACGCAACATTTTATCCACACGTTGGCCAAGCACTGCTCCTACAGCAGAATTAGAAGCATCACACATTATTTCAAACGGCATAGACCAATCAGGAGCAACCACAACAGTGGCAGTACTCAATTTCAACTTTAACAATTCAAAAGCATGCATACAAGAGTCATCAAAATGAAAGGGAACATCTTGAGCAAGCAATCTACACAGAGGTTGGCTAATCTTTGAGAAATCTTTGATGAAACGCCGGTAAAAACCGGCATGACCTAAGAAACTCCTAACACCCTTCACGTTTATGGGAGGGGGTAATTTTTCAATAACCCCAACTTTAGCCCTATCAACCTCTATGCCATTTTTAGACACTACATGACCAAGCACAATTCCACTCGTCACCATAAAATGACTCTTTTCCCAACTTAACGTCAAACCACTCTCAATGCATCTTTTCAAAACTAAATCAATCTTTCCTAAACAATCATCGAAAGATTGACCAAACACGGAGAAATCATCCATAAAAATTTCCACAAAATTACCTATCATCTCCGAAAAAATCGCCATCATGCACCGTTGGAAGGTCCCTGGCGCATTGCACAACCCAAATGGCATTCTCTTGCAGCCAAACGTGCCAAATAGAATGGTGAAAGCCGTCTTGTCTTGATCTTCCGGTGCAATTGCAATCTGGTAATAACCTGACAAACCATCAAGAAAACAATAAAATTCATGCCCTGCCAATCTATCTAACATTTGATCAATAAAAAGGAGAGGGAAATGATCCTTTTTTGTGGCAGCATTCAATTTCCTAAAGTCAATGCACATGCGCCAACCTGTAACAGGACGAGTTGGCACCAACTCATTTCGGTCATTGAGTATCACCGTGATTCCGCTTTTTTAGGAACAACATGCACCGGGCTCACCCACTCACTATCAGCAATAGGAAAAATAATTTCCTCTGCTAGTAGCTTAAGGAGTTCTTTGCGCACCACCTCCATGAGAACATGGTTTAATCTCCTTTGGCCATCTCTCTTGTGTCTCGCCCCCTCCTCCAAGTGGATCCTATGCATGCACGTAGCTGGGCTTATTCCTCGAATGTCGGCTAGGCTCCATCCAAAAGCTAACTTGTTTTTCCGCAAAACTACCATCAAAGCTGCCTCTTGCTCATATGTGAGCTCACTAGATATGATCACTGGTTTCCCCTCATCATCTTCCAAAAACACATACTTAAGGTTTTTGGGGAGCTCCTTAAGTTCCAGCTTTGGCTTTTCATTCTTCATGGTATCCTCAGGTACCATGGGCTCATCAATGGGGAACTTAGCTGTGAATTCCCTTCTCCGTCCTCAAGTTCTCGGGCAAATTCTTCCATATCCGCCGACCCTGCAAAAACCTCAACAAATTCTTGTTCCTGCACAAAAACTATCTCGACCAAGCTATCAATAACATCTATGTAAGAACATTCATTAGTAAGAGTAGATGATGGCATGACACGATTATGATGCACAGAAAAAGATACAGACTCTCCTAATACGGTCATTTTTATTGTTCCATTTTTCACATCAATCAACGTATTAGTAGTAGCCATAAATGGTCTTCCTAGCAACAAAGTATGCTCTTTCCCATTCTCATACACTTCACCTATTTCCAACACGACAAAATCAACTGGGACAATTAATCCCCCTACCTTAACCAAGATATCCTCAACTACCCCATGAGGATAGCTAGCAGACCTATCTGCAAGTTGTAAACACATGCGAGTGGGTTTCAAATTACCTAACTCTAATTGCTTAAAAATAGAGTAAGGCATCAAATTAATCCCAGCCCCCAAATCTAGCATACCCGAAGCCTCCTTACCATTCCCCAACGCAATATTAATAACAAAACTACCTGGATCACGTTGCTTGGCTGGTAGGGGCTGTTGCATGATAGAGTTTGCAACCTCGGACACAAGGATCTTCTCATTATCCTCAAACTTCCTCTTCTTGGAAGCCAGCTCCTTGAAAAACTTCACGTAGGCTGGAACATTTCGGATTACATCTAACAGGGGCAAGTTCACATTAACCTTTGCCAACATGTTATAGAAATCGGTGAACTGCTGATCTTGCTTCTCGTTCCTCAACCGACTAGGATATGGGACTGGTGGTCTGTATGGCTTGGTAGCCTTGTGGAGCTTTACCTCGGACTCCTTATCTTGCAGTTTCTCTTGATCTCTTAGTGTAAGCTTCTCCTTGGCTTGCTCCTCCAAGCTAATATCCTTAGGTTGCTCATCAACAGGCATTTCTACTTTGTTATCAACCATCCTTCCACCTGGAGGACAAGAATGCCTGAGCTTGGTGAGGCTGCAACCCTTGCCCATGAAGCTTCCCTGGCTGTTGCTGCTGTTGAATCTGGTTCAACGTACCAGAAAGTTGCCCAACAATGGTCTCAAGGCGCTTAATGGTAGCTGGCTGAGACTCCATATTCTGCTTGCTCATCTCCATAAAAGACTGCATCGTCTCTTCCAATGATGGTTTCTGAGGAACTTGCTTCGGATATTGTTGGGGTCCATTCTGATACTGCTGCTGCTGCTGATAATTCCCTTGTTGCGTGGGAATCTGCTGGTATTGCTGAAATTGCTGTGGATTCTGCTGAAACTGTTGTGGATACTGCTGAGGATAATTCTGCTGCTGCGGAAATGAGAATTGCTGCTGAGGCGGATAGAATTGCTGCTTATTCGGATAACCGATTTGCTGTGGAGGTGGGTGAAACTGATTGCCTTGACTTGATCCCGTCCCTTGACTAGGGACCTGATTCCTCCATCCTGAGCTTTGCTGACCCCTCCAACCAGAATTCTGGCCTTGGTTATACATGGGTCGCTGCTCGAACTGGGGTCTCCCTGGGTATCCCTGAGCAGCATAAACTTCTGCTTCTCCCTCAGGTGTGTACTCTCTCATCCTGTGACACTCATTGGCTCCATGACCATAGTCTCCACAAATACCACAAGTCTCGGTATTTAGCTCACGAGGCAGAGGAGTTGGGGTTTCCACTTGGCTCATCTTGAGTTGCTGCAGCTCTCTCATCATACCTGCTACCTGCTTCTGAAGCTCATAGTTGGGTGTCACTGCACTCGCTTCAACCCTTCTTCCACGGGTCAACTTTTGTTGAGAGCTCTCAGCTAACGTCTGAAAAATCTGATTGAGCTCTGTGGCAGTCTTCTTTGCAATATTGCCCCCTGCAGTGCTGTCCACCATAAACTGAGTTGTTTGAAGCAACCCATCATAGAAGAACTGGCTAACCATGATCGGAGCCAGCTGATGTTGTGGGCACTGCCGAAGGAGCTCTTGAAATCTCTCTCATGCCTCGTGGAAAGGCTCGTCGGCACCTTGCATGAAATTCATAATCTGTGTTCGAATCTCCTGAGTCTTGTGATTAGGGTAGAATTTCAGCATAAACTTCTCACAAACGTCCGTCCAAGTGTTTATGGAGTTTGACGGCAACGATAGGAGCCATGTCCGGGCCCGGTCTTTCAAAGTGTATGGAAAACACTTGAGCTTTAATTGATCCTCTGTAAGTTCCAACAGAGGAAAAGATTGCACCACCGAGCAAAATTCACGCACAAATTTGAGTGCGTCTTCATTAGGCATGTCATAAAAAGATGGAAGCATGCTGGAGTAATTGTGCTTCAACTCGTAATTTCGAACGACAGTTGAAAGAACAATTGCCGAAGTGGTGGCCTCAATAATAGGCCGAGAATAGTCTCTCATAAGTTGCGCTTCCTCTGCAGCCATATCTTCTTGATCGTGGTTTGAATGGACTTCTTCTTCACGATCACTTCCGTTCACAAATGATTCGTTGGAATCAACAGAATTATCTTCTTCAAAAACCTCCAGATTTGAGTTGGAAGTTGTTCTCTCTGGTAGCTCAAATCCCACAAAAATAGATGAACTGGACTCGGACCCTTCCTCCACGCTAGACAAAACCTCACGAGGTCGGTTGATGTTGTCGAAGTAAGGTGCTAGCTTAATCTTCAAGCTTCGACGACCTTGCATACACAACACTAACAAACAAATCAAACGCACCGGAGGGAGAAAAATATCCAAGCCAAAAGAAAGGAATAAAATAAACACGGAAAACAAATAGCATAATCAAACGCCTAAAGCCTTCACCGGCAACGGCGCCAAAATTTGACTCAATCCAAAACACCTATGAATTGACTCGTAATCGCACGAGGTCACTCTAGTGTGATAAACTAACCCAAGTCGTATCTCAAGGAAGGCTAAGCAGGGCGATTAATCATGCTACGCACAAAAAGCAATAAATCCTAAACACTCTAAACAATAGGTTGGGTCTGACACTCTAACTCTTCATTATCTAGACTAAAATTAAATATTAAATTACCAACACAATAAACATAGACAAGATCAAATAAATAAAATTATCAGAATATAAACCCTAACACTAAAAATTCTTGAACTAACGACCGTAGATAAATTGACAAGCACAAATACTGAACATCAAAGAGAACGACAATAATAAATCATAACAGTAATGCAAAATCAAACTAAGCATAAATAATGAAAATACCAGATCGAATCAAACGAAGAAAAAAAATGAATACTGGTAAGAATTAAACGGAATTACTAAATAGAATTAAAATGCATTTGATCCTTACAAAATCTGAAAGCAAAGGTATCAGCAAAAAAACGAAAATTCAGAATGATTCCCAGAAGAAGTAGTTTCCGTCTGTTGTCTGTAGCGAAAAAGATAACCTAAAAAAAATTACAATTCTCTAATTTAAATAGCTAAAGAGCGCCCGCTCAACATAAGCGAGGGCGGAATAAAACTGCGCAAAATCTAACAACTAATATATTAAAAGTGAACGACCACTCATAAATGAGCGACCGCTGACACAAAACACGGAAAATGAGCGATGAGGGAATGAGAGGCCGCTCAAAGAAATGAGAGACCTCTTAAGCGGCGGCTGACTTGTTGTTCGCTATTTTCTCTTTGTTTCTTGCCTTTTTCTCACCACTTCTATTATTCTCCCCAATCTCCTGCAAAACTACTTCCACAATCATAAAAACACTCACAAATAAGACCAACAAATGCATCAACTATATCACAAAGATTACTCAAATAGGAACAGATAAACACAAAACAAATTGCTTGAGGACAAGTAAGGTTTTGTGTGTGGAGGGTTTGTTTCGCTTGTTTTTGGTTGCATTATCTTGTTAGATTGGTGTTTGTTTTGTCAGTATTCATCTTGGATTGCTTTTGTTTTTAGAATGAAATGCACTAATTTTGTTTTGTCAAGTTATTTGTTATAGAGATGCGGGTCTAACAATTTTAGCTCGATAAGTTTGGAACAAATACAGGAAATCTCGAGTGTGCCGCAATCGCGGGAAGGCTAGGAAGAACACACCTAGACTGCGGTGTGTGAGCTCGAGACCGCGGCAACATTGGATAAAATTCTCCAGAGGTCTCTCACTTATATGTCTCCCAGAGGTCTCTCACTTACAGAGACCTCTAGATTGTGTCGTGAAAAATCTCAAATTAATCCAGCGAGGAAGTCCCTGCGGTCTCTCACTTCAGGAGACCGCGGGATGTGATGCCTTTTTCGAAAATTGTATAAATAGATTAGGTTTTTTTTGTTAAAAACTCTCTCGATTTTTAGTTTAGTCTTCTTTGTTTTTATCTTTTCGTGGATTGATTTAGTTCATCGGGAGTTTTGCCCTTCATCTGTTCGTACGTCGTCGATTAAGGACAATTGTTACAGTTAGTTTTCAGAATTATTTCTCTACGCGTCTGTTCTTCGATTCAAGGCACAAGCTACATTAATTAGTCGAGTGATTTATTTCATTTTCTGATTCTGTAAGTTCTTGCTATTGCTTCCTTAATCTTGTTCGTTGTTATTTTCAATTACATGCTTTAAGTTTCGTCCATCATTTTGTTAAGAATTAATATGCTAGGGTTTTATTTTCTATTTGTCTGTATTAGGGTTTTGTTTGAGTTAATTACTTGCCTAGATAATAATACCAATTTAATTTACGTCTAGATAATCTAGTAGATATTAGAGAGAAGTGAAAGACCCAATCCTAGATTAGAGTGTTTAGATTTACTGTTTTCTGTGCGCAACGTGAATAATTTCCCTGCTAAGCTTTCTTTGAGAGACGACTTGGGGTGGTTAGATTATCTATAACGATCTCGTTTAATTGCGAGCGACTTAGGATAAATTTAGTCGGAACAGGTCTCATTCTCCACTCACTACACATCTACCTAACATCTTTCTTAAAACCCGTGCCCCTCCCTCCGGACCACACTTATCAGGGACGGAGTGAGTATAAAATAAGGATTTATAAGAATGCATTCCGAAATTGTCATTATTTTAATATGTGTAATAGAAGAAATTAATTAAATAGAGGGAAAGATAAATATAAGATGTGATTAATACATAAACATGTGATATTTCAAGAATATGAAATTAATAAAATTTTAATTAATTAAAATTAGAATATGTATGAATTAAAATTAGATAAATTACCAGATTAAAGGAAAATCTGAACGGAGCACCGTGGAAGGGACAACTTTATTTTCGTATTAGTAATAGACTAGTGTGTATCCCGTCGAAAATCGATGGCAAACTATATTATGCTGTAATTTATAAGTATGTAACCATAAAACTAATACAATATTATGCAGAAGAGAGTAATATTATTTCAACAATTCACTATAAGAAATCTTACAAAAGTGATGAAATTATAATAAATTACATCAATAAGGTTGTTTCTTCGATTTTATTGTACTTCCTTTAACAAATATTTTTATTTTTATTATTATTTTGCAATATATAAGCATGAACATTAAAAATAATTTAATATTATTTCAAAGTAATAATATTTCGATAATTGATCAAAACGAGTGTTTCTTTAATTTTACTTCACTTTCTTTAGTTGTAAGAAATCAATAGAATTCAAACTATTTTTTTATTTTTACCTTGCAATTTGTCAAAGATTTAATTATATACGATGTTAATTGTTGTGTACGTCTGATCATCTCGTCACAAATTCAAATTTCAAGAATTATCCCTACGTGTATATATATACAAATTCAAAAATTATAATTGAGAATACGTATTGTTAGGAATTTTCTTTTATTTACGTCAATTTAAAAATTTGTTAAATTAAAAAAATTTATATTGACAACTTAATAATTGATCAAATTAAAATTGTCAATAAAATAAAACTATTTATTCGGCCAACAAATTAATTTACCAAATTATATTGGTTGTGCAAAATAATTGCAGAATGGGAAAATACACATGGATTGTGAGTATTTATATAGGTTCTCTAAGAGTGAAGTTTTATTAAGAATCAATGTGGGATGGGAAAATTTATATTAAATATACATAGAATAAATGAATAAAAATGCTAAAAATAAGGATTAAAGATAAATAAGAATACTGAAAGGAGAGAGCGCCACGTAGGACATCGAATTAAGGAGAGAGTTCGAATTCACAATCGTTTTAATAATATATATATATATATATATATATATATAGATTAACAAACTAATAAATATTATATTATTGGATCATATTTAATTTATGAGAGAGATGCCAAATTAATAATGGAGAGATGGTTCGGATTTCTCTTTTTAAATTTTCTAACAAATTAATTAATATTATATTCTTTGGCCATATTTTCTGAGAGATACCAAATTACTAACGGTGAAAAGGCTCGGATTCTCTTTTCTTTATTGAATTTTGAAACTTACTAATCATCAATATCTATTATCATAATTGGATCTTATACATCATATCTATGTATATAGATAGATATATGTCCTCACAATTTTCAACTGTCATATATTTTGTTGTTATGTTTAAATTCTTTTTTCTTAAACAATTAATGTATATATATCGGAATTTTGTTCCAATATGTAGGAGAAAGTGAAAGTTAAAAATAAAATAAATTAAGCAATGTTCAATGATTCAATTGTAACTTATAAACATATTTCAAAAACTTAATAGTAATATAGTTAAAATTTAACAATCTTTAATTAGACAATAATTAAATTTAAATTATTTTTCAAGTTGAATCGTATTTTTTGATTTGTTAATATTATCAAATTAAATAAATTAATATTGAGAAATTAATAATTGGCCAAATTAAAATTTTCAACATAAAAATAAAATTATTTATTTGCCAACTAATTAATTGGCCAAATTAAATTTTCCAACATAAAAATAAAATTATTTATTTGGCCAACCAATTAATTGGCCAAATTAAATTGTTTATATGCAAAATAAATGCAGGATGAAAAAATACATAATTTTGAGTATTTATAATGGTTCTTCAAGAGTGAAGTCTTATTGATAATAGATGTTAAATAAAGTAATATTAACAACTTAATAAATTGTCAAATCAAATTTTATAATAAAATCCTTTCAAAAGAAATTTATAATAAAATAAAAGTATTAATTTGACCAACTAATTAACTGGTCAAATTAAATTGATTGTGCATCCAATTGTAAGTTGGAAAAGTACATAGTAATCTTGAGTATTTATTATATAGGCTGTCTAAGAATGATGTGGAATAAATTTTTTTTATTATTCAATTAAAATAATTTCTTATTTAATTTGATATAATTAATTTAGTTTAAATAAATAGTTTAGCATTTATTAGTTTTTTAATTATGAAAATATCGTGATATGCTAATCTACCAAAATCTTTGCGTTGATTTTTTTCAAGTAAAAAGATTGTAAATCTACTTATTAATGGAATATGACTCTCTATATATGCAAAACTATACACAGTGTATTATTGTATGTACATCACACGCTTTTATTCTCATAAGTCTTGATTTTATTAATATGAAGTAAATTATCTATCATTAGAAATCTCGTGACCAATATGTCCCATATATATATATATATATATATATATATATATATATATATTGAAAATCTTAAAATTTTCAAACTACATTTAACACCTTTTTCGCAATCTATATATATATATAAATTTAATAATTGACCAAATTAAATTTTTTTAAATATTTATTTGCCTAACTAATTAATTGGTCAAATTAAATTAAATTGGTTGTAATTTGCAAACCAATTACGGGATGAAAAAATACGGTTGAGAGTATTTATATAAGTTATAAAACAGTGTATTCTTATTGAAAAACAATGTGGGATAAAATTTTGTATACTAACTATAATAAGACACAAATTACAGATTTTAGAAAAATATAAATATAATACACACACGTTGGTTTAGGCCTATGGACCACGTAAATTATTTACAAAAATATGATATCACAATATTCTCATTCCTTATTTAATTATGAAAGTTGAGAATATATAAATATTAAATAATAGAATATAGAATCTATTACTAATACGAAAATAAAGATGCCCCTTCCACGGTGCTCCGTTCATATTTTTCTTTATTCTGGTAATTTGTCTAATTTTAATTCATATATATTCTAATTTTTATTTTTATTAATTTCATATTCTTGAAATATCACATGTTTTTCTATTAATCACATCTCATATTTATCTTTCCCTCTATTTAATTAAATTCTTCTATTATCCATATTAAAATAATAACAATTTCGGAATGCATTCTTATAAACCCTTATTTTATACATTCTTAATTCATATATAATAATCTATAGAAAATTTGTATATGAAAATCCCTATGAAGACTAAATAAATATATTTAATCAACGTGTCTATATGGAATCCTTTTTATTTTTTATTCATGTTTTTCTATAAAATCGATTAGTACTTTCTATAAAATATATACATTGAATCTAATGTGGGATAGGTATGTAAAGAAAAGAACAAAAAAACTAGAAGATGTAAACATATTTTTTCCGTATTTTGACAAATATTAGAAATATCGATTTAACATGAACTAATGAGACGATTCAAATATACTTAAAAGAAGGTTTTTTACTAATTTTAATTAATATTAACTTTATTTATATTTTTATGGAGTAATTTAGCATAAACCAACGAGACGGTTCAAATAACATAGAAAGAATGATTTTTACTAATTTTACTATTATCCATTTTAAAATAATAACAATTTCGGAATGCATTCTTATAAACCCTTATTTTATACATTCTTAATTCATATATAACAATCTATAGAAAATTTGTAAATGAAAATTCCTATGAAGACTAAATATATTTAATCAACATGTCTATATGGAATCCTTTTTATTTTTCATTCATGTTTTTCTAAAAATTCGACTATAAAATATATACATTGAATCAAATATGGGATAGGTAGCTAAAGAAAAGAACAAAAAAACTTGAAGATGTAAACATATTTTTTTTCCGCATTTTGGCAAAGATTAGAGATATCGATTTAACATGAACTAACGAGACGATTCAAAAATACTTAAAAAGAAGGATTTTTACAAATTTTAATAAAATTAACTTTGTTTATATTTTTATCGAGTAATTAGCATAAACCAACGAGACGGTTCAAATAACATAGAAAGAATGATTTTTACTAATTTTAATTAATATTATTTTGAAGATGTAAATATTTTTTTTCCGCATTTTGGCAAAAATTAGATATATCGATTTAGCATAAACCAACGAGACAATTCAAATAAACTTAAAAAGAATATTTTTTACAAATTTTAATTAATATTAACATTGTTTAGATTTTTATCGAGTAATTTAGCATAAACCAACAAGACGGTTCAAATAATATAGAAAGAAAAATTTTTACTAATTTTAATTAATTTTACTTGGGATGTTCATATTTTTACCGAGTATTACTCAACAGATTTGAAACCAGTATGTACAGTAAAGTCACTATTTTAACCGAGATTAGGACGAACATGTAGAAAAATTAATAACAAATTTAGATTTAGAAAATACATAATGATAGAGTATACCCGATCCATTATCATTCCTAATTATAAATTTAGATACGTGAAATAAATTAATTTTATAAGTTTGATTAATATTTAACGCGAACAATATCACAACTTTTAAATAAGCTATAAAATTATTTTAAATATATATATATATATATATATATATAAATTAAACATAAAATTATTTTCCGTCGAATTTCGACGGGCTACTTACTAGTCTATTACTAATACGAAAATAAAGCTGCCCCTTCCACGGTGCTCCGTTCAGATTTTCCTTTATTCTGGTAATTTGTCTAATTTTAATTCATATATATTCTAATTTTTATTTTTATTAATTTCATATTCCTCAAATATCACATGTTTATCTATTAATCACATCTCATATTTATCTATCCCTCTATTTAATTAATTTTTTTATTATACATATTAAAATAATAACAATTTAGGAATGCATTCTTATAAATCCTTATTTTATACATTCTTAATTCATATATAATAATCTATAGAAAATTTGTAAATGAAAATCTCTTTATGAAGACTAAATAAATATATTTAATCAATATGTCTATATAGAATCTTTTTCATTTTTCATTCATGTTTTTCTAAAAACTTCGATTAGTGTTTTCTAGAAAATATATACATTGAATTAAATGTGGGATAGGTAGCTAAAGAAAAGAAAAACTTGAAGATGTAAACATATTTTTTCCGTATTTTGGCAAAGATTAGAGATATCGATTTAACAAGAACTAACGAGACGGTTCAAATATACTTAAAAAGAAGGATTTTTACTAATTTTAATTAATATTAAATTGTTTAGATTTTTATCGAGTAATTTAGCATAAACCAACGAGACGGTTCAAATAACGTAGAAAGAAGGATTTTTACTAATTTTAATTAATATTACTTTGAAGATGTAAACATTTTTTTTCTGCATTTTGGCAAAGATTAGAGATATCGATTTAGCATGAACTAACGAGACAGTTTAAATATACTTAAAAACAAGAATTTTTACAAATTTTAATTAATATTAACTTTGTTTAGATTTTTATCGAGTAATTTAGCATAAACCAACGAGACGGTTCAAATAATATAGAAAGAAGAATTTTTACTAATTTTAATTAATTTTACTTGTAGTGTTCATATTTTTATCGAGTATTACTCAACGGATTTGAGACGCGTATGTACAATAAAGTCACTATTTTAACCGAGATTAGGACGAACATGTAGAAAAATTATAAACAAATTTAGATTTAGAAAAAACATAATGAATGAGTATACCCGATCCATTGTCATTCCTAATATTTAGATACGTGAAATAAAATTAATTTTTTAAGTTTGATTAATAATTAACGCGAACAATATCACAACTTTTAAATAAGATATAAAATTATTTTTAAAATGTATACACGTAAATTAAAACATAAAGTTATTTCCCGTATATAAAATGGGGATTTAAGATAAATAGGAATATTGAATGGAGAAAGCGCCACATATGACCGAAAATTAAGGGAGACCTAGAATGCGTAATAGTTTAATAATAATAAAAAATAATATTACATGAAACATGGAAATAAAATCTAACATTGCAAATCGGTCATTTTTTTATTTTTATTTTTTTTTATTCTTTTAATTATTGTGTCTACGAGATTATTGTATATATTTTGATTCCTAAATTTTTAAAGATTTCATACACAAGAATTGAGCTTCCACTTATATTTTTCTGAATTCCCTTATTTCCATGATAATTGATCAAATTATTAAACAATAGATAGATTATATATATATTAGATATATTAATATTGACAACTTAATAATTGACCAAGTTAAAATTTTCAATAAAATTAGAATTATTTATTTGACCGATTAAAATTAATATTAACAAATTTAATAATTGAGGCCTCGAATCCGTAATCGTTTTAATAATATATGGATGGATGGATTTCCAAAACATAATTTATCCAGCCATAATTTTAGCAATGGTTAATTTACTTAAAATAGGCCAAAAATTTCCAATTTTATTTTTTCTACGAGCTATCATTTTTTTTCCCTCTAAATACAAACATTTTACAATATTTCTCACGGTATAGAATTGTTCATATCAATGTGACAATTAGAATTGGCTTGCTCTTACATATTGTTTAAACCGTATGAAACGGATCCGTCCTTTATTTAAAGGGATAATTTATTTAAAATGAACAATTTATTTTTTTATTTTTTATTTTTCCTATAAAATATCAAATTTTTTTTTTTCTAAATACACAAAATTTTCATCTAGTGAGATCTATAAAGAATCATACAAACTTTGAAAGCAATGACAACCCAAGTTTAGACGAAAATATAGATAAAATCTACTTATAACACATTGTTGAATTTTGAAAGTTCTAAACCAAAACCAAGCACTTTGTGCATATAAAATACAAATTAGAATAATCCACTATTAGAAGTTGTGACTACAGAGATTTTACATAAACAAATCTCCTATCTTTTGCTATCTTTTGCTAGATTTGAACCACGTTCAACATCTAACTCTCAAGAACAAGGAGTAACAAATTCTCACAAGTGTATGAAAAATAATATAAGTACTCTCTCTAGAGTATGCTCTCAAAATACTCATGTCCTCATATTTGAAAGAATTACATCGTGGACGACCATCTTCAATGTATTGTGTAGATGTGTTGATAGGACCACTTGAAAACCCTAGTAAATAATCTTCACCGTCTTTTGCAAGATACGTTTCCATAAAGTAGGAAACCTTCCTTAATGATATGCCTAGGGGAACAAGTAGATATATCTACAATATAATATATTTTCCGTGTTATATATAGATAAGGAAAAGATCTCCGCAAAATCTGCATAAATATAGAAAGCATCTTTCAGATATATTCCATTATGTTCCACATCAAACTAGCTCAGACTGAAGCTCATAAACCAGTTTAATTATATTCTCGCACGACTCAGAAACACTTCAATCAATTTTGCTTCTACATAAATATGCCAACACCATTAAAGGCATCAGCTCAAAATTTTAATTAGATTCTCGAAATATATATTACAAAACCTGTCACTAAATGACGTGCATAATCAAATACTTCGATGATTAAAAATGGGATCGTAGCATGCATATATGCTCTCAAAACCTGCCACTAAGATCACATTTTGTAATAGTAGATGTTTTGAGAATCTAATTGAACTCAATTATGTTAACAGTTTTTATATGTTTAGTTTAAACTGGGCTGTTATTGTTTTCAAAGCTCGTGTCTTTAGAAAAAAATTTGAAAATTTGTGGGGAAAATTGAAACCGGACAATTTTTTGTGTATTTAAGGAAAATTGACCATTTATATTAAAAACAATGTTATTTATATGTGGGGTAGAACGATATGTCCATGTGGATAATTCTGACTGTCACATCAATATGAATTTCGTCTAATTTGTAAATCGTAGAAAAATTGTAACATACGTAAAGTTTGTGTATTTAGAGAACAGACAAAAACTTGGGTACAACCAACCTTAAGATAGAGTTGTTGTAATTAGAGGGAAATTAAGGGGGTTAGGGGATAGTTAAGAGAAATTAAAGGGTACTTAACGTAATTATGGATAATTAAGGAATAATTAGGATTTATTAATTCATACTAAGATTTATTAACCTTTAATTAGACTTAATTATTCTCAATTAGAGTTTATTAAGTCTCAGTTAGGATTAATTCCATTAAATCTAGTTAAGTATTAACTAATCAAAAGTACAAAAAATAAATAAACAACCTCACCATGCGGCTAACCGCATGGAATGTTGGCCTAGATGAAAATTTGTGGCAAAAACTAAAAGGGTAGTGCTATTTGGACACACTGTGGCCAGCCACACAAGCTAAAAAAGGTAATATAGTTTTTGAAAAAAGTAAATATACCCTAAGGCCTCGTTTGGTAGGTATGGTAGGATAATGTCAAGATAAATATAGTGAATAAGGGGTGATTGTTAGTGTATGTTTGTGTTTTTGGTAGATAAGATATATAATGTAGATATAATAAATTCGTTGTTTGGTACCCTAATTTAAATTTAAGATTAAGTGAGAAATGATAATTTTATCCCTAATATAAATTAATTATTTATCTCTCCTCCCTCTACAATTATATGCCTCTGTCTCATCTCTCCTCTCTCTACACTTATATCATCTCTCTCTCTCTCGCCTATCCTCATCCGATCTCATCCCCCCACCTACCACCTACCACCTCCATCCCTTTCCCCACAGTAAACACCACCATCCCTTCCCCCACCACCTCCTTCCCTTCTGCACCACAGTCGACCACACAACACCACCATCTCTTCCACCACAACCACCACTGCAACCCACATCTATCTCTCTCTCCCTCAAGAACCTCGACCTCCTCTACTTCTCCTCCATCATCCTTCTCTCTCTGATGAGATCGGGTCTAGCACTGAAGACTTAAACCCGGAGTTGCAGCTTAGAGGTTCAGTGACTAGATTAAGGGCCAAGAAGCTGCAAGGCTATTTCCAGTGCTATGTTCAGAAGAATTTGGAGGACGATGGAACTGGATTCCGACGGTACAAGTTGGTGACTTTGACGAGCATCGAGGAAGACACCTAGGCCGTGGCATGTTTGGGACGTGTGTTATTTAATTATTTTCCATTAGTATAGTTTATTTTATTTAATTGTAATTAGTGCCCAATTACTACAATTTGTGTTTAGTCGTATTGGGCCAATGGATTTATTTATTTTTATTCTAGTTTAGCCTAGTTCGAAAATTATCAAGCCCAAGGCCTTGTAATTTTCGAACCCTAGTCTAGTATTTATGTTATTTTCGACATTATTATTGGCAGACAAGTTTGAATCAAAAAGTTAATTTTCGACTTTGTCTCACGTGTTCTTCAAGTACACAAACCCTAGTTCTTGGTAGGATTCGAATTGGCACCTTTGAATCTGAAATCTACAGTTCGTTCGTGATCTCATGTGGGTCTCGGGTTAACTACGCCGCCGGAGAATTGCTTCTGTGATACGTGTTTCAATCGTTCGTCGATTCGGGGTCTGTATTAAGGTAAATCCCCATCTGTTTTCGTTTATTGATCTCGTGTTCTTCGACCACCATCCATGCCTTCTTATCACCATCATACTTCGACCATAATCATCCATTCCTTCGCCCAAGTCCAGATTCCATCTATTTCAAACCCATCGCATTACTAGAACCCTAAATCTGACCGAAATTGAGCACCGAGCATTTTTGAGTTCTACTCGTGCGTTTTTGTTGAATTTTGGATATGTTGTTTCTGTTTTTATTTTATACTTTGTGTTAAAATTTCAGCTCAATCGGAGTTGAATTGATATAGATTCCAGTCGAGTCTTCGTCGGGTTTCTAGGCGTCGATTTAGGTTTAATTGAGTTTTTTATTTCGTTTCTCGTATCGTTGATGTTTTGTTCGTCGTTGTTGGTCATTTAATTCGGATTGTAACCATAGTTGCTGATGTTGTTCGAGTCTTGAAGCTTCTGCATAATTGATACGTTTCGTCGTTCCGTTGACTGGCCGTATCACTCTCCTTCTCCTCCGGCTCCGGCGAAAATGAAGGGAATTACTGGTAGCGGCGGCGGAAGTTTCGATCTCTGCAAATCGGCGACGCTCAGCGCATCAGTTATAAACGACGCCGACCCATCGCCGCCGCCGCGGCAGAATAGCCAGACTGGGTCGCATCAAGTTGTAACCCCTCCTTCTTCTCCTCCGCCGGCATTGCAAAGGATGTGGGTGGTGGACGAGAATGGGAAAATGACGATGATTTTGACTTTTGGGATTTACTGATTCAGAATTGGTCAAAAACAAAGGGTGATTTGGACATATATCATATGTAATGTGTGTTACTGTTTAATCTAGTCTAAATTATCTCTCCATAATGTCCGGTTATATACACTAAAGAGCAACAGTAAATTACTATCGGGCCCAACTTAATAGCTGGTTTTCACTGGGCTTAATCTTGGCTACCAAACGGGTGGATTAGCCAAGATAAATAAACAATCTTGGCTTATCCACCCTACCAAACACCCCCTAATTGGGGAATCATAAATTCTAAAGGGAAATGTGATTATTTCCATTTTTACAGTTAACTTTCCTTTTTCTTACGCGTGTGGCCGGCCACAATGTGGCCGAATAGATTTATTGAAACTTTAAAAATAGATCAAAAGTCATGTATTTTAAGCCAATAAACCCTCTTAGCATACATTTCTATGTCGGCCAATTATAATCAATTTGATTAGTGCCTGCGCTTCTGCGACAAAGTTATTTTTTGCTCGATTGACATAAAATTTAGTTAGAATGTGTTAGATTTTTCTTATAAGTTGAAAGTATATTTATTATAATTTTTCTTATAAGTTGAAACTATATTTATTATATATTGATTGTGTTTACGAGACTTAGTAGGCTTACTTAATTTTAAGAAAAGCGACCAAATTAAGGCATCAAATTAGTATAATCATCACTATGCTTACAAAGTTAACATATTAACACAAAGACTTGGATTCTTAGCTATTAGCCCTCATTAGTATATCAGCTTTCTTTTTGGCGAAAAAAAAAAAAAGAAATCCTTTCACAGAAACCAATTAACTAGAGACATCCAATAAGGTCTTGATATATATATATAAAAAAAAGAGTACAAAAGAAAAACAAATAAAAAAACTTGGAGGTGCAGACAACCATTTAAATATTAACGTCCATAAAATGAACGTAAGCTGAGTCTAAAGCAATGTTTTAAAAACCGGACTGGACCAGCCGGTTCGACCGGTTGGATCGGGAACCGGTCATGGTGCCGGTCCGGTTCAACCCCTAAAAACTGCTTGTGGGTCAAAATCGGAAAGAACCGGTCAAAACCGGTCGGGTCATAGAACCGGTGCCGGATTTCGAGAACTGATCGGTTCAATTTTTTTTTTTTAATGTGCAAAAATTTGTGTTTTCAATGATATTTGAACCTTGGACCTCTAGGATGTTAGTCTAAGGTTTCAACAAACTCTCACAACCCACACACTTGTTTAATATTCAACATTTATTATTATTATTATTATTATTATTATTATTATTATTATTATTAATTCAGGGCTCGTTTGGTACAAAGTATGGGATAAGGCCCGATATGTTTGACTGAGATGTCTTATAAATATAAAAAATTAATATTCCGTTTGGTATGAAGTATTAAATTCTCTGCAACACATAGTAATTATTGTAATTTATTGCTATAATTAGTTGCAGTATTATTTATACCACCTCATAGGTAGTATACATAACAACAAAAGTAAGTATTATTCATACGGCTCGAACTTTATAAAGGGCCGTATACTTCATACCAAACAAGATATTAGGGTGTCATAGACATATTATACACCCTAATCACCCCTACCAAACGAGCCCTCAGAATACTATAAAAGTATGTCTAAATTTTAATTATAGTTTTTTTTTTCGATTATCAATTATTTTAGATACCAAATATATTTTTAATGTATAAATTTTGAATATATTTATTAAAAATATCTACACATGAAAAATATAAATATATTTATGATGGATTTTAATATGTATTTCTTATAAAATTATGAATATTTTAACATTTTATTATTTATTTAATTATTATTTTTATTTATTTATTGAACGGTTCGATTAAAACGGTTCAAACACGGTTGAACCGGTTGAACCATGACCCGAAAGCCTCACCGGTTCGATCTCCGGTCCGATTTTTAAAACATTGGTCTAAAGCTCTATGAAGCCTCACCGGTTCGATCTCCGGTCCAATTTTTAAAACATTGGTCTAAAGCTCTAAAAACCAATTAACTAGAGACAAATAGTGCACTAAATATTAGAGCCTTTGACCGAAGATGTAATTAAGTTTAACACAAATTTCAAATTTATGCAATAATGACAAATTATTACTTTGTGTGTTATTTAACATTCCCAAAAAATTTGTGATGAGTAGAAGTTGACATGGCTGAAGACATTTTCCCAAGTGGAAATAGCTTTTGACTCTGTTCACAATTTTTTTGTCATAATTTTTTTTACGATACATTCATAAAAGAATTGTCACATCAATTTTTGGTAATAGGTCCCACACATTTCACAAACATTCTATATTAAAAATAGAATTTGTATTCCACTCACAATATATTATACCAACTTAGTCAACCAACTTATTAAAATTTGTATCAGTCAAAATGTGGTAATAAGGTGTTGAACGGAGGGAGTATAATTTTGGTTGAATTTCGTACCGTGGTATCAAAGTTAGAACTTATATTTCGCGGTATGAAGTGTTGATTTGGTAAGGCGTACGAAATGTTTAAGTTCGTACCGCTTTCCAACTTTACAAATTTGTATCGCGGTACGAAATGTGTGAATTTCATACCGTGTTACCAAAGTTAGAACTTTTATATCACGGTACGAAATGTGTGAATTTCGTACCGTGCTACCAAAGTTAGAACTTTTATATCGCGGTACGAAATGGTTGAATTTCGTACCGTGTTACCAAAGTTAGAACCTTTATATCGTGGTACGAAATAGTTGAATTTCGTACCGTGTTACCAGAGTTAGAACTTTAATATCGCAGTACGAAATGTTTGGATTTCGTACCGTGCTACCAAAGTTATAACTTTTATATCGCGGTACGAAATGTCTGGATTTCGTACTGTGCTGCCAAAGTTAGAACTTTTATATTCCGGTACGAAATGGTTGAATTTCGTACCGTGGTACCAAAGTTAGAACTTTTATTTTGCGGTACGAAGTGTTAATTTGGTAAAGCGTACGAAATGTTTAAGTTCGTACCGCTTTCCAACTTTACAAATTTGTATCCCGGTACGAAATGACTGGATTTCGTACAGTGCTACCAAAGTTATAACTTTTATATCGCGGTACGAAATGTCTGGATTTCGTACTGTGCTACCAAAGTTAGAACTTTTATATCCCGGTACGAAATGGTTGAATTCCGTACCGTGGTACTAAAGTTAGAACTTTTATTTCACGGAACGAAGTGTTGATTTGGTAAGTCATACGAAATGTTTAAGTTCGTACCACTTTCCAACTTTACAAATTTGTATCGCGGTACGAAATGTGTGAATTTCGTACCGTGGTACCAAAGTTAGAACTTTTATATCGCGGTACGAAATGTTTGAATTTCGTACCGTGCAACCAAAGTTAGAACTTTGATATCACGGTACGAAATGTTTGAATTTCGTACCGTACTACCAAAGTTAGAACTTTTATATCACGGTACGAAATGGTTGAATTTCGTACAGTGGTACCAAAGTTAGAACTTTTATATCGCGGTACGAAATATCTGGATTTCGTACCGTGCTACCAAAGTTAGAACTAATATATCGTGGTACAAAATGTCTAAATTTCGTATCGTGCTACCAAAGTTAGAACTTTTATATCACGGTACGAAATGATTGAATTTCGTAATGTGCTACCAAAGTTAGAACTTGTATCTTCGTCGCCACCACCTTCATAACCGCGATGGCGAGGTACGATTTTTTTTTTCGTACCGATAAGAATATCAATATTTCGTACCGATATACCACTTTGTGATGTGGTACCCATATAATATTGTTTCAAGGGTTGTAAGTGACTATGAATTAATCATTTCGTACTGATATATCATTTATTAACTTGACGCTGTACGATATGATAATTTCGTACTGAGTTCCCAGGTTACAACTTCTGTACGAAATTTATATTTTCATACTAAGAACAGCCTGATACGGAGTGATAAGTGGGTGTGAATTGATCATTTCGTACCGCACTATCAGGTGATGCCATGGTAACTTAGTACAAAAATAAATATTTTGTACCGCAATATATTGGTAGTATGGAATAAGTTTATTCTTACCAGTCGTACCAAGTAACTACATATCTAAATTAGACAAATTGCAGAATATATACAATTTAGAACAAAAATACTAATAATACTATTAATATTGTAGCAAAGGGTTTACAAACCAGAAATTGTAGCAAATAATTTACAAAATAAGAATTGTTCATTCACCAACTCAATCTCTACGGTAAGTGTTATTTCATCTGTGTTGAAACAAATAGATGCCCCCAACCAAAATATTGATTTCTTGAGATCTTGTAGGACATCATGACTAAATTCATCCAAAATCTTGCACATAATCATCTATGATGTTCATTGAACCTTCAAAACTAAAGCAACAAAAATTAGAATATGGTACTAATATAATTCTTACCAACATACCATTTCTTTGTGCTTGATTATTAGTACGAAGTGTGAATTCATACATGGTACTTGGTAAAAATTTCATAATTCTTACCAGAGTACCATTTCTTTGTGCTTGGTTATTGGTACGAAATATGAAATTCTTACATGGTACTTGGTAAGAATTTAATAATTCTTACCAGCGTACCATTTCGTTGTGCTTGGTTATTGGTAAGATTTATAAAATTCTTACATGGTACGAGTTACTACTGGTACGAATACACCTATTTCGTACCGACGAGTTTTGACAGCAAGCAGCAGCCTCCTTCAATCAACACAAACGAAATAGATATCAGCGAAAATACATCCAAATCATCAAGAAATTAACTCAAATATACCAAAAATTACTAAAACAATATGAAACCTCATAAATCATTAAGAAACAAACACGTAAAAGCCCTAAATTAACAAAAAATAAGAAAAATACAACAAAAATTTAAAAAACTCTAGATCAACATGAATTACGAGAATTGAATTACGACAATTCAAAAATTCTTACTTGGTATGAATTTTATAATTCTTACCAACGTACCATTTCTTTGTGTTTGGTTATTGGTACGAATTATGAAATTCATACATGGTACTTGGTAAGAATTATGAAATTTTTACCAGCGTACCAGTTCTGTGTGCTTGATTATTGGTATGAATTATCAAAATTCTTACATGGTACTTGGTAAGAATTTCATAATTCTTACCAGCATACCATTTATTTGTGCTTGGTTATACGTACGAATTATGAAATTCTTACATGGTACTTGGAAAGAATTTCATAATTCTTACCGGCGTACCATTTCTTTGTGCTTGGTTATTGGTACAAAATTCTTACATGGTACGAGTTACTACTGGTACAAATACACCTATTTCGTACCGACGAGTTTTGACAGCAAGCAACAGCCTCCTTCAATCAACACAAACGAAATAGATATCAACGAAAATACATCCAAATCATCAAGAAATTAACCCAAATATACCAAAAATTACTAAAACAATATGAAACCTCATAAATCATTAAGAAACAAACACGTAAAAGCCCTAAATTAACAAAAAAATAAGAAAAATACAACAAAAATTCAAAAAAACTCTAGATCAACATGAATTACGAGAATTGAATTACGACAATTCAAAAATTCTTACTTGGTACCAACGTACCATTTCTTTGTGTTTGGTTATTGGTACGAATTATGAAATTCATACATGGTACTTGGTAAGAATTATGAAATTTTTACCAGCGTACCAGTTCTGTGTGCTTGATTATTGGTATGAATTATCAAAATTCTTACATGGTACTTGGTAAGAATTTCATAATTCTTACCAGCATACCATTTATTTGTGCTTGGTTATTCGTACGAATTATGAAATTCTTACATGGTACTTGGAAAGAATTTCATAATTCTTACCGGCGTACCATTTCTTTGTGCTTGGTTATTGGTACAAAATTCTTACATGGTACGAGTTACTACTGGTACGAATACACCTATTTCGTACCGACAAGTTATGACAGCAAGCAGCAGCCTCCTTCAATCAACATAAATGAAACAGAAATCAGCGAAAATACATCCAAATCATACAGAAATTAACCCAAAAATACCAAAAATTTCCAAAAATAATATGAAAACCTCATAAATCATCGAGAAACAAACACGTAAAAGCCCCTAAATCAACAAAAAAGAAAGAAAAATACAACAAAAATAAGAAAAATACAACAAAAAATTCTAGATCAACATGAATTGCGAGAATATGAAGGAGAAATAACCTGGATCTATAGATCTATTTGTAGATATGGAGCACGATGCCAATGAGAAGCTTCCGATTGGTATACCAGCGTACCATTTCTTTGTGCTTGGTTATTGGTACGAAATATGAAATTCATACATGGTACTTGGTAAGAATTTTCTTACCAGCGTACCATTCATTTGTGCTTGGTTATTGGTACGAATTATGAAATTCTTACGAATAATTCTTACATGGTACTTCGTAAGAATTTCATAATTCTTACCAGCATACCATTTCGTTGTGCTTGGTTATTAGTACGAATTATGAAATTCTTACATGGTACGAGTTACTACTGGTATGAAATGATTGAATTTCGTACCGACGAGTTTTGACAGCAAGCAACAGCCTCCTTCAATCAACACAAACGAAATAGAAATCAGCGAAATTACATCAAAATCATCCAGAAATTAACCCAAATACACCAAAAATTACCAAAATAATATGAAAACCTCATAAATCATCGAGAAACAAACACGTAAAAGCCCTAAATCAACAAAAAATAAGAAAAATACAACAAAAATAAGAAAAATACAACAAAAATTCAAAAAAACTCTAGATCAACATGAATTGTGAGAATTAGAAGGAGAAATAACCTGAATCCATGGATCTATTTTAGATCTGGAGCACGATGCCAACGAGAAGCTTTGGGAGAGAGAAAATCGTAGGAGAGAGGGTGAAGGATGGACGACATGGTGGATGAATTTCGTGAATGGAGCATACGGCGGAGGCGGCGGCAGAGACATAGAGGCGATCGTGGTGGTGGCAAGGAGAGAGAAATAAGAGAATGGAAAGAGAGACAAAATGGGAGGAGAGAACGCAAAAGCAGTAGGAAAAAAATGAGAAGAGAGAAAGAGGGAAGGGAAAAATAAGAAAAGAGAAAAAGAAAGAGAGAGAAAAAGTAAGGGTATTTTGGTCCGAAAAGGCAAATATTTGCCATAATTTGTAAAAATTAAGTTTGTGGCCAACTTTTATGTTTTACTATGTTGTTTGACTAGAAAGGTGCATTTTCTCAATAAAAAAATATACTCCCTCCGTCCCATTATTCTTGTCGTGTATTCCTTTTTGGGTTGTCACGTTATTCTTGTCCTGTTTCCATAAAAGGAAATATAATTCTCTCATAAAAAGTTATGGATTCCACCACATTCTATCTTTTTAACCTTTAAACACCATTCTCCTTAATACCCGTGCCCGAAAGAAATGAGACAAGAATAATGGGACGGGGTAGTAACAAACAAGTGTAGAAAATATCTCCACATTAGCCTTGGGGGTTGGTAAGCGCACCAACCTACCGCGTCCACACACGCTCCTAAACCGCGCGTCTCCCTCTACCCCCGTCAAAATGTCACTGAAATCAGCGCAGGAGTAAAAAGTATCCCCTCTCAAAAAAATAAATAAAGAAAAAGTAAATAAATGAGAAATTACGCTGCTGCCTACGGCTGTACGTCAGTTTTTCACTTTCCGAGATCTACCCCGCCACCACCATCCCCACCCACCCCCGACTCTATCATTTCCCTCTATAAATAAGCGCACTCACCCATCTGCTCAACTCGTGTCTTGCCCTTCTCTCTCTCTACACCTCCTTCTCTCTCTACCATAACCGGTCGTTTTTTAGCCCATTCGTTCCAACGGTACGTTATTCAGTCAGTCGTGCTGCCGTACCGTTTGTTTGTGCTCGCAATTGCATAAAATCTGGTTTTGTTATGATTCTAGTGTTTGCTTGTTCACGTCTCTGTTCAGTGTTCATTAATTCTACTAATTAATCACCTAGTTATTGAAAAATACTGAAAATTAAGGTTTTGGAACTGAACTTATTGAAGTTTCTGATTAATTCAACTGGATCTATCGGTAATAGTCTGTTTCTGGCACAGTAGTTTGATCTGGTGAAGTTTGCTATTCGTTTAAATCGTTCGAAATGAATCGTAAAAAAATTATGCTGTTTGTGATCCTAAAATTGTGAAAGAGCTGACATGGCATTGCCGGCTTATTAATGTGTGGTTGGTAGCAATTTAGCTCACTGATTTGATGATAAGCTTCGAGTAGTAGATATAGGGAAGTAGAAATGATAGATCTGAGTTTCGGAATTTCGCTCTGATTGGATCTGAGATGAAGGCGCTATTGAGTATCTTTTGTGCTGTTAAATCTGTCCGCATTGTGTCACACTTTCGTTTTACCAACGTGTATTGTTTTACTGTCCTTAGATCTGAAACTATTTGTAATTTTAAGTTATGGATCTGAGTTTTGGTTAGAGTTGTTCTGTGTTAACTTGATATGCTTAAATCTGATATAATCTTGATTTTCAAACTGAGTACATGTTAGGTGTGGCGTCCGTCCTTTTTCCCTGCCTGAATTTCGACATTAATTGAATGTTGATTAGCTGTTTTATTGATTTATGTGGTTTGATTAATTGAATTTGATATTACCAGAAAAATGGCTTCCCACATCGTTGGATATCCCCGTATGGGCCCTAAGAGAGAGCTGAAGTTCGCTCTGGAATCTTTCTGGGATGGCAAGAGCAGCGCTGAGGATTTGGAAAAGGTGGCAGCTGATCTTAGAGCAAACATCTGGAAGCAGATGACTGATGCTGGGATCAAGTATATTCCCAGCAACACATTCTCATACTACGATCAGATGCTTGACACTACCGCGATGCTCGGTGCTGTTCCCCCGAGATACAACTGGACTGGTGGTGAGATTGGTCACTCCACTTACTTCTCCATGGCCAGAGGAAATGCCTCTGTTCCTGCTATGGAGATGACCAAGTGGTTTGACACCAACTAGTAAGTCGCAAAAAATTATTTTTCTTGCATCAGTCCATCATCCACTTCTGATTTATTTATCTAATGACATGGGTTTATCTGTGCAGCCACTTCATTGTCCCTGAATTGGGCCCTGATGTGAAATTTTCGTATGCTTCTCACAAAGCTGTTAATGAATACAAAGAGGCTAAAGCGGTAAGAACTCTATGATCTCTTGTATATTATTGACTGCATCTAATTTATAGAATTATAGAAACCAAACTGCTGCATGCTATTAGGCTCATTTGTAGGAGTTCTAAGTATAGTTTCATAGTAGATATCTCTTTTTTATTTTAATGTTTGTAGATATCTTTTTCTGCTGTGTTTAGAATTTAATTTGTAAATAGAAGAGTCAGTACTATTCCAAATGATGTGAGCGGAGCCCTGACCATTGCATGAGTGCAAATCTAGAAACACAATTGTTGTTAAAACGCATTTGTTTATAATTATTATACAATGATTTAAATAAATTTAGAATGCACATTATGCTAGATTGTTAGTATTTCAAAATTTGTAATAATATCCCACATTTATTATTTTCACAATATTTTTTTACTTTTTGATATATGATTCAATTGTAATTGTAATTTGTGAAACATTCAACACTTATCCTCTTGTATTATATATATAGAAAGATTATAAGTGTATGCCCCCTGCATCGTACAGACATAACACTAGTTTTATGGAAAGATCCATCGTAAATGTCTCTTTGCTTTCTGTAAGTTTGAACGGTTTATTTTGCCACCTGATGAGGTTCATGTTCTCTCATGCAGCTCGGTGTTGATACTGTTCCAGTACTTGTTGGACCTGTTTCATACTTATTGCTTTCCAAAGCTGCCAAGGGAGTTGAGAAAACTTTCCCACTTCTTTCTCTTCTTGACAAAATTCTTCCGATTTACAAGTAAGAAAAATGAGAATCATAGTTGCAATAACTTGATCTTATCACCATTTATATTATGATTGCCTATGTTATTAATGTGCAAAACCCTGGCAGGGAAGTTATTGCTGAGCTGAAGGCAGCAGGTGCTTCATGGATCCAGTTTGATGAGCCTACCTTGGTTTTGGATCTTGAGGCTCACAAGTTGGATGCATTCACCAAGGCTTACGCAGAGCTGGAATCAACTTTATCTGGCGTTAGCACTATCATTGAAACATATTTTGCTGATGTACCTGCTGCTGCATACAAAACCCTCACCTCCTTGAGCGGCATTTCTGGCTTTGGTTTTGATTTGGTTCGTGGAGCCCAGACCATTGAATTGATCAAGGGTGGTTTCCCTGCTGGAAAATACCTCTTTGCTGGAGTTGTGGATGGAAGGAACATCTGGGCTAATGATTTGGCTGCATCTCTCTCTGAGCTGCATGCTCTTGAAGGCATTGTCGGAAAGGGTATATTACCTAACACTCATTTGTTGCTAAATTCAAGTCTACTTTAATGGTGTTTCATTTCTGTTTTTTTATTAACTTGCTCCAATTTATTGCTAGATTCAAGTCCACTTTATCGTGTCTCATTTGTGTTTTCTTTTTTCTGGCAGACAAGCTTGTTGTGTCCACATCTTGCTCACTTCTCCACACTGCTGTTGATCTGGTCAATGAGCCTAAGCTGGACCAGGAAATCAAATCATGGCTCGCATTTGCAGCTCAGAAGATTGTTGAAGTGAATGCACTGGCAAAGGCATTGTGCGGTCAGAAGGATGAGGTATATGTCCTGCCTAAACATCCTTTGAGTTTGTCAAATTGTGTCATATCTTGATATAACTAGCTTCAAAATCTGTCTTAAAACATTTTATAATAACCGGGCATGGTATTGTTACTCATTTACTTATTTGGAAATTTTCAGGCTTTCTTCTCTGCCAACGCTGCTGCTCAGGCATCTAGGAAATCCTCTCCTAGGGTCAACAACGAAGCTGTACAAAAGGCTGTAAGTAACTGAATTTTCATATTCGTGAATTTGACTTTAATGTGTCCTGCTTGTAAACTGTTGTGAGCTGACTGGCCCATCTTTGATTTGTTCGTCCAGTCTGCAGCTCTACAGGGTTCTGATCATCGCCGTGCAACAAATGTCAGTGCTAGACTTGATGCTCAACAGAAGAAGCTTAACCTTCCGATCCTCCCAACCACAACTATTGGTTCCTTCCCACAGACTGTGGAACTTAGAAGAGTGCGCCGTGAATACAAGGCCAAGAAGTGGGTCTTGTTTACTTAAATTTGTTTTTTTGCAATCTAAAAACACATTGAAATCAATATCTCTAACGTACAAATTTTGGTTGTAGGATCACCGAGGAGGAGTACATTACAGCCATCAAGGAGGAGATCAGCAAGGTTGTCAAACTTCAGGAAGAGCTTGACATTGATGTTCTTGTTCATGGAGAGCCAGAGGTGAGCCAATTTAAATGCCATTCTGAGAAACGAATCATTCTGAACCTTTTGGCTAATGAGTATTAGTTTAGATATTTGTTTTAACACTATGTTGTATCTTTTGCTTGTCTAAATTCCAGAGAAATGATATGGTTGAGTACTTTGGTGAGCAATTGTCTGGATTCGCCTTCACCGCAAATGGCTGGGTGCAATCATATGGATCTCGGTGTGTGAAGCCACCAATCATTTACGGTGATGTGAGTCGCCCCAAACCAATGACTGTTTTCTGGTCTACTGCTGCCCAGAGCATGACCAAGCGCCCGATGAAGGGAATGCTTACTGGTCCCGTCACCATTCTCAATTGGTCTTTCGTCAGAAACGACCAACCGAGGTAATGTTTCTCAGGAGAGATGCTTGTTTTTGTTCTCTCTTTTGGTTTTTTATGTCATATCTAAGTGTAGCTTTTGATTTCTGTTCCCAGATTCGAGACATGTTACCAGATTGCTTTGGCTATTAAGGATGAAGTTGAGGATCTTGAGAAGGCCGGTATTACCGTGATCCAAATCGATGAAGCTGCATTGAGGGAAGGGTTGCCTCTGAGGAAATCTGAGCATGCTTTCTACTTGGACTGGGCTGTTCACTCCTTCAGAATCACCAATGTTGGAGTCCTAGATACCACCCAGGTGTTTATTCTCTTGTCCTCTACGCAAACGCATTATTAAAATTACATTTTCTTCGATATTGAGCATGGACGACTAATTTGTGTTTGCTGCCGACAGATTCACACCCACATGTGCTACTCCAACTTCAACGACATCATCCACTCCATCATCAACATGGATGCAGATGTGATCACAATTGAGAACTCGCGTTCAGACGAGAAGCTGCTGTCAGTTTTCCGTGAGGGAGTGAAGTATGGTGCTGGAATCGGGCCGGGTGTGTACGACATCCACTCCCCAAGAATCCCGTCGACAGAGGAGATTGCCGACAGGATCAACAAGATGCTTGCTGTTCTTGAAACCAACATCCTGTGGGTGAACCCCGACTGTGGTCTCAAGACTCGCAAATACGCAGAGGTGAAGCCTGCTCTTGAGAACATGGTTGCTGCTGCCAAGCTCCTCCGAACCAACCTTGCCAGTGCCAAATAAGCTCTCTCGTATTCCCCCTCCTCAAATTTAAAGAAAATATTTCCTAATCAATGTAATAATAATTAATTGTGGTTGCAGAAAGAGGAAGAAAAGAAAATTGATTGATTAGGTGTAGGGTGCCCGCGGGGCGTTTTGTTTTGTTTCTGGGCTTGCTTATTATATTTCTTATGCTTATCTGAAATATTGTTGTCCTATTTTGTTTTTTATTTTGTATCCGGTGTTCGTTGGAAATCAAAGGAATTCTTGTTTCCTCATTGTGACTCACTATTTCTACTTCTGTTTCGGGCCAAAGTTCAATGGTGGTAGTAATTATATACAAGAACAACTTTATAAATTATGTTCCGAAAAGGTAATTAATTCCATTTATTCTCTGATTTGTTTCTGTAGAACAATATAATATGTTTTAGAATGAAATTATACATTGAACACTGGATGTATAGTTAGAGGAATACATCCTCCACGACAATCCTTTCAGATTGAGAAAAATGATGCTACACAACAAGTGATATTTTTGTGTAAAAGCGTTACTTATGTTTGAAAAATAAAAAAATTCAGGTCACGATTCCGGCCGGAGAAAAATTATGCGTGATCTTAATTACAAAAATGGAATATATTGTGATTTAATTTGCAAAGTGGTATTACAATTTCAAATGAGTTGTGATTTAATTTGCAAGTAATCCTTAAATAATTTTGCACCATAATGTTATCTGATGCGAAATCAGAATTTCTAGGCAAAAAAGAAAATTCACGCAGATTTAAAAAATTTCACATCACAATTCCGGCCGCAGAAAAATTGGGCGTGATCCTAATTATAAAATTGAATAGGTTGTGATTTAATTTGTAATATTTTAACAGTAGTGTTGCAATTACGTAATGAGGGTGTAGGTTGCGATTTAATTTACAAGCCTGAACATAATTGGGTCTTAACTCGATGATGAAAGACCCATACGTAGATATATGCCTAGAGTTTATTCAAGTCATGTAGTGTATAAATTAAAATAGAAGTTACATCATAGATTTTTTTTTAAATATATGAGTAACTTTAGTCTTAAAGATCTCTAGACTAGACTTTCTCCTTTTTTTTTCCCCTATTCTCTTTTATAATATTTTGAATTAAATGAAGTAAATAGTACGATCGTTTTCTTTGGTTTTGACTAATGCGCATTTAGTTAATTTTTTTAGACGCCGCTCTTTATGATTTTATCATTTCAATCCTAACATTTGATTTACTCCATCAGATCACATATAATAAATCCACTAAAGAAATATTGACAAAATATAGTTTAAAAAAAATCACATATTCATACAATACTATGATTTAGTTGGTGAAGTGTTATTACTTGTGTAGATGAAATGTGTACCCACCCCCATTTATATCATTTTTAATAAATTAGCATTGATCTATTTTTATCATTTATCTTTTTATTTTTTGACATGGGAAAGTGGAAGCGGTAGAGCTTAAACCTGAGACCTCTCTGTTCACAGGCAAGATGATCTATTACCGCTTGGATGTTCATTTATATTTAATTATGAAAATACGTTTTGGAGCACTTGCGTTTATATTACGTGACTAATCAATCAGTTCGGATCCTATCATCCTATGTCTTACGAAGTGTACCATTTTGTCCCAATACTAATTTAGAAAAAAAAGTATTACATAATGATTTCTAATTAACATTTATTATTAAAAATTGAGACTTTAATATTATATTTCCCTAATTATAGAATAATCAATCATAATAACCATTTATTGATTAAAAATTGCAAGTATAAAATAATAATTATAAACCTAATTAGAGCAATAAACTCTAAATAATATAAAATTAAACTAAATTACAATAGATTGAAATTGAAGGGGAAAAAAAGAAAGAAAACTAAATAAAACTTTATAATGAGACACAAGTGCCAAAGTGCTAGTTAGTATCCAAGTACTTATAATCAATCTTATCAATTTTTTAGTTATCTAAATGATACATTTATCATCAAATAAAGACAAATATCTCAACTTTCACAGTTTTTTTTTTTTAAATTAAAATCCATTAGTAATGTATAATCTGAAAACTAAAATATACAGAGCCAGCAAAATGATTCAAATTTATACAAAAGACACAGATAAAAAAACAGATGATAATGATATGCAACCAAAGTGTCCTCTAAAAAAAATTTACAAATTGAAATGAAGATTTCACCTAAAAAATGTTTGAACTTTGGTTTAATTCCACTAAAATGTAAGTTGTTGATAGATCTAGGGTTTGCGAAAGTAGCTAAAAGAAATAATAACACGATGACACAGTAATTTACGTGGTTCGATCGATGTGATCTACGTCCACGGGAGAGAATGCAGAGAGCTTTTATTATATTTGAGAGTACAATGAGTGTTGAATGTCCCTTCCACCTCTAATCTCGCATCTATTTATAAGTATTGGGTTAAGCCCTAATCCTTCTAGAGGTCGGACTCCTTATACATATCCGGTTGCTTGATACATGCATATCCGATTCCCATTAGTAGTAGAATTCTATCTTCTTCCAAAGTAGGGTTTCGTTACTTGGTCTTTAAGGCAGATGTGGACTTTGTTTGGGCCGAACTCTGTGGGCCGAGCGTTAATATAGAGGCCCAAATAGCCTTAGGTCGGGCCCAGGATGAGGCCAGCACTATCACATCCCCCCCCCAAAAAAGAGGAAAGAAGACATGTAGACGCAGACTGCGAGGTCGAATTGCCGAGGTGATTGATCGCGCAAATCACTGGGACGAACTGAATTACCGAACTTATAATCCGAGCTGAAGTAGCAGGCATAATTAGATGAGCGATCTGAGTCTCAGGGGCTTGTTATGTTCTTTAGGTTGATCAATAGGCACGGCCCATATAAAATTTAAAGGGCGGGGAAAGCAATGGGCCGTTTGAATTCTGTGGAGGGACGGTTCATGTTTCGAGAAAGGCGGGCCCCCGTCACACGTGTGTCAGACGCAACGGTGGGATTCAAACGTATATTCTCAGAAGCGGAAACGTTCTGCCCATATCACACTATTTCACATCCGCCGTCAGTTAGAGAAAAAAGTTCCTGCGCAGAAAAGTTTCTTCTTCCCCAAAAATCCCCCAATTTACTGTTCGTATACCGCCGGCGTTCGCTCCATAGTTCTTCTGCGCCCAGTTCCAACCCATCCGCCGGACCATTTACCTTCTTTTTAACAAGTAAGTATGGCCTCTCCTTCTCAGTCTAGTAGTAGTGACATCGATTTGGCTCCGTCAGTCGGCTCGAGTAGAAGTGTTGCCTTTAGCATTTTTTCATTAGGATCTGCTATTCCTTCTGTCGAATCTTTAATAGTGCCCCCGTGTGTGAAGGGGAAAGTGGCTGAGTACCCCTCGACCTTAAATGAGGCTAGAATTAGGTTTCTGGCCCAAACGTACAATTTTCCTAACGAGGCGGAATTAATAGAACCTCGCCCAGAGGATAGGGCGTGCTCTCCCCCGATGGGGTTTGTCACTATTTATGAGGACAGTCTGCACGCTGGTCTTCGTTTACCCCTCCCTGAGCCCTATTCCGAACTCCAGAAAAAGCTGGGCTTAGCGTTAGGGCAGATAATGCCGAACTCGTTTAGGCAGTTTACGGATTTGGGTGTGGCAGCGGTAGATAGGGGTCACCAAATATCCGCCGAGCTCATTCACGAGCTCTTTGTCTTCAAAAAGGCGGGGGGCTGGTATTACGCTGCAGCCCGGACTGAGTTCAAGGGGCGAACTCAAAATAAGGTGGACAAGTGGCACCAGAAATATTTCTTTTGTCGCCACAGTAGTTTCATCGACCTGATTTGGAGGCTAGAAAAGCCTTGCGAGTGGGTGATAGGAGAGGTCGATAAGGATTTGGAGTCCGCTGTAAAAGCGATGAGGGACCACGGTCCTTTTGAAGCGAGCTACAATGAAGACTCCCTAGCTGAAGCGGGGTTGAGCCCGTATGAGCCTCAAAATATGGTGGATCCGGCGACGGGTGAGGCCCCGCTAGTGCTATTAGGATAGTTGTGCTGTGTTTATTTATCGTCCTGACTCCTTTCGTGATTTGTATGTGCAGTGAAGTTCGGTAAGATCAAGGGGGCTGATGGTAAGGCTACAGCTCGCGGGGCTAAGAGAGCGAAGCTATCTGGACGAACTGCTTCCTCTTCCGATCAGGATCAGCTCGCTGGGGCTGCTGCGGCAACTGTTCGCTCTCCTTCCCCCAAACCACCTCAGAAGCGGTTGAAGGTCGGGGACCCGCTCGAAGTGGACATCATTGATGTCACGGGTAGTGATGCGAGCCCGGCAGCTCCCTCCAACAAGCTGGCTGGTCTGCCTTTTCCCGAGGTGGAGAATTATTTTTTCATTACACAGTTTCTCTTAATTGTTGCCTGTGTAGCTAACTGTATTCCTTCTTGCAGGGCCTTGATATGTTCGTCAGTTGGCTGAAGAACAACGTCGAGGAGATGTCCTCGAAACACGAGGAAGAGAAAAGCCGATACTCCGAGAAGCTGATGTCGGCTATTGCCTGGGCGAAGAAAGCAGAGGCCGAGCTGGTGAAGGCTGAAGAGGGCAGAAAAGCTGCCAAGTCCGAGTTGGTTGCTCAGCTCGCGAGGGCCGAGGCGGAGGCCGAGAAAGCTCGGAGGCTTGAGTCCGAGCTGATTGCGGCGAAGGACCGGGAGGTCAACCTTGCGGCTAGCCAAGGTGAGCTCTTCCGGGCCTTCACGAAGAGGTTTCTGTTGTCGGAGAGTTTCTCCGAGCTTGCCAATGACCTGGCCATGCTCATCAATGGAAACTTCGCCGTGGCTGCTTTGGAGCAGGCTGCCAAGGACTTCCCCGGCCTGGACGTATCCAAGTACGGCTTCGAACGTCTAGGGGATGAAGCCCTACCTTCTCGGTATGCCAGGGTGGTCCGAGATCACCTCGGCCAGTTTCCCCTCTTGGAAAATCTTGCTGGCTCGTCCACACTTCTATCTGTCGAGCAGATTGCTGACTGCTCGGTAGACCGGGACCCCGACCTGGATGCTGCTTTCAATTCCCTTCGCGACGAGGAAGAAGAAGGCGAGGGCCCGGAAGAGGAAGTGGAGGAGGAGCAGGAGGCTGGGGCTGGTGAAGATCCGGCCGCTGACAAGGACTTGGACGGTTCCCCCTCCGAGCAGCCACCTTCTCAGGACAAGGAGGTCGGCGATATTCTAGTGTAGTTGGTTTTTTTTTCTTTTCATTGTATATCTGTACGGAATATCTTCAAATGAATGAATTTGATTTTTTTTTTCTTGAGTGTAGAGCTTGGATTCTGTCGGTGTTTCTACTTTGCGCATACAAATAGCTCTCCTTTCACAAGACCTGGTTGACCAACGGTCCGTTGTTGAGCAATGGAAGGACAAATGCCGCCGAGCCGAGGAACTTTTCAGCCATAAGTGTACTCTGCTGAAATCTCAAGAAGCCGAGCTGTCGAGATGGCAGATGAAGTTCGAGGCACTTTGTGAGGAGGTCGAAGTTAAGCGTCTCGCTTTTCAAGAGAGTAGCGACCTGCTTCAGGCCAAGCTTCTGCAGGCTGAGGAGGAGTTGGAAGTTGCCCGAGATCAAGCTGGCCGCGTTCCCAAAGATTACGAGATGATCGTCGAGGAGCATACCGAGTATGAAGATATTATCCGTCGCGGGGGTGGTATCACCATCGCCGAGGCGGAATTAAAGGCGAAAGAGGACCTGGAACAGTATATCGCGTTAAAGGAAGCACTCGGGTCCGAGTCTTTTGGGCTTCAGGGTGCTTTTGAAATGCTGAAGGAGAGTGCGGGCAGGTATAAGTGCATTTTGACCGCCGACCTAAGTTACGGGCCCTTTTGGCACGTGGTCCGGGGGCAGACCTTTCTTCTTCTGTTCGGACAATGCCTGCTCGCGAGGTGAAAACGACTTCGCGGGGACATCAGGTCGGTCCGAGCCAGCGTAGGCGAGCTGTTTGTCGCGGTTCGGCTGCCCCGCGAGGTCGAAGTTTTCCTGCTGGGAGAAGTCGAGGTCGGGGACGAGGTCGAATCTCAATTGATGATCTCCTAGGACCTTCCTCCTTTGAGGAAGATTGGCTTAGCTTCAGCAAGAAACATCCTTCCCCCTAGATTAGCTCGCTTCTTCCTGTAATTATGTACACTCAACTGTTCCAAATAGTTAGAAATAAAAATATATATATTGAGTTTTTGAACTTTCCTGTTCTTTGTGAAGATTGCTTCCTTGGTTTTCTGCATGTTGCATCTTTTGAGGGAGTTGGACTCAGACCTTTTTGTGTTGACAAGGGAACCATGGTTCGGACCTTGTATTTCATCCTCCCGGGGGAACTTGGTTCCGATCCCAGTTGAGAACTACTTATCCTTAGGAGGGAGTTTGACTCGGACCTCGTGGGATCATCCTTTTTGGAGGGAGACGAGCTCGGACCTCGGAAAGGGTTTCCTTTGCGCATTATAGGAATTTGTTACCCCATGTCGGGTCATTACTGACCACGCAAGGGAACCGTAGTTCGACCTTATGAGGGGATTTTGATATTAGGGATACTTCGTATAAGCAAATCAAAAGACACGAGATGCAAGACAAAAAGGAAATTTTATTAAAAATGACCAAAAAAAAACAAAGTAAAAAGAGTTTTGACGAGCTCGTTAAAAACAAAACATTAAGGACAAAAAAGACAAAAAAAGAAAACCTAAGACTCTATATGCAAGACTTTGTTGCTTATACGAAGAATCTCTTTAGATGGGCGATGTGCCATGTTCTGGGTATTAGTTCGCCCGAAAGATAGGCGATTTTGTAAGCCCCTTTGCCGAGGACTTCGTGTACTCTGTAGGGTCCTTCCCACGTAGCTTCGAGCTTGCCGAGCTTCTCTGAGAGGCTGATCTCATTGTTTCGAAGCACAAGATCTCCGACCTGGAACTGTTGGGGTTTGACCCTTTGGTTGTAATACCGAGCCATCTGCTGTTTGTACCGAGCTTCTTTTATGCTGGCTAGTTCCCTTTTTTCCTCCAATAAGTCTAGGTCGGTTCGGCGCTGCTCTTCATTAGCTTCGGCGGAGAAATTGATAGTTCGGGGACTGGGCGCTCCGATCTCGACAGGTATGACTGCTTCAGACCCGTATACTAAACGGTACGGGGTTTCTCCCGTTGGAGTTCGGGGCGTAGTCCGGTACGACCACAGGACATTTTGGAGATTGTGGATCCACTCTGTTTTCTCCTTCTCTAGACGGGTCTTGAGTCCGTTCACTATCGTCCTGTTGGTGACTTCAGTCTGGCCATTAGTTTGAGGTCGGTTGACCGAGGTGAACTTTTGCTGGATATTGAGTCCTTCACAGAATTCTCTGAATTCCCTGCTCGTGAATTGCGTTCCATTATCCGAGATGAGGACTCTTGGTACCCCGAACCGACACACGATGTTTTTCCAGACGAAGTCAACGGCTTTATCACTTGTGACTTTTGTGGAAGGTTCAGCTTCTACCCACTTGGTGAAGTAGTCGACGGCGACTATTAGAAACCGTTTTTGCTTAGGTGCTGGGTAGAAAGGCCCTACGATGTCAATGCCCCACTCCATAAATGGCCACGGACTTTGAATAGTAGAGAGGTCGGTTTGGGGTAGTCTCGTCACTCTGGCATGCAGCTGGCATTTCAGGCATTTCTTCACGAAGTCTTCCGCATCTTTTGCCATTGTTGGCCAATAGTACCCCCACCGCATGATTTTCTGAGCTAGCACCCGAGCTCCAATGTGGCTTCCGCACGATCCCGTGTGCACTTCATTTAATATGTAGTCCGCTTCCTTTGGTCCAACACATCTGAGAAGAGGCTGTAAGTAAGACTTTCGATAGAGGACCCCTCCATCGAGGGCATACTGCGTGGATCTAGCTAGAATTTTTCTAGCCTCCATCTTGTCTTCGGGCACTTCCCCGTTTCCCAAACATTTGATTAGGGGGGTCATCCAATTTGGGTCGTCCTCTATGATTGTATTGACTTCCGCCTCTTCTATACTCCTGTTGCGGACTTCTTCCACTAGCGCCGAGCTGGACGGGGAGGTCGCCAGCTTACTTAGCTCATCAGCTCGGGTATTTTGGCTTCTGGGAATGCGGACTATTTTGAAGAATTGGAAAGACTGTCCAAGGAGCTTGACCTTCTCTAGGTACTTCTTCAGCTTCTCACTTTTCACTTCGTATTTCCCTAACACATGGTTGACCACGACTTGGGAATCACAATGGGCTTGGACAGCTCGTACCTGGAGGGTTTGGGCGAGGCGCAGTCCAGCAATGAGAGCTTCATATTCCGCCTCGTTATTCGTAGTGGAGAACTCGAATCGCAGCGAATATGTTAGTTCCTTCTTTTCTGGGCTGATGAGGAGTATGCCGGCTCCACTTCCTTTCTTTCCTGAAGCTCCATCCACGTACATCTCCCAGCAGTCCGGGGGTGTCTTCTCTGGGACTTCTTGGAGCCTGGTTTTGGCTTTGATTTCTTTTGGCTCCACGAGGTCCTTATACATAGCTTCTACAAGGAAGTCTGCCAGAGCCTGTCCTTTTATAGCTCGACGGGGACCGTACGATATAGAATGTTCTCCTAGCTCGATCGCCCACTTCGCGATTCTTCCTGAAGCTTCTGGCTTAGTGAGAACTTGTCGAAGTGGTAGATCGGTCAGAACTTGTATCGGGTGAGCTTGGAAGTAGGGCTTTAGGCGCCGAGCTGCGTTTATGAGGGCTAGAGCGACCTTCTCGAGAGGCTGATACCTCGTCTCTGGGTCTTTTAGAACTCGGCTGACAAAGTACACCGGTAGCTGCCGATCTCCTTCGTCTCGGACCAACACTGCACTTATTGCCTCCTCAGATGTGGCGAGGTATAGAGAGAGAGGTTCTTCTTTCTGGGGGACTGACAAGGTTGGTAAGTCCTCGAGGTGGCGCTTGAGCTCCTCAAAAGCTAGCTCGTGCTCTCGTCCCCATCCAAATTCCGGGGCCTTCTTGAGAATTTTGAAGAATGGGAGCTGCCTCTCGGCAGCCTTGGAGAGGAAACGACTTAGCGCGGTTATGCACCCTGTCAACCTATGCACGTCGCGGATAGTCCGAGGTACCTTCATCTCCTGCACGGCTCTAATCTTCAGTGGATTGGCTTTGAGACCTTCTGGCGAGATCCAGCACCCTAAGAATTTTCCAGATCGCACGTTGAAGGTGCACTTTTTCGGGTTCAGCTTGAGGTTCGCCTGCCTTAGAATGTGGAGCGTGGTTCGCAGGTCGCTCACCGCCGAGGCCTCTTCTTTACTCTTGACGACAATGTCGTCTACGTATACTTCGACAATCTTGCCGATGTGATCTCGGAAGAGGAAATCGACCATTCGCTGGTAGGTCGCTCCGGCATTCTTTAACCCGAAAGGCATATACTTGAATGCGAAGATCCCGAAGCTTGTTACGAAAGCTGTCATGATTGCATCCCCCTCATCCATTAGAACCTGATAGTATCCTTTGTAGAGATCGAGAAAGCAGAATACTTCGTGTCCCACCAAGGATTCGATCTTTTCATCGATGTTGGGGAGAGGATAGCAGTCCTTCGGGCAAGCTTTGTTGAGGTCGGTGTAATCTACACACATCCTCCACTCTCCTTCTTCTTTTTTTACCACTACCGGATTAGATAGCCAAATCGGGTACCTGACTTCAAACAGAAGCCCTGCTTTCAACCATTGCTGCACCTCGTTGTAGATAACTTGATTTCGTTCGGCAGCAAATGATCGCCGTTTCTGCTTGACCGGGGTCGTGTTCGGGTTAATGTTAAGCTTGTGCGTAATGATTTCCGACGACACCCCCGTCATGTCCGTTGGAGACCAGGCGAAGACGTCTTGATATTCCCTTAGGAGCTGGATTACTTGCATGCGTGTTTGAGGTCCCCCGGCAAAGCCGACCTTGACAACCTTCGATGGATCTGCTTCGGACAGGGTAACCTGTTCCGCCGGGGTGTCTGGGATTGACGTCATTTCATCCGGCTCCTTGGGATACTTTGATTGCTATGCTTGGGGTTGACCTCGCAGAGCAACCTGCATGCACTCCTTGGCCTTTATCTGGTCACCTCGGACCGTAAGGGTTCCAGCCGAGGTCGGGATCTTCAACAGCAGGTGGTAGGGCGAAATGATGGCCCTGACTGCATTCAGCCAATCCCGACCTAGTATGATGTTGTAGGGGGAGTTTGCTTTAACCACATAGAACTGAACCAGCTTATTGACGCTGGTCGGCGGGCTGCCAATCGCAACGTCGAGCGCGATGGTCCCTTCAGGTCGCGTCTCTTGCTGCGTAAAGCTCTTGAGAGGCAGGGGTGTGGAATTCACCCGAGCTGGGTCGAGGCCCATCCTATCCAAGCAGTGTTGGAAGATGATGCTCACGCTGGCCCCACCATCGATGAACACGCGATGGACCATCTTGTTGGCCACTCCGACCTGTATAACCAGGGCGTCGTTGTGTGGTGTAGCGGTAGGCACAGGGTCATCCTCGGAGAATGTGACGGTTTCCCCCTTCTTGAATCTCTTTTTCGTTTGCTCCTCACCCGATGGGACCGGTGGTCTGCGAGCTTCTGCCTTCAACCTGGTTTTTGTCTTGCCTGGGGGTAGCCCGGTGATGGTGGAGACCACTCCGTCGTACTGTGGTGCGTCGTACGGAGGGTCGTCATCCTCCTCGTCGTGATCGACCTTAGCTCGCTTATTGTGGGGAGCACAACGACCTTGTCCTCCTTTCCGTTTTCCTTTTGTGTTTTTCTTCCCCCTGGCTTCGTATCTCTTCAGAGCTCCCTCTTGGGCTAACCTCTCTATCTGTTCCGCGAGGTCGCGGCAATCCTCCGTGTGGTGCCCATGGTCATCATGGAAGGAGCAGTGCTTGTTTTGGTCCCGAGGTTTAGATTTTGACATGGGACGTGGTTTAGCGAACCAGTCCTCGTGGAGTGCGAAGATCTCGGCATTCGTCTTCATAAAAGGAGGTCGTTGGGACGGCTCCGGTCCCACCCGAGGTCCAAGCCGGGACTGGATTGGTCCGGATCCGAGCCGGGACTGGATAGGTCCTCTTTGGAGGCGCTCGTGGGCACTTCTCCGATCGCGATCGCTCCGACCTCGATCCCCTTCAGTTCTCTTCTTCTCGGTCTCCTCCCGCTTCAATCGGTCCGCATCCTGGCCATCGGCGAACTGGTATACAATCTTTCACATCTTCTGGGCTGTCTCAGGCTTCCGCTTAGCGAGCTCTTGGTTCAGGGACCCGGGGGCAATTCCATTTCGGAAGGCCGAGATGAGGAAGACGTCGTCGATTTTATCGACCTTCAAGCTTTCCTGCATGAACCTGGAAGCGTACTCCCTTATGGATTCTTTGTCCTTTTGCTTCACCGATAGGAGGTATCTTTGTGTCTCGGCGGGGCCGAACCTTCGTATGGAATCTTTGCTTGAATATTTTTTCCAAATAGGTCCGGGACCCCACGCGCCGTTGGAAGGCCATCAAACCAAGCTCGGGCATAATCGATCAGCATCTCGGGGAGTAGCTTGCACATGTGTTCCTCCCTGAGACCCTGGTTGTGCATGCTGTACCGGAAACGCGTTAGGAAGTTAAGGGGGTCGTCCAGCCCATTGTAGGCCGGTATGTTTGGCAATTTGTACACCGTGGGGAGTTTGGTGTCAAGCAGCTCGTCGGTGAACGGGCTGACCAGCCGAGCTGGTTCCTTTTCATGTCGGTGTCGATTCCTCGTGGGACTGCGACTCTCGCTATAGCTCGGGCTTCGATACCTTCTGGGGCTCCGAGGTCGCCTTTGGGTATGATGTCGCCTGGGGCTACTCTGCGAGCTTGGACTCCGACGCCGATCCGAACCCCGCCGGGGCTCGCGCCTCTCCTTTAGCTCCGATTCCGGTCTCTCGGTGTAGCGAGGAGCTTTAGGCAGAGATTTTTGCGTGGAACTCTCCCTGGCTTCAAGTATGGGAGACATCCGGGTTGTCGCAAGAAAGCGTTTGAAACGCTCCTTGTTTGCTTTAGCGAATTCGGCCGCGGCGTAGGTGGTGGCAAGATCAAAGTCTCTGGAGAGATCATCCTCCTTCAACTCGGATCCCTTCGGATCCGACTCGTCGTTGATCTCTAGCGCGGGCATCCTTTCAGAGGGATTTCCTTCTATTGGGTCCCTGGCGTGCCTCTCCTTTGGGACCGAACTGCCTTTCTGGCGATTCTCTTGGCTTATGGGGCAGCTTTCTGCTTCGTTAGGATTCCCTCGTTGGCTTTGGGCCTCCCGCATGCTTTGTGATCGCGTTACCATCGTAAATCAGCTACGTAAGAACCGTTGATGAGGTTCCCACAGACGGCGCCAATGATAGATCTAGGGTTTGCGAAAGTAGCTAAAAGAAATAATAACACGATGACACAGTAATTTACGTGGTTCGATCGATGTGATCTACGTCCACGGGAGAGAATGCAGAGAGCTTTTATTATATTTGAGAGTACAATGAGTGTTGAATGTCCCTTCCACCTCTAATCTCGCATCTATTTATAAGTATTGGGTTAAGCCCTAATCCTTCTAGAGGTCGGACTCCTTATACATATCCGGTTGCTTGATACATGCATATCCGATTCCCATTAGTAGTAGAATTCTATCTTCTTCCAAAGTAGGGTTTCGTTACTTGGTCTTTAAGGCAGATGTGGACTTTGTTTGGGCCGAACTCTGTGGGCCGAGCGTTAATATAGAGGCCCAAATAGCCTTAGGTCGGGCCCAGGATGAGGCCAGCACTATCAGTTGTCTTCGTATTTATATAGATATATTTATATATATACTAATTTGACTAATAATATTATTTATATAATTTTTTTAATATCATCAAATTATGATATTATATCCTTTATCTCAAAAGAAAAAAATATTATAAGAAAAATAGAAGAAAAAAAAAACTCAATAAATAAATACTAATCAACCCATGGCCGTAATCCTCATTCCTCACCCGCCACATCATTTTCGGGGGTTGGTAAATTCAACAACTCAGCGCGTCGATCCACTCTCCTCAACGCGCGCGTCATGCCTCTACCAACTCCCTCGCAGAATTTTCTCAAAAATAAATTTAAATATAAAACAGTAAATAAACACAATCAGATATTAGTATTTCCCTTTTTCGAGATCTACCAGCACACAACCGCTAAATTCCCAAAACCCCCCTCGCCTTCCATAAATACTCCCGTTCGCCCGTCTCCTAAGCTCGTGTCTCTCTCTCTCTCTCTCTCTCTCTACCAGAACAGAAAGTCAGAAACCGATATCTGTGTTCCGCCTCTTTCTGGTACGCTTTCCACGCTTTCGTAGTGTCTGAGCCGTTCATTTTACGTTCATGATTAGATAAATTCTCGTTTCGGTTGAGAATACTTCTTTTGCTTGTCACTGCTGTCTCTCTGTTCATTTATTGGTGCTGATTCATCCATTTTTAGCTCCGGAGCGGAGTTGCAATTTTGGTTTCGTAACCGGTGGTTTTGAAGTTTCTGAATTGATTCGCTTAGATCTATTCGTAATCGTCCGTCTCCAACGTGTTTGCTTGATCTGGTGAAGTTTTCCGTGTTTGATCGTGATCTTAATTTTGCTCTGTTTTCGTAGTGATAAGCATCATTGTTACATGCTATTTATCGTATTATTGTTTGGATATGTTGCGAATGTGAAAGCATGGCATTTGAAAACGAGTTAACGTTGGGCGGCGGGGAGTTGGTTCGGCTGAATATTATGATGATAGGATTTTTTGTTTGAAATTTGAAAATGGAGTTTTTGGATCTGGATTCCGGAATTTGCTCTGCTTAGATCTTAGATGAAGGGGCTATGCAATGTTTATAATCCTGTTAAATATGTCTGCATTGTTCTAGGCTTTCGTTTCACAAATACGGATCGTGATCCTTGTCTTTGGATCTGGAATTATTTATTTTGAAGTTGTGGATCTGAGTGATTGGTTAATGTAGGCCATGCACCGCACTAAACTATCGCTCTGTTATTTGTGACGTTTTCATTCTAATCATCTCGTTCATGTTGCTGTGAACATGCCCTCTTCTTTGATCTGCGAGTGTTAATATCCTAATCAAAGAAGTTAGTATGCGTGAATTCATACAGATCAGTTGCACGTCAAATGAAGGTTGAGCATACTTTATGGATTGCTGGGATCTCATTTACGTTGTATACGATTTGATATGTATGAAGAGTGTGCTTGGTCATCCCTCCTGCATGTTATGCGGATATTCTGCATGTTATTTTAAAAAGACGTGTTCTATTTTATGCTTTCATATGATTTGACTGATTGAATTTGGCATTCCAGAAAAATGGCATCCCATATTGTTGGATACCCCCGTATGGGCCCCAAGAGAGAGCTCAAATTCGCTCTGGAATCTTTCTGGGATGGCAAGAGCAGCGCTGAGGATTTGGAAAAGGTGGCAGCTGATCTTAGAGCTTCCATTTGGAAGCAGATGTCTGATGTTGGGATCAAGTACATTCCCAGCAACACATTCTCATACTATGATCAGGTGCTTGACACCACAGCGATGCTCGGTGCCGTTCCTCCGAGATACAACTGGACTGGTGGTGAGATTGGTTTCTCCACTTACTTCTCCATGGCCAGAGGAAATGCCTCTGTTCCTGCTATGGAGATGACCAAGTGGTTTGATACCAACTAGTAAGTGATAGATAATTCTCCGAGTAAAACTGAAGTTTTTTTACACTTCTGATGATTATTATCTAATTTTGTTGGTTTACCTGTGCAGCCATTTCATTGTCCCCGAATTGGGACCTGATGTGAAATTTTCTTATGCTTCTCACAAGGCTGTTAATGAATACAAAGAGGCTAAGGCGGTATGAACTCTGTAAATCTTTTGCTGTAATTATGTACAGATTCGTACTGTTTTTTTTTTCCGTTACATGTTCATGATATTCTGCTTCCATCTGATGAGTTTTGTGTCCTATCAAGCAGCTTGGTGTAGATACTGTTCCAGTACTTGTTGGTCCTGTTTCATACTTGTTGCTTTCTAAACCTGCCAAGGATGTTGAGAAAACATTCCCTCTTCTTTCCCTTCTTGACAAAATTCTTCCAGTCTACAAGTAAGCAAATGTGCAAAATCCTTTGAGAAACCTTATGATTTTAGCATCTTCATCCTCTCACCTTTTACATTATTATAACATTTTGGAGTTAATGTGCAAAATCCTGGCAGGGAAGTTATTGGTGAGCTGAAGGCAGCTGGCGCATCTTGGATTCAGTTTGATGAACCCACCTTAGTTAAGGATCTCGAGTCTCACCAGTTGGAAGCATTCACAAAGGCGTATGCTGACCTGCAATCATCTTTGTCTGGCCTTGATGTTCTAATTGAAACTTATATGGCTGACGTTCCTGCGGCTGCATTCAAGACGCTTACCTCATTAAGTGGAATTTCTGGTTATGGTTTTGATTTGGTTCGTGGAGCCCAGACCCTTGATTTAATCAAGGGTGGATTTCCATCTGGAAAATACCTATTTGCTGGAGTTGTTGATGGAAGGAACATCTGGGCTAATGATCTGGATGCATCCCTCTCCATCCTGCATTCTCTCGAAGGCATAGTGGGAAAGGGTATATTGACCAACCAACACCTATACACCCAATTTTAAATTTTCTTTATGGTTTTGATTTAATTCGATTATTTTCCTCCATGCAGACAAGCTTGTTGTGTCCACCTCCTGCTCACTTCTCCACACTGCAGTGGATCTGGTAAATGAGACTAAGCTAGACCAAGAAATTAAATCATGGCTCGCATTTGCAGCTCAAAAGGTTGTTGAAGTGAATGCTTTGGCAAAGGCATTGACTGGTCAGAAGGATGAGGTATACAACCTCTGAATTTGAATCAACATGCATACCATTTTTTCTCCCTGGTCATAACCAAGTCATATATCTTTTCATATTATATTAATAAATGCTCATTTGAATCATTCAGGCATACTTCTCCACCAACGCTGCTGCTCAGGCTTCTAGGAAATCCTCACCTAGGGTGAATAATGAAGCTGTTCAAAAGGCTGTAAGTGAATCTTCATAATTGTGATTTCAACTTTTATGTGTCCTTTTGCTAAACTGTTGTGTTCTTTCCCTCCATTCTTCTATTGTTCAACTAGGCTGCTGCATTGAAGGGTTCTGATCATCGTCGTGCCACAAATGTTAGTGCCAGACTTGATGCTCAACAGAAGAAGCTTAACCTCCCAATCCTTCCAACCACTACTATTGGTTCCTTCCCGCAGACAGTAGAACTCAGAAGAGTGCGCCGTGAATACAAGGCCAAGAAGTTAGTCTGCTTTCCTTAAATTTGTTATTGCAATTTGAAAATACATTGAAATCTGTATTCTGAAGATATAATTTTCTTTGTAGGATCTCCGAGGAGGAGTACGTTAAGTCTATCAAGGAGGAGATCAGCAAAGTCGTCAAGCTTCAGGAAGAGCTTGATATTGATGTCCTTGTTCATGGAGAGCCTGAGGTGAGCCAAATTGGAAAGATACTTTGTAGAAATGACCAAAAACAATTATCGTTTGGGTTTGACAAATATGAGCTAAGATTTACTCTGAAGTGATTGTCGTAATTCTTTATCTTTTGGTTGTCTAAATTCCAGAGAAATGATATGGTTGAGTACTTCGGAGAGCAATTGTCTGGTTTTGCCTTCACAGCGAATGGTTGGGTTCAATCATATGGATCACGGTGTGTTAAGCCACCAATCATTTACGGTGATGTGAGTCGCCCCAACCCAATGACTGTTTTCTGGTCTACTGCTGCTCAGAGCATGACTAAGCGCCCGATGAAGGGAATGCTTACTGGCCCTGTCACCATTCTCAATTGGTCTTTCGTCAGAAACGACCAACCAAGGTAATGTTTATCTCTACCCCGAAATGTTTCTCATGAGAGATGGCTGTTCTTGTTCTCTCTTTTGGTTCTTTATGTTATACGTACTAAGGCTAGCTTTTGGTATCTGTTCCCAGATCCGAAACTTGTTACCAGATTGCTCTGGCCATTAAGGATGAAGTCGAGGATCTTGAGAAGGCCGGTATTACTGTGATCCAAATCGATGAAGCTGCATTGAGAGAAGGGTTGCCTCTAAGGAAATCGGAGCATGCTCACTACTTGGATTGGGCTGTACACTCCTTCAGAATCACCAACGTTGGAGTCCAAGATACTACCCAGGTGTGTTCTCGAATATTTTGTCCAAGGCAATAATATAATATTCAAAACGAACATTTTCTTCAATTTTAAGCCATCTCCTTCCTTCATTGTCAGATCCACACCCACATGTGCTACTCCAACTTCAACGATATCATCCACTCGATCATCAACATGGATGCGGATGTGATCACAATCGAGAACTCACGTTCAGACGAGAAGCTGCTGTCAGTATTCCGCGAGGGAGTCAAGTATGGAGCTGGAATCGGGCCGGGTGTGTACGACATCCACTCTCCGAGAATCCCGTCAACGGATGAGATTGCAGACAGGATCAACAAGATGCTTGCAGTCCTTGAAACCAACATCTTGTGGGTGAACCCTGACTGTGGTCTCAAGACTCGCAAATATGGAGAGGTGAAGCCCGCCCTCGAGAACATGGTTTCTGCTGCCAAGATCCTCCGAACCAAGCTTGCCAGTGCAAAATGAGCCTCCGCCTCCGCCTCTCCCTCCGCTGCCGCATCTGCTCCGTTTTACAATTGATTGCTTGTTTGTCGAACCCTAAAGAAAGTATTTGCCATGAAATAACTTTGGTCCCTGATTAGAGATCATTCTGTAGGTGTGGCATGCCCCTCACGCATTTCGGTTTCGACCTTTTTTTTTTTAAAGTATATTTCTGTCTTTGTAGGAACTCGGTTACTATAATATTTTGAGTGTATCCCTGTGGCTGTGAGAAATTGAAAGAAATTTGTGTTTTGGATCCTTTCTGCTGCGTTCTTCAGTTCTTGGCCCTTGGCTTATCAAGTTACGTAGCATTTATTCCCCTTTTACTCAAATTAAAATTTGGAAATATATAAATACATATTTACTTGCTCTTATTGTCATTTTTGGAAGATCAATAATATACCAAAAAAAAAAATCGGGAGTGCTCTTTAAATTAAATATTTTGACTCTTCATTATAATCTAGTACTCCTTCCGTCTCGGGATAAATGACCACATACCCGTGCCGAAAAGAATGTGGCCACTTATTCCGGGAGAGGGAGTATTTTTTTTAATGATCATGTAATAATATTTTGGGAAATTGCAAGAAATTCATTTAAAAAATGTAATAGAAATTATAAATATTAATATAAAAATAAATAAAATATAAAATGCATTCACAACAATTTATTTATTAGAATCTTTCTCTTACATGCGAATGGCTTTTGCTAGTTATTAAAGTTATAAGGTCACATATATAAATTGTTTTCTTATCTGAGTTGGGTCATGTTATGAACAGAGAATAATTTATAATGTTAAAATAGGTTTTAAGTTGTAGTTGGAGAATTTGGCCAATCCCATTTTGTATCTTAAGATTCTTAATTCATAAAATTCGTTAATGCATATATTCAAAGAGACGTACCAAACTACAATTAATAATAGTACGGTGGACTTGGGTGCGGCCGGCCTTACCGTGCGGCCGGCCTTATCGTGCGGTCAGTCTTACCGTGCGGCCGAATGCGAATTGTTACTTAGTATTTCAATTGGATGTTAAAACTATCACTTATCTTTTTTTGAACAAATAAAACTATCACTTTTAATCAGGATAATTGTCACTTTTTATCCGACCGCACTCAAGTGATTATGAATAAGAATTTTTCTAGAGATTTAAGGAAGAAAAAATATTGAGATATAGACTTAATGAAAGAAGGAAGAAATCACTCGAAATCACTAATCAACGATCAAAGAAAGAGACCAACCTTCGAAGACGATGATCGGGAGGACAATAACACGGCGACTGCGAGAGCGGGATGGAAAATCCTTGAACACGGCAGGAATAGAAGCGGGATACAAGAAGATTCATATTTTAGTTGATATGGTTAGGGATGGTTTAATCTAATAAGATTTTATTATATATTAATGATCTTATGTAGTATTTATTATGTGTCCTACTAGGAAGGTGAGATCTAGAATAACAAACATGTGATTAATCAAGAGCTTTAATTTTTTAGCAAACAAGATAACAAATAACCTATCATATGTATCTATCACATTCTTATCACCCCTAGCAAACGATTAAGGGGACGTTTACTTTGTGTGATAGGATAGATAGATAAAAATAGTATAGGTTAATCTACCATTTACTTTGATGGATTGATTATTTTTGAACTTATTTGATCATCTAATCTTTCATATAGTCAATCATATGTTTTATCAATCTATCCTATCACGCAAAGTAAGTATTAAAAAAACGAGACAAAACAAATATATGAGTGTAAGCAAGATCAATCAAGTCATAAAATTAGTATCATCACATCTGGAAATTAAAAATGAGTTGTAACTGGAGTTATATATACAGAATTAGTCACAAATGATTATAATTAATATCATAATCCAACGTTAGTGGATTCTGCACAACACCCTCGTATTGCCAAATAATTCCTCCAACTGTATAAACAAAAACAAATTTCCTCTAAACAAAAAAACAAAAAATAAAACAAAAACAAATTTATAAGTAAGAATTAGTACTGTCAAATTCGTTAACCTTTCATGAACAAACTGTCAATGAGTTTACCGAAATATCGATCAAGGAAAAAAAAGAGGAAAGATTAACATACTCATTTTTGTATAGCTGTTATGATAAAATAGGAGTGTCACATTAACTGTAACGAAAAAGGAAGAAAATATATATAACTGTTTTACCTAAAAATGATCTGAATAAGTTGCCATCCCATTGACTGATCCTGAGAAAGAAACAGAGAACAAAATTGGTTGGTTTAGGACAAGCAAACGGAAACATAAATCAAAAATCAAACATGCAAGAATCGCATACCAGATTCGAAGGCAGGTCCTCGTTGACGATGATATGGGAGAAGTAACATACTAGCAATTTGGGATAAGGAACTGGAACTACAAAATGAATATCAGCAATGGTCATGAATTAGTTCCTAACTTTCCATACTTCAAGCAGGATTTATTTTATTTATTTATTTATTTTCCCTACTTAAAAGATTTAATACCTTGGGCCTGAAAATTGATGGGGGCATTCCACATGTTGTTGGGGCATAGCCACATTGAGCTGATTATATCCCTGAATACAAAGGATGCTCATATTTGGGGGGAGCCCTAAGAAGAGAGTCGAACAACGGGTGCAACAAATGTAATGAAAAAAAGGAAAGAAAGCTTGCCTGCTGCATCTGCAAGTGACCATGATAATCGAAACTCCAAAATGATTCTAAGAGAGAAACATAAAACAGAAAATCTGTTAGTTTACAGCATAAGCAGAAGTATATTAATGCCAAAATATAAATGATGAGTCACTTACGAGATGCAAAGCCGGGCACTTGTTGATAATGGGGCATATATAACAGATCAGAAGCATTGGAACTACAAAATGGAAAACAATAATCTAAAATGAATAAACTCACAAAGAAACATTCAAGTAATGTGACATAAACTAGAAATTCTTTTCTTTGGCTTGAAAAGTCTGAAACCTTGGTGTTGAAATTTGACAAGAGCTTTCAACATTGGCAGCCTTGCTGGCTGTGTTGTAAATTCCCTCTTCATTTATTGCTTCGTCATAAATGTTTCCGTTGCTTGAACTTCCAACCGTATTCTGTTCTAGACTTGCCCAACCACAAGATGGATCTGAGCGACAAACATAAAATGAATCCGTTATTTTAAACATGTGCACAAGAGCCAAATGCCGAAACATGTAGAGAAGAGTGACTAACTAGATTCAGAGGAAAGCCTTTTCGGGTTACTGGGGTAAGTTACCACAGCACTATCAATGTCTGGGGAACTAGAACTGCAAAATGAAGATCATTAGACGTAACAAATCAACAATAAGAAACATTCAGTTTTGATCTTTTTCATTAGCTTAAAATTTCCAAACCTTGGGCCAGAAATTGAAATTGAGCTCTCCACAGACAGTTGTGTGGCCTCATTGTTTACTTCTCCATATTTCACTTCTTGGTTCTGTTTTCTTTTTCTTGAACTTCCGATTTTCTTTCGTGCTGCGTTCTCATTCACCACAACACCGATATTCTTTCTATGGCCTACACTTTTACTACTCTTATACACCTTACACAGAACCCAATCATCCAACTGCATGCACACGAATTTGATCAAGAGACGGTACATCAGAGTTTAACATATTATCAATCAATGGCACATTTATGCCATTTTATAGATATACACAATCCCACATAGACACTAAAACCAAATTCTAAATTGAAACATAAAACTTCACATCAACTCCGATTATCTCTGCATTTGATCATGAACAAGACATACAACAAAAGCCTCAAATATCTAAAATCTCACCAGAAATACAAGAAACTGTCGAATTTCTATATCAACCAAGCAAAATCTATTACCACAAAAGCAAATACGTACCCTCGTGCTGTTTTCTCGTGTTGTACTAGAATTCTCGGCTGTGTATTCGTGCATCAACCAATCAGTCTTATTAGCATCTGGAGGTTTCCCCTTGAAGTAGGTCAACACCCTGCGCTCCCCGATTTTTTCGTCATTATGTGTGATGTTTACTTTAGTAGAGGTGGCCCTCCAAAAACCATCCCCAGCTGCCCTGTCCGGCCTTGTACCCACTCTATACTTTCTCTCTCTCGGTGTGAAGAAATGCCATTCTCTCTCTCCACTTGGTGTAAATCTTTCTGCAGGAAACACACCAGAAACAAAATTGATACTTAATTGTCTAAGCTACAAAAACTATTATTTATCACCTACATGCAAATTATTATTTTTTTTGTTATAAATTCATTGTAAATCAAGTTATAACATAAAAAACAAAGGCAAAAACTTGTGTGCAGCGTAGGTATCGTACATTCGGATCAGATTCGACCCGACCCGACCCATGATCCGACCCAGTCAACGTTGACCGTTGACTTTTTGAATTCTCTCTTTATTTTTTTGAATTATATCTTTTTTTAAGAGTCGAGCAAGGGCCTAAGAGCGAGCTAAAAACATTAATGTTGTCACAATCATTATCTATAAGTTAAAATCGGATCCGAAGGTTGAGACAAAAAAAAAGTCAACAGTTGACCTTTGACCGTCAACATTGATTGGATTGGGTTGCGGGTCGGATCCGGGTCGGGGAGTGTGACTCAAAAATAAAAAATAAAAAATAAAAAATCAAAATCAAGTGCAGTGCAATTTTTGGATTTGTTGAATAGTCTTGCCTTCACATTACGAAAATATATCTAATAAACACATGATTATATAATTCCCTAGAAACAGAAACAGAAACCACATCACTTAATAATAACAGATGAAAAGACTACACTGATTCACAACTAACAAATTATCATCGTTAATAACAATCAATCAAGCCAAAAAGTAGAAATAATTTATAAATTAAAAGTCTTAAATTGGGTATTCAAGAAAATTAATCATGAAAAGAGCGATAATCACTGAACAGAACATAATCTCAAAGAAATTAAGGAGGCGATATATATACGTAGCTGTCAATTGCGAAGGACCAAGAAATATATAAAAAAAAAGACATTTAAATTGCAATAGAAAAATAGAATTTCACCAGTAAGATCGTGAGGACTGAAAGAATATAATTGAACTGTATTGATCAAGTTGGGAGGCAGCTCCTCATTGTTGATCTTCTTCATCAGATATTCAAGGATAATCTCCGCCTCCGTCGGCCGAAATCGGTAACCAATCGGAAATTTCTTCATGAATTCAATATCACTCGCTTTCGATTCATCGCCGGCGGCGCCATATTTTACTAGTGGAAGTGGCGGCGGAGTCATGGTGGTGGGATTTTCACCACTCTCTCCCTCAGCTGCTTCCTGCTTGGATATATATATAGAGAGAGAGAATATATATATAGAGAGAGATTGAGAGACGTGCTGTTGGGATTTGCAGCGCGGGAAATATTTCGGTTGTTATCCAATCATTGAGATTTGTCCAATATATATCCCTTTTTCATTGTTTATTGCAAATTAAAATAAATTTGAGTTTTTTTCGGATTCTGAGTTATCATCAAGTTAGTTATATATTTTTTCCCTAAAAAAAAGTTGGTTATATTTTCCCTATTATTTTAATATTAAATTAAATAATGCGTATCTTGTATCAATCTTTTCTTTTTTTTTCTTTAATTGAGAAAAGTGTATCAATGTATTTTATCAAGGGTAAATTGCCTGTAAATTCCTGAATTCCCGAACTTTCTATTTTGTCTGATTTTGCATCCAATGTCAATTTCCCCCAAATTATGTGCTGACTTGGCAGACGGAAATTCCTACGTGTCGTAATTGGTAGACGAGTTAATATTTATCCAAATAATAAATTGCCCGTAAATTCCTCAACTTTTTTCAAATTCTGTTTTTGCTCATCACAAAAAAAAATTGCGCAAAATCAGACAAATTAGAAAGTTTGAGAATTGTTGCGCACAATATTTTTTTGTGATGAGCAAAAATAGAATTTGAAAAAAGTTAAGGAATTTACAGTCAATTTACCCTTTTATCAATTCTGTCAGTGATACAGTTGCTCAACATATATTATGCAGCCATTATTATTTTATTTTAGTTTTAATCAAACCGCCCAATAAAATGAAATAATAATGGATTAAAACAAGCTACTATGCCCCTCAAAAATATATTTAAAAAAAAAAAAGAGAAGCTACTTTGCAAAAAACTATAAATACTTGCACAGCTAATAAATAAATCAAAATATTCATCGAAAAAAAGGATTAATTCTCAAACAAATAAGTAGCTTGAACGACAATTTTAGTTTGCAATAACTACATATTATCGTCAATTTATTTCCCTAAAGTTCACAGCAAATGTTTAACCAAACATTTTAAATTACTCATGTTTAACAAAATATAATGATGTCACACAAACAGAGTTTTCAACTAATAGTGAAATTCTTTGATGAGATCTTGTTATTCTTGTAAACTAGCATCACAAGACTTGCAAGAATGGATAAAGATTATTGCATTGCCTACTTCAACCACTGACGAAAACAAGATCTCCAAAATTGTGATGAATTAAAAAAATAAAAATAAAATAAAAAAGTGAGCCGTATTCCTTGAATCCCCAAGCACAACTTGACATGCAGAGACAAAAATAAAAACTAATAATAAATTAAAAAAATTAAGGCAATTTACATAGATGAGGTTTGAATAATTAGAAGAGAGTCAACCATGAATTACACTAACTTTACATTTTAATTTTACTACATCTTTGTGTAACTTTTTCCTCAAATCAGCACACCTCCACTTTCAAATTCTCAATCTGAACAAATAAAAATTGCAAGAATAAGCACAGCAGCTAAAATCTCAAATTGCAAACAGATCAATCGCAGCTCAACTATAAATTGACCATCAAAAACTGTCAAATCAAGGCAAGGCACATATATAAATGATAGTTGTCCCAATAGAAACGCAAGAAAATCAAGAATAGTTTAATAGATAATATGAATGAATATAATAGACCGTGTAATGTCATGAATTTTTTTCATAAATGAATCATAAGGAAAATGGGGAGAATGTGGCTGAACCAAAAATAAAAAATAAAAAAAAATTAACTCACATCTGTGGTACGGATTAGTATCTTCATAGTAAGAAGCTCGATCCCGTGTCTGCACACAAAATGAGAGAAAAAAAGATCAAGGATGTATCCCAAACATCTGAAGCAGTCAGATAATAAGGTGCAGCCAGCTGCAGATATCAACAGGACAAAAGAAAGGAAAAGGAGAAAAGACGAGACAAAATCTTCCTTTTCAGAAAATCAATCATTTTGATTAAACCTTCTTAAAACTCATTTTACTCATTTTCTTAAACCAAGCTCCCATAGTACTCATTTTCTTAAACCTTCTTAAACCAAGCTCCCCATAGCACTCATTTTCTCAGAGTCAAATGACATGATCACCTTCTCAATTACATAGAATCTAAATTCAGACAGAAGTAGTAGACCATTCCAAGGTACTCCTAAAGCATTAAAGACAGAAGTAGAATATAATGGAATCAAGAAGTGAGCCACAATCACGCTTAAGATTCTACAGAGTATCTTAAGTCCTCCTAAAGCATTAAAGTTACTTCAGTAGGCAAATCCACCAACGAGAGATGGAGCTAGATTGTTTAGTCACGGGGCTCATAAATTTTTATTAGGACTAAAATTAAAATATATATATAGAAAATTTTAAAGCAAATACTGAGGGGCCAAGAATAAATAACGGAGTTTCTCAAAATTTAGATATTTTTGAAGTGAGAGGTCCTACTCCAAAAATTATTATTTAAAACAAAAGGATAGTACATAATAATGTTATTGTATTAGTAAACAGAAGAAAAAGAAATGAGGGGTCCAATGCTCCTCTTGGGACCAGTGTCTCCCTCAGTACAGCAAACAACGAGAGACTCAGAATGGGAGAACTGTAACAAAATGGGAAAAGAGCATGACTGGAGTACCTGAAAAGGACTAGGATAATTTCTCCTCCCATTGATTGATTCTGAGAGACGAGATATGATAAATTCTGTTAACTTAAGGGAAGCAAAAACTTAGCTCAAGAATACAAATCAAGGACTCACTGACCAGATGGGAACCCAGGCCATGGTTGATGATGATAGGGAGGAAGTAACAGATCAACGCCATGAGATAAGGGGCTGGAATTAGAAAAATAAAAGAAAGTGTCAATGCACTAACAAACAGTCAACATTTGATATGAAGGAGGGTTCTGCCTTGGCATCTATAAAACCTTGGGCCAGAAAATTGATAAGAGTTTTCCATACGCACTCGTGACAACTGTTGGCTCTCCATGTAGAGAGGCTCATGGCCCTGAATACAATAATGGAACAGTAAGCTTAGCTGTCTGGATGAACCACAATAAGTAAATCAAAAGGTGAAGAGACGAAAGAATGCACGATCAAATAGGAAAGTGGATGGAGAAGTCTTTTAGTAACATACCACTTGTGAAAATGGTCGCTTGCTCCCAGGTAAGAGGAAACGATGGTCTGGCATAATGGCACCTGTCCAGATACATCATAAGAGAATTGCATGCATCAAAATTTTTTATCAAGCCAATGGTTTTGAATAATTTAATTCAATTAATTCAGCTAAGTAGTCAACATGATTGTTGATAGACCTAAACATCTAAACCTACTTGAACAACTTACTTTTAGACCATCCTTTCATCACAGACCCTGGTAGTTTAAGTAAAAAAAGCAAAATTAGAATTGAACTAAACATCACGAAGAGTATTGATCAAAGTAACATTTGTGATAAAGCCATTGACCAGTTGAACTAACTAGGCTGTGGTAGAAAAATACATAGAAGCAAAAATAATGACTTCAGAGAGAAGCAGAGGAAAAACTTAAAGAGTCAAGAAATCGAGACAAACAATTGCAACAGAAGGCACTAAACGGGAAAAGAAACAAACCAATAGGTGAACCTGTACCAGAATCTGCCGACTCAAAACAGAAAGTCTTGAAAAGCATACTACTATACCCTATCTTCCTACTTAAAGATAGCCAGTCTAACTGAATAGCAGGCTCTATCTATTAATTATTAAAATAAAATCAAACAAATAGACAAATAAGGTCCAGTTATGAAAACTGCATACTGCCGCGGATTCATATCCAACCAACTACATGTGAAAACTGCAATGCAGAATGCTTGACACCTCAATGTACGTTTAAAATATCAATAAGGCAGCAAAATTTCAGAGTCAACGACTACAGGAATATGAGTAAACGGCGATATTATTATGGGAAATAACAGGTAACAACTATTTTGTACCTGAACCTGGATACGGAGGATTATGATTACTTGATGCTTGCTGCCTCAATAGTTGAACAAGTTCTTCAGTAGTAGAAGTAGTAGAAGTGGTGCAAGGCCTACTAACAGCCTTTACATGATCATAACTACTGCTGGAAGCCTTGCCATTGTTTCTAGGTAGATACAGCTTTTTGGATGCTGGAAATTCAATTTTACAAAAGCAATACTTAGAAGAACACACCAGAAGCATCTAATATGCAAATCAAGCTCCTTCTTTTAATCCTACCAAGTAGCAATCACCACTCTCAATGTCACATGTCGTACAACTTAAAAGTGAGAATATACCTCAAGGATCAAATTCACCTAAAGATCAAATTGAGATGCCAATGCATGAAGACACAATAATGTGGACTTATTTTACTTCAAAACATTTAACAAAATATAGACAGCAGAGGTTTAACAACTAATAGAACTGCCTTCATTCTCGCATATATAGCACTTCAGCATCTCGTGAATATATTCAGCAATAAGAAACAATATCAGAATGATTTTCGTTGCATGTGATTCGTTCAAACTAATAGAATAATTTTCTGCTAAGCTTTTAAAGCGAGCTTGCATAAACTAAGCCCCATTTTAAGGACAACTGAAGAAACAATTCTCCAACAACTTAGCAGTTGTAATCAAACTTCTACAAAGAAACCCAAAGTTATCATTCTATTTTTGTAATTGACTATGCATTTGAATACTAGCCAAAGAAAATACTTCACTTTCTACTTGGTCATCTGCTCATTTGGAATTGTGCATAACTGTTAGAAATGAATATATATAAGAGATGGAGGACAACCATCAATATTTGGTGCTTAAAGAGCTATCTTCCACAAAACAAAGTATCTTAGAGTCACATATAGATGACATGAAAATATTTTGAAAAGAAATCTAATTATTTCTTTTCACATGAAGCAGAAAATAGGGTTGTAAAATAGAAATCAAGATCATCCTGACTAGCTTCTTTGCTTCTGTGTTTCACTCTTCTATACTTTTGGATAATAACGGAACATTTTATAGGATACCGTCAAAGTTTACCAATGGACAAAATATCCACTTGAAGAAAATACTCAAAAAAAGGGTTAATCTCCAATCTCTAAACAGATTCGAAACAAAGAAATGCCTACATCTTTTATGGTTCATTGGTTCTGAACCAAGGGAATCCAAATCATCCGGAATAGTTCAAAGTGATGATTTCTTCAAATAGAAATCAATCCGAACAAAATGCATTTGCTAAATCCATCATTAAAATTTTCAATCCAAATAACCTATAAGATCTAAACACATCTTCTGATAAGTCTAAAATGTCTTGGTAGAATATTCAACCATTACTTAACAGAGCTCAGCGTATAAGCCTTTACCAGGGTTCTATTAGTCTAATTTCTTTATAAGGGGCAAAATTTATTCATATAGCTCAGCGTATAAGCCTTTACCAGGGTTAAGGAAATAGGGTGTGCAAGTCAAATCCGAATTCTAAGATGCTTCCATCAAAGCAGTCAGTGAAGCTACTAAATTAACCCCCCTGCATTTTTTTTCTCTCTTTATATAATTAACAAATCACTGCCTGCTTTCAAGCATATGAACTACTTCTGCATCAATCTCAAACATGCAGCATCTAAATTCTGCATCTTTAGGACTAATTAGTTTGAACGATTAACAGAACCCATCAGCCATCAAGGATGAAAAGAGTTCTAGTACTCACTTTGCAGTACTTTTTCTTTTGCTCCAAGGTGTTGCCTACGAGTTGGAATGAAGGTGTGTCTCACTTGCTTCCTCTTCGGAATTGGTTTCACAAGGGAAACAGCCATCTTAACCTAAACGAAATTAATATTCAAAATTAATTCCCAAAATAAGTATTCTACCTTCAGAGTTTAAATTAAGACCAGACCATCCAGGGAATACAGAACCTTGGTGCAGTCGTCTCCCAATCTCTCTCTATTGACAGCCTCAATGCAAGCCAGAGCAGCATCACGGGTTGCATAGTTAATAACAGCAAAATCACTTCTCATAGACGAATAAAGATTTTTTGCAAGGACAGCACTTTCAATTTCACCAAATCTTTTGAAGTATTCTTTAACTTTCTCTTCATCCCATGAGGAGGGTAGATATTCAGCATAAACTGATTCCACCTGAATGGAGAAAAGTACCTCCACCATGCATTAGGAATGCGAACAGGAATTTCATTTTAATGAAAGCTATTATTCTTGATCTGATAAGAAAATGGAAAAGTATACCACAGGGAATACATTTGTGCCAAGTATATGTACAAGGACAATGCATAAAAGTATTATTTGGACTTATTAAAAGGGATGGGTTGGAGCCCTGCAGGCGCTGACGAATGATCAATTGCTCTAACATTGAAACCAAACTAACATGCGTAAAAGGTCAAGTAATTCACATTTTGTTACATAGCCATCATGGAACACAGCACGTGAGGAGTAGTTCTATTTAGTTGTTTTTGTTTGATTTTTTGATTTGTATTTTCGTTATTTCCTAGCTATTTGTTTTGTTGGGTCTCGAGTGTTTTGTTCGGTTTTTAGGCCTCTTTTTGGGCTCACCTTGCTAAGGTTCTCTTAGATAGTTCTCACATTCAAAGGAGGAGAGTTGCCTAGGATTTTGCTTGACCTCAGCATATAGTGCTGCTGGGGCAGGAATTTAGTCATGTGAACCTGGTTTCTCTAGTTCATTTGCTTAATCCAATTGTCTTAGTGTTGTTCAATCCCTTTTCCACTCTATCACAATAAGAAACACTTGTAAATTTACTCTAAATGACAGGTGATCATCAAACAATAGCAGATACCCAGATAAGCAATAAAACACGTTTTGCATGCAATTGAATATTTTGTTATAAATTTCTACCTCTCCAGCTGAGCAGGGCGCCGGGGCCCTGGATGCTCTAGCGATTGGCACTGCCTGTTCAATGCAACCCAATTGTGATACATCAGAGCCACAATTATGTCAATACTTTCATTGTTTTGAAGCATTAATATAATTATCCATGAAGAATAACGATAAACTCAAACGCAGACAGCCCAAATCAACAATTATGACAACCATAAAATTTAATTCTCTAAAGAAACTTGTATCACAAACTGACCTGGAAAATTTCTTCTTCAGCTGGCTCATTTAATGTAGCCCATGCTACTTTTACCACCTGGTTTTTTCCAAAAGCATCCTTCTTTTGCAGTTTATTGAAAGCAGTTTGAGCATTTTTACTTGTTTGAAGCTCAACAAAGGCAAAACCACGATTTCTCTCTGTGTTATTTGGATCAGCTTTAAGAGTGACTTTATCTATTTTCTCAATGCCAGCTTTCTCTAGCAACTTTACGAACTGCAGAAAGACTACCCTTTGGTTACATCATACATATTTAATGATGTTCAACCGGACAAAGCATAATAAAAAGCTCACATCTTCAGTCTTCCAATTCCTGTCTATGTTACCAAGAAATATTGTATCATTGCCCTCAACTGGTGCTGTATTGCACAGCTTCCCGCATATCTTAAGTTGAACAACAAAATACAAGACATTAGAAACAACAATAGGTCATATCAGGGTAAAAGGAATACTTTCTTAAGAGGAAAAAAAAAATAAAGCTTGCCAGAGAGAATAGATGTGATCACAAACTAATAACGTATGGCCCATGATCAGATAATTATACCAAATTAAGAAGTAGACGCCCATTCCCTTGTAGAAAATGTTATAAGTATAATATACAGGCACCACTATTAGATTATACAACATACCACAGACACACCCAAAGAATGAATTATCAAGTAGTATTACAATGGGAGCCATAGTAAGCTTCATAACACGACAAAGAAAAGGCATTTAACATGGCCCAGGGCTATCAAGGCAATCAAAAGATGGGCAAAGATAATTCAAAATCAGAAGAGTAGGTTTTGTGTGCTGTTTCTAGTTCAGACTGTTTAGTTTCTGGCGGTAAACAGCCAGTGAAACTACCACTGGCTATCTAACTTACATACATAGTGAAAATCCATAGTTCATGCATGTTCAACAGAATATGTTGCAGGTGGGTATAGTTAACTCACAACATTAAAATAATGGTGTCTTGAATTATTATACTCCCTCCGTCCACGAAAAATTTGCCACAATTTTCTTTTTGGTCCGTCCACAAAAAATTTGCAACATTCATTTATAGTAATAGACCCCACACAATTTATTTACTTATTAACCTCACATACTCTATTATTTACAAAAAATATCATTATTGCACCCACCACTCACTCAATTAATCAATTTAAAACTAAATCAAAGGTGGAACCCTTACTCCACTCACAATACTACCCACCATTTTATTAAAACCCGTGCCGTCCACAATGTGGTAATTTTTTGTGGACGGAGGGAGTATAAATTAATTATTACCCAATCAGAATTATTAATGGGCCGATCAATGAACACACTATTCCAAAATTCGACCGTTGACAATTCACCATCTCTTATGTCCCACATTGAAACTTAAGCTATTGCTTTGTAGTTCAAGGCTCTTGAAATAACATCATCAGTCTTGCATCATTAACTTCTCTATACATAAAACAAATTTGAATGAGCAACTAGCATGTTGTCATCATAAAATGCACAAACGTAAGACATATAAGACCAATGTTCTATCCAAAGATGCATTATGTAACTAGAACCAGAGTAGGAGTTACCTCAACTCTAGAGTATTTGAGCAATGCATTTGTAGCATCGGCAGCTGTAGCAAACCGCACAAAGGCAAAGCCCCTGTTCTTCCGTGTCTTGGGATTCACCACTAACCTTACGTCCACAACTACCCCAACTTCTTCAAACACTGCCCTAATGTCTTCCTCCTTCGTACCCTTGCTCAGACCACCAAGGAAAATCTCAGTTTTTCGCTTCTTCTGCCGCTCCACTGCTTCCATTTCCTCACTAAGTAATAACCCTTCAGTGAACTTAACACGGTCACTCTCGACTTCATAACTGCAACTTTCATCTTTAACAATTGTACTTCCATTTTCCTTCTCACCCACAACCCCACTTTCTTCTCCTATTCGACCCACACTTTCACCCGTGAGAAGCCGCTTATCGACAGTATCAATCCTCCGATTCTCCACAAGAAAGTCTTTTAACTGATTCTCTGTCACAGTATTCTCCCTCTCATTAATAGTCCCAAGGGTAAATTTGGCCTCACCAATTTCTAAATCGCCATTGTTCCTCTCTACTTCACATACAGCATCATTACCTTTAATATCATCTGCGTATAAGCCACTTTGATAATTTCTGGACATCGTTTGGTCTGAGACATTTGCATTACTAACAGGTTTTAACGTCTCTGATTCCATTTGAGCACTTAGATCATCAACTTCCTCACCAGTAACGTCTTCTACTTTCACCATGTCGCCGCGAATTCCCGTACCGCCTATCAAAACCCTCTTCGGCACCTTCTTTATCACCTTTTTAATAATCCGTACAGTCTTTCTCAGTATCTTCCTCTTCCTAATCACAGTTCCCGCCACTCCACCTGCCGTGGCGCTCTCCCCCCCACTTACGAGCTTCGTAGAACCCCCGTCCGGCATCTGCGGCCTTTCTCCTACAACACAGGATAATTCAACCGCATTGTTACTTCCATCTTCAACCCCAATAACACTAACAGCTTCTGCATCAGCGATTCTTTCGGGGCCGCATTGCTGAATACTACCGGAGTCGTCGAGATCAAAACGATTTCCCGACTGCTCATAATTGTTTCCATCAACTCTACAAATATCAGACTCCATAAATCCCAATTTGGGGGCTAGGGTTTCCTGATAAGTGAGGGATTGAGTCAAAGGAAGAGGAGATTAGTATTTGATGGGTGTTATTGGTGTTAGACGCGGTAATGGATGTGGCTTCTTGGGAGGATTGTTGAGGTCCTGAGGAAGTGAGAATGGCGGTTGAAGGAGGCGGCGCCGCCGCCTGCAAGTCTCTCTTTTTCAGTCTCTGCTAACTGAATTCGTTGTCCGAATAATAGAAAGAGAGAACTGCCGCAGCCGCTGCTAATACGTTAATCAGAAATTTGATTTCACGGTCTAATTCTACGGTAACACCTTATTTCTAAATGAGTGATCTCGGACATAAATTTTGTAATTAAAATAAAAGGTGAAAAAGAAAATAATAATAATAATAATAATAATAAGTAATATGAAAAAGAAAATTGGGTAGATGCATATTAGAGAATTTTGTCAGTGGTAATAAATTAATAATATTAAAAAAGATTAATCGTGAAATAAGGTAAAAAGTTGCATACTTTTGAGTAGAAAACGAAGCGGTAATAATGTAAAATGATTGATGATAAAAGGTATTTATGAAAATATTAGATAAAATGATTGATGACAAAAGGTATTTATGAAAATATTAGATAAAATGATTGATTAAAATGATTTTATTAAATAAATCTTAAGTTAAAATTATTAATATACCCTTTTATGTCCGGACATATATGTCCAAAAAGTATTATTGTTTCTGAATGTCCTTTGGTTTTTTCCTTTTTTTTTTTAATAAATTAATAATTAAATTTAAAGACCGCGTCACACTGAACACCTTTGGTCTCGGACATTAACAACTCTATAGCTAGGCCAACACACGCACAACCTTCAGTTTTTTTCCTTGTACTCTCCGAATCAACTAAAAAAAAATTACACTGTCCGAATAAGGGATGACAATTATATATATGGGATTGGTACCTACACGTGAGGGGGAATACCTTTTGAATCGGGGTCAGAGACGGGTATGGATTCTCATACTCGTATCGGATTCGAGGGCGGGGTAAGTATTCTCACCCCAAACCCGCCTTGTATAACATTACATTTAATAAATAAAATTAAAATTACATTTAATATAATTAATAAATTTTATTGATTATATTTATGGGACTAACATTAATTAATATGCTTGTTGTTTAAATAAATTTTTTATATTGTTAGTCTTTCATTTTTTTCTTTCAAAAAATGTTTTAAAAAATTACTTGGCGGGTACCCGATGGGTACTCTTTTCCCATCGGGTAATCCCGACCTCATTCCATCCTAATTTAAACGGAGATGGGATCGGGATCGGGGTCGGGGGTCAATTTTTGGAACGAGTATGGGGTAGGAAAGCAATACCCAACTCCTTCCCACCCCGTCTCGTTGTCATCCGTGCTCTGAATTGATTGAATCCGAGACATAGTGTAAATGTGTAATGCCTCTAGGCCCTAACAAAGCAATTGAGCTTAATTAATTAAGTCCATAGAACTCAAGATAATCTAAATTGGAATCGTTTAAACCTAATAAATTTTAATTGTGACTTAATAAAGTCTAATTAAAACTGATAAATTTTTGGGTTAATTTCATGAAAATACACGAATTTTGAGTTAACTTTCATTTTCTCCACGAACTTTTATTTTATGTGACAATACATGAACTTTGGTCCGATTTTAATTTTTCCACGATCCTCAATTGGGCCCAAATTGAAGGTGACATGTCGCTTATGTGGCAATCGAGAGTGTGTAGTCTTTTTTATCGGGCGGCTAAATTAAGCGACCCCGTTTTTTAATCTCCCTATGCCGTTGTTTAATCCAAAAATTAACATTAATTATCTTGTTAGGGTTTAGGGTGATATAGGGGCAAAAATTTCTCCATATTTCTCATATCAAGACATTAGCAAAGAAGAATACTTTAGCATATGAATTTAGTTTGGGTAAAAAGATTAATGGCAAAATTGAGAAACTGAGAAGAAATATAGAAAAGTTTTGAAGGAAACGACACTCTTGTCTTGATAGGAGAAATATGGAGAAATTTTTGCCCCAATATCACCCTAAACTCTAACAAGACAATTAAATAAGAATATTAATTTTGGGATTAAACGACAGCGTATGCAGATTAAAAAAAGGGGGTCGTTTAATTTAGCCGTCGAACAAAAAAAAATACACACTCTTGATTGCCACATAAGCAACATGTCAACTTCAATTTAATTATCTTTAAATTATTCCTTAATTATGATTATAGCACGTTTGAGCAGACCTAGATTTTTGTCATTTGTAATTCCTTTCAGAAAACACTGGCCACGTGTGACGAGATTACCTATGTCGCAGTTGTCATGCTGCTCCGACCAAGGATTTGGTATAATCCATACTAGTAATTAGCCCGTCGGAATTCGTCGGAAAATAATTTTATGTTTTAATTTATATGTATATATTTTAAAAATAATTTTATATCTTATTTAAAAGTTGTGATATTGTTCGCGTTAATTATTAATCAAACATAGAAAATTAATTTATTTCAGGTATCTAAATTTATAATTAGGAATGATAATGGATCGAATATACTCAATCATTATATATTTTCTAAATCTAAATTTGTTAATATTTTTTCTACATGTTCATCCTAATCTCGGTTAAAATAGTGACTTTATTGTACATACTCGTCTCAAATCCGTTGAGTAATACTCCATAAAAATATGAACACCCAAAGTAAAATTAATTAAAATTAGTAAAAATCCTTCTTTCTATATTATTTGAACCGTCTTGTTGGTTTATGCTAAATTACTCGATAAAAATCTAAACAAAGTTAATATTAATTAAAATTTGTAAAAATTATTCTTTTTAAGTATATTTGACTCATCTCGTTGGTTTATGCTAAATCGATATATCTAATCTTTGCCAAAATACGGAAAAAAAATGTTTACATCTTCAAAATAATATTAATTAAAATTAGTAAAAAATCATTCTTTCTATGTTATTTGAACCGTCTCGTTGGTTTATGCTAAATTACTCGATAAAAATATAAACAAAGTTAATATTAATTAAAATTAGTAAAAATCATTCTTTCTATGTTATTTGAACCGTCTCGTTGGTTTATGCTAAATTACTCGATAAAAATATAAACAAAGTTAATATTAATTAAAATTAGTAAAAATCCTTCTTTTTAAGTATATTTGAACCGTCTCGTTAGTTCATGTTAAATCGATATCTCTAATCTTTACCAAAATGCGGAAAAAAATATATACTCCCTCCGTCCGCAAAAAGTGTAGCACTTTCCATTATTTTATACCTCACAACAATTAGGAAATGTGTTACACTTTTTGCGGACGGAGGGAGCATTTATTAAATATAGACATGTTGAAAATATATTTATTTAGTCTTCATAGGGATTTTCATTTACAATATATCTAATCTTTGCCAAAATGCGGAAAAAAAATGTTTACATCTTCAAAATAATATTAATTAAAATTAGTAAAAATCATTCTTTCTATGTTATTTGAACTGTCTCGTTGGTTTATACTAAATTACTCGATAAAAATATAAACAAAGTTAATATTAATTAAAATTAGTAAAAATCCTTCTTTTTAAGTATATTTGAACCGTCTCGTTAGTTCATGTTAAATCGATATCTCTAATCTTTACCAAAATGCGGAAAAAAATATATACTCCCTCCGTCCGCGAAAAGTGTAGCACTTTTCATTATTTTATACCTCACAACAATTAGGAAATGTGTTACACTTTTCGCGGACGGGAGGAGCATTTATTAAATATAGACATGTTGAAAATATATTTATTTATTCTTCATAGGGATTTTCATTTACAAACTTTCTATAGATTATTATATATGAATTAAGAATGTATAAAATAAGGGTGTATAAGAATGCATTCCGAAATTGTTATTATTTTAATATGTATAATAGAAGAATTTAATTAAATAGAGGGAAAGATAAATATGAGATGTGATTAATAGATAAACATGTGATATTTCAAGAATATGAAATTAATAAAAATAAAAATTAGAATATACATGAATTAAAATTAGACAAATTACCAGAATAAAGGAAAATCTGAACGGAGCATCGTGGATGGGGCAACTTTATTTTCGTATTAGTAATAGATATATATTGAATAAATCTATGCAGCCACATTATGACTACCCATGATTTCATTTAATAACAAAAAAAAGTTGGTTTATTTAAATTTTTGGGTTCTAAATGACTTTTAATATTTAAAATATTTAATTTATACAAATTTATCTTGATATATTTGAATTTGGATGTAACATAAATCTCGATAGATATAATAAAGGTAATTCAAAGATTTTTGTCGAAAAAAATAAGAAAAAAATATATTTACACTAATCATTATAGAATTTAAGTAAAAAATATAGACATTAACATAAAATATATGATCATACTTTTTATATGAATCAAATATCTAATAAAATTGGTCTATTTTCACTTAATTGACCAAATTATGGCTAGCCACATTATGGCTAAATAGCATCACTCATATATATTCCCTCTATCCCAGAATAAGTATTCGGAGCCGTCAAAATTTTTGTTTTGAATAAGTGTTTAACGTAGTTTTTAATGCAAATTTTAGGTTAAATTGTCACATTTACCTTTAACTCAAGGCAAAAGATTAACTTTTCCAGTTTTCTATGCAGTAATTATGGATAAAATGTGTCATTTTATCCACTGTCTTTGTATACGTTTTTTAGCAGCTCTGAACACTTATTCGGGAATGAAGAGAATATATATACACTATGTGCCGTTTTAATTTAAAATAATTTTCGTAGGTTCTAATAAACTCCGATTTAGTGTCGAGAGACGATCCCCTTGTCTACTTTTATAATATATATGCATAATAAATTAATATGGCCTAATTAATCTATCAATTGTTTGCTATACTTTTACATAAAAATACGTGCATGACATTGGCCTCATAGCTTGAATGAATATATTCTAAAATTTTCATTGTTGCAATAGTTAATTAAACATAAAGTTAAATTTATTATTAGGAAGTGCAATATATTAATAATACTTTCGTTTGATATTTTAAGGGGAAAAGGTGCAAATACCCCCTGAACTTTGTTTAGGTACAAATTCACTATTTCCTAAAGTTTTCGGGTGCAATTACTCCCTCACCGTGACGGAACTAACACTTCCGTTGGCAAAAAAAATATTTTTGATTCATTTTTATTCTTGAGGGACCCTTACAATTCCCAAGAATTAATTGGTGCTATAAGCTCAAATTAGAAAAAAAAATTGTTTCGAATCCTAGCTCACAACTATCAAAACTCAGGTGAAGTTCTCCAATAATTTGCAATCCAAGCCAACTATTTGTTGTTGATATTGATGATCTCATCTTCTTCAAGTGACTCGTCATCCTTTTTCGTGCAAATCATTGGAGAACCTCACCTGAATTTTGATAGTTGTGAGCTAGGGTTCGAAATAATTTGTTTCCTAATTTGAGCTTTTAGCACCAATTATGTAGTATATAACCATTGAAAATTGTGAGGGTCCCACAAGAATAAAAATAAATCAAAAATATTTTTTTTGCTAACGGAAGTGTCGTTTCCATTACGGCAAGGGGTTAATTGCACCTGAAAACTTTAGGGAATAGTAAATTTGTAACTAAACAAAGTTCAAGAGGGTATTTGTCTAGCGCTGCCAACATGAGGGGGTATTTGCACATTTTCCCAATTTTAAGAGTATTATTATGTTATACAAATCGAAAGCATGTTTTACTTTTCCATACATAACATCATCATATCACTTGTTTTTTTTTTTTTTTCTTTCTCCAAACAATTTACATCAATTGTTACAATTATATATCAATCAGATTGACACTTAATTACGTACATCATCTATGCAAAACAAAGCCCTTATTACAAACACCAAACACGCATAGAAATGTACAACAATATTATTTTTCTTCCAATTACTCGTCATGATCGACAGTAGATTTGTACATATAATGCACATAAGCAGCGAGAACCGCCACGGCTACGGCCGTCGCAGCGAGGCTCGCGGCCATCTTCGCCAATTTGCAGCCCATCAAGGGCTTTTTCCGGCATGAATGAAGCTGGCATTGCCCCGGGATTGATGATACATTTCCTCCAAGATGAGGCGGCGCCGCCTCCTCCTTAGCTCCGCTCGGTGCAGGTGCGGGGGCGGGGGCGGGGGCGGCGCATTTTGGTGAGGGGGTTTGATCGAATTTGGAGGGTTGAGATGATGAGTCGGAGGGTGGTGAAGGTAATTTGGGCTTTGGAAGTGTGATTAAGAGGTTGCTATTAGCAAATTTTGCATGGATTGCATGAGTGTCGTATTTGGTGTTGGGGGCAGACACTTCTTTGTAGAATTTCATGCCTTTTGATTTATCTAATTGTCGTTCTCCAGAAATCTTTAGGACCCCATGATTGCTGATTTGCACTTTCAGCTGCTCCTTTTTGAAATCTTCAATGAAAAACATTAATTTTCAGATGAGAAAAAAAAAAAAAAATTGGTCATCATTTTTTAATATATATATATATATATATTTTCCTAATCGTCCCCGAATAAGTGTCTTATTTTGAAATAAGATCGCTTTTGCAATACTATAATGACTCTTCATATATCGACTATATATATGACTATATATATATATGGAAGAGATCATATGTAAAAGTCTTTTCCTGTAAGAAATAAGAAGCGATCTGGACCATTGATCTTTGTAGATCTACGATTGTTATTGACCTATGCATTATAATTGAACATGGAATGCATTATCGTAACAATGCATTATAGCACAATGAATTGTAATAATATATAAAATACATTATTTTAGTACATAAAATGCATTATTATTATTTTTACGGGAAAAATATTTTGTATGTGAACTAACCCCTACACACATATATATATATATATATATATATATATATAAAGGACTTTTTTCAGTAAGAAATGAGAAACGATCTGAACCATTGATCTTTTTAAATTTACGATTGTCATTGACCGATGCATTATAATTGAACATGGAATGCATTATCATAACAATACATTATAGTAACCTAAAAATGCATTATTATATATGATGATGCATTGTAATAATATATAAAATGCATTATTTTCATTTTTATAGAAAAAGTGCTTTTGTATGTAACCAACCCATATATATATATATATATTCTGTAATAATTAGGGTAAAAGTGGTAAAATTTATGCAATATCTTAACACTTATTCAGATAGACGGAGGTTATAATTCTAGCTCTAATCTTAATATTCTTTGAAAGAAATAAAAATACATAAGCGTGCTAGCTTCAAAAATCAATGATTAATTTGGACTATTCAACTCCTGCCAATATTTTCAGTGTCGAATAAGCCCCGTAGTTAAATGTTGAAGATTTAGAGTACTCTAATAACTCTCTTTACAATATGGATCATGAATTTTATTTCTATTTTATTTCCACTTTAACCCTAAGTATCATGCCTCTACACATCTTGTGCTGCATAAGGAAATTTAATTAATTAAAAAAATAAGGAAATATAAATAAATAAATATATAGGGATAGTTCACGTACAAAACATTTTTCCAATAAAAAATAATAATAATGTATTTTATGTACTAAAATATTGTATTTTATGTATTATTACAATGCACTGTCAGAATAATGCATTTTTGATTTACTACAATGCATTGTTATGATAATGCATTCCATGTTCAATTATAATGCACCGGTCAATGACAACCGTAGATTTACAAAGATCAATGGTCCAGATAGCTTCTTATTTCTTACGAGAAGACTTCTACATATGATTTCTTCCTATATATATATTATGATCTATGAATTAATGTATATATTCACCTTGGAGGTGGATTTCAAGAACGTCGCGATCTTCCTTACGTTGCCATTTGCAAAAGGGTTCGAATTCTTCGTACACCATTTCCTCACCAACAGATTTTCCCGCCATATCTTCTCTGCAGTTGGTGACGATTAATTGGCTACCTGCAGTTTCTTAATTAATATTCAAAACAAAATATTCTCCTTGTGTTTTTGAGTGATTAATTGGTGATGAATGGCTGTCTCCCTTCAATCAATTTCTATGCATATATATATTTATGTAAAATTAATATGGGAGCTCCCAAAACATTGTTGGTGGTACAAGTAATTAGTTTTCTTTTAGATTTGGTCACCTAAAGAAAGAGAATCACATTCCTTTGGATTTCATAGGGTTAATGTTGTTGCTTTATGCTCGAGATTTCCTTGTGTTGTGGCTAGAATATCAACATTTCCTCACTCTTTAAGCAATTGCATGCAAATACTTTATGTGTAATTATTATTCTAATATTTATTAATTGCCTTCATGTATGTTTATTATCCCTTCTAAATTATGTTGGAAGGATGAGAAATTCTTTCTGATCGAGCTTGTAGAATGTAAACAAAAAATGAAAATGTAAAATTTTTCTTTAAAAAAAGAATAATTCCATGTGAACCCGAAAACTCAATACATTATAGATTTGAACAAATTACATTCATTGGTTAGTACTAAATTGTCAAAATTAAAAACTTTGTTCTTCATCTGAAAATTAGAGCAAACTTTAGGTGTATAAAGAAGTAGTTTTTCCTTTGACTAAATTATAAAACAAAGATGGTGATTTGTATTGGTAGCAATTCTCATTCACGAACGATGTCAGTTTCATTTATCGAAACTTATGCCCACGTAGAAAAAAATTCGCGATTGACACGCCATACACTAAAAAAAAAATTATATTTGTCGTGGTTTTTATGACAAATAACCCTTAAAATCACCTTTAAAAAAAAACTTAAAATCAGATAAAACTTTGATAAAATTCAAAATTTCAGGTCTTCATCAAACTACAAAGAATTTATGTATCCAGTAAGAAGTAAATATAAAATCTTATGAACCTATTTATATAGTATTCCCTCCGTCCACGATAAGTGTAATACGTTGGATTTGACACGAGTTTTAAAAAATGGTTGGTAAATTGGGTGTGAGCTACCATAATGAATTGTTGTGAGATTTAAAATAAGGATAGTGGGTGGGGTTATTTCTCAAAATGAAAAGTGCTACACTTATCGTGGACGTACACAAAACGAAATTGTGCTACACTTATCGTGGGCGGAGGGAGCATAATTTATTTATTTTAGGGAAAACTGCTAAAAAAGGCTTAAACTTTCATCCACTTTGCAATTTATACCTGACTTTTGAAACTTTGCAATTAAAGACTTGATGTTTCATTTTTTTTTGCAATTTTAGCCCTCTTTTCTGGTGATCGGAACGTCCGATGCGATAATTTTAATTAATCCTTTACTAATCTCACCATTAAGTAAATTCTATTACGTAAATTAGTATGCAGCCCGTGCAATGCATGGGAGAAAATATTAGCAGCATTTAAATAAAAATATTTATATTTATATTTATATATATATAGAGCGTGGATCAAATACGAATACTTTTTTAGTTGAGAAATAAGAACAAATTTGAACCCTTGATCTTTGTTTATCTACGGTCCAGATTTAACAGTGCATTTAGTTACTACAATTTATGCATTTAAATGTTAATGCATTAAGTTATTATGGTTTATGCATTTAGTTTCTACATTTTATGCATTTCCGATGTAATAAAATGTATTGTTCTCACGTTCTCATATAAGATGCGTTCTCACCAGATCCGCTTAATATATAAATATATACATACATAGATGAGTTACTATAAGAGCATCCGCATTCGTGGGCGGAAGGGGGTGGGCGCAAGGGTGGGCGGCGGGCGCTGGGTGGGCGCAGGGTGTTGGCGCCCTCATGCGGGCGCACAGGCTGGGCGGGGCAACGCCCTTTTGCAGGGGTGGGCAGGTGTGCCATGTGGCGGCAGCGGATTGGGCAACGATTTAACCGTTGCCCTTTTAACGACTTTCTTTTATTTTTTAATTTTAATTTAATTTAATTCTAATTTTTACCTATAAATACTACACCTTATTCTATTCATTTTCACCTCATTCTCTACATTTCTCTCTCAATTTCTTCTAAATTCTTTCTTCTACTTATGTCTTTGTTGCAATTTTCTTCGTCTCTCCATTGAATCATGTCGGACGACGATCGTTTCCACTGAAAAATGGAGGAAAATAGGCGGCTCGCTCTTGAAGCAACTAAATTATACGCAAAATTACTCGAAGCACGTGAGCGAGAAGAGGCCGAAGAAGAGAGACGACGTAATCGCCCAAAGAGGAAGTACGTGGAAAGAAACCGGAAGAAGGCTGAAGCCCACCTCCACGCCGATTATTTTGCAGAGCAGCCAACGTATGTCCCAGATGTATGCTTGTATTATCTTGCATAATATGATTATCCAGGACGAAGGCGAGCATGTGAGTAATTGGGCCCCCGAAGAGCCATCGAGCTTGACAGACAACGGGGGTGTGACTCGTGGAGCAACCGAAGCATTTGAACAATTTTTGAAAAGAAAGGCGGACCTTCGCAATGCGAGAGCCCACACAACACTAGAAAATGATTTGATCGAAGAAATGTGGGCATGCTTCGGTCGGAATTAATGTATTTTTTTTAATTCATTTGTTTTTATGTAATGTTTTTTTTTTCAATTCAATAAAATTTGCATTTTAAAAATAATTATTATTTAAATTATGAAAATAAAAATAAAATTAAAAAAATAAAATCATTAAAAAAATAAGAGTGCCCATATTTTTTTGTGCCCACCAATGTGGGCAAAATTGTAGTGCCCACCCTACCCCACTTTTACTAATATAATAATGGTGGGCACAAGTTTTTTGTGCCCACTGTTAGTCCCAAGACGCATATCTTGGTGTAGAGGGGGTTGAATACACCAAGGTTTAAAATTTTTTCCAATTAAAACTCTTTTGAGTGAGCTGGCTGTGTTCGATCCAGCTGAAAGGTAGCTTGATCAACACAGCTGGCTGTGCGTGTGCGGAAGTTGGTGGATTTGGAAAGTCCGTCTATTGCTTCAATTATATTGTAAAGCTTTGTTTATCTTTTTAGTTAGTCAGTTTATGCAACTTGAAATATGCTTATGAGGAGTTAGCTGGATGCATAGACAAAGCAGTAAATAACAAAGTTATTTAACGTGGTTCGGAGAAACTACTCCTACGTCCACGACCAGAAAACCATCTGGTAATCTACTAAGGATTCCACTGACTTTACACGCAGTCAGCAAGCGTTGTAGCTCAATTCCTTGAGCTGGATACAAGTTTCTACGTACTGTATCAAAATGTAACCAACTGTTTCCGGGCACATCTGAAGCCTACCTTCAGTTTCCGGGTAGTGAAGAACCTAGCCACTCGAATTACACGCTTCGAGCAGGCGTACCTTAACCTAACTTTTTCTGGGTAGAAGGGTTTGGGTTTCCCAACTATGAACGAGTTCTTACAATGAAGAACAAGGAGTATGATGAACTCGTTCAAACTAGGCTTAAGATAGTTCTAATCTAATATTTTCTGCCTATGACTGAATATATGAACAACTAAGAACACAGCTGACTGACTGGGTGTTCTTGAGAGATTTGGCTTTGAAGATCGTTGTTCATTTATCTGTTGGCTCTTTTATTTCTTCAGTCGTCACTCCAGTCTCTGGTAGAAGAGATATATATAGGTGGAGATTCAAACTAGCCGTTGGTAGAGAGCCGTTTGAATCTCACCTACTCTCTTTGACTTCTTGTCTTTCGCCTACGATGTAGGTCTGCATCTGCAGAAGCTATTCCTCATCTCTGATTGGACCATGTTAGATGAGATCTTCTGACACCGGGATCTTGTCTTGAAGTTGGTCTTCATCTTCGAACTGCTAAGCATCTCTGCTGTGTTTTCAGCGTCTTCGACTCTGAGTTGTGTCTTAGACCTGAGATATATCATCAACATGAGTTGTGTCTTCAACCTGAGCTGTGTCATTGACCTGAGCTGTATCTTAGACCTGAGCTGTGTCATCGATACAAAGCTGAGTCTTTTACACTGAGCTGGGTTTCCATCACTGAGCTGGGTCTTGATACTTCTGGGTCTTTGACTCTGCTTGGTCTGCTCTGCTGAGTCTGCTCTACTGAATTCCTCAGTTGTGTCTTCTGCTGCGCTGAACCTGTACTTAGAAAACCTAATAGCTCTAAACACGTGAGCTGGAAACAACACAAAGTTTATGCATTAATCTACTCGGTTGGGGTCAGCTGGGTTTTGGTATCACTTCAAAATATGTTTATTATTTTCCCAACACCCACCAATGTGGATACTTTAAGAACTATTCCTCCCGTGAGAACTTGAGAGCATGCTTAAATCTATATATGTTCATGCTTAAATCTATATATAATCATGCTTAATGAGATTCATGCTATTTTGTATAAACAATTGTTCTTATATAAAATCATGCTTAAATATATATATATATATATATATATATATATATATATTCATGCTTCGAATAATGACAACTATAGATCATACAAAAATCAACGGTTCAGATTGGTTCCTAGTTCCCACACTAGAAATAATTTCTTTATAAACCAATTCTTATATACATATATATATATATACATACAAATATGTGTGTGTGTGTCAGCACTATCAAACTTCACAACAGTGGCAGATCTAGAATTATAAAATGGGGGGAGGACGATCCATAAATAAATTAAACTAATTTTATAAATAAATACTTTCTTGTATTTAAAATGCACATAATTAGATAAAATGTAAATATAATGAGATATTACATAGAGTTAAAGAAAATTATACTATTTAGTAGTTACAACTGAGGAGTTGAGCCCGAGCCGACGAGTCTTCATTTTTTGGAATCGATCCATGATATGTTCTTCAGGAATTAGTAGGAACATATTTTTCTCAATGAAAGTTACCAAACAATCATTTAACAAACGATCACCCATGCTATTTCGCAACCTATTTTTGACATAGGTCATTCCCGAAAATACTCTTTCCACACCTGCAGTAGCGACTGGGAGAATCAACACCAACTTGATCAGCAAATAAATTGTCGGATAAGTCACATGCTTTTTTGTTTCTACAAGCATCACCGAAAGGGCACCAAGATCATTCAAATTCTCAAACCTCTCATCTTTTTGCAAATCGTCAATAAATATATCAAGTTGGTATTCAAGAGACATCAAATCAATACCTGAAAATTCAAATCTCAACTCTTAGCTCTTTGCATATTTTCAATAATATATCAAATTGACATTTAAGAATCATAAAATCAATACCTGAAAATTCAGATGGATAAAATTTGGCAAGTTTAAGTATTTTCTCCTTGTCATAAGAAGAAAAGCCATCTTGCGGGCTTAAGCAAGCCATGCATTTAAGCAACTTTGTATTAACCTCGTCAAACCGCTCATTAAGCTCCATAAATTGTAAATCGATCACCCCCACAAAATTTGAATCCGAAAATGTTGAAGATTGGTCTCTTGTTGAACAAAACGTCTCGATCTTCCTAGTGGCATGTAAGAAGCATCCATATCGGGAACAACAATGCCATATTTAGTGCAGAATAAAGTGACCTTATCCAAGAGAGTTTTCCATCCATGATCTCTTGTTGTTTGCAATAATTGTTTAGACGATGAAACGAGAGACATTGCATTAACAATATTTTGATCTTTTTTTTTTGCAAAGCAAGACACAAATCATTAGTGTATCCAAAAATAGTCAACATCAAATGCACCATAAAAATAAAATCAAATGACTCGAATGAGTATAAAATGGCTTGAGCTTTAATCCGATCTTCCGAACATGAAGCATTCTTTCCAATCATCTCAAGTACCTCAACTATTGTTGGAAAAATGTTGATAATATTGAGAAGAGTTTTATAATGAGATCCCCAACGAGTATCACCCGGTCTTTTCAAACCTAACTCTTGATTCAAACCCGATCCACTCTCAAGTTCACCACATTCCAAAGCATGAGCAACTTTTTGAGCTTGAATTACTCGAATCATTTCTCTTCGCTTACAAGAAACTCCAATCACATTCAACAAGTTTGCAAGTGTTTCAAAAAGCCAACTACAATCATTATTTTTTCTAGCAACGGCAACCAATGTTAATTGAAGTTGATGAGCAAAACAATGAACATAGTAAGCACACCGAGTATCATTCATGATCAATGTCTTAAGACCATTTATCTCACCTTTCATGTTACTTGCCCCATCATATCCTTGACCTCTAACTTTAGATGGACTCAATGAATGCTCCATAAGCAAAGATGTTATTGCATTTTTAAGCGACATTGCAGTGGTGTCACCAACATGTACAAGCCCAAGAAATCGTTCTACTATCATTCCTGTTTTACCATTAACATAACGTAAACAAAGAGCTAGTTGTTCCTTTTGAGACACATCACTCAACTCATCAGCCAAAATACCAAAATAATCATCACTAAGTTCTTGTATAATGCGCTTAGTTGTTTCTTTAGTACAACAATTGATGAGATCTTTTTTAATTGAAAGAGACGTCATTTGACAATTTCCTGGTGCATTTTCAAAAACAACCTTTTTAACCCCGTCATTATGTTCTGCTAGCCACTTCAAAAGCTCAAGAAAATTTCCCCTACTAATGGACTCTACACTTTCATCATGTCCACGACATGCCAATCCTTGACGTAAAAGAAATCTCAAACAAGTAAGTGAAGCTTTCAAACGGGCTTCATACTCACTTCGAATCATATCGCTTGCATTATCAAAAACATGAACAATAGATTTCTCTTTCGAGTCTCTTAAATTCACATATTTTTCATAAGCAAGATTATGAGCACTTTTAACCCCACCAACATGCTTCTCAAATCTATCCGGTTTATTCCATGCTCTAAATCCTCCCACACTAATTCTACCATCATTCTTGAACAAGTAACAAACAAAACAAAACGCCGCATCTTTCTCAATACTATATTCAAGCCAATCATATTTTTTAAACCAACTAACACTAAATCGTCGCATACATCCTACATCTCTTTGAGGAAAGTCATGAGTTTTTGGTTGACAAGGCTTCTTAAGAATGTAAGCTCTCCTCACCGCATTTCTTTGATTTGGAGCATAATCCATTATGTTTGTTCTTTTTCCCGGATCATGTGGAAGAAGTTCCACATAATATAACCATTCTTCCTCTTGTGATGGTTGACTAAAAGCACTTGAATTGTCCAATTCCACAATATTTTCTTGAGTTTGAGGGGAAGTAAAAGGAAACTCACTAGCATTGGGAGAAGGAGACTCAATATCTCTCGGTGAAGAACAAGAAGTGCATTAAGATTTTATTTTCTTAAGCATAAATTGCCTTAGATCGGGTTGCTACCTCATTGTCTTTGATTTCTTTGGATTTTGTGTTTGATCACTCATTTCCTAATTGAATTGATAATATAAATCAATAATATATATACATTCATTAATAATTGCAAGCCCTAACTAAATCAATTAATAAAAAGCCCTAATTAAATCAAAAGCCCCAATTTTAATAAATACCATCAAATTGATTTATTTCTTAAACTATGAAGTATATATGAACAAAGATCATATAAATTAGAACTAATTTAAAAATAAGAAAAAAAAACCCTTACATGTGTCTAGTGATTGGTTGGTGCGGCTGCCACGCTGTGCGTAGTGCGTTCGTGAGGACCACACACAAAAAAAGAAATAATATTGTTGATGGCTTCACGCAGGATCGAGGGAGACAATTACAAAAAGAACAAAAAATTATAGTAATCCTAATTGAGAGAGAAGATGCCAAGATGGAAATTATGGAATAGTGGTGGGGACCGTTACTGCCTTACTGGGGTAGGCTAATAGAATTGGCGGGATTTGGGTAATTGGGTGTTCGGTGGTGGCGGCTGGGTGTGGGTTTTGTGGGTGGGGTTACTAGAATGAAAGTTCAATTAATACTAATAGTATTAAATTATATATATATATATATATATATATATATAGAGAGCGGATCTGGTAAGAACACATCTTATATAAGAACGTAAGAACAATGCATTTTTATTACATCGGAGATGCATAAAATGCAGAAACTAAATGCATAAATATTTTAATGTATAAACTACAATAACTTAATGCATTAGCATTGAAATGCATAAATTAGAGTAGTTAAATGCACGGTTAAATCTGGACCATTGATCATCAAAGATTAAGGGTCCAGATTTGTTCTTATTTCTCACATAAGAAAGTGTTCTTATTTGATCCGCGCCCTATATATATATATAGTAAAAAAAAAAAATTTGGGGAGACGGATGTCCCCCCTTGTCCCCAGCTGCATCCGCCCCTGCTTCACAAACATAGAAAAGTAGAAATAGCTTCTAAACCATATTCAAATTGTTGGATGGAACAAATGAATCATTAGTAATAGCAGGAATAAGCAACAACTGCAAGTAAAAGTATCTAGCATGTATATTTATCTATATAAGCAATATAGTATGAGTGTTGATCCTCTTCAACCAGAAACCACGAGTCATCAACTCTACGTGAAACTAAATAAGTGTGTATCACTGCTTTATTTTGAGAGACATAGTCTAAAACAACGAGTCTGCATTGCATCACCGATTGGACCAACATTCTTCAACCATGCGTGTTAGACTCCTCAACCAGAAAACACGAGTCATCAACTCTACAAGAAACTAAATAAGTGTGTATCACTGCTTTATTTTGAGAGACATAGTGTAAAACAACGAGTCTGCATTGCATCACCGATTGGACCAGCATTCTTCAACCATGCGTGTTAGACGTGCACCCAAGTTAGCCCATTTTACACAAGGTATTACAAACATAATGCATATCAAAAGGATGAAAGCTTGACATGAGATTAACAACTTTTGAACTTAATAGAGCAATGGTCACAACATAGCCGCTCTTCACCAGCAATAGATCAGCAATAGATGAAAGGAGATGGATGCATTATATAATCACACCACTTTACAAAATCTTAAGCTTCTGACTCCAACCATGAGAATCGAAGAATTTGCAGACCTAAAGCTTGTCATGTTATATCAGGTTGGTTTTCTCAGAGATTCAACAAGCGAAATCTTGCTTGCACTATAGTATTGTTTTGATAATTCGTCTCCTGCTTTTTTTTTAAAAGCGTTAATAACTCTCCAGAGTTTATGATAGTTATTAATGGATTTTTCCAAAGATGCATGCAGTACCTCAACTTTGATCGGAATCGGATCTTGTGCACGTAGGTGTGGATTGCCTAACATACATTTCGCTCTTCTCGTCGCTCATTCCAATCCCTTCTTCTTAATCTGCTAATTTCCCAATGAAAAATACTCGTGAGTACAGTGTATTTTCTTTTTAAAAAGAGTGAGGCGTGCAGAGTTATCAATTTAGACTTTTATATTTTAAATAATTACTAATTTTGTACTCGTACGATGCATGACAATAAAGGAGTAAAACGCAATTATAAAAAAATTATAAACCATAAAAAATCACAAATTTTGAAATACATTTTTTGTACACCATTCACAACTTCTTCTGGAAACTACAATGAAGGTGCATGTCTCACATTTTAATGTTTAATGTCTATTATTTTAATTATTTTAAAAAAATTGTGACCTTGAAGTTAAAGAAATTTACAAATTACTATATAGATGGAACAAAAGTAACAGACCAAATGTAAAACGTGGGCAATTGCAATTTTTCTAGAAAAATTATAAATTAAATCCACTTATAAGAGTGCTTTGACTGATGAATTAAAATTGTTAAGGAAATGGAACAACTACAATTCTTTGAATTTTGGCTCAAAAAACTATCTGTTACAATTTTGTTTTAATATATAGTATATATATATATATATATATTCATAAAATAAAAAAAATATATCAAAATTCACCCTTTTTCACTATTATTTATAGAGGCTAGCATAAAGTATGTGCAATAACATGTTAATATTGTGTATTTCATTTCAGTTTTGATCATATTTGTTATATTTAGAATTTTTTTGATATATTGTTGAATTTTTTAAAAAATATTTCGTACAAATGAAATCTATTATATATGCTTGATTTTTATTTTTGTTTCCCAACACAATGTCAAATGAGGTCAAGTATGCACCCGCATTTATACTTAAAGGACTATTTAAGTGAATGATTAATATCTTTCCAACACATTTTGATCCAATAACAATAATTAATTTACCATAAAATTCCATAAATGTGTATATTTTATTTCAATATTCTAGATATATATAGAAATATTTATAAGAGTAATTCTAAATATAGTTTCTAAAACTTGAATTTTTTGGGTAACTCGATTCCATGGTCAACTTTACAGATTTTCATAAATTATTAATTTAAATTTCAATTTTTAAATCTAAAAATTTAATTCTTATAAGCCTTATTTTGTGTTTTCATTCTTATCATGATGGGATGGCATTGATACTATAGAAATCAAAATTTTAAAGTTTACATAAGGCAAAATAATTATTAATGAATATGTAAATATATGTAATTGAGACATAATAGGCAATCTAAATTTTGTAAAATAGGACTCTTTTTATATAAGTATAGATTAATATTAATGAAGTATTTTGAAAAGCATCAAACACTTCTTTTTTACTTCATCAAGATTTCATTCTTCTATTCTCAACCTTTACTTTTTCATTTCATCATTTTTTCGTTCTATTCAAGTTATGGATCCAAATCGTCCAAATTATTATTAAAACTCTGAAAGTTATCCTTATTTTCATAATTATGCAAACTTTTCATCTTATTTGGAAACTCCATATATTTCAAATTCTGAAGATGAAAACTCTCAATATTTTCAGAACTCTTAGTTTTCGCCAAATTTCAATCAAATTCCTATATCTCCTGCAATTTATTTTGAGATGTTGAACACCTAGACAAAAATCAGAAGAGGTGAAAAAAATAGATGTAGCTCTTATGTCAGCTGGGGTCTGTGACAGCGAAAGATAATTAAATAAGTGTATTGTGCAACAATTTAATATTACTTCATTTTTAATTCCTTGCACAAATTAATGTTGGTATTTGTAGAAAAATATTCATTGTGCATTTTAAGCTACCCTAGCTAGTTTATATTATTCAATAATAAGAAAAAGTAATTAATCCCCCATTGTGGACTGTCTTGTTAATTATATTTATTATAGTGGACGATGTGTGCTTCAATCTTAGTGATAGTATATGCATATTTAAGTTGCCTCTGATATGGAATCCCACTAGTTAAGATTAAACATGCTAATTTATGGAAATTAATTAGATCCCACTTGTACATATGATAACGCATGCAAGTTTTATATTAGTTAGTTAATTAATTAGTTTCTTTTTGCAGGTTGGCAATGAACATAGGGTGTTCTTCTTACATGGCAATGGTGATAATTCAACTGTCTTACGTGGGATCAAATGTTTTGGTGAAATTAGCCCTCGACAACGGACTTAATCAGCTCGTTTTCATCGTCTATCGCCACATTATAGCCATGCTTATCTTATTCCCTTTTGCTTATGTACTAGAAAGGTAATTAAGTGTGTTATTTCTTAAATTTTTCCCCCAAATATTCTGATTTCTGAAGATTCTCGATGAAAATTGAGATTTAATTATTTATTACAGGAAAGAAAGAGTAGCTCTGTCGTTTCCATTGACGGCGAAGATTTTCTTTGTTTCGTCGTTGGGAACAACAATTTACCTCAACATCTACTACACTGGTCTACACTACACTTCACCCACAGTCGCCAGCGCCTTGAGCAATGTTATTCCCAGCTTAACCATGCTTGCTGCTTTTCTCCTTGGGTAATTAATTAATTAATTAATTAATTAAATTGACATATATATATATATGAATGCATCCTCAAATTAATTCTCTACTTAGCGGGTGTTCTAATTGAGCTTATTTTAGTCACTTTTATAAACTGTTATATAGTACTCCTTCGTCCTGGATTAGTGTGGTATGTATTTGATTTGTTGTAAGATACTAAATATTAAAAACACCATACTAACTCGGAACGAAGGGAGTAGTACTTTTTTTTTTTACTTGGAAAAAGGGAGCAGTAGGTTTTGAACCCTAGACTTGACTTCGTGCGAACTAAAGTCTGCATTGTTTGGATATCCACTTGGGGGCAAAATGTAGAATGAGTTCATATAGTATATAAAAACAAGTCCTAGTATGAGAATTAGGAAGTAGGAACCAGACCATTGATCTTCACATAATCTACGAAAGTTAGATATAGAAACTTGATTGTGATGTATAAAAGAACTTCATGCTTTTTATAGGTCATGTTTTTTATATACTCCATTCATCCCAATATTCATGGCCTATTTTTTTTTGGCACGGATATTACGGAGAAAGAAATTATGGATCAAAAGGTATATGACCCACATGATTAGTGTAGTTTTTATTCAATATTTAATCATTTAGTCAATAAAGTATTTTTTTAATCAATAAAGTTCTTTAAATAGGACCTAAGTAAGCTCTATATTATCCCAAAAAAGAAACATACCATGTTACATGGGACGGTCCAAAAAGAAATACAGACCATGAATATTGGGATGGAGGGAGTATTAATACTACCATACTTTTGTATATGACAACCCCTAGGTCTCACACTATTATTCATTTCCTAAATATATATAAATTACATGCATTTTTTTAAGGGTTAATGACCTGTAAATTCCTCAACTTTCAGCAATTTCTGGTTTTGCTCTCCACCTAAAGATTCTACACTTTCAGCAATTTCTGGTTTTACTCTCCACCTAAAGATTCTGCCTGTAAATTCCTCAACTTTCAATTGTTTCTGATTTTGCTTCCGGCGATGGGATCCGGCAAGAATAGTTTTGGAACCGGATCGATCCACCCACTTTCTCTCTCTCTCTCTCTAAGATTAGATTGCTAGATTTGTCAGTATTTTTCCTTCGTATGAATGTGAAAATTATTGTTCTGGCTATTTGGAGATTTGATGAATTCAAGATTGTATGGGTGTGAGTAGGATTTAAAATTCTTGTGATTTTATGGGTGCCTTCTAGCGCATGACCTGTATTTTCTCGGTTGAATTATCTCTACGAGAATGAAAAAAAGCAGGGGAGAACGACTGACTGAGAGAGGGGTGGGGATGATGACATGAAATATTTTTAATTTTTTTAATTTACATATATGCCACGAGAGTGCCACATAGATTAATTTAAACCACATCTATAAATTTCCAAAACTATTCTTGCCGGATTCCGTCGCCGGAAGCAAAATCAGAAACAATTGAAAGTTGAGGAATTTACAGGCAGAATCTTTAGGTGGAGAGCAAAACCAGAAATTGCTGAAAGTTGAGGAATTTACAGTCCATTACCCCTTTTTTTAATGCATTGTATAGATTCATCATAAAATATGCATAATTAACTTGTGCATTGTAAAATTACTACTCTCTCCGTCCCTGAAAATTGAAATCTTATTACCTTATTCGTCCATCCTACAAAATTGTCATATTTCCTTATTTGAAAATGACTCCACTCACTTCACTTATATTTTAAATCTTACAACAAATCAAAAGTGACATGTCCCTTCCTTCACTCAAAAAATACCAACCAAGCATTTCTTAAAACCCATGCCACACTTCTTGCAACTCAATTTTAGGAACGGCATGAGTATATTTTATGCATGACTTTGATGCACTCATTAATCTAGATCTCAGATCGTACAAGAGTATATTTTATGCATGATTTTGATGCACTCATTAATCTAGATCTCAGATCATACAAGAATCAATAATCTAAATCTATTCTTATTTTATAAGTTAAAGTTTCTTTTTATTTGATCTTTGCCCTATATAATTATCCGATCTCGTGCCATGGACTGCATCGTACATGTTGTTACGGTCCAAACCTGTTTTTATTATCTATTACTCCCTCCGTTCTTTTTTAAATGTCCTATTTAGCTCAATTTTTTGTTTCCTTATAAGTGTCCTATTTCAAAATTTGAGAGTAAATTAATGACATTTTTCCAATTTTATCCTTATTTAATGCTTCTAGTAATTTGTTAATTAGTTATATGTATACATTAATGATAGTAATTAATAAGGTTATATAGATAAATTTCTTTATTTTCTTGGTATGTGTAATTTGACGGTGGGGGACATTTATAAAAGAACGGAGGGAGTATCTATTATTATTATTTTATTATTTTTTTTACTAATTAATATTTAAATAACTATATAATTGAGAATTAATATTAAATCATGCATGATTGAAGTAATTAATATGATTAGAATGGAAAGCGTGAAGCTTAACAACAGAGGCATAGCTAAGGTGATTGGAACACTCATATGCATTGGTGGTTCACTCATCTTCACCTTCTGGAAGGGTGAGCGCGTTTGGAAGGCATCGGCGCGTGCACCATTCCTTCGCGTCTCCGGCAATGAGTCCGGACATCGACACGAGCACTGGTTCAAGGGATCTCTCCTCATCCTCATCAGCTGTGTGTGCTGGAGCATGTGGCTCATTCTCCAAGCATCCATATACAAGATTTATCCAGCTCGCTTATCCCTCAACTTCTTAATCAATCTCTTTGCAGTTTTACAATCATTGGTTGCATCTCTCTTTTGGGGAAGAAATCCAACAATGTGGAAAATAGGATGGGATGTGCAGCTCTTGGCCATTATATACTGCGTTAGTATTTTTTTTTTATTATTATTTATTTTGAATTTTAACTCTATATACTTCAAGTTAGATCCTTTGTTGCAACATTCTCTCTGCAACATCTTCTACTGCATATACGGATGATTGTCATGTGTCGAGAAATCTAACAAATTTTGCTTATGGGAATTCTTAGTTATTCTATATACATACAAAATTTGACAGGTTTTGAATTTTAACTAGTCAGATCCTCTGTTGCAACATTCTCTCTGCATCTACGGATGATTGTCATGTGTCGAGAAATCTAACAATTTTTTCTTATGGGAATTCTTACTTATTCTATATACGTACAAAATTTGGCAAGTTTTTACTTTTTTTGACACGTAACGATGATAAGTAGATATAATAGGAGATATTACACAGTAGTGCAATGCAATAGAGGATCCGACTTGAATTAAACTCTGCGATTTTGGTTAATATGAAGAAATTGAACAGGGAATTATGATATCGGGACTGGCCTACTATCTACAAACGTGGTGTATCAGCAAGAATGGACCAGTTTTTGCTTCAATGTTCAGTCCTTTGCAGCTTCTTGTTGTTGGAATATTTTCTGGGATTGCTTTTGGAGAGCAACTTCATTTGGGAAGGTGAGTGACACTATAGAAAAGAGAGAGTTTATTCAATATTTTTTACATTTATTTTAATTAAGTCTTGCACATAGAAATATGTTATGTCAATGGTGGGCCCAAATAAAATTCGAATATCATTTGTAATCCATTGCCTCACTTTTTTTAATTTTTTTAAGTTTTATTTGATGTCTCATTATATATCACTTTCCAAAAAAAAAATTCTTCCATTTTTCTCTTTAATTTCAATTTCATGTGATTTAATCTAATTTTATTACTTATTAATTAAGATTTTTTATACTCAACTAGTGTATATAATTATTATTAATCATGTTTCACTGCTGATAAATCCAGACTTAAGGTATCTAAACTTTTTTTTACTTCAATTTGTAATTATATATGATTTATTATATTATAATAAATTTTATTTGTATAATAAATATTATTAAAATAATAAAATTAATTTTTAGTGGGACGTGACACAAAAATATTGCACATTGAATCTCAAACCGTTCAAACAGAAAAGACAACATGACTTAGTTTGACCATATATCCATAATTATCAAATACTTATTTAACAAATTAATGAGGTTTCTATATTTATGATTGCATTAATTCTTGTTTACATTAATCTGCAGCTTGATAGGAGCAGTTGTTATCATAGTAGGAATGTACTGTGTTCTTTGGGGTAAGCAGACAGAAGAGCCACAAATAAGTAGAGATGATGATGGTGGGGCCAAGATCATAGACATTCCCTTGGATAATCATGCTATTGATCATCAGGAAAAATAGATTATGATTAGCTATTTTTTACTTTTTTATTTTTTAATTTAGGGATGATAGGTGCAAATTAAACGTGCAATGGTAGTTCTACCACTTACTCAAATATTCTATACGTTTTTTTACTAACTAATTCCAAATGATCATATCTAACTTGTTAGTATTATATAGTATTAATCACGAATTTTGGGTCTAAAAAATTAGCTTTGACATACTTCGAGTTTGTTTGATCAATTATTAACTGAATGAAATTTGAATTAATGAATTTGGATCTAATGGAATACAATTATTCAGTACATAAATTAGATCATTTTTACATGTATTTGATCATTTTTCATACTAGAGAACGAATTTTATTTCATTTTAATATATTCTCAAATGAAATTATTGGGTCACCAAAAAAAAAAAAAATTAATGAAATTCTAATATTTGCATGTAGGCAACATGATGTTGGTGTAATGTTCTTAGAAGGATTAGAGTAAAGTGCAAAAATAATAAACCCTTAAAATTTGCAGGAATTTGTAGTCAGATCGGTGCTAACAACAAGTCTTCTTTCCCAAGTGGAAAACAATCCACTATCCAATGCAAAGTGAACTTGGACGATTACACATATGATTTTCTTCTTACGTCGTTGTCTCTCTCTCTTTACAATTTCTTTCGTAATTTGAAACATGAGATTATTTTGCTTTTGAATTTCCTTCATTGATACTTCTGGTATCTCCTGAAACCTTGATATAAGATGAACACAAATTCCTCATATAGTTTAGTAACAAACAAAACTAGCATGTGCTAGGAATCATATGGACAACAATGTCCCACCCTACACTAGCATAGAACAAATTAAATATATCTAAAACAATGCTCATAAACATTCAAAATATATCTACTAAAATCAGTGAGCAACATCTTGAGTCGTCACATCTCTTAATCAATGAAAAGGTCTTATGTAAAGTCATGAATAAGATTGCGTCAATTTCTTCAATTCTCAATTGGACACATCAATTAAGTCCAAATTAAAGAGTATATAATAATTCTCATATTGAGTACAAATATTCCCTATTATTATTATTATTATTATTATTATTATTATTATGTTTTAAATGTTTTTATTGTATATCTATAAAATTTAATACTTATTTAATTATAAAAATAAATATTAATATTTAAAAATTAAAAATATTGACAATGGTATGAAAGTGTTGGACATTCCTTAGGTATTATAAATATAATTTAATTAACACATTAATTTAAATCAAATACGTAAAATTAGAATCCTGGCTATTTTTAAAGTATTTCCAAACACAAGGATAAAGAATCCACGTATTCATTTTCCCTAGAATCATATTCCGAGAAATTATATTTCCAGACAATATTATTTTCCTGCCAACCAGACGAGCCCTATATGTTTTTAGACAAAAATTTAGCGCAGTCCCGACTTGGACCGTTGGACAAGAGTATGTATGTATTTATTGATCATAATTCAAATGATCATTTCCCCGAGAACCTGTTGAATCCAATAGATAAATTTCATAAAGATTCTTAAAATATAGTAACATTTAATTTAAAATATTATTGTGAAAAAACATTAATTAACATTATAAAATTCAAAAATTAAGTAAAAAAAGATTATAGAAACAGACAAATTTACTCTTATATAGATAGATCATCAAAATATCAAGTTTGAAGAGAAGAATCAGAGAATACATTAGATATTATACCCACAAATTGTAATTTTGATGGTAAGGAGAAATTTATTTATACCTTTTAGTGTTACATTTGAATTAAATACATGTTATGTTACAAGCACAATTTCGGAAGAAGACTTGTGTCATAGGAGTAGTGGCATCTATGCCGTTTTCATTATCTGTCGGGTGGATCATTTTTGTAGGTTTGTCTTAAAGTAGACATATCATATATCGTGTTCATAAAATTCCTCGAATTTTCTCTAAATCATGTTATCGTCTTCATAATCTTTGTGTATTCTATGCTTCGCTTGCTTCTATCTTGCTTCCTCGATTCATGGGAATAATCTTTTGCCTCTTAATTTTTTCCTTCTTATATTTTTGAATTTTTTTTTTTTTAATAAGGCTTTAGATTCTCTCCCCTTGTACCTTGACTCTTGAAAAAGGAAAGAAAGCCTTTTGAAAAAGAAAAGAAAAAAGGAAGTTTGCTCAAAAGAATGAGACATTTAGGACAAATCCGCTTAGTATATTTATGCCTCGTGGTATTTAGGCTATTTTCTTAATTGAAGGGCTCTTTTGTATTTTCGGAGAAATATAAGGAGTTTTAACGCAATTAACCCAAATTAACAATTATTAAATCAGGTAAATAAAACCGAAATAAGGTATATATCACTAATATCAGCAAAAGTCTTCGAATTTGAACCTCAACATTCTTCTGCACCTTTTTATTCTCTCTCTCTCTCTCTCTCTCTCTCTCTCGCCTATCCTCAGAGACTTAGAGTCGTCTCCGAATTTACATGCAAATCTACACTCAATAATACACACAGTTGACGTACAAGTACGGACTGTGAGTGCACGCATTTCTTTTGAGCGATTCTCGAATAGATTTGAAGGAGATCTGAGAAAGTTCAATTAACAATGCCAGTAAGATTGTGAACATAGATTATTACTAAAATTATTTGATTCCGATGGTAATTTTTATTTTTTCTCCTTTTTTTAGCCGACAAGAACAGTACAAGTAAAGCAAGTATCAGATCTAGCCACTGAGAGAGAAATTCACGAGTTCTTTTCTTTCTCCGGTGAAATTGAGCGCATTGAGATCTGCAGGTAAGATTTCTTTTCTTTCTTCCTTTTTAATGTTTTGTGGACGTTTTTTGTATATTTACGCCTGTAAATTTGATAAACTTCTTCTTTCTGTTTAATTTGAGGTGGTTGCAGAGAGCCTGGGCAGTCCAAAACTGCGTTTGTTACTTTTAAAGATCCAAAGGCGCTTGAAATCGCCTGTTTATTATCGGTAATATCTTCTATTTACCATGTGATAAGTCTTTTCCTTTTCGGTAATTTTAATTTTTTTTGGTGAATATTTTGCTATTATCCATAATTCTTGAAATTTGATGTTTGTTGATATTTTCTTTCCATCTTTGCGATTAAAATATACTTTATATGTTTAAGTAATTCAATGACAGCACATCATTGTGCACTTTTTAGTTACTAAGATAAGGTAACATGAAAATTTTGTTCAGCTGTCAATTAGCTGTCTTTAACGATAAGAACATTGTTTTTACCATTAAATATAACAATGAATTAAGGCAGGTGCCAAATTTTGTTGGACCTTGGTTGACTGGAGTTAAAGCTATTTGGAACCTAAAAAAAAGAACTAGGAATAGTAGTACGTAATAATCGGATTTCAGTTTTTATGTGTTGCAGATGAGTCCTAAATAAGCTATATATTGGAACAAAAGTACTATAACTCCAACTAGCCTATAAAAGATTGATCTCCCAGGCTTAAAATTTATGGTAGGTAGACTAGGTGGAGGGTAGGCTAGACTATTAGAAGTCTTACCCTCCTGTTGGTTGTTCAAGTTCTTCTTGCAGTATGGCTTGGATTACTATTGTGCCTCCGGTCTCCGGGTGCTCCAACTTTGGCACGGGCTATTTTCTCGGCCCAAGCAAGACATGATATGTAGTTATGTACATGACGTGTTAACCATAATTGGCTAACCGGCATGCTCTGTCCCTTGAGACCTATGTTACTCGGACTCGGGTGCGGGTGTCGGACACGGGTGCGGGGATATGTGCCCGACACTTCAAATTTCAAAATGTAGGATACTTGGACACGGCCGATAAGGATCCGAAATTAAGACACGGGTGCGGGGATACGTTTTGAACAATTATATGATATATATTATTTTTTGTAGATTGTAAGATATTTGGCATTAAATTGAAAGAACAACAACCCATTTCTCACAGCCGCCATTTCTCATCCTCGTCGGCGTCGCAACTCGCTTCTTCTCCTCTCAAACTTCATCTATTTTCCCAATTTTGCATTTTCAATTTCTCAAATGAAACAGTAGATTCTTGATCTTTCAACATCGGAAAGAAGAGTATTGGCGTAATTCATAGAATCAAACCACCAAATCCAGTCGCAGAAGCCCCACCGCACCATCCCACACCACCGGAAAAACTGCCGTGTCCGCGGGAAAAATGAAGAACCCGGTGCGGATCCCACACCCGGATCCGTGTCGTATCCGGCGGACACGGGTGTGGCACCATTTTTGCCGAGTCCGAGTAACATAGCTTGAGACCATGAATTAGATTCAAATTTTAATCTTAATCAAACCATCCTACTGGAATCTCTTTCTTTTTTAGACAAATCAATTGGGAAATGTTTTCTGGTATACACAGTATCTATTTTACATCATCTAGGTGAAAGTGTTGAATTATCTTGACCGTTTCTAAGAGGTCATTATTATATGCGTTTGTGTGGTTATATAGTTGGTCAATGAGGATCTTATTTTCACAGGCTTGGTTTGTTTATTTTTTTCATTCCACTTGGCTGGGATTGCATAACAGGATGAGTGTTACATATTATTCTCTTGATTAACCATTGACACAGTGGGTGTTTAATGAAACTTATTACTTGTTTAAAGCAGCTAATAAGAGTTTTGTTGTTTAAAAGTTCTTTAAATTTGTATTGATGATTTTTCTATTTTAAAAGATCTTACATGCTCTCAAAATAAGATATTAAGAGTTAATAAGCTGCTTGTATAAAGAGTAATGGAGATCTTTGAAATAAGATCTTACTTTAACAAACTCCTCTGAACTCGATTATTTTGAACACAAATTTTTATTTACTAGCATCCTTGGCTTAGAGCTCTATGATCTTAGTCTATCGACTCTATCCAAACACTTCAACTACTTAATTTAAGTACAAGATTTAACATGCTATAGGTGTACTGGACTTATGAATTTCTTTTAATTGTCAATAACTATACCTGAAGTATAGATATATAGACACTTAAATGTTATTCCTAATTATTGTATGAATGCATGAATGAAGAATGTGAGTAAATTTCAGAATGATATATCAACTTGTAATTCATAATTTTTTATATTTGCTGTTTGATAATACACATTTGATGTATTCTTTTTTTGTCCAGTCTATGTTGAATTTCCCTCGTTGTCTTGGAGATGGACCTTCTTTTGAATATTAGTGATAATTGCTTTTGTTGGAACTCTTGTGAAAGTATAGATTTATTACCAAATTTGATGGTTTCTGAAGTGAACTTTTCCAAAAGTCAGTCGTTATGAAATATGCACTATGTCAGCATAATGATCTCAGATTCAAAATCTGCCACTTATGTCTTGCAGGGTGCAACAATAGTGGACCAGGTTGTTAGCATCGCACCTTCAGAAAATTATGTACCTCAACCTGAGATTCGGGTAACACTCATGTACAATTTTGATGATTTCTTTTCCACGATTTCATGAAGCTAATTGAGTGCCTTATGTCTTCAGGAACTGCAAATTAGTGAAAGCAATGCAAGCATACCTCAGGGAAATCCCTCTCCAGGTTCTGAGGTATTAGTTTATACCTTCGTCCTGTAAAAAGCTAAGCATCAATTTATATATCTTTTAGAGTGACAGATTGCGCAAAAGGCTAGTTTTACAGTTGCTAGCTGGTGTCTTGAATTAACAGGACAAAAAACATATAAGAATATTTTCGTTAGTGTTTTTGAAAGTTGATTTACAGTTTCAATCTCAATTTTAGTGCACTCTATTTGATTTAGAATTTGAATTTTTTTAATATTGGTTTTCTGTTTTTCTTAGCAAGGAAACATGAGTCCAAACAATGGGAGAGTGTATGTTAGTAAGGCCCAAGATGTTGTGTCGAGTGTAATTGCAAAAGGCTCAGCTATTGGTCAAGACGCTGTAAACAAGGCTAAAGCATTTGATGAGAAGCATAAGTTGACTGCCGGTGCATCAGCCAGAGTCATTTCATTTGATCAGAGAGTAGGGCTATCAGAAAAACTTACTGTTGGAATTTCAGTTGTAAACGAGAAAGTGAAATCTGTGGATCAAAAGTTTCAAGTATCAGATAAAACCATGTCAGCTCTTATGGCTGCAGAAAGGAAATTAAATGATACTGGATCAGCTGTCAAATCTAGCAGGTTTGTAATTTCTAACAAACAATATTTGGAGTTCCCTTATTTGTGTTTTTACTTAAATAAGTGAAAGATAGATAAAAAAATATTGTATCATATAAACTTCTGAGAGACCATGGGCATATCAGACTCATGCGGATTAATTATTTACTTTTTCCCAATATATCTGTCCTTTACCACACATGCATTTGAAAACCTCTTGTGTTGAAGTCAAACTTAGCTTCTTGTTTGTGGTTTGGCATGGTGCACAAAAGTCTTGTATTTATGCAGTCAAGTTTGATGTAGCAAAGATGTTGATACATGTGTTCAAAATATGTTTATAGACTGCTGATTTATTTATTCTCTTTACAAACTCTTGGTTTTGTGGTGATTGGTTAGAATCTTTTGCTTTATTTTCCCCCTCTTGAAATGAACAAGGCTAAATATACACCTATACAGGTATGTGACAGCTGGAACAACTTGGCTGAATGGTGCCTTCACTAGAGTTGCAAAAGTTAGCCAGGTAGCTGGTACAAAAACTAGAGAAAAATGGAATTTGGCATTGTCAAATTTAACAGCCAAGGTATGCATCTGGACTCTAGTCTCTCTCACATTGCATATCTGCCAGGCTTGAAAGAAACTGAAAGGATACCTACTAGTTTCGGGTTCTGGGATTTCTTTTAAAGTTTTTAAGGGGGGAGAGGAGGGCTTAATTTTGGCTTCGTTCCTTATAAATATCTGCTTGCTTCTTTCTTCTTTATAAGCCGCATCATTACTTACAGTGTTTGTTTGTTTCTTCCTTCTGTAAGAGTCTCAATTTTGACGTCTTTTCTCAGAACGTCTGCTAGTTTCTTTCTCCACATCAATCTGTAGTTACGTCTTCCATTTTAATTAAGGCATAAGTAAATTTGTTTGTTGCTCAAATATGCTACTTCTCATCTTTCATATATGCCCACATTGATCACTTTCTTGCTTGTGGTTATTGTTTTATAACTTGTCTCTTGGGGGTGTAGACTGTAGTGTCATGCTTGACAACATGTTTTTTGACCAAATTTAGCTTTAGTATCATAACAAAAAGCTCCACGTTTTTCTTGCTGACTCTTTGATGTCGTTGTTGTTGCACTAATATGCAGGATCCCCCTATTGCAGCCTAAGTTGACATAGATGGGGTGTGGCAGAATGCTTCTCTTGTTGTGATGGCTTGGTATGGAATGATTATTGATATGTCCAGTTTGAAGTTTTATGCGTGTGATAATTGAAAAGTAGCCTCATTCCTCGTCTCCATATTCAAATGACTCTTTGAATTTTACATTTAGTTGTGGAGTTCATTACGGTGTTCATATTTGTTCAATTTTGTGTGGGTTGCTTTTGTAACTGTGCAGTATGTGAATCTATATTGGAACAATGAACTCATATTTCCCTTTGCATAGACGCAGCCATGATTGTGGACATGCAAATTGTAGTCCGTTCTCTATTAAATTCGCTACATATTGATGTTTGTAGTATCTTTCACGCGGTAGTTTGTTACTTGGTAGCCTTCCTAGATAGCTTTCTTTCTTCTTGATGTAGTAGCCTTGCACTCTGAACATTTTAGCAGACTTTTATAGATTGGTGCTGGAAAACACAGTTGGCAATTGAATTTCACGTGTGGCATTCCTACTCGAATTAATTTGTTGACGTGAAAATTTCAGATATTTCACGCCACAAGGACGACGAGTTGTAATGTCAGTTGTGTCCTCTGTTTTCTTGACACTTGAAAATGGTATTTACTAGGTATGGAATTGTCATTATCGATTTACTACTGAGATGAAATTGAGATAAAATAGGAGTATATAATTATCCCAACCATTTATTGTGATAGAGTGAAATACTCGAGGATGAATTTAAGATTTAAGGAATGAAATCATGTCAAAAAAGATTTAAGGAATGAAATCTGTTGTGCTTGTTTGGAATGAAAGATTTGTTGTTCAATTGAAACCCTAGTTTTGAACTGAACTGAATTATACACATTAATTTTGAAATGCTTTTTTCAAAGTTGAAACATTACTTTATCCCATCTTATTTGGAAGAGAAAAGGGGCTTTAATTTGACTTAAAACCCTTGTGTCAGTTGTCTTTATGGGAATCCATTATTGCCGCAATATATATATATATATATATATATATATATATGATGATGATGATAATAATAATAATAAAATAAAATTAAGCGAGAAGATATTGAATTGGTCATGTTTTGAAATGTAGATTTTTGTATCTGAATATGAGGCGCTAAAGCGATTTGATTCCAAGTAATTTTTTTTGCCATACAAATATTTATATGAAGACAGAACATCTTCCAGCCTTATGCCAAAAACAGGGGACATGATTGGTCAAAATTAATAAAGATCTCATTACCTTTTCTTTCCCTATTTCCAATTAATCAAAATGTGGGGCATATATACTTTTATAGGGTTGGTTTGAGTTCCAGTAAAAACTCTTTTTTCCTGTGGAAACCTAAAAATTATGCATCTTCGCGTAAACAATAATATATCTCTATATATAATTATGCATTTTCATAATAGTGTATTTAATATATTAAATAAATATATTTTTATGATTAAGCATTTTCTGTAGTACAATAATACATCATATAGTGATAACCATGGTCTTACGGTAAGATTAGTCAAGATGTTAATTCAATTATAATATGCCATTTGATATGAGTTTGAATCTCAATCTTTGCATAACTATAAAATCAGAGTCTTACCAGTAAGATTAGTCGAGATATTAATTCAATTAGAATATGTCATTTGATATGAGTTTGAATCTCAATTTTTGAATTGTCTCACTGTAGAACTGTCTGACATTAGTTTTTGTAATATATGTCAGCCGTGTGTGTGTGTATGTGTGTTTTGCACAAGAAGCAAAACAGAAAAAACCAATAAAAGTGAGATTAGAAATGGTATAGGACCATGTGATGAGGAAGCTAAAAAAAATAAAGTTGAAAGGTGGGACTTCAAAGTTGTTTGATGAGTGGGATGATCTTAACCCTACTCCCATGGATTGAGTATCACAATAATAATGTAAAGCCCATTATGTTTTCTGACAAAAACCACTTTGTTCCACCAACTATTGCAATTAAATGGTAATCAATGATCATATGAAAATTAAACATATTAATTGTATTTGCTGTTGTGATTTTATTTATTTTAAATAAATAAATGGATAGCAAAAACCACCCAAATTAAAAGCAGAACAGAAATCCATTCAAATCCCTAAAAGAGGGGCCATGGAAAATTTGAAATTACTCCATCCCTAAAATTCTTCATTCTCAACAATTTCACAATATATAGATTCGCTATAGTATCATAGATTTCAAATTATGTTGCATAGGTGCGGGGGAGAGGGTGCGGGAGAGATACGATACCGGTACGGGGATACGAATTTTTAATCTCTCTCTCTCTCCTGAACACATCGTCAGTGCCGTGTCTCTGTTGTTGTCGTTGTCATCCTTTTCGTCTTAAAGATTTGTCGTCGAGCATGGAGAATGAAGAAAGAATTCATGAAATTTACCAAAACTCAGATTTCGAAAATCAATTATACTTAGTTTAATTATGGTGAATTTGTATAAATTTTGTTGTACTGACATGATTTTTTTTTTCTCATCTGAAAATTTAAGTTCTACATTGCGTGAATCACGACGGTCCCGAAAACGGATATGTTCGTGCATCCACGCATTAGTTTAAAATACACTATTATGCAATTGAATTTGTTTGCACATGCATTTGCGCATTCACATCTTCGCTCCTTCACGCATTAGTGTGTAATACACTGATGCGCAAATAAATCCGTTCACGTGCTTGCATATCGGTGCTTCCTGCTCGAAATCACCATTTTTCAGTGATTCTGGTTGCTCGAGGTGCGAATGCACGATGATGTGAATGGTGATGTACGAATGCGCAAAGGTGCGCATCGAGCGGCAATGTGCGAACACGTGAATCCGAAAGGGTATTTTAATTTGGTATAAATGACTACTATTTATATATTTTTTTAAGTAAGTAGTGACCACAATTTTACTTTCACTGTTTTTATCACTAAATTATACTAGTATCTACTTATAATCAAACCTTAAAATTAAAGTTTAATATCCCGACAGAGGAGGGAGTAGTCCATGTCCTTATATATGGTGGAAGAAATATATATTAAAGTTTTGACAAGAAAGAATGAAGATTCCTTTCTTGGTTTCGTTATTTTCAGTGCACAGACGCAACTTTCCACAACATTGAGAGACATTAATTAAGAGCCCTTACACACATAGTGAGTGAGTGAGTGAGTGAGAGGGAGAGAGAGAGAATGAGACAAGATGAAGCCTCCAAAAACCAGCAGCTTTTCACTACACTACTCCCAAATATGACCTGTCTATCATGTGTGCCCATTCTTTTTTAATTTTAAAACCAACCCTCAGCTGGTACCCCACTATTCCATGTCCTTTTATTTTATTTGGTGTGTTTGCTACTTAGTACTAATTTAATTAGTACTAGTATATACTTTACTATCAACATATATTTGTGAGTTTTGAGTTGAGTGCTTTGCATGCTTTCCCACTGTCTCTATTTAAGTACCTGGCCGGCCTTTGATTGCTCCATTATAGAGAGAGAGAGAGAGAGAGTGATGATATTGATAGTGATAGTGAAGAAGAAGAAGAAAAGAGAAAGTGGGCGTTGGGAATGGAGGCTGTTCCAAGATCCTTTCATCATCAATTCCATATATGCATGTAGTTATAATTGAAAAGAAATGAAATGAAAGATGATGATCTCGGACCAGGCTTCATTCCTCACTCCTTCACTTTCTTCATATATATTTACATATATCTGTGTTCTTGCAGCTACCTAGCTTCTCTAGATCTGGTAATCACCTCCCACTCCCATTTCATAATTAATAATTAGTTCAAACATTAACATATATAATATAAATCATAATTTCATGGGTGTTGCTGTGTGTGACTGTTTCTATTCCCCTTTAATTTTATATGTATGGAGTATTATTTATTTTAATTATATATTATTCTAATTTCCTGTGTTTAATTTGATGGTTCGATCTCAACTGTACGTATATATACATGTGATAGGCGGCCTATTTATATACAGCTGCCATGTTTCTTGTATTACTATTATATATGCAGTAGGTTAAGTTTCTCAATATATAGGGGCCGGCAATTAATATTCTTCTAATTATATTCAGAATTAATTGAGATTATAACGATAATTATACGAATGAATTATTCCTTATCTCAAATCGTGTTTGATAATCTTCTATTCTGTCGAATTACCACAAATGCGACGTGTGTTGATATTGCTACAATGAAAGATTGAACACCTTTTGAAACTCAAATATATATAACAGTGAAAGATTTTGTATAGCATAACATTAATTAATATAGCTCCATGTGATTCAGCTGCTGGGATTTATCAACTATCTAGGGTTAAGTAATTGTACGTCGTTTATCAATCTATAAGATTAACGTAGTAATAAGATTTATGGTTTATATTAATTTTCAGTTAATTTCTTGCTTGCTTCTTTCTAACCTTTGAACTATATATGATTTTTCCTTTGTCTGATCAACCTTCCAAATTAAGATGTGTACGTGTGGATTTTTTTGTGTTCAGTGTGATGACAGAATATAAGCTTATATAGTATTGAAGAAGAAGAAGAAGAAGAAGAAGAAGAAGAAGAAGAAGAAGAAGAAGAAGAAGAAACAACCGATGTTTGCAAGTAAATATCCTTTGTATTCCGATCTTTTTTCTTGAAAGGTTAAGTTTGTTTAAGAGAATTATATGCACAGCCATAATTGTTTAAGTTTGTTTAAGTTTGTTGATGAATGAAGTAGAGTTGAAGATTGCGATAAACTCAAAATGTTGAAGATGTTGGGGTGAAACATTGGGATTTTGGGTGCAGACTTTAGTTTGTAAACAGTGAGATCTAGGGTTCAAACCCCACTGCTCTCCCTCTCCCAAGTCGAAAAAAAAAATGAAAGCCTTATTTTACAGTTATAACATTATAAAAAATAGTCTTGTTTAAAAAATTTGATATATATGTTATATTCCTATATTTTCCTATATATTTAATTTAAGGAATAATATGATATATTATATTTTTCTATTATTATTATTATAAATATATATATATAAATTTTGATTGAATTTTTAATATCCTTACTAGTTTTAAGTGGAAAAAAACTGCAAATTAAATTTCAAACTATGACCTGTTTTGCAATTTTAACTCCACTTTCAAATCTTGGCAATTGAATACCCAACCTTTTAAATTTTTGCAATCATAAAACTCACCCAAATTTTATGGCAATCCAAACTTTCAAATTCTGATTGTTCAAACTATTGATTTGAGAAATTATGGATTTCGACAAGCATGAAGAGAGGATATAGCATATGGATCGACGTTCAATACTTGCTGATAACGATGAATTTTCGATCCCAGTCCAAAATCAGTTGCGGAAAAGTACTGAAGCAAAACTGATCACCAACTCACCATCAATAAGTATTGGACATCTACTCATATGCCATAATGTTCCTCTCATCAAGCCCGTTAAAAACCAACCTTTAATTTTTTAAATCAAGAGTTCAAATGAGGAGAATTTGAAAGTTTGGATCTCCGAAAATTTGGAAAAGTTATAATTGCATAAAAAATAAAAGATTACTTTATTGTCAAAATTTGAAAGTGGCCGGGGTTAAAATTGCAAAAATGAGTCATAATAGATAAAATTATTCAAAATTGTAATATGGTTTATTTATTTTTATATATTTATATTTAAATTTATAACTTCGCCGTGGTTTCTAAATTTGTTTGACTTGTAAGTTTTAAGTGGAGTTGGGCTTGGGTAGTGAGAAAAGCCCTTCAACGATGAAAGCCAATTAATTAAACATGTGGTCTAAAATGTTATTTATTATTATTTTTTTTTAAACATGAACGAGATTTAAAAGGCAAATCGGATTTTGTTCAAATCTCTTAAGATTTTCATTTAATTAAATTGTCCTAACATTTATAACATTTAAAAAGAAAAAAAAAGGAAAAAGTTACTCTCACAAGATATTAACAAAAAAATGTGATTGGATCAAAATTTCGATTTTAGATTGTCAAAACACCTTGTTTCACACAATACTACTAAATAAATATAGATGGCGTCGTCCATCTAAGTACGACTAGTGGTGGAGTGAGTATTTCTGAGGCCAAATATTTTAGGTTTGAACCTTACAAACTTCTTAAATACACACACCTGATTTTTCAATTGTGATTTGTCTGTACAACTCTAATTAGGGCTGACAATTTTCGACACGACACGATAACCCGACACGAAATTAATGGGTTTGGGTCAAGCCTTATTGGGTTCGGGTCCTTATCGGGTTGACCCGATAAGGACCTGAAAATTTCGGGTCGGGTTCGGGTTGGGTTCGGGTCGGGTTCGGGTTACCTGATAAGGAATTATATTTTTTAATATTATATTTATTTAATTCAAATCAAGCTTTTAAATTGATGACATATTTATTTTTCCTTCCAAGTCATCAAAAGATATTAAATTTTTGAATATTTATTTATTTCTCTATTAAATTTTATTTTAAAATATTTTTTCTTTTATTAAATCTTATTTTAAAATATTTTTTCTCTTATTAAATCATTTAAATTTGGGTTCGGGTCATTATCGTGTCGGGTCAACCCGAATATTATCATGTCAATTTCGGGTTCGTGTCGGGTTCGTGTCGTGTTCGGATTTAATCATTTCGGGTTGGGTTCGGGTTCGGATTGAGCATATCCTTAACAGGTCGGGTTCGGGTTGGGCCTTAACAGGTCGGGTCGAAATCAGGTCGACCCGAACCCGACCCAACCCGACCCGATTGCCACCCCTAACTGTAATAGATGATGCCTACATATCAGATTTCTAAATTAAATTACTCAATGCATGTGGCATGGACCAATATATTGATTGTTAGATTGGATGGAAATAAAGGCCTGATCTTGCATATTTGGTTGACGGAATTTATGATGAGTTGCATATTAATTTACATTTTGGACCTAACAAAATATTACAGGATACGTGATTAAGCTATTATATTCATTTTATTCACTAGTTTGTGACAAATTATAGTATGATATTATCATCATTATTTTGGACAATTTTATTTACAAAGATATGAAACTAGGGATAGAATTCTCTGTTGTGCCTCTTGCACAGTAGAGCGTGTGTGTTGTGCACATATACAAGGCAACAAAGTTTGTTTGTTTTTTCCTTTTTCTTTTTTTATTGCATTACTTCAATTATTAATCAAAAATTAAAACAACTATCCCCTATGTTTTTTAGTAATACAAGTAGGGGCGGTCAGTTCATGAGGCAACCGACCGCCCCAGGCCCCCCGAAAATCGAAGGCCTCCAATTATATATGTATGTCTTTAGTTATATAGATATTAATGTAGACAAATAAAGTTATGATGGTGCATGGTTCGAATTTTGGAAAATGATTCTCCATCTATTAATTAAGAATGACTATATCTCGTATCTATGACTAAAAAACGGCTAATAGAATTTATTTTTTTGAAACGAACGGCTAATATAATTTTTTTTGAAAGGAACGACTAATAGAAATTTACTTTTTTTTTCAAGAAAAATTAATAAAGTCTTATTTAAGATCAATTACTTCACAAAATAGATTGAATATAATGGATTAAGTTTATTATCAACTGAGAGTAATTTATTAGGACATGTTGATTATAAAAATTAAATAAGTCAGTTTGCGGCTGAAAAAGAAAGAAAAATGAGATGATTTTTCATATATCCTGTTATACATGTAAGTTTCTTAGGTTTATCGCCTCAGGCCTCAAATTTTCTTGGATCGACCCTGAATACTGGAAAAAAAAAAGGAAAAGATGTGTCAAACGACACAGTTTTATGCACAAAATTTCACTACAAAAAGACTGTCTTTTGCATGCGACAAAATCTCACTGAAATATTTTTTGGATCTCAATTTCATAAGTTTTTTGGATTTCAATGAATTGTTTTAACTTGCCAATACCCTTTGATAAAATACAAATTTAAGCGTCGAACAACTCCACTCGTGGAATTTTTTAATTGGTTCCGACTAAATATTACTATAGTTTAGCACATTTCGTTAAAATATTTAAATATTTGATAGCTTGAGCAATTAAGTCAAGCATGTGAGCTTTGTTTAGACTACTAATTTAATAGTAATGGAAATTCTTGTTATGTTAACGGTAAAATTGATAAACAATCTGACATATCGCTGGTGCCAGACTCAAAAAAATGGAAAAAATAATGCTTCATCTATTATATTATGAGTAATAATTCAGCAATACAAATAGAAGATTACAATTTTCGCGTCTAAATTGACTGGCTTTATCTGAAAAAGTAATAAAGTATTATATCCACTAACTAATACTACGATATTAATTATATTATTATAATATTATAATTATTAATATTATTATCTCCACTAATAGTTAAATGTACGTAATACTTACTTTTCTATACAAATGATTAATGTATTGTATCCATATACACATACGCATCTAGTTCATATTATATAATATGTTGAAAATAAGATTATGAGCTAAATACTTCTATATCTATATCTATATATACATATATTGATAATTCATTTTTTATGAATGTCAAATATTGTAAATGCAAGATATAACATCATTTTTTTTTAATTGGGGAAACGGGGTGGTGGGGATTGAGCTCTTGACCTTACTATTTACAAAAAAATGTCTTAAACGTTTGGTTATCCTCGAAAAAATAGATATAACATCCTATACCCTCCGTCCATCAAAAGTGTGATTTTTGGTAGATGACACGGATTTTAAGAAAAGTAAGATATATGTTATTTGAGTGGAGAAATGGACCGATCATTTTGAATTTATGTGAGGTTTAAAATATAAGAGAGTGTGTGAGGTCATTTCCTTAAATGGAAAAACCACACTCTTCGTGAACGATGAAAAAAGAAATATGACCACACTATTTGTGGACGGAATGAGTATTATTTTACAATAATCATATAATTTTTTAGGGGAAGGATAAAATAAAATTTAACACCTCAAAAGGTGTTGCAAATGCATGTCCCTAGACTCATGGTATTTGATCATATAAAAGTTATAATAGACAAATTAAATTTTGTGAAATAAGGCTCCTTCAATCTTCATAGTAGGTATATAGATGATATCCATTCCCACTAGTAAAATATACATGTATATATATATATATATATATATATATATAGGGAGAGGATCAAATAGGAACTCATCTTTATATGAGTCCGTAGGAACCATGCATTTTTATCACACAAGTTAATGCATAAATTGCATTATTTAAATGCATAAACATATGTTTTGATTTAAGAGTCGAGCGAGGGGAGCCGAAGGCCTCGGAGCGAGCTAAAGAACATTAATATTGCCACAATCATTATCTATAAATTAAAATCGGAGACGAAGTCGGAGACGAATTTTTTTTTGTTTTGCTATATTTGTGCATTAAAGTATTGTATTTTGTACATTTCCGAAGTCATAAAAATGCATGATTCCTACGGACTCATATAAGATTGAGTTCCTACCAGATCCACACCCTATATATATATATATATATATTCAAGTATATTGTGTATAAATCACAATAAGTTACGTACTTATATACTACATTGTTATATTAACAATTTAAATGCGCAACATTATTTTTCTTAGAAGATTTTAATCCGATCGAGTATCGCGTCTCTAATGTTACTAACACAGAGTGTGTTATGGATTTATAAATTAAATATGCAATTCTTTTTGTAGATATTTTAGTGGATATTAATTAATCACATTCATATTGGAGATAAAATAGTATTCAAATCAAATGATAAATTTTGTGCAAATGATTCAAAGTCGTATTAATGTACGTGCAGCACAAATGGGGGCAGCGCATATTTTATATATTACCCTACAAATACGTTTCCATTATTTATTGCTAATCAAATTAAATTATTCTCTCTCTTCTTAAACGGTATACCTAGCTATCCAATATTTAATCTTTCAATTTCAAATTCAAAACAGACATTATAAAACTATTATTCAAATTCCAAACCAGAATTGCAGCTAACATTTCTATAAATTCCACCTCTATCCCACCCCTTTTCTCCCCCAACAAAATCTCCTCTCAGCTCTCTCTCTCTCTCTCTCTCTCTCTACAGACTAGACACACACTGCACGCACAAATTTAACTGAGGTGCTTTCGAGTGGAATAACTGTAAGTTGTTGTTCCTATTTTTACCTTTTCACTTTTTCGATCAGTTTTGATGGGATGATTTTATTTGATCGTGAATCGTGATCAACAACTTCTAAAGTCGTGATTAATTTTTGTTCTCAAAATTTGTTTTTTATTTATTTTTACCACCATTACTACACAACTGGGTTTTGTTCACTTTCTCTGTCCTTCCCAAAAACTTCTACATTTATGTCAGAGATGCCCACCACACACATTCACATGTGCACGTATTTCTTTTTTTGCATATTTTATATCACTTTCTTCATAAAAATCTTCTTTATGCAATTCCATCATATATCCATTCCTTCACCATCACATTACATATGCTATAAAAATGTGCTAAATTTTATTTTCTAGTGAAATATTATTTATTTAATTTCTTTCTCAGAAAATGGAGAAAGCTACTACATTCTTGATCGGAATACTAGCAATATGTTGCTGCATAGCCGCAGCAAATGCAGAATATATTCTTTACAAAGATCCAAAACAGCCATTAAATCGAAGAATAAAAGACCTCATGAAGAAGATGACATTAGAGGAGAAGATTGGCCAAATGACGCAGATTGAGAGATCCGTGGCATCAGCACAAGTGATGAACAAATATTTCATTGGTACTTAGAGTTTAATTTAATTATGCAAATATTCTCAAATTTATATATATTATTTGTCGCGTCGTCTCAAATAAGTTTGTGATCCTTGAATATATATGTGTCTCAGGGAGCGTGTTGAGCGGTGGAGGCAGTGTTCCGGCCCCTCAGGCGCCCCCTGAGGCGTGGGTCGACATGGTGAACGAGTTCCAGAAGGGCTCGTTGTCGACCCGCCTCGGGATCCCTATGATCTATGGGATTGATGGAGTTCATGGACATAACAATGTGTACAATGCCACAATTTTTCCTCACAACATTGGTCTAGGTGCCACTAGGTAGGTCATTTAATTTGCATTTTTCTGTTGATCATGAATATAATTGTGATTTAAATGATTATATTAATTTATTCTTTTAAATTAATGTGTTTAATTAATTTTATTTGAAACAGAGATCCCCAGCTGGTGAAGAGAATTGGAGCAGCAACTGCTCTTGAAATCAGAGCTACAGGAATTCCTTACACTTTTGCACCTTGCATTGCGGTAACACATAATCTTGATCATATACTGCTAAGATTGACGATACATATGATTGAATATTTGAAAAATTAACAGGTGTGCAGAGATCCTAGGTGGGGCCGTTGCTACGAGAGCTATAGCGAAGACCCAAGCGTGGTTCGTGCAATGACTGAGATCATCCCGGGATTGCAAGGAGACATCCCGTCTAATTCGCGAAAGGGCGTTCCCTATCTTGCCGGACAGTAAGTTCTTCTCCGAGTTTTCTGGATCAGGACGTTTACTTTGGTTGACAGATCAGACTGACAATACATAGAATTGATACAACAAGATAGTGATAAAACTTCAAACATTGTATATATGCTGTAGAAAACTTTTGTTTTCATTTTTGTGGATTTATAGTTTGGCTCAATTAGGACTGAAATGTTTAGATAGAAAACTATTTTGGCATTTTACATAGACCATATTTACATGAGACAATACAAATTAAGAAAATACAAAAGCTAAAAAACACCCAATATAAGAAACAAATTCCAACATTGTTGTCCAAAATCACATTTCATTATAGTCTTTTTTCTTGTATTACTTAACAGCTCTAAATTTTGATGTCATCATAATCTACCAAAAACAGAGAGAAGGTTATAGCCTGCGCGAAACACTACGTAGGCGACGGAGGAACGACGGACGGCATCAACGAGAACAACACAGTTGCAAGCAGGCATGAACTCCTCAGCATCCATATGCCTGCCTACTATGATTCAATCATCAAGGGCGTTTCGACGGTCATGATCTCTTACTCGAGCTGGAACGGCGTTAAGATGCACGCCAATGGCGATCTCATCACCGGCTTCCTCAAAACTGTCCAGCGCTTCAGAGTAATTTCACCTCACTCTTATACTCCCTCCGTCCCACAATAAGTGGCCAGTTTTTTTGCTTTTTATGACAAAAAGCAAAAAAACTGGCCACTTATTGTGGGACGGAGGGAGTATAATTTCATTGTCGTCGCTACGAGAAAAATGACATATTCCGACGAATAATCACTAACGATAGCTTCCAATGAAATTTTTTGCGTCCGACTCTGACATAGATTTTTGAAATGTGACAACTATTTCAGGGATTTGTGATATCAGATTGGCAGGGACTTGACAGGATTACTTCTCCACCTCATGAAAACTATACATATTCAATCCTAGCTGGAGTTAACGCTGGAATCGACATGGTTAGTGTGAAAATTACGGGGAAAAAATAATTGAAAATTCATGTGAAAATTATAAAACGATGTAAAAGTAGTGCTAAATCCAACAATTCCACTAACTTACTCATGATTGCAGATTATGGTTCCATACAACTACACTGAATTCATCGATGGCCTCACATTTTTAGTGAAAAATAATTTCATTTCCATGACTCGAATCGATGATGCTGTGAAGAGGATTCTGAGAGTTAAGTTCACAATGGGCCTATTCGAGCACCCGCTCGCTGATTACAGCATGACTAAGTACCTAGGAAGTCAGGTCAGTTTATACTCGTATCAAGGAACTTTCTCGGCAGTTATCATTTTTCTAGCATAGAAAACTCATTATTACTAAGTACTTGGGAAGTTGGGTCATTGAGCTTTCTCGACAGTTTATCATTTTCCTGACATAAAAAACTCATTATGACTAAGTACTAAGTAGTTGGGAAGTTATACTTATATCAAGGACCTTTCTCAACGGTTTATCCTTTTCATGACACGAAAAAAACTCGAACAGGAACACAGGGAGCTGGCGAGAGAAGCAGTGAGAAAATCACTAGTCCTGCTCAAGAACGGCAAACATGGTGATAAACCAATGCTACCGCTCTCCAAGCACGCCCCGAAGATCCTCGTCGCCGGAACACACGCCGACAACATCGGCAACCAATGCGGCGGCTGGACGATCCAATGGCAGGGACAGAGCGGCAACATCACCTCCGGCACAACGATACTAACCGCTGTCAGGAACGCCGTCGACCGGAAAACAGAGGTGGTGTTCAGCGAGAATCCGGATTCCGGGTACGTGAAGCAGAACAAATTCTCGTACGCGGTGGTGGTGGTGGGGGAGCCGCCGTACGCGGAGACGTTCGGCGACAGCTTGAACTTGACACTACCCGACCCGGGGCCGAGCATTATATCGAACGTGTGCGGCGCGGTGAAGTGCGTGGTGGTTCTGATCACGGGGAGGCCCGTCGTGATCGAGCCACACGTGGCGGGGGTCGACGCCCTCGTCGCGGCGTGGCTGCCCGGGAGCGAAGGGCAGGGCGTCGCGGATGTTTTGTTCGGGGATTTCGGGTTTACGGGCAGGCTTCCGCACACTTGGTTCAAGAGCGTGGGGCAGCTGCCGATGAATGTTGGGGATAAGCATTATGATCCGTTGTTTCCCTTTGGCTACGGACTTACTACTCAACCTATCAAGGCCAATTAGGATGGAGTTTAATCGTTCTATCGTTACGAGCTCGACCTCGAATACCTTGTTGACTTCGTTCTGATGAATTTCTCCTCTCTTTCAAATTGTGTTGGTATGTGATGTAGTTTTGGAATAGAGGATTTCGTGATGATCTTTGTGTACGAAATGATGTTTGCATAAATTCAATGTTTTTTAGATCTAACAAAATAAATTACACGATTGAATAAGTGACGAAGATGTCAAATTTTAGTTTATGTTACCTAATAACTAGATCTAAAATCTAACAAAATTATCTATACCTAATATAAAAGAATCCACATTCTTAATTAGTTTTTCCTAATTATGTACATATCTATTTTTAAGGACATTAGTGTAATTTAATACTCCATTATATATTTTATATTTATTTATAAACTTAAGAAAACAGTTGCATTATCCTGTTATAACTTTTTGATCAATATCCAAAAATGTAAATAACCTAATTAAAAACGCCTTGTATTATTTCATTGTGAAGCGATAAATTAATATTTTCGCTAATATTTTCTTGAAGTTAATAATCAACAACAATCAATAATATTACAAATTCAAAATTTTCTTTTTTCAAATATATTACAATTTGTTTATAAATCAATCATATTATCTAAGTGACGTACAACGCACCTAGTCTCCGCTAGTATATAAAAGTGGGAATATTGAAAACTAGGCACTTTGAATTTATAAAGATAAAAAATTGACAGCTCTATAAAATATATAGCCTCACAAATATATAGTATATACAATATATATTGTACTTTAGAGAGGTTTTGAATACTCCTATTATTTGCTACTTTATGCATTAGGTTCTTATATTTTCCCCAAACTATATTACGTTCAATTTATCTTCCTGTTATCTATTTATAAAGATATACATTAATACATAGTAGTAAACAAAGGACAAATCCGGATACTTTATATAAATAAATAAACAAAAACGCGCCGACGCACACAAAAAACAGGATTACTTGATTTTCAATAGTCAGTGTTTCAGTAGGAATAGGACGATGATCAATTATATATATAAGTTATAATATATTAATCATTCAAACACTTTGAGATTTCTTCATCATTAATTTCTTTCTCCTCTCAAAGAAATCCCTTTTCTTGACAATGGCGGAGTTGGGCTTTCATGAGAACCCCTTCTTGTTCCACAAAGATGAGTACGACAAATATTCGCGGTACGATCGTTTCTTGCAAAGGCGAGTGAATGAGTACCAGATTCTTGACCTGATCGGTGAGGGCACTTTCGGCATTGTGTACAGAGCTCGTGACAAGAAAACCGGCGAGATCGTGGCGATGAAGGAGGAGGTCCAGGGACTGAGTCCCTGGACCCTAATGGAAATCGACACCACCCCTCCATCGTGGCATTAAAAAATGTTGCGATGGAGGGGGGGCGCGTCTTCGTGGTGATGGAGTACATGAAATACGACCTCGAGAGAGTTCTCGAGGTCGCAAAGGGGAAACCCTTCTCGCTCATGCAGATCAAGTTACTAATGCAACAAATACTCAAAGGCGTGAGGTTTCTCCACGACAACGGCGTGATGCATAGGGATCTCAAGCCCGCCAACATTCTCTTGGGCGACAACAACACGGTCAAAATCTGCGATCGACTTCAATCTGTCGGCGCGGTTGGGAACCCGGCGCAGCCCTAGTGTTGGTACGAGGTTTTACAGGCGCGCAACTACACGTGCGCTGTGGACATGTGGTCGGTGGGGTGCATTCCCTTTTTGATCAGGGGCGATCGGATGCTGACCAGCTTGCCTGCATACGCAACAATCTCTACTCGCCCTTCAATCAAATACACCTAAAGATGGCTACGGCCGCGTCTTTTTCAGGCGCGGCCGCACTCACCCGTTCAGGACATGACCTGCTCGAAAGACTTTTGGCGTACGACCCAAGCAAGAGGATATCAGCTGGAGACGCTCTCGATCACGCTTGGTTCAAACAAGTTTTGTCCTTGACATGTCCAGTATGTAGAATCGCTAATGAAGGCAGGCTTGATTCTTCATAATCTATTTCGGATGTTTAATATAGTAATACATAAATCGAATCCTATACATGCTCCTACGTATTTAAGTGCATCCATACAAATATACTTTCAGAAATATATTCTACAAACTTATTGGTGAGAGACCAACTTTTAGAACTTCTAAACTGATGTCCCGACCTGAATCTCGATGTTGAATGGACAACAATCTTCCCTTATAGATATACATTTTGGTGGAATCTGACTTTCCTTAACCATTTTCAACATCGTTTATTAACATAATTAGGTGTTAGATTATAAAATTATCACATGTCTGCGGAATAGATGAGATATCAATGTGTAATAAAGGATTCCATTTGCATATAACATCAATAGATGTTCATGTTCATATGCTAAGGTTAAAGTCAAGAGTCCTAGTTGGAATATGACAGACTTGTCTTAATTTGTTTGTAAAATAATCTTTCAAAAGTATAAAGTTATTGAATTCAGGATGAAATGACTTGCTCAAAGGCTCGCACGATACGCAACAACTCATATTTGCCGAATTTTTGTTATATTTCGGTGTGTAATGCTTGAAATGTCTATACACAAAATTATAAAAATTAAGAATCTTAATAAAAATTGTAAATTGATTCGAGATTTGTATACGTTGTGCAATTAACATTTTTAAATATGAGAAAACAAACAATCAATCCCGCTGTCCAACTCAAATCTCAACCCAGTGTGATGAGATTAATTTATACGATAATACAATATATACATATACAGCCAACATTTGTATCTTGTGGCTTGATATAGGTTGGCAATTTGTCATTTGTTGAAATATTTTAATAAAATATAATTTCTAAAAAAGTACAAAATTCTTGCAAGCCCAGCCCAGATCAACCCTGCTCACAGACATCCCTTTCAGTGGCGATCGATTTGAAATCTTAGTTGTATTGGGCTCCACTCAACCATTATCTTACTTTCATGCTAATCATAATTAGGTAGTTTAATGTTATAATTTTATTGGCTGTAAAGTGAATGTACACATATATATGGCTGTAAACGAGCCGAGTCGAGCCGAATCAAGCCGATGATTGGTCTGCTTAAATTCGATTCGATTAAATATTCATTTGTTCGAGCTTGAGTCGAGTTTTTACCATCGAGATCGAACTCAACTCAATCCAAAATTAGCGAGTGAACTCGAATTCGACTCGTTAAATACTCGATAACGAGATATTCGAGCTCGAGCCTGACCCGTAAAAGACTCGATTCTATTTAAATTCAACTCGTCAACATGTTAATCGGTTTCGAGCTCGAGCTCGCTTAAAGATTGGTACTTTACAAAATTCTAATTTATTTGACTTTATGTACAAAACTCGATTATTAGACTCGCGAACAAGCTCGATTTGCAGGCCCGCGAACATGCTCGATTAAATACGAACCGAGCATATTCGAGCTCGGCTCGATAAACTTACCGAGCTCGATTTCGACTCGATTAGTTATCAAGTCGAGTGCCGAACGAGCATTTTTCGAGTCGATCGTCGAGTAGCTCACGAACAGCTTGACTCGTTTATAGCCCTGTGTACACAATCCCAAAATACTAGTAATAAAAAGTATAGGGATGACAATTCTATCTGGGGTTTGGGTATATAATCAGGCGGGATCGAGGGTAAAATTTCGGGGTCGGGGTCAGGGTTGGGTATGGATATTTATACCTGTGTCGGGTTCGGAGTGGGGGCGGCGGTATAGATCCTCACTCCGAACCCACCCCGATAAACGTTACACTTAATATATTTATTGATTTATTAAAAAACACTTAATTAATACAATTAATATAATTAATGTATTTTATTAATTGTATTCATGACACTAATATAGATTAATATACATGTTGTTTAAATGATTTTTTTATAATGTTATTCTTTAATTTATTTTCTTGTAAAAATTAATTTTTCCTTAAAAAAATTTATTTGAGGGATACCATTTCTCCACCGGGTAATCCCGCCCCACTCCCACCCCGATTTAAACGGGTATGGGGGCGGGATCGGGGATGAATTTCTAGAGCGGGTATGGAAGTGGGAAAGCAATACCCGACCTGGCCCTGCCCCGTTGCCATTCCAAAGAAAGCAAACTTTTATTTTCTTTTTACTGCAGAAAAAAAAGACAACAAAGATTAGTTTCAACCTCTCATAATCCCAATCATTATAAAAAAAATAATTAATATGTTTATATAGGTTGTAATCCAAATCACTAATTACAAATAATTAATCCTTCTAAAATAGATATAATTAATACTCCTATGCTCTTATATAGTTGTAATGTCTTTGAGGTGGATTTATCTTGTACTAGAAACGAATATTGGATGTTTAATTTGAGTGATAGGATAGATTGATATAACATATGATTGACTATATGAAGAATTAGATTATCAAACAAGTTCAAAACTAATCAATCCATCAAATTAAACGGTGGATTAAGTTATACTATTTTTATTTATCTATCTATTACCCAAAGTAAACATAAATTGGAAAATCCCTAATACTCCCTCCGTCCCACTGATATTGTCATGTTACTGTTCGGCACGGAAATTAATAATAATAGTAAAAAGATAGTAAGTAGATCTCATTATTTTTGAAGAGTTAATTATTTTCTTATTTGAAACAAGATAATTTAAATAGGATAGTCCAATAAAAAAAAAAGAAAACAATATTAGGGGGATTGATGAAGTAATTATTAAGCAATAGTAAACAGATAAATACAAATAGGATCGAGTTTGAAATTGGAAAAGGAAAGGAGCACCTTCACGCCTAGCACACAGTACAACACACACTGTCTCTCTCTCTCTCTCTCCTCGCTGTCTCTGTCTCTCTCATCCAACCCGCGTACGAAAAAGTTACAAAATAGAAATGGAAAAAAAATCAAAAGAAGGAAGGAGTAGAGAGAGAAAGTAAAAGAAGGTTGACACATAGAGAGAAGGAGTCTTTTTTTCAGGGAAGGAGATCTTTCGTTCAATCTATTCCTCTCTCGTCTCTCACAATCCTGCGGCGTCCAATTTTTCACAATGAATGACCTTTTGTCGTCGGTGAGTGTTTTCGCCCTTTTATTGAATGTCTGATTGTTGATTGATCTGTTTATCAATTGGTCTAATTCAGCAATTGCTGGGTTTCAAAATCTTCAATGTCAATGTAGTAGCTTATAGCAGCTGAATATAAAATTAACGAGATTGCTGCAGATTTTAGTTGAAAAATTAAGGCACGAAAAGTTAATATTGCTTATGAGTGGGGAAAATGAAAAAGCTATAAAATTGAATTTGTTTTCCCTTGTATGGTTTAATTGTATGATTCTGTCTGGTTTTGAAGGTAATAAATCGGTAATATCAATAGTTGATCCTTTTACTTGTGCACATCTTTAGCTCCATCATTGTCTATTTGTTGCTAGAAACAGGAAACTACTCTCAAAGTTCTGAACTTGATCAATGATCACTTCTTGTTTGAGAAGATCAGATTTCTGGGTTGCTTTAGACCAAACTATTCAACTTAAATTTGTGACATGGGGGACTTAATATAATAAGTAGATAAGATTAATCGATTTAAGGAATCCTTTTAGATTTTTTGTTGCTAGCTTGACTAACAATCAGACAGTTCTTATACACAGATTGCATTTTTTCTGCAATTGACGATTTTAGTGACATACTTAGCACGTTTAGTCGCAGTAGTTTCTGAACTAGATGGTGGATGGCCTAATCATTTCAGTTCTTGAACTTTCATTAAACCTAAATATTGTCTAAATAAAATTAATTTCAAGTTTATGAATCACAAAACTATTTTCTCAGACCGAAAGAAGTAGTAATGCGCTTTTTAACTGATGTCGTCCGAAAAATGCTTCAAAATTCATTAATATGCCTTTCAAAACAAAGTATATCATTAATATGGTTAGATTAGAGCCTAACTGCATCTCCATGAACACAACGGTGATGTAGGACAATGTCTCCATGCATGAGGGTACTAACTATATAGTCAATATACACATATATAATAGAATTGTTCATGTAACCATATACATATATGATCATATAGACATATGTCATTGATAAACTATGGACTTTTCGATGCATTCCAAAGGAAAAAACTCAGGTCAGTTATTGTATTGAAAATCTAATATTGCGGTCTGTGGAGGAAAGAGGACTTCTAAGTTTAACAAAGATATATAGAGAGGACCTCAATATGAGTCTGGTGCTTTTGAAAAATCTGTGGCTATGTTATTTGTATTAATGGCATGTAGCTGAAGGGTTCTCATGTTTAGGCAGGGCTTTCAGTGCCTTGTTTGAATTAGTGATGCAATCAGATACTCAGCTTTGTAACTAGTTGGATGTGCTTGCCGGACTTAGAATAGGGGAATGGTCTTTCAAAAGAAACAAAATAGTAGTTTAGATTATTTGTTTAAATAATGAGTTACTCAACAAAATGAAGTCAAAATCAAGAACACCTGCTATAAATCTCCACCAGTTGAAATTGCAATGCTAACAGACCCTAAATTGTAAGTGCACTCTCTGTGTACTCTAGTTCTCATTTATACATAATCACAATGATAATTTTGCACTTTAGACTTCTGAACCTATAAAACTTTGTGTCTAGATGTTATAGTGTAGGATAAACAACCTGCAAAATAATTTGATTGACTTTGCATATTTGATCAAATTCAAAAGATTTGATCTCTGTCAGATTATCCTTATGTCAGCACTTATCATTACTAGAGCACTGCTCTTGAAACTAGAAGTAAACCCATCTCTTATTCATGATTTGCTTGTGTTTACGGTGTCCACCTTTAAAAAAATATTTAGATTCTGGTTCTAGCATCTGTAGTGTGGCTTATGTTACATTTGTTTCTAATAAATGTGAACCCTGAAATTGTTTGTTTGTTCTTCTTGTGCAATCTTTACAGGATTCATTTGTGAACTCACGGGATCAAGGAGATAGAAATGGTGATATTGAAATGGGAATGGAGAGACAAACAGGAGACCTAGGCTTGGATGATTTCTTTAAGAAGGTGACTACAACTTATCACAATAATGATTGATGATGACAACTGGAAAGGGTTGTTGCATTACATTTTGCTTGTTTATTTACACTGATATTATGATTGATGAGTTGGTGCTTATTTTATTGAGACTTAGGCTTTCATTTACATCTTGTTTCGAATTGACAGGTTAAGGAGATTGATAAACAATATGAAAAGCTCAATGCCCTGCTGAGAAAGCTTCAGGTATGTGATTCTAGTTATATGCGAATTCCACTTGCATTGCATCCAGTTGGAACAGTCCTATGGAATTTCGAATTTGCAGATCTATAGTTAATTGTGGTGGATTAAGTTGTATATGTATACAATTTTATTCGGGCATATCTTCCTATTTGAGCTGCTAAGTAGTAGTAGTAAAGGTTATCTTAGGTTAGGAATTATGGTGATGTTACCATGTAAACTTTGATAATATTTTCCATCCCTAAACTGTAGGATGCTCATGAGGAATCAAAGGCTGTTACCAAGGCTGCTGCAATGAAGGGTATACTATTTTGATTAATATGACATGCGCACATGATTAGTTTTCCATTGTATATGAAGCATTATGTTTGCTAGTAATTTAACTTTTCTGTTTGCACAAGCAACTCAATTCTTTAATCCATTTTATGGACCTTTCTAAATTGTTGGATTTTTTTTATCAGCTTATATGTGGCATCAACTTTGTTGAATAAATTTCTTCAGTTTTATTTTGCCTTGTTTGTTAGTTTATTCCTGTTTTTGCGGGCTTTTTTTTTTTATCAATAAAAGGATATATGTATAACCCTGTAGCAATCAAGAAGCGAATGGAGAAGGATGTTGATGAAGTAGGAAAAATTGCCCGCACAATCAAATCAAAAATTGAGGAACTTGACAAAGAGGTAAAGAAATGTGTTGCATTTCTTAATTTGTATTGTGGTTTACTTATAATATTTTTTTAGTAGTGATTATTGTTTTCCTGTGTTTTCTAGAATTTAGCCAATAGACAGACGCCTGGATGCGGAAAAGGATCAGGTGTAGACAGATCAAGAACAGCTACGACAGTGTAATTTACGCCCTCCTTCCTTCCTGTCTATTGTTGTATCGTAACGAGCTATGTGCCATTTTAAATTTGAGTACCTCATGCTTTTGCCTTGTGATTATGCTGATTTTGGTTAAAAGAATCGACACTGCTCTTTATTAAGTTTGAATCTCATGGACCACTCTCAATAGAATTAAAGTATCATTCGCTAGGTTGCTTACATAAGTATGTAAATCATTAATGCTCGGTATTTACTTAAAAAAGAAAAATGCTGAATTTTCTTTGCTCTCAATTCTTGTCCCAGACACTAGCAATACCATAGATGTCTTGGTTTCCATTAGTTTAATATTGATTGCCTCTTTAATTCATGCATATGTATAGCATCGTAAGGAAATTCTTCTTATAAATTCAAGTAGATGTATTATCGTTGTACAAGGGGGCGTTTACCATGGGTGATAGTTTAGATTGATAATACATATGATTGAGTATTTGAAGGACTAGACGATCAAACAGGCTCAAATTTATTCAATCCATCAAAGTATGTGGTGGATTAGCTTATATAATTTTTATCTATATAAGCAATCACCCAAAGTAAGCACCCGTTTAGAGGACAAGACATTAACTGACTAAATTGTTTTTTCTTATAAGCATTACTTGTACTAAATCAGATTTTGTTGATAAATCTTTAAATATCTATCTCCTTAAAAAGTTAAAATATTCTTCCAGTTTTCATAATTTTGCTCCTTTCTCATAAATTATTTATTGCAAATTACTGAACTTTTCAATATCAGAATTTTGTGGGTCGGTTTTTTCTAGCTAATTGCACAGTTTTTTGAGACATTTGGAATGTCATATTGAAACATTTGGAATTAACTATGCTTATTGACCCGTTTATTAAATATACAAAACATGTGGATCCTTAATTGCATAGTCATCCAAGTTGAGGGAAGAATTTGCCTATTGGGGGTACATTACTCTCATAGTTATGAATCCTTAGTTTGAAAAAAGGTTCATGGTACATATAACTGTTCCTCCTATGTCCCAAATTTTCTTGCTCCTATTTTTATTTTCTCCTTTTCTCTCTCGAGGAAAAATCAAAATAGGCTTCCATCTTCCATTCTGTCTCTGGATTTTTTGCTAACTTAAACTCTCTATAACTACTTTTTCAGGTCAATTATTGTGAATATACTTCAACTATCACGTTTAACTCTTATCTCAAACTGTTGTGTCTAAATGAATCATTTGTTTCATTCTTATTAGATAGCAATCTAAAAAATGTTTTCTAATTGGTATATGATAAGAGTATGGTGTCTAAATGAATCATTTGTTTCACTCTTATTAGATAGCAATCTAAAAAATGTGCTCTAATTGGTATATGATAAGAGTATCTCCTTTTATTAAATGGAGGATGTTGTATGAGTTGGCCGTGAATCATTGAGCATGTTTGACTAGATGTGCTAGGGTCTGAGTGCAGTCTGTTTCCTACTTTGATTTGGCTGTTGATTTTGAAGATTACTCCTGTTGTTTTAGTGCGATTGACCATTGCATTTGCCTCTGATTAATTAAGTTAATTAGCTGCTATTTCTTGCTTCTAAAAATGTCAAACTTCATAAGATATTCTGCAATATAAATTTTTATAGACAGCATAGACCCGCACCTTGAACCTTTAATATCTATGATCCAGTAACAGTCTTCAAGTGCCTGTTCTTTTTTCTAACCTGTCTATGATTCATAAATTATACTATTCAATAATAATGCAAAATGTAAAATCATATTTCTTATTGGTTTTGTTTGAATACAGGAATATGAAGAAGAAATTCAAAGATAAAATGTCTGAGTTTCAGGTAGATTACATGCTCTGTTGGCCAGTCGTAAAATTTTCCTATATTTAATTTTTTGCTGTATGTACTTTGCAGACTTTAAGAGAGAATATACATCAAGAGTATCGTGAAGTAGTGGAGAGGCGTGTATTCACAGGTGTCAATGCTTGTCTTATAAAGAAATATTTTGCTTTTCTATACCAGCTTTCTTAAACTTTATTTACTAGTTTGATGGTTTGTGTCATGTTCCTTTCAGTGACGGGCACTCGGGCTGATGAAGAGGTAATGCCAGTTGTAATCTAATTTTCATAAAATCATAATGTATTATGATGTTATTCATTTATTTAAACCTTATGTCTCAGACAATTGATCAATTAATAGAGACTGGGGATAGCGAGCAGATTTTTCAGAATGCAATCCGAGAACAAGGCCGAGGCCAGGTATCTTCCTACTTCAAAATTTGCATCCTCTGTTCAAATTTCTATGTGATTTTTAGTTTTGGTTGTTTGTATTGTTTTCTCATTGTTTGTAGATACGTTAGTGATTAGTCATTACTTGCATTCATCCCATAACATTTCAGCATATAGAAAAAAAATAAGAAGGTTGGTGGGGATCATTTTTGTAATTATTTGAGTAAATGTCCCTTTTAGAGTAGAACACATGTCAAACCCAAAGGCTACATCCACACATGCTAATTTTGTGCCAATTTCTTTCATTTTTACTTATTAATCAAGCTAAATTTATTTTACATGCAGATAATGGACACGCTCGCAGAAATTCAAGAGCGTCATGATGCAGTTAGAGATTTAGAGAAGAAGCTTCTTGATTTACAACAGGTATAGTGGTTATAGTGGCTATTTATTTTTATACATACAGCATATACACAGTTCATCGTCAGCTTTTGAATTTTGCACTTCTTTTTATCTGCAAGTATAAAACTGTTGTCTAAGGCTAAATTAGTGTGTTCCTCATTTTTCCATTTGTCTTTTGCTGACTAATGTTTGACCTCTAGATGGTCTATCTATTTGAACCTACTACCTGCATGAACCTCTCTGTATTATTAAATTAGTATTGTGAGTAGGTTGTCTTGATGTTAGGTATGCCCATTTATAGCTTCAGTCTGAGTTGTGGAATGTGTCCAATCCCTCATCACAAATAAAACTCAAGAATAGCTTGAATGTATTTGCAAATGTTTGGTATGAACCTGTAAAATTCTTCAATAAATCTTGAGATACTTGTAGTTTACTATTAGGTTGTGTACTCTTTGGTTGTAAATTTATCATGGGAAAAGAGAGTTCTTTCCCTTTAAACCCCTCATTTCTTATCCATCCTTTTCTATATAAAAGAATTTCACCCTTTCTTATTTCTTCTTTTCACTATAAGGTGGGATAATATTATCATGAGGTATTTGGTGTGATAATATTTTCCTTACATTAAACTTATGTTTACATATTTGATATTTTGATATAATGGTTTGAGCATAATGCTGTTGATCTTCTTTTACCTATTTCAAAGTCGAATTTGGCACGTTTTTTTTTTGTTCTTTTCTTTTTTTTTCCTCTTGTTTTCCTACCTCATCAACTATCCTATCCTTCAGATGATAATATTATTTTCTTTATCAAAATTTTAAACTATCTAGGTGTATTATAAATTTGTAATCTAAAGTTATTGTTTTTTTTAATAGATAAACAAGGATGTATAGATGAAATCAGTTATATAAAGTTGAACTTGGAACTTCAATAACGAGAGAGGATGATCGTTTTCCTTTTTATCTCTTTTTTTGTGTGTATTTATTTGTTTAAAGAATAAGAAATGAGGACCATTTCAGGGTCAATAGCAGGCAATTTATACAACATGCCCTTAAACTATTGTAAACTTGTCAGCCTCGACGGGCTAGCCTGAATATTGAAGGTTTAGAATTATAGCCAAGAATTTTCAATCTGATCAATATCTATCCTGATTAGACCCAGCCGAATTGCCCGACGTGGCAATAGTGGTTAGCCCAAATCCGAGTGAATTGGCCCGATTGACACCCCTATCCATTGAGCCTTTCAAGAAAAAGTGCTTAGTTTGTCAGTTTGCATTACTTGGCTTTCTTGTCTGGCACGGTATCAGATTGTGGAATTGATGTTTGCCAAATGTTTGTACTCTAGAGCCTTTGCTAGTAGTTCTATACTTAGGTATTATATTTTGCCATGGATTATCTTTGATATAACTCAACTGTTATGTTATTTTCTTTGAGATTGGTTGGATCTTAGAGAAGAGAAGTTCCAGATACTTCTATTTCAGTCTCGTTCCTTGTAAATAAATGTGTTTTGTGATAGAACTGGACGACATAGTTTGACAGTAAAATTGATCGATTGATATCTTCTGCAGATATTCATGGACATGGCGGTACTGGTGGATGCTCAAGGTGACATGCTTGATAACATTGAATCACAGGTACCCTATCTCCCAACTCCTTCCGGCTTTCAAATGATTACGACTGTACTTGTGATATTCGACTAACTCTTGCAACGGATGCTTCTCCACTGTAATCTCCCAGGTTTCATCTGCCGTAGACCACGTGCAGTCAGGGAATACTGCCCTTCAGAAGGCAAAAAGTTTGCAAAAGAGCTCCAGGAAATGTATGTGTATTGCAATCATGATCCTTCTCGTTATCGTAGCAATCATCGTAGTAGGAGTACTTAAGCCATGGCAGAACAAGAACGGGGCTTAGCTCTCTACCAGAGTGTACTGTATAAATACCCAAAAAAGAAGAGAAAAGAAAAAAAGAGTATTTTGAATTGATTTATTTTCTAAAAACTATGATGATTCTTTTTTCTGCTTGTGCATTGAGAACTCGGGGTTGTACCTTGCCAACTTGTAGTCTATTTAGTTGAACTTTTGTGAGGAGATGTATTTAATATCTTAAATATAAACTATGCCCATTATTCTTATTATTATGTATGATTTCATTTTCATCCCCCGCTCTCTCTCTCTAGACCACACAATCGATCAATATCTTTGGTCCTCGTGAATATGGCCTATTGTGTAGTGGTATTTTTGTAATCAAATGTCTCAAATACGAATCGTACCAACACTTTTTATGTAGATGCTCCGAATTGGTTCGATTAGCTGACGTGTGATGAGGGTGGGGCATGTGCTCAATCTGGACCGGTAAGATGATTCATTAGAGCATGTACAACGGCGATCATAGGAAGGTGATCGCCAATCTGCGATCATCGCGAGATTGCTCAAACGATTGCGGGAGAATGGTGATCGCTATAACTCTTTGAAATGATTAGTACTAATTAATTCAGAGTAAGTAGATTGGTTTCATAAACATATTCTTTTAAGCAATAAATAATATTTCTATTGTAATTATATTAGGGAAATGATCAAAATGGACTCCAGGTCATTGTGCTGTGGGTGAGAACTAGAAATCCATTCAACCATTATAATATATTTATACCTATCATAAAATTATCTTGTCACATACGAACAAATTACGCGAATTCCACTCCAATCACAATTCTAAACTAGCTTGAACTCTTTAAATTTTCTTAGTATATATAGAGATACTACATCGATATGTATAGGTAAATAACAAAAAACAAATAATAAAGAAAAAAGAAAATAGACACACATATATATAGGGAGAGGAACATATAGGAACTCATCTTTATATAAGCCCGTAAAACAGAAAATAGACACACACACATATATATATAGGGAGAGGATCATATACGAACTCATCTTTATATGAATCCGTATGAATCATGCATTTTTATTACATAAGTTAATGCACAAATTGCATTATTTTAATGCACAAATTCATGTTAATGAAAAAATTGAAACCGTTAATCTTTTTTATGTATTGTCGATATTTAATTTGTGCATTATATTATTGCAGGTTGTGCATTAAAAATGTATTAAATATTTGTGCATTAAGTTACTGCAATTTGTCCTTTATCATATTTGTGCATTAAAACATTGCATTTTGTGCATTTTCGAAGTAATAAAAATGCATGGTTTCTTACGGATTCATATAAGGATGAGTTCCTACCAGATCCACACCATATATATATATATATATATATATATATATATATATATGGGGAAGAAATCATATGTAAAAGTCTTTTTCTGTAAGAAATAATAAGCGATCTGGACCATTGATCTTTGAAGATCTACGGTTGTCATTAACCGGTACAGTATAATTGAATATAGAATGCATTGTAAATGCATTATTATGACAGTAGATTGTAATAATATATAAACTACATTATTTTTATACATAAAATGCATCATTATTATTTTTTACGGGAAAAATATTTTGTATGTGAACCAACCCATATATATATATATATATATATATATATATATATATTAAAATAAGCATAAAAGAAAATATGAAATAATGTGCCTTTTACGACTAAATCTGTTTCAAATTGACCATATTAAACTTTGTCATGTTCAAAAATTGATATATTAGAAATGTTTAATCATATTAATATTTTTTTAAGTCTTCAATTTTTTAGAGTGAATCTTGTGACATGTAAATGCACGTAATCTCTGCTAGTATAATTAAACGAATCAATAAAATTATCTTTTTTATTCACAATTATGTCAACCTTTTCTTGAATTGGCATATAGCTATACATTTTTATTCCCTCCGTTCACGATAATTGTTTTCTGGGATGGTGGGTATGGAAATTAATAAAAGTTAGAATGAATATTTTGTATAATGTAGTATTGTGAGCGGAGGAAAATGAATATTTTGTGGTGGGAAATTGTACAAAAATGAAAAGGGAACAATTTTCATGGACAGACTAAATAGAAAAATAGAGAACAATTATTGTGGACGTGGACGGAGCGAGGAGGGAGTATTATATTGTTTCTTTTCCTCCCTTGTTAAAATAAACTAAAGGCCGAATGGCCTGTAAAATACCCAACTTTCAATAAATTTTAGTTTTGCACATCAAATAAAGATTCTGCGTGGTAAGATTTCCCCCAAATTTGATGATGATTTGGCTGCCAGAAAAATTTATGTGGCGAAATCAAATTATATAAAAAACGGTGTCGATTTAAACTTACCAAAAACGATGTCGTTTTTATCCAAATTTTAAATCATATTATCCCTAAACTTGAAATCATTAACCCTAAATTGCATCTGCTAGGTTACGGGCTAACAGAAGAGGGAAGAGAAGAGAGAAAATTGAATTCAATTTTTAATTAATAATTAAAACGACAACGTTTAATGATATGCGTGTGCATTATTTTGCCACAAAGGTGCCACGTAGGTGTCACACAAATATTATTTTGCCACGTAATCAAATTTTTAATTAAAATTTCGCCGGAATACATCACCGATAGCAAAATCAGAAGAAATTGAAAGTTTGATATTTATCACGCAGAATCTTTACATGATGTACAAAACAGAATTTGTTGAAAGTTGGGTATTTTAGGGCCCGTTTGGTATTCATATATCAGTATATCGGATATCAAGTATGGGTATGGGTATGGGTATCAGATATCAGATATGGGTATGAGATTGATATCTGATATCTATGTTTGGTATGCTGAAGATATCGACTGATATCAAGTGAGAAGGAAATAAAAGATATGAGTCATACACTAGTAAAACCTGGTATATGAAAATGTTGAATATTAATATATCAGGTATATCAAATATATCAATTTGATATCCATACACTGATATACCAAACACAAGGTATGAATATGGCCATATTCATACTCATACCTGATATACGTATATGGATACCAAACGAGCCCTAAGGGTCCTCATGTTGGCAAAGGTGCAAATACTCTCCCCATATTGGCAACGCTAGACAAATACCTCCTTGAACTTTGTTTATGCGCAAATTCACCTTTTTCCTAAAGTTTCCAGGTGCAATTAACCCCTCGCCGCTTCCGTTAGCAAAAAAAATATTTTTGATTTATTTTTATTCTTGTGGGACTCTCACAATTCCCACCGGTTATATACTACATAATTGGTGCTAAAAGCTCAAATTAGGAAACAAATTATTTCGAACCCTAGCTCACAACTATCAAAATTCTGGTGAGGTTCTCCGATAATTTGCACGAAAAAGGATGACGAACCACTTGAAGAAGATGAGATCATCGCCTGAGTTTTGATAGTTGTGAGCTAGAGTTCAAAACAATTTTTTTTTCTAATTTGAGCTTATAGCACCAATTAATTATTGGGAATTGTAAGGGTCCATAAGAATAAAAATGAACCAAAAATATTTTTTTTGCCAAGTGTTGTTTCCGTCACGGCGAGAGGATAATTGCATCCGAAAACTTTATAGAAAGGTGAATTTACACCTAAAAAAATTAGGCACGGCGAGGGGATAATTGCATATGAAAACTTTAGAGAAAGATAAATTTACACCTAAAAAAATTAGGGGAGTATTTACCTAGCACTCACTGCCAACATGAGGGAGTATTTGCGCATTTTTACAAACTGAATAACAAACCATCCGAGCACGCCCTCAGGAAAAACCGAATAAAAACTCCACTCTTCGACCCTTCTCCCTTCGCCGGAAAATGATGTCAGCGGACGGAAACCTCGTTGAAGAACCCGAAGCTTCCATAACCAACACCGTAGTTGTCAATGGTGTCAGCAGAGATGAAGAAGACGATATTCCGATGTTGAGCTCTCACGCTCTGGAAGCGCTCAAAGAGTTCCTTGCAGAACAGAACCAGGCTGCTGCCGACGCCGAAGCCGATGAAGAAGATGGGGAGGAGGTGTCTCTGGTGACGGAGGACTGGCGGCTCAGCCAGTTCTGGTACGACCGCCAAACTGCCGAAACCATCGCCGCCGAGGTCGCCACTCTCAGTGAAAAGCTCCCTTCTCCTCGCGTCTCCTGCATTGCTTGCCCTACTCTTTATGCCTATCTCAAGGTGCTCCCTCTATCTCTTGATGTTAGAGTTGAATTCTTTTTGTTTAGGGTATCTCTCTAGGGTTCTGCTTTCGCCTTCATCTTAAATTAATGGATAGTCCTAGGGTTTATCGAGGTACTAATTTGAAAGCGCAGCGTACAATAAGAGCTCATTGTATATGCTTTCCCTGTTGATTGTCTCACTTTGCAGTTTGATCCGTGCCTTCTTTCCATAGCTATCGTAAATGATGATCTCACGATTTATTACTCATTGCGGAAGTATGATTACAGACTTACAGTGCAATATTAAAGATTTTGCTAGAATTTAGAATCACTTTTCAATTAGTGTACCTGTAATTTAACCCGCTTGGCATTGAGCATTTTCAGAAAATGGTTCCGGGAGTGCCGGCACAGCTTCTCGAGTTTGATAAAAGGTTCGAGCAATACGGGGATGAGTTCACATTCTATGACTATAACCAACCTGAGGATCTTCCATTGTCGTTGAAGCACTCATTTCCAATCGTAGTTGCAGATCCTCCTTACCTGGTATAACTCGTTTTCCTCACGAATTCTTTTGTGTGTTGAGGCTGAATTATTAGGAGAATGTTCACTTATGAATTGGAATAACTTTAGACCAGTTTTTATTCGGTTAATTGTGTTCTGATCGTCAATGAGCCTTTTGGTCGGATTTACAGAAAGCGCATCTCAAGTAAGACTTTTTAAGAAAGAAAAAAAAAAATGCATCCTGTAGGGTTGAGGATTAGACGGGATCCCCAACACAACCATTGTCTTATAATATAACATAGCCCAAATGTGACTATATCCCCAACAAAGCCCGGAAAAACCATAAACACGTGACCTGAAGTAAAACTGCAAGGAGCAGTAGAAACAACTAAAAAAAAAACCTTGTACGATCTAATTGTTGAAATTCCCAACTTTGTGCCTTAATCAAGGTTGTGTTTGGTCTGAGGGGCTTGGAATGTGAGGATTAGAATGAAAGAGTTTCGGAATCATCTAAATCGGAGTAATTTCTAAATCCACCAACCCACTAAAAAATTGGTACAAAATGAAATGATCCAGATGGATTTTTTACTATGATTTCAAATCCTTCAAACCGGCTGCACTCTAAGGGGGCGTTTGGTTTGATGGATGTGATAGATAATGTTTGATAGGATAGTGTAGGATGTGATTATTTAGATTATTAGTCTTATGTTTGAATTGCTTGATTGTGGTGTAGGATAATTAAAGGACTATGTCTGTGTGTGTGCTACTGTGTGTGTGTGTGCGCTACTGTGTGCAGTGTGTGTGTGTTTATGTGTGATTATTTTAGAATTTTGCATCATGGATTAGACAATGATTAATAATCAATCCAAATTTGGGATGATAAGTTATCCATTTGAATGATTGGATCACGGGCCTAATTATTCATCATGGGTTTTCATCATTCAAACCAAACATGTGATTAGGTGGGATTATATTATCAATCATTCCTTATCAAGCAAACCAAACACCCCCTAAATGATATTTTCTCTAGATGATATGTTTATTGTCTTTACTGCAACTTCTTCATGAAGATGGATAAAACATGGTATATTTTCACTTTAATCTCTATTTGCTATTGTTGAGATGTAACAAAAATCTGAGTTATTAACTGGTTTCGCCACAACTTTTTGAGCAAACTTAATTATTGAAGTGGATGGAGCTCTTGAACTACTACTGATTCTATTAACAGAGCAAGGAGTGCTTGGAGAAAATTGCGGAAACTGTCAAGTTTCTATCTAAACCGGGGGAGTCTTACCTACTATTACTTACAGGTAAACTTTCGAGACTCAATTCATTTGATTGAAGTTCTTCAGATATGGAAGTTGCCTAGGTTCTTCGTACATGCATTGTTATGAGTTCTAAGCTTTTGGATTTTTTATTTTGCCTTGTCCTCTTAAGCAATGTTGAATCACATCATATAAGCTTTTTGGTGTCATAAGAATCATGGTATGTGGAATGGAAATGTCGTGCTTTGCCAATTGAATGACCGTCATCTCTTTAAATTGTATGATACTACCACTGCATCCCATTTTTGGAAAGCCAAGTACTGTGGAAGTCGGAGGGTAGGGTTTGATGTTAACTTCCTGAACTTTTGTATAGGTGAGGTGCAAAAAGCTTTGGCTGACAAGCTTTTAGGCTTGCGTCCATGTGGTTTTCGACCCCAGCACTCCAGCAAACTTGGCAACGAGTTTAGGCTTTTCACCAGCTATGATCCCGGAGCAAGGCTCGGTGGATGGCAACACGACGGATAGAGCCTTTATAATTTTCCTTGCTTGTGATGTCAAGGTTTTGGTACCTGATGCTGCCGTTGCTCCAAATCTAACCAGAGTTGGATCGGGATATCCATAATTTTGAGCTTCTTGCACTGTATGTGTAACACCCTAATTTATGCACTTTAGTTTTAATTAAAACTGATGCGGAAATTCTAGTGATATTTTTTTTAAACAAAATAATGACTCAAAATAAACGTTCAAAGCAAAACTAAAATAAAGAAAGAAATCAAGATACTTAAAGCTACAATTCTAAAAGAAATATTTACTCAAAATCTCAAATACTACTCAATAAGATAAATCTGTCTCAAAATAATTCGAGTTAATAAACTGCAATACCATTAATAAAAAACTATAGAAGCTGTAAAAAATGGGTTAAAACATATTACAACGAAAGCCGTATTTAAATAAAAATATGGTATATAACTTTAACATTTCTTAAATAAAATACTCCCTCCATTCAGTAAATAAAGCCTCATTTCAAAGCTGGCACGGAGATTAAGAAAGCTGATAAAGTGATTGTGAGTGGGATAAAAGTAGAATAATAGGGGTATTCTTAATGAAAGAGTTTAATTTCCTAATCTTTCTTTGGCTGCAGCAATTTTAAAGTACTCCCTCCGTCCCAATAGCAAGTTCTCACTTCTATTAATTAATACTCTCATCAATTAAAGAAGTGAGACCTTGCTATTGGGACGGAGGGAATAAAAGTGTGGATAAATGAATTCTATTACCTTGGTTTTAAATTAATGAAATTTGCTTCAGTAGTGTTGTGAATTGTTGAAAATTTAATTAAGGTATTCACATTTCGTAGGCACATACGGTTAAAGCAAAAAAAAAATGAAACAGACAATTAAATTCGAATATATTTTTGTCCAATTCTATTAAGCTAATATAAAAAAAGTTACTAATTTGATCAATAATAAAGGAGGGAATTCATTGCACTAATATAAAAAAGTTACAGATTTGGGAGGAATAAATAGGAGGGAATATTTGGAGGGAACTTTGAAACTACACCTAACACAATCTAAACACAATAAATATCATTTATTCCCTACAAATATTTATTACACCACAACTCCATAAATTCTCTCATTCATTACACCACAGCTTCATAAATTCTTAGTTTCAAAAAATGATCGAGCCTAATAAACACAGGTCAAATCTTACAGAGATTGAAAGAAATAACATCGCATGTTGGCTTCTTCAAAATAGCAGTGAGTTCAAGCTTCGATATGGAGCATCAGAGGCATCAACTTTCAAAACACAATAACAGAAGTATTTTAATTATGTTGAAATGATGCAGATTGTTCCAATTATCAAAGAGAAGTGGCCAGAAGGCATCAATAAATGGATCATCATACAACAAGATAATGCTAGACCACATATCAACAACAATAATCCTGACTTTCTAGCTATTGCAAACTCTGATGGTTTCCACATCCAATTGATTTGTCAACTACCTAACTCGTCTGACACAAATGTGAATGACTTGGGTTTTTTCAGAGCCATACAAACACTAAAGGATGAAAAGCTTTCAACTACAATTGAAGATTTGATAAAAAAATGTGAAGGATGCATTTCAAGAGTTTCCAACCTACAAGATCAATAATGTATTCTTAACACTGCAAGGCTGCTATAGGGAGATCATCAAAGTGAAGGGCAATAACAATTACAACATTCAACATATAGAGAAGGGACATCTCAGGAGGTTTGACATTCTACCAGAGACACTAGATGTTGATGAGCAGGATGTAAATGATGCATATGAGTATCTAAAAGTGAAGGAAAATATAGTGCAACCAATCCACAACATTGAGACTCTAATTGATGGAATGCAGATTGCAGGAATAGGATGCAAGAAGGCAGATTTTTTGGCAAGGGTTTACAGGGACAAACAATAAATGTATGACATTGTTGTTTGGAATGTAGATTGTCCATGTTTTGAACCTATATAGTCTCAACACTTGAAATGATAAAGTATTTTGCATCATTGACTGTTTTCTTTCTCATTTTAACCTCCTAAACTAGGTTTCTATAAACCTAGTGGTGGCATCAACAAGAATGCAGTGTAGTACTAGTTCTAGACTCAGTTTTGAACAACAATAATTCATTCATCATATTTTCAGAATTACATTAAATAATTGGAGCATCAAATGGCATCACCAGCAAATTGAGGCATCACATGAAAGGCAACAAAGGCATCATAATTCATCATATCAGCAGAATTTCTTCATAAATGCATCATATCATCAAAATTCATCATATCATCAGAATTCTTCATAAATGCATCATATCATCAGAAATCATCATAAATTCATCACAAATGCAGTATCTACCTTATCAGTTTTAAAAGGCAACCAAAAAAAGAACATGAATTTACAGCAGAGCCTCATCAACCACATAATTCATCATATAAATCTCACGAATTCATCACATACAGGCATCATCACAACATAATTAATGGCATCACCAGCCCCCAACACCAAAAATAAATAAGAACAAAATCACCTAGTTTTGGTCTTCAGTAGCCCAAGCAAGGATTTCAGCATTTTTTCAGCTAGCTTTGCACATTCTGCAATCAAATAGTTGTATTGTTCTTCCGGCGACATAGAAGCTGGTGGGCGACGTTCAACGTCGCGTTGGTAGTCAGCAGCCCAAGCTATGATATTGGCTCTTGTCTCGGCTAACTTTGCACTCTCGGATAGTTTCAGCACCATCATCACAGAATCGGCCGCCATGGATAAATTTTCCGACATCCTCATCTCAGATTTGGCCGCCTTGGATGAATTTTCCAACAACTTCATCTGATTTTCAGATCTGAGCAGAGACATCGATGGGAAATTGATGAGAGGATCGATATTCTCCTATATAGAAGGGTGGCATCTCAGAATCAACAGTCGTGAAACAAGTTTCAGGCACCATGTCGATCGAACAAGAATCAAATGTCGGGGATGAGGACCACATATCAGAATTGAAGGTGGATTCGAAAAAGAAATTGAGGGTTTTTAGAGGAATTCATGGTGAGATTTCAGTACTTGAGGCATTCGATCTATGGTTTCGATGAGAGAAGTGATAGATTCAGAGAAGAAATTATTTCTAGGATTAGCATCAGATGGTGGATCGAAGGAAAAATGGACCTCATAAATTTGGGCTGCCCAATTTCACTTTTATTTGGATTGGTTTAATTAAGCAATTAAGCAAAAAATTAGTGTGTCTTAGTGGGTTATGATTGTAGGGGGTGGGCCCTTGAGTGGCAAAGGGTTGTGATTTTAGTAAAGTAATAAGGGTATGATTGTATAAAAAATAGAGTAGGGCTTTTTTTGGTGAATGAAAAAAAGTGAGGAAACAGGGCTTTATTTGGTGAATGGAGAGAGTAGGTTTTAATCATAATTTTTTCTAGCCGCAGCATGAATCAGAGTTGTAATTATTACTCCCTCCGTCCCGCCATAAGTGGCCACATTTCCTTATTGGGTTGTCCCATCATAAGTGGCCACTTTCCTAATATGGAAACACCCTCTCTCACACAAAAGATGTGGGCTCCACCACTTTTTATCTTTTTACCCTTTAAACACTCTTTTCCTAAATACCCGTGTCCAAAAGAAAGTAGCCACTTATCATGGGACGGAGGGAGTAGAAGTTACGAAGCATGAGAAATTCTATTACACACACTACACCCATCTCTCACATGGAATTATTTTAATAATGTAAATTCTCACATCTCACATGAGATTATTTTAATAATATAAATTTATATTATTAAAATAATCCCATGTGAGAGGTGGGTAGGGCTGGCAAATTTCCGGGCCGGGCCGGGCCGGGCCGGAAAATATGGAGCCCAGCCCGGCCCGAAAAATCAATTTATAGCACATTTTTACCGGGCCGGCCCGAGCCCACCGGGCTTTTGCCTATTTCGGGCCGGGCCGGCCCGAAAATTCGTCGAACTGAATTCTTGCCGAGCCCGGCCCGCTGAACAGGCCCGTCGGGCCGGGCCGGGCCTGTTTTGACAGCACTAGAGGTGGGTATAGTGTGTGTATATGAATAATAGAATTTCCCGGTAGATTTGTCAATGGGAGTTAAAATATGTCCGCAGACGCAGGTGGGAGTATCATTTTTGTTTTTGACAATTCTATTTTTGTAAGAAGATTTGCTTTTCATATGAATGTTTCATCGTTAACTTTTCAGATTTATTTCGAACATTTCCTGCAGTCAAATTTTATCTTGCATTTGAGAGACCTCATTCTTCTGTTTTGTTCATAGAAAATATAAACACATAAAAACGTAATACAGATCATAACACAAAAAATGGAAATTGCACGTTTGGGTAGCTATGCCCAAAAGAGAAATAATCCACTATTATGAAGTTATTTATGACGAGAGATTGTTTGACCAAAGAGATTTTACACAAATAGATCTCCTATCTTTCGCTACATTACTAGGGAGAAATTGAATAATAGCACTTTTAAGATTAAAAATACTAATAATAGCACAAGTTTTTAAAAAACACAAATAATAGCACTTCTGGACATATTTACCCCTCCATCCCACCATCTCTCTATCATTATGCGTGAATTCACGAATTAAAATTCGTGAATTCTCAAATTATAATTGGTGAATTCATGCATCGGGTCAGATAACATATTTTTCAAATTCAAAATATTAATTCGTGAATTCACAAATTCACGAGTTTTAATTTGTGAATAAATGAATTTAATATGCGATTCCACGAATCAAAAGGGAGATCGCTGGAAGGGAGACGGCGACGGTGACTGGGCCATATAAGTCGGTGACGGTTACTTTGGAATTCACGGTCGACATGTATGAAAAAAATGAAAAAGATACATATGAACAAATAAAACGATGAAAATAGATTGAGATAAAAGTTTGAGGAACAAAAATATACAAAAGTACTATTATTTGTCTTTTTAAAAATTAGTGATATTATTAGTATTTTTTTTCCTGATCAGGTCAAGAAAGACATGAAATATTTCGATTTTTTTTATAAAATCAAATGGATTTACCCGGACTGATACATAATTTTATTTTAGTCTTTTTAGGGTCGGGTCTTATATTAGAATGTTTATCATCCTACATTTTCTCTCTGTATTTAATCCTACCTAACCGAATGTAAATGCCCGACCCGACCCGCCCGATCATTTAAGTATGCTCTGATTTGAGTTTCCAAATCAGAATCTGAAGTAACGTAACGTAGTCTAACGTTAGCACTGAAAATTCTCGAAGATTTCGAAGCGATATGCGACCGAACGTCGTCTCCGAGGTACCGGATCTTCTCTTTCACCTCCACCCTCCTAAAATGTCTACTTAACTCTTCATCTTAAGCAACAATTTCACAATGTGCAGCCTAGGGTTTAAGTGAGTTGAGAACTTGTTTTTTCTCAGTTTACGTTTTTGTTATAAATTAGGAATTTTCGCTGTATTGCATGAATTTATTGGAAATGCATCATCCCGTGCCTTCTCTTGGAAGATATTGACTTGTTTTGGGGAAAATTTTGATTTTGATGTGGATTTTTTTTTCTTTTGGGTTTAATTTCGTTCTGTTGATGATCTTTATGAATAGTCCTGTTGTGTTTTGTTTGATCTAGTTCTAGTTATGTGGATCACATTAAGCCGAACGTGATTGATATTAGTGTAAGATTTTCTGCTCCGTTTAATTTTGAGTTGGTTGATTGTTTGTGTAGGCGGGACTGTCCACCAGGATAAACCAATGGTGGGAAGCTATTCCGTTTCTCACATCAGTCATTGTTGCTATTTGCGCAGTCATATATTTGGTCTGTCTGTTCGTTGGATACGACTCCTATATCGAAGTCTGTTTCTTGCCTTCGGCTGTCGTTTCCCATTTTCAAGGTAAATTGCTATTCTCGATTGGGACATGAATGTGCTTGCATCTCGCAGTAAAAATACTTTTTGGGGTTTGTTTCTGGCAACTTTTCTGGTAGGTACTATTATCAATTGTTTCATGTTTGCATGTAAGTTCTAAGGGGCGACAATGTGCAACTGATGCTCACATCACATAATCCATAGTGTTAAAGATGAGAGAAATTGGCTAATATGGTGGAATGATTATGTTTACCTTCAATTTTGTGCCTGCAAACTTGTTTTGTTTGCTTTGCATTTACCAAATGTTTTGCAATTTCGTTCTACTGATCTGTTTTAATAGAGTCCTGGGAAGTCTGGTAATGGAACCTGTTATGTTGGTTATAAACAAAGGATCAATCTTTTACGGCAATACTCACACTAGTTCCCTCGCCCCACCCCGCCCCGCCCCGCCCACCATTTCTAAATAAATAAAAGAACCCAAAAAGAAAAGAACTGAAAGGGAAACTGAGAAAGAAGCTAGAACTGGTAGCAGACATATTTCTGTTGTTTGCTAGATCTGCTGTTAAAAACTGCAACATCAGTTGTAATGAGGACTATATAGTACATACTGTCTTTAGTTTCCTTGTAGCATTAAACAATTATATTATGCATCAAAACCGGGTGTTCAAAGAACTAAATCTTAGTGGTGGAAACTGGAAAACACCCAATTTGGCAAAGTACAACGGGTTGATTGAAGTATAATAGCAAACAGATAGTTTCTGATAGAGTTAAACCTATAAACCCAGAAAATAAGTAGATTACTATTAAAGAAAAGAACACCTCGGAGAGGTACAGAGGTATGAATCCCACTGCCACAGCAAAGCTGCAACTTCAATAATCAAAAGATAGCCCCACTTTTTATCTTATCAATTAACCTATATATTTAAACTCAGTTTTTCAATCAGTATGACTTTACTAACTAAATAAGAGAAAAAGGTCTACTTGCTGAAGAAAGAGTGCTGCAGGTGCAGGGTGTATGTTAGTGATTTTTTTCATCAGTTTCATGAATAAAATATGAAATTTGTTTGTGTAATTGACGGGAAGAAGATGTCTGATGCTGCAATTGATGTGTACAGATTTAAGCTAGCAATTTGCTTTTGTACTTGATCACTTGCTCAGGTTTTTATATAGCCACCGTCCATGTATGCTTTTTCCATGTACTGGGGTGCTTTTATGGGTATTTGTGGAAGGGCGAATCCCCAAAATCACTTTCACTCCCCACAAATGAAACCCATACCATGTCTCATTTCCCAGCACCTTCATACAGATTCCCATTTCCCTTAAATTTCTGAGTACCCCTTAAGATATTTCTTCTCTCTTCAGTTCAAAAATTCATACTATTGTCATTGGTCAATTAGAATACATGTGCTGGTACTGACAAATATTCAACATTAATTGAAATTAAGGTGGGATTAAAATATTACTTTTGGTACTTCAAATCCACTGAACATGGATTGTCTTAATTATGACAGGCCTAAGCCTGAATCGTACTTGAGACTAATTCATTTTCGCTTTATGAAGAATTCAGGCCATGAATGTACTCATTCTTGACCAATGCGTTATGGGTCCAAAAGTGTAATAATTTTTAGGTGTTTGTTTGTATAAGACATCATTAGAGACTCTAGTCTAGCTGTATGACTTTTCTGTTTTTCTTTGTTTTGTTATGAAGTGCATTTCTTGTCCAGTGTTTGTAAATTTTAATCAATTATCCAAACAAATGTTCTGCTTCTTATCTAAACATAATAAAGATTAAAGATTGCTTAGATTACTCATTTGTTCTATTGCCCCCTCCCCCCTGTCGTGCAGTTTACAGGATTTTCACCTCTATTCTATTCCATGGTTCTATGCTGCATGTTCTCTTCAACATGTTGGCATTGGTTCCCATGGGCTCTGAGCTGGAACGAATTATGGGATCCATTCGCTTGCTGTACATAATAATCCTACTGGCCATAAGCAATGCCATACTTCATCTCGCTATCGCGTTACTAGCAGCTTATAATCCTATTAGTTCTTACCCAGCTCTCATGGATCAGTGTTCAATAGGTTTCTCTGGGATCCTGTTCTCCATGATAGTCATCGAAACAAGTCTTAGTGGAGTCCAATCCCGAAGGTTTGTGTGGTTGATTGCTTAGTTACTAGTATTGATTATCTGACATGTGGTTTGATCTTCTTTTGCTTCAGAAATCTTGGTCAGGTCAAATGAGGAAATTATGACTGGACTATTTTTCCTCTATTATCTTTTCCTTCCACTTTGGAATGGATGTATTATAACTTGACCTGGAATTTTCTACAAGATTTTAAACGGAAGAAGACATATATTCTACAGAAACATTAAAATGTAGTCGTTAAAAGATAGGAGATAAGAGTCATAAGACCTCACCTATCACTTGAGGACTTGAGACTATATACTTGCTTCTTGCTATTGATTTTGTCTTCTTGCTAGTTGACACAATATAATGCCTTCATACTTACTAATATAGATGTGTGGACTTATCAAATTTTCCCTTTGTTCTGCAGTTTCTTTGGGCTTTTTAATGTCCCTGCAAAATGGTCAGTTAAGCTTTTATACTGAATGCTTTGCATGGTTTTGTATAAAGTTTTTGTTCCATAACATCTCTCTTTGACAATTTATTCACAACTTCCAGGTATGTATGGATATTGTTAGTGGTGTTTCAGCTTCTTATGACAAATGTCTCATTACTTGGACACCTATGTGGTATTTTATCCGGATATGCATGTAAGTCGTCCAGACTTTTGCGAAATATGTAGTACCTACATACCAACACGCTTCCCTCTCTAAATAAAAGTAACTTGTTCTTGTTTATTTTATCTTTGAACCAGATACTTTTGGGTTGTTCAACATCTTGACTCCTGGAGCATCATTCTATTCATCGATTGAGGAGTCCCCCTGGCTTGTAAGTTTAATTAGAAAATTGAATGCAGGGTATATGACTTTCTTTTCTTTTTTCCTTCTTTTGTTCTTTAAGGCTTCCGTTTATGCACTTAAGTGAGACTAGCAAGGAACACGAACTACTAACATCCGTCTCTTCTGATACTTAATAAAACTTTGGATCGTCATCTAATTATATTTTTACTCAGCAAGGACTACAATCTTTTATTTTTGGGATCAGCATTTTTTTTCCTCAAAGAGATATTTGTCTGGAATTGTATTTATTATACTTTTATAGATAATAATAAATTACGATCAAAGGAAAATTGTGATGCGTCTTTACAAATGCTTTCGTAATGTGAAGAATCATATTTTATGGGGAGCTTTTAGAAACTAACGGATTCAATATTATGAGTTTGGCACTCTCCTTTTATGCTTCATTTTCATCACACATAAGCTTCTTATTTCGAAACTTCGTTTGGGCATGGAGTGCTTTGAAATAAGTTCAGCATGGAACATGAGTTTTTCATTGCAATACCGATTTGTGCTCAATTGCTCTCCATGCCTTGTGCACTGCCCTTTTTGTGCGCGACTATGTTTATTGGTGATTTTCCATGCATCTCCTTTGTAACATTCATCTTGTTGCAGTCTGCTTGTGTGAGGAGACCTAAATTCATATTGTGTACTGGCAGCAATATGTCTGGCCATATCCCCACTTATACAAGTCAAAACACCGCTTCAAGGTAGCTCCTGCATTTTTCTACTTAATTTGTAGATGGATCTCTTAGCATTAATTTGATTCTAAGTCTGAGATGCTTGTTGTTTCCATCTATAGTGGCTTGCTTTCTGGAAATATGTGGAGGAATCTGTCTTCTTGGATGCCACAAAGAGAGAGTTCTGTGGAGGTACAACTTTGGAAATCTTGCAGTGTTCTATGTTTTATATCTAATTTTGTAGGCGAAACTGGATTGCTTCCTAGCATGGGATTGCTTGATAATCTAACATGCTATATGCTTGGACAATCAAATTGGTCTCGCAGGATGGTAGTGTGATCTATGAAGAGAGGATAAGAGAAGCTAAGTGATATCAAATATGAAATGAACAAAATAAAAATACAAGAAAGATCTATCAAGTTCCTTGGGTGTATGTTTGGGAAATTACAACACAGTGTTGACTGGGGCTAGGATCTGTTTGTTTGGAAACTTCGGAAAACCTGATCCCCTCAATTTCACATCTCACTTTCCATAATAAAAACATATATCTATTCTTACATAAATATTACCTCACAACAAAATTTTCAGACATGATTTGACATCTACAGCAAAGTTTTCTCCCCCATATCTTAAAAGATATGCTAAGTATAATTTATTAAATCAAACTCCCAAAACCAATTTGCAAGCAGAGCTCCCAACTCTTTTAAATTCTCAAACAAAGGCCTAAACCTAAAGTATTCTAAATTTTTCAGCAAATTTAAGAAAATGAACTAAATTCATCTCACTTGTTTAGTATTCTATGAAAAGAAAGTTTTGCCTATCGCAAATATGTTTGGCTGTTGTATGAGGTAATAATATTATATAAAATTTAATAATTTATTACATGGATTGTGGCTGTCTCACCAACTGTCAGACTGTTACCGAAATATTATCAAATTCTTAAATGGGCATACGTTTAGATAACTGCACTTTCTTTGGCAATTGATAATTTGAAGCTAGAAGCTGAGGATGAAAAATTCAATCAAAAGCAAACAGAGTTTAGTGTGTTTATATATTGCTTAATGGATGCAGACAGCCCAAGGAAGTGATAGGTTTCCTGGGAGAGCAAGGACTCTTGGTTCTGGGACAAATCAAGCAGCTTCAGTTGCAAATTCTGATTCTAGTTTACAAGCTAGACTTCTGGATGATGTTGATAACATGGATCAGCATTCAACACCATCAAGAGGTGCAGCAGGTCAGCAGATGCCGGGTGTCAGGTAAAATTTTATTTAAAGGATAGTGAATTTTCCTACATCTATAGTTTTGCTGGTATGTTTTTGTTTGGCATTTCTTGAGACATCAAAATCGCATTTAGTTAACTAAGTGTCTTTGTTTTGGTATTAAAAGTGGGATAATTCATTTAATCATGCACAAGCATAAAAAATTTTGAATATATATTTTTGTCACTGGCCAATATTCAGATCTCACTCAAGTATTTGGCTTTATATCACTGCTGTCTAATATTGTTTGGTTTGCTCCATACCTGTTTTATCTGTTTTATCAGGTCGCCAGTAGTAAATAGTACAGCGATGCCTGCTACAATGCAAAGCAATCAGGTTTTGATATCTGACAAGAAATTTGTATCTTAATTAGTATCCCTATGATTGCATCTCTCAAGGTCTTTGCAACTTGTCATGTAGGGTTCCGTTGCTACTGAAGAGGAAATTCAGAAACTTGTCGCTATGGGTTTCGATAGGGTATAAGATATAGCATACAAAGCATATTTTTCTAGCTTGACATAATCGACCAATGCTTTGAATTTATTCATATATTTATTTCAGACACAGGTAGAAGTAGCAATAGCAGCTGCTGATAGAGATTTGAACGTTGCAGTCGAAATTCTTATGAGCCAACAGGTATATATTTGTCTTAAGTTCGCCATGTTCTATAGGAAAATGTCAATCCTTATCAAATATTGATCTCGAATTGTTGATAGGGATAGACCAAAAGAATTGTTCCGCGTACTCACAAATTCCATCTGTCGGAGAAGAACTCGTAATGGCTGCACTTTATAATTTTGACGACGTCCCGTTGGAGTTGTATATATTTCAAACATCTAACAACAATACACATACTCTACTTTTTCTTCCCAGCAATTTGGTGAGCGTTGAATTGTAAAACTCTGTATTTCTGCTTTGCATCAATGGGAAAAAAAGGCTTATAATAGCAGTCTATCCGCGAAAAATACTATTCGTTTGAGCTCTATAAATTGCACAACATGTTGTCTAATTTTTTTATAAAAATTGAAAATTCTGTAATCACTACAAAGACAAGAAATTGACATCTATATAGGGTAAGAAAAAGGGAAAATATTTGCATGATTAGAGTTTCATGGCTAAGCAGATTGTTTGAAACAAGACAAGGCCAAGAAGACTTGAGGAGTATGAAATTATGTTAGGATGTGGTTTAGAACTTGGATGCTGTTGAAGTTGAATCAGACTTGTACTGAAGTTAAGTTTGCGACTCGAATTTCTGAAGTTCCGTTGGAAGATGGGAAATCGAAGCTCAGGATCATGAAAGTCGAGAAGTAGAGCTCCTACCTGGTGATTCCGATTAATGCATCTTGGAGCAACAGCCGTGTATGATAAGATGATGTTCGATCCTATGGCTGGTTGTTCGTTGTGTTACCAGAATGCGGTCCTGCAACTGCCAGCAACTGACTGCTTGACGAGTCGCCAGTAGGTGTTTGCTTGGGATTCTTTCGTCTGCGAGCCTTGTATAACTTCCTCTTTTCAGCTCTAGTTGCAGCTCCACCTCTTTTCGTAAACTTTGCCTGTGAAGAGTCCATGCTGAGTTAGCTGGTACTCAACAGATAGTCATTGATTGCAATATCAAAGGATTAATATAGGAAAACAGTGTTCACAAACACTCATACAGAGAGAGAGAGAGAGTGAGAGAGAGAGAGAGAGGCTTCTCAAAACAAACCTTGGCCTTCTTGGGGCATTGTTTTCGGGAATGACCCCTCTCTTTGCATCTGCGGCAAAATAGTTGAAGGTCAAAGGTAACCACATTCGATTTTGTGCAATCCTAAATAGAAACGCATGGATTTGGGCAGTCAGAAAGTTGGACGATGCAGAAAGTAAATAGCGAGGGTAAATGAGTTTACAAATCGATGAGACTTACCGGACCAAAATGGCCAGACTGCCCACAACGGTAGCACGAAGTTGCAGTTGATCCTTCAGCTTTCTTTTCAACACAGCAGAGATGACCAGCCTGCTTGCAAGTGTAACACTCGATAGCCTGTCGAATATTAACTATTTCGATTAAACCTCTGAAAAATTAATTTGAAGCTGCTCATATATAAATCACAAGGGTTGCAAGTTTCACGAGAAACACATCTCTTGCTCTAAAAAGAATCAATCTCAAAATTAACTGAATATTCAAAAAGATACAGGCAGGAGAGTCATTTTTTTCGTTGGTTTGACACGAATCCTGAGCAGAGAAAGAATGAGGGCAGCTCTGTAGTTCTTTTAGAATCATGACAGTGAATAACGAATCAGAATAAGGGTGTCTCACTGCATCATAAATTTCCTAACAAAATGACTCAAGTGAAAATATTTGCAGTCATAACTTCATTGTTATCAGATGATGGACTAGAAATTTATTACAAAAAGATAAAGACGAGTAGATACAGTACATGCCTTGAGATCTTCAGAGTCATAGTCATTGGTACATGAGAACATGTCGTGGTCTGTATTTCCACATTTTAAGCATGTAGTCGAAGCACGATCCAGTTCAACATTTTTATTTGGGCAATCTTTCACCAGATGCCCTTTTCCAGAGCAGATGATGCAAGCATTGACCTGCCATACCCAAGAAGGCAAAAGGTGAATCATAGAGGCTGCCAGAAAAACAACTATTAGCATTGTAATGGACATCGAGACGAGCATGTCCGTTGAGGGTAATGGCTGTAAATCATGTACTGCCATAGATTTTTTTTCAGCACCTAGAAAAGGCTTACTCAAATAATATAATCAATCTCAATGCCAATGGCGGTTGCTCGGTTCTAGATAAGGCCACATAAATAAAGCAAAAAAAAAATTTTATGTAAGAATTCTTTTAACTAGTACTTTAACCAGTAATTTGTGTTGAAACATTCAAGAATTTTGGCATTTAATGCTAATGTTGATACGGGAAAGGGTCTAAAAAGACAATAAATGTAAAAACAATCACATCAAGTAGATAAATGGATTTCTAAAGCATATTTTAGAGAAAAGAAAAAGAAAAAGAAAAAGAAAAAGAAAAAGAAAAAACCTTTTTGCAACGATTTCCTGAATGATTGATGTCACCGCAAATATAGCATGATTTTTGCCCCTTTTTAGTTGTCTCTTTTTTGTCATCTTCACTAAATTCACTGCATGCTAGCCAATGAGATTCTAGGTAGTCGAAATACCTGGGAGCTCGCTGGATCAATAAAGTCATTTGAGTTAATTAGGTTTTTAGTAAGCTAACATGCATGCACAAACACGTGGGAATATCCCAGCTACTTACAAGAAGCTTCTGTAGTACCCTGTTTTCCCCTCTAGCATCCGATTCCACTGCCACCAGTAACTTTGCCTTCGCATCATCACTTGCTCTTTCTGAATTGATATCATATTCATTATTAATCTGCCACATGTGAATTGAATAAAGTAAAGTATCAAGAAATATTGTTCATTTCTTTAACTAAAGTCTAAAACCTCAATGCTCTCAAGAAAAAAAAAAGGAAAAAGGAAAAAAAAAAGGAAAAAGGAAAAAGGAAAAACCCAATACTAATAAAGAATGAAAAAGAAAAATCTAAAACCTCAACGCCCTCCAAAAAGAAAAGGTCTAAAACCTCAATCAATGGAGCTTCTCAGATTGTACTAATCGATCCACCTAATCTACATGGAGCTGAGGCATTTGAAATGAGCATGCATAAGCAACAAAAAGAAACATAACACATAAAGATGACCTGCCATCTGTAATGTATGTAACGTTTTGTAACATGATTTGGAATAATGAGAATTCATGAAATTGAATACCAAAAACTATCAAAACCACTGCGTATAACATAGCACACCAGCTGGATATGTTGTGAGTTCCATTATATCTATGTTGTAAGGAATCTAGTAAAGACAACTGAACAAAAAGGTTTCGGTATGGTTTGCGCTGAGCTTAGGAGCCAAGAATGCCGTATCAAGAAAGAACTCTCCAAAGTTCAACTGACCAAAGACAGAATTCAAAGCTGCCAGCGTGTATGTCATTACAGATGTTTCAGCATTGGTGACCGAGTCCATGAAAAGCTTTCCCGCTTATGACTCTCAGCTTTGATTTAAATTGGCTTGCACCTACCACACTGTTCACTACCTATATATGTACAGAAGCTAATAACTCCACTCTCCAAATCCAGCTATTTTAGCTACAGAAATATATGCCAGCAATTAATATTGTTTGGGGGCAGCCAGCGCCCAACCATTATGTATCTATTATATAGATGGATAAGTGTAGAGTGGAGTCGCACCAAATTCGGTAAGGGAAAAGTCCATTTCAATATATAGATATAGATATATATATATATATATATACACACACACACACACATGTATTTAAAAGAGATTGTTGTTCAACATAAAAGAAATGGTCCAACATTAGCTTTTCTAATGGGAGCATATACTTCGTTATGACTATAGCCATGACATCTCAAATCCAAGTAATACACCTAAAAGAAAGAAAAAAATCATCCATTTGGTGTTGTGATGCTATTTAAGGTAAATAACAAGTACTCCTGTGCAATATTTACTTATGGTGTAAAATGCATGTCATTAACTGAGATAGCACAACTGAAAGTGAATGGGTAAGTATTTATTGAGTGTTTGAGATTCGAAATCGTCTGTATTTATGCATACGCTTAGTGCCACACAAGTAAGAAATTACAACAACTCGTGATTCATTCATTTTCTTTAACACATGTCATACTTGTATGAAATGGCTCCATGGAAGGAAGTACAGAAGGAGCTCTAAATTTGGCACTATTTCATTTAGTATATTGATTCCCTACTGTGATTACTTCTGAGAAAATATATACGGCAGCACATATGCCACATGCATATCATGAAAAGATTTTAGTAAGAGGTTTTTATCTAGTGTAAGATGCAAGTTGATGAGAAGTGAGCAAAAAAAATCTGTTAATAGCTATGCAATTTAGTATCTTCTTTGGAAGATCAAAAAATCCAATCAACAATTCTTTACCTAATAGTTTTATGGGTAAATACACCAAAATAACCTAAACTATACCCGTTTATACAAAAATAACCCATACTATCGATATTACACAAGAATAATCCAAACTATCAAATTTTTACGCTAATCAAACATATGTTAGTTTTTCATGGACAAAACCGTTAGAATCAGCTGAGTCAGCCCACGCTCGTCGACATGGAGTAACAGCATGACATTTATCTAAATTTAACCTAATTATTGATACATACCTAAACGATGTCGTTCTCTTTTTCATGGAAAATAACGGATGTCAGATTAGTGCAAAAAATTGATAGTTTGGGTTAGTTATGTGTAATAACGATAGTATAGGTTATTTTCGTGTAAATGGGTAAAGTTTAGGTTATTTGGATGTGATTGTCCTAGTTTTATCACTACAATTTTCCTCTCCATCGTCATTTCTGTTATTTTCACTGATGGACATACTCGTTGTCTTACTTAGAGCTTAAACAATATTGGCACAGCAGGGTGTTGCTTTGCCTTGCCAAGTTATATAGTTTAATCTATATTGTGTACATAGAAATTCCACGTAATGCTGACTATCGACCCTACTAACCAAGAAACAATACTCTTACTCACATTGGCATTATACTCTCCAACCCTTTCTTCTTCTGTTGCCGAAGCCTGGATTAAAAGCTCTTTGATGGGATCTTCTGAAGATGATACAAATGAACCATACTCAATATCCACTCGAATCACATCAGCAGCATCAACAGTTTCGACCTTCTTTATAATTTGAGTAGTATGAGCTAAGTGTACACTATCCAAATCAGTATCCTGAAACAGAGGGACGGACAAAATTAGTGAACAAATAAAAGAGAAAGAATTTAAGAAATTTCAGACTAATTGAAAATTCCAAAAGCTGGAGCCTCAGTGTGCATTGCAGATTTAATTCGTTGACAATGACAGGGATGCAGAAGTATTATTCAAGTACACATACTTAGAAGCGTTCCTTTCAGCGATCCAATATCTCTATTTATCATAATGCGGCACTGCAAAGTCATCTAGGTTGACACACTAAAATATATAGAACATATCTTATGCAGAGGTTGTTTATTAATCTGCATTGCTCCATTTAGAGAAAACACAACAAGAATGTAGCACTACTGGTTGTAACATTTTATCGCACGCGAACTTAAAAAGATGAAATAACAAGGAATCGGATTAACTGTCTATTTACAAGCATCCAATACAATATCATCATGATCTCATTCTAAAAGAGAAGAAAATATCTTCGACTTACGGTGGGTCCTTTTTCAGATGCCATTTGTTGCTCTACTCCCCCTGAAAGAATCAAATTTTAATCAAGATTTTAATCCTCAAGATCCCAATTGGAGAAAAAAAACATACAAGAAGCTTGCTTTTCATGAAGCAACAAGACAAACTACGAAGAAAAAACCATATGCAGCTCAGGTAAATGTGAATCTGTTGGACTGCAAAGAGGCATTTCGTGAATCTGTTCTTGCTTGTGGAAATACACAACTTTATATATATTTCAGATAAACAAGGACAAAATGTGTGATTTTTTTGAGATAGATAATCAAACAGCAAATCATCATTGCAAAGAAAGAAACGAACTCCAAGATTTCTACGTTGTTTCCCTTTTTTGGAAATAAAATCTGGAGCACAAATAGAAAGAGAGAATAATAATACAAATGCTCCAAGAATCATTGTATTGAAACAGCAACACGAAAAAGAGAAACATTAGATAACTAGATAAGTTCCCCGTGCGAGTGTGTGTGGTGTGAAACCGTGAAAGCAATGACGCATTCAATGGAGAAGCCATCACCTAAAATCTGCTTGTGCACCTTGAAAACATCGCAAAATAAACCCTTCCCACGCAATTTTTTTTTTTTTACTAGCCCAGCCGCAACTACGAACTCCACCTTCTTAGGCCGCCGGAATCATACACCGAAAAAGAAGAAGAAAAAAATTACCCTTTTCAGCCATTTTCGTCTTTGAAAAAGCATTTAATTGAATGAATGTGGGTGAAAACTGGCTCGAAAGCAACGTGGGGCATTGGCTTCTGTGAATTGGTAATTCTGGCAAGTCAGTAAAACTCTTAGCTATCCGAAAATGGTAAAATCCATTCTGCCTTGGATTGTGTTACTATTTGTGGGAAAATTCGAATTTAACCCATTTCGGTAAATTCCACTCGAGATTAGAGTTGTCAACTGGAACGAGTTATCCAATCTGGCTTGGAATAGCCCAATATTAAGCGGGCCAAATTCAGTCGGGCTCTGTGGGCTTTTCTCAAAGCCCATTTCAGACCCGATTTAACCTCGACTAATTTTAGTTATTTTATTTTTATTGTATAAATGTAGTTATTTTGATAAAATTCAAATAAATTGTATCATCCATTTCTATTCAGAATTCGAAGTTCCATGTCAGGACGAGAACGGCAGTAAATAGTAATTTTATGCTATTAAAATTTTACAAATTCACAATAATAGACTCAAAATCATAAGAAACAAACTAGTATTCTCAATTATAACTTATTGAAGATGAAGTGCAGCTCAGTTGGTAAGACGATTCTCCTCCGACCTTTAAGTTGGGAGTTCAAGTCATGTATGTGTGTGTTGAAATTAAAAAAATATTATGACTCGTCGGTGACTATTTCTAATGATTTTATGTTCAAGTCATTTTTTAATTAAGTTTGGGATGAGAATATATGATCTAACCATGGATAGTGGCTCAAAAGTCTTAGGATCAAAGAACAAAGAAAAGAAAAATGAGACAATTATTGATGACAGCCAGCATGCACCCAATCATGCTCTATCAAGTAACATCGCATTATCAAGTAACATCAGATTTCCTCTCTCCAATGATTTCAGACGCGAGTATGTTTAAAATCGTCCAAGTGTTAGGAACTAGGAAGGACAATATCAGAAAATCAAAGGACATCAAAAGTGAGAAGCAACCTATTCAACTAGATTGATAAAACCAATTACTTTTCGTATTGGATTAGAAATTGAGAGAAGTCGCGGATATTTTATAAAGATGTCACATAACTTTATAGATGAAAGGTGTCCTATAGATGTTGTATTCATGCATGTCGAAATGTGAATTATAGTATTCATTCATATGGAAATGGGGTCCCAAGGGACGGAGCATACTAGGTTAGCCGAAAGATGGTTATCGGTTCAAGAATGCAAGGTGCTCTTGATTTTCTTATAAGAATGATATAGAATCATGTAATCCCCATTATCTATATCTCAAAAAATTTACTAGAATCTAAACGCTGCCAAATAGTCAACTAGCATTGTATGGAATTTGTCATACTAAATAAAACTATTGAAGATGAACATCCATCTCTTACGATTTGAATCAAAAAATAAATTAGAATATCGGGAAGAATTACCGTGTCGTTTACCGATGTGATCTGACCCGAAAAACGCTTAGAATTTTTCTTGAACAAATTATTTATGTCGATCATAAAACGAAACTCGCAGATCACAAAGCCCAACTGTAGGTGACATCTTCCATTCACCTTAACCCCTAAACCACCAAAATTAGCTTTGATCATATTTCTTACTTCTAATATATAGATAGAGAGCTATAAATAAAAATATTTGAATATTAATTAGAATATTTGAAAAACTTAAGCAAAATAAATAAATAATGATCGTACCATCATAAAGGTCACCCGAGAATAAAACTGAACAACGGCCTTGAAGTCACATCGCACGAACATACCAAAAAATCAATCGTGCTCAAAATTCCACTTGTGCTTCCAAAAGTTTGCGTGATTTTCCAAAGATCTTAGGCCCTCAATATTTGGCCAAACATGTCGCAAACCCCTTCAATGCATTGAATACCTTTTTTAAAGTATGACTCACCCGTCCATCGGTGGTTTAACTTTCAGAATTGGACAAGTGCCTTGAATCGTCAACTCCGTTCGCGGATTACCCTTGCTTAGGGTCCGTTGAAGAGCAAACTTGAGCTCATACTTCAACCTCATCCTCATCCGTCTCATCCCTATCCTCGTCATACTGAATCTTGTCATTTAACTCTTTAGCTTAAAAAACTAGCCAGATGTATAAATAAGGAGAAGCTTAAGATGTTTGGAATAAAAAGTCATGATTATCACGTATTAATGCAAATGATCCTAGCTACCAATTGTGTTTCGTGAATTTCTCCCTCTTGATGTTTGAAAAACAATTACAAAATTGAGTTTATTTTTCAATGAATTGACTTCTGCTTACATTAAAATTCAAGATATGTGTCGGTTGCATGAAAATATTTCAATCATTTTATGTAAACTTGAACGCATCTTTCCTACTAGTTTATTCGACTCCATAGAACATCTACCGGTTCACTTAGCAAATTAAAGCTCGAATTGCGGGGCCAGTTTAATATTGATGGATGTAGCCATTTAAAAGGTACCAATTTACATGTTATAATTTACTCTTAGATAGTCAAGACTAGTTAAATACCGATGGATGTACCCATTTAAAAAATACCAATTTACATGGTATTTACATATCTCACCAACTTACCTATGTCGAACTCATCCCTTCTTGATAAACATGCATGTGTGTTCATTCCTATTCTTAGATTAATGATCATTCTCACCTGAACAACTTCGTATATATTATCTGTATATGTTTTTGTAAATTGCGTAGTCCCTATAAGGATCTCTAGAGAAGCAAAAGGTCCATGGACTGTTACCCTATTTGAAAATAATCATAATAATGCATTAATTTTTCAAAATGATTTTTATGTTTTGTTTGCTCATCAATTTTAATTTCATCATAATTGTAATTCGTTGAAAAATTGGGCAGCATGTAAAGTTAACGTATTTACAGATAAAATTTAAAAATTTGTATGCAAAGTAAAATCACTTAAAATTCGTGTATTTTCATGCAATTAACCCTTTAAAATATGACATATCAACAAACACAAAATAACTAATTTAGTTTTAATTGGATTCAATCTCAATTTAATGTGTTATCAACACTGTTAAATTTTTGAACAAATATTACAATAAATTTTAAAGACCGCGTGATGGTGGACTTGAACCCGTAACCTTTGGCACGGACATTAACCACCACTCTACCATAAGATTTTAATATAACATTGTTAAATTTTAATATAAGATTAAAGTCCTTGATTTTTAACATTTATATATATATGTATATATATATATATATATCTGTGATCACGGATTTTTATTTGTACTATCACTAATGAATAAAATTGTAATAGTTTCATTTCATACATGATCACGAATTTTTATTTGTACTATCACTAAATAAAAAGTGTGAAATACACTTGTAATAATTTCATTTCATATGTGATTCACAAATTTTTTTATGTGATATCACTAAATAAAAAGTGTGAATTCAGTGCGGGAAAAAAATGGGGATATAAATGTCTAAAAGTTATAATAGCTAGCACTTTTTAGATAGAACTATATCACTCAATATAAAAAAGATAAATAATACGTGAGTATCACTGTCGTTTTCTTCACATTAGCATTGAACTTTTTAATTTTTTATATTGTGTTTTATTCTAATACCTTAAAAATTATTATTGAGGTCATTAAATTTACAATTTATATAAAATCAATACTCGATTAGTACTATTTATTCCTTTTTATATCTCACAAAAGGTGTTCACGGAAAGTGACTTGCATATCACTCATATATATATTTTTATTTATTTACAATTTATATAAAATCAATACTCGATTAGTTCTATTTATTTCTTTTTATATCTCATAAAAGGTGCTCACGGAAAGTGACTTGCATATCAGTCATATATATATTTATCTATTTGTGAGGAAATATATATATATATATATATACTTAATAATAAATCCAATTTCACATTATCGTTTCCAATTTCAATCAATAAATCACCATTTAATTCGTGGAAGCAATAGTATAAGATTTAGGGCATAGGATGATATAAAGTAAGATTGATTATTGTGTTAATATTATGTGAAACATGAAAAATAGGAAAAAAGAACATAAAAGCATACTACTACATCAAACATATGTCGGTTAATCGCATTAATTGTCCAATGGCATGCCTACTATATTCGACAACTCCAAAGTTTTCAGCGAAAAGACCAAATAGCCCACATATGTTTACTCTACACGTCGACATTTTGTTGGCTATTTGCCAATCTCTATTTTGCCCCTCAAACATTCCAATAATACCCAAGTTCTCCCTGTCGAGACCCATCACTCAGAAAACCCAGAGGCCTTATATCTTTCTCTCTCTAACTCCCCCTCGCTCGCTCTCTCTCTCTCTCTCTCTCTCTCTCTCATCCTCCTCCTCTCCTTCTCTCTCCTACCAACCTAGAGATTACATTAATTCTCTGTATAGTATCGATCGGTCGGCTGCAGTCTCTCCAGCCATGACGATGATGACTCCGCAGCCGTTGGATGTAACTCCACTACTTTCTGACTCTCATTTTTCCATTTATGCTCGTTTAGGCGTTCTATCGTTTCCGTGGTCTATGGCTGTGTATATTGATGCATATCAGCAATTTGTTTGCATTTTCTCGAATTCATGCCACGCGGCAGAAGTTTTGGTGTCTGTATGCTTGCTTTTGTTTGTGGGGGCTGGATGGTTGGATCGACTAGGGTTTTGCGTGAATGAAAAAGGAGGTTTAAGTTAGTTCAATTTGAATTTGCTGCAATTGTGTTGATTTAATGCGAATGATTGAATTTGAGACTATAAATTCTCAAATGAAGCCTAATGTCTACTGGATCAAGCTTATTTGTTTTTAATTTTTATTTGGCTTCTGGACTTTAGCAGCAGGAAGATGAAGAGATGTTGGTTCCGCACTCGGATTTAGTGGAAGGTCCTCAGCCTTTAGTTGAAGGTCCTCAGCCGATGGAAGGTGCCGTACTCTGCCACACTATTTGATTCTCCTCGTCTGTTTTTAAGATGAATGCATGCATATGTACTCGATTCTGCCATGATCATTTTGTTGGACTTTCGATTTTGATTTATTGGTTGCATATGGCACGTCAGTGTTGAATTGTTCACTTTTTATGATTTATAAACATTACTTCAGAATTTGTCGTTGTTTGGTCCAAGTGTACTAAAATTTAGTAGCTTTTTATAATTTCTAGTGGCACCAGCCGACAAAGACAATGCTGGAACTGTGGAGAACCAGGCCAATGATGAGCCACAAGCAACACGTTTCACATGGACAATTGAGAACTTTTCCCGACTGAATACGAAGAAGATGTATTCTGATGTATTCACTGTCGGGGGTTATAAATGGTAATTTTGGAAAGTTTAAATTTTTCTGTTTCTGTCTATGTGATAGTGTGCAAGGCATATGAAATTTATTATATTTGTTGGAGTCTACCTAGCACTTAGCGTTATTGGGCTAGATTTCTTAAATTTCTAGTTTGCTCTATTTTGCATCATGGAAAGCAACCTGATTGCCTTTTCACACGTGTTCCGTTTTGCAGGCGTGTGCTTATTTTTCCGAAAGGCAACAATGTGGACTACTTGTCAATGTATTTAGATGTGGCCGATTCGTCTACCTTGCCCTATGGGTGGAGTAGATATGCACAGTTTAGCTTGGCTATAGTTAATCAAATGCACAACAAACTTACAGTAAAAAAAGGTACACCCAAGAATTAGATCTGTTTCTGATGCATTTATGTAGCTAAAGCTTGATATATGCATTTATGTAGCTAAAATAGATATATATGCATGCTGGCTCGAATATATATGTGATAATGATAATCTCTCTGCAAGGATTCATGTTTTAGTCCCGTGTTGGATGATCCCAATTTGTAAACTAAACAAGATAAAAAATCTCAGAGCTGCTGTTATACTTTTCCTTCCATATACATGACAATCAAGAAATCAACGCGCTTAGAAGATTCCTGGTTATGTACTGAAGTTTTATAACTCAAGGCTCTAGAAACATTTTAGTTAATTGTATGATTGGCCCGATAACATGATGGATTTTCACTTCATAAAGTATTTGCTACCTAAATCATGATATTTGTGATTTATTCTTCCTCTTTCTTGAATTTTGCAGACACACAGCACCAGTTCAATCAAAGGGAGAGTGATTGGGGTTTTACATCTTTCATGCCTCTCAGTGAGCTTTATGATCCCAACAAGGGGTACCTTGTGAATGATTCTTGTGTAGTTGAAGCTGATGTTGCTGTACGCAAGGTTATTGATTACTGGGCATATGACTCAAAGAAGGAGACAGGTTACGTTGGGCTTAAGAACCAGGGAGCAACTTGTTACATGAACTCTTTGCTGCAAACTTTGTACCATATTCCTTATTTCAGAAAGGTTATCTTAGTTTTACGACTTAGTTCTGATTAGCCAATTATTTTAAATACATGAGGTCATTATTAGGGAAGTATGGAGAAGCCTTACTTTAAATATGTTATATCAGGCTGTATATCATATGCCAACGACGGAGAATGATATCCCTACTGGGAGCATCCCTTTGGCATTACAGAGTTTATTTTATAAGCTCCAATATAATGACACCAGTGTGGCTACAAAAGAATTGACTAAATCATTTGGATGGGACACTTATGATTCATTCATGCAACACGATGTGCAAGAACTTAACAGAGTCTTGTGTGAGAAGCTTGAAGATAAGATGAAGGTACATAAAATTCGACAGTACCGACCTCCTTGAAAGATTTTTTTTCTTTTTTCTTTTTCTTGTACCTATAAGAAACGTAATTTTGGGTGTAATAATTTTTCTTTTACTGGACAGGGAACTGTTGTCGAAGGAACCATACAAAAGTTATTTGAAGGCCATCATATGAATTATATTGAATGCATCAATGTTGACTTCAAATCAACAAGAAAAGAATCATTTTATGGTATTGATTGTTTTTTTTTTTTATTGTGAGGACGGCCTTTGTCTTCTCATGGAGAACAAATTGATTCTAACACTTGTTTTTGTGGCAGACCTTCAACTTGATGTAAAAGGTTGCAAGGATGTTTATGCTTCATTTGACAAGTATGTGGAAGTAGAACGCCTTGAAGGAGATAACAAATACCATGCTGAGGAACATGGTTTGCAGGTAAGCAATTTCTCTACCAGACAATGATGTAGTGTACGTAATATCTCTTTTTCTGAAGGTTGAAGATCTCTGAGCTGCATTATAATCTAGACTTTACTGTGAAACTTGGCATTTCCATAAATTGAAAATGAAGTTTTCAAGCGAATAGTGGGAGAGTTTATCTGTCTTATGCCAGCAGCTATCTAATGAGAGTAGTCTACCAGTCTATAAATGTGGAAAAGCTCATTAAAAAAAAATAGTAATAGAACTCTGGTACTCTGGCCTTCTTGTGATTAGCCTTGCACCAGAGTCGATGCCAATGTGATTCTAGCACGTCCAGTGTAGATGTTATAATAATTATGTAGTTTATGGGATAGGGACAAGTGAATTATGATTGAGTGACTGTTAATGGAATCTCAAAAACATATTTATAACAGTAGACCTTTTGTTTTGTAAATCTCTGAAGTCTGCCTAGACAGATTCTTTAAGGATATACTACTATATGGTCATGTTACGAACATGTCAGGATTGTGTTGGGGCGGGGCCTGGAGCGGGAGGGGGCATTGTCTTTGTTTCGTTTTAGAGATATGGCATGGCTATCTATCAAGCAAGTTTCTAGTGATCTGTGATCCACAGATAAGAAAGGTATTTGCATTACGGAAGGTGTACTTTGTATTGCTAAAGCATTATGAATTTAAAGTCACATATGGACTTGTGGAGCCCTTGTTGTGACAACTAGTTACACAATACAGTGCAAGGAATAGGTCATATCTGGAAGGAAGTTGTGTTGGGTTGATCTGATAAGCAATAAGATTGTGGGGCACCAAAATTTCTGTTATTTAGAGGAAGGTGTTCATTATTCTGTTTGAATGTAAAATTTCATATATTATATGCTTGTCATATTAGATACACTTTTTTGGATTGGTGCTGGGGTTGGCCACTCACAACTATAAGAAATTTTAGTTAGCTTTCTTTAGTATTTTGTCGTTTCTGAATGTTTGTGTTTTTGTTCCATACACATCTTAGACATGAGCTTTCCCATTACATATTCTCTAAACAGTCTTTTTCTGAATATTAGGATGCCAAGAAGGGTGTCTTGTTCATTGACTTTCCTCCGGTTCTACAGCTTCAGTTAAAGCGATTCGAGTATGATTTTATGAGAGATACGATGGTGAAGGTTAGTGGTTTTGATAGTAAACATGTTATTCCTAGGATGGATTAGCATGAGCGCTTCCACAAGATCTAATTTCTTTTGCTAAATCTCCTTGCTCTTGCTTCAAATCTCCTTGATGATATTGAAATAGTGATCATATCAATTATCTTTTTCTAACCTATAATTTCCTTTCAATGCTTTAATGGTTATGACTGATGATAGTGATACAGTAGGTGTTGAATTTTTGCAATTTGTTACTGTTGTAGATAAATGACCGATATGAATTTCCATTGGAGCTTGATCTTGATAGAGATAATGGCAAATATTTATCTCCAGACGCTGATAGGAGTGTACGAAATCTGTACATGCTCCACAGGTTACTGTACACCCTTTATATTTATATGTCAATCCTTGCATGTTTCTATGTTATATCCTTAACCTGAAGCTGATAGGAGTTTTATCTTACTTGTTTTCTTTTCAATAGTGTCTTGGTTCACAGTGGCGGTGTACATGGTGGACATTACTATGCATTCATCAGGCCAACTCTTACTGATCAATGGTAGGTTTTAGTACTTCTAAAGATTCTGTTACCCCTTCCTCTTGTTCTTCCCTTACAGATACTTAAACTTTGATAGATTGGAGATTGAAGCAAAACAATTGGAGCATACCAATTTCATTATGATAGTGAAAGCACTAAGATGTGCATTTATTTATTACCTTGGATGAGTTTACTTGGTCTTGTCTCATTGTCTGAATCTCATCTTACCATTGCATATTGCATGTGCATTTTTTGCTGCATTTTAATAGTTAACTTTCCAGTCTTGCCAATTAATACGAGGGTTGGCTCACTTTTCAGGTACAAATTTGATGATGAAAGGGTCACCAAAGAAGATGTGAAAAGGGCACTAGAAGAGCAGTATGGCGGTGAGGAGGAGGTGATATGTCTGCCTTTCATTTCATCCTCTCGCATTCTCTTTTTATATGGTGGTGCTTATGTTCATTAATGCTGCAGTTGCCACAGACAAATCCTGGTTACAACAACACTCCTTTCAAATTTACCAAATACTCGAATGCATACATGCTTGTGTATATAAGAGTGAGTGACAAGGATAAAATAATCTGTGATGTGGATGAAAAGGACATTGCCGAGCATCTTAGGGTAATGTTATATTCTTTGTTCATCTGCCATTATTAAGGTCATCTTTTGATGTTATAACCTGAAACTGATCATGCCCTACTTAACCAGATAAGACTGAAAAAGGAACAAGAAGAAAAGGAAGATAAGAGAAGATACAAAGCGCAGGCTCACCTTTACACTATTATAAAGGTTATTTTTCTCAGCATTCAGTCTCATGTACAATTGACCTCCTTATATCGTGAAATGGATTGCTGAAGCAACTCATTGCCAATGTAGGTTGCCCGAGATGAGGACCTGAAGGAACAGATTGGAAAGGATATATATTTTGATCTTGTTGACCATGATAAAGTCCGTAATTTCCGAATCCAGAAACAGATGCCTTTTAACCTTTTCAAGGTACTGCATGTTTTCTTCAGAAGTAGTGACATGGTTATTATCTTAGTTAAAGCTAGTTATATGATGAGAAATATCTTGTGTTAAAACTCAGATCTGTTAAGGAGACTTTTTGGAGGAAGTGAGATAGATTAATCATAACTCCTAGATGATCCGGAGTCATAGTGATTCTACTGTTATTTCAGTAAACCAAGAGGAAGAAATGATGTAATTATGCATAAAATGGGATCCTTTGCAAGGATTTATGTCTTAACTTTGATCAAAGGTAGAGTCAATTGGAGAGAAATGGAGTTAAGTTGCGAGACAGAAAATCATAAATGTATTTGGAATCAGATATACCTCTTTTACAACTTTTCTCAAAAATTGTAAATTCTATAAACCACATAGAAATCATTCATTTAAGTCATGCATGAAATGAATAATAATAATGCCAACCAGAAAATCCAGTCCTTCCCAGAGGGAGACAGAAGAACATTAATGTGGTAATGTTGTTAATGAAGTAAAACTATGATTACAAAAGTCGTGTGATCTATTTTGTCTTGGCCTTAGTGATGACTTAAAATTAGGTAGTTTTATTTTCCGATTATTGTAGCCTGAGTTTATAAAATTTTATTCACTCTTTAGATGCCTAAAAAATTTCAAGAGTTTGTGCACCGCAATCAGTACATTGGTATTCATGGTTTTTTTTAACTTTTTCCGTCACATTTTGTTTCTGTTGCTGCAGCATGAGTTTCTCCCTTTCTGACTCTGTGTGCATGTATTTATTTCTTGTTTCTTTTGATTCATCTCAATATGATGAAGCATTTTTCATGTTTCGTGTGAAAGTGCAAGACTCACTGATGCCTATGCTTAATTTTTTTTGAAGGAAGAGGTGGCCAAAGAATTGGGTATACCAGTTCAATTTCAGCGCTTTTGGATATGGGCAAAAAGACAGAACCATACTTATCGTCCAAACCGACCATTAACACCCCAAGAGGAAGCTCAAACGGTAATTATGTATACTATGTTGCTTATCTGTATTATTTGGAAATACGTTGATAATACCCATTTTGATGGTGGTTGGGAGTTGGCGCACTCGTCAATAGCAATTCTCATATTAGAAGATGCATTTTGCCAGTTTTCTCACATTAGAAGATGCATCTTGCCAAGAATCACCATTCCTTCCCTAGATATATTCCTAATTAATCATTGAGTCATCAAATGATTTGGTACTGTTTAGGTAAGGATTTATTACGTCTATCAAGCCACTGGTAGATTAATAACTTATTGCTTTTTTTTCTTTTTGCTTATTAATTGCACATGCTATTGATGATGCGTTCCAACTATCCTCTTAGGCTTTCTGGATGCAGTCACTTTCTTGTTTCCATTTTGTGATATTTGTGGTCTGAGTTGGTTTCAGCTTTGCTAGATCTTATTTATTTGATTGTTGCTTCTTCAATTTATGTGAAATATATGCTTAAAAGAAACAGCCAATCTTTTCTGTAATTTTATTTTATTTTATGTTCATGCTTATGTTGTGCAGGTAGGAACACTGCGGGAAGTCTCAAATAAAGCCCATAATGCAGAGTTGAAGTTGTTCTTGGAAGTGGAGCGTGGACCGGTATCTTTTTGCCAAAATAGAAATGATATTTACTACTTGCTTGACTATGTGCATAGAGTAAATTTCTTTCTCTTATTCAATGTGGGCTTACTGTGTTGAAATTATAGGATTTACAAGTGGTTCCTCCTCCAGAAAAGAATAAAGAAGACATACTGCTGTTCTTTAAACTCTATGATCCTCATAAAGAAGAACTCCGGTACATCACACACAACTAGAATGCAATACGTCATTATAAATTTTAAGAATCCTGCCTGCTAAAGGTCATTGAATCATTTTCTTTTTTCCAGATATGTTGGTAGGCTTTTTGTAAGAAGTACTGGCAAGCCACTTGAGATCCTGACGAAGCTGAATGAGTTGGCTGGGTTTGCTCCAGATCAAGAAATAGAACTCTTTGAGGTGTGTCCTGTTGTTATGCCTCAGTTTACATCTGAATTGTTCTGTTAGACAACAGGATGTTACACATAAGACCATATTTCTTTCTTTATTTGAGATGCATGAGGTATTATTTCAGAGTTGCAATTCTGTTATTTGCAATATCTACAGGAAATCAAATTTGAGCCATCTGTTATGTGTGAACGCCTTGATAAACGAGCTTCATTTCGATTCAGTCAGGTATTTTCTGTTTTATTTTTTTATTAATATGCTTCTCTTTCCGAATTATATGCTGACTATTTATCTCTATCTCTCTCTCTCAAACACATACACACACAGATTGAAGATGGGGACATTATCTGCTTTCAGAAACGACCTCCCCCAGAAAGTGATGAGCAACTCCGATTTCCTGATGTTCCTTCATATCTGGAATATGTCAAAAATCGCCAGGTGGATCTTTACTCCCCGCTCCTCTTGTTCTGAGATTTTGGGTTTTGGTCTTAACAAATAATTCATGCAATGTGTCGGATGACTCGAGCTTTTCATCTTTAAACGCTGCCACAAAAAAAAAAAAATGCTTGGAGCATTCGCTGTCTATCATATCATCTCTTTGAGTTTGTTCCATTAACCTTCCTACCGTTCTCTTTTATAACTGCTGCTGGGTAACTTCATTTTACTGAACTTGCTTGTCGTCTCTCAACTTCATCTGCTTTCATTGTTGAGCGATGGCTAGTTTTCCTTTATATTCTATGGGACTTTTTGCTCTAACTGTGGTGCATGTGGGTGGAGAAATAGTATGTGCACTTTTTGACCTTTTTTTTTTTTTTTACTGGACCTCAATGTGCATTTTATGATAGCAATCGCCAAGTTATTAGCTCTGCAATATTAGCGTTTTAGGATTTCTTATTTTTTGTTCATGTTATTTAAGTTGATTCTGTTTTATTTCCTTAAGTTATTTAGTGTTAAGTCATTTATGGTTGGAATAAGTGGATGGATCTTGCTTTTGTTTCGGCTCCAAGTTATTTAGTTGGGCCCTAAGTTTTATTAGGTCTTTAAATAGTTGTTTAGGAATTAGGTTAGGTATATTGGGATTATTGTTTTAGGCTGTAGGGCAGGGATTTATCTCTGAGGGCCTCGTTTGGGGAGATTATCTATTGTATTTTCAGTTTTCATTCTTTTTCTTCGCCTTTACTATCATTTTATCTTTGGCAGATTGTGCATTTTCGGGCTCTAGAAAGGCCCAAGGAAGATGAATTTTGTCTGGAGCTGTGAGTACTTATCTGATATCACTTATTGACTCTGTTTACTTTGTAATCTTTTCAGAACATTTTCTGGAAAAGTGGGTATAACCATTTTTGGCTTAATGTACAGGGCAAAGAATCATACTTATGATGATGTTGTGGAAAGAGTAGCCCAGCACCTTGCCTTGGATGATCCGTCTAAAATCCGGCTTACTCCTCACAATTGCTACTCTCAGCAACCAAAGCCCAATCCTATCAAATATCGATCAGTTGATCATTTGATAGACATGCTTGTCCACTATAATCAGGTGGCTCTAATTTTGCTCATTCATGGGACAACTTTGAGGGGAGAGTGTGCGTGCGTCCATGTGTGTTGTGTGATATACTATTACTGATCACAGATAATTCGGTTACTTGTGATAGATATCGGATATTCTCTATTATGAAGTCCTGGACATCCCTCTTCCAGAATTGCAGTGCCTGAAAACGTTGAAGGTTGCGTTCCATCATGCAACAAAGGATGAGGTGCTGGATCTGCTCTGCCCTTGAAAACTTTTTTTCAACTGATTTCTATAAAATCAATGACACGTGTCTTATGGCATTTCTCAGGCTATAATCCTCAATATTAGATTGCCTAAACCAAGCACTGTTGGAGATGTGCTCAATGAAATTAAAACAAAGGTAAGCTTGGTTCACTGCAAGTTGTAGTCCCAATTTTGGAAACATGGAGCTCTGCTTATTTGTTCAATAGACGTCCCATTGAAAAAAGAAAAAAGGGGGGCAAGCCAGGTCATGAAACTGATTCCTTGTACCTTCACCTCTCTCTGGAGATTTTTCTCTTTAATGTTTTAAAGCAAGTTTCCTTGATGTTGGCTTACCCAAGAATAATGTAAAAAGAAGTGAGGATATAGCAGCACGAGCTTGGCGGAGATCTGACATCCTTTTCATCTAATGATAGGTGGAGTTGTCTCATCCAAATGCTGAACTTAGGTTGCTTGAAGTTTTCTATCATAAGATTTACAAGGTAATGTTTTCTGCTGTGACATTCTTTCTTTTTTTAGCAGAAACGGCTGTGATATTCTGATCTTTTGTTCATAAAATCCTGCTTTAAATATTACATTGTTTCGTTCTAGGATTTCCTGTTGGGGAATTTCTTGTTGAGGATGATTTTGTGTTTTATTATCCTGAGTGATTTGTTTGGGTTTCGGTTAGAACAAGATGTCGACGGAGAATTCGTGTGCTGACTTAAATCTTGCTTGTTTATTTCAAATCCTGCCTGCATAACTTGACCAGAAATTTATATTGTTGATGGTCCTATTCACTAATTTTTTAGAAGTTTTGACTTTGCAGTTTCGTTAGATGACACAACTGTATTTGTGTTCTAGTCTCATAATTCACATGCCACTTTCTTCATTTTGCAGATTTTTCCTACCCATGAGAAAATTGAGAATATAAACGATCAGTACTGGACGTTACGCGCGGAGGAGGTATCTTTTCTCAAAATATTCTGTTGTTTACTGCTGTATTTCTTAATACTCTTGTATGGTTTGAACCATGCCTGGTGTATCGAAATTATAATTATCAAATCGATGAATTGTGGATGTGTGGGAAAATTCCTCAAAGTAAAAAATCATAACTGTTTTTAAACATATTTAGGGGAAGTGATAATACATGCTGAGTTATAGGATCATACTTTTAATATTTACAATTCTGGTTTGTTGGTTTTGTCTGATAATATTTGTTCATCTTATAATTCTAATTTTTTTGCTTTATCTTAGATTCCAGAAGAGGAAAAGAACTTGGGGCCAAACGATCGCCAGATTCATGTTTACCACTTCACAAAGGAGACTGCGCAGAATCAAGTGGTACTATATATCCTCATGAGTCTAGTATGCATAATAGATGTACATTTATATCCATAAATCTTTTTTTTTTGGGGATCAAAACAGCAAGTTCAGAATTTCGGGGAACCATTCTTTTTGGTCATTCACGAAGGAGAGACATTAGCAGAGGTAAAAGCACGAATTCAAAAGAAATTGCAGGTCCCAGATGAGGAGTTTTCTAAGGTATTGCCATTCACTGTGAAACTTATCTGTTCACTTTGCTAAAAGTTTTGGTTAATACTAAGTGACTGGGGGGCTTCTAACTGTTTTGGATTCTTCTCAAATCTTCAGTGGAAGTTTGCCTTTTTGTCATTGGGACGTCCAGAGTATCTAGAGGACTCCGACATTGTGTCCACTCGCTTTCAGGTCTTGTTTTGCTTGTCAAATCTTCTTTTTTGGGTGGTACCATGAGCTATTTGAGCATATTCAATGTTAAGTAGACTGAGGAATTTTCTTTCCCTATCTTCCAGAGAAGAGATGTATATGGTGCTTGGGAGCAGTACCTGGGGTTAGAGCACTCAGACACTACCCCCAAACGGTCTTATTCTGCGAGTCAGGTAGTATTCTTTGGCATCCTTATTAACTTCATTTATTGCTCCTCACTTATTTGGCAATATATAGCTAGACTGTAATTCCATTATTAAGAAACTTGAGAACTGAAGTATCTTTGACTTGAATTGGTATCCAGTTCTAATTTCTTGGTTTATCAAAGTTTCCTCTATATATATATATAGGGGTTGGTTTACATACAAATAACTTTTTCCGTAAAAAATGAGAATAATGCATTTTATGTATTAAAATAATACATTTTATGTATTATTACAATGCATCGTCGTAATAACCCATTTTTGGGTTACTATAATGCATTGTTATAATAATGCATTCCATGTTCAATTATAATGCACCGGTCAATGACAACCGTAGATCTACAAAGATCAATGGTCCAGATCGCTTCTCATTTCTTACGGAAAAAGTGCTTTGTATATGATCCTTCCCCTATATATACACACACAATTTCTTGGTATACATACATGTATTACCCATAGATGGTCCATAACATTGTTTTTATTTTTGGCTTTTGGAATCGTTGCAGAACCGCCACACATTTGAGAAGCCAGTGAAAATTTACAATTAAGTTCAGTTCCTACTAAAATCTTAGATTGCATCGACTATGATACCAAAACGACTAGTTTGAAAATCTTCAAGCATGGATATGAAACAGACAATGCGATGTAGAAAGGCGGACAAGCAGTTCGACGTGTTTTCCCTCCTGTGGCTTCACCAAGAGATCTGGTGGTCTTTTTGGTTACTATATAATTATTATTACCTTCACTTCTTCACTTGGATGGGAAGCGGAGCCTCCGCCGCTATATGTATGTTTTTTTTTTTGTGGTTGGTAGTTCCTGGACTTCTCATCTTCCCCAATTTTACTTGTTTTGAAGTAGCAGTTGGAAAGTTTTACCTTGTCCCTATGTAATTTAACATGACCAGATTTTTGCCAATTGGGTTGTAAAGTGGGTTTAGTTAGGCTTTACATTTGTCTAATGCATCTCACATTGATTTTGATTTGAATACTCTTATCCCCTTTCGTATTGGTTGTATTTTGTGTATCTGTATAAATTAGGGGATAAAGCTGTATAAGATATTTATGGTTTTTTTAATCAATAATTAATATAGATAGATTTTTCCTTGCATCCCATCTTTCCTCGATGAGGATACTGTTCTTTTCTTCTCTTAGATTTGGGGAGGAGAGGAAGGCGATGCACAAAATCTTGAGACATTAGGATTTGGGACTTTGAGGAAGGTGACCCTAGTAGCTACAATAGAACATCTATAAATTAATACAGTTGGGATTGAAGAACATTGTTATCTTAGAGATGTTATTAATTTAAGGAGATTCTACCAGTATTATGAATATAACATGATCAAACATAAGCTTGTAATTAGCCTTTGATGGGAGGAGTTTTCATGAAAGTCGAGGGGAAGTGATTAGGCTAATGTTCGTTTCATGTACATGCCAGTGATGTGTTCAATCTCAACTGCCACTTTCCCAGCTAAAAAAAAAAGGATGATAAATAAGGAAAATTTATGTATCAGGGGGGAATAAAAAAAATATTGAAGATGGACGTACAAATACGTTTAAAGATAATCCAATGTTATATGGTCAAAAATGGACTCACAGGAAAATGCTGATAAAAAAACTGCTTGACAATTCAGAGAAAACGACCAGACTACTTCATTTTTGCTTTATATATTGAGTTCAAAAAAAAAAAAAAAAAAAAAACCTGCCTTTATTTTCTCATTTAAATGGTTGTGGACGTGCCATTTAAATAATGGAAAATGTAACAGTTTTGTTACAACCGTTGAGTAACGGTCAATTATAAAAGTACAAAGATCTATTGAAACGAAAAATTCGTACATGAATCAAATGAAATAAAAAATAGTACTACAAGGACTTAAAATTGCATTTTGCCTGTATATTTCTATGATATATGACGAACACAAATTTCAACTCCTCATAGTTCACTTTAGATATTTACCAAGGTAAGATTATGAACACGTATTCAGGGAACTTTTGAAACACCAAAATTGTTGAAAATTAATATCGAAATAGCAGATATGAACTGTGCAAAAAGTATGGAATATCGTGCAATTTAAATACACTCTCAAGAAGTTATAGATTCTCAAAGAAAAAGGGAGTAGTGCCAGGCCCAGGTGACATCTATTATTCAGTTTACACAACCTAATAGAGTCCCGTATTAAATGATTAATTATATTTAATGGATTTAAGATATTAATGATATTCTTATGAAAATTATAATATAAAATGTTGAATTCTCCAATTAAATACTCCCTTCGTCCATGATAAGTGTAATACTTTGGATTCAGCACGAATTTTAAGAAATGATTGGTATATTGGTTTTGAATGGAAAAAGAGACCTACCATAATGAATAATTGTGAAGTTTAAAATCATGGTAATGGGTGGGGTCATTTTTCAAAATGGAAAGTGCTACACTTATCGTAGACGTACGTAAAAGAAAATTGTGCTATACTTATCGAGGACGAAGGGAGTATTTCATAACGTCGCAAATTCTGGTCATGCTATGTTGATTAATGAATGATGTTGTGTACATACTGTCTTCCTAAAAAAAGATTTTCTAATGTTGGGAGATTTCAAATAATTCCTTTGTGAATAAACAAAAACTTGTATGCAGCATCTGTACCGTACATTCGGGTCAGCACCGACCCGACCTGACCCGGTCAACGTTGACCGGTCAATGGTCAACATTGACCGTTGACTTTTTGATTTTTTTTAAGAGTTGAGCGAGGGGAGCCGAAGACCCCGGAGTTAGCTAAAAGACATTAATGTTGCTACAATCATTATCTATAAATTAAACTCGGAGCTGAAGATGAGACAAAAAAAAAATTCCAAATCAACGGTTGACTGGATTGGATCGCCGGTTGGATCCTGGTCGGGTCGACTTGGATGCACCGTGGAGATGCTCCACGGCAGTGTGACTCTTGTGAAGATAGTATATTGTTAATAATCTATTTACATAACAACATTGCGCCTGTAGCTCAGTGGATAGAGCGTCTGTTTCCTAAGCAGAAAGTCGTAGGTTCGACCCCTACCTGGCGCGATTGTTAAGGTTTTTGATTTAATATTTCTTTTATTTACTTATTTAGGGGTATGAAGTGCTTTTGTATTTTAACTTTCCTTTTTTTGTCTTCCCTCAAAACAAAAAAAAAAGAAGAAAAACTTTCCTTCTTTTAGGGGGGAATGAAGTGTGATTTATTTTTCTTAACATGCAATCACTATTTATTTTCTTGTCGGCTGGCTTTTTTCCTTTTGAAATACTATGTATTTATATAATTAGGAAGAAGTGAACATCTAGAGAAAAAAATAAAGTTTCAATACACCTGGGTGGAAGAAGAAGAGCCAATTTATAGCCTCTATAGCCAGCCAAAATTCAACAGATTAGATTGGTGTCTGTTACCCTAAATAATCCAGAAAAAATGAGGACTAGAGCCGAATATTAGTAATTTGATTAGCCCAAAATTGGGTGAATTTGGCCTTACAAATGTCCATTGAGACCAAAAAAGAGGGTTATGGGCTTGAATTTCGTGTAGTGATGCGTTCATTAATAACATGAACTAGAGTTCTATTCTGTATGTACTATGTTGTCATAAATTTTTCAAAACAACGTAGTTTTGGTAGAACACTACAAAAAAGATGCTTTTGGATACAAAACGACGCCGTTATGAAAGATTTATGACGATGCAATATATACCAAATGAAAATGAACGCGCCGAATTAGCTTGTCGGATGTGAAGCTCGTCTCTAAAAAAATTGTGGTTGGCTTTTATAATAGGGTTAATTAGCTTACAATACACAAACTTTTGTATGTTTTTAATTTTTTTCACGAACTTTCAATTTCTTCTAAACACAAAAGCTTTACATTTGTTGCAATTTTCTCACGATTTATAAATTTGGCCAAATAGAAAATTTTGTGGCAACCAAAATTGTCCACATGCACATATTGTCCGACATGTTTTTTTTTATTTAAAAGGTTATGTTACTTAAAATACACAAAATTTTTCTCTTTAAACAAAAAAATAGTTGTGTATTTTAAGTAAATTAAGCCTTTAAATTTAAAAAAAAAAGACATCTGATGATATGTCCATGTGGACAATTTTGACTGCCTCATCAGCTTTGATTTGGCCCAATTCGTTGAAAAAATTACAACAAATGTAAAGTTTGTGCATTTAAAAGAAAAATTAAAAGTTTGTGGGAAAAAAATCAAAAATAGATAAAAATATGTGTATTTAGAAGAAAAATTAAAAATTTATGGGAAAATTAAAAAACAAACAAAAATCTGTATATTATATATAAGCTAATTAACCCTTTATAATATGTTTTTATCTGCTAATAATGTTGCACATAATTTAGCTAGGTTTGCTATGTTGCACATAATTTAGCTAGCTTTGCTAGGAATTGTAATTCTGAAGTACTTGGTCCAAAGACTTTTCTTCTGCCTCATTGGATTTAAAATAAGATTGGATTTTTCTCTTAAAAAAGCCATTTTAATTTAGTGAAAGATATATTATAGCCACATGCTATAAAAACATACAAAATATAGTACTCCCTCCGTCCCATTTATATAGGCTAGTTTTCCTTTTTCGGAAGTCACAAATATATAGGCTTGTTCCATAAAAAGTAATGTTTTTTAGCTCATTTACTAATATATCCCTATTTAATTCTTTGATTAACTCATAAAAAATACATAGTCAAATAATAAATAGGGGCATATTAAGAAATTTACTATATAATTTACTTTTCCAATAATTTTTTTTAATCCTTGTGAAAATTTCAATCCGCCTATATAAATGGGACGGAGGGAGTAACTTTTTTTGTGTCAATGGGCCAATTTATCCTTAATGAAATTTATATAAAAATAATTGTTTTTCAAAATCTAATTGTTAATTCAAGTTACAAATCAGAATTTATTGTCTTACAAATTACTCTCGTCCCTCAAAAGTGTGTATATTTGATTTGTTGTGAGGTCCTCCTTCTGTCCACGAAAAAGATGTACAACATTTCCATTTCGGTCCGTCCACGAAAAAGATATACATCCATTTCGGTTCGTCCAGGAAAAAGATGCACAATCCATTTTTAGCAATATGACCCATACAATTCACTTAATTTTAACCTTCCATTCAATCCACTATTTACTCATTTTGTCATTATTAAATCCACCACAAATAACAAGTGGAACCCTTATTCTACTCACAACACACTCATCTCATTATTTAAAAGCAATTTAAAAATATATAATAAGTGGAACCATTATTCTACTAACAACAAACTCAACTAATCTTTATAAACTATAATAGCAAGCCCGAGCTGCTATTTATAGTAACATTCAATTTTTAGTTTTTTTTTGTTTTTTGCAATATTTCATTTATGGAAATAATTCTTATTAATGTTATATCCTAATTATTCATTATTATTTACCAATCAATTATTTAATGTCGGATGTTACAAAGGCATAATTTATGATAAAATATTAATTTTAATAATAAACTTTTCATTTCTCATACTATTTTTCTCTTATAAATACTAAAATTCTACAAGCAATTTCATCCACAACACATTATTCGTCCTCATGCTTTCCCGACTAAAGGAAGCACGATTGATAAGAAAAAAGTTATCTCACCGCATTAACGTAATAACGTTGTTTTATTTTAGAATTGGTTTCTTCATCAAATTTCAGATAGGCTCGAAGACGAAATTGCTAAAGAATGCTTGGCGCAAACCCCTGCATCGGATATAATTTCTACTTTTTATTTGTTTCATCCTGTAGCAGTTTCTTCGATTTGAAGATCGCAAGGCCAGTGTTGAAGATTTGAGAAGGAGCCACGATGTGCTCAATATATTTGTAGTTTTAGATCATTGTCCAATGTCCACTCTCAAATATATACTATAAAATTTATGTGATATCTTTTTTTGGCCGTTCTTTTATCCTGGTTCTTTGATTTCTTTATTCATTAATTTGTCAGTTTAATTGATAATTTTTAGTCGCAAAAGATCCGTGATTAGGTATTGTAATTATAATCAGAATATTATGGGATTAATTATAATTAAGTTGTTATATTGTCAATTCATTAATCGATTTATGTAGATTGATTCAGAATATGTATATATATAGGAACACTATATATGTTGGTTGTTAATTTCAAAAATATAATATGCAAATGCATGTTTCTTCTTTGATGATAATATAATATTTTTATTTCTATAGATAATAAACATTTACCTGTTTGAGTACATATATTATTCAAAATATATTTGAGTAGAAAGTCTTAGACAGGCCTTCATAAAATTCGTTTCCATCTAATTACTATGCTTTAGATAAAAGAATGTTATTATTCGAAAAAAGATAAAAGAATGTTACATCTGAAATTGATAATTTTATATACTAAGAAAAAATAATATATGTAACAAACTTGCAAACAATCTTTATCTTTATATAATAAGGCCTGATTAATGTATATGCATGTATGCTTATGTCAATCTATGTATGTATGCTTATGTCGATATTTGGTGTATTATTGATTTTGTGATGAAAAGCATAAAGTTGCGAAATTTGTTCTTAACGTCATGGAGAGTAAAAAAAAAAAATCTATCATTAATATGTGGACAACAAATAATTTATTTCAGCCACATACGAGGATAATGTTTTAATAATTAATTATGTTATCAATGAAGATTACTATTATTTCGCCCATTTATTTTATTTGCAATGATTAAGTTGTACAAAATCTATTAATTTCTTTAGGAGTGTTCTATTTACAATTAAGTTTGATTCAATCATGTTGACAATTGAAATGTGAATTGAATACATATATTAAAATTCATTAAGTAATTACGTTACTCATAAATTAACTAGATTTATTAATTGTTGCTAATTGATTAATTGAATTAATATTTGACTATAAACAATATATATATATATAAATAGTCATTAATAAATTAATTTATTCATAAAAAATAAAATAAATTAAATTTGATGCTAAATAACTAATAAATTGAATTTGAGTAGTTGAATCAAAATTTAACTAATTAATATATATATATATATATATATATAAAACATACAATTTAATATGTGTGTTGGTATATACACATTCTATAGTCTTTGTTTTGAGTTGAGTAAGAGAGATGGTGGAATTTGAACCATATACCTATTTGGAGCTATACATTTAATGTACTTGAACATTTTATTTTGCATAAATTAATTTCACTAATTGGAGCTAATTAAGTAAATGATGTTGATTGACTAATTAGAGCTAATTGTGTAAATGATGTTGATTGACTGATTTGATCAATATATAACTAATCTATTTTATATGTAGTTAAAGTGTAAGTACTTAGAGTAAATAAATAAGGATTTATCAGTAGAAATATATATTGGTTGATTTGTTGTATACAAGAATACATATGCGTAATTAATAATTAATACTAATAATTATTAAAAAAATCTAAATATAAACTTGCATTTTTTTTATGTGTAACTAATAATAGTAAATTTTTCAAAGTTTATGTCCAAAAATAAGATTTTTGAAAATCATCCCAACTTTTGTGTAATATCATAGTACTTCCTTCGTCTCATTTCAATTGGTATGGTTGCGTTATTTGTTTGTCACGTTTCAATTGGTTTGTACTATAAATAGAAAGTTTGATATTCCACTAATATTATAACATCCTCAACGTAACTCAAAATAAAATATTATGCCACATGGGTATATTTTTTCTCTCTCCTACTTAACTTGAAGACCATATCCCCTAAAAAGTTAATTTCGACGAGCCACATACAGATCTATATAACACCAACACGATGTGATCATTTTTATTGTTGTATCACATTTATCAAATTATCTTATTGTCAAATTTATATAAATGTATCTTATTTATTTCATATTTAATTTTAGTGCAATAATTTTTTAATTAATTTTACTGTGCTAATAAATAAATAACATAATAACAAAATTATTTGTTTAAAATAATTAATAATTTATATTTTTATTGTTGTGTTGTATTCATAATTAATCACTTTGCTATAATAATTTGTTTACTACATAATTTTACTTCAAAATTTTTATTAATACAAAATACAATGAAAGCCCAATATTTATTTTGAGTTTGTAATCACTAAATTAATAAATATCATTTAGTTTATTTGAAATTTAATATTATGAGCCTATGAAAATACAAATTATTAATCATACAGAGCTTTTATTTTTGAAATCGTGACATAATTTTTTCACATCTTATTATTTTTAATAATTAAAAAACATCTCTCAATTTATTTACTTTTTTGGATAAAATTTTGAATATTCATTACCAATATTTTGCATGGGTAATTTTTTAATCAAGATTTAAATAATAATACTTTCTCCGTCCACCATAAATGTAACACTTTGGGTTTGGTACGGATTTTAAGAAATGATTGGTAGATTGGTTTTGAGTGGAAAAGGAAATCTACCATAATGAATTGTTGTGAGATTTAAAATAAAGGTAGTGAGTGGGGTCATTTTCCAAAATGAGTTACGCGATGGAGAGCTATTTCTGGTAAAGAATATTATTGAGCAGAAGACTCTGATATAGATGACATGGGTAGGAATGGAAGAATGTTAATAAGTTAATGTGTTTAGAGTGACGGATGTCGGAGTAGTCGTTAATGGAGAATGCGACAACTGCGAGAGGTAGCCAATGATGGTGGTGAAGACAAGATGGAGAAGATGACGTACGATGGTCCATTACTAAATTCTATTTTTTATTTTTTAGATTTTCTTTGGTTTCAATTGAATTTAGATATTTGTTATCTTGATCACATTTCAAATTCCTTTCCAATGAGCCATATATAATTTTCGACGCCAGAAATTGAAGCTCGTGACATATTGAAAAAATATTAAAGGGGGAAGTAGTAGAAATTACAATATTTTATTAATATCACACTCCACTCACATGATAATATTATATTAATATATATTAATAAAATATTGTTATGTGAGAAGTGGGTGCACTACATATACACACATCATAAAATTTCCCCTCAATGTAGACACCTTTATCTCAATTAAAACTTCATGAAAATGTATGGGGTTGCCACCACCAGAACATATAAAAATAGTGCAAATTACTCCTCCCTTCTAATGGTCTTCTAGCGTCGTTCAAAAAATTTTATTCTATTTTTTTTATTTCTTTCCGACATCATCTTTCAGACCAGCTGAGAGACTTTCCATAAAAGCTTCGTGCAACCTCATGACTGTTAGGCTACATTTCTAACGTATATAATCCATTGACAACATATTAAAGTTTTTAATATTTTCTTTACTCATACTTATATTATTTTACAAAAAATTATCAAAATTCAATTTACCCCGTGCATCGCAGGGGTGTAGTACTAGTTTAATTAAAACCCGTGCCCAAACCAAATGTGCGTCTTTTTTGTGGACGAATGGAGTATAAAATATTAGTTAAACCATACTAATCTGAGATGGAGGGAGTAGAACTTATAACCAACAAATTTAAGATCTTAAAATTTGTAAAATTTTGAAAATAAGAAATTAAAAAAAAAAATGAAAACCGGTTGTGACTATGATTTACAAATACAATTATGGTTAAGAATCGTAGTCAACGGTTCGGTTCGGTTGAAAGCAATGATAAATTATTTGTGAAATTTTCTTTCTTTTATTATTAAAGGAATATTTCAAAAAAGAAATTCCTTTTTTAGCATTTTGTTATCTATACAAAAGAAATTATTTAGAAACATAACACATTGGCACAACTCATAGAGCCATATTTGCACAAAAATAAGTTTATGGACATATTAGCACTTTGGCACAAATATTTACACATTTTATAGCAACAATTTAGTATTTACTTTTATCATACACACAATTTCCACTCCTTTTCCTTTTATCATAAAACAGAAGAAAAGGAGGTATACTGTTTTCATATCTAAAGTTTTTATCATTAATCTTAGCAATCTCATGTGAGTTCACCTCTTAATGCAGAGGCTGCTCTTCGGATGGCCCTTGAAGCTCTCCAGATCTCGTGCCTAATCGTTGCCTGCTCGTCTCCCCCCTTCCGTCTTTCAGATAAGCCATCGACTATTCCTGGAAAGAACTCGATTTTGCTATCTGTATCCCCACGAGGCCCGTAAATCTGCATTCAACAACGTGGAAAAGGTTGTAGGATCATCGGGTTATACAAAAAAACTTGCGTCAGATCGTCTAACAGGTCAAACCCCCGTTAGATGGATCCATAATCGGGATGCACTTTGTATGTTACACACTATTGTATGGATGTGTTGACCTCGGGACGGAGATTGTTTGACCCATCAGACTATCAGACATGAGATTACACCCAAAATATTAATACTTACACTTTATGCCTCAACTTTGGCCCCATGTTACGATTATGACTTGAACTTCAAAATATCAACTTAAGCATGTTGGTCATTTTATGGCTCGGGAGCAAAATTCCAGGGACGGAGCGGAAACATGTGAAAATTATATTTTCCATATAGGCATCAAAACAACGACAACCCAAGTCAGTTTCCGTCTCCAAAATTTAGAATTTAGCTCCCGCGCTATAAAGTGAACAACATGCTTAAACTCATGCTACTTTTATAATATTTTGAAGTTCAGCCATAATCGTAACATGAGGCCAAAGTTCAGGCCATAAAAGTAATTAACCCAAATATTAATAGTGTGAGGCAACTAAATTGAGATCGGAAAAATGCACTTACGAGGTGCTTGAACCATTGCCTTCCGGGGAGTCCCTCCGGATCTAAGAAGCCTCTTTCAGTAAGCATCAGACGATCATTTAACACGCGCCTCCTCAGTACTGTAGATCCATCCAAGTTTCCGTCCGTCCTCAGTTTCTATAGTTGAAATTCAGAAGAAAAAGAAAATAGGATGCAATTGATGTATTGTTCGTGCATTCTGCATTTGGAAGTACAAGAATACGAAAGCATAATTTTCGTTTCAAGATGGCGAATAATCTAACCTTGATTTCTTCGTCGGTTTCATATGCAGCCATCATGAATTCTTGGATGGCAGCAGAGAGAGGATCTAGAGAGATGGCTCCTTCCAACAAAGTGTTTAGAACATTATTATAGTCCTGCAGGGCATATAAATTAGCAAAACGGGCGTTTACTTTGGGAGAGAGATTAGATTGAGAACACATACAATCGAGTATTCAATGAATTAGACGATAAAAAAAAGCTCAAAATTGTTCAATCCATCGAAGTAAGAGGTGGATTAGTCTATATTATTTCTGTCTATCTAAGCTATAATACGACCCCATATGTTGTGCCAAATCCGTTATTCTACGAGGTCTAATGAGGACTCAACCACTACATTTCAACGAAGTCGAAGAACCCGTGACATGTAATGAATGAAATATTCTACCTGCAATTCAGTAGCATAAGAAAGGTAGTTAAATGGCAGGATCAGATCATCAGCAAGGCGAAGCGCAACTAGCCCCCATATTCCAGTCACTGAAGTCGAAAAAATTCATAAGATGTTTATATAAATCTTGAGAATATTATCAATGCCCGATGATCTAGTTGTAGTCGTAGAAGATTATACCCGTTACGTGCCGATGAAATAAGGGGTCTCCAAAATTCATCATCCAATCATAGGAGTCGAATGCTGTGTGATAAACTGGGAAATCTGCAATATAATGAAGCCCATTAACTTACAACCAAGAAAAATTGATGCATATAAAATTTAAATCATCAAGTTTTGCTCTATTTATATATACCACTTCCAAAATATAAATCGATAGAAGCAATCCCAGCATGCTGCAAAAATGGAGCAAAATCTGAATCCACTCTGCTGAGTCTTTGAATCAGCTGCCAACCAAATCAATACCATAATCATCAAGAAACTCGAGGCATAGAGAGAGAAAGTGGAGAAGAAGTGTTGGGATCATAATTAGGGTTGTATACGAATCGAATAATTTTGGTTCGGTTTGGTATTCGATTCGAATTTTTGATATTCGAATTCGAAAATTTATGATTCGAATTAGTTATCAAATACTTTTTTCGATTCGATTAGTTATCAAATACAAATTCAAAATCATGATATTCGATTCGATATTCGAAAATATTCGATTATATACATATATATTTAATATTCACAAATACATATTTATATAGATATATATACACATTAAAAGGTGTTGTTTGACCCATCTTTAAGCTCATTTTAAAATAAGGTCAAATTTTTTCTTAAGGGATATGTACTGCATTAACTATAATCTCTTCATTGGTGCGGATGTAAGTCACAGTCTTTCTCTCTCATCTAACTATTTTACATTGTCTCGCATCTACCATCATTCTTATTATCGTTTTTCATCGCATTCCTTTACAGATTTATGGAAATTCGTTCTTCATCTCCTTTCTATATAGATTCGATATTCGATTCGAATTCGTGAAATTATTCGAATATTCGAATTCAAATCAAATTTAATATTCGAATATGATTCGAATTCGAAAATGATTTCATGAATTCGATTCGTTTACAATGATATTCGATTCGATTCGATTCGTTTACATCCCTAATCATAATCTCGAAAATATCCACATCCCGACTTCAGTCTGTGTAATGTAGGACATAAAGTGTCATATCATTATCAATCCAAGGCATATCCTCTATTGCAGCATTGTGCAACATCTCCCTGTGCTGGCCACACGTCGAGGTAATTTAAGAATCTACCAAATTCCCGAGAACAAAATTTGGTGGATTTTTAAATTTCCTTGACACGTGCCGATCATCCATAGAAACAATAAAAGATGTTGCACAATGCTGCAATAGATGATCTGACTTGCTCATAATTAGACACAAAAGTTTTTAGAAACTATGAGCAGGGTTGGAGGACTACAAATGTAATGTCGTTTTAGTTTCAAGAGGACGGGGGGCTTAAGTGATCTAGCTTAATGCAAAGAGCCCTAATGCTTTTAAATAAGAGTCATGGATGATGAGATACAAGAAAAAACATACTCACATTGACACCTTTGTTGGCAGCAGTCCATTGCTCATATAAATATGCATTCTCTGAGTCGGGATCTCTAACCTGTGCAGGCATGTCAATGACATTTGCAGCATATAATTTTAAATGAAGTCGTTATGTCTAGGGATAATTGCCGTAAAATACACAAACTTTGAGCCATTTTGGTTCTGCACACAACTTTTAAATTTGGCCACCAAATAAACGAGTTTTGGAAATTTTGCAATTATAACAATGATTCACATTTTCGAACAATGGATGTTGTAAATGCTACAGAAGTAAAGTTGATGCATTTAGAGGCCAAATTAAAAAGGCATGTGGCCCAAAGTTTGTGTATTTTAAGGCAGTTATCCCGTATATTACATATGCTCTGCTAAAGACACAAAACGAGTCAAGAAATGGTTCTTTTCATAACTAGATCACTCAAGTTACCTGCTTTGTCACCTCAACGAGAAGATCATCGAGCTGAGGAGTAGCGCTAACGAACAAACCAGGTCCTTGCACCGCGCAATCCACATTGAAATAGGCCACTGCTTTCGACCCAAGATTCACAAGGTTTTGCTCTACCCACTCAGTCGATCCAATCTGAAAACCAATATAAATAGGCAAACTAAGGTCCAACACACTGAAAGAAAAAAAAAAGAAGAGTAAGGTCCAAACACGTATCTCGATTTAGAGAAGAGAAGGAGAATGCAAAGGCCAAAGACGAGCCATCGTCACAGTAACAGTGGGGATAGTATATTACCTACCATCCCAAATTCTTCGGCATCCCAGCTGCAGAGAAGGATTGTTCTCCTAGGAGTCCAACCCGATTGCATAAGAAGAGCAAAACGACGAGCAATATCAAGAAGAGCAGCAGTTCCGCTGTTGGGGTCGACAGCACCGTAAGTCCATGCATCTCTATGGTTGCCTAGAACCACGTATCGATCGGGTTCATCTGAACCCTTTATCACTGCAAATACATTATGGATGGTTGCCATCTTTTGCTCACCCTGCACCAAATACAATCCTAAACCACACTTGCAAAATTGCAAAAACAATCTCACCATTATTCTCCATTTCTACAACTTCACCTAATGCAATGTACTATATTCCACTCACACTACACTAACATCAAATTAATCCAAAGGCCAAGCATTTATTATTATTATTATTATTATTATAATAATTATTATTATTATTACCTCCGTCCCCATCATATAGAGGTGGATTGAAATTTTCACACGGATTAAGAAAATCATTGGAAAAGTAAATTATATAGTAAACTTCCTAATATGCCCATATTTATTATTTTATAATACATTTTTCCATGAGTCAATCAAACAATTGAATAGGGTATATTAGTATATGAGTTAAAAAACATTACCTTATATGGAAACAAGTCTATATATTAAGGAAAACAACATGCCTATATAATTGGGATGAAGGGAGTATTATTTTTCATCAACATGCTGATATGCATTTGACTAGTTGTAAATCAAGAACCAAATAAAAATTAAATCTTCCAAAATGGATAAAGTGTTGATTGCCGAAAACTCCTTTGCCAAAAACGAAAGGACAAGAAAGAAATACAAAAATATTTATATATATACTTTTTCTTTTTAAAACTCTCAACAAAAGTCAACCTTATAGCAATCGAATTCGACAACACACAAACAAAAAAAAAGAACAAGGTAATATCATCAAATCCGTCCAAGTGAAAGGATGAAGCCTTTGGAAAACCAAAGAAAAGCAATAATCTCATTATCAACCAAATCATCTTACAACAAAAAATAAAAAAATATACTCATATATGTATTTAGATTAGATTTAACTAACCTTGTATGAAAAATTGAGGTGGGTCGGGCCGGGCCCCACCCCCGAAACTCTTCTATCTCCAGTCATAAAACTCTCCCTCCACTCAAAGGGCATTCTGGCCCCCTTCAACGTCCCCAAAATCCTCTCCGCCGCCGCCTCCGACACCGGCAACGACGGCACGGCGGGAAATCTCTGCGCCACCCGCGGATCATCCGGGTTGAGTTTCTCGCCGCCGGCCCAACCGGGGCTGAGTGGGTCCCCCACACCCTTCATCACGGTCCCCCTCTCGATCCCTTCTTTATACGCGCCCTCGGTGTACATTAGCACCGCCGCCACCCCATGCGCCGCCGCCTTCGCCACCACCTCGTGCCTCGACATCCCGCACCCCCGCCGCACAATTCCCACGCATCCCTTGACCTCCACGCCCTGCGCGGCCAGCGCACGGTAGTCGAGCTCCCTCCCGTAGTTCAAGAACACCGCCGCGCCGTACGCCGCGCCGGAGGGGGAGTAGGCGTGGTACGGCGGGACGACGCCATTCTCGGGGGGGAGGTTGGGCTCGGAGAGGGGGAGGGGGAGGACGGTGCCGTTGCTAAAGTGCGCCGAGAGAGAGGAGTGGTTGGGATAGGAGAGGAGGGCGGAGAAGTTGGTGGTATGGGCGGTTAGGCCGAGGGATTGGAACTGGGATTGGACGTAGAGGGCGGTGGAGAGGGAGAGGGCGGTGCCGGCTAGGTGGGGCCGGAGGGTGAGGTGGCGGAGGTAGGCGGCCACGGTGTTGTTGCTGGCGGCGGAGAGGAATACGTTGCGGTAGTAAGGGGCGGTGGAGGAGGGGCGGAGGCGGGGGCGGGGATGGCGGTGGAAGGTGGTGTAGAGGGCGAGGAGAGAGAGTGTTAGGATGAAGAGAAGAGTGCATGTGGGTTTACCGGAAAACGCCATTTTTGGAAAGCTTCAGAAATTCTCTCTACGGAGAGGTTTGTCAGTGCAGTCTTCTTCACTTTCAAACTTCAACTTAAATATTTTGGATTACAAAAGACAAATTGGAAATTAATTATCATTGTGATTTGACATACAAATTAGCGTTGGTGGTTTTTAAGATAAAAATTAAATCATGCTCACAAATATCTTTCGCCTAACAACAATGATAGCATGGTTTAATCTAAAGTCATTTTCGTTTCAGAGTATTCTGAAACATTTGCTAATTTTCACTTTTGTATAATTTTTTTTTATTTTTATAAGAATTGACTTTCATAAAAAAAAAAAATCCCAACTTTCCAAATTGTCCGAGTTCTTAAATTTGATTTTGAGGATACTATATTTAATAGAAGAGATTGCATGTAATATTTACTACTAATTTGTATGTGTGATAAATCAATACTTTAAAAATAAAAGACCCTTTTAAAAAAATTACCCTTTCACATAACTTTCTATCTCTTTATCCTTTAATCATCTTTCTTCTAAAATAAGCGCACCAAAAAAAAAAAGTCATATATAATGGAACGAAAATAGTACTCCCTCACGATGTATATATAACCGCGTATGTATATAGGGTAGATATACAAAAACGACTCTAATATGTTTATTGCACCACCACACAAATTAACACATCCAGATGTTTTGTATAAACCTTTCCTCAATCTCCAACAAATGGTGAAATTCTACCTCCATTTGACGGCTCTCAACTGCCGTTAAACAAAACACAAACTCATATAAAATAGAAAAGACAATCCATATCTTAGTAAGATTTGAATCATACATCTCTTGCTTAAGAAAAGACTTATGGACCTCAACTTTGCTATTTGGCTGGGCTTCATCGATATAATCATCACATATTCACATTATCTTTGATGATTTCCTCGTTAAGCAAGTGATTTATAATTTCTAATCTCACTTAAGTGTGAGTTGTCTTCCCATTTTTTATGAATATATTTATATGTCGAGTTTATATTAATTTATTGGTATTGTGATCCATATAAAAATATTCATAATATCATGAATTTGTGATTTGACAGTGTAAATTATCACATGTATCTGTCTAAAAGAAATATCATAATTTAATTATTATGTGTCACAATTTCAATAAACCTGAGAGCTGTGACAACTGACAATTTCGGAATTTCCAAATGGCCTGTCCACGTCCATTGCTCCAATCTAAATCCAAATCCAAACCCATACTTTTATTACACTGATTTATTCAGTAAAAATCAGAGAAAGATATTGATATTTTTTCTTTTCTGTTTTGCAATAGAGATAGTAATCTGAGGCTGCTATTCAAAATGAATATTAGGTAAATTTAATTTTTTAATAGTAATCTGCAAATCACAAGGAAGATACTGTAAATCATATTCAAAAAGTTTAATACGACATATTCGATTTATAAAATTAATTTTTTTTCCTTACATTTTAGAATTGTGGGATGAAGTACTATAACCTACTATTTAATCAGAACATATAATCCTTCTTTTGTCGTCCACCCTCCAAAATGGAGAGTTGAATAGTGATTCTCAATGTTCATTGGCAAACACTGCTGAAATGGATATGCTAAATGGGGATAATGATTACATGGATATTAAATGCAATTCTTCAACATTTTCATGAATTTGGTTTTGGTCAAATTTATGTCATCTTTTGTCTTTGGTCCTTTATTTCATCGATTGGATTTCCTACTCCCAATTTATGTTTCATCATTTATTCCTTTACATTGGTTGAATAATATGTAGCATGATTATGATTTATTTCACCCAATTAAGATATATAATTATCTTTAAATTGTCAAATGTCAATAATCCAACTAATAAAATAGAAGATGAAACACAATAAGAAATAGAGGATCAAATTGTTATTTCGTTAAGTGGGTTTCCTAGATCCTTGTTATATATATAAATTTTTTTTGAGAGATCCTTGTTATAATTCTTTGAGTAGACAAAAATGAATCAATTTGATCCGAATTAAAAGTATTTATTCTTATTAAATTAATTTAAAGATAATTTTAGTCTTTACTATTAGGGTTAAATACAAATAATAACTACTAAAAATTTGTCTATGTGCATATTTAATTAATGTTTTTTAGATATATAATTAAATAATTAATATATTACAAAGAAGTCTATATTAATTGAAGCACTCATCAAACTTGTATATATAAGAACAAATTAAACTAAAATAAAGTCATATTAAATGGAAAATACAACCCACATTTTGGTGGGATTGAACCAAAGACCTCTTATTAAGGAGAGTTTGTGGATATTTAATTCTTAAGTGTTAATCATGTGAAAAGTCATTTAGGATAATGAATAATAAATCTTGGCAACCAACATAACTTTTATAAATTTTGGCCAAACTTGATGTAAATGGACTAAAATACCCTTAATGAAATTTTGGGTATGATTGGAACGAATAAGCCTATTCGCCCAAGTCGTACCAAGTGTTAGTGTTAGTGACTTGGTATAATTGGAAAAAATGAGTCCATTCAATTTTTGGCATTGCATAATCGACATGTCTTTGGACATCGAAACTATTCAAACAACATTGTTTTGGTGCCAACTCGTTTTTAGTAAATTGATTAAAATTTTGCATCTGGCGAACCACATCACTCATCTTATGCCGTAAATTGACAATCGAAATTTTTTTTGTAAATTTTGTGATAGTTTGTACATTTAATTATAATTATCAATAGTGTAAAATATTTTAGTTAAACCGTTAGATGAACTATTACAAAATTCGATAAAATAGATTAACCAAATAATATATACCCCATAAGTCAATAAATACCATAAGCCAAACAACAAGCATGTCCAATTCCTCGTATAATTTCAAATCTCAAAAGATGAATATTACAAAAAAAAATAAATTAAAAGATCATTGTTTATCCAGACAAAAAAAAGAAAAATCCAAGACCGAAAATTAACAAAATCTCTTCACCCACTTTCAACTAGTACAAAGATGGCAAAGTGTATGGTCACGAATGCATGAAATCAAAAATCATTTTAATTTTTTTTTTGTTTTTCATTTACTTTATGAACAATAAGTCAAGAAATGTTTTGTCGCCACATCGTTGAAAGAGAAATAAACCTTTTTCATGATTTTTATTCACCTTTTTGTGCTAGTGTACCCATATTTATTGAAACGAATAAGAATCTGTCATTTTCTTTGGCCCCTTCATTTTCTCAACTTTGTACCTCCAAAAAATATCTGTTATAGAAATAAGATTTGATGCAAAGTTGAGTGGGAAAAGCATTTGTTTGCAATCCAGAAAAGCAAATAAATATAGCTAATAGCTATATTTATTTTAATGAGCAAATTATTTATAAATAAAGTACTATGGAAAGGTCTCGAAAGATTCTTTTAATGAGCAAATTTGTGGACAAAAAATGATGTAACCCACAATGATTCGTTTATTAGAATATCAATAATATAGTGGAATTAATTGCATGTCATTAAATTATAGAGGTGAAGCCTTACGTAGTATGACATCATTTAAGTAAAGATAAAAATAAATCGATGGTTCACAAAAGTTTTAAAGTATTGCAAGTTGAGTTTTATCAATTCATGATTTTTTTTAAAAATTATTTCTTGAGAAAAAAAGGCTTTTGTGGTATGACCTCATTTAAGGAAAAAAAAACTCTGTGGTTTACAAAACTTTAAAAAATATTGCTATTGAGTTACTCTTAATGCTAATAAATTAAGTTGCTCACGAGTTGGCTCGTTGCGAAAAAAATTTAGACAACTACGTTTGTTGGACGGAATAACGGATGATTGGCCTATTTGACTCTTGGATATTGTAAACTTTCTAATTGATTAATTGGGGGGGGGGGGGTAATTTGTCTTATTAATTCTTATTACTAATTGCACTTTTAAAGTTGTACAAATAATTTAATTAGTTGGATCTCTATGTTTTAGAAAGAAAAAAAAATTATGGCTCTACAGATGCGAATAAACAATATTCTAGTAGAAATGAAATCTATGGGACAAACCGATGCAATTTTAGGAGGAACAGCATCAATCCCAATCTTGGTGTTTACAAATTTCAATCAAGAGAGAAATCAAATTATTCCAGTAGCATAGGAGGAATAAATGGAAGTAATATCGGGGTTTTCTTTTAGTTGAATATATATAACTTTCCACATTAAAAGAAATTATTCATGGTGCAAAAAAGTCGGACCGGCTGGCTTTGGCCCATTTTTAATAAGTTCAAATCGGCCCAAAATTCCATCAAGCCTTAATTATTGATGTCCAACCCGACTTGAAATCGGGCTGGCTTGTTGGGACTCGAAATCAGGCTGGTGGGATGGCGGTGGATCTTGGACCCGGTCTAGATTCATAAACCAAAACCTGTTTATTAAGATCAGAATTTTTAAAAATTTGGACCCAACGGATTCAGATCAAATCTGGACCATTCTCTTAAAATTCGGATCCGAATTTTGGTTATAATTTTTTAGATTCGGATCCGGCCCAATGGATCCGTTTTTATTATATATATATACTCCTATTATTTGTTGATGATGATTTTGGTTATTTGCCTAGAAGGAAAAATAAAAAAATCAGACACAATAAAATATTAGTGGAGTATATGAATAGTAGCTTTTGTCAACTAGTAAATAATTAAATTTTGGTCCAACATATGTCATTTTTAGAATTCATTTTGGTGAAATGAAATTCCAATACAAAAATAACATAACAATGCAACAATCATCTACAATATTCATACTAACTACTCCATCCGTCCTAATATTCATGATCTATTTCTTTTGTGTGGCCACCCGCGACCCGGGCCTATGCGGATCCGTCCGAGCCGCCACAGCGGGTGGTGCGGTGAAATCATAATGATCATAACATGAGTGAGGACAGAATATAATCATAAGAATAACTGAAAAGTAACTGTTTGGATAAAAGAGTTGAGATGGGTAAATCATAAGTCAACATTGCCCTAGCATAACATAACTTGGGGTCGATGTATGGGGACACCGGCCCCGCACTGCGGAAGCGTCTTAAAAAGACTACTATCGAAGAGATAGATGGTTTAAACATAGTGATGTAACTTGAGTTCAAAGTCGTAAGCCTTAACGGAAAATGACGACAAGAGTCATATGACCAACAATACATAGACATGAAAAAACGGGATGACGCTAAGTGAGACCGTCATCCGAGAGTCATTTAATGACATTGACACCCCCTCTTCCATCACCACGTCGTTCAACCTGCATTAGGGAAACAATGCAGGGGGCTGAATACAAAAGCACTCAGTGGATTTCATGCCCCTCTTTGAAAACATTTGAAAAAGATATAGCATGCTTCATTTCTTATGGGAGGGTCACTTTAGCAAAAACACCCTTCACATAAACAAAACCATTTAAAAAGTAAACACATATGCCGGCAAACTTCTCACATTCTTGGGTTACCATTCCGGTTCAAATAGAGGAGAGTCGCTCCCTCCATCCGAACCGTCATAACTTTCTTGTGTACACTACCTTGGCTTGATCAAAGCCCAAGGCCGATCGTAATTTATTAAGATAACATTTTCATTCGGTAAACCTCAAGCAATTGAGCATAAAATATTTTAAGCATGCATATCACATTTTCATAAAAAAATTGGGTTTAATAACCCTAAAGTTACATCCGTGGGAATTTGTAATCCCACAGCTTGAAATTAGGAAACCCACCTCGAATTCGGTATACTGATATCGTCCTCGAGGTACCCTTAACAGTTGCTTGGTCCTACAAGAGTCGTCTTTAAGCACTGAGGTTCAAACGTTCATAGACATCTAAGGCCTTAGTTTCTTAGGTCAAACTTATTCCCATTTCTTACGTCATACAATCTTGTCGAGGCATCGTTTCTTAGTTAATTATTAATAGAGGATGAGATCATATGATCATGTCATGCATTTGAGTGTTATCATGATTTCGTGTCATGTCGTGTCATGCTACATAGGTCATGCTTCATGCATATCATGTCATACTTGTACATGCATTCATAAATGATCGCATGCTTCATATCATGCTCACTATACTTCATCACTTTGGGAATCTCATACAATTATAAATCACATTTATAATTAAACACATAAGACAAACAAGCATAATGTTCTTGCATAAATAATTAAATAATTTAAGATAATTATTTAATTAACTTAGACCATGTTAATTAATTTAACAAAGAATTAATTAATTAATTAATTAATTTAGAATTAATTAATTATTAACGAATATTTAATTAACCAATTAAAGATATATAATTAATTAATTAATTAAGAATTAATTAATTATTAAAGAATAACTATTATGGAATATTTAATTAATTAAATAAGAATATTTAATTAATTAAATAAGAATATTTAATTAATTAAATAAGGATTAAATTAATCAATTTTTAATTAATTATTTAATTAATAATAATTATTAAATAAATAAATAAATATTATTTATTTAAATTTAGGACATTTAATTGATAATTAAGGAATATAAATTTAATTAATCATTAAAGATTAATTAAATAGATTAAAAAACATTCGATTAATTTTTTTAATTAATCGATCTTATTAGACTTAGGCTTAACAATTAACCATATAACATTTTATAACTTATGGGTCCAAAACAACTTATCATACATGACTAATCATGTCGGGTTTTTCATAAGATATTATTTTAACTAATGGGCTAAGCCCACTTTTCTTTATTTGAGTAGGGCCCACTTATAAGTGATTAAGCCCAAACACATATTAGTAGTCTCTCTCCTAAGCTCAACATACATAACATGGTCCAATAGTCCAATCGGGCCCACAATTAATCCTTAAGGCTTATGACACATTTTAATTAATTAAATAACCCATTTAATTAATTAACAATTATCATGATAACATATATATATATATATATATATTACTACTATGATTAGTTAGGCATTATAATTAAAATATATACTTTAGTTTAATGAAATTAATTAAGCCATTCTATACAACTTACAATTCGACTTACTACTTCTTTAAATCGAAGAAAAATAGCAAACGATCTTCGATCGAGTTGCCCTTTTAACACAACCTTTAATGCCGACTTAATTAGTATATTCAAGTATTAAAACACATTTTTCTCAATCATAAGTACACCAAAAACGAGCACAAAGGACATAACACAAACTGTCCAATTTTCCAGAAAAATCTTTGCACAAAGGTCAGACAAATAAATTCACTACGGACAAACCACAAGTCCGATTTTTGAGTTCTTTATGGGATGTCTACTTCATTTTCCAGAAGACCATTTTTGTTGAATCCAAATAACCAAAGAGTTATTCATGAAGTTTTGGATACTGCCCAGATTATAGTTTCAAAACAGGGCAGAGGACAGATCTGACCATAAAATGATTTCGGTCCGATGAAAAATTCTGAATTTTGGATATGTTATAAAGGACATCTAGGGCTATAACATACTAAACTTTCATAGTAATCAGAGTTCATTTGATAGGGCTTTTACTGGCTGGGGTGTGACGGTTTTTCTTAAAAATAAGCTGGAAATTTGCAACTTTCATAGATTTAACATTTTCATACATCATGCTTCACAAAACAACCTTAAAATCCATAGATCTACTCATATACCATGCTTATCATTCATACCAAACAATATTCTAGCATGCTTCCATATCAAATCATTTAGATCATCAAGCAAAACTCATAGTTCCTCAAGAACGCATATATAACCATAGATCTTCAATCTTAACCATAGATCTTCATATTTAGCCATAGAAATCATATAGCTTCATTCATAGCATGCTCATAACTTATATAACTTCCTATCATAAGGATCCTAGAAGAAATCTAAGAGTTAAAGCAAGAGAATGGAGTTAAGCTTTTATACCTAGCCCTTCTCTCCTTTCTCTCTCTCTCGGCACTCTCTCCTCTCTAGATCTCCTCTCTCTCTCACCTCCTAGCTGCTGTCCGTCGTCGTTCTCGGCCTTCTTGGAGCTTGGTTGGTTATGGTGGTGGTATTTGAGAGCTCTAATGGAGTGTGATGGAAGATGAAATGAATTGTGGTGAGGGGGTGGCTGTCGGTTTTGGGTGGGAATTGGGGGAGTGTAATCATTGTTACTTGCCTAGTACAATGTGTGTGTAAGATAGGCAAAGCCATGCATTGGCCAAGAGGAGAGGTGGAGGATTTGATGTAATCATGAGGATTTGCATGGAATCAAGCCATATCTCACTCTCTCTCACTCTCTTCCCCATCGGTCACTCTCCATTTCTCTCATAATTCCCCTAGATTAGATCATCTAAATAGGATAAAACCTAGGATACTAGTGTTGGATTAATTAGCTAACAAGATCTTAACTAAATCCTAGCTAGTTAGTAGGCCATCACTAACCTACACATACATACATACATACACGGTACACACATACATACATACTTATACGTATCGTCTAATTTGTACCATTTATCCGGGTATTAATCCCTTTGATCGTTACGTAAATTAATTACCAATAAATCGAGCTAATAAATTAATTAGCAAAAATATGACATGCTTGAATTAAATAAACAAGCACATATGAAATTCACAATTAGACATATAACGTACTATGCTCATGCTCGTGCAAAACGTGATGATCAAACGAGTTAAAATCCCTGTCTTAAACTCGAGATCATTTTAAATCTTATTCATAAAGTCTTCATCTTCTCTAAAGAAAGATGTTCCAATTATTTTTAACTTTCGGGAATAAGTGACCGTCTTATTATTCGCACTTATTTTTATCCGGTTCTACCTTTCCTAGAACAAAATTTTTAGGCCCGAATTTTGGGGTTCTACATTTTGGGCACGGATATTAAGGAGAATGAAATTAGGGATCAAAAGGTGTGTGACCCACATGTTTAGTGTATTTTTTATTCCATATTTAATCCTTTAGTCAATAAAGTATAGTCAATAAAGTGCTTTAATTAGGACCTAAGTAAGCTCTAAATTAGCCCAAAAAGGAAACATGTCATGTTACATAGGACGACCCAAAAAGGAATACAAACCATTAAATATTGGGACGGAGGGAGTATTTAGTATAATTGAATAAGAGAGCTAATTAGAGCAATCCCAGCAGAATTCTCAAAATTTTGCTGTTAAATTTGCTCCTAAAGTTTATATCCCCTATTTTACAAATGTATATAACAGTTCTCCTATTTTCTATTAATTATTCTATAAAAAATATGGGCCCAACTCAATTTGTGAGATATGATAGATTCAGGATGGTGTAAATTTAAGAAAAGATTTAAGGAGGTGTAAAGGTGGCCAAAAGAACCGGAACCGCCGGTTCCAGTTCGGAACCGAGAACCGTATCGACGGCGGTTCGGTTCTGGTTCTAAAGTTGTGGAACCGAGAACCGCTGATTTCGGTTCGGTTTCGGTTCCGAACCGTCGATTCCTCCTATTTTTTTTTTTTTACATTTTTATCTATATTTATGTTATAATTCATATTTATTTCACCTAAATGTTAAGTTAGAATGCACAAAATTACAATTAAACAAGAAAAAGTAGCAAAAATGAAAAAAAATTGAACCCCAAAATATGCCGTTTCGGTTTGGAACCGCAGAACCGAACCGAACCGAAACTTGCGGTTCCGGTTTGGAACCGAAACCGAAGTGGTCGGCAGTTCGGTTCCGGTTCCCATGAGGTGGAACCGAGAACCGCCGGTTTGATTTCGGTTCCGGAACCGAACCGAAATGCGGCCGCCTCTAGGAAGGTGTAAATATTTTTGTGGTCCTACCCAATTTGAGAGATCTGCTGGATGATATTTTTATCATTTTTTTATTATTTTAGCCTAAATTTAGAGTTAATGATGATTTTGAGAGAACTGCTATGAGTGCTCTTAGTTATAGTTTTATAATTTCTTTTAGCGAAAAGTTGTAACTCTATAAATAGATAAACGACTATTGGGACATTAATAATTAGAGGGCATCAATATATTATTACTCTCTCTATCCATAATAAGTATGGTGTATAAGGTCTGATACGGGTTTTAAAAAAAGTTTGGTAGATACATGTTGAGTAGAGAAAGAGACCAATCTTTTTTAATTAGTTGTGAAGTTTAAAGTTTAAGAAAGTTAGTGAGGTCATGTATAAAAAAGAAAAGACAACAATCTTTATGGACATATGAATATAATAATAAGACCACACTTATTAATGAACTGAGGGAGTATCATTTTTTATTCTATCTTTTTTTTTGATAAATTGAGTAAATTGAATAAATTTTAACCATTAATCTTTAAAAGATAAAAACTAACCAAAATTTCTACAAAATTACTATCTTACCCTTACTTTATCATCATACATGATAAATATACATAACTAGCACACACCACACAAAATAACTCTCTCTCTCTCTCTCTCTTTAACACACACACGTACACACAGACACACGCACACACACAGACACACGCACACATACACAGACGCGCGCGCGCACACACACACAAACAACATACACACACATGCATATATATATTCAAGTTTTCATGTATGAACTCATATATTCATATATGTATTTAATTATGGATGTTATATATGCATTCATGTATATATCGTGTACGTAGGATATTTTGATAAATCGGATTATTGTTTATCGTTTAAAAATTAATGATTAGAATTTATCTTTGTATTTTAAAATTAGTTATTTTTCCTTATTATCTCTAGTTTTTTGTTTTATATATAGTTAGGAGTTCTTTTTACTTATAATATTTTTAAATATCATGTAAAAATTCAATTAGATATTCAAATTAATTTATTTTATGAGAATATCCTATTATTTCTATAATGGTTAGAACAAATTTAAGAGTGTACCTGAGTTGAATTAAACTAAATTCATCAAGCTTAAACTTGACCTACTTATTATCAAGCTTATTCAAACTTAATAGCACAAACAAACTTTCTAAATATGTAAATATAATTATTTAATCTAAAATATTTATATATTAAACTCCTTTAGCAAAAAAATATTTATTAGATAATGACATAAAATATAATAAATATCAAATTAAGTAACAAGCAAATTAAGTAGTGTCAAACTCAAATATATCTTGTTTATGGCAACGATTTCCACTCACTTTTTAGCTCCTAACTACGAAAGTTTCAGTGATAAGCACACGAACACCCTCACGAAAATCAGTAAAAACACATGAATATATTATAACACCGAAAATGATGGTCAACGAAGACAAACGATAACAACAATAAGAATTAAAAATTAAAACTTAAAAAAAAAATCAGATTTGAAAGTTAAAAATTTAGTTAGTATATGTCAAGTATATAAAATGTAATTTGAAATCAATCTTCTTTTTTTTTTGTTTTGAGATGGATACATATTACAAATTACATTATGAAATCCCAAGATCAAGATATTGCAAACAATTTTATGTAGATCACAATAATATCATAATACAAATAAACTAGTACTCACTTATATTTATAGAATCATTGATATGAATCATATATAGATCTGTTGATATAAGTGAGTATTAAGATATTACAAACAATTCTATATAGATGACTATATTATCACAATACAAAGAAACTAGTATAAATTAGACATAAACCCTTAAAAATGGAAAGAAATTACAAACAATTCTATATAGATCACAATACAATAAACTAGTATAAACTAGACAATAAACCCCTAAAAATGGGAAGAAAATCCACCGTTTGGTGGGATTAGAATCATAGACCTCTTGCTTAAGGAGAATCTTATGAGCCTAAGAGCATCTCCAAGAGTTTTGGTATAATAGAGGAGTTCTCTACTCTATTATAGAGTAGAGAACACACATCATCTCCAACAATTACTCTACATCCTACTCTATTTCAAAAAAAATCATATTATTTCATTAATTTTACACACTATATTAATGATAAGGTATAAATTAATAAAAAATAAATGCACAAATTCAAATAAAATTAAAATAATAGTTTTAGTTATTTAAAATTAAAAGTTTCAATATTTCTATATAACCCAATGTACGAGCCTCATTAAAATCAATATGTTTAGGAATTTATTTCTGTAGCGACCCGACACCCCACCCTATACAGATTTGTCGGACCGCTACCTGTGAACCATGGGTATAACCGTTATTACAACAATAAATGGGGCAATTTACGACTAAGACTGAAATATTAACAAGTCTGAACAATCGAGGACTTGATAATAATACTATGAAAACAACAATTATCGTATTGTCATCGTTACCCTAGCTTGGTCGTCTTTGGGGCAAAGTATGAGGACTTTGACCCCGCACTGCGGAAGCGATTACTTGTGAATAATCGGAATCGGTTGAGTCCATAGATATGAAGTGAATGATGACTATTCGAGTTTGGATACGTGCAGCAATGAAGGAGAGGTGACGATCCGAGTGATCGTCATCTATCGGCTTGAATACCAACACACCTCCGTCTCGGCCTTTGCTCGATCTGCATTAGGGAAAACAATGCAGGGGCCTGAGTACTAAAGCACTCAGTGGTTCCATGTCCCTCTTGAAAGCGTTTTCATAAACATTTACAGATATTGCATGCTCATTTTTATATTAAATGGTATTATTAGTTAGAAAAATAATTTCCCCTTTACATAATTTAAAACATTTAACCTGAGCCTAAGCTCAAAATATAGGTGCACCAATTTATAGCTCTCATTCTTGTATTACCAAACCCGGAACAATTAGTGGGCAGCCACTTCCACTCAATTGAACCGTCCTTTACTGAGACAAGGGGGCAACGACTTTCAGTCCCTCCCATGTCCAGTTTACCGTGTACACTACCTTGGCTTGTACGAAGATCAAGGCCGATCGTTGTTGAATTATTGGGCACATAAGTGCCAAGAGAAAATGGGAAAACCGTTTCTCAAGTAACCACAAGTAATTGAGATAAAAACATTTAGCATGCATATCAATTTAAAAAGCTTTTGGGCTTAATAACCCGAAATGTTACCTCCGTGGGAATTTGTAATCCTACAGTTGAAAATAGGAAACCCACCTTTTGTCCTTGATGTAAGAGTATCCTCCAGTATCCCTAACTTGATGTCTCCTACAAGACAATCTAGATACTTAGGCTTAAAGTCATGAAGGGGGTTAATTGTCTTTTAATTAACCTAATGGTCAACCTATTCCCGGTCTTTATCACTTTAAATTGAAAATCTCATCAAGGCATCACCTTGAGGTTTTATCTTTTTAGAACATCGGATCCGTGATCCTTCGTTGGAAACATGCATTTTAAAACGTTATTCAAAACATAGTTTGAAATCATGTTTTGACATGAGATGCATGATCATGTTCATCAAGTAACACATAAAATGTTCATGCAATTATATGTACGTACATACTTCGTGCATGCATCTCATACTAGTAATCATATATAATGATATACCATGGTACTAGATAAATCAATCAATCAATCTATTAATTAATTACTTGGAACCGTTGACTAAATTAATTTGGTCAACTCATCAATTTTAATTAAATATGGCCAAATGCACATATAAGTACATACATGCAATTCTACTCACATAGTGAAATCATATTTCATAATATTCCTATTTAATTACTTACATAATTAAATAATTAGATATCATACATACTCAATTACTTAAGTAATAACTTTAATTAATTCAATCAATTGAATTAATTCAATTAAGGTTAAAGACCTTGACTAATTTGATTTAGTCACATAATTCACATATGGCATAATTGTGCACATATTAACATAATATAATCATATAACAATCACGTCATATCATAAACAATTAATTACTTAAGTAATTAATTTCACTTAATTCAATTAATTAAATTAATCGGTAACATAAATCATACTTGATCATAAGGATACATAGATCACATATGGCACTAAGGCCCACATACTAAGGGCCAAACATTTATTCTAGGCCCAACTTAAATGGCTCTAAGGCTCAATCAATCATCCAAACCCATACATGTTAATTAATTAAATATTTTATTTAATTAATTAAACCAATGCTTAAAAAATACATGGAAAAATCATAATATCATATATTATTATGATTTACTGGAATTTAGAATAAAAATACTTATTTTAATCCTTAGAAATTAATTTTAAGCCTTTAAAATTAATTTAACCATTTTTCTCAAAAAATAATATTCTAGCAATATTTTCTTAATCTCATTAGAAATAGCAAACGACCTTCGATCGACTTGCCCTCTTAACAAAATCTTACTTACTGACCTAATTAACATTTCAAAGTGTTTAATCACATTTTTATTACTTTTAAACTCATCAAAAACGGATTACATGGGCAGATTCAAATATGCCCAATTTCTGGAAAAGTCCAACATTTGCTTCATCAAGAAAAATTCACTGAGGGAGATTCGCTTGATGAAAAATTGAGTTCTTTATGGATATGGAAATATTAAGATGTCTACTACAATTGTCCAGAAGACAATCTTTGCAAATTCTGAATATACAGAGAGTTATATACTAAACTTTGGAACTGTCCAGATTAGGGTTCTTAAAAACAGGACAGGGGAAACTTTAATTTGCCTAGGATGATTGGCTTGGTGAATTTGGCTAATTTTTTAATATGTTACAGAAGACATATAAGGCTACAACATGTTAAAAGTTGAGAGCAAATAGAGTTCATTTGCTATGATTTTGGCTGCCCGTTTGGTTCAAAAAACACAAAAAGGTAAACTGGAATTTAGGGCCTTTTATAACTTTCTTATTTTCGAACTCTAAGCTTCACAAATAGACCTATATATCCTAGATCTAAACGTATAACACAATATAACATGTATATCATTCATATCAAGCAAGATTTAACATGCTTCCACTTTAAAATCTCAAGATAACTTTCATGCTTCTCAAGAATGCATATATAACTTACCTCAAAAAAAAAGAAAAAAGAATGCATATATAACCATAAATCTCCATTTTTAACCATAGACTTTCATATATAACCATAGAAATCATGAAACCTCATGTATATCATGATCATAACATGTATAACACTTTGACATAAAAATCCTAGAAGAAATCTAGAGATTCAACCATAGGAAATAAAGATAGAACTCATACCTAGCTTTTCCTCCTCTCTATCTCTCACTCTCGGCTCTCTCTATCTCTCTTGGTTCTCCTCTCTCTCATGGCTTCCTTGCCTCACCAACAAGCTTCTCTTGCTCTCCTTGAGCCTCCCTTGGTGGTGGTGTGATGGTGGCGGTGGCGACAAGGTATGGTGGTGGAAGAGAGTGAAGTGTTGTTTGAGAGAGAAAATGGAAGTAGAAGAGAGTGAAGTGTGTGTGTATTTTTGCAGCTGCTGCCGTTTGAGAGGGGAGGGAGTAATAATGGGGGTTGCTTAAGTGTATAGGGATGTGGTGGTGTAAGGAGAGAAAGGCCATGCATTGGCTCTTTTCAAAAATAGGTAAGAAAAGTGGTACATAGGTGTAATCATGGAAATGCTTGCACATGTGAATGAGAGCAACTCTCTCTCTCTCTCTCATACTTTTATACGTATAATTCATCTCGTCTCGTATATTACATCCGGGTACGAGCCCTCTTGATCGTTACGTAAATTAATTAGAAGGATTCTAATTAATCAAGCTTAAATAATTAAACTAACAAAATTATGCTATGATAGAATATTATTTAATTACCTTAAGAATACTCACCTAGATAAATTATGCTAGCTGGTCTCGTTGCTAGTTTTTCATCTCATACAGTCTTTATCGATACTTTTATTTGCTACATTATTCAATTATCGAATAATTCACAACATACAATTACATCACGTTTATAATCATGTAATATGCGACACATAATTCACACATAGATATATAACGTGCCATGCTCGTGTTCGTGAACAAATATGATAATCGAAACAATTAAAAATCAATTGTTAGGTTTCAAAATCAATTATTTTAAATCATTATCAATAATATCTTCATCTTCTCTTTTAAGTAAATAATTTATTCTTTGAAATCATCGGGGAATAAGGACCTATCTAATTAATCCAAAAAAATTTAATTTATTCGGATTTTTCTAGCCCGAATCTTGGGAGATGCTACAATTTCCAGGTCTTGAAGGTGATGGAAGTGGTGGAGACGATCTTTCTAAATTTTAGAATTCGTATCTTTAATGTTGTTGAAATCTAGTTTTTAATTTTCGTATCTATAAATGTTGTTGGAATTTAGTAATATATTGTTGTAATGTTGTTGAATCTTATTTTTAGTGATTTATGTTGTTGGAATCTAGTAATTTTATATTCCAAATATTTTTAATATACTATATAGTATAATTTAATATCTAAAATATAATTAAGTGTCATATGTTTAATGAAGTACTACTATAACTAAATGTAATAAAAAAAAGAAATAAAAAAGAAAATTATAGAGAAATGAATAGTGTTCCTCTACTAGTAGAGGGATACTATTCAAATCTCTATTATAGAGCATTGTTGGAGAGAAAAGAGCCTCTAAAATAGAGATGAGAGCTATTTTAGAGGAGTGTTGGAGATGCTCTAAGCTTTACCACTTGGGCTGAGCTAGAATTCAAATAAAAGGAATTTGAAATCAAGTTACCCAAATTGTATAAAATAGAATTTGAAATCAAGTCAAGTGCTATAGAATTCTAAAATTTATATGTATTATAAATATATATATATATATATATTATTTTAACATGAAACAAATTATATAAAAAGGTTCCTAGAATATATGTTTAGCTAATAAATAGTTATTGGATCAAATATGTATTCGTAAGATTTTAATCATTAATATGAATAATCCCCTAATATAAATAAAGATGTTTGACTCTATTTTGTATTACATTGGTTTTCATCGCGATCAAAACCAATGTAATGCAAAATGAAGTCACTATCGCTTGTGTTCTCTCCCAAGATGGTTCATCAAATGCTCCTGCCATGCAATTGGCCAATAGATATGACTGTTGGTAATTTGGCCGACTTATATTCCATCGGTAAATCCGTTGCTAACCGTCCATCGGTAGTCCGTCAGCTTTTTTATTTTATTTTAAAATTTCTCCACTCATTCTTGTCCTAAACTTGCTTAAAAAAGTGGCTTTACTATCGATACTCATTGGACCTGATAAAAAATTAAACACTACAAAGTAAATATTAATTATAAATAGAAAAAATAACAAAAAAATATTTAAATATATTAAAACAACGTAGTACGAACGCAAACATATATAGATACATAGATAGATTAGATTAGATTAATTTAGTGATTCATAATCCACAATTGGAATTTAATAAACGATCCTAAATCATAGGACTTAATTTTTTTTTTTAAATTTATGAGAAGAATCGTAAATCATAATCTATATATATTGTTAATACGATTACTGATTCAAACACTCCCCTTAATTCGAGGTCTTACGTGACGCTCTCTCTATTTATTATTCTTATTTATTTTAAATCTTCATTTTGTGTATTTTTAATTGATATATGAGTATTATTTAATATTTAATATTTTCAAAACTTTTATAATTAAATATGAAATGAAATCTTCCCAGAACATGATTTGAGATTTTAAATGTTATATAGATTTTCTAATATAATATTATATTATTTCTAAGAAGCTTAGTTACGGTATGAATAGTCATTTATATAATTTATAATATATTATATTATATTCATATATTTCTAAATCTTAACATGTCCAACATTGAAATATCAAAGTTCAACGTGACAAATAACTGAATATAAAAGAAGAATTTGAAGATATAAATTAAGCATTTATTTCTCGGTCTTTTGGCTAAGATCAAATGTATTAGTATATGTTTTAATCATTTTTATATCATATACAAAATTCAAAACCGAAGCCAACGTTAAATCATACAAAAACATGTATTCCAAAATAAAAGCTCAAATATGTAACTAAGCACATTATGAAGAAGCACCCTCATTTGTAACACAAATTAAGTGTATTAAGTATTAAGATTTATGGTTTCGAAATAAATTAAGATTTATGGTTTCAAAAAAGGAATTAAGATTTATAAATATGAAAGATACTTCTTCCGTTCATGACATATATATAAAGCTTCATAAGAGGGAGTGACATAAGTTTTAATAAAAAGGTGGTTGAGAGTGTGTTGTGAGTGAAGAAAATATCCCACATTTAACGTAGTGTAGTGTTGTGAGTGGAGAAAAAGAATAATTTGTGGTGGGATAGTATCTCAAAATAGAAAGGAAAGATATTTCGTGGATGGTCCAAAAAGAAAAATAGGAAGGTTTATCATGCACGAAGGAGTATTTGCCAGTTTATTTGAAAATTTTCATAATCTTCATATAAGTATTTCAACAATTTGTTGGTGGATTAAGACTTCTTATAAAATCGATCGGAGGCTTAGAATTATTTATTGAATTTCTACATACAAATTATTGCATAAACTGGTTCCCCATCAAAGCTGGAACCGAACCTATTTAGAAATTTAAATGGGACAAGTATTATAGTGTGGGATAATTAGCTTAGCAGGTATTACTTTCATCGTCGTGCTATGTTGCGATCAAGGACTCTAGATAGTTGAACCCTAAACTCATCGAATTATCGTTTTGTTTAATCGCGGTATTCTGTCACGATTAATAATTCAAGGTGGTTGGCATTAAGTTGTACTCCCTCCGTCCCGCTCATATTGTCTTCCTTTCCTTATTGGGTTGTCCCACTCAAATTGTCTTATTCTAAATAAGGAAATAATCAACTCTTCAAAAGTGATGGGACCTACCCACTTTCTATCTTTTTACCCTTATTCTTAATCTCCGTACCGAACAATAACAGGATAATATGAGTGAGACGAAGGAAGTATTTAAACTTTTACTTATAAATTACAACATAATGTGATTCACCATTGAAAGTCGACATGCTACACATTAGGGGCAAGACTGCACAATCTAATATGATCACAAACTCCTCGAATTTCACTAAATTTCCTATTCGGTTCTATAGGAAACAATTCATTGACTATTTGATTTGCTATGACAATGAACAAAAGTGATGGACAATCTACTTCAAGCGTATAATAACTATACCTATCGAAATATGTGTCAGTCATGATCAATCATATGTTGTAATCTCATAAGTCACTAGAGAAAGAGATCTCAATCATATGTTATAGATTACAACATAATGTGATTCACCATCGAAGTCGACAGGCTACACATTGGGGTAGAACTGCACAATCTAAAATGATCACAAACTCTTTGAATTCCACTAAATTTCCTATTCGGTTCTATAGGAAACAATTCATTGACTGTTTGATTTGCTATGACTATGAACAAAAGTGATGGACAATATACTTCAAGCGTTAACTATACCTATCGAAATATGTGTCAGTCATGATCAATCATATGTTGTAATCTCATTAGTCACTAGAGAAAGAGATCTCAATCATATGTTACAAATTACAACATAATGTGATTCACCATTGAAAATCGACAGGCTACATATTAGGGGTAGGACTGCACAATCTAAAATGATCACAAACTCCTCGAATTTCACTAAATTTCCTACTCGATTCTATAGGAAACAATTCATTGACTGTTTGATTTGCTATGACATGAACAAAATTGATGGACAATTTACTTCAAGTGTATAACTATACCTATCGAAATATGTGTCAATCATGATCAATCATATGTTGTAATCTCATGAGTCACTAGAAAAAGAGATCTCAAAATTTTAATTTGTGAACTAGATTATTAGACGTACACAACAATTAACATCGTATACGATAAAGTCTTTGACAAATTTTGAGGTAACTACAAAGTTATTTTTTCATATTTTAGAGTAATATTTATTACTCCCTCCGTCCCACAATAAGTGACCACTTTCTTTTTGGCACGAATATTTAGGAGAAGTGTATTTAAAGGATAAAAAATAGAAAGTGGTGTAGTCTCCACATATTTTTACGAGATAAAAGTTTCTATATTAGGTAAGTGGTCACTTATATTGGGACAAACCAACAAGGTAACGCGACCACTTATTGTGGACGGAGGGAGTATTAACTTTTAAAATATATGTTTAGTTTGTACACAAAAAAACTAGTTTGATTTTTATTGGTTTCTTCTTGCAGTTAAAGAAAGTGGAATAAAATTGAAGAAACACTCATCTTGATCAATTGTCCAAATATTATCACTCGGAAATAAAATTAAATTATTTTTAAAGTTCATGCTTATATATTGCAAAATAATAAGTGGCCAGTTTCGATGCGGTTTCTATTCCGAACCGCCGGTTCCTCCTATTTTGTTTTTCTTTTTTACGCTTTTATCTATATTTATGTTATAATTCATATTTATTTCACCTAAATGTTACATTGGAATGCATAAAATTACAATTAAATAAGAAAAAATAGCAAAAAATGAAGAAAAAAAAATATACATAATTTAAACCCCAAAATATGCAGTTTCAATTTGAAACTATCAGAACCGGTGAACCGAACCGAACCGAAACTGACGGTTCCGATTTAAAACCGAAACCGAAGTGTCGACGGTTTACTTTTGATTTCCTTGGAGTGGAACCGAATCGGTTCGATTTCGATTTCAGAATCGAATAGAAGCGAGCCGCCTCTAGTCTATGTTAAATGGTTGAATTTAAGAATTATGACACGTGCTGTAGAATCCCGTTGTTGTTCAATTTCCTATAAATGGCAAAATAAAAATAATGAAAATTGTCAACAAGTGAAATGCATGCAGTGGTTAGCGATAGAGATGTCACCCACGAAAGACGCGCGCGTATAAATAAATCTGCGCCGCTGCTTTCTTTCTTCTTCTTCCTCTTCCTTTTCTTCGTCAAATGGTCTCCTCAATCCCATCTCCATTAATTTATCCAAAACTCTGATTAAATTAAACTCCCTTTCCGATTTATGGGCATCGGAAATTTCAATTTTGTTGAGTCGCAAAAACTCGAAATAAATCTGTTTAGAGAATTAAGTGGGTTTTATGCGGGAGGAGTGATATTATAAATCTAATCTGCGGGATGAAGTTTGGGGAGAAGTTTTCAGAGTATCTGGAAACGAATCAAGAGAGGTTCGTGGAGAATTGCTGCCATGTCGAGTACAAACGCCTCAAGAAAGTGCTGAAAAGATGCAGAAGATGTAGGACAATCAACGATTCGTCTTCTTCGTCTGCAGATGATAATGGTGATGAAGCCGCATCCTCTCAGTTTTACCGATATGAATCTTGCCCCCGTCAGTAATCCCTAACCCCTCTTTTTAATTACCAGCTGTTTAAATTATGCTAATTAAACATGTGTGTGTGTGTGTGCTGGGTACTTGGATTCTTTTGATTGAGATTATATCAGGCTTATGATATGACTGCATCCGTTTGTCAAGGGTTAATTTGAGTTTAGAAGAATGTTGGGTTATTCTTGAGAAGATTACTTTTTTGAAGCAATTCTTGAAATATATTGTTTGATCATTACTAGGATGCAAAAAAAAAAGTGTAGTAGAGATTAGAGGAAAGGGGTTTTGTGTTATTGAATCTGTTTTGCAGAGTTCATGTTGACCTAGGAAAAGGACAATGTATGTAGTTTTGTGAAAGGAATTTGTAAACTTATTTAGTTAGAAGTTATATGACACTTATAATTTAGTGTGTAGAAAATATGATATTAAGAGACATGATAGATGCAAATGCATTCTCGACAAATAATACCTACCAAATGCTTAAAACGTGGAAGGCCGAGTGAACCGTTTATAAGAAGCTGATGTTGGATTTCCTTGACAATGGCTTTTCAACATAAAAAAAATATATATATATATATATTCTATTGGCAATCACTTAATTTCATCACATCCAAGAAGCTTCAAATAAGTGTGTGTGTTACTGATTCGCTTCAAACAATTTCAGAAAGACTTTCTGGTATATATTTAAAAATGGCTAGTGAAAAAAATACCAAAATACATGCTGTGTATACAGGATGCTACTCCTCCCCCAATGACACTCAATGCGTTTTTGTTTTTTGTTTTTTTTGTTTCTTAAAGAATGGTGTGTAATCCTTGCAATTCTATCAGGGAGGTTTATGTATTGAGTTTAGTGATTGATGCTCTTCTGGGATAAAAATTGAATGTGTTTGGCTACTTTGGAACAATGTGATTTGAGTTGCAGAATGGTCACTGATCTAATAATGGCATTATGAACTGAGAAAATGACTACTCATTGATCATGTTGTACAACTGCCTGATGCATCGATTACTTGCCTGATCCAGTGATTTGCAAATTGCAGCTTCTAGAAAAAATGATTTGGATAACAGTCAGTGTGCATGTCTTGATTTATAAATGAAGTATGCCTACTTCTTAATGGTTGTTGGAATACCTCATGCATGGTTCGAATCTGGAAATTTGTACGCATGTCTCAGCTTCTGAATTGTGAAGCTAGAGAGCATCGTTGTACAAATGCATTTATTTCTTTCTCTTCATCTATAGCTTCCATGTTATGGCTGATGTTTAGCTTCTTATGATATTCATAATGTTGTCTTTTGCATCATGTAGTGTGTGATCAGAAATTCTTCTCTGAGCTGATGAAGGAGGCTACTGACATAGCCGGATGCTTTAGTTCAAGAGTGAGGCAGCTTCTCCAATTTCATATCCACGGCGGAGCACAGCGATATTTTACATTTTTGCGCTATTGTTTTGTGAGCCCCCAGCAAAAGACAGCCCAAGAATGTCGGATGTTAACTGAATATGTTATGATGAATGCTGTGGCCATGCGGAAAATTCTCAAGAAGTATGATAAAGTATGTCGAGGCTGGTTCTGCTGTTAGTTCTGATTATTGCCAAATTATTAACCCTATGCTTATTCAGGTTTTACTTTATCTATATTGTTCATTACGTTAATGACTTAATGCAGATACATAGTTCTGCCAATGGAAGCAAGTTCAAATCTAAAATGCGTGCAGAACATATGGAAATTCTGCAGTCACCTTGGTTAATAGAATTAGGGGCTTTCTGTAAGAACTTCAATCACTCCAGAGGTGAAAACTCCGGTGGGCTCCACAATCCATTTTCTTTCGACTTAAGTGCTTCAGGGCCCATGATGACTTTGATTCTCCCAGATAATGTAAAACTAGAATACAATCTAACTTGTGCAATTTGCCTGGTAAGGTTATTTTCTTGATTAAAATTCTTAAAGAACTGCAGATATGCTTCTTTTCAGCTCTTTTTTCGCAACTGAGTAAGTAACGTGTTTTCATTTTAATAATTTTATTTTTCAGGAACTAGTTTTCAATCCATATGCCTTGAGTTGTGGGCATCTCTTTTGCAAATCATGTGCTTGCTCGGCAGCTTCTGTTATGATATTCCAGGGCCTTAAGGCTGCGAATCCGGAATCAAAATGCCCCGTCTGCAGGGAGGTAAAGTTGTCCGCTTAATTATAGGAAACAGCTTTTAGTTCTATGCTTCTTCTAAAATTTGGGACTTCCAGTTTTACCAAAGCTAGCCTTGATATACCATAGATTGAGTATTTGCTCGATAATTAGTCTCTTGATACAAAGGGACAGAACTAGCAAATCTAACAGTGGCATTACCATAACAGACAACATTCAGTTTTGGTTTCTGTTCATAGTATAGAATAGTGTTTTACGATTTGTACTAACTCGTAGTAATATAATGTTCTTCTACTGAGAAAGTTTCGGGAAGAGAAGAAAAGGGATTCTTCTTTCAAAACATGCTCAGACATTTCCATTCTCGATGGATGATATCAAACATATTGATTTTGTTAACTTGATTAACAACGAATGTAATTTTTACCTTCACTGCAGGTTGGTGTATACGCTAAGGCAGTTCACATGATGGAACTGGATTTGCTCCTTAAGAAAGAGTGAGTTGAGAATTTTCACCATAGGTCGTTCTTCTCATTGCTGTCTTTCTTGCGTATTAACTTTGAATTGTTTTAACTTCGTAGCTGCAAGGAATACTGGAAGGAACGGCTGGTTGCTGAGCGTGCGGACATGGTTAAGCAATCAAAGGTCTATTGGGACATGCAAACCAAGTACATGATCGGATATTGAATTCACTCTCTCTCTCTAGTGTCTCTTGCTGGCTCCCTGCGAGCAAAGATATATTTGGATTCGTGATAGAGAGAGATTTGTCGTGGGATTATTTGTCACTGCCGCTGTTATTCGATTTTTGTTCGATCTTTTTGGCGCCGAAGATCAAATGAAGAGCACATCATATGAAGAGCACAGATACTGATAAATTTTGCAGAAATTTTTTGAAGTCCTCTCACTGACATTATTTTTGTTGGAAATATAGGTTTCTGCTGTTTCTCTACAACTTCTCAGTGGTAAGATTTTGCTATGCTTTTCCCCTAAAAAAAAGAAAGATTTTGCTATGCTTTCTGTTGAAGTCTTTATCTTTTTGACATATATTATGAAGTATTTTTACCACCAGACTCATATAACATGATTTCTTAAAACGTTCATACTTCTAGGAATTAGGCTCTTAAACTTTAGTTTGATTCAACTTGATCAGCAACTATGTTGCACGGTTGCGTGGGAGCGGGGGTGATACGATACAAGTAAGGGGATACGGAATTTAAAAAATTATAGGGTGTGAATATTTTAATATATGCAACACTTATAAAATATATAGAAATTTTAAATTTTCATAAATCAAATGTATGTGATTTGCATTTTGTCTCACACGAAACTTGAGCATTTTAAATTGTGTAAGTTAATTAAGCAATAAAATAACAATTTAAAAATCATTAGTTTAATGCATAAGTCATAATTTAAATAAAGTTATCAAATTCAATCCCGTACACCTTTGTACCGATGTGATTTGCAATTTTCCTGTGTCAGATTCTTGAATCTGATTATTTTTTATTTGTAAGGATATGTTATATGGCAAATCGGGTGTGAATTCAACGAGAATCGCACCCTAACAAAAATTCGATATGGTTACATGACATTTTTAAAAGAATACGTGCATCATAGATCATCAATTTATGTGTTCATGGGCCTCAAAGATTGTAACGACCCGGCTTCCGGACTGACGGTTGGCCCCACAAACTATCACAAGTCATTTCTAGCGTGCTTTGTCCTCACTTAGGTCAAGCACGCTTAACTTTGGAGTTCTTCCACAATGAGCCCCAGAAAAGAAGATGCATCTTGATGGTATAAGTAGCCCAATCAATTCCTTTAAGCTCTCCTCGAATATGCCCGTCCCATTCCGACATATTCTTGGAATCCCTCTCATTCGGGTGTGTTTCGGTTGGTTCCTGCCCCCTCCGCTTTGAAGTCTTATCGGAGCCGCTCATTGTCCGTGCCTCTGCACCGACGATCACTCCATACTTCTGCCCCGGGCGTCACAAAGATTATTTGGAATTAGATTCTCAAGCAGTCTTGTTTTACAATTATTAGGTTCAATTAAAAGTGTGGTTATAGCCTCAATTAGGTAACGAGGATTCTGTTAAATCTGATGAAATACTGAGTTATTTCTGACATAATGTAAAAAATTTGAAGATTAATTATTTAATGAAATGAAAATTTTGAGAATAAAAATGTGTGTAAGCTCTTTTTTTTTTATCTTTTTGTAATAAAAAATGAACATTTAAAATAAGTGTAATTTTGTAAACATATTGGAGATGTAGAGCTGCAAATTCTATTTGAAAATTTGTTTTCAGCTTGCTGCTAGTGAAGAATGGATATCATGATGCAACTTAAGAGATGTTACAAATACATGCATCTTTGAACAAGTATTTACCTACGTACTAATTCTAATGGTGATTCTGATTTAACTGGTTTCCAATAAAGAAAATAAAAGACATTTCTATCAAATTTAACAATTTATATAATTTGTTAATATCTTCAAATTAGTAGTTTTATATAAAACATATATTTTTATTTAAACGTTCATAAATGTTTGTATCTATCTGATGAGATATGTATATTATTATAGGAAAAATACAATGATTTAGCCAGATAATATGATTTAGTGATAAGACTTGGTCCAAAATATAGATCATTAATATATTGACAAAGACTTGTATACGATCGGTCGTACAATATGACCGGTACCATGCGCGCGGGCGCGTGTAATACACGCGCCTGCTATGAACCCTTAAGTCAGATGTGTGCATCACACGTGCCTTCCCAGGCGCGTTCACGAGCCTAACAATTTTTTTTTAATCGGCGCGTGTAACACACGCGCCTGACTTTTTTAATTTTTTTTTTGATTTTTTATTCTTTTTTTAATTCTTTTTTTCAGTTTTTTTATTCTTTTTCTTTCAGTTTTTTTTTTATTAATTTTTTGTTTAAAGAGTCGAGCGAGGGGAGCTGAAGGCCTTGGAGCGAGCTAAAAGACATTAATGTTGCCACAATCATTATCTATAAATTAAAATCGGAGTCGAAGGCGAAGAAGAATTTTTTTTTTGAAAAAAATCAAATTTAAAAAAAATAATGTAAAGTCAACGTTTGACCCGGATTGACCCGATTTGATCAGGTCGGGTCAACCCAGATCCGGTCTCATGTAAGACCTGTCGTATGAGAGTCCTTCTCTAATATATTATGCAAAATACCTAATAATTCAAGACTTGTGTCTGTTATCGTCCCCAAAATATTACAATCCGAAATGGGACCTGGCTACCAGCTTGTACGAAATGATATCATTTCCCATATAGGAATGGCAATGGGTCGGGTACCCACCCATTAGGCATTTCCTAAATTCAAACCCATTAAAATTTCCTCAACCCATACCCGATTAAAAAATTATTTTTAAACTCGTACCCGACCCAAACTCGTTGGGTAATACCCATTAAAAACCCGCTAAAAACCCGCTAAAAACCCGAATGTACTAGAACATAAATATCAATATTAAATAGTAGAAATAACAAAATATTATAAACATAATTTTAACATGAGTATAAATAGAAAATTTCATTAACTTAAATTATATGTGGGTTAAAAGAATAATATAAAATCATAATATTTATACTAATATAAATTATATATAAAATAAATATTTAATTACTAAAATATTAATTCTTTATATGCGATTTAAAAATAATAATATAAAACCCTAAAATTATTAATATTTATATTAATATCTATAATTATATTATAAATTATATATATATATATAATATTTTGTCATCTTACATATATATAAATGGGTTTGGGTAGCGGGTACCCATAGGTAAATTTCCAAACCCGACCCAAACCCATCACGGATTTGAATATTTCTATCCAAACCCGTCCCAAAATCATTTAATAATTCCCAAACCCGTCCCATTAGGGTTTGGTAGAGCCGGTACTCATAAAAACCCGACCCATTGCCATCCCTATTCCCATACGAGGTGTATTAAAATGGATTTAGTTCCACCTCAATAGTACCTAAACAACTTCATTTATATATACAATTTTAAAAAATTTCGAAACATTGCTCAGTTAAATTATTGAATTTAATTAACAATTAAGATTTAACAATAATGTAGAAAACTGCAATTGAACAAAAATATATATCTATAAATATATATAAATATATGTATATATATATATATATATCTATAAAAATATATTTTTTTTATTAGTTGAAAATATACATATATACTGAATATACTAGAAAATGTAAAATTACATGAACTCCAAAATAGAAGAATTGTTAATGTGAAATAAAATTAAATGTGGGTTTAATAAGGAAACGAATAATAACGACATATCACTTCTAAATCCTGTTACTGTTAGTATATATTTTCGGGTTTCAAATAAAATTTTGGCGCTAATTTTTTGCACCAACATAAGAAACCCTAATCGATGAGAAACTGATAAATTTGAATTAAGTGACTGAAATTTTAGATCACATACGCCATGATCGATGATCCGAATCAAGTATAGAAAAGTAATACTAATTAATTAGGAGATTTGATAAGTAGAAAGAGAACAATTAATATGATCACATTATATACGAACAATAAAATTCTGGAAACAAACAAAATGAATATATATGTACTAGTGTTTGCAAATTAAATTTGTTTGAACCAAGCGTGATCGAGAGCGTCTCTGGCTGATATCCTCTCCCTTGGGTGGTACGCTAAAAGTCTCTCGAGCAGGTCATGTCCCGAACGGGTGAGCGCGGTCGCGCCTGAAAAAGAAGCAGCCGTGGCCATCCTCAGCCGCAGTAGACTCGAGGGCGAGCAGAGGATGCTGCGTATGCACGCAAGCTGCTCAGCATCCGATCGCCCTTGAAAAAGGGGTTCATCCAACACCAACTCCGCCATAATGCACCCCACCGACCAAATGTCCACTGCACTTGTGTGCGTAATGGCGGAGTTGGTGTTGGTGTTGGTGTTGGATGCTCCCACCAGAACTTCGGGGGCTTTGTACCCCCTCGTGCCAACGCCACGACCGTGGCTCGCGCTTCCTATTCGCGCCGACAGACCAAAGTCGCAGATTTTGACCTTAGTCCAGTCTCCGAAAAGAATGTTGGAGGGCTTAAGATCCCTATGCATCACGCTGTTGTCGTGGAGAAAGGTCACGCCTTTGAGTATTTGGTGCATTAGGATTCTGATCTCCACGAGCGAGAAGGGTTGCCCCTTGGCGACCCTCGCTCTCTTGAGGTCGTATTTCAAGTACTCCATCACCACGAAGACGCGGGACCCCTCCATCGCGACTTTTTTGAATGTGACGATGGAGGGGTGGCGCGGAAGGGATTTGAGGATGTCGATTTCCATCAAGGTCGACGGACTCAGGCCGCGGACCTCCTCCTTTATCGCCACGATCTCGTGGGTTTTCGTGTCGCGAGCTCTGTACACGATGCCGAAACCGCCTCGGCTGATCTCATCGAGAATCTGGAACTCATGATTCAATCGCTTTTGCAAGAAATGATGATCGTATGATTTGTCGTACTCATCTTTGTGGAACAAGAAGGGATTGATCTCGTGAAACCCCAACTCCGCCATTATCGAGAAAAGGGATTTCTTTGAGAGGAGAAATGAAATTATATTTGAAATTAATGATGAACAAGTGTTTCGATCGTGAGGTTTAGTTTATTATATACATAATTGGTCATTCTATTCCTACTGAGACACTGAAACTAAGGCTTGAAAATTAAGTAAATCAGGGATTTTGTTGTGCCATTATATTTGTGTCGCCGCGTTTTACTTTATTTATTTTTCCATGAAAATTAATCCGAATTTGTCTTCTTGTTTTTTTTTTTTTTAATTTGTGTAATGCTCTCTACTTATACTTGGATGTGGAATTAATATATCTATTTAAATAATATGCGCAGATAAATTAATATATTTTGGGAAAAGTATAAGAAACTAATTAATGCATAAAGTTAGCCAATCGTAAGAATATTCAAAACCTTTTTAAAGTACAATACTTGTGAGGCTACAATTAATTCTTACCATATATAAACAAAAAGGAAAAAAAAATTGCACTCAACTGGAAATTCGGTACAGAGCGAGTAACCTATCAGCGGAAAATCACAAAAAACCGCACCCGAACCCGTACCGAATTCCTTTGAGGTGTACCCAAATATCCACGCCGAGTACTCCGGCTGGATAAATGGTACGTACCCACAGACCCGGAATAACAACCCTATTTTTAGCATTTTTTTTCACATGTTTTGGTTTCGATTTTTCGACGATAGACTCAAATCACAAAGTTCGATGGGGCGGCACCACTGCGGAGTGACGGTGTCCGAGAGGACTTAATATTCAGAGAAGATGAGTTACGGACGAGGAAGGAGGAAAACGTGACGCTCGAGGGAGCAGAAATATTGATTAATGATTATTAAGTTATTTGAATTTTTTTAGGAAAATGAAAATATTTAAAAATTATATTATTTTTAATAAATTCCGAGTAATCGGCCGGGTATATGGGACGGGTCGGGTCTGGTACACCCGGTACCTTGCCGACCAAGAAAACACCATCCGGTTCCCGTCATGTACCCGCCTCAGCCGGGTAATGGGTACCCCCCGTTTACCGTTATGGAGCGATCAAGTGTGCTCCTCTATTTATATACTTCACCACGACCTTCAAATATTTACACATTAATTTAAACATAAAACATATGTCAAAGTCTATCTAATCATTATTAAATTCTCTGCAGTACGTCTGCATGTATAATATAGCTTAGCCATCCAACTTAATTAATTATTTTCAGATTTGTAAAGTGACAGAAACGGAGAAACTCAAGCTCGTCACATTGAACAATCCAAATTTACGAATTTACAGTTTCATCTCTTATTTCCAGCAAAGAAACCGCCAACACCACGGCAATTTACAGTAATGCCCATAAAATTTGTAAATATATTTTATAAATTATATAATAGCAACCATCCATGGCAATCGCCCAAGTCCAACACCATGGAAATTTGTAGTTGCTAGATGTAATGCTCACATATATGTTAAAAATTTTATAAATTATAATAGCAACAAAACAATCCGTAGCAATCGCCAAGAAATCTATGGTAATTATCAAAATTCAATTCTATGGCAAATTGGCAATCATAATGAAACTGGTTTATGTCATTTTGAATACTTATTCAGGCTCATTAACTGTTTGATTAAATTCCTGAAGGACATAATTAGTCTTTTTTGAATGCCAAACTAAAATTTTTAGTTTTTTTCCTTCAAAGTTAGTCTCTTATATATGTTTTAATTTACTTTTATAATAATAGGGATTAATTATTCACTCAATTAGGATTTATAATTATCTTTCATATTTATTTTGTAAACATTTGGTTAATAGTTGATTGTTCGGGTTGATTATAATTTCATATCTAGGATATATAATTTTTCTAAGCTTCAATTTTTAGTAAAAAATGTTAATTAGGATTCATTATATAATAATAATCATTATTATTCCCGTAAAAAACTTACAATAAAATTCTTATTTCTATAATAAATTTTACTAAAATAGTGAAATTACTAGTGGGCCACGAGCGATGGCCGATGAGACATAGTTGTGGACATAGAATCCTTAAATAGTACTCCCTTCGTCCCGTTATATTCTTGTCTCATTTCTTTTGGGCACGGGTATTAAGGAGAAGGGTGTTTAAAGGGTAAAAAGATAGAAAGTGGTGGAGCCCACAACTTTTTGTGAGAGAAGCATATTTCCTTATATGGAAACATGACAAGAATAACGGGACAACCCAAAAAAGAATACAAGAAAAGAATAACGAGACGGAGGGAGTAATTCATAATTAAAACATGCATAATTTTTTTTATGATTTCCTTCAAATCAAAGCATTTCTAACACATTACAAAGAAATCTCCAAATTATTTAAAAAAAAAAAAGAACATGATAAAAATAAAAATAAAAGGAGGAAGTAACAAGAAGACAATGCAAATCAATATTTGCAGTTTATCATTGCTCATCATCATCATTAAGCTCATTATTCTTGTGTTTAAGATTCTTTAACATATCCTCTGCAAACGAATTCATGGCATTCAACTGTTCCAAATGAAAGCCATTAAAAGAATTATTATTCTGCATGAACTTCATCATTAGTTGCTGAGATTCCTTAATTTGGATGCTCTTCTTCAACTTTCGAAGATCCTCCATCTCTCCTTGCACCATCTGCTCCATAAAACTCTCATGTGTGGAGATCCTTCTCTCTCTATCCTCATTTCTGAACTCCATAAATTTCTGCAGCCTTTCCCCAAATATTGGAGCAGAAGGCCATAAAACTGCATTGCTTTGCTCCTTTTTGTGGATGATTATTGCTACTTCCACTCCACAAAGAATAGACAGTTCGTTTGCTTTCTTCACCAAACCTTCTGTTCTTTTTCTGAACGTCACATTTCTCCTATCTTCGTTCGATATTTGCTCGTGCCTTATTCTTTTTCTTGTCATGATTTTTGATGATTAGTTATGAGTAATTTTTTTTTTTTTTTAGGGTGTAGTTTTTTTCTTTTTTCTTAGGTCTATTTATAGAAGAAAATTGCTGTTATGTGTTTTAGTAAGTGAGCTGTATATATTAGTGAATTGCAAGAATCTGTTTAGAATTAGATGAGCATTCCATAAGTAGTCATTGACTGTATTTAATTTAAATATTGGTCTAGTTGATTTTGTCTTAGATGAGTGAGGTCATTAGAAAATGACATTGTGTGGTTTATCGGTCGATGGTAAATGATGCAGGGAGAAGCGTGAAATATATATATACGAAAACACTAAAAATATACGAACTCCGTTGATAATAAATTATACTGGAATACGTAGGATAAACGTTAATCCGTTGATTCAAATATGAATACCGGAAGAACACACGAGAAGGGAACAAACCCAAGCTTTACATCTCAATATCAAATTCGATTCTCTAAAACATAACAAAAGACTCAATATATATACTAAAACATTAACTTGCCCAAGACAAGAAAGAAATAAATAAATACTAATATATTATACGATATTTATCTTCATCAGTAAATAATTGTCGTATTGAAAGTAGGGTTAAGTAGTGCTCGTGTTCAAAAAATTACTCCCCCCATCCTAGGATAAATGTCTTGTTTTTTTTTTCGGCACATGAAATTATAAGGAGAAGAGTTAAAAAAAAAATAGATGATAGTGAAGCCCACACCTTTTTGTGGAGAAGATGATTTCCATATTTGGAAATCGGACGCTTATCCTAAGACAGCCCAATAAGAAAAGCAAGACACTTATCCTGAAACGGAGGGAGTAATAACAAATAGTTATTACCTTTCTTTGGAAATATATGACTTAATTCGTAGTCGTTCGACACAAGAAATACATCTTTCTATATTGTCATCACACGGTATTATTGATCGATAATTAATGATTATTGTTTATGAAGCAGAATTTTTTTTTTTTTTGGAAGCAGAGTTAAGTAGTAGCACTTTTTGATATGTCTGCATCCAAAAATAAATAATGAATAATTATTATTGCTTATAATTATTTATTGAAATATGACCTTCAAGTCTTTCAATATAAGAAATAGCGCATCTTTCTATCGTCACTCGGTATTATTAATCAATTAATAAAAATATTTTCCGTATATGAAGCAGAGTTAAGTAGAACTTAAGTATTCAAAAAATAAATAAATATAATTATTAAAGCTTACTTATGGATAATATGGCTTTCTAGTCGTTCAACATGAGAATCCAATTTTTTTTTCCCTACCGCTAAAATTATTTGGAAAAAAAAAGTAACAGTAATTTTTTTTAGAAATTTTAGACTAAAAAATCTGATTTGTCCCTTCATTTGTTTCTTATTTTTATTATGAATATAATATTTTTGGTGTTGTTTTTTATTTTTTCTTGGTTCTATTTGTGGAAGAAAAGTGTTGTTATGTTTTAGTAAGTGAGCTGTATATATTAGTGAATTGCAAGAATCTATCTAGAATTAGATGCGCCTTCCATAAGTAGTCATTGACTGTATTTAATTTCAATATTGGTCTAATTGATTTTGTATTAGATGAGTGAGCACATTAGAAAATGACACTGTCTGGTATTATCAATCGATAGTAAATAATTATCGTATATGAAGTAGGTTTAAGTAGCGCTCATGTATTTGTCGATATTCAAAAATTTAATAAATACAGTACATCTTTCATATGTCATTACACGGTATTTTTGATCGATAATTAATGATTGTCGTATATGAAGCAGAGTTAAGTAGCACTTCTTGATATATCCGCATCCAAAAATAAATAATGAATAATTATTATTGCTTATAATTATTTATGGAAATATGACCTTCGGATCGTTTAATATATACTAGATGGATGGTACGTGCATCACACGTAAAAGTTATGAATTAAAATAATATATATATATGATAAGGATCAAATAAAAGGGAAATTTATAAGAAATATTAATAAATGTGGGTCGTTGATCTTTGTATGACTTATAGTATATCTATTATATGTAGTATATCTTAAAAGTTAATACCTGAAGTGTTCATATTATAGGAACCGGTTCAATTAATAATCGGTCTACTAAAAAGAATTAAAATTATTGCAACGACAAGTCACCCATCATAGAATTGCTCCAGGTCAAGCCTGCTTAACCTTGAAGTTTTTCCACAATGAGCACCAGAAAAGAAGATTCATCTTGATGGTATAAGTAGCCCAATCAATTCCTTTAAACTCTCCTCGAATATACCGTCTCATTCCGACATATTCTCGGAATCCCTCTCATTCGGATGTATTTCGCTTCGTTCATGCCTCCTCCGCTTTTAAGTCTTATCGGAGCCGCTCCTTGTCCGTGCCTCTACACCGGCGATCACTCCGTACTTCTGCCCCGAGTGTCACACTATAGTACCCCAGTGTTATTTTGGCTCTAAAAATTTAGTGAGATTATGTTGTGAAATTTCCTTCCTCATTTTCCTTACTCTTCTAATATGGAAATTTCAAGATCTAGATCAAAAAATATCATAGTCATTAAACAAACAAAAAATCAGTAAAATAATTATTCCTTGTTTGCCTCTAAATCATTTAAAACCAAGCTAATATTTTTGTTTTGATAAATATTTTACAATTAATATTGTATTCAATGTTGTTCGTCTTAAGAAGAGATAATTATATTCCTTTAAAACATAGATATCTTATATTCATCATCGGATGCATTATAATCATATAAATGATTTTTTTTAAAGAAGAACTTTGATTCGATTATAACTTTGCAACTTTGATTCGACCATGGTCAATTAATATTTGTTTGTAGATGAAATAATAAAAAAAGGTTTTATTATTTGAGAATTTGTGTATTATTTAAAGAATTTGATATTCACTTTATTGGAAAATAAATCTGAAATTCAAATTTGAAAGTAACAAAGTATATTCTTTTTAGAAAAAATGGGAAAGGGTAATTATGTAAAAATAATCCATAATTAATTTAGAACTATTAATTAATTATATATTTATTGTTCATAATTACGAGAATGTCACCGTGTGGCTGGCCACAGTGTGGCCGAGTGAATAGTTTTATTGTTATATGTAATGCATATTTAATGTCAAATTCTATATTCTTCTTAATTTTAGATATTACATGTAATGCTTAATTATTGTTTGATACCTATAAACTAGTCTGGACAAAAACTTTAGTAGATTGACATTATGATTGATTAATTTTTTATTTTCTTGATCTTGATGGATGAAGATTAGTTTTGTAATTTTGTAGTATTGTATAATATTTTTTTAATTATATCATTATTATTTTGCATAATTGTCAATAGTAATATGAATATAAGTTATCAAAATAGAAGCTAGATTGTGATTGTTAACTTGCTAAGCGGCATAATATTTCTTATTTTTTTCTTATAAAAATTTAATCATAGAGTTTGCTTTAGAATTATACTAAGTTTTGCTTTATCTAACTTATTTTTTCCTATTCTAAGACACTATAGACAAATTACATATAAAAAAAATATGACTGTTAATAAGTGAATTTTATTATGTGTATTTTATATTACATTTCATTCTTACTATAGTATCCTTTTTATTATCAACACAAGAATTAGCGCCAAGTTGTGGTAAAATATATCATACTCCCATAAAATTAGTTCCTTATTCTTTTTTGGGATGTCCCAATACATAGTCCACTTTCCTAATTGAAATTTGATTATAATATTCTTTTACTAACCTTATTTTAAAAAATGTGAAAATGATGTATGGAGTATTAAATAAGGGTAACATGGAACAATTACATATAGATTATGATTTCCAAAGCAAATTAAATGCATTTTGTTAAGTTGTGTGAAAATTGGAGGGGGACTAAATTTGTGGGACGGAGGGAGTATGTAAAATCATTCAAATTTAAGACTAAGAGAAATAACACAAGAAATTATACGTGTATGCTAAAGAGAAAGAATTAGCGTATCACATGTAAAATCATTCAAATTTAAGATTAAGAGAAATAACAGAAGAAACTACGTGTATACTGTATACTAAATCAAGAATTAGCACCAAGTTGAGGCTAGCTTCTGATCTTGGAAAATAACGTCAGAAAGATTGCGGCTGCTTATCTAAACGTACGATAGGTATATCAATTAATTGATTTCCAATAAATTATTAATATACTTCTTTACAATCATAATATAAGATAAATAATAAATTATCAATAAGGTAAGTTTGTATTTCCAACCCATTTCATTCATTGGCCCGATAGTTTTGGCCCAATCTGGCCCGATATTTTGGAACTCAATTTTGTTAAACAATTCTAATCATAAGCAAATCTGACATTGAATATATCGTGCAAGTCAAATTATATATGAAAACAAAATACACCATAAGAATCTATAATAAATATCAATAAGGCAAGTTTGTATTTCTTGTAACAAATATACATTAATTATTATTATTATTATTATTATTATTATTATTATTATTATTATTATTATTATTATTATTATTACACTATTGCGGCTGCTTATGTAAACGTAAGTATATCAATTAATTGATTTCCAATAAATTATTAATATACTTATTTACAATCAATATAAGGTAAATAATAAATTATCAATAAGGTAAGTTTGTATTTCTTGTAATAATTATACATTAATTATTATTATTATTATTATTATTATTATTATTATATATTACACTATTGCCCTTAATTTTGATATATAATAAGGATATTTTTGGTGATTCAAATTTTGTAAAACAAGGCTCTTTTTATCATCTATTACTAATACGAAAATAAAGCTGCCCCATCCACGTTGCTCTGTTCAGATTTTTCTTTATTCTGGTAATTTGTCTAATTTTAATTCATATATATTCTAATTTTTATTTTTATTAATTAAAATTTTATTAATTTCATATTCTTGAACTATCACATGTTTATCTATTAATCACATCTCATATTTATCTATCGCTCTATTTAATTAATTTCTTCTATTATACATATTAAAATAATAACAATTTCGGAATGCATTCTTATAAATCCTTATTTTATACATTCTTAATTCATATATAATAATCTATAAAAAATTTGTAAATGAAAATCTCTCTATGAAGACTAAACAAATATATTTAATCAACATGTCTACATGGAATCCTTTTCATTTTTTCATTCATGTTTTTCTAAAAACTTCGATTAGTGCTTTCTAGAAAATATATACATTGAATCAAATGTGGGATAGGTAGCTAAAGAAAAGAACAAAAAAACTTGAAGATGTAAACATATTTTTTTCCACATTTTGGCAAAGATTAGAGATATCGATTTAACATGAACTAACGAGACGGTTCAAAATATTTTTCTAAAAACTTAGATTAGTGCTTTCTAGATTGTATATACATTGAATCAAATGTGGGATATGTAGCTAAAGAACATAACAAAAAAACTTGAAGATGTAAACATATTTTTTTCCGCATTTTGGCAAAGATTAGAGATATTGATTTAACATGAACTAACGAGACGGTTCAAATATACTTAAAAAGAAGGATTTTTACTAATTTTAATTAATATTAACTTTGTTTAGATTTTTATTTAGTAATTTAGCATAAACCAACGAGACGATTCAAATAACATAGAAAGAATGGTTTTTACTAATTTTAATTAATTTTATTTGGAGTGTTCATATTTTTACGAGTATTACTCAACGGATTTGAGACGAGTATGTACAGTAAAGTCACTATTTTAATCGAGATTAAGACGAACATGTAGAAAAATTCTAAACAAATTTAGATTTAAAAAAAATACATAATGAATGAGTATACCCAATCCATTATCATTCCTAATTATAAATTTAGATACGTGAAATAATTAATTTTCTAAGTTTGATTAATAATTAACGCGAACAATATCACAACTTTTAAATAAGATATAAAATTATTTTTAAAATATATACATATAAATTAAAACATAAAGTTATTTTCCGTCGAATTTCGACGGGCTACTTACTAGTATAAGTATAAAAAAATACATCTTTCTTTTTTCTTTTTTATGGAAAAGATACATCTTTCTTATTCATTGTCACACGGCATTATCAATCAATTAATAAATTTTTTTTCCGTATATGAAGCAGAGTTAAGTAGCACTTAAATATTCAATAAATAAATAAATATAAATATAAATATGAATGCTTGTTATTATTATTTGAAAAAAAAAAGTAGTGATTTTTTTAAGCAATTTTAGACTAAAAAATATGATTTGTCCCTTGCTTTGTTTCTTATTTTTATTGTAGCAAGATGTCATTTCCACCCTTACTTTCTTCTCTCTTTACATTGTAAATTTCAAGGTTTGAGGGGTTTGATGTTGAAACCTAAAAATCTCAAAGCCAATGTATTTTAGCAAGGTTCATATTGTCATGTTTTTGTCACATTATCTTGAGTTGAATAAGATCATGATTCTGGGAACAAGAAAAACAGATGTATGAATAATGGTACAATCTTGTTATGCATTTTGTGACAATCATGTAATGAACAACATGATTATGTTAACCATAAGCTATGTTCATATTAATGAATATGATATTTTCCAGTAACTGTCACATCAAACGATAATCTCACTCTAACTCACAAACTTAAACTCAAAAGAATATTCTCGACATATTCTTTCACATATCTTTTTTTATTATTGCAAAAATACCTATATATAAATTTCAATATTACACATTAGACCACACAAAAATTTCAATCAATAATTATACACGAAATAAAAATAAAAGTTACCAAATCTGCATTTTGAGTTCCAAACAAACACCCACAAGGTTATTTGAATACTGATACTGTAGAATAAAAACCAACTTATGAATTAAGAAAATGTAATTTTCATAAATATGCCTCAAAATTGTGCAAAGTCGAAAAACTTAAAGTTGAAAAAACCCCAGACAACTCAATTCCTTTTTCACTTTAATCACAACTTGAAGCATTTGCTCATCTTTTTCTTGAACAATATGAAATCTCCAAGCTGAGGCAACATGTCAATGATTTCTGCACCTTGAAATAAATTCTATGCAAAAACGAACACGCCTTTATCTGAGTCGATCATCCTTTTTGCAGCAGTAGATCCAACTATTCTCTCAAGCTGATCACAACAGAAACAAAAACGAGGTATGACTAGAAAATAACGATGAGGAGGAGACTAATCTACCTTTTTTATAACAAATGATTTTAAATACTCCCTCCGTCCACAAAGAGTGTGCCCATTAGGTTGTGACATGGGTATTAATAAAAGTTTGGTAGATGTTAAGTGGAGAAAGTGACCCACCTTTGTGAGTGGAGAACGGAATAAAAAAGTAATATAGTGGATGGGGCCATGTCCTAAAGTGGAAAAGGCACACTCTTTGTGGACGGATGAAAAAGGAAAGATGGGCAAACTCTTCGTGGACTGAGGGAGTATAAATGATATATTTCATATTATTTTGACACTAATAAAGTACAAGAAGGATACCCGGAGATGATCCAAACGAGAAAATAATACTCTGCAATTCATGTTGTCCGACTCCTCCAGCAAGTTAACAATCTGCACAATCAGCTACAACTATAGGGAACGAATATCGACATAATTAAAAATAAAAGGAATCAACTGCTAGTGAAAATGGGGAAGATACCTCAGGGTAGAATTCTTTTCTCTCTGGCAAGGAGTATATTATCAAATTTTTCACACCGCGAATCTATTTGAAGAGAGAAAGTAAGCATAAAGATTATAGAATGTAATGAGGAAAAAATATCTGAAAATGCTGCATAATTGCACATTTGTACTCATGGTTTTAAATGGATTAAGCAGTGTCTTATTAGAAGAAAACTCGAAGGTGGCAGCCTACGCTTATGCAGAGTTAGGTGCAATTTCTTTTTATTTTTTTTGGAGGAAAGGGCTAGGTTGGATTTTTAGTACACTGGGTATAGCAACACAAGTCAAAGGGAACTTGCACTAGGTTTTGGCATCATTTCCACCGCTTAACTATCCTTCACCAAGAAGAGAACATGGTTGTTCGTTAAATTTTCTAAAACAGATGATTACATTTAATAAACTAGAAATTATTTTTACAGTGTCTGATAATATTGATTCTAGCCCACTAACTACAACTAGGTCTGTAAAAGAACCAAGCTGCTTGTGAGCTATTTCGAGCTTGGCTAGATAAAAGCTCGTTCAAGCTCATTTAGAGGTGCTCATTAGCTAAACGAGCCAGGCTTGAGCTTGGTAGTATTTGGCTCGTTAACTTGAAATACAAAATTATTAATTAGATACAATTGTGAGAAAGACCAAGACTAAGCAAAATGAATAAATTTACAAACATAAGAGAGTTTGACTACTAACCTTGTATCTGTAATAGAAATGCGCTCTTTCAGTGTAGAGCATAATTTTCTTTTCTCCTCTGAAAAACTCACCCCTTACGTGAGATATCTCATTTCGTTTTATATACCTACATAACAAAATTTCATCAAGTTGATCAATGAAAAGAATCATCAAGTTTGCTGAAAAAATGCTCTAGAAAAAATTGAACAATGAAATAGAAACCAATTTATGAAAAAGTTTATAAATACAAGAAAGAGATGGCAATTTCTTACTCTCCAAACAAGCAGAACGACGCAGACTGAGATTTCAAATAATTCCTAAGTCGGACAAACTCAAAGTAAGAATGAACAAAAATCATCACCCCATCCTGCAAAAGGAAGAAAACATAGAAACGTCAGTGTTATGTCATCGAAATTAAATCATATACATATAAAGCCACATATCACCTGAACAGAATCTTTTATCTTGGGGAAGACCTGCAAAAGAAAACCTTATCGCTGTCAGGTTTGCTCATACATGAAGAAATGCAGTTGTAGAAGGCAACACCAACACAGCCAAAATCTCTTAAAAGTAGGCACAGCATATTTGTTTGAACTGTCAATCAATCACTTAAGCAGTGTACTTTTTCTTCAAAATTTAAAGGCAAACATGAATGCTAATACATTAAATTGCATATTAAATTGCAATAACTATGGAAAATCTGAGAATTGAATGGCTTAGAAGTGAAACATTATGGTGATATCTGGATAAACCTTTTCGCAGAAATATTTCAGACGTGTATTATCAGCTTCCACTATTGACTCTATATCAAAACGCTCATAGATCTGCAAAATTGACAGATGAGTTATCAGATCATGAAGTAACCAACAGAAAAAATGTATTCTAATAATTATAATCATGCTTTACTGAATCAGATGAGAGACTACTACTAAAGAAAATGCAAGTGCATACATACATTCATGTGAATTAAAAGTTCAAACAATGTAAAATTGGAAAGGAATTTAATATATGCAACCAATGGAGCACAAAAGTTGCTGTAATTGATGGAGAACATGAGCAACGACTGCAGACGATGGTGAACATAATAGGGTAACTGCTTAGTAGTCACTTTTCTAGTTGGACACAAACCTAGTCATTGTAATACACAAACCTAGATACAACCCATATGCTTCTACAATAGTGCTTAATTATTACTTCATTGAGTCACAAATGGTGAATTGACATCGGAGGTACTAACCTGTCGTGCTGGAATTAATATTTTTGGAAGAACACCTTTATATATGCACTCCAATTTAACCTGGAAAAATTAACATTATGATAACAATTGTGAAACAAACTTCACTCTGAAGCAACTTAGCACAATGCATGAATTACAATATATAGAAAACGAGCAAACCTTTCCTCGGTAGTTAAGGCAATGCTGATTAAACATCGCATTCACTTCTGCAAAAGTAACAATATTTGAACGTTAAATAAGATAATTAAATTAAGACTAATTGGAAGAGCCCTATAAAAATAAGATACTAATCGTGTTTACAAATGTTTAAGAAAAGAGATTGCAAAAAAGATAAAGCTTATGTTGGAAGAGCCACTGATTACTACTAAATCAAAGGATTTGATTAGTTATTTGTGTACTATGTTCTTCCCTATCTCATGCATGTGCTTCGATCTTGCATAACATGACTAACAAAAATTCATAGATATATTATCAACTGCATTACCTGGATTTGTATGAGAACCTAAAATTATTGACTGCCGATAGAAACGTGCTTGTCCATCTAGATACCTGAGCAATGAAGATATTTAATTGCAGAAAAATATAATAACAAGAAGCCAGTAGAATAGAATCAACAGCTAAAAAGGCTCTAGTACTTCACTTCCCAACAAATTACTAACTGATCCTCGTCACTTCTACTTTGGAATGAAATTTAGTACCAATTAATGTAATACAAAAGTGGAATGGTCATACCATGGTCTTAAGCGCATCACATCAGTTCCATGTTGCTTAGATGGCAGCTTATTCAGTTGTTCAACGACAGTATTCACATGGGACCAATTCTGGAGAAGATCATAGAACAAAATATAGCAAATAATAGAATATCAGCAATAAAACATGATATGATTGTAAGACATTAGACAAATAACTTACAGACCTGCATCAACATAACATCTGCATGGTCAATGATTAAGATCTGCAAAAATTCTCATTGATCAGCATAAGATTTAAATGGAAATATTCTGCAACATAAATTCTGGATAACAAACAACTTTCTTACCTCTATGGAAGAAAGATAATCAACATCTTTTTCCTTTTCAACTTCTGCCTCCCCAATTTTCTGCAACAAAAGAATTGAATAATCAGCATTCAGTCATGCTTACGGCTGACAGATTTCAGGAAAGAATCATTTGTCTGCTAAACAAATACATAAATAGAATTAGCATAATATGACTGAAGATCTGGGAAGGCACATACAGAAACAGAAAAAAGAATGGCTAATAATTTATCGGAGGATGGACTAACGCTGCACACACCTCAAATATAGATATACCTATGACTACATTTAAATACTACTGACCAACCCAAGAGGATCATAAGTTCAATAACATTTATGGATGAAAGAGTGATGTTTGTAATAAGGAAATTCTTACAGTGATCAAGCCGAGAGGAGAAGCAATAATTATGTCTGAAGTATAGAAATCACCATACAACTTTACACCCCTGGAGAAAAAGAAAAAAAAAATCTTGTTGGCACTTCTTTTGCGCACAAACCACGACTTGTTGGATATCAACCAAATAACAATACTAAAAATTTGCTGAGATTACGTTATAAGTATTTGAGGAGAATAAAAAGAGAAAAATAAACTCGCACCGCATGCAAGAAAGCATACTGCAGCATATAAAATCAAGAAAAGGAAACCACAAAGTCAAGATTACCTATTAGTATACTTTATGCCTATCATGAAATGATCGTTGTCGTCATTACCCTTGCCAAAAAGTGCCTGGAAGTCAGAAGGTTTTCCAGAGCTTCTTGGTTTAGGGATCTCCATATCATCATCTTCATCCTTGCTATCTGTCCTTCCAGAACCAAACTCTTCACAAAATCTTTCCAAATTTTCCACAGTCGACTGTAAAGGGAATATATATATATATATATATATATATATTTAGAAGTGATTATAGCCAAACTGATTTCTACACAAGAATTCCAGCTATTAATCTTCAAGCAATATAGAGAACATTTTAGACAGAAAATGAGTAAAGATAGAGTGTATCCAAACTCGATTGCAATGGCATTACAAAATAATTTGTTAGAAAGTTAATGAATGATCCCTTATACAATAAAATACAACCAAAATATGATTTCAGGTGAGAAAGCCCATTTCATAAGGAGAAGCACATAATTTCAAAAAATACAGAAGGTCTAATAAAAAGTAACAACATCACTCTACATTAGATGTGGCAATTCTTGTCACAACAAGTAGAAGGGTACAAAAAAAACAAAAAAAAAAAAAACTTGTATTTGGGCGTATCATGTTTGTGTGATTATAACACAACAAGGACACGTAACTTTTCATAACTTGTCACGTTATATTACATGGACTTATTAGAAAATTTTATGATAAAATAATTATGTATTTTATAGTTTTCAGAGGATTTTTAATTGTCTTATCATGTATTAAACCTAGTATTCAGTAAATATTAAGTTTATCGTATAGCGTCATGTCAACACACAAAAAATTTGTGACTGTGTTCATGTTGGCATAGATTCTTATCATGTCATGTTCGTGATCGAGCTTATTGTGTCGTGTACTAATTCTGTCAACATGAATACACAAATTAATAGCCTTACTCTACATTCCACCTGTTGTGATCCTATATTATTGCATAGATAGCCAGCTTCTCAATGATAAAAAGGGCAATGATACATCATACTGGCACATCCAGGCTATCCAGAAACTTGATTATTATTTATTTTTGATGCACAACCTCATCTTTAAATATGGATATATAAACCAGAAGTCATATACAAAAAGGTTTTATCCCCAGGTCACATTTATAAATTATTATGAGATTAAAAAATTATATAATTAAAAAAAGTCTAAATAAGCCTTAGGTAGCAATAAGAATTGTGCATCAACTGGCATCATTCACCAGGAGAGTCATTTAGACTCCCCAATACTCTAATATTAACATGATAATTTCTAGCAAAAGGATCTTCACATGGAACTTCAAGGTTCGCTTGGGACTTGCATAGCATTTTAGGTCATTTCAGATACTGAAACAAGAAAGCAATAAATACTATCACCTTATGTTTGGTTGGAGTCAACTGTATCAACCTTTTGACTGCCCTGCGCATGATGCCCGCTAGAGGCAGAAGGATCAGAACCTGAAGGAAACAAAATAAGAAAATCGGAAGACACGTTCAATGCCACAACATGTAACAGCAATCACAAGTGACACATAGAAAAGTACTGGGCAAACCACTAAAGCAAAGGCCTGATTAAGAGAAGGCTTGGGTTGGCAGGGGTCACAGGACATGTGTAGCTGAGAGACAGACACACATAATATTTTTCTGAAAGCAGGAATAAGCATGGCAAGAAACAATTAAAGCACGCAATTGTTGCGTTGCATCCAGAAGTTGTTTGCTTTTCTTCATCTTGTTAATATTTATTTATTTTTCTGTGTAAAGGATATAGCTTACTTATCCTTTTTCCATCATTTCATGTGATAATTATACAAAAGGTATTTTCTTTTATTTTTCTTTTATTGGTAACAAGACTTCCAAGCACAGGTTAGCTCACTCCATTGTTTATAATGTTCGTGTACAGTTTCTTAAAAAAAAGATTAAAAAAAAAATACTAGCTTACATCCAAATATAAAGTCAGTTACATCTATTTAAAAAAATTAGTTTAACTCCACTCCGTTTTATAAGCTGTTTAGAGGAATTTTCCAACATGTAGCAAAAGCTTTCCTTTACTCTTAATGAACATGATATAATAAGAAAACAAGATACATAGCAAGTAATGACAAGGAAGAATCACTTATTAATTTAGACCGAGCCACAGATAGGAGATCAAGCCAGGATCAAAGAACACAGCCAGGATCAAAGAACATGTCATACAATGGGAGCCACAATCATTGAACAAGATAATAACTCTATTTCATAATTGCAAGGATCATAGGCAGAAGAATACCTTAGGACGAGTAAAGCCACGATCCCGGTGAGCATCATCATCAGCACTTTTGCTCTCCACACTTTCTTGATTCTTAGCCAACTTCTTTTCATTTTTTACCATAAGATCCTTGCTTTTAAAGATGTGATTTAACTGCACATTATGATCACTTCAGTTAAAGGCAAAATAACAGCTAAAAATAGTAGCAAGAAGATGACCTATCTCCCCCTTATGCACAAAGGTTTTCAACATGTGTTGTGTGGTTGGAAACATGTCTATATTTATAAAACGTAGAAGAGGTCAAGAATATACCGAATGCATGAGATACGCGTCCATGATGTTTGAATCTTCTTCCAATCCTTTGAGGTAAAAGGGCCTTTTGTGAGAGTGCATTATATCATAATAGCTGCTGCCTATTAAAGTAAACCGTAGAATCACGGGTGGCATTAGGAACTCATCCACCTTTACCATATAAGGGTGTGCTTACTTTGGTTGTAAGTTTATCATGGAAAAAGGAGGGAAAAGAAAATTCTCCCCCTTTAAATTCCTTATTTCTTATCCCTCCTTTTCTATTGATTAGAATTTCACCCTTTCTTATTCCTTCTTTTCACTCCAAGGAGGGAAAATATTATCATGAGGTATTTGGTGTGATAATATTTTCCCTCTTTGAAGTTAAAAGAATGAATAATAAAGGGTGAAATTCTAATCTATAGAAAAGGAGGGATAAGAAATGAGGAATTTAAAGGGGGAAATTTTTCTTTTCCCTCCCTTTCCCATGATAAATTTACAACCAAAGTAAACACACCCTAAAGTGTTAATACTAAGAACACAAAGAAAACATGTCATTTTTAAAAGAATCTGTATGGAAATGCTTTTAAAGGAAATTGTGCAGACAAAGACAACCATTTTGGCCTCCCACAAACCCCTTCCCCGATAAAATAAGAGTGAAAATTAAAAAACATGAGATAATGACAAAGAATACATTTTCAGAACGTCCAATAAGACCCGATCTTTATGGTAGTCATGACAATCTAACTAGTCAAGCAACACATGTTTTACTAAAACAAGAGGCATTCAGTCCGAGAAACAACTTGATATGGAAAACTTGCCAAAGTTTTCAGTTCACATACTTGGGGAGAATATAATCACTCAGAGACATGCCTCAAATACTCCTAAAACTGGGATGCATTAAATATTTGACAGGCATTTGTTCTCACATCCCATTTCCCCTCTCGTAACCATAGAGCATAGACTCGTGCTGATGGATTCATCAAATAACTTATTGCATTCATCCTCAACAGTTTATGAGACTTATGACATTAATTCAAATATATCTGCTAAAGGGAAGCTTTTATTTAAAATACTTACACATAAAAAAAAATGGTCTTTGTTTAGATTGTTGACATTCACTGCTGCCTGATGCCTTGTAGCTTTCCAACCAATGCTTGTATAGCCTTGGCTTGAGACCACAAAAAGAATTCGTCTCCAGATCCTGCATAAAATATTGTGTTATATGCAACATGCAAACCCCACCATTAATATAAAGTTCGTAAAAGAGAACAGCGGAGAGCACATCTCAGATACGTATCATAAGTGTCCAGAATCCATGGAACAACATACAGATGGAGGTTCCAGTAAATAATCATTTACTTCGTCAAAAACCAATCTAAGCAATTGAACCAAAACTATGCTGTGATCTAAGGCAGATGAAAGTTTATCAGCTCATTCCACTTCACCACAAATCAACGGAAAATCACAATTAAAGATGCAATTTTGACTCCAACAAAAAGTACAGAAGGTTTTCTGACACTAATAATGAAAGCACACAAAATAAGCCTACGGATTGAAGACACTCGATGCTCTAAAATTGGTAGAGCAAACAATTGCAGCAAACAAATTTCAAGCAAATAACTGTGAACTGAGAAATGTGAAATCTAGAAAACTGGAAAATGAGTATCTGATCTTACATAAAGGACAGAAAGAAAAATGAAAAAAGCAAGAGAAACCTTAATAAAGCATTCTCCTGTTCCTCTCCAATGACAATTTGACATATTAATAGCTGGCATCTTCCATGTGTACTTCCATTTTCTTTTCAATAAAGAGTCCACCTCGGTGGATGCCAGTTTGTAACTCAAATGACTGTCAAAGTTGCTGCATGCAGAAAATTCAGATGTAAAGTTATGAAACAGAAAGCAAGTATTCAACTCAAGTTAGCATATTAGCATTTCCAGAATAAACTTAGACACTTAGATAAAGATTTAAACTGCACGTCTGCAACACAAGGCAAAAATGTCTCTCCTGTATCAATGCGTATATTTCTAAGCATAAAATACAATGTATTGTAAGATTAAAGAAAAAAACTAGATAGTATCCACAAGCCTCTAAGTTTAACAAAATAAAGTTCTTTATTTTCCCTGTCAGCTAGTGATCTGCTGGGGCATCATTACACACTGATAAATGGATTGGATACCAATCTCTATAGTTGGCTGAAACATTAGTAGCTTAAAGGCAGGCACTATTAGATTTTAGACAACCCGGCACAGGAAAAATCACATAGATTAATAAAGGCGTAGAGCATTAGCCATTAGGTTAACCAAAATATTCCCTTATGGATGACAGAAAACATCATAATAATTAGAATTTTCATTCCATGCAAGTAATGATGTGAACGGAAGAATACACTTTTTAGTTTTTAATAGATAAAGAACAAATCAAAACACATGATTTTTCAAGAAAAAAGGAGAAACTAAACAAACTAAAAATTAACATATCTCTTCCTCGAAATAATGAACCCTTAGTAACATCTTAAATGCCGTGAAGGATGACATATACAAGAAAATGAAGTATTAATGAACAGCAGAATACCTTATTATTGAAGATGTCTCTGAAAGGATTTGATCATTTGCTACTGAGGTGGCTTCTTCATCTGTGTCAGACATTGCATCATAATCATCTACCCCTGCATCTTCACTCAATTCTACATGGTTCGTATCTTTTCCATCAATGTCACTCCTAGGAGACATACTATTATCTCCTAAATTAAGCAAAAAAGGAAATGATGATTAGAACTCAATACACATAATCCATGTCCTTACCACTTTAAATTATATGAAACATAATAATAACAGCTTGAGTAGATCTTCAGAGTTTCATAACTTTATCAGGACTTCAGCAAACAGAAAAACAATTAATTATTGTTCTCTTTAGAAGTATGGAAGAGCATACCAATCAGCAAAACAAATATTCACGGTAGTTACAATTACACCACATTCATATAGTCCACGAAAGGGTAAAGTTTCCGATTCAGTTATTACCATCATCATCATCATCATCACCCTTTTCTTCTAACTCGTCAATCAATTCTGAATCACTGTCTTCATCTCCGTCTCTGTCTTCATCTTCTTCTTCATCTGTGTCAGTTTTCCCTTGCTCTTCTCTTTGCCTACCCCAGAAGAGTATCATCAGAATAAATGAAGCTAGAGCATCCCAAAATAATTAACCAATTGAAACGACAAAAAAAAAATTCTTAATGCTTTGAACTCTATGAAAAATGAAATGTGGCCGATTTTCATTGAAGTCTGATATTGTTGCTAACAGTATTTACTGCTTTTAGATTTTATGTTACAAGCATTCATATGGATCAGAAAGGAATCATTAGTATACGGATTTGATAGATTACTCATTCAATAAAAAAAGATAAAGTTGACAATCTTTAACCACAATCGATATCGATCATGGTACTTAACAAAATCCAAAAGAAAGGGATATACATTAAGGAGGTGAAGCATCAAAGTGGTATTCTTAGAAAATTTTACCACTAAAATATATTTGATTATACAAGAATTAATGATTTTGAGCAATTTAGAACAATCTAGATAGCTTTACATTTCCCCTATAACTATTGCGTCAGTTGGCACAACTCAGGTCTATTTGGGTTCTCAAATCCATATACAATATAATACATTCGTATACAACTTACATCATAAACAATGCCATCACAGTTTTCACAATGAAATATTCAGAATCAGAATTATCAACAAATTGCTATACAATAGACATTCTGTTCAACCCTAAGAGTTTTATGTATAAAGTAGTTCATTAGATTACAAATTTAAACATAAATATGAAAAACCTTCAATATTCCAACACACCATGAGTAAAATTAGAAAGACACATAAAACTTTTGTCAGGGTTTTTTCAGTTTACCTTCTTCTTAATGCGTCTGCAACAGATACATTACGTGAACCCAATTTCTTCAACAAACTATCGTACACTGTCAGTTTTGTGTTTGCAACTAATCCCGCTTCCTCCCCCTCATAATGTTCATCAACCTGCTCCTCATATAACTTCCCTGCAGGCATAAAAAGTAAAAATAAGATACTGCACAAAATAAAATCTGAAAGAAAAAACTCATCAATATACAAACTTTAATTTCTAATCAACTTGCCTGATTCGTCGGCCTTGGACACAGTATGCTTCTTTTCGTCAGCTTTTGTTGCTTTGCCCTTTCTCTCAAATCCTATTCCACAAGTTTTATCACTTATCAGTATATAACAAGAACACAACATAATTATCCACAAATTTCAGTTTTTCTACGCAATAATACCTCCATGTTTCCCTGTTTTCTTCAGTTTGACAGATTTGACGGTGTTTTTGTCCTCGTGCTTGGCGCCACGGCGTCTTTTCGGAGTTCCCATGGTGTGACAGATAACAGGAGAAAACAGAGCAACAGATAGTGCGGCAACAACTCCAGCGCTATTTGCCGGTTGGTTGGTTATGTGACTGCAGGGGAGCTCGTTGGCGACGAAGGTAGGCAGCTGGCGGCGGCGCGTCGGAGTGAAGAATCGCGACTTGGGAGTTTAGTTTTCTGGGTTTCTGAAGGAGCAGTGGTGGAATAAAAGAAAAATAAAATCAATATTATGGCGGGCTAATTTAGCCGGAAAAAGATCCGGTTTTGGCCCCAAGCCCGATAGCCCGAACCGGCCTGGTCATTTGGGCTGGGCCTAATTTTTTCGAGAATTCCTTTTTTCTCACAATATTAATATTAATATTAAAATGAAATTTAAAAAGGTGTACTAGCATCGAACACATGCATGATGCACTATCAAAACAAATGAATTATATTATTACAAGTTAACGATTCAGTAATTAGTTTTATTCAAGTGTTCGATTAGAGATGAATTAATGTGTAAAAGGTTTATTACGTTAGTTCAAAAACAACATAAAAAATAGTTCAATCACAGTGTCCTTATATGAATTTAATGATTATAATCACTAATAAGTCTTATTTGTATTGTTGTTTGACCAGACTGTTAGGGAAAATTAAACCTTTACTCACTAGATTTTTAATGGATTTTCTTGGAATACAAGGTGGAACTAAAAGAAAAGGAATATATTATTGAACAAAAAAAAATTCACAAGAATATATAGCCTCTATTTTTTCTTACTTCTTTAATTACTTCCTCCACCTATTAAATGGTTTATTTACAGTCCTAAATCCTAATGCATATATACATTTATGTTAAGGTTATTAAATAAATAATCCGAAATTAATAGCCTAAACTTTCGAGTTGGTTCGGCCATAGCCTAGCTTCCATTCATTATTGTCTTAAAATCGACCCTTCATTTCAAGTTGTAATGTCTTGCATTATTGTAATTATGTACATCCATTACGTGTGTGCACAAACTAAAATATATTGATTATGATATAATATGATTACATTACGGTGCGGATTACTCCCTCCATCCCCAAATATAAAGTGTCTTTGTTATCAAAACATATATAAAAAAGTGGACAAATTTTCTTATTCTACCCCTAATTATTGCATGGAAAATCAAACAATTAAAAAATTAGTTTTCATATGACACGTGACAAATAATAATTGAATAGTGAAAGCAAATGTGAGTTTATTATTAATCCATGTATGCCGATGTGCAAAATTGCATTTATGGTTGATGCTCAAATTCTCTAGTTTAAAAATACAATTAGTGCAAAACTCGCTAGCATACTTAGCAAAAAATAGAAACCCAGTGACTTGCATATATGCAGATTTTCTCAAACCCTAGCAAGTCAATCAAACTAGAAAAGACGAATAAATTAATCATTGGAGACAAATAAATATCCATCTGAGAGGTTAATTACTACTCATAATCGAAGCCATCGTCATCGCCAAGCTCCACTTCAGCATCATTAGATCCACCATGAATGGAAAGGAAAACCAGAACAGCAACAAGTTGAGTAGCAAGAAAGTATTTAGCTCGTCTCCGAAACTTCTTCTCTTCCTCTGTCTTCTCCCTACTAGGTTTCTTCTTTGGCTTTGAACCTAAAATTTGTTGCAAATGGGATTAATTCTACCAAACTTGCATATAAAATTCTAATAATGAAGGAAGAAAATCAGCCACAGAGTTAATTATATGAGGGGGGCAAGGAACTGAAGGAGGCAAAAGCAAGATATTATATATTACGACACATATTCCTGAATAGGAAGATTAAGTACCGATAAATCATAACAATTAATCTCACTTGACAACCTGAATTTTGTTTTTTTTTTTTAAGTAGATAACTAATAACAATAATAATAGGTTGAAGATCGCCAGAGATACTACAACTGCATCCCCTTTGCAGCTATTGATTCTTTTTATTTATCTTTTTCGGGAGAAGAAAAGAAAATTTTATTACTGAACTGTACAAGTGGAAGACAAAAGGCATTCTGACAGACATGTACAGAAACTAATGACAAAGCTCAAACTCAAGCCCCTAATGATGTCTCAAAAATAAAATACTTAAAACTCCCCTATTTCGGAAATCCACTTTGCTCTAATGGTAATTAATCTATCCCAAACATCTTCCACCGAGTTTCTCTCTTTCTTATCCAAACAATTTTTACCACCCTTATTCTTCAAAAATAGCAATTTATTCTCCGGACTAGAACTTCTAAAATGCTTCCTATAAATAATAAATAATAATAAATAAATAAATAACTCATCAGCAAAGCTTATGTGGATTTCCTTTTCTCTTTCCCCTTCTGGTGTAAGCTTTCATTTAACAAATCCAAATTTAGTTTATAGATGCAGTCCACGAACGTGATTCAGCCTATCAATATGAGACGATCAAACATGAAAACTTGAACCTAAATCAAGTATTGCCATGACACATTTACGCCAAGAGTCATGAATAACAAGGAATTCACTCTAAGCTAATTCTAGAGAAGACAAAGACTCTAGGTGCAACGGTAATGCAGAAACACTCAACTAGAGGCAGGATCTTTGTTTCAGGTCAATTAAAGAGCATTTATAGTAAACTGTAAACATATCTTCCCAAAAAAACAAAACACATGTAATTCAAAAATAAACCAGATCAACCATTTAAATAAAATAACCAAAAACAGTACCTATCAATACATGTTTGCAGGAACTTTAGTATTGAATGAGAATGAAGCAAGTTTAGACAATGTAGGAACATGTATAGATTGATCAACATAGGCAATATGCAATTAGTAGCATTGAATAGCAACATAGTTACAAGTGACTTACTCCAATATGAAGGGCCTCGTTTTGATGCTGATGATGAGGGATCTGACTGAGGAACTGATGAAGATGATGAACCCGCCTCTATGTACTCCGTTTTGAGATTCTCAGCATATTTCACAAGATTAGCATGACCCAAGAGCTTGCTTCTTAGAACAGACGTTTCCTATCAGGTCAGGTAAGAACACATGAAAAATGTATTCTTCAGTTTTTACTATATCTTAAATGCATTAACTAGCCAACCCAGTACCAAGTTATTCAAAAGGTCTGGGGCACTCAACCACGCATATTACATTGAATAAGCACGGCAATTTGTAAACCTTACTTTATGGGTTAAGGCTTATATCTCAGACTTTGTTACATTGCATAAAAAATAAACAAAAGAAAGCTAAAATTATATTCACATTATTGCTTGTGTGTGTGTATGCACTGGGTTCACGATTGCAGATAATAACAAAATCACTTATATTCTCAGATTTGCCAAATCCTAAGAAGAAGTACGAGAGACTCGAATATAAAAACTTTACAAATAAATGGACTACAGCTACAATATTAGCCCATCTGAGCCTCATGGTATCAATAATGCAGAAAGCCACAAAAATGGAGTTGTTTTAGGACAAAAAAAAAACAGCTCGCTTTGAAAATTCTAACAGATGACTGTCAATATTAGAATCTTAACATGTTGAAAATAATCCATTGAAATCCCTATTATGAGTTCAGCATTCCATATCTGTCAATTGTACAGCTAAATGGATTCTAGAAGATGCAGTTATGGGATACAAAATAAGTATGCTTCTAGATGAAGTAAATGTTCAAGCTGCTAAATCGATGGAATTGAACAACAGGATAGTTAACATAAACATGCAACTTCAGATGTTTGTCAATGTTTAATATTAATATATATGCAATTCATCTAGATACATTCTGAGGTTATAAAATTAAGAAAGGAAAATTGAAAGACAACATCAGTGAATTGTGAGATTACCTTAAGGAGAGTTGGTTTTAACTAAAGAACATATTCACTAATCGCATAGCTACAAGAGTACCATAACAAATTGTGTAGTTTCTGAGGTTCTAAAAATTAAGAATAGAAACAAATGAAAGACAACATCTGTCAACTCAAAAAAGAAGAAAGACAACATCTGTGAATTGTGAGATTACCCAAAGGAGAGTTGGTTTTAATTAGATAACATGTTCACTAATTGTTTGAACTTACAATTGTTCATTCTACTATAAAGGAATCCACTCTCCTTAAGTGTGGAATATGCATGAATGTGGCAAACCATTAACCACAAACGCTCGTATCATTTATTTTTCTCCATTTGGTCATTATCATTTAATTTCTACTTGTTTTATTAAAAGAAATGTAAAATTAGATCCCAGAATGCTGACAGACACCACTATTTGTATTATCCAACCAACGATCTCCTCTCAACCTACTCAAAAGAAGTTGTAAGCAAGTGCTTTATTTTCTAGGGACAATAAAAAAGGTAGCAAGCGTGAGAATAACCACCAAGAAAATGCCTAAAAAGAGTAAGAAAATGACTTCAAATAGAAGTCTCCAATTGCAGTGGCGATTCAAATATAACTCTTAGAAGTACTCACAGGTAAAGCAAGAAGCGTAAACAGAGCATGCCCAAGGAAAACTGCATCCAAGCTTGTTGGCCTGCATTGAAAATATTGTGTTAGACAGCAGTAACCAAATCCAAAACGAAGAAAACACATTTGTCATTCAGGTTTACAGAGCAGAAATTACCTGTCTTCAAAGAAAAAGGTCTGTTCCCCCAACCTAGCTGACAAAGCACTATATGCCACAGTTGCTCTTCTATATATCTGCCCGAAAAGACAGCAGAACACGTCATGCTTGCAAAAATGCATAAAGAAACTATGCATTCATGTAGCTATATATATGTCTGTGTCCTTGAAAACAAAGTATCAGGAAAGAGATTTGCAAATAAGCCTTTCTATTCATTGAGCGGACATGTGCAAATGCTGAGAACTCAAACGGGCTAATTGTATGTAACAAGATTTGGTCTTGATCTCGTTCCATCCAGAAGATTGAAGCTAGATGGATTTGCAAGTATTCATTTGTATACAGTGTCTACAGATACTCAGTGTGCAACTGTGCACATGGGCACACGCAACATGCATGCACACGCATGCTCCCAAGAGTACACATATCAAGTGAAAGTAGCTTAAATTAAATCTTAATATAACTTATTTTACAAGACTAGACAATCAAAAATAGTTGATGATAAATACGTCCAAACAGAAATACCTCTTCTTCTCTTCTATCTGCATTCTCTGATGTTAACCCGAGTAGTTGCTTCACTATGTAGACTTGCTTATAGTACAATATCTTTCCTATTGGCCAAGGGAGATCAGAGTAATAAATCTTGTGCGCTGACTTGCCATCACAACCCACCCATAGTTCATACAAGACCGCATCAGCAAGCCATGACTCAACCATCGCTTTGAATGATACCCATTCAGGTATACCACTGACCTCGGCATCCATGTCAACAATGCCATCTTCCTTTAATTTCTGGAGGACCCCACCATTCTCATTGTTATATGCAACATAATCACCAGACTCAACAAAGGGTATCTGATCTGGTAGGAATACAGTGCATATCTATTAGTTGACGTAGAAACTACAGTCTCAGGTTGAAGCATAGATGCATACTTATAAATGATATTATGATTTTCAATACATGAACAGCAAAAAACCAAAATATCATGTTTGATGTTAATAATAGTAAGATTAAGAGCCTACAAGATAGAGTTAATGGCTCCACCAAAATAAGCCTTTTGGTCAACCAAAGGACTTAAGAAGAATGAGGATCCGAGCCTTTTCATTATAGAATCTCAACATTCTTCCACCACACTGATCGTGTAAGGCTTTTTTAGACCTAAAAAATAAATTACTTAGCTATTCCATTGCCATGACAAATAGCCGATCACCTGATATTTGACTACATATGGTAGCATCATAGATCATTAAATGAGTCTCCCAGAAGCTAATATATCACTTACACAAAAATCCAGACTATCCAGTTAGTCTAACAGAGAGTTTGTGACAAATCTCCAAGAGCCTTATTACTACATTCTGCACAGTTTAAGTGATGATCGAGAAAGAGAAAAAAAGGGAAGAGCCTCGATATCTAACAAAATACATATAACATTGAGGATCCCAAACAAAATCATGATTCTTGATTAAACAAGTTGGAATCGGATAGCAATTGATCCATCAGTTTCGCCATGAAATAATTAAGATAACTCCATTATTAGCTTCATTAGTTTTGCCATGAAATATTATGATAATTCCATTATCTTGCCTGATAGTTGAAACCAGTCAAACACTATAACTCATCCAAGAACCAACAAAAATCTCTTGACCAGTGATTTTGGAGAATCATGTATAAGACGGAATTAGATATTTGAAATGTTTGCAATGTCAGTTCCTACTTCCTAGTTACAGATTACTGCTTGCAGCCACTGAACATAACCTGGAAATGTCTGATTGCTTAAGAACTATTTCATTAAACCACATTCGATACCAACTAGCAGGAGGTCTTATATCTATCTAAAGTCACATTCAACATGCCCTACATTCATCTTCTTTAAAAGAGATATTCTACAATATGTCAAAATTTCACAAAAATAAGAAGGCTACAGGGCACACTAGTACTCATCCTAATAACCGTTGCTCGACAGGAGTGTAAAAAATAGCAATGTGGAAGCACAATCAACCACAATCTGGTAATTTGTCCAAGCTGAAGATACTCATTGCAGAATAATTTTTTTAAGGCAACAACGACAATCCGCAAACTCATAATCCAAAAGTAACCATGGCCAAAGGCTCATTTTCTTGCTAGAAATTTCTATCAATTCAGTATTACCCAATCATATATCAGAATCCCGAAACAATAAATATTTGTTTGCGCGCACGAATACTGCGAGATACTCAGAGAAGGTTCCATTTTGCAGCAAGATTACAAACATTAAAAAGAAAGTGAAAATATATAAAATCAAAAACCCCAAAACGAATCAAAACCAGCTAGACATAATTAGTTGACAAAGTCCCAGAGGAAAATATGCAGCAAAATTTCAAAGGAAATTAAAAAAAAAAAAGTTTTGATACAGAAAATAAAAATGGAATTACCGGAATCAGGATGAATGAGATTGAATTCCAAAGTAAATGGAATCTTGGCAAATTTAAGATAGATGTAAGCAGGCAGACAGTTGGGGCAAGCGGTGGGCAGCGAGAAACAAGGCTTTCTTGCCACAAGTGTCAGCGACTCTCTTTGGCCTCTCCCATCTTCCATATTTCCCACAGATTACCTAAGACAAGATGCTCGAATGCTCAAATTTATATCTTGAATCGGATTGATCTTGTTGAACAAGAAAATAATGAATTTGACTGTTAAACCCTAACAAAGGGTTTGCCCCTTTTCTATTTCATTTCAATTTTAAGACTCTTATTTTTAGTACGTGAAGAAAAAGGACTTTTTTTATTGTAATCTTAAAAAAATTATTTTTATATATTTTCTTTTTTTTTTTTTGAAAATATTTTTATATATTTTCTTATATAGATCTTGATTTTTTTTTTCAAGTTGGATGATCTTGATTCTTGATACTATTCTTTTTAAGTTGGATGATCTTGATGCTATTTTTCTTTCTTTTTAATGGAAAAATGTAATTTGTAGACTATTCTCTCGCAAAAGGAGTGAGCAAACTTGATCTCGAAAAATCGAACTAGATTGAATTTCTCTAAAATTTTCGATATCTGTAAATTTTTTTTTTATGCGTACTGTTTGGACTTAAGTACCCATGTACCTATTTTTAAAATAAATTTATTTACCTTAAAAAACAAATCAAATTGAATTTCTCGCTTCTGTTCGGTTTGAAAGTAAAAACTAGATTAATCCGCGCGCTTTGCGCTGCACAATGACGAATAATTAATGTGTTGTTTTGAAGTGTCTCAAATTTATATATATAGAAAATTTATATATTATTATTTATTTTAGATAATTAGAGAATTTTAGACCAACGCGAATTCAATTTGATATTTTGTTTTATATAAAATTGGATATTTCCTTCAACTTATATGTAATTCAAAATAGATAAATGGTCCTTTCAAAAAAAAAAAGTTAAATGGTTTTAGTTTGTGTTAAAATACGTATACATTGCAAGTATCCAATTATTTAATTGAGTTTTTGTACAATATACTCAAGAATTATTATTTTAAAATATCTAAAATAAAAAACTGTTAATCAGAAATTTATGACATATTTAACGTGGATATGAAAGTATATTTTTTTATGTAAATATACATATATTTGAACTCGTCAAATCCTATAATTGAATAAATCAACATGGATGCATATTTGAAAATAATCGGTGAAAATTAAATATATATTATGTTGCTTTTAGTTTGAAATATGATAATATGTACAATTATCAATAATAAAAAAAAAACTTAATTGGTAGCAGTGCCAGTAGCCCAACAGTCTGTGTGTTAAAATTTATAGGGACACATGAATTTATTAGTAGGCTGAACATGCAAGCATTTTAGGAGGGATAAATGGTAGTTTGGGCGGGAAAATGCATACAGATTATTTTGCTTTAATATAGTAGATTTTAACATTTTTAAATGTCAATAATATCTATATAATCTAATTAAATATTTCAAATTAATAAAATTTATCTTTGTGAATCTTCTTATACATAATAATACATTTAGCAAATACAAAAATTAATTAATGTGACAAACAATAAAATAATTACTACTTCAAAGCTTAATATTTGAATTTGAAAATTTGAAATGCAGCATACACATCATTATATAGTGAACTAAATTTGTTAGGCTATAAAGCCTAATTTTTGAATTTGAAAAATTGAAATGGCATGGTAAAATGTACATTTATTAATTTTTATTGGAAAGTGTACAATTATTTGCATGTGACATGCAAAATAAGCGGGAAAAAGCATTGCAAATTATTTTGCTTTAATATAGTAATAGATTTTATGTATCAATATCAATATGTATTTTTTGATTAAATAAATCAATATCAATATATAAATAGTAAGAGATTTGAAAAAGATTTCGTTTGAGACAATATAAATAAATATCAATATATCAATGTATATCTAATTTCGTCCCTGTATTAAAACATTAATAAACAACCACTACTATAGATTACAAAAATTATGTCAAACTATCAAATTTATCCTTTTTATTAAAGGAAAAAAAAATATATTTTTCATTTTTCATGCTATAATTAGGGGTTAAAATTAAAAATTATTTTGCTCACTATCTTGATATATATACATTTTGATAGCTCGAACACTTATTCGAAGATGTATGGAGCAATAATTTTGAGATATTTGAGTCAAAATTTAGTTTTTTGAATACTCTTAACATATATATATTACATAAGAGTATATACCCAATAATCGTTCTAATTGTAATTATAATATTCAAAATCAAGAGATTAATAAATATTGTTACTTTGGAAAATTTAAATTAAGAAATTAATTTATATTGAATATATATCTAAGCTCGTTCGTCTATTAAGAGATTAATAATAAAATAAATCAATATCAATATAGATTTTATGTATTTTTTGTAATAAATGAATATCAATATATAAAGAGCAAAAAATTTTAAAAAGATTTCGTTTGAGTCAATATAAATCAATATCAATATATCAATGTATATCAAATAAAGCTTATATCATCACTAATAGCGCAACAACCCAATGCAACAACCCATGCATTTTAGGCGGGATAATAGTAGTTTGGGCGGGAAATTGCCATGCAGAAGATTCTGCTTTAATATAGTATAGATTCAATTTGATTTGAATTATAATTTTGAAAACAAAATATGTTACTGTTAGATTCGGTTCACTTCAACAAAAAAATATTGAGTTTGAATCAAATCAATTGAAAATAAATATATATAAGTTTTTTTAATTTTACTATTTGAAAAAATAAGAATTATTTATTTATTTATTTTTATTTGGGAAAAGGGAGAGCAGTGGAATTTGAATCCTAAACCTCACTGCTTACACACTGAAGTTGCACTGCTTGGATAATTTGGCATGTGGATTTGGGGTGATTTAACTTTGTAGTGTTTTTTTTTTTTTTTTTTTTTTTTGAGGGGGCTTTGTAGAAATGTTTTTATGATGATGCACAAGTACATTAAAGATTTAGGATTTGAATTTGTCAAAAAAAATGTCGGTTTAATCCCAATCGAATTGGAAATTCCGGTTCGATTTTTTCAATGAGTTTTTAATGCCTGGATATACGAGGCATTTTTAATGAGTAAATTAATTTGTGCATTTCATTTATTTTTAATGAGATTTATCCTTTTGTCGTTTTGGAATAATTATTGTTTTTGTTCTTTCTTGTTTATATTTATAATTATAAAATGTAAAATAAATATATTCATTAACAAATAATTTTAAAATTAAATAAAATAATTAATAAATAATAAAAGTAAAATAGGAGTAGTTAAGATAGTGATTCCACGAATAATTTGTGGTAGTAACCATTGTGAATGATTATAATGGTAGTGGTAAATGCAATGCGACAGTGCAGATGCAAGCATTTACCTTTTTTTTTTGGTCGAGCCGCTATGGATGCTCAAATATATAACACATCTATTACTGTATTAAAGCAGAATAATTGCAATGTCTTTTCACGCCCATTCGTAAACTTTTCCCTCGCATTCTGCATGCTCCATACACACTTGCTGCTTAGCCCAATAGTCTCAATGTCTATCCATTCAAAATGACCATTCATCTGCTAAAAAAAAATGATCATTCATTGATGCAGCCCAAAAATAAATTTTTGATTTAAATGACAACATTTTGTACTAAAGTTGCTTATTACTTTGACATTATATATATACCTTTGTAATTCTCTCAAAAAAAAATTTGTTTATTACTATGTTACAATTTTGTTGGTAAAATATATTATTTGGTGATACTTTTTTTTTTTAATTTGTATGGATGAGTTTCTTCACTTGAAATCTTAATATTCAACATAAGTATATATATATATAATATAATATACTATAATTGTATTAATAATCAAGTAAAAAAATAATTGTATTAATAATACTTATAAACGTAATTATATAATTTTGGAGAATCATTTAGAATATAAATATATATTGAAATATGTATTAATTTTTTGATATTACTAATTAAAACACTAATTATCATTCAGCGCAGCGCAACGCGCACAAGTAAATCTAGTATAAATAAAGACACATTAATTAAAAAACACACAAAAAAAATAAAACAAATAGAATGCATGGAATAAAACAAATTAAAAGGTCAGAAAATTTAGCTATTTCCGCAATGCTTTGTTTTGGCCGTTTTAATTTCTGGAATAAGCATATATCCACCATGCCTCGCCCGCCCAAGCAAAACATAGCCGTTTGTATTCTCTATCCCATAATTCTATATCGTATCCCATTATTAATTTTATTATTTTAATACTCTCTCCGTCCCTGATAAGTGTGGTCCGGAGGGAGGGACATGAGTTTTAAGAAGGATGTTAGATAGATGTGTAGTGAGTGAAAAATGAGACCCACTTTGTTGTAGTGTTAGTTACTTTTAAATGATACAAGGGTAAAATTTTAAGTGGGTCATATCCATTTAAGGAAGGATCAAACTTATGAGGGACGGACGAAAAAGGAAAGTGGACTACACTTATCAAGGACGGAGGGAGTAATTTTTATCATAAAAATAAAATTTATTAATATATAATGTATCCTAATTAACATTTATTATTAAAATAATCATAAACATTGTTTTTTCCTAGCTTGTTTGCATATAATGTCTGTAATAACTGCTACAACTGGTTCGGAACCAAATATGTTGGGCATGTTAGTCTGTTATGTCACTTTCAACAATATTTGGGAATTGCAAGGAGGAAAAGTTCAGTAAAGTGGTGGAAAGCTCTTTGGATTTTTGTTGTCTAGAAGTATGCAAGAATATGTCGAGTATTTGCGAGCTCCTTATCGAGATGATCAAGGTGTGGTTTTGGTTTTGGTTTTGGTTATCAAATTTATTCCTTAGCACTGCTTGCTTTAGTTGGGAGACTAGATTTGTAATCCATCATTTTGTTTTGAGTTATTGTGATATTTGCTTGTTTTGTAGTAGATAAACTTTGTATCTCGTTTAGGTTAGCATCCCTCGTGCACAATTGAAGGATTTTTATTTACTAAAAAGAAAGCCTGATAACCAATTCTCAACTAAAAAATTGCATATTCAATGTATAAAAAATAAATATAAACCCTGATTGAATTAACCAACTCTAATTAATAATTATAAAATTAAACTAAAACACAAATAAGTACTGCAATAGAGAAACCAAGTGTCTTCGTTATATGACTGCTGGAGGTAATAAGCGTGAAGTGGTGTTTTTAGAGGAGCAATGTTCTGCATAATGGTTAATGGATATGGGCCTAAATTTGGGCCATGGTAAGAAAGGTAATATAAGCTTTAGGCTACTTAAGTAAATAAATTTTCTAACAAGCGTAATTCTAGTGTGATTTTAAATAGGGTGATGCTATTTGGCCACATTATGGCCAGTCACACGTCGGTTTTTATTTAATAATCGAACCGGCTCAATTCATAACCGATTTATCTAAAAATTTTATACTCCCTCCGTTCCATTATTCTTGTCTTGTATTCTTTTTTGGATTGTCCTGTTTCCATAAAAGGAAATATGTTTTTCTCACAAAAAGTTATGGGCTCCACCACTTTATATCTTTTTACCCTTTAAACACTCTTCTCCTTAATACACATGCCCAAAAGAAATGAGACAAGAATAATGGGACGGAGTAAGTAATTATTTTGACCATTTTGTCCTTAATGTGATTTTATCATGGAGATTTGGCGTTAGCACTCTCCCAACTATTTATTTCCGTTTGTTTTAGCATTTCGCTCTTTTGATTACATAAATAATTAAAAAATTTATATTTCTTTTATTCTTTAGCATTCTTCCCTCTAGCAGCAGCGTTGATTCGTATGTAAAAGCGGTCTCTCTGTGGCTGATGCTACGGCAGCGATATGATGTATAGGTTCTACAATCTCACTTTTCTCTCTCATCCTGAAAACCCAGAACAATTTCTTTGTCGTCGCTCTCTCTCCGCCGTAGCGACTAAACCCTAATCGCCATTGCCGCCTGCAAAGGTATCACCCTATTCTCCTTCTCAATTGACACAACACAAATCGACAGCTGCTAGCTTTGATTAGAATGATTGGAATTGACTCGACCTTTGCCTACGGTGTTATTCGCGGAGTTTTCTTCCTCGCATTGAAGACTAGCAGGAAAGGTCGATTCAAGAGACGGCTAAGCATCTAGTTAGCGTTCCGATTCAGATGAAACCTCAGGAGTCGTGGAGAGCAGCAAATTTCCGATTCAAAGTGTCGTCGTTCCTTACAAAGCGAACCAGAGGTAGACGAAGAAGAAGACGAAGCCAATTCAATTCCCTCAATTTTCATGTCTCTTCCATCTCTCTACATTTTCTCTAACTTTTCCCCAATTTCTGTCCATGCTAATTAATGTGTATGAATATGAATTATTTTTCTGAAAGATTTGATAAAAAAAAATTAGATTTGATTTTTTTCTCGTGAGTTCTTATTTCTTGAGAAATGATAATTTTTGGTGGATTTGCCTTTTTTTTTTTTTTTTTGAGAATATGGGTTTGCCTTCTTCAGTTCTTTGTATAATCTGTTTGTATGAAAAGAGTGAGAGACAAAGGTCACAAATAAACGAGAGAAAAAGGGGCAACTATGTAAAAAGCATTCAAACATTAATTAAAATTATTAAACTATTATATTTACATAATTCGTATTTACTAGAATGCCACTGGACACAGTGTGTCTAAAGTATCTTTATTGTTTTAAATAGGGTTAATTTGGTATAAAACCATAAAGAATTTCCAAATTCTGGTTTTTCCCACAAACTTTTAATTTTGTTTCTAAAATCATAAACTTTCAATATTTCCGGAATTCCCCCAAAATCAAATTCCGGCCAAATCGAAATGATGTGGCACCGGAAATTGCTGACGTGTACTTTTTATTAAAGAGTTAATTTGGTATAAATCCATAAAGAATTCAAAAATTTCGGTTTTTCCCATGAACTTTTTAATTTTGTCAGCAATTTCCAGAGCCACATCATTTCGATTTGATCGGAATCCGATTTCGGGGGAAATTCCGGAAATATTGAAAGTTTATGGTTTTAGAAACAAAATTAAAAGTTTGTGGGAAAAACCAGAATTTGGGAATTCTTTATGGTTTTATACCAAATTAACCCTTTTAAATATAGCTCTTAAATCCCTCACTGTACCCTATATTTAAAAATAATAATAAATATAATTATAAATGAATATTATTATAAATGTACTTATATATCCTTTATAGTCACCAATTAAAATCATCAAATCCAATAATACTCATATACACGATAGAATTATAGAATCGTCTCCTTTTTTTTCTTTTTCTTTTTCTGCCATTCAACTTTCTCTTTCATCCCTCACTTTAATTTTAGTTTTCCTCATTAAATTCTTATCTTAGTTTTTTCTACCAAACTTTTTTTTAGAGTAAAAATTGCATTAATTAAGAAGAATCAAACTTAACAATATCAATTAGCCAAAAAGATCAATTATCATACCACACAGATGTGGTATCTAAAGTTTTAGCTAAACTAGCTAGATTATGAGTGGCCATATTAGCCGCTCGACGAACTTGATCAATAGACAAAACATGGATCTCTTGGACTTCTGCAAAAAATTAAAAAAACTCCTCACCCAAAATACTATCAGCGGCATTCGTCTCTGCAATTACGTGAACAACGAGTAAAGAGTCCGTGAACACCTCCAACGGGAAAAGCTCATTCTCCACACACTGACATATACCATACATAAGAGCCCGGAGCTCACCATGCAAAAATAGTGAACGACTTGGAAATAGGTTTAGCCATTGCCAAAATAATAGCATCCACATCATCTCGCACAATAGCACCAACACCGCCTCTTCCGCTCACCTCATCCACCGCATAATCAACATCACGGCGATAACATCCACGCTTTGGTCTATTCCATTTCAAGCTGCCTTTATTAGGTAAAACATGAGCCTGAAGAGCAGCCTGCTGCCTAGCCAATATATAGCCCTTCAAATGTACAACACACTCTCTCTTCAAATCAACACACTTCATTGGTTTACCCTTATATTTTACAGCACATAAATCTTTCCACATTAACCACATTCCCATCAACCAACAAACAAAGTTCTCCCGTGAAACCCCTTATTATTGATGATTTCTTTGAGAGAGAAAGGATTCTTGAATATTTTTGCTTGGATTGGTGAAATCTCAGTTGAAGCATTGCTAAATATGCTCTCTTACTAATTAAAACACACACACACAAAAAAAATCCATAACATGAATAAAATTCAACAATGTATTATATTCCCTCCGTCCCGTTGATCTTGGTCTAGTTCTTTTCGGCACGGGTATTAAGTAGAAATGTATTAAGTGTAAAAGTTATGTTTAGTGTAGTTTGTATATATTATTTTATTGACTTATAGTATTTTTTTATTGACTTTTCAATCTTGCAGTGTTTTTTATTGACTTTTGGGGTTAATTAATGTACTAATTGAGCCATAATTTTGTCCAAAAAATGAAACATGCCAAGATTAGTGGGACGACCCAAAAATGAAAACAGGTCAAAATGAGTGGGACGGAGGGAGTATCACGTATAACCTCAATTCTAAGAAGAAAATAACAAACCATAACATAGAATTTGAATTCGTCTACATTCACAAAATTTCCAGAATTCACCAAATTTCTAAACTTTATGTTTTATTAGGACTCTGCCTATTTTCACAAAACCAACATCACCAATACAAATGGTGGTGAAGATGTCGCCGAAAAATTGTGAGAAGATAGAAGAAAACAAGAAGATCCATGGATTTCAAGTCGTTGTGATTTGTGATTTTTTTTTTTTAATAATTAAAACGTTTTCATTTTGATTATTGAATTTGCTACCTCAGTTTGGGAATCATAATAAAATTAAAAAAAAGTAAAATTTATGTATTTTGGAACATCTGTATATATATATATATATTTTTTTTTTTTTGAATATCATTACAAATATTAAAACTCACACACCCCACTTAGGGTTTTTTTGTGGCCGAGAGTACTCGAACCTCTGACCTATTGGTCAACAGGCAACCACTCCACCACTAGGCCATCCCCACCGGGACAGAACATCTGTATATTATTAAAACGATTGCGACCTCTCCTTAATTCGAGGTCCTACGTGGCGCTTTCTCCTTTCAGTATTCTTATTTATCTTTAATCCTTATTTTGAGCATTTTTATTCATTTATTCTATGTATATTTAAGTGATAATGGTGCGAAATAGCAAATCAAGTTAGTGAAAAATAAATGTTGGCCACCAACTTTATTCTAATAAATTATGACCAACTTTGAGCTGAATAGACTTAAAATGCCCTTACTTTAACTTGACACAACTGGTACAAAGTTTGCCAAGTGTGGCACAACTGGTACGAATTCGTTACAAGTGTACCAATATCATAACTTGGTACAAATGAATCTCATTCGTCCCAAGTGTATCACGTCGCGACGTCATAACTTGGTACGAACAGATCTCATTCGTTCCAAGTGTACCATGCTCATCGCACCATCAATTTCTAGGGGTAATTTTGTCCAAAATCCTCAAAGTTTGACAAAATTTATGAAAATAAAGTTGGTGACCAACTATTAATTTTCACTATCTATTTTGCCTCTTTCAAATTTTGCCTCTCTATATTTAATATAAATTTTTCCATCCCAAATTGATTCTTAATAAAAACTTCACTCTTCGAGAACCTATATAAATACTCACAATCCATGTGTATTTTTCCCATTCCACAATTATTTTGCACAACCAATATAATTTGGCAAATTAATTTGTTGGCCAAATAAATAGTTTTATTTTATTTGATCAATTATTAAGTTGTCAATATTAATTTGTTTAATTTAACAAATTTTTAAATTGATGTAAATAAAAGAAAAATCTCAAAAATACATATTCTCAATTATAATTCTTGAATTTGTATATATATACACATAGGGATAATTCTCGAAATTTAACTTTGTGACGAAATGATCAGACGTACATAACAATTAACATCGTATATAATGAAATAATTTACATATTGTGAGGTAAAAAAAAGTTTGATTTCTATTGATTTCTTGCAACTAAAGAAAGTGAAATAAAATCAAAGAAACATTCTTTTTAATAAATTATCGAATTTAATGTTCATGCTTATATATTGCAAAATAATAATAAAAATAAAAATATTTGTTAAAGGAAGTACAATAAAATCGAAGAAACAACCTTATTGATGTATTTTATTTTAATAATATAGTTCACCGTCGATTTTCGATGGGATACACACTAGTATTTTAAAAATCACTTGCAAAACTAAAACCGACCTATAGCAATGTATTTGAATGCAACACAAATATACACCGTGTCTCATGCTGTCATAACTCAAACAAATTTACTCGTTATACTCCTGATTATTATTTGATGAAAAGTTGAACAACTAAAAAATAAGCATTGATGTTACGATAAAATGAGAAGTTTGACATTATTTTTTTAATATAAATTAAAAATATGACATTTATTCGAAGATAATTTTTATTTCAAAATACGACACATATTCAGAAAGGCCAAAAGTTAAAATAACCATTCCAATAAAACAAAGATAAATTCTAACCATTAATCTTTAAAAGATAAATACTAGCCGAAATTTTTACAAAATTACTATCTTACCCTTACTTTATCATCATATATAACTAAGTATACATGACTAGCATACACTACACACAAAACAACTCTCTCTCTCTCTCTCTAACACACACACATTGCACACTACACACACTGCACACACACACACGCGCATACAGTACTGCACGGGCGCACACACACAAACACGCGCGCGCAAACGCACACACTGTACACATGCATACACCGCGTGCGCACACACGCGCAGACAGACACACACACTGCACACACACAGAAACACACACAGAGCACACACACAGACGCACACACATACACAAAACACGCGCACGCGCACACACACACATAAACACACACACGCACATACAACACACACATACATGTATGAATTCAAGTTTTTTATGTATTGACTCATGTGTTCATGTATGTAATTATGTATATTATGTATGCATTCATGTATGAATCATGTATTCATGCATGCCATATATATATCGTGTATGTAGAGCATTTTGGTAATCCGAGTTATTATTTATCTGTCTTTTAAAATTATTATTTTCCCACATTATCTCTATTCGGAACGGGGAATTATGCAAATAAGATAAGTTGAAATGTTCAATTCCATGATGTTGATTGGAGATTTCGATGATGGTCGTTGTTAGATTGGACTCCAAAAAATGTAAATTAGTTTAGTGGAAGGGTTGAAAATTGGGTCGACATGCCTCATGGCTGGTACCAAAAAAGCTTCAATCACCTTTATAATTATATCCACAAATTAATTAAAGTCGAAAAAATTGAATTGGAAAAAAGCAGCTTTGCTTTTGCACCCTTGTGCTTGAATCATCAACTATGCCACTCCTTGTCTCCATCCCCACCACCATCATCCAAATTACTGTCACGCCCTTTGCTGCATGCTCCACGTGGACTGTTCTCATTGGCTCCTAGGTAGTTTGATCAACAAGGATTTGTTATGCAGATGCAGCGTATAACTCTCCATCGTCACTCTCACTGCATGATGGTAAGTTAATTTGGGAAAAGTTATCAAAAATTGCTACTATTTGACACTACTTTCCAACAATCAAGCAAGAAATTGAATAGGAGACGAGATTCTCGATTGCAAATTGTTTAATACTCTCCAATTTTCCTACAATTTGCAATACACAAATACATATTCTATCTGTCGTAAAATAAAATGTATACTAAGGATCAATAAATTTACTCTTTTATCGTTAATTATTAATATATCCTAACTTTTGTCTCTAACCATTTAATTTACTCTTAAAACTTTCAATTTCTTATGGACAAAGTGAGAAGTTTAACTTTATTTTTCTATAGAATTCTGAAACATAACACTTATTTAGGGATAGAATGGGTGGAACATGATGAAATACTATTTTTGGTAACAAATAAAACCTGCAGCTACTATGTGAGAGTGTGGTATCTTATTTTGGTGCAATAATTTGCACACCATAATTAATTGTATTAGAAATAACATACTCTATCTATAAAACGTTATAAGTAGGGTCGAACTCATGGCCTCAAACCACAAGCTCACCAAGCAGGCCACTCAATTATGATGCAAAATAGCGTTGATAATATAAGAAAAAAGAAGTCATAGCATTAGCAACTAGTCTTATCCCTCAAACAAGAACTGCAAATTCTGAATTTCTCAAACAATGAAAACCATCAAAGGAAGAATGCTTAGGAAACTCAAGAAAATCTCCACTTCTCCCACTTGGAGGAATCCATCCTTACTTTCAACCGTCCGCCCCTCACCAAATGAGAAGAATCCAACCATGTCGGAAACATCATTCGCCGTCGTCGTCGAACAACACTTCGGAGATGCCGATGAAGAGAAGTCGCCGTTGACTTCTCCCCCAAGGTCAAAGGAGGAGAAGCCGTTGACTTCTCCCAACCCCGTTGACCAACCATGTCCGAAGCTACAAGTTCCAAAATTTCTTCAAGAAGAAATAGAAGAGAAATGGTGCCCTCCCGGCGGAAGGGAGTCCGTCGTTCTCTACACGACGAGCCTACGAGGGGTAAGGAAGACGTTCGAGGATTGCAACGCGATCCGGTTTCTTTTGGGGAGTTTTAGGGTTGTGTACTCGGAGAGGGACGTTTCGATGCACATGGAGTATAGGGAGGAGCTTTGGAGAATCCTAGGGGGCCGGGTCGTCCCTCCGAGGCTCTTCATCCGAGGACGATGCATCGGAGGGGCGGACGAGGTCGTCGGCTTGCACGAAACTGGTGTGCTCCGCACTATGTTGCATGGGATACCTTTGAGTCCTTCGAGCTGTCCGTGTGGAGTTTGTGGCGGGCAGCGCTTCGTGCTGTGCGCTGCCTGCAACGGGAGTCGGAAGGTAGTGGCTGTGGAGGCCCACCCTAACGGGACACGGATGAGGTGTCCCGAGTGTAATGAGAACGGATTGGTTAAGTGCTCCCTTTGTAGCTAGCTAGTTTGGAATCAATTAATCAAGTTATTAGAATATGTCATGTACGCGGTTTTTATTTATTTCTGAATATTTTTGTAAATATTTAGTTATATACTATAATTATAACTTTGACTCTAGTTTTGTGTCTAGATGATGTGATGAAATATTCAAGGTTGGCAGGAAATTGATTCCAGTCATAATAATTTTTGCTTTTGTTTTTCACCTTAATTGGAAATTTTACTGCTAGCTAGGGTGAACTAATTAATATTGAGAATCATCGATCTTATTGGATATGCAATCAGATGATCATGATCAAGCATAATACTGGCACTTGGGATCTTCAATTTTTTTTATCTTTAATTTTAATCTCCTGTGGTTTTTAGTTTTTTTCACATGTTACGTTTCATTGATCAATTAGGATATAAAATCATTTTAAATATTTAATTTCAGTTTTATTAATTAATAATTGATTATTTCATAATTAAGATACATATTTTTTTAAGCTTAAATTTTTTTTGTAATAAATATTACTCCCTCCGTCCCTCATAAGTATGGTTTGGGAGTGCGGCATGGGTAAGAAATTGTTTGGTAGATATATTTTGAGTGAAGTAAGTGTCCCACAATATTGTTTGGGTTAGGAGTAATGACTAATGAGGTAGTAAGGTTAAAAGGGTAATAAAAATAGTGAGATCATATCCTAAAGTGGAAGCACTACACTTATGAAGAACGCCCTAAAATGACAAAAAGATCACACTAAGGGAGACGAAAGGAAAGGAGTAATCAGAATTCATTAAATAATAATAATTTTTATTTTATAATAAATATGATTCAAATAGTGAAAACACACATGAGATCACAAAGTAATGGGGCAAAGGATCCAAATCATAATTTTGGGCTCATTTGAGATGAAGAAATCCCATCAAAATAAAATGACTTTTGAACTAATTAAGTATGTAAGTTAATTGACGGAAATTATCACGTATTGATTACCATAAACTCTCACAGACTAGGGTTCATTTTCAAATAATGGGACGACCGGACGCAATTGAATTGTTTAATCATACTATATTGTAATCAAGTAGCACGACTCGTTTGACGCGTTGTAATCTTCATTATTATATTGAAATACATCAAATACTAATTTAAATAGTCAACATTATTTTATAAAATAAATTCAAAACATATTTTTATATGTTTAAACCATTCAAATTAGATTCTCAAGTCCAGTAAGATATTCTATCTTACAAATATTCATAAGGTCAATTAACTATATATTAAGTAGAAGGACAATTATGAAATTAATTTTACCAAAAATATTGATCTTTCAGTAATATCAATAAAACGTTTTAATTATTGATGTTGAGCCAAAAATGTTAGAATGTCATGGCTAACATTTTTCATCGACATAACTTTGATTTTGAAAGTGACTTGAAAAAACGAGGTTGTTTTTGCCAAAAATTATTATTTTTTAAAATAGCTCAAACTTTAATACGTTAGTGTTCCGTTGACGAAAAATATTAACCACGACACTTTTGGCATAACATCAATATTTTGGATCTTTTATTGATATTATTGAAAGTTCATAACATTTTTGGGACAAGGTAAATAGTGTAAGATTTAATCTGATAATTGCCCACCTTTCAAAAAAAAAAAAAATCTGATAATTGCCCTAAATATAAATACTAATTTAATAATTATATTAAATCATATTTCGAAAACCCAATATATAATATTCTGAAAAATATTCAATGTTTAAGAAATCTCTTAAATTTTAATACTTTTCATAATATTGGAAAATGATACTCCCTCATCCCAATTGAAATGACTCACTTTTCTCTTTGGGTTGTTCCATTTGAAGTGGCTCGGTCCAAAAAAGAAAATCACTTCTCTCACAAAAAGATGTGAGCTCCACCATGTTATATTTCTTTATTCTTTAATCACCTTCTCCTAAATACCCTTGTCGAAAAAGAAATGAGTCACTTCAAATGGGACGAAGGGAGTATATCATAAGGTATCGTGAATTAATAAGTATAGATTCTAGGATAGGCCTAACGGCTAAATATGGATGCATGGCTATGGCTGGAGAAAAATACTGAAATACCGTTATACCACATTTATCATACCGAAAAATATCGAATATATGGAAATTTTCGGTACGCCGTAACTTTCAGTAAGGTATGATACCGTACCGAAAGATTTTGATAAGGTAAAGGTATGGATTTCCAAGATGTTGCGGTATACCGTTGAATACCAATATCGCGGTATACACCGAAATATGATGTATATACCGCTATTATGCAATAACTATTTTTCCAAAATTTTTGGAACATAATATATGCATTTATGTATCTTTAACTTTTAAAATTGTAAAAATAAGCTTATTGAGTCAACTTTGCAACATAAGTTAATTATTTTAGCAATACTAGTATGAATATCAAATAATTGCTAGTGTAGGGATGCCAATTATACCAATGGTACCTGCTCCTAATTGGGGGGCGAGGGGTTGGGTATGAGAATTAACACCATATCGGGCTCGGGACAGGGGTATAGATCTTCACCCCGAATAAAAATAACACTTAATGAAAAAATATTGAAATTATACTTAATACATTCAATAAATTTTATTAATTGTATTTATAGAATTAATATGATTAATTCTTTATGTTTAAATGAAATTTTTATGTTTCCCATCGAATAATCCCCGCTCCTGCCTCCAATTTAAATGGATATGGGGTGGGAAAGCAATACCTGTGGCCATCCCTATGCTAGAGGAACCTATTGTACAGTCATAGCACTACGGTCCCCTCTCCAATTCTTCATGTCTGATTTATTTCGTTTCTTTATCTTTTCCTGTAAAGACCTCAACAAATTGAATAATTTTAATAATAAATCTATACAACCACAGTGATTAAATAACAAAAAAAAAATCAGTTTATTTATTTTTTTAATTTTAAATGACTTATAATATTTTAAATATTTAATGTGTACAAATTTATCTTGATATATTTGGATTTTGATGTAACATAAATCTTGATAGATATAATAAAGGTAATACAAAGTTTTTTGTCGAAAAAAATAAGAAAAAAATATATTTACACTAATCATGATAGAATTTAAGCCAAAAATATAAACACTAACATAAAATATATAATCATACTTTTTATATGAATCAAATATCTAACAAAATTAAATAATTTTTACTTAATCGACCAAATTATAGTTGAATAGTATCTCTCTAATTTTAATCGAGAATTAGGCCTCTCTCTCTCAATCATTACTGTATGTCCTCATACTAATTAATCATGGGGGATAATTTGCACTAAAAAGCTTGTCTACTGCACATGGTGCAATGATTACTCCAAATAATGAAATCCAGCAAATAAAGCCACAAGATTATATTCCTAGCTACAAGGTGAAAACGATACCCACATCTTCCAACATAGTATAATAAAAAAGTCAACAATCAAGAAATTGCAATATGAATTTGTCAATAATTAGGAACTACAAAGAAGGCTGCAATTATGTTAAGCAAATTTGGAGAAACACTTGTTTTACAGTTGATTGAGGAATTATCCCTTCAAGTATGGACAAAAAAGATACCTAGCCTAGCAAAGATGGTTGCATTTCCAAATTCGGAAAATTTTATTAAGGATATACATGTAGCACATCACCTCTTACATGAGAATATTTTATATTATTAAAATATTCTCATATGAGAGGTGAATGTGCTACATGTATATGTAGGACATAATTTCTCAATTCGGAAAAATAAACAATAAAAAAGTAGGGACGCATTCTCTCTTTAAAAAAGAAACTCAAGACGATGAACCCCATGCTCTTTTGCTGCCCATTCACCCCTAAAACTATACTCCTTCTGTTCCCAAATAAGTGTCCCGGGCCGCCAAAATAAGTATAACAAAGTAGTGGGTAATAAGACAATTTGGCATAATTTTAGCATAGAAATGTGTAATAAGACACTTATTTGAGGACAAAAATTTTGACAGCTCAAGACACTTATTTAGGGACGGATAGAGTACTCCTCAAAAGGAAAAAATAAAGTTAGCCATAATCAAGGTACTCAAATTTACAGATTACCAGTTTCCTAGATTAGAAGTCAACACACAATGTTGACTCGATTGTTGTTCATTGTTCATTTCTCAAATAATGACGGAGTATATCATAGAATAGTCCATGAGAATCGAGGAAAACTGGAGAGATTAAGAAGTCAACATACAACGTTGACTCGATTTTTGTTCGTTTCTTGGATAATGATAGAGTATATCATAGAGTAGTCCGTGAAAATCGAGAAAGCTGGAGAGATTAAGAAGTCAACACACAACATTGACTCGATTATTGTTCATTTAGCGAATAATGACGGAGTATATCATAGAGTAATCCGTGAGAATTGAGAAGGCCAGAGAGATTAAAAAGTCAACGCACAACGTTGACTCAATTGTTGTTCGTTTCTCAAATAATGACAGAATATTATACCATAGAGTAATCCGTGAGCATCAAGGAAAACGGAGAGATTAAGAAGTCATCACTGATCAATAAATAATATTATCATGTACACAGTACATTTATTTATTTAATTTCCTGCGTAAAGATAAAATAAGTCGAACAATTAGTATCCTAGCCCCTTGCCGACGATTGTAGGGGGAAAAAAAACTAGCAACTTTGGATAATTCACCTTAATTAATTTCACATCCTATAAGAAAAACCAATCCATCCTCTCACTATTTACCCCATATGCCAACTTGAACATCCTATTCAATTTCTGACTCATAAACTTGGGATGGAAAAAGAAAAAAAAAAAGGCTCACCACACAATAGCAAGCAAGACACCGAAAAAGTCTTCCTCCTGAGTTCAGAATCAAGCGACGGCACCGAAAAGGCTCCAGTCATGCACCTTGAAACTTGAGACAGCGCCTCTGAAGACCTCCTCCATTGGCATGCATCCAGACTGAGCAGCAGGCACGGCTAGACCGGCCCCAACTGTGGCAGCAGTTTCACTCAGAGGGCTGCAAGAAGAGATGCAGAAGAAATAAGTCGGGGAAGAAATGCAGATATTAGAAAGCAGTTTCCACCTGAGATAGAATCAATATGCCGAGGGACAGTTATAAATAAATTACTTACTTTATCAACATGGGCTCATAAGCAGTAATCAGAACATCTGTGCCGACATCCTTGAGGCGCAAATTAGCAAGATAAACCTGGGAATAAATATATATCAAGATCTAACCAAATATCTAGCTGTCACAGGATGAAGAAATGGATTTATAAAAAAAAGAAGAAATGGCAAGTCTACCTTAACTAGGTTTTGCGCATCTCTTCCCTGCCTTCCTTTAGATATGCCCTGAAAAGGGAGAGCAGCAACAATGAAGTATCAACACATATTTGCTGATATAATTATTTAATGGCAATAAAAACAATGTAAATCTCACTATTCTTGAATATGTTGTGAGAAATTAAATGGTTGTACTTTCATCAGTTCATTCCAATGTTTGGTACTATAAAATAACTAACACTAAGTTCAAGGATCTATATCAGGCTTGCAGCACTTGAAGGTCCCCAAGCAGCAGATGCAGAGGGCATAATCGATGCATAGTTTGAACTGTTTGTAAGATATTAATTACTTAAAATTTTGATAGGCATGTTCCAAAAGTAGTAGGCTGATATAATATAAGCGTTTGTGAACTAGTAGCACAGGATAATGCGAAAAAATATATAGAATTATCATCTGAGTTTCGAGGAGCAGTACATTGTTCATTTCTGCTACCTTTTTTTTTTTTTCTTTTATTTATTTTTTTATCAGAGTACTTATTTCCTTTAGGTACAGGCGGGAGGAGGGGTGGGCTGGTTAGGCTCTCTTATCATTTATAACATAAACCAGATATTATGCTGTCAAGCCTAAAATATCACACTCTTGATTTAAGGCATATGCAAAACAGTACCAACCAGGAAAAGGCTTTGCATACCATCTGCCCAACTGCAGTTGTAATGACAGCAGGACTGCTTCTATATTGTAGTCCATCAGCCTCAAATACACCTGATTGTTCAAGCACCTGATTTTATAGAACAAGGGGAAATAATTATTTTCTAGAGAACTCCAATATACTATTTTTAACTTATAAATATTGTTTATATAAGAAAACAACTAAAATTGTCAGCAAACTAAGAGGTAGGAAGAGCTTATAAAGTTACTTTGAAAGGAATATATATCTAAACCATCCATCACTCATCTTTTGATAAAACAATTTTTTTATCTCTGTAAAAAAAATACAATGATGAACATGTTGTGCTCTACTAAGAAAAAAAACAGAAACTTTAAAGTAATAGTATAACAAATGCAGGATCATAAAGTCATCAACCTCAGTTATCATAATTAAGCTCTTCTTGCATGAAAAGAAAGAAACAGAATTGTCCTCGAAATGAGCAGAACCTAAATTACAAATACAAGCTAAAGAACAGAAAAACTTGTCATCAGCTAGTATACGATGGCAATCAGATCCAAATAAATGTTCTACAGCAACCTGACTTCAAAATTGAAACCTGTATAACATTTACAGCTTTCTCACCTCTAAATCTACAAGGACAGACTAAAATCTTGAATTATTCTGTCATTTCCTCAGGATAAAATTACACCTCACATAAATTAGATTGCTCTGATAGGTTTCCACAAAAGGAGTCATAAAAAACTCAAGAAAAAGTTTCCATTTTTAAGCTCACAATCATAACGACAAACTTTCTATCAGCACAACCTGAGGTTGCATTTAGAGTTTGGGATTCAAAATGTGAGGCTTAAAATTGATTAAATTTACACCAAATATCATATAAATTAACTCAACAAGAGATGGATTTAAATCTGTTTCAATTCATACAACAACCAGATTTGCTATTGTGGAATTTAAATCTACCCAAAAAAACCTCCAGCACGAAACGCATCCTCCCAGACTAAGAAGCATGGGGACGGATACGTAATACGGATACGATACGATACGGGGACGTAAATACGCCATTATTCCAAAAATCATGATACGATATGTCAAAAATACGTTTTAGTTTTTTTATTTAAAATATATTTTATATATATTATAAATTCATAATTCACCAATAATATAAGCAAAACACAACTAATTCATAATAAAGTTAACCAAACAGCAAATAAAACATAGTCTTAATAGTTAATACTTAATAAAAAACACACTAAAATGTTAGCCCTCTTCACTCATCAGTCATCATCCTCATTCTCCTCCTCCTCCTCCTCCTCCTCTTCCCTCATATCTTCATCGTTGAAGACAACACTCTCCAATTCTGGCTCATCAAGAGATAAATCAGCAAACTCTAACTCCCCAACATCTGCAAATGTCCCAAATTTATCTCCCCAACATCTGCAATTCTGTTAAGTTAAACGAATTGAGTGGCCCATTTGCTCAATTAACTAAACAAGTTAGAATTTCGCACCTTCAAAACCTTCAATAGTTCGCACCTTTGCGACGGCGAGCGGCACAGGGCGGAAAGACGGCGATGGGCGCAGGGCGGCGCGACGGCGAGAGGGGAGGCGCGGGTCGGCGCGACGGCGGGCGGCGAAGACTGGGGTGGGTTTGAGGAGAACTGGAGAAGAGCGGCACTTGAATTGATTTAGGGTTTAGGTTTTAAATTTATTAAAAACGTATTTTAATAGTCAAATACGTATTTGACCGTATTTTAAATGTATTTATGACGTATTTAATATTTAAAAAAAAACGTAATTAAAAATACGTCCCGGGGACGTATTTCTCGCGTATCGTCCCCGGGACGTCCCCGGGACGGATACGCCCAGGTTTCTCACGTCCCCATGCTTCCTAGCTCCCAGAAAACCTCTCTATCACCATTACTCAAAACCAATGCTACCCCGAAAAGTGCTATTTTGAAACCCATGACAACCATCATAACGCCAAACTTCTTTAACTAAGTCCCAAACAACTAGTAGTTCACATTAAACAGAAGGTGCTACTAAAAAAAAAAGTTTCATTTTGAATCCCACATTGTATTAGGAAACTTTCTCACTGTAACCTCAGGTTGCATTTGGATCTGGAGCTAGGGATTTGAATGCAAGGCTCGGGAATAATGAATTCCCGTCCAAATAACTTCAAAAATAATTCAAAACAAGAGATGGATTTTAGACCTATTTTAATCAAAACAGCCACCAGATTCGCTATAATCGAATTCAAATCTTTCCAAAATACGTTAATCCCAAAACAGGACCATATAGAAAACCTCTCCCTCACCATCAATTAAACAAATGCAACCACTAAAAGTGAAATTGAAGCCCACAACAGCCATGATAACAACGAACGTCTCTAACAAAGTATTCAACAACTGGTCCCCTAAAAAAATAAAACGTATTCCACAAACGGTAATCCACATTTTAAAGGGAAGGTGCAGATTTGGCAATGGCCACTGGTAGGGTATGGATTTGTTCGTACAAATTTGAAAGTGAACTAAAACAACGAAATAACTAGATATTGTTGTCTTCCTAAATATAGCTAATTTCCCTGGAGTAACATGGAATGCAAACAAGTAGTCCAATTCAGTCAAATACGATATTGAAACTTAAATTTTAAACAAATTAAAAATGCAAAAGAAAAAAGTTAAGAACACTGATTGTACCATTGTTCCTTCAGCATCCTGCTCATTAGCCAGGTCTTGAAGAAACCACGTGGCACTTCCATGATCCGTCACGTCCGTCTTCAAGTCGAGGAGCTCAAATATCAAGCTCTCGTCACGCGCCGGATCAACAAAAACCTCCTAATAACAGCAATAGGATTTCACCAGCTCACATATAATTAAAAAAAAAATAGCCGATAAAAATACAACGAAAACTTAATGAAACAAACGAAATTGGAGGAAAGAGAAATTAAACAATCACGAAGTGTCTCACCTGATGATCAGGAACTTCGCGCATGTTGCTTACATCCTGCACAATGGAGTAGAAAATTAATTGAAACATCATTAATACCAATTTAAATTTCCAAAAAATTGCGTATAAACGTCAAAATTTAAAAATTATATGCAAACCTGGAAGCGGAGTGGGAAGGTGGAGGAGATGGCGCCGCCGAAGAGAGGGCGTTGAGAGCATAAATCCTCAGTCATTTTTCTCTGATTTTCTGTAGCAGTGAAATTTTTGGGATTTCTCAGAATTTAGAGCGCGAATACGAAAGTGGCGAGCGGAAAGAGTGTGGGAGTACAGAAGATATTTATATGTGGAGGAAAGTGGGTAAAAACGGCGGCGTTAGCTTGACGGTGACGCTGAATCGGGCGGTTTGCTATTTAAAAAATAAATAAAAACTAGCAATTAATTGACAAAAATTGTTAAGAAAAATAAATTTTAGTAATTATTTAAAAAAATTAAAAATGGAAGCTTTCATCTGAAATATCAGAGCCAGGTTTCGATCCTGGGACCTGTGGGTTATGGGCCCACCACGCTTCCGCTGCGCCACTCTGATTGATGATGTTATTAAGCTTGCAACACAAATTATTTAAAATTGTTTACAGAGAAAATTTGCAACCTAAGATTATGTTTAAGCCGGTGTCAACACAGTTACAATTACAATTAATGTTATGTAATTTACAATTAGTTTAAGTTAATCGAGCTGAGGTTAATTTGGGGATACGCTAATTTTAATAGTCGGGGTCATTTAATGGGTTAATTTAGGTCGATAACTTTATAGACATTATTGTAACTATAGATATTATTGTAACTTTATAGATACCAATTATTGAGTTGATAAATTTAGATTTCTGAATTTGTTTTTTGAAGAAAGATTTTAATTATAATCACGAAACATCCGAAATAACAATCTCTCTCAGTCAAGCTGGAAAATCTTCAGTCCAAAGAGACGGACTGGAAAGATGCGAAGAATATTGCGCCAAAAAATGAGCTGCTTTAACAGCAGATCTATAAGCATGAAACACACCTATAATCAAAACATCCCTCGTTGCTTCCATAATATCAAATATTTCTTCTGGTAACAGCTCCAAAGCTTCCTCCGGATTGCCCAAAACTCGAGCTACAATAAAAGAATCTGTGAAGATTTCAATATGGCCTAATTGAGCTTTCAAACATTCCGTTATTGCAAACACCACCGCTTTCATCTCCGCCCCAACCACGAGCTACAAGGTGCCATTGGACGAGAAACAGCAAGCAAAATATTATTCGCCTCGTCCCGCACAACCACACCAACTCCAAACCGACCATTATTTTTATCAAACAATAATTACCCAAAAGTAGGAGTGAAATCAAATTAAATAAGTTCAGTATCAATTAAACAATTCAGCTCTCATCATTAACAATTAAAAAAGCCTTTTAACTTTGACCTTCCATTTGGATTGGCCGTAGCAATATAGGTTTCCATTCAAAACAGAGAATTAATGTGAACATTGAGAATTATTGTGCTGCTTGTAAATTCTAATCAACTTCAAATGGGAATTTGTTTATCAAACGAATTATGTGCCCTAGCCCAATTTATTTATGTCTGATTTTTATTTCGTTTCTTTATCTTTTCCTGTAAAGACCTCAACAAATTGAATAATTTTAATCGAGGATTAGGCCTCTCTCTCTCTCTCAATCATTACTGTATGTCCTCATACTAATTAATCATGGGGCATAATTTTCACTAAAAAGCTTGTCTACTAATTCTGCACATGGTGCAATGATTACTCCAAATAATGAAATCCAGAAAATAAAACCACAAGATTAGATACCTAACTACAAGGTGAAAACGATACCCACATCTTCCAACACAATATGAATTTGTCAATAATTAGGAACTACAAAGAAGGCTGCAATTATGTTAAGCAAATTTGGAGAAACACTAACACTTGTTTTACAGTTGATTGAGGAATTATCCCTTCAATTCAAAGAACCTAAATAAAATGGAAATGAGAAACATCAAGTATGGACAAAAAGATACCTAGCCTAGCAAGATAGTTACATTTCCAAATCCTAGACAGAGAAAAGTAGGGACTAGGGACACATTCTCTCTCTAAAAAACAAACTCAAGACGATGAACCGGATGCTCTTTTGCTGCCCATTCACCCCTAAAACTATACTTCTTAAAGGGAAAAAATAAAGTTAGCCATAATCAAGGTACTCAAATGTACAGTTTACCAGTTTTCTAGCATACTTCTTGTGCAGTGCTGCAGCTTACAACTTCCATTGCAGGAGAGGAGGAGGATGCCGGAGCACGCTCTGCCTGAGTGAAGTGAAACTCTATCTGCAGTCGATGGTGGAGAGGTGTTGACATGGTCAAGCCTTTCTTCATATCTGCCTGCATTTCCCTAATCGGGATAGCTGCCAAGAAACTCTTTATGTATTCTTTGCACGACTCTTTACCTCGACAAACCACCTCTTCTTCCTCTTCGTTCTTCACTGCTTCCATGTTTACTATCACTGGGGTACCCTCTTCTGAGTCATGGCACGAGGTTGTTGTCTGTGCATTCACATTCTGTGACTCCACCACTGGAGGCGAAGAAGCATGTTGCTCAGCTACTGGTTTTTCTTCGGATGATTGACTAGTACTTGGCAATTTATAGATGGTAGTACTCCTGTCGAATTTCAGTATGTAAGCCTGATTGCATCCCTCGTGCAATCGCTCCCCTAATGTGTCGATAATATAGTAAGCATCGCTGTCAACCTTAAGGATGAAAAAGTGATCGTTCCAGCTGACAATGAAAATAGTGGTGTCGCCATTGCTACTGCTCTCTGAACCGGTGATCTCGTCCCATATATTGTCGAATGACATAGCACCATGCAGAAAATCAAAATTTCCCCCCTCCATTCCATCTGGATGGAAAAACCCAATAAATGACTTTTCAGGAACTACACAAAGATCACGGATTTTAGCTTGGATGACCGTCTCTAGATCAAAGTGCTTATCAGGGAACCGCTCCCTGTATGTTTCGTTCCCACAAAGGTTTCTCCATTCCAACGAGCCGTCTCTGATCAAAGTATCAAATTGTGACTTGATGGGCATGAGGTTGTGGTTGTTCTGCAACCAATCAGCAATAACAGCAACGAGTGCTGTGCAAGCACTTTCTCCTGCGGCCCTTTCACTTCTCTGATCAATAGAAGCAAAGAAAACCTCAGTTTGAATCTTCAGATGACAATCCCGGCTTGTTATTTCTTTCTGCTCCCACGTGCCAACAGCAAAATTATCATCACCAAACTCAGAAACTGATGTCCGATTTGCATTGGACTCTTCATCAGTTTTATGCCACTGCAAAAAAACAGAGATGCTCGTTAGTTCTCCTGAAAGTTGGGAGTAAAATAAATGACAGAATCACAAATTTGTATTTTTCTGCTCAAGAGTCAAGATTGTATCTCGAAAATCCAAGTACCATTGGTGTTTCAATTTAGAGACACCATGTAAAGACAAGGTGCTGAACATATCTAATCTTTTAACAAGTTTATGTGGCACTAAAGCCACATATAATCACGTCATCACAAAATTTAAACTTCGTATCAAAATTGCAAATAATCAAAACTGGAAGAACAAAGAAGATCCTATCATCATTTAATTTCAATACCCGAAAAAGTGAAGAAGTTTTGTTGGCATCGCCTTCTTATACATTTTGGTAAGGTAAAAGGAAAGTATAAGATTACTTACCCCCAAGGAGGCGCATTCGTCAGAACTGAGCTGCCTACGATCAAAGTCTATGTCATCTCCTCCTTCTTCTCCATAAGACTTCTTAAGTAAAGGCTCTCCTTTAGCTTTAGGAGATCTGAAACTCAGTTTCCTCTTTCTCCAAGGCAAAATACTACGTTTAGCATTCTGAATTGATGCCTGCTCAGGGATATTTGATGCAATATCCTCTACATGAGAGCAGCCAACATCTGATTTACGGCGGTTGCTGTAGTAAATCAAATCCTCGTCGTCGTTATTGATTCTAGCACTTGAATAACACGAAACACCTGCATAATTAGCAAAAGCCAATGTACCATAACTAAATGATTTCCTAACAGCAGAATCCTCCTTTGCTTCATCAGATTCTCCTTCCTCAAATTCATCAAGTGAATCTGAGTCGAAGGGGTAAGCATATTCACCCTCCTCACTCTTGGCAGAGCACCTTTCCTCACTGCCCTCCTCCTCTCGGCAGGCTTTCTTAGCTCTACGAGTTGAAACATACTCTGTAAATATTTTAACCTTCCTCATACCAGCTTTAAGAGCAGAAACCTCGTCTTTCTCTGCAGCACAAGTTTCTCCAGATGCTGAAGGAGATGGAAGAGACATTATTGGACTTTGCACCACAGCCGCTGGTTCTTGCACAGCTATAAGTTCCAGCAAACTGAAAGATAACTGCAAGACAGGTGAAGATTTGTCATCACTAATGTGGACAACAAACAAAACTAATCAAGAGACTACATATTTATGGTCATAATATAATTAGTATAGCTACTTACACAGAGCACAGGACGACACTCAACCATAGTGCCAGAAACTGTTAGTGGTATCTTGACTTCAACATGCTCCTCAGTCTTGGATGCATATTCAGCAAGGTTCAACGATGCTGAACCAACAGGCAACATCTTGTTCTTTGCCCCTTGACTCAGGCCCTGGTACACAAAAATGTTAAGACGAATAATTCTATATAATAAGCAGCAAATCTAAAAATTCTCAATGCGAGAGCCCCCTTCCTAGAGACCCGTAACACTTAAAATTTCAACAATAGAAATTACGTTTTTAATTGCAGAAATGGGCAGAACTAAAACTGAAAATTCTATTGTATGTTATTGGTAGCAGTCTATAATTAGTAAAAAGTCATTGATTCTCATAAATGAACAGAAACTGAAATCCAAAAAAGGGGAGATCTTACCCAATTTGTTAAAATGTTCAACCCTTAGTGCATTGATTGTTAGATGATAGAATAGAAAACAACCAACTTGAATTATCAACTCAAACTTTTAAAGAACAAACAGGAAACTACATACAAAGAGTGTCGATTCTAAAACAGGTATACAATTCATAATGATCAGAGCATTTAGCAAGATTGCATACCAAATTGATGTAACGAACTATCACCTCACTCAGCAAACATACACGAATCAACAAGCTTTCGTGGATGATACCAGAATCAGATTCTATAGTCTTAAAGAAAGTAATTATAACTACTCATCCAGTCCCATAGTAGGAAACCAACAGTTATCATCCAAAGTCAAAGTGTTTTGGCCCCATACATGCATATATATATATATATATATATATAAGTCTGTTCGACTTGCAGAAAGACCATCTAAGGGATAATATATGCATATATGTAAGTTTTCAAAATCCTCCAACTAGACTTATAAATGCTGAATCAATCAAGGGTTAATCCTAACAAATCTCAGGATTTTGGGAGAGAATTGCAATTAGAGTTACATAACGCTATGAACACCCAAAACAGAACATCTACCACTAATCGTAGCAAAGATTGAGGCGCGTGCAACACGGCCATTTAGGGATTATGCTGCAACTATAAAACCTAGATAACCTCAAAATAATAATAATAATAATAATAATAATAATAATAATAATAATAAATAATAATAAGAAGAATAATAATAAAACAAAATCCTGTATAGCAGATTGTCAATATCTGGAACAACAATCAATCATATAAAGGCAAGTCAGTAAACTAACGGAATCAAAATTATCTTCAACAGAAAAGTCTTAAAAAATTTCAAGAAGATAAACTGCAGACCCTAAAATCTTGAATTGAAGAACAAAAAGGGGGAAAGAACAACTAACATGCAAAACAACGAAGCTAATCTCCCAAGGATGAAACACATTCTCCTTGTGCCCAGAAAGGGTGCAAACAGTATGGAACTCTTCATCCCACTCCACCAAAACGGCGCCGTTTGGGCCATCAACCCTCTTCACCATCTCTTCCCTAGTACAGTTCCTCTTCACACTCCTCCTGAACGAACCCAGCGAAATCTTGTGCCCCTTCCACCTGATCTCAACCGCGAGTCCTCCATTATCCTTGTCTGTGTCCTCATGCACCCAATCCCCGCACTCGAGCCTCTTCACGTTGAGTCTCACCTCGTATTTTCTCGAAATAAGAGGCGGCCATGGCCTCCACCTCATTATCTTCACCACCATCCTTCAAAGATTTGAGTAAATTGGGACAATTGCCGGAAGGGTAAGAAGAAATTGGTTGCGGAAGAAAGAGAAAAACAGCGATGGATTGGAATGTGTTTTTACTATACTAAATAAATGGGTTGTTTTTCATATGGCAAATGCAGATGAATCTTTTCTTTTTTTCGTTTGAGAATTTCTCTCTCCAAATATGACTAAAAAAAGTGAGTGAAGAGAGAGAGAGAGAGAGGAAAAAAGATAGGAATATGCCGTTGCGTTATTTTGCTGGCCTTCAAAGATAATAATAACAGCAGCATGCCTGTACCATTACTGTATACATACGCGCACAATGGAGAGAGAGAGAAAGAGAGAGAGAGACGTATGTATTACTAGTATATTATTATATAAATATATATATAGAGAGAGAGATGTACGTAGAAATTGATGTTCATGTGGGGACTGTGGGAGCGTAGATAGAGTTAGAGTCTACTTGTGTTTTGGTCAAATGTAGAGAGAGAAGGACAAACACATACATACGGAGAGAGAGAGAGAGAGAGAGAGAGAGAGAGAGAGAATCGCGTGAAATCAGGAAGTTGACTCGGTAGCAAATTTTGGTTAATGAAAATCAGGATTTTGAAGTTGGGTTAGTTGGTTTGTTGAGGTGGTTTGGTTAATCTGGCCTCAAATTTAGGTCTTGATTTATCTAAATTTATCTCTAAATCTACGGTCCATTCCTACTAATTCTCTTTAAAACCGTGTAATTTGTGATGTGATTAAAAAAAACGTCACCATGATAAGCATAATCCGTCATGCAATTATTAGATTACTCATTACAAGTAATTATGTATATATCGGTATAATTTGTTACAATTATACACCATTAATTTATATGGGGGTTGGTTTTCTTGACAATATGAGATAATGTTTGACTAGAATTTAAATATATATATATTTTTTATCATATATGGCTTATTTCATAATTCTTACACATGATAAAAATTTGATAGATATCTATAATACTTTATTATCTTTTCTGCGCGTAATAAGGATTAGATATATACCTAAAATACATTAATATATTGTTTGCTCCAGCAATCAAAACTTTTCTTTTGGTTGTCAAAAAATCAAAGATCTTGATAAAAAAAAGGTTTGATATTTATATTATCTAAATCTATGTAATTATGTATCCCGCTTTGTAGATGAGATACATAACACACAAGATTTTATAACATATAGTATTAATTTATTATCGAAATAAACTATTCATAATAGAGAATCTTAATACATCTTACCAAAAATAGATTATATATGTTGCAAATAATTTAATATATTCAAGCAAACATAATATTGATACCTTATAGATATAGTACTAGATATCACAGTCAACATAACACTATTAGAAATGAAACATTATTAATATAAACATGTATGATGCTTTTTTTTTTTTTTTTTACTTCTGAAAAATGGGAGCGGTAGAGAAATGAATCCGAGACCTCTGTATTCACAAACAAATTTTATTATCGTTTGGATGTACTCAAATAAACATATATAATGTTATTTAAACAATGCAATACAATGTGCATCACCCAACACCTCCATCATCGTCAACGCCACAATATTATTTTAACGGATCGGATGGATTCTTTGTTCCAACATCAACACTTGATACCAGTTTGATTGATTTTATGTATATATGTGCATGTTAATTAAATATGTATATCCACAATATTTATTATTCTTAATTTGTAGTGGTATTTCATAATATGTTGCACACCTTCATCATTTTTCAGATTATGGTCAATCATTTTTTCTATGACACGAGTGAAAAGGTAAGAAAGTGTGTAAATTGAGGGGGCGGGGGCGGGGGCGTGACTATAATATAAATTTATTATATATGTCAGTATTCTTTTAATGTCAATATGGCATGGCTTAATTTAATGTTAACCTTTTCTTTTTCTTTTTGTGCCTCTTAAATGTTACTAATATATATGGGGAAAGATACAAAATACTTTTTTCATAAAAAATGAGAAGCGACCTGGACCATTGATTTTTGTAGATCTACGGATGTCATTAACCGGTGCATTATAATTGAACATAGAATGAATTATCATAACAATGCATTATAGTATCCAAAAAATGCATTATTATGCATTGTAATAATACATAAAATAAATTATTATTATTTTTTGCGGGAAAAGTATTTTGTATGTGAACCAACCCCTATATATATATATTTGTAAGAAAAAAGATCTTTAATAATTTTTTGTAGCAGTCACTATTGGTTCCACATTCATTTAGAGCAATCCTAGCTGTTAAATTTGCTGCTAAAGTTTCCATATACTATTTCTATCCCCTATTTTATAAATGAATACAATAGTTTTCCTGTAATCTACTAATTATTCTATAAAAATTGTGGGTCCAACTCAATTTATGAGATAGATAGATTTAGGGAGATGTAAATTTGAGAGAAGATTTAGGGATGTGTAAATATTTTTGTGGGCCTACTAAATTTAAGAAATCTGCTGTATGATTTTTTTATCTTAATTTTTATTATCTATTACTAATACGAAAATAAAGTTGCCACATCCACGGTGCTCCGTTCAAATTTTCCTTTATTCTGGTAATTTGTCTAATTTTAATTCATATAAATTCTAATTTTTATTTTTATTAATTTCATATTCTTGAAATATCACATGTTTATCTATTAATCAGATCTCATATTTATCTTTCCCTCTATTTAATTAATTTCTTGTATTATATATATTAAAATAATAACAATTTCAGAATGCATTCTTATAAATCCTTATTTTATACATTCTAATTCATATATAATAATCTATAGAAAATTTGTAAATGAAAATCCCTATTTAATCAATATGTCTATCTAGAATCCTTTTCATTTTTCATTCATGTTTTTCTAAAAACTTCGATTAGTGCTTTCTAGAAAATATATACATTGAATCAAATGTGGCATAGGTGGTTAAAGAAAAGAAAAATTTGAAGATGTAAACATACTTTTTTCCGCATTTTGGCAAAGATTAGAGATATCGATTTAACATGAACTAACCAGATGGTTCAAATGTACTTAAAAAGAAGGATTTTTACTAATTTTAATTAATATTAAATTGTTTAGATTTTTATTGAGTAATTTAACATAAACCAATGAGACGGTTCAAATAACATAGAAAGAATGATTTTTACTAATTTTAATTAATATTACTTTGAAGATCTAAATATTTTTTTTTCCGTATTTTGGCAAAGATTAGAGATATCGATTTAGCATGAACCAGCGAGACGGTTCAAATATACTTAAAAAGAAGAACTTTTACAAACTTTAATTAATATTAACTTTATTTAGATTTTTATCGAGTAATTTAGCATAAACCAACGAGATGGTTCAAATAACATAAACGAAGGAATTTTACTTGGAGTGTTCATATTTTTATCGAGTATTACTCAACGGATTTGAGACGCGTATGTACAGTAAAGTCACTATTTTAATCGAGATTAAGACGAACATGTAGAAAAATTCTAAACAAATTTAGATTTAGAAAATATATAATGAATACCCGATCCATTGTCATTCCTAATAATAAATTTAAATACGTGAAATAAAATTAATTTTCTAAGTTTGATTAATAATTAACGCGAACAATATCACAACTCTTAAATAAGATATAAAATTATTTTTAAAATATATATACACGTAATTTAAAACATAAAGTTATTACCCGTCGAGTTTCGACGGACTACTTACTAGTTTTAACTTAAATTTAGAGCTAATGATGATTTTGATAGAACTGCTGTGAGTACTTTTAGGACTTTAAATACAAAATACCTTTTTTATTATGCGGTGTAATATAAAAGAAAAAAAAAATCGGAGTAAAATCTATATACGGCTCGAAACAATTTATTTATCTTCTTTAAATTTCTAAAACTTCATGCAGCAATAAATGCAGCGATAGGGGGATCGACGGATCGTAGAGTATTGGATTTGTCGTTTAATTTGATACAGTTACATTTATTATGTAATTTATTGAGTCGTTTAAGTCAAAGTTGCACGAAATTGTGCATTTGAAGAGAAAATATGAATATATAGACCGGTAAATGAAAAAAAAAAACTGTTATATTCTCAGAGAATACATCAAATATTACTTTTCTAGCATGACTTAAGAAATTCCAGATCAACTATAATATAACAAAATATACTTTATAACTAATATTTAAGTTAATGATCATCAATTTTAATCTTAAATTTTAATGATTTTATTAATTTTATCACAATCTTTGAAACTTATCAATTCTTTCCGAATGTTTTTAATTTGTATCAATTTTATCATAATTAAAACCTTCTTTCCGTCGACTTAATCTTGATATGGCGTGCTGAAGGATGACATGTTAAATTCTAAATACTCAACTTATTTTTTTAGGGCAAAATAACATGTTATTATCCGGCGTGCTACATCATAGTTAGTTAGTTGCTGGAGTGAAGTTCCGATGATAAACTTGATACAAGTCGGAATCTTGTGATAAAATTGATAAGTTTTAAAGGTTGTGACATAATTGATAAAACTGCTAAAAGTTGTGATAGAATTGATTATTAACCCTATGACATTTTATTAAAACGTGTTTGGCTAGTTATGAACTTCTCTCACAAGCATTATTAATTCTAAACTTATGAAGCCTAGTTATATAGTGATACATAATTTCTTCCTAGAATTCAAATTTCTTTAGAAATAGGTTGAGCCTTAACTAGAGATAGTGGGAAGCAAAATGATAAATAACAAAATCTAGTAGTTGATTTATAAAAGGTTGGTTTCCCTTTCAAAAAAAAAATAAAAAAAATCTAGTAGCTACCAAGTTGCTACCTCTTGCTTAACCATGAATATTGTGACTTGAAAGTTGGACAATTGACTCACATGCAAAACATTTATTCAACTCTCTCTCTCTCTCTCTCTCTCTCTCACACACACACACACACACAGTTAGATATATGTATGTATGTATTGCTTGAAATGGTGGGCAGGGGGAGATAATTAAAACATGCATGTGGTGGAGGCTGATGACTGAAAAATTCTGGCATTGAAACAAAAAGACAAGCACACATTTAAATTTGGCCATTCGCAATCAATGGTTTCTTTACAGCTTAGCCGCTTTATTTTAGAGTCTTCTAATGTGAAAACTGAAAATGTTGCTCTAATCACAATATTTTTGTAGGAGATATTTATTCTGAGATTTGATGCAAAGAAAGGTCAAAAATATAAATTTTGTTTTATTTTTCTTCAGCATGCATTTGACATCTAGCTAGCTCCAGCTTTGGGAACTGGAAAATTCTTTTTTGTTTGTCCGTAGTCTATTAATTCCTCCATTCCAACAAAAAAAAAATAAGAAAATAGAAATTACTATATCTTGTTAAAATGAAACAGAAATTTGAAAATTTTCCAACATAATTTTAACGTATTTTGAGTAATATATATACATTTTCCAACATAATTTTATACATCATCTTAGTTTGGGGAATATAAAGTCATGGCCATTACCATCCATATATAGAATAGATTTAGGTACGGGTGAATTGATATGTACTCTCAGGGACATCCAAGCGATAATAAATATTGTCTGTGTGTGTGCGTGTGTTAGCCTAGTGGTAGAATGGTTAATGTTCAGACCAAAGGTCACGAGTTCAAGTCCACCGTCACGCGACCTTTAAAATTTCTTGTAATGTTTCTTCAAAAAAAAAAAATATTGTCTGTGAATAGAGATATCTCAGGTTCAATCTTTATCGCTCTTACTTCCCATGTCAAAAGAAAAAAGGTACGGGTGAATCTATAAGGTACTTTTTTTTCTTTTGGGAAAGGAATCTATAAGGTACTTAATTTGGATATATAAGAATTTATTTCGAGAATTTAGATCATTTTTAACAAAAATTGAAATAGCCTTTAAAGAAAAACGAAACAAAAATTGAAATAGAGGATTTTGGAGAGTAAAATGTGGATTTTGAATAGGAACAGCGTTATGTTTATATTTTGGGGTTTAGCCCATTGATTCATATCATGCATCACACATATATTATTAAGAAAGTGATAGATCTAGGGTTTGCGAAAGTAGCTAAAAGAAATAATAACACGATGACACAGTAATTTACGTGGTTCGATCGATGTGATCTACGTCCACGGGAGAGAATGCAGAGAGCTTTTATTATATTTGAGAGTACAATGAGTATTGAATGTCCCTTCCACCTCTAATCTCGCATCTATTTATAAGTATTGAGTCAAGCCCTAATCCTTCTAGAGATCGGACTCCTTATACATATCCGGTTGCTTGATACATGCATATCCGATTCCCATTAGTAGTAGAATTCTATCTTCTTCCAAAGTAGGGTTTCGTTACTTGGTCTTCAAGGCAGATGTGGACTTTGTTTGGGCCGAACTCTGTGGGCCGAGCGTTAATATACAGGCCCAAATAGCCTTAGGTCGGGCCCAGGATGAGGCCAGCACTATCACATCCCCCCCCCAAAAAAGAGGAAAGAAGACATGTTGTAGACGCAGACTGCGAGGTCGAATTGCCGAGGTGATTGATCGCGCAAATCACTGGGACGAACTGAATTACCGAACTGATAATCCGAGCTGGAGTAGCAGGCATAATTAGATGAGCGATCTGAGTATCAGGGGCTTGTTATGTTCTTTAGGTTGATCAATAGGCGCGGCCCATATAAAATTTAAAGGGCGGGGAAAGCAATGGGCCGTTTGAATTCTGTGGAGGGGCGGTTCATGTTTCGAGAAAGGCGGGCCCCCGTCACACGTGTGTTAGACGCAACGGTGGGATTCAAACGTATATTCTCAGAAGCGGAAACGTTCTGCCCATATCACACTATTTCACATCCGCCGTCATTTAGAGAAAAAAGTTCCTGCGCAGAAAAGTTTCTTCTTCCCCAAAAATCCCCCAATTTACTGTTCTTATACCGCCGGTGTTCACTCCATTGTTCTTCTGCGCCCAGTTTCAAATCATCCGCCGGAGCATTTACCTTCGTTTTAACAAGTAAGTATGGCCTCTCCTTCTCAGTCTAGTAGTAGTGATATCGATTTGGCTCCGTCAGTCGGCTGGAGTAGAAGTGTTGCCTTTAGCATTTTTCATTAGGATCCGCTATTCCTTCGTCGAATCTTTAATAGTGCCCCCGTGTGTGAAGGGAAAGTGGCCGATTACCCCTCGACCTTAAATGAGGCTAGAATTAGGTTTCTGGCCCAAACGTACATTTTTCCTAACGAGGCGGAATTAATAGAACCTCGCCTGCAGTGATAGGGCGTGCTTCTCCCCGATGGGGTTTGTCACTATTTATGAGGACGATGCCGCACTCGGTCTTCGATTACCCCTCCCCGAGCCCTATTCGAACTCCGGAAAAGCCGGGCTTAGCGTTAGGCGAATAACGCCGAACTCGTTTAGGCGCTTACGGATTTGGGTGTGGCGCAGCAGATGTGGTCACCAAATATCCGCCGAGCCGATTCACGAGCTCTTTGTCTTCAAAAGGCGGGGGCCGGTATTACGCTGCAGCCCGGACTGAGTTCAAGGGGCGAACTCAAAATAAGGTGGACAAGTGGCACCAGAAATATTTCTTTTGTCGCCACAGTAGTTTCATCGACCTGATTTGGAGGCTAGAAAAGCCTTGCGAGTGGGTAATAGAAGAAGTCGATAAGGATTTGGAGTCCGCTGTAAAAGCGATGAGGGACCACGGACCTTTTGAAGCGAGCTACAATGAAGACTCCCTAGCTGAAGCGGGGTTGAGCCCGTATGAGCCTCAAAATATGGTGGATCCGGCGACGGGTGAGGCCCCGCTAGTGCTATTAGGATAGTTGTGCTGTGTTTATTTATCGTCCTGACTCCTTTCATGATTTGTATGTGCAGTGAAGTTCGGTAAGATCAAGGGGGCTGATGGTAAGGCTACAGCTCACGGGGCTAAGAGAGCGAAGCTATCTGGGCGATCTGCCTCCTCCTCCGATCAGGGTCAGCTCGCGGGGGCTTCTCGTCAGACTGTTCGCTCTCCTTCCCCCAAACCTCCCCAGAAACGGTTGAAGGTCGGAGACCAGCTCGAAGTGGACATCATTGATGTCACGGGTAGTGATGCGAGCCCGGCAGCTCCCTCCAACAAGCTGGCTGGTCTGCCTTTTTCCGAGGTGAAAAATTACTTTTTAGTAATAAAGTTTCCCTTGATTGTTGCCGGTGTAGCTAACTGTATTCCTTCTTGCAGGGCCTTGATATGTTCGTTGGATGGCTGAAGAACAGCGTTGGAGAGATGTCCTCGAATCACGAGGACGAGAAGAGCCGATACGCAGAAAAGCTGATGTCGGCCAATGCCCGAGCGAAGAAGGTTGAGGCCGAGCTGGTCAAGGCCGGCGAGGATATGAGAGTTGTCCAATCCGAGCTGGCCGCTCAGCTCGAGAAGGCCGAGGTGGAGTCCGAGAGAGCTCGGAAGCTGGAGTCCGAGCTGAACGCGGCGAAGGACCGGGAAGGTCGCCTTGCCGCTAGCCAAGGCGAACTTCTGCGGGCATTTACAAGGAGGTTCCTGTTGTCGGAGAGCTTCTCCGAGCTCGCTAATGACTTGGCCATGCTTATCAACGGGAACTTCGCCGTGGCTGCCTTGGAGAGGGCCGCTAAGGACTTCCCCGGCCTGGATGCCTCCAAGTACGGCTTCGAGCGGCTAGGGGATGAAGCCCTCCCTTCCCGGTACGCCGGAGTGGTCCGAGATCACCTCGATCATTTTCCTATCCTGGAAACTCTGGCCAGCTCGTCCACTTTGCTGTCCGTCGAGCAAATTGCTGGCTGCTCGGTAGACCGGGACCTCGACCTGGATTCTGCTTTCGATGCCCTTCGCGACGAGGAAGAAGAAGGCGCGGGCCCGGAAGAGGAAGTGGAGGAAGAGCAGGAGGCTGGGGCGGGTGAAGATCCAGCCGCTGACAAGGACTTTGACGGTTCCCCCTCCGAACAGCCACCTTCTCAGGACAAGGAGGTCGGCGATATTCTAGTGTAGTTGGTTTTTTTTTCTTTGTATATCTGTACGGAATATCTTCAAATGAATGAATTTGTTTTTTTTTTTTTTTTTCTTCTTGAGTGTAGAGCTTGGATTCTGTCGATATTTCTACTTTGCGCATACAAATAGCTCTCCTTTCTCAAGATGTGGTTGACCAACGGTCCATGGCTCAGCAATGGAGGGAGAAATGCCGCCGAGCTGAGGAGCTTTTCAGCCAAAAGTGTATTTTGCTGAAATCCCAAGAAGCCGAGCTGACGGGATGGCAGATGAAGTTTGAGGCACTTTGTGAGGAGGTCGAAGTCAAGCGGCTCGCTTTCCAAGAGAGTACCGACTTGCTTCAAGCCAAGCTTCTTCAGGCTGAGGAGGAGTTGGAAGTCGCCCGAGGTCGAGCCGGCCGCATTCCGAAAGATTACGAGATGATCGTCGAGGAGCATGCCGAGTATGAAGATATTATCCGTCGCGGCGGTGGTATCACCATCTCCGAGGCGGAATTAAAGGCAAAAGAGGACTTGGAACAATATATCGCGCTAAAGGAAGCACTCGGGTCCGAGTCTTTTGGGCTTCAGGGTGCTTTTGAGATGCTGAAGGAGAGTGCGGGCCGGTATAAGTGTATTTTGGACCGCCGACCTAAGTTACGGGCCCTTTTGGCACGTGGTCCGGGGGCAGACCTTTCTTCTTCTGTTCGGACAATGCCTGCTCGCGAGGTGAAAACGACTTCGCGGGGACATCAGGTCGGTCCGAGCCAGCGTAGGCGAGCTGTTTGTCGCGGTTCGGCTGCCCCGCGAGGTCGAAGTTTTCCTGCTGGAAGAAGTCGAGGTCGGGGACGAGGTCGAATCTCAATTGATGATCTCCTAGGGCCTTCCTCCTTTGAGGAAGATTGGCTTAGCTTCAGCAAGAAACATCCTTCCCCCTAGATTAGCTCGCTTCTGCCTGTAATTATGTACACCCAACTATTCCAAATAGTTAGAAATAAAAATATATATATTGAGTTTTTGAACTTTCCTGTTCCTCGTGAAGATTGCTTCCTTGGTTTTCTGCATGTTGCATCTTTTGGGGGAGTTGGACTCAGACCTCTTTGTGTTGACAAGGGAACCATGGTTCGGACCTTGTATTTTATTCTCCCGGGGGAACTTGGTTCCGACCCCAGTTGAGAACTAATTATCCTTCGGAGGGAGTTTGACTCGGACCTCGTGGGATCTTCCTTTTTGGAGGGAGACGAGCTCGGACCTCGGAAAGGGTTTCCTTTGCGCATTATAGGAATTTGTTACCCCATGTCGGGTCATTACTGACCACGCAAGGGAACCGTAGTTCGACCTTATGAGGGGATTTTGATATTAGGGATACTTCGTATAAGCAAATCAAAAGACACGAGATGCAAGACAAAAAGGAAATTTTAAAAAATGACCAAAAACAAAGTAAAAAGAGTTTTGACGAGCTCGTTGAAAACAAAACATTAAGGACAAAAAAGACAAAAAAGAAAACCTAAGACTCTATATGCAAGATTTTGTTGCTTATACGAAGAATCTCTTTAGATGGGCGATGTGCCATGTTCTGGGTATTAGTTCGCCCGAAAGATAGGCGATTTTGTAAGCTCCTTTGCCGAGGACTTCGTGTACTCTGTAGGGCCCTTCCCACGTAGCTTCGAGCTTGCCGAGCTTCTCTGAGAGGCTGATCTCATTGTTTCGAAGCACAAGATCACCGACCTGGAACTGTTGGGGTTTGACCCTTTGGTTGTAATACCGAGCCATCTGCTGTTTGTACCGAGCTTCTTTTATGCTGGCTAGTTCCCTTTTTTCCTCCAATAAGTCTAGGTCGGTTCGGCGCTGCTCTTCATTAGCTTCGGCGGAGAAGTTGATGGTTCGGGGACTGGGTGCTCCGATCTCGACAGGTATGACTGCTTCAGACCCGTATACCAAACGGTACGGGGTTTCTCCCGTTGGAGTTCGGGGCGTAGTCCGGTACGACCACAGGACATTTTGGAGATTGTGGATCCACTCTGTTTTCTCCTTCTCTAGGCGGGTCTTGAGTCCGTTCACTATCGTCCTGTTGGTGACTTCAGTCTGGCCATTAGTTTGAGGTCGGTTGACCGAGGTGAACTTTTGCTGGATATTGAGTCCTTCACAGAATTCTCTGAATTCCCTGCTCGTGAATTGCGTTCCATTATCCGAGATGAGGACTCTTGGTACCCCGAACCGGCACACGATGTTTTTCCAGACGAAGTCAACGGCTTTATCACTTGTGACTTTTGTGGAAGGTTCAGCTTCTACCCACTTGGTGAAGTAGTCGACGGTGACTATTAGAAACCGTTTTTGCTTAGGTGCCGGGTAGAAAGGCCCTACGATGTCAATGCCCCACTCCATAAATGGCCACGGACTTTGAATAGTAGAGAGGTCGGTTTGGGGTAGTCTCGTCACTCTGGCATGCAGCTGGCATTTTAGGCACTTCTTCACAAAGTCTTCCGCATCTTTTGCCATTGTTGGCCAATAGTACCCCCACCGCATGATTTTCTGAGCTAGCACCCGAGCTCCAATGTGGCTTCCGCACGATCCCGTGTGCACTTCATTTAATATGTAGTCCGCTTCCTTTGGTCCAACACATCTGAGCAGAGGCTGTAAGTAAGACTTTCGATAGAGGACCCCTCCCTCGAGGGCATACTGCGTGGATCTAGCTAGAATTTTTCTAGCCTCCGTCTTGTCTTCGGGCACCTCCCCGTTTCCCAAACATTTGATTAGGGGGGTCATCCAATTTGGGTCGTCCTCTATGATTGCATTGACTTCCGCCTCTTCTATACTCCTGTTGCGGACTTCTTCCACTAGCGTCGAGCTGGATGGGGAGGTCGCCAGCTTACTTAGCTCATCAGCTCGGGTATTTTGGCTTCTGGGAATGCGGACTATTTTGAAGAATTGGAAAGACTGTCCAAGGAGCTTGACCTTCTCTAGGTACTTCTTCAGCTTCTCACTTTTCACTTCGTATTTCCCTAACACATGGTTGACCACGACTTGGGAATCACAATGGGCTTGGACAGCTCGTACCTGGAGGGTTTGGGCGAGGCGCAGTCCAGCAATGAGAGCTTCATATTCCGCCTCGTTATTCGTAGTGGAGAACTCGAATCACAGCGAATATGTTAGTTCCTTCTTTTCTGGGCTGATGAGGAGTATGCCGGCTCCACTTCCTTTCTTTCCTGAAGCTCCATCCACGTACATCTCCTGCCAGAATCCGGGGTGTCTTCTCCGGACTTCTTGGAGCCTGGTTTTGGCTTTGATTTCTTTTGGCTCCACGAGGTCCTTATACATAGCTTCTACAAGGAAGTCTGCCAGAGCCTGTCCTTTTATAGCTCGACGGGGACCGTACGATATAGAATGTTCTCCTAGCTCGATCGCCCATTTCGCGATTCTTCCTGAAGCTTCTGGCTTAGTGAGAACTTGTCGAAGTGGTAGATCGGTCAGAACTTGTATCGGGTGAGCTTGGAAGTAGGGCTTTAGGCGCCGAGCTGCGTTTATGAGAGCTAGAGCGACCTTCTCGAGAGGCTGATACCTCGTCTCTGGGTCTTTTAAAACTCGGCTGACAAAGTACACCGGTAGCTGCCGATCTCCTTCGTCTCGGACCAACACTGCACTTATTGCCTCCTCAGATGTTGCGAGGTATAGTGAGAGAGGTTCTTCCTTCTGGGGGACTGACAAGGTTGGTAAGTGCTCGAGGTGGCGCTTGAGCTCCTCAAAAGCTAGCTCGTGCTCTCGTCCCCATCCAAATTCCGGGGCCTTCTTGAGAATTTTGAAGAATGGGAGCTGCCTCTCGGCAGCCTTGGAGAGGAAACGACTTAGCGCGGTTATGCACCCTGTCAACCTATGCACGTCGCGGATAGTCCGAGGTACCTTCATCTCCTGCACGGCTCTAATCTTCAGTGGATTTGCTTTGAGACCTTCTGGCAAGATCCAGCACCCTAAGAATTTTCCAGATCGCACGTTGAAAGTGCACTTTTTCGGGTTCAGCTTGAGGTTCGCCTGCCTTAGTATGTGGAGCGTGGTTCGCAGGTCGCTCACCGCCGAGGCCTCTTTTTTACTCTTGACGACAATGTCGTCTACGTATACTTCGACAATCTTGCCGATGTGATCCCGGAAGAGGAAATCGACCATTCGCTGGTAGGTCGCTCCGGCATTCTTTAACCCGAAAGGCATATACTTGAATGCAAAGATCCCGAAGCTTGTTGCGAAAGCTGTCATGATTGCATCCCCCTCATCCATTAGAACCTGATAGTATCCTTTGTAGAGATCGAGAAAGCAGAATACTTCGTGTCCCACCAAGGATTCGATCTTTTCATCGATGTTGGGGAGAGGATAGCAGTCCTTTGGGCAAGCTTTGTTGAGGTCGGTGTAATCTACACACATCCTCCACTCTCCTTCTTCTTTCTTTACCACTACCGGATTAGATAGCCAAATCGGGTACCTGACTTCAAACAGAAGCCCGGCTTTCAACCATTGCTGCACCTCGTTGTAGATAACTTGATTTCGTTCGGCAGCAAATGATCGCCTTTTCTGCTTGACCGGGGTCGAGTTCGGGTTAATGTTAAGCTTGTGCGTAATGATTTCCGACGACACCCCCGTCATGTCCGTAGGAGACCAGGCGAAGACGTCTTGATATTCCCTTAGGAGCTGGATTACTTGCATGCGTGTTTGAGGTCCCCCGGCAAAGCCGACCTTGACAACCTTCGCTGGATCTGCTTCGGACAGGGTAACCTGTTCCGCCGGGGTGTCTGGGATTGACGTCATTTCATCCGGCTCCTTGGGATACTTTGATTGCTATGCTTGGGGTTGACCTCGTAGAGCAACTCCGCATGCACTCCTTGGCCTTTATCCGGTCGCCTCGGACCGTAAGTGGTTCCGTAGAGGTCGGGATCTTCAACAAAGCGCGTGGTAGGGCGAAATGATGGCCCCGATCGCATCTCGGCCCAATCCCGACCTAGTATGATGTTGTAGGGAGTTCGCTTTAACCACATAGGCGAACCGAACCAGCCTTATTGACGCCGGGTCGGCGGGCCGCCAATCGCAACGTCGAGCGCGATGGTCCCTTCGTGTCGCGTCTCTTCTTTGCGTAAAGCTCTTGAGAGCGGGGTGTAGAATTCACCCGAGCTGGGTCGAGGCCCATCCTATCCAAGCAGTGTTGGAAGATGATGCTCACGCTGGCCCCACCATCGATGAATACGCGATGGACCATCTTGTTGGCCACTCCAACCTGTATAACCAGGGCGTCGTTGTGTGGTGTAGCGGTAGGCACAGGGTCATCCTCGGAGAATGTGACGGTTTCCCCCTTCTTGAATCTCTTTTTCGTTTGCTCCTCACCCGATGGGACCGGTGGTCTGCGAGCTTCTGCCTTCAACCTGGTTTTTGTCTTGCCTGGGGGTAGCCCGGTGATGGTGGAGACCACTCCGTCGTACTGTGGTGCGTCGTACGGAGGGTCGTCATCCTCCTCGTCGTGATCGACCTTAGCTCGCTTATTGTGGGGAGCACAGCGACCTTGTCCTCCTTTCCGTTTTCCTTTCGTGTTTTTCTTCCGCCTGGCTTCGTATCTCTTCAGAGCTCCCTCTTGGGCTAACCTCTCTATCTGTTCCGCGAGGTCGCGGCAATCCTCCGTGTGGTGCCCATGGTCATCATGGAAGGAGCAATGCTTGTTTTGGTCCCGAGGTTTAGATTTTGACATGGGACGTGGTTTAGCGAACCAGTCCTCGTGGAGTGCGAAGATCTCGGCATTCGTCTTCATAAAAGGAGGTCGTTGGGACGGCTCTGGTCCCACCCGAGGTCCCAGCCGGGACTGGATTGGTCCGGATCCGAGCCGGGACTGGATAGGTCCTCTTTGGAGGCGCTCGTGGGCACTTCTCCGATCACGATCGCTCCGACCTCGATCCCGCCCGGTTCTCTTCTTCTCGGTCTCCTCCCGCTTCAATCGGTCCGCATCCTGGCCATCGGCGAACTGGTATACAATCTTCCACATCTTCTGGGCTGTCTCAGGCTTCCGCTTAGCGAGCTCTTGGTTCAGGGACCCGGGGGCAATTCCATTTTGGAAGGCCGAGATGAGGAAGACGTCGTCGATTTTATCGACCTTCAAGCTTTCCTGCATGAACCTGGAAGCGTACTCCCTTATAGATTCTTTGTCCTTTTGCTTCACCGATAGGAGGTATGCTGTGTCTCGGCGGGCCTGAACCTTCGTATGGAATCTTTGCTTGAATATTTTTTCCAAATAGGTCCAGGACCCCACGCTGCCAGTTGGAAGGTTGTCAAACCAAGCTCGGGCATAATCGATCAGCATCTCGGGGAGTAGCTTGCACATGTGTTCCTCCCTGAGACCCTGGTTGTGCATGCTGTACCGGAAACACGTTAGGAAGTTAAGGGGGTCGTCCAGCCCATTGTAGGCCGGTATGTTTGGCAATTTGTACACCGTGGGGAGTTTGGTGTCAAGCAGCTCGTCGGTGAACGGGCTGACCAGCCGAGCTGGTTCCTTTTCATGTCGGTGTCGATTCCTCGTGGGACTGCGACTCTCGCTATAGCTCGGGCTTCGATACCTTCTGGGGCTCCGAGGTCGCCTTTGGGTATGATGTCGCCTGGGGCTACTCTGCGAGCTTGGACTCCGACGTCGATCCGAACCCCGCCGGGGCTCGCGCCTCTCCTTTAGCTCCGGTTCCGGTCTCTCGGTGTAGTGAGGAGCTTTAGGCAGAGATTTTTGCGTGGAACTCTCCCTGGCTTCAAGTATGGGAGACATCCGGGTTGTCGCAAGAAAGCGTTTGAAACGCTTCTTGTTTGCTTTAGCGAATTCGGCCGCGGCGTAGGTGGTGGCAAGATCAAAGTCTCTGGAGAGATCATCCTCCTTCAACTCGGATTCCTTCGGCTCCGACTCGTCGTTGATCTCTAGCGCGGGCATCCTTTCGGAGGGATTTCCTTCTATTGGGTCCCTGGCGTGCCTCTCCTTTGGGACCGAACTGCCTTTCTGGCGATTCTCTTGGCTTATGGGGCAGCTTTCTGCTTCGTTAGGATTCCCTCGTTGGCTTTGGGCCTCCCGCATGCTTTGTGATCGCGTTACCATCGTAAATCAGCTACGTAAGAACCGTTGATGAGGTTCCCACAGACGGCGCCAATGATAGATCTAGGGTTTGCGAAAGTAGCTAAAAGAAATAATAACACGATGACACAATAATTTACGTGGTTCGATCGATGTGATCTACGTCCACGGGAGAGAATGCAGAGAGCTTTTATTATATTTGAGAGTACAATGAGTATTGAATGTCCCTTCCACCTCTAATCTCGCATCTATTTATAAGTATTGAGTCAAGCCCTAATCCTTCTAGAGATCGGACTCCTTATACATATCCGGTTGCTTGATACATGCATATCCGATTCCCATTAGTAGTAGAATTCTATCTTCTTCCAAAGTAGGGTTTCGTTACTTGGTCTTCAAGGCAGATGTGGACTTTGTTTGGGCCGAACTCTGTGGGCCGAGCGTTAATATACAGGCCCAAATAGCCTTAGGTCGGGCCCAGGATGAGGCCAGCACTATCAGAAAGAAAAAATCACATCTAGAAAGTTTCTAATATCCCTAGGGACATTTTTTTTAAGACGAGATTAACCATCAAGTTGTTAATATAGGTGCTCATTAATAAATATTATGCTTGTGGATTAACATCTATACAAAAAAAGAGAGATAAATCATGCTTGAACTTTGATGGATTGATGGTCCCGAAACGAGTTCTCAATGTAGGAGTGGTAAATACATCGAGATGTAAACTTTTGCAAATTAAAACTTTGAGTGAGCTCAGTTATAAATCCTACTGACTTCTTTCGAAGATGGTCAGCTGGACTGATAACTCAGCTTGTTGTGCGGAAGGTGGTGGTTTGAAAACTTAATTCGTTACAGCTTAGGAAAACTCAACTTGAAAAACTTATCTTTCAGTTTACAGCTTAGTCAAGTTATGCAGTTTTGAAAAATACAGCTGGTTGGGTCACTCAGCCAGAGAAATAAACTTGAAGAATGCAGTGCTTAATGATTGGTTAGTTCTTCAGAAAGATAGATATAAAAACAAAGCAGTAAGAACACAAAGGTTTTTAACGTGGTTCGGAGAAACACCTCCTACGTCCACGACCAGAATCACTCTGGTAAATCCACTAAAGGATAACCACTTGCTTTACGAGTAGCAAGCAAACTTCTCAGCTCAAATCAGAGCCTTCACCTTCAGTGTACGGGTACTGAAGAAACCTGACATGTAGTTTACGGGTACTAATAAAAAATAATATTAAAAATAAAAGAAAATAATGTTGATACGGAATAAATGTCTCCAGTACTCACAAAAGGTACTTATAAATGGTGTGCAACATATCGTTCCTCCTATAATTATAAATATAGACATTGATAATGGTAGTGTGGTCTTTCTTTTTTCTTTTCTTTTTTATTTGGAAGCGTTGGAATTTGAACCTTAAATTTTACTGTATACAAACTGAAGTCTGTACCGCTTGAATCTTATTACTATAAATTACAGATTGAGCAATTTAATATTGCACCGATGACTCAAATGATCATCCTTTGGATAATGACGAGTATGATTAAATTTGTGGACATTATCAGTAGCAGACAATTTCGGACGTAGTTACATAATATAATGGACAATTAAAATAATCAGGAAATAAAACATTAATGGATATAATACTGTATAAGTATATAATAGATCAATGTCTTGTTTTGGGAAAATCAGCCGTGTTCTGTTGGCATCTTATGCTATTTTTAAGGAAAAATATATAACTACTTTTTTTTTAATTAATATCAGATTTATGCTTTACACATAAAATGCACGTTTAACAGCTGGCAGTCCTAACTTTTTTGATAGTTTGTTTAATGTATTGTTCACTGGTGTAATGGTGTTTACGTCACTGGGATTAATATAATTAAATTTGTGGATTTTGTATTTTATATACACTTCACATCTCTCCTTCTCAACATACACTTTTTCAAGAAATGTGGTGGAGATTTTATAGGGGCCTTTTTTTCTTTTCTTTTTTTTGTCAAAAAGTGCTTTGAATAAATGAAACTTCTATTTTTCTATAGTTTCTCTAAGTAAAGTACAAACTGTGGTGTCATTTTGCAGTAGTTATCACCATCCAATTTTTCAAAGTAATTATTTGGTTAAAATTTCGATGGAGTAAAGTGCTTCAAGGAGAAATTTTTCGAAGTAATCATTTGTAAAAACTAACAACGCACAAGTATTCTCGAGGCCAAACTTCTCAAGTTCGAATCTCACCAATATTTTGTAGAATGAGCCTATCAAATCTTTTTTTTTAAGTGTAGTTTATCTTTCATCAGTTCATGTTTAATTTACAGATTATTACAAATAAACGGAATTTATCCAATGCATACCTCAAATAGCACTTGCGGAATATACCCTCATCATCTTGACAATCATATGTACAAACATGTTACCATATAAGGTTATTTTTGTGCCTTCAAAATAGGTATATTGTTATTGTACATGCTTTTATGGATTGGGGTAATCTTGCATTTTGGCAGTCTTGTGAATTTAGATCAAGATTAGATTATAATATAGGGTGTTACAAAGGCGACAAAATAAAATATTGCAAGAGTGATGCAAGTGGGCCTTGGAAAATGAAATTGACCACACAAAATAAATGTTGCTAACGCCGCGCCATATTTCATGTGTAGTAACTAATTATAGATCGTCGTTGGTGAAAAGAAATGAAACAGTGTTTTCATTTAGTTATAATCGACCAACTACTAGTTTTTAAAGTTGATGTATTTTTGTTTCTAACTCGTTTTCTCAAGTACTCCCTCCGTCCCTGATAAGTGTGGTCCGGAGGGAGGGGCACGAGTTTTAAGAAGGATGTTAGGTAATGTGTAGTGAGTGGAGAATGAGACCCACTTTGTTGTAGTGTTAGTTACTTTTAAAGGGTAAAAGGGTAAAATTTTAAGTGAGATCATATCCATTTAAGGAAGGACCACACTTATGGGGGACGGACGAAAAAAGAAAGTAGACTACACTTATCAGGGACGGAGTGAGTAACTTTTTCTCGGTTTTTTAGGCTATCTCCAACCATAAACTCTATTTTGCAGTACTCTATATTCTAAAATACAATTTTTTTTTTGGGAATCATCTTCAACCATATACTCTATATATTTGTAATTTTTTATTCATTTTTCATATTTAATATCTATTAACATATCACAAATATTGAACAATTAATAAAAAATGTGTCAAATTATTATATAATTATTTTAACTTTTAATTAAAATAATTAGAATCACTAAAAACATAAAATGTTATTTTTATAATTTTTATTATATTATTGTTGATATAAATTAAATACATAAACTTAAATAAAATAACTATTAAATAAAATAAAATCATATGATAAAACAAAAATCAAATTATAATTTTTTAGAATAATATAATTATTATTATGTTACTATTAATTGAATATTTTCAATTTAATATTATTCAAACAGTAAATTATAATTTTTTAGAATATTATAATTATTATTATGTTACTATTAATTGAATATTTTCAATTTAATATTATTCAAACAGTAAAAATAGAGTATAGAGTATTGAATAATAAAACTCTACATATATCGTATTATTGTTCAATACTCCATACTAACTACAAAATAGAGTGCGGTTGGAATGCACTCCGTATTCCAAAATGAAATTTTATTTCATTTTAAAGTACGGTTGGAGATGCTCCTAGATCCAACTAAAGCCACAAATTCTACTCTTTTATCAACGAATTCCAACCTATATATTTTATAGATGTTAGATCTCGTCTCATAATGTGGCATGAAGTACTTTCGTTAATTTTGTACGGAGCAAGTACAATAGAAAATTAGATCGTCATCAACGAATATTAATATATATCTAAAAACTATAGAACTAATTCACAAAGATAAGGAGATTGTAAGCATATTGCAAGGCATTTCTGCCATCATGATCAAAGAAAATTACATTTTCGAGTAAAAAAAGAGAAGTCAAGTGAAGTTTCAATCTATCTAGAGTTGTCAAAATGATATGGACCGAAATCGGACAACGATTGGGCTACCAAAATTCTTGACCCAATAATGTATTTATAACCCGGGTCAGCCCGAGTTACAAATTTTGCACTAAAAAATGTATTTTCGAGATCGGGGCCGCCCCTGCCTGAGTTTTTTCTATTGGCCCGGTGGGTTCAGCCCGGACTTTTGACAACTATACTCCTATCTGTTGATATATCGCATTTCAAAACAACAGAATTAACTGAGCTCTATACAAGAAACGAAACCCAAATATATTAAGTTTAACAGCTAGTCATTACATGTTCAAAACTATTATCAATCAATTTCATCATCCAAGCTTTCACTTTCTTGATTTAGACCTCGACTTCTGCTAGCGAAATCCAGGTAACCCTGCCACAGATCAAAAAAGATATTCACTGCAACATACAGAACAATATTGGAACATTAAATGGAACGGTAACGATTCATTTACGATACTTCTCCTCCATTTTTTTCTTGAAAGCTGAGTTCGTGCTAAAACTAGAACTGCTAATCCAAATGTCTGACGAACCAGACCAGATCGTTGACATCATTCTGGTGATAAAAGGAAACCAAAACTAGCTAATACCCATTCAGAAACAGAAAATACTCGTCCAGAAACAGACAAAAACTTTTATATCATCTTCGAGAAAATATGGCACTTCTAAGACTGGACTTTCCATGTCCTAGTCTTTCAAATACTTTCAGACAATAACTTGCAAGGAACATGATATCGACAAATTTTGATGAAAAAAATAGCATATTAAACTTATGCATCAAAAATACATGACCCAATTCAGTAAAATACTTCCTAAAACGGGGTAACTAGAAAAATACAAGGGAAATTACCTCAAATATATTATATATATATATATATATATATATATATATATGGGTTGGTTCGCATACAAAACACTTTTCCCGTAAAAAATAATAATAATGCATTTTATGTACTAAAATAATGTATTTTATGTATTATTACCATGCACTGTCATAATAATGCATTTTTGATTTATTACAATCCATTGTTACGATATTGCTATGTTCAATTATAATGCACCGGTCAACGAGTAATAATACATAAAATACATTATTTTAGTACATAAAATGCATTATTATTATTTTTAACGTGAAAATTATTTTGTATGCGAACCAACCCCTATATATATATATAAATATAAGGGAAATTGCATTGATACCTGAAGAATTCCCACAGCGGCAAATTTGTCCATAATTGTCTTGATTTGTACTGGGTGTAATGCCAAAGGCTTCAAGAGAAACTCAACATTCTGGAACATTTATTAAATGCATTCATTAACAGCTTCACCTAGTGCAAACGAAACCTTACATTCTTAAATCAATGATTAATAAGTCCAGATCAATGACAAACTAGTAGGCCTCAAGAATGTGAATTCCATACATCCAAGAATTGAGCATGCCGGATCTTTATTATAATGGCATAATGCCCAACATTTTGCACAGAAACGGTACAAGCTATTATTGTAGTTGAAAGCTTATTACTGTCTTCAGTTGCACTCAGAGCTAGAAAGATAAACATTGAAATCATACTAAGTCTAAATGATACTAGTTCTCTAAGATGATGCTAAACCAAGCAAACTGAACTTCCACAATTATCTGAATGTAGTTGAAGCATCCTCCTAATTAATGGCAAACTGACATAACCAACTATGACAAGGAAACAAGAATCTTTCACCTTTGATGTAAAGCACTCGTCCCAGAATGTGTACTTTACATCTTTAAGCTTCCCTGTTTTATTGAGATCATCAATAAAAAGCTTTACTTGCATTGCCTGCAAAATATGCACATTTGAAACTCAGAATAAAATGAAATATTGGCGTGCGTGAAAATGAAGGTAAGCATGATGTGCAAGATGACGGTAACACACATTTGGGCTGCTCTTCTTCTGCCTGTCGAAAGGATAGCCAATGACTAAACCTTCCAGGGAAAGTTTAGAGATCTGCATGAGCACACAAATAATATAAACCAGCATATGAGTAATCAGTTGGGCATACGCAGAGAAATTTATGAACAAGTTTAAACTTTAAAGTAATTAGTTTCAGTAGTATCGTAGTTGCAACTGGAAATTTGTTGTAGCAGGCAAGCAACAAAATTTGCTCCTTACAGAAGACAAGCACACCCATATTAGTAATTTAAAAAGTTTAGCATATCAGTTAATCTCTCCCGATCAAGATGTGAAATGATCAGCAACAGTACAAAGTAACCAACTACATCACATTAAGAAGAATATAAAAAAAAATGCTCACCAAAGTCTGGAAATCAGTTGATATCAGGTCAATATTTGTTTTTTTACGAACAAGGACACTGCAAGCAAACAAATACCCATATCGTATAAATCAGACTGTAAACATTTGCAAACACCTATTTTTTTTTTTTCACTTGAACATTTGCAACACCTCATAAGTCTATTTTGTGGAAAAAATGAAACAGACAAACTAGCTAGCAGTAACCTTAAGGGCGACGCTATTTTGTTGTCAACATCAGAAACGGAGAGGCCCACGTACTTATCACCTACATCTAAACCAAGCAAACGGCTTCTTTTGACCTCACTTGATTTTAACAAATCTCGGTACAATTTCAATGGCTTCAAGTACTTCATCTGCATCATTTTTTCCACAATCAGCCCCATTAACATTACTATTAGAACTACACACAATGTCAAATGGGAGCATGCAGCTTAAAGAAGTCGACAAAAAATTGTACAAGCGTCAATTTTCTTTTGCAAAGTTCCAATCACTGAATCACGAGCAATACAGCTGCAAAGAGTTTCAAGCAAAAGTCTGATTTATTGCAAGATTAAGTCTTCTTTGGTAATATTAAAAATTCATATTCATGGTTCTTTTCTTGCACAGCTCTAATATACTATTCGTTTGTCACAGAACTCGTTTTTCTATCCACAATCACAAAACAACCAACAACAGTCTTCATCATCGAATCGCTAGGACATCTGGTACCGCTTTCCTAATTCAAATATTTGCCCGTTCAAATATTTGATCACATCCACACATTGCTTGGAGCCAAATTCCCAGAATATTTACTATCAAATTAACATTCTGGAAACGATGAAACTATTCAGTTATCGGGCTGGATCTGTACAAGATTCAGTCAAACACAGCAAGACGGAAAGCTATTAACAAAAGAAAACAGAAAAATAAGTTGCTAAATCTTGAATCTAAATTTGCGTAACTAGTTTATTTTCCACTGAGAAATATTGCCGAACACCTCTAGTGCATTATGATATATTAAGTATAATAAGCCAACATAGAAGAAAACAGCACACAACAGTAACTCCGTATGAAAAAAGTTCTATGCTTATTATTAACATATTATGCCACTTCCAATTTTCCTCTCTTCTTTATTGGTGCATATATAGGAGCAGTATATAAATGGGAAAAAAATCCTTCCTGCTTCAACAAATTTCAACATTATTAAAAATAGAAAAGAACGAATATTTGAATATCTGCTAAGAAGCACGAAAAGAGTGGCAGCAATGAGTACAAGGAAGCCGACGTGGATCCGGAGACAGGCGAGGGCGACGGGGAGGAGCCGGTACCGAGACGGTGAGAGACAGAGAGTAAGAGAGAGTCGCCAGAGGTTCAGTGAAGAGAGAGAGAGAGGAGTCAGATACGATTAGGAATTTAGGATAAAATTTTTAGGAATTAATGTTTAGGATATTAATATTAACCCTCGTATTATCTTTCTTTTCTTATTGGGTTCAAAAACTTTTTATCCTTTTATACTTATTCTTAATCTTTCTGTCGAACGGGACAATATAAGCGGGATGTTGGGAGTAAAATATAATACTATATTTTTTTTCTTTATATAAACCAGTTAATCCATTCCAATAACCGACCAAATAAAAAAACCAACCGATCACTGAACCAAACACCGCAAATCTCATTTTGCTGTTAACCGACTATTATCGATTAGTTCGTCTAATAATCGAATAATTGAAACCGATTATGCTCTCCTAGGTCTTGTGCAGAAGAGAGAGATAGGTGGTGGGTAAGGTGTACTTTAGTTTTTTTTTTTTTTTTCGTTTTGATTAAAATGACATCATTTTGATTGATACTTCATATTTAATTTTAACGCGAGTTTCAATTTCTCGCCTAAATTACAGGTCTAAAAAAAAAAGATAAATTTCATAGTTCATGTCTTTGAACACAGTTTTTTATATTGAATTCCAAAACTAGAAAAATTCCAATTTTTATGTATTTACATGCTATTATCCTTATTTTAAATTGCAAATGAGTCCTTAATATTGTATTAAGGAGGTGATTGGTATGATGGAATGGAATGAAGTAGGAATGGAATGGATGTAAAAATGGAATGAAGATAGGAATGGAATGATAAATCTTTGTTGATTCCTTTGCTTGGTATGAACAAGAATTAAAGAAATGAATGAAATCATTATTTGTTTAGCATTTTATAACCTTTTTCTTCTATCTGAAAATAATATTAGATAAAAAATATTAGAGAGGGTAAATTTTTAGATATAGAAAAATACTAGAGACGAAAAAATGTTAGAGAGGGTAAATTTTTTAGAGAGAGAAAAATTTTAGAGAGAGAAAATTTTTAGAAAGAGGATTTTTAGAGAGCAAATTCTTGATAAAGAAAATTTTAGAGAGAAAATTTTTAGAGAGAGAAAAATCTAAAAATAGAAAATATCATAGAGAAAATTATTATAATTATTATCATTGTAATTTTTTCTTGATAGCACTTTCCCTCTCCAAAATTTTCTCTATATAGTTTTTTCCTCTCTCTAAAATTTTCTCTCTCTAGTATAATATCTCTCTAAATATTTTCTCTCTAGAATTTTATCTCTCTAGAATTTTTCTCTCTCTAAAATTTTCTCACTCTAGAATATTCTTTTCGCTAAAACTCTCTCTAGAATTTTTCTTTATCTAAAACTCTCTCGCTAAAATTTTCTCTCTCTAGAACGTGCTCTACCTAATAGTTTCTCTCTCTAGAAATAATCTCTCTATAATTTCCTCTCTTTAAAACTTTCTCTCTCTAGAATTTTCTCTCTAAAAATTTTCTCTCTCTAGAATTTTCGTCTCTCTATAATTTTCTATCTCTAGAACTTGATCTACCTAATAGTTTCTCTCTCTAGAAATTTTCTCTTTCTAAAAATTTTCGCTCTCTAGAACTTTCTCTACCTAATAGTTTCTCTCTCTAGAACTTTCTCTCTCTAGATCTTTCTCTCTCTAAAATTTTTCTCTCTCTAGAACTTTCTCTACCTAATTGTTTCTCTCTCTATAAATTTTATCTCTAGAATTTTCTCTCTCCAAAAATTTTCTCACACATTCTCTCTCTAAAATTGTATATCAAAAATTATTTGTTGAAATAAAAAATTTAAATGAATAATTTGATCAAATAATATATTAATACATATATATATGAGGATTAGGAATGGCTAGTACCATGGGTTATGGATGGAATGGCTAATCCCAATGAGAAAGGAATGGTTGATTCCATTCCATATAGTTTACCAAGCAAGTGAATGGAATGGAGGTAGGAATGATCATTCCATTCCTTACCTCATTCCATCATACCAATCACCTCATAATAGTTATCAAACAGTATAATTAAAATACTTTTAGGCATATTTTACATTTTCATTTTAAATTATTTTCATTAACATTACTATATAATATTTTAATTTAGGTAATTTTCACTTAAATAGCCAAACTATTCAACTTTTCACAATTATATTCCAAACTATTAAAAATATCAATTAAATGGCCAAACTATTGAAATTTTCATAATTGTATTCCAAACTATTAAAAATATCAATTAAATGGCCAAACTATTGAAGTTTTCACAATAATATTTTAGGTCAAACTTTCGGCGATGAAAATTCAAGGTGTCATGCCGGAAACATATTTAGAATTTCAAAATTCTAAATCCTTCAAAACTCAACCAAAATAAGTTTCCGACGTGACACCTTGGATTTTCGTCGCGAAAGTTTGATCTAGAACATTATTATGAAAATTTTAATAGTTTGGTCATTTAATTAATATTTTTAATAGTTTGGAATACAATTGTGAAAATTTCAATAGTTTGGCTATTTAAATGATATTATTCAAATTAAGTTATACTACTATTAAACGATACAAAACTAGGGTTGTATACGAATCAAATAATTTTGGTTTGGTTCGGTATTCGATTCGAATTTTTGATATTCGAATTCGAAAATTTATGATTCGAATACAAATACAAATACTTTTTTTGATTCGATTAGTTATCAAATACGAATTCAAAATCATGGTATTCGATTCGGTATTCGAAAATATTCGAATATATATAAATATATATATATATATATATATTTGTGTGTATACATATATATTAAAAACTAAAATAGAAAAATTAAAATAAACAAAAGAAGGAAATTTCATATAAAATACATTATTTTAGAAAAATTTCCTTCAAAATTGCGAATCGAATATATTCGAATCGAATCAAATAGTCTAAAAAATAAGGAAATTTCGAATCGAATATTTGAATTGTATTGTTCATAAAACATTTAAAAAATCGAATCGAATATGCGAATATTTTTTCGAATCGAATCGAATACAGTGATATTCGCTTTGATTCGATTCGTATACATCCCTATACAAAACTCTACCCCTTGAAATCAGTAGTTTTAAACAGCTAAATGCGCTTATCTTAAAATAAAACAAAATAAAAAAACAACTAAATGCTCTGTATGTGTGTGTGAGTGCGCGCGATATTCTGTAAGCTCACGCAGTCTTGTCTTTGTAATTCGCATTCTACTTTTTTCCTTCTAATTTATCTGTCATGAATATATGATCGAGAAATTGGTGATGTGGGTATACATACATGTTTCAAAACCTCTCGCCATTTTATTTTTATTTTTCCATAAAATAATGCATATGTGGAAGGAAGTAGTAATAGTTCGTTTAAAGTTCGGAAGAATCCCGCACGCCTATTGACTCCACTGTTTAGGGCTTCTGCTCTTTGTTCCGAATTTGTTGTTTGTTCTAGTCTTTGGGAGATTTCGGACGAATGTAGAAGATGCATTTAAGGTTTTGATTGAAATGTTACACGTGCGTGCAATGTGTTCGATGAAATGCCAATTTGTCTCTTTTGTTGGAAAATGATTATACTCGTGTATGTAAAGATTATCAATTTTGGAATGCTTATTACTGTCTTTGGTGCCATCTCATGTGTGAAAGTTGAAATTAATTTCATATTTTGATAATATTTGCCTAACTGCTTTTGATTCCAATTGAGGGTTTTTCGACATTTGCTGAAATCATCATTCTGTAGATAGTTTGATATTGCTAGTTTTAGAGACTGATTAACAAGGTTTTTTGACATTTGTTGAAATCACGATTTTGCAGATAAATTAATATTGCTAGTTGGGGAAGTGTAACTTGCGGAGAATCTGTTTTACCTAAACTATGGCGGGTTGGCAGCGGCATTTGCAGTCCTTAGCGCGTCAGGTTGCAAAGAGATACGAATGCAGCCACACCGCTTCATTCAGTACTTTCAATCAAGCAAAGGCTTCTCTTGTATCTGGTAATTTGGTCTTTGTGTTGAATGAAGAATTGGTGATTGATTGGACTATTTAGATACCGCACACTTTCATTGGTAAAATGAAATGGTTGAATAATTGAAAAATGAGATTATTCAGGAATAAACATTGAATGCTGAAATTACGCATTGAATTTCTGGTAGTAGATCCATAATCCCAAAAGTGTTTGTGATTGTTCCAGAAGAAATGAAACAAAAGATAGTGAATTATTAAGATTCATTTGTTTAATAAAATATTTTGCATTCACAGGTTCCTTCGTTTCCACCACTTCGTACTAAATGATTAGGTCAGAATATTAAACTGTAACATGATAATAGTGATTAATTTTGACAAAATTATCTTCTCCGTGTGCATGGATCTGTTTCTTATACTTATGTTTCTTGAGTTTTACGTTAAGTTTATTAAGTTTCTTCTTATCAAACCTTTTCAGGAGATGTTCCTTCCTTGACTAGCCTCCGAAACTCACTATATCCTACTATTTCAAGGTCGCTGGTTCTACATACACAGAAATTGGTAAACCTACAACTCCTTCTCTTTCAATCTAAAAGTTGCCGTATGAGAATTCTTCGTTTTATACACTAATAATTCAACCAGTTTTCATGTTTTCAAGATAACTGTTAATATTGATAAAACCTTCAGTCTTTATTGTTTCTACATCAAAATTGGGACGACAATGATGTTATACTTGTATAAATTGCTAATTCTGTGGCTCTGTGCATGAATAGGCACCTACTGAAATTAAGAAATACTATTTGTGAAAACAAAGTAGTTATATTATTTGTTTTCAGGTAGAGTCGTGACCTTTATCTTTTGAGAGCTTCTTTACTTTTTTGGATAGGATTAGTGTATGATAGAATAAAATGTATGATTTAATACATTATTAGATTATCTTATATGAATAATCTCATCCTTACTTTATGTGATTAATTTAATGATAAAGTATCTTTATTTACTATGAGTAATATTTTTAAGATTTATAAATTTAATAGTTCTAGGAGGGGGGTTTGGAATTTTGGATTATTTCATCCCGCTAATAATAAAAGTAATAACTGGGATGAGTTATCCCACAAAACTGTGATTTGAACCAAGCTTAAACTTTTTCATGGGGCTTCATCTAAAGTAAAAATTTGATTAAGGTGGATAAATTAGCATATCAACCTAGTCATACGAAGTGAATGAGTGCTGAGTTGATAATATTCACATGTAAGTATTAGCTGTACAATCTGACTGTATCCACTATGCTTCATGATTTGGATTTCAAATGGCTAGTTAGCACGTTGTTAAATATCTACCATGGTGCCGTTATGGCGGATGGCGGTGGCGGGTTTTTGATAGGCCGCCATAATTTATGGCGTAACATCGTCTTTTTTCATGGCGGTAAATGGCGGCTGCCATATCATGGCGCCATGGCGGCCGTTACGGCCGTTACATGGATATGGCGGTTAAATACTGGGTCAACCCAGTTGACCGGACCCAAACCCTTTTGATTTCTCTTTAAGGAATTAGAACTAGGGTTTTAACATACATAACAATTGTTGCCGCTTTTCTCTCTCTCTCTCTCTCCCCTTTCTCTCTCTCTTCAAATTCCGGGCACCCACCCACCGGCGACCCCACCCATCGGCAACCCACCCACCGGCGACCCCACCCACCGGCGACCTCCACGCCGGCGACCCACGCTCCGGAGAGTTTGCTTCTTTCGATGAAAAAGAAGAAGATGACTATATGGAGCTTGATGAGGAGGACTAATCATTTTATTGCTTATTAACCCTTAGACACTATTATCTATTTATGTTTTATGCTTGAACTTAAGTTATTGTGTTTGGTACTTTGGTTATGTTTGAACCTATGATATTTTGTTATATTTTTGAACTTAGGCTATTAAGTTTTTTATTATATTATCTATTTTGCATGCTTTAATGTCATAATTTGTGTATATATAATTATTTATAATATTTTATAATTATTTTGCCATGCGTCCGCCATAACCCGCCATATCAACCGCCATAACCCGCCATATCAACCGCCATAACCTTATGGCGGTTTTTTAGCCGTCCGCCATAATCCGCCATCCGCCATCGATAACATTAATATCATATCATTAACTTGTTCTTTACTAATTTTTTTCCTTGTTGGGAATTTGACCTTCCTTTTTGACAGGAATTCACTAGTTCAAGGAGCTTACTCGCTGCTGAAGGAACTCCGATATCTTCACCATTAATACCAGCTTTACCATCAAGTACTGGTACTGGAAATACTGAAACTCAAAGGGTCATTTCTAAACCTGCAACGGTTCAAGCAGTTTTAAAGGGAATAAAGCAGGTAGAGCCCTGTACCCTGTTTCCGAGCAATTGCAAACCTAGATCGAAGAAATGCTGAACCTTATTGTTCTGGATTCTAATTGCTTGAGTCAGTTAAGTGTATCCTGGATTTTGTTTACATCTAGAGTTTTAGTATCATTATTAAATGGTTATTTGTTTATTTAGATTGGTCGATTGGCTTTTATACTTTGGTTTAATTTTCATTATTGGCGGTGTTACTAAGTTTTTCCGTTGAATAGGATTGGAAAAATTATGTGATTAGCATAATTTGCCAAGATTCTGAAGTAGAGCCGTGAAAGTTCTAGTATTGAGTCATCTAGACTAAGGGCTGGATGTTCTTTCTGCAGTTCTTTAGTTCTTATATGTGATTGTGAACTGAAGATTTCGGTAGATTCTAATTTGAGCAAGGATTCTAGTACTATACTGAACTGTCTTTCAATTAAATTGACGTTCCCTTTTCTTATTTAAATTTGTGGATCTTTTACCCTCTGTTCCCATCTTAACATGTTAGTTTCTTCCAGAGTCCTAAGAAAGTAAATTTGGTGGCTGCATTGGTTCGTGGAATGCGTGTTGAAGATGCGCTGTTGCAGTTGCAAGTGACGGTGAAGAGAGCTGCTAAAACTGTGTACCAGGTGAATCTCTGCTCTGTATCGTCAATCAATTCAAATTCAGAGAATTTCTCAGGTTACTGTATCATTGAGTTTTATCAGATAACAGCTGTACAAGTTAAGAGGGTGCTAGTTTGTGTCAGTTCTAAACTAGGTTTCTAGTGTTTTAAAACTTTTTTACGTTCTTCATTCTTCATAAGCTGAACGAATTATTAGAGAACATCGAACCTTCTTTCTGATTCCTGACTGATGTTTCCCATTAACATCCTTCCCTTTGACTGAGTAGCAACAAAATTGTGTCTCTTGCTCGGTCTAGAGCTTTTCCAGTGTGTAAACTAGATTATTGTATAATGAAATACATATGTGCAGGTTATACATTCAGCTCGTGCCAATGCAACACACAATCATGGACTCGATCCTGACCGCCTTATTGTTGGTAATAATCTTATCTTTCTACATTTTTCTCTCGCTTTGAGTTTGTCATAAGATTCTCTTTTCGGTCCATCACACTGCTTCTTATATGCTCCCAATTTTATTTTATTTTATTATTATTTTTTTATTTTTTGTAGCCGAGGCATTTCTTGGTAAAGGAACTTATTTGAAAAGGATATCATACCATGCAAGGGGTAGAGCAGGAATAAGAGAGAGACCAAGATGTCGGCTGACTGTGGTAGTAAGGGAGATAACAGCAGACGAGGAGGCCGAGATAGCTAAGTTGAAGGTGCACAACTTCCGTAAGCTTACTAAAAGAGAGAGACGCCTCGTGCCTCATCAACTTATCGAGACCACTCCAGTTTGGGATCGCAAGAACAAATCTAGAAGCAAAGAATCAGGTGCAAATGCAATGGCTGCATGAGCAGCGTCTTTCCATGAGTCCACATGTTGGTAGAGATCTTGGAGTCGGAATCGGAGTCGGAGTCAAAAACATAAATAAACATGTCGATCATCTGTCACCATTCTGGCTTTACTTTTTGCTCGTAGAAGTTGCTTCTTCATTTTCTGCAATTGGTTAGACATCACCACTTTGCTGCTATGCCCTATATTATTTTTCTAACACGGGTGGTTGTTAAATTTTTGTCTTCGTCTATCGTCCTTTCAGTTTTTCAATGTCATTGGCTCATATATCGGGCATAACAGGTCGAATATCTATGAAAATTTCAATCGGGCCAATTCACTCGATTTCGAACTAGCTCAGATGTTGGGGCTATACGGTTTGGGTCAATCTGATTTTTGGGATAGAATATCTATGAAAATTTCAATCGGGCCAATTCACTCGATTTCAAACTAGCTTAGATGTCGGGGCTATACGGTTTGGGTCAATCTGATTTTGGGATAGAATTTTTTGGTGCTAACATTTCTTCTTTTTTCCGGTCTATTTGGGCTCATCTGTCTGTTTTAGCCTTTATAGTTGGATTGACATTCCTAGAACCATCTCCATCACGTCGTCGGACGATTCGGTTAGGGCTAATTGAGCCACAAACTTTTTTTCTTCAATTTATTGAGGTCAATCCATCATCGATTTTGGGTTGAATTGATATTTCTAATCGTTAATTTACACGTTGAGATATATGTACACATAACTTATCCAGTTTGTTTAGATGTCTTGTGCATCGACTAATGTGAATTAATTATTGTTGATTCATGTTAGGGTGGCATAGTATATACAATTTCCATATACATAATTACATACTCCCTCCGTCTCACAATAAGTATTTCATTTTTTTTTGGTTGTTCCACCTAAATGTCTCATTTTTATTTATTAAAACCACAGTCTCTCACAAAAAAGTGTGAATTCTATCATTTTCTATCTCTTTATTATTTAAATCACTTTTTTAATTATCGTGCTGAAAAGAAATGAAACACTTTATGTGGAACAGAAGAAGTAGGGTACATTAGGATCTGGACAAATGTCACAGTGGTTGAATTTTGGATGGTGAGGGACGCATTTATTTCATTGTAGCAAAAGGCCAACTACATTGCCATATTTCTATGTCCCAACTTTAAATAATGTAGACATTTCATAGCACTTCCAATAAATGTATGAGCTGTCCATTTCCGACACTACTATTTCAACCGTTTTTATGTAAATATAACCAACTTTCCCTCTTCCTATAATACGTGTTGGTGGTGATGTTATGATGTATTTTACTATGTTTTACTATCATATCATATTAGTAAGTAGCCCGTCGAAACTCGACGGGAAATAACTTTATGTTTTAATTTACATGTATACATTTTAAAAATAATTTTATATCTTATTTAAAAATTGTGATATTGTTCGCGTTAATTATTAATCAAACTTAGAAAATTATTTTTATTTCACGTATTTAAATTTATTATTAGGAATGACAATGGATCGAGTATACTCATTCATTATGTATTTTCTAAATCTAAATTTGTTTAAAATTTTTCTACATGTTCGTCCTAATCTCGATTAAAATAGTGACTTTACTGTACATACGCGTCTCAAATCCGTTGAGTAATACTCGATAAAAATATGAACACTCCAAGTAAAATTAATTAAAATTAGTAAAAATCCTTCTTTCTATGTTATTTGAACCGTCTCGTTGGTTTACGCTAAATTACTCGATAAAAATCTAAACAAAGTTAATATTAATTAAAATTTGTAAAAATTCTTCTTTTTAAGTATATTCGAACCGTATCGATATCTCTAATCTTTGCCAAAATGCGGAAAAAAATGATTACATCTTCAAAGTAATATTAATTAAAATTAGTAAAAATCATTCTTTCTATGTTATTTAAACCGTCTCGTTGGTTTATGCTAAATTACTCGATAAAAATCTAAACAATTTAATATTAATTAAAATTAGTAAAAATCCTTCTTTTTAAGTATATTTGAACCGTCTCGTTAGTTCATGTTAAATCGATATCTCTAATCTTTGACAAAATGCGGAAAAAAAAATGTCTACATCTTCAAGTTTTTCTTTTCTTTAGCTACCTATCCCACATTTGATTTAATGTATTTATTTTCTAGAAAGCACTAATCGAAGTTTTTAAAAAAACATGAATGAAAATGAAAAGGATTCTATATAGACATATTGATTAAATATATTTATTTAGTCTTCATAGAGATTTTCATTTACAAATTTTCTATTGATTATTATATACTATGAATTAAGAATGTATAAAATAAGGATTTATAAGAATGCATTCCGAAATTGTTATTATTTTAATATGTATAATAGAAGAAATTAATTAAATAGAGGGAAAGATAAATATGAGATGTGATTAATAGATAAACATGTGATATTTCAAGAATATAAAATTAATAAAAAAAATTAGAATATATATGAATTAAAATTAGACAAATTACCAGAATAAAGAGGTAAGAAATCGAACGGAGCGCGTGGATGGGGCAACTTTATTTTCGTATTAGTAATAGATAGATAGATGAGATATTTTATTAGGTCGGTCATCTCATAATTAAATTTTAATTATAAATTAATAAATTCTAATTATAGATAATACGGTGCCTTTACATGATTTTATTATTATATTAAATAGGGTAAATTGCTTGTAAATTTCTGAACTTTTCACAAATTCTAGTTTTGCTTCCAACAAAAAAATTCTGCATGATAATTCCCAAACTTTATATTTTGTCTGATTTTGCATCCAAGGTCGGTTTTTCCCAAACTGTGTGCTGACTTGGCAGCCGGAAATCCTACGTATCCTAGTCAGCCAACGAGTAATAATTATCCAAACAACGAATTGCTTATAAATTCCTGAACTTTTGTGAAATTCTGTTTTTGCTCTCCAAAAAAAATTAATTTGTGCAACAAATTCCCAAACTTTTTAATTTGTCTGATTTTACATCCAAGGTCGGTTTCCCCCAAATTGATGACACAAATTAGAGGCTGCAAAAGAATGCAAAAAATTGCAAAAAAGGATGAGCACAAGATGCAAAAGGCTGTAAAAGGTATCAAAACAAACTTCCATCACTTCCATTCGATACAAAATACTCCGTCTGTCCCAATAGCAAGGTCCCTCTTTTCTTTTTTGTCTGTTCCAATACAAGGTCTCATTTCGAAAATGGAAATAATTAACTCTTCAAAAGATTTGGGACCTACCACTTTTTAACTTTTTACTCTTGTTTCTTAATAACCGTGCCCAAAAGAAATGAGACCTTGCTATTGGGACGGATGGACTATGTTGCAAGGTGCATACAAAGCATATAGTTTCTGTTCACATCACTAAGCTAAAAGCAAAAATGGCATGCAAAATAGGACTTTGGTTCATGTGTGTCATCCTTCAAACAATTTGTGGAAAACCGACCTTGCATGCAAAATCAGACAAATTAAAAAGTTTGAGAATTCGTTGCACAAATTAATTTTTTTTGGAGAGCAAAAATAGAATTTCACAAAAGTTCAGGAATTTATAGGCAATTTGTTGTTTGGATAATTATTTACTCGTTGACCGACTATGACACGTAGGATTTCCGGCTACCAAGTCAGCACACAATTTGGGGAAAACCGACATTGGATGCAAAATTAGACAAAATATAAAGTTTGGGAATTGTCACGCAGAATTTTTTATGGGAAGCAAAACCAAAATTTGTAAAAAGTTTAGGAATTTACAGGCAATTTACCCTATTAAATAATATCATTAAAATACACATCTAATGTGTACCGGAGAAATCCAATTGTATTTTCCCATTACAAACGTGCAAGAAATTCACACCAACTTCTTTTTCTTCTTAAAAAAAAGTTACTATAAATAAAAAAATCGCACCATCTACGAGGATTATTGATGGGTTAATGATCTTTATTATACATATATCTATTACTAATACGAAAATAAGCTGCTCCCTCCACGGTGCTCCGTTCAGATTTTCCTTTATTCTGATAATTTATCTAATTTTAATTCATATATATTCTAATTTTTATTTTTATTAATTCCATATTCTTGATATATCACATGTTTATCTATTAATCACATCTCATATTTATCTTTCCCTCTATATAATTAAATTCTTCTATTATACATATTAAAATAATAACAATTTCGGAATGCATTGTTATAAATTCTTATTTTATACATTCTTAATTCATAGTATATAATAATCTATAGAAAATTTGTAAATGAAAATCCCTATGAAGACTAAATAAATATATTTAATCAACATGTCTATATGGAATTCCTTTTTATTTTTCATTCATATTTTTCTAAAAATTCGATTAGTGCTTTCTATAAAATATATACATTGAATCAAATGTGGGATACATAGCTAAAGAAACGAACAAAAAAACTTGAAGATGTAAACATATTTTTTCCGCATTTTGGCAAAGATTAGAGATATCGATTTAACATGAACTAACGACACGGTTCAAATATACTTAAAAAGAAGGATTTTTACTAATTTTAATTAATATTAACTTTTTTTATATTTTTATCGAGTAATTTAGTATAAACCAACGAGACGGTTCAAATAACATAGAAAAAATGATTTTTACTAATTTTAATTAATATTATTTTGAAGATGTAGATATTTTTTTCTATATTTTGGCAAAGATTAGAGATATCGATTTAGCATAAACCAACAAGACGGTTCAAATATACTTACAAATAATAATTTTTACAAATTTTAATTAATATTAACTTTGTTTAGATTTTTATCGAGTCGATTTAGTAAAAACCAACGAGACGGTTCAAATAATATAGAAAGAAGGAATTTTACTAATTTTACTTGGGTGTTCATATTTTTATCGAGTATTACTCAACGGATTTGAGACGCGTATGTACAGTAAAGTCACTATTTTAACCGAGATTAGGACGAACATGTAGAAAAAATCTTAACAAATTTAGATTTAGAAAATACATAATGAATGAGTATACCCGATTCATTATCATTCACTAATTATAAATTTAGATACGTGAAATAAAATTAATTTTCTAATTTTGATTAAAATAAGATATAAAATTATTTTTAAAATGTATACATATAAATTAAAACATGAATTTATTTCCCGTCGAATTCCGACGGGCTACTTACTAGTTAATAACTAAAAAAATTATGATTCGTGTAGCTCCCAGTAGTTTTGATTAGGTTTTAAAAAGATTTTATTTTATTTTTATTTTTTTGGAAAAAAAAGTAGTTTTGATCAGTAAGATTCAGTCTCTGCATTTTAGCTTCTTCAAAGACTATCTGAAATTGTTTAATAATCAATGCAAATAATGAAATGGTCAAATGGTGAATTCTACAAAACAAGTGATACACATCAAATATACTATTTTATTTAAAAAGAAAAAGCACAAGCTAAACATAAACTCGGCAATCTAAATCCAATTCAATCACAAGATATATAAACTATAGGCTAATTGCTAACTAATTTTTGAATTTCGATCAAATTTATAATTTTAAGCCAATGTTTCACACATTTCAATAATGTCACCATCATTCACGTGTAGCATAATTAACACCCTCAAATTTCGACAGCGAATAAAATTTAACGCCGAACAATTGATAAAGTGATGTAACAAAAAAAATAATGTCGTTTTATTAGTTGATAAAAAATAAATAATTTTCCGCCCTCTCTCTCTCTCTCTCTCAGATAAGCTTAAACCAAGAATATTACATGGCCAAAAAGAAGGATAATAATAAATACATGAATAAAGAGGTCTCAGCATTGCTGTAACAATTATAATATTTGAAAATTCAGTTGACCCAGAGATGATTTTGAATTAAAAAAGAAGAGCATTAAACTTGCAGTAGAAGAACAAACACATTAGCACGAATATTTGAACAAAGTCGGAATGTTTTAATAAAGCAATTATAGCTACAGCTACGACTACGACTACGAGTGGTTAGCCATAAACTAAATTATGGTAATGGGATTAAACAATTATCGCTTTTTGATTAGTTTCATCTTTATCTAAGTAGGAGGGACTGATTAAATTAATGATGAGTTTTTGGGACCAGTAATTAATCCTCATATTCAACTAAAGATCTTATATATATATAACCAGAATGAGAGAGACGCGCACATTGCAGAGATGAACTTTACCTCTATTTTTATACTCCTATATGTTTTGTTTTGTTTTATTTAACCGAATTTTGGAGGTGTGAAAAGGCAGCATTGTTCAAATTCGTTATATTCAAGAAAAGGGCCCCAATCAGCTGAAGTTGTCTCTTTCTTATGTTGGTGTTCTTGTTTTGAGATCTGCAACTCTTTTTGCAGTAAAAATCTCCAAAATACTATCTGGGTTTTGTTTATAGCTACTGCCACGTGAGTTTTGTTTCTCTCTCTCTTTTCCAACTTCTAAGACCATTTCTTGATGCATTTGGTTTCAATTCATGTGTGTGTGTGTGTTTTGGCGTACAGAAGTGAATGAAGTGTATTAAGAGTGAATAATTCTTGGAATTTCTTTGATTGTGGCTTAGATTTCTGTATGAATGTTTGATGAAAAGATGTCTTGTTTTTTTTTTTTTTTTTGTGTGTGTGGGATGAAGCTTGGATGCATGATTTAATCAGTAGAAGAGATGACAATGTTGTATGTGGTAGTAATGTACATGTAGTATTAAATTGTGTATGATACTTGTTTTTTGACGACGAGGGTAACTTGCAGCCGTTACTTGAGGTGCTCACCGGGTAAAACCCGCGAATGATGTTTGTTTATCATCCATGAATAGTTCTTTTTTCCTATCTTCACTCCACACTCAAAATTTTATGCAATTGTCTCTGCGTGTGTGTGTGTGTGTGTTTTAGAAAGCTTAGATGGAATTGCCTCAGATTGAACTTTATATATTTCCATATATATGTATTTTGTTATGCGTTTGTGTCTATTTTACTAGTTCCTATATCAATTCATATGCAATTTGTCTTCATGATTCAGAGGAAATCTCCCATTTCTTGCAAATATGGATGAGAGAGGAAGTATCTCAGATTATAGAAGCAAAATGGATAGAACACTTGCATCGCCGGACTTAACAAACTATGAAAAGCTTCAAACTCTAGTTAGGAATCAAATTTTGCAATCATCAAATCTTCAATTTGAAGGTAATTTATCTTCACATCTCTATCAAATTTCCTAGTATTGAGGTAACATCTAGTCGTATACGCACTTTTTGTAGGAGACATAGACAATGTGGTGGAAAGGAGAAGTAAGGAGGTGTCAAATTTTCTTGGTATGTTGAGGAGTACTTCCTTAGTGAACGACGTTGAGAGATCAAAATCCAACGAGGACTCACGCGCTTGCTGGAAAGTATGCTTGCTATAACCAGTTATCATTCTGCTTCATTTGCATTATCCTATTTTGCATTGCATTTTGAAGTGAAGAGAGAATCAGCCATTAGTATTTCAGAGTTTCTTGCTTCAGGCTCGTTGTTTCCAGTATATATTTCAAAGAAAAAAAGCAATGATATTATTCAATTTGTCACAGTTTCACTCTCAACTCATCCCACCATGTAAACCTACTGTATCTTGTTATGCCACACGACACGACAAATGTAGTTTGTTAAGTCTATCTGTATAGTTTGTTGGGATTGATTTTCTTTTAACTCTGTAGGTAAAGCAGGACACTGAAGAATTTCGAGTTATGTATAGAGAAGGACCAGAAGGAACTCCTTTTCACACCCTGCTCGTTGAGGGCTACGTGGATGGGCCACTTGATGTTTGTAAGCTTAACTATAATAGTCGAGCAGTTTCATTATTTTCGCGTAGTTTTTTACCATGTTTTCATATGTTACAGGTCTATGCATTTCGTGGGAGTCTGGCCTCTACAGCAGATGGTAATAGGCCATATAGTTTGTGTAATAACTTACTTCATTTAACTATCTGTGAAAAATTATAAAAACTAAACTAGTCTTTTATTTTTCATTCTGGAAGGTGGCCTCAAACTGCTATTCCAACTTTCAAAGTGATTTCATCGCGGTGTTTGCAAAGAGTTGGAGCTGGCGAACAGATATCATTAGTGAGGTACGAACTTACTGCTTGAGTCGGGGTTGCAGAGATTCGTGTGTTGCTGATATTTACTTGATTGATTGCTTGGAAGAAAGGATGAAGGTTTCATGGCCACTATCAAGCAGAGAGGCTGTGATTCATTACTTTGTATTTGAATACTTCCAAGATGATCTAATGGTGGTGCTCCTTAACTCGGTAAACTATGAAATCTTCGTCTATTTCCATCAACACGCATCTCCCTCAACTATGAACATTGTTCGTAAACATATTATAACCTATAAACAGATCTCCGATTCAGAGACAATCGAGAGAAGTAGTCATGGATTCACCAAGGATGGGATACCTGAGGCAGAAGAAGTGGTGAGAATAGATGTGGTGGGAGGATTTGCTTTGCAAAAGGTGACTGCAGATAGGAGTTACTTCCGGTAATTAAGTTAGTTATACCTAATGTTCGTATATTTACTAGCAAAACATAAATGTGCATTCATCTGTGAAGTTTTTCGTGTTCATGCATGCAGGACGATAGCAAACATGGATATCAAGTTAGACTTTGTTCCTCCCTCGTTCATCAATTTCGTCTCAAGGCAGCTTGTAGGCAGTGGCTTCAAGCTCTATAAAAAGGTTGGTATCAAACTTCCCCAGACATGTTATTTTTTCATGATCAATCTGTTAAATATTTGAATATGCTACATTATGATGAGCCTCATGTACTTGAAATTCTTGAAATGTGACAGGAAGTTGCTTCGGTTACTAGAGGAGATCAGAAGTTTTGCGAGGCTTTGAAGGACCCTCTGTATGCTCGTATTCGTGAGGCTCTTGATTCAGAAAGCTCGACAAGGTCATCTCAAATTGTGGAAGATCAGAAAAGAAGTAGGCATGAAGGCCAATGTGGAGAAGACGGCAGTGTTGAGGACAACTCTGTTGTCGACTCAGAAGCTAAGGACGCAACTTATAGAGAAAGAAACGAGGTGGAAAAGTTCAAGGAGCTTCAGGAAAACAACATAGAAGGAAGTGAAACATTTGAAAGTTTCACCTTGAAATCATCATATTGTTCGAGTGATGAATATACCTGCAAGGAGGAGTTTGATAGTTGCAGCGACGAGGAAGATGGGCCGAGCATAGACGAAAGTACAATAGAAAGTTCTAGAAACAGAAATGAGGAGGAAGAAGGTGGTTCCTATGAGTCCGGAGGTAGAGAAGGCTGTGGTAACAATTGAAAAGGCCATTGCCATATTGAAGGAGAAAAGTGAAAATGGAATGATGAATGGGTTAAATTCCGAGTAATTTAGAGAATGAAGATAAAATTAGTGAATCTTCAAATCTGGAGATGCAGAAGAACTTGACTACTTCAGTTGAAGCTAGAATCATCAGCTTGGAGAATCATGCTTCAAGGTATAAAAACTAATGTTTTTCTTTCTCTCACTTACATAATTTTATGTGTGCATGCATGGTTGTTGTACAAGTATTCTGATGAATCACAAAGACTTGTGTGAGACGGATCAAAGATTCAGATCCAAATATGCTATCAGGATATTCGACTCGTCTCACACAAGATAGGACTCCTTCTTCATGAGATATGATTTGATCGTGAATGTGAATTTTGTTGCAGAAGGGAAACAAATGAGGTGGAGAGTGGTTGGAAGAGTACTGTCAATAACAAAAGTAAAAACAAGAAATACAGGTTTTGCTGTTTGCATTTTTATTTACCAATACTGACATGTATATGTTATTTTGGAGGAAAGAAAATTTATGCAAATATAAATCTAAGATGAGAACCAAAAGAAAGGATAAAAAAAAGTTGCTACTGTTGTTGAAATTCAAGGATTTAGTGTTTGTTTATATACGTATGTTTGTCCTGGAAATTCAAGTGCTTCTCTTAGAAATATGAAATGATAAATAATTAATATATTTGGCAAATAAAGACCTAATTATAGGAAATAGTGGATCTATCATCCATCAAAAGTGGATCAAAATTCCTCTTTTTTATCAATCAAATAAAAGATAAAAATACATGAATTTGAGAATGCGTTTTCTCCTATAAATTTTAAAAACAGAATATTAAGAAATTCACGGAAATGTCACAACATTCACATGAATTTGTAACTTTTGTACAATTTTAAAAATATTGCAATTATAGCACAAATTTTCTATCTTTTTTAAATGACAATGTTCCTAACTTTTAGGAATGTCAATTCAGCCCAAAAACTGATAGGTTGAGTCAGTGGCGGACGCAGGATTTCAAGTAAGGGGGTCAAAAAATTATAACAAACAAAATTAAATATAAAACTTTATAATAAAATATACTATACAAATAATCAGAAATCTAATCTATATTTGGCCCCGACGGTTTGCCATATTCTGAAACTTATGTATAATAACGTCATTAGGAACATAATTGAATATATCCTTTTCAATATAGACTACCAAATTATCATTCATCCATTCATCACTCATTCGGTTGCAATGATACTTTGTGATTCATCCATTTATATATTTTTCTTTTCCAATTTGATGCTCTTAGTTATATTTTTTGGCCATAAATTGAAGAACATAGTAGAATTACCTCTTGATCCCTGCTGCAACTCAGATACAAGAGAAGAAGAGAACTTCAAGATTTGCAATTAGAGAAGAGAAAAGAGCAGTAGATGAAGCGTAAGAATTTGGCGAAGGGTATACATGGTTATAATAATTTTATTAGAGGTATAATAGGTATTTCGCGTAGAAAATACGAAGTCAATTGACTCCCCTTGGCTACATGTAGATCCACCGCGGGTTGAGTCAAATAGATTGAAAAGGGGAGATTTAGAACTAAAAAAATTTATCCCGAAATAATTGTAGTTGATTGTCACATTTGAATAGCCGGACATAACTGGCCTGAAAACTGAGGGGGTTGGCTCGATATACAGAAAATTTACTCGTTACTTGATTGTCGAACTTCATTACGTTATTGGCCTTGGTAGGGCTTTTTGGAGTGCTCGGGGTGAGGGAGTTCTTGCTTTTGCGATGAAGAAAGATGCATGTTTTGAAGTGGCTGTTGCCGAAGCGCTTGCTTGCTTGGAGGGAACACGTATTGCAATCACATAGTGTTTTTCGAGGATTATTATTGAGTCCGATTGTCTTGAATTGGTGAGAGGTCTCAAACAATCCCACCAACCACCATCCTATCTCTGCAACATTACACTCTTATGATTGATGAGAAAATACAAGTTATTTATTTGTTACACGAATAAAGTTGTTTAGGAAAAAAACATATGTATTTCATAAATCTTATGACTGATGGGCTAGCTCGAAAACTGCAAATTTATAATTAAGATCGAAAATTTTAAGAAGAAAATTACTCAATCGATTAACCCAAAATCAAATAAGTTGGCCGTTTGACATCCTATTAATGTTACAAATAGAAAAATTATAATTCACTCACTCTTACTTTTATTACGTTTTTGTTTCGGATTCGAGAAAAAGAATAAAAATTATAAAAAAACAGAAGAAAATTCTTAGAAGTTAGAGTTTAGACCGCCTAAGAAAATTCGGATGAGATCATAAATAAACATTGTAATAAAAATCGCCAAAATTGTCTCAAGATACCTCGCTATTAATTTTACTATTTTAAAAAGATTTATTTAAAAATAAAAATTTAGTAATATATAATGAACATTAATTAACATTTATTATAATAAATTAGAATTTAAAAAAATTATATACACTAATTTTAGAATAATGAACCCTAATAATCAATTAAAAATTAAAAAAAATGCAAATTAAATATAAAATAATATATATAAACTCTATTCGGATGGATGAACCCTAGTTAATAATTGTAAAATTATACTAAAGTCTAAAACATTATAGATTAAATTGAAGAAAAAAATGATAAAAATATAATTAAATATGAATTGTGGGAGAAAGATGGAACACTAAAATTAGACACAGATGCAAAGGCAAAGGGAAGAAAATTATTCCACAGGCAAAGGCGGTGGTCTGAAATCTGAATTACCGTAAATGCCCCTCCATTAATAGCATACCCCTTCACACAAATGAGAGTGTTTCTACTTTCTAGATTGATCTCCATCACAATTCACAATCACAAAACCCTCCCACTCTGCAACAATTTTCATCAACGATGGGTTGGCTCTCGAAGAACGATGATTTCAGCTATATTTCCTCTTCCTCCGGCCACGCCACCGACTTCCACCGCTCCGCTGGCGGCGCTGATGATGGCGACCGCTTCGCCACCCGGAAGGTGGTGAGGTCGCAGTGCCGCACTGAGGAAGTGGAGCCTGGGAAATTCGTACGCAAATGCGAGAAGACCGAACAGATTTTCAAGGACTGCGTTGGAAGGTAATCAAATGCTATTCCCCAATTTGGGGGCTGAGATGTCTGAATTCGATTATGTGCGCGCGCGAAAAGTTCTAGGTGGTGTTTTTTTAGGGAACTTTTCCGGGTGATATGGGGAAGGGAGGGTTTTGCACGCTCGTTTTAGGTTTAATCCGTCCAATTGTGGATAAAGTATTATTTTCTGATATATTGTTTCTCCTTTGTTGTGTGATAGATGTGCATGTTGGTGTTTATTTGTTCTTGCCACTTGTCAGCTGAAAACATAGTTATTTTTTAGCCAAGTTTATATAATCTACAAGATTGAAACACGTCTTGATCCACTTTGAGTTATAGAAAAGAAATAGTGTGATGTTTACTGTGCTGAATCTTAAGAAGAAGCTGGAAAATAAGATGAAGAAAAGGATAGAAATAAAAGGACCTTAGCTTTGAATTGAAAGTCAAGTTTTGGAATTACGTCTAAAGTTTAGGATAGAGGCAGACAGAAGAACTGCACAGTCTGTTTACAAATGACCATAGATTTCGTCCAGTGTCTTGATTTCTGAAACAATTATAGTTGATATATGCTCGATAGTTGTTATCAAAGGCGCCAATATGATTGTTTTTCATGAATAATGTTACTGAACTTTATGAGTGAGAAATTTCAAGTACTGGAGAAAACTTCCATAGGGCTGATAAGGTTAGTGGAATGGTGACTTCTTAGGTAGCCTTAACTTACAAATGCGTGTCGGTTTGAACGATAAGAGAAAATTGAAAATTAGAAGTCAACATGCAAGCATGAGAATAACGTAATGGTAGGGGTTGGGAAAGTAAGCAAGTGGAAAATGGTGATCAAAGATGATAACAATGTTAGAAATGATTCGTTCAGAAATCAAACTTTATGCTATATCTCATTCAAATAGCATAATATAACAAAATAAATCATAGGAAAAAGGAGACGACAACAAGCTTCTGGAGATTTAGTCATGCCCTTCATTACAACACTACTTTGTAAAATCATTACTTCGATTTAGGTTCCCTTGATTTCAGAACTAAGGATCAAATTCAGAAATCTAAAGCCTTTTCACAGGAGTTCTCTTTAGCTTGCAAAGTGCCATGGGACGAAAGAAAACATATTTCACGTTGAATTGGTTTACTTACTACTGGTAAATTAGTTATTATAGTTTTAAAGAGATTTAGATTTCTATATGTAACACTGCAACTTGGACAAGTTTCCAAGCCATGTGGCTCTATGGTGAGGATCTGGTGAAATATGATGCTCAATTGAATGGTTGAAGCTCGGGTAGCATTGTAAATAAATTTTCTACCATATTACTTATGAAATCAACGATGAAATATTCTCTCTTTAGATGTATGAATGAGAGTTGCATTTCCTATTTCCATTCAATTGTTGGCTGATTACATTCGGTGATTTCACACTCAGCGCCCAGTGAGATGGTAGAATCTTAACAAAGAGTACACTGAGGAAGATGTGACAGACCAGATGGTTGAAAGGCTCATTTTCATTGAAATCCACAGAACCCGAATCGTCTCATTTCCCCTGGGCTGCGCAGTGATATTGAGGCCATTGAACGCAACTTTGTTTGGTGGCATCAACAGATTCTTTGCGAAGCAGCTGAAGAGCTGAAAAATGATTTCTTCAAATCAGTTGGTGTGCCAGACATATTTGATAAAGAAAATCCGCCATCGTACAAACAAAGGTATTCCCGTTCCAGAGGATTCCCCTCCAAAAGAAGCTCTTCCCAATGGAGAAGTTGATCTTTCCACGAGCTTGGCTAGAGATGTATGGGATGCATTACAATTACAGATTTGCTAGTTTGTGGGGTATATGAAAGTATTCTGTGACGAGTTTCTCTCGTTTTATTATGAAGAGCAGTGACTAGATTTACTCTTCCCCTACAAGTGATGGAATCTTATGTTTCCGGTAGCTCGAATTAGTATATCTTGCTTGCGAAGAAAATGCGTATTTTGGGTTCCTATATTTTGAAAAAATTAGGTCCTGCTTGTATATCCATATATTTTTACTTTTGTGAAATTAAGTTTAATTAAGTTTATGGCATGACTTTTAAAACATTTATAAAAAATGTCATGACTTTTGGACCGAATTTCACAAATGGTACTGAAGTATTTTGAGAATGCGAAAATCTCACTTAACTTCAACGTAAGAGCAATCGTGGTGCAACTATCCAAGTTCAACTATGAGTTTTTATATTTATCACGATTGTCTATGTCGAGTTGAGTCAGATTTTCGTTCCCAGTAAGAACCTTCGTATCATATTAAAAACTTCGTCTAGTAATTATGTTTTTTTTTTCCCAAATATTATGAAGGTCCAGGGAATTTTTTGAAAGCTCGGCCTCCTGAAAGCGCCGGATCAACTGAACTAAAACTTAATAGAACGGTGAAGAACTTGTGCATCCTTGTGTTCATCCCCTTGTGTTTAGGTGGATTGTTTTATTCTGAATTTTGATTAAAGTATGGTTACAAAAAATGCGCTTAAAAGACAAAAAGGTCAACGGAAATTGTTAAACTAGAGGGTTGTTAACAACGGAAGCATTCCGGCATACATCTTATTGGATCATAATTTTCGGTAATTTTATTGGATTTATCTTATTATTCTCATTTATAAAAACTAAAAATCAAAGATTTCTTAGATAAAGTCACTTAATCATGGGACAATATTTGTTTCTGAACGACTCCAATTTAAAAATTATGAACCCAACAATGAGGGTCCCGCCGGCAGCAGGCCCAAGTTAAAGGGGTTTAGAGATCATATTTATTTTT